>OY720381.1:12449241-14898482 GCA_963082945.1 Cerastis leucographa | reverse complement strand
GATCTGTCCGGGGTTAATTAATAGATCCACCCTTTGTTGCGCCAACAATGGGTTCGCATTGTGCTCTGTGGACCAATCTTCTTGTGCTCCTTTATGCTCGAGCCCTGTTGCAACTAACTTAGCCCAAATACCAGGATTGTATCGTTGCTAACGATGCTGTTGTGATTCTGGAGTTCTGCATACTTGTCTTTGGATGAAAGGAGGTAATGTGGGTCTTGGCTTGGCTTTTTTGGTATGTACGAAAAATTTTGTTGTGACTAATTAACTAGTTTCAAGAATTGTTTGTCAAGGAAATCTGTATTAGAGAGCGAAATGTTTCTTATGGCCACCAAATATTCATTTAGGTACTTTTTGTAAGTTGACAGTGATATCATGCAGGTTTTCAGGTAATATCAAAAGCCACAACATTACAGTGCTGCCCTGAAATTGACTAAACATCTTGAATATTTGAACTATAAATAGCCAATTCAACTATGTAACTCCGTAAGTTATTTCAAATATGTCAGGTGTTATGTGTAAAGTAATAAATTTCTCTCGTAACTCGATATCTTGTTATTTGAAACTTGAAATCTTCAAACGGGGATCAAGAAGAGGTAGTTATGTTATATCTTCGGAAAAAGTTTGTCTGCGAATTCCAAAGATTTGTTCTAGAAAGACCGATTTGATGCTGGGTGTATGATAACTAGGCAATTTAAACTAGATTCAAGATTCGGTCAAACCATAGCTGACCAATTGCGGACGTGAATCCGGATGACGGAAAGACAATTGACTGAAGTAGATACTTCAAACGTCTTTCTAGGACGAATCTTTAAAACTAGCAGTATACAAAAAAAAACCGAAGATATAACCCAACTATTTCTTCTTGATCCCTTTTTGAAGATTTCATGTTGCACAGATGTCTGGTCTAATATCCTCAGTACAATACATTTCCAGTAAAGCATGGCCTCGTTTTGTATTGATTTCCCGTATAATGAGAGATCAGCATTTGCTGTTGTTTTGATTAGTTTGATTGGTGACCGTGCGTACTAATTTGACTGAACCCTAAAAATATATACTCTTACGCAATGTAGTTGCGTTTGAGTTCAAATCTCATACATATAAAATAAAAATAATAAAAAGAGTATTAACTTATAATAATTCGTAAGAGATTAATATTACTTCGTAGTAATTATTAAAGATTTATATAAAGTTAGAAAATTAGATATGAAAGCGACTGTTCCCAGTAAGCTCATTTCTCTTAGAATTAAATAACAATGTAAGGACAAAAACAGTCTCTTTGTGTAGTTAAGAATGTTTGAATTTTGTTATATTGCGTATGTATGAAATACGTACGCGTACTGTTAGTATTATATTGGAGTTGCTAGAAGAACGTGTACATAATTTAACATAATTAGGAGTTTTAACTAGGTAAAAGAAGGGATAAATAAAACTGAGTTATGAAAAATTCTGCTATGGAAGGTTACTTAAGAGCCACAAAAAAACTTAGTTTTCCAATAAGTAGGATGCCAACGGGACCGGTACTTCTTATTTTTTATGGCAGAGACACAATCTCGTTTCACGATCAAGAGGTACAACCACAAATCATATCTTGAGCATAGTTAAACGAGACTACCTCCAGTACCAGTGACCCGAAAGTCTGAACAGCCGGTATTACCAAGGGGTATTATTCCTATTACCTAGACACTAGCCAGCGCCATCGCCACTGCTGAATAGACCATGAAATATACAAGGTGTTGTTTTGCATTCTCGCCAAATATCTGGAGGTGGTCACAAAAGACATAAATAATCAATTAAAATTACGGTACCAAGTTAATTGTTATTAATAAACGCAGATCTTTTTGTTTTTAAGTTTAACAATATTTCAGAATAACCCCCTTAACGTGGTTTAGGGAATAAGAAATTATCGAATAAACGTTTGAGATTGTTTGTATGTGCATAAGCGAGGTTATAGGGCAAGAACCAGACGGGCTGCCTTTAAAACACGGGTGGTTCACACTTACCGACTTTCGTAAATAATAAAATAAAAAAACCTACCCATTTTATTACTGATCCGGGATGAAAATCATTAGCATAGTTACCTCCTTGAATTTGATGAGGATGCAAAACAACACCTTGTATCATACGACTAAAATATAAACAAAAATAATGAAGGCTCTGTTAATGATAATGCCAGAACAAGGTAAGACTTATCTCCCACAACTTAGCCCATGTCACAACTTGACGTTAATTTCGAAAATAATTAGAAAATGCCTCGAGCGGGAGCAGAGTTTCGAACAAACTGGCGAGCCGGCAGTTAGTGTTCAACACAGTTTAAAGAGCTGTTTAGATGAAATTTTCAAAGGATTTGTTTCCAGTTTTCGCTGTAGAAAGCTTTTGTTCGGAAGTTTCACCTGCTTCATGTTGAACGTGTCGTTCTTATCTTGTTCATTGTGATAATTAGCTATTTTTGAGAGCACAGATGAAGTTTTGTATGAATAGAAACTGGAGTCGTTCTGTTGAGAAGTTTTAAGCAAGCAAGTGGTGGTTTCTGCTTTGTTTCTGAATCTTTTTAAATGTCTTGCTGTTGTGTTGTGCGCTTTTGAAGTTATTTGCTTTTGGTTGTGTGTCGTGAATTTGTTGGTATTGCTAAAGTAGTTACTGTGCTTACCATGTGTGTTTTTTAAGAACGTTTGGTTTTCTTGTAGACCTTCATAGGTAATCTCGCTTGGTCAGGTTTTATGAATGAATTGTTAAATTTTATCTACTGATACAGCGTTTATGGTAGGCTTCGACTTAAAAATCTGTTTTTTCCTGATCGTTTTCAGACAAATGCCGTCTCCAAGGATGGTTGTCAACTACATTCTCTCTCCTATACTCCGTGTTAATCCTTTACCGTCCTTCCCAAAATGCCATGTACCCATGTTCTACCCATTATGCCCATATCTTCGCACCATAAAACATGGCGTTGTCAACCCGCCACGTATTTGCATCGCACCCAGCGATAAATAACGCGCTGGCCCACTTTCGTTGACAGCCATTTTGCCAGTTTCCTCTGAATCTAATTTGGAGTGATACATGCCACCGTCGCAGACCACAATTACGTTAGTGTAGGGTGCCATAAATTTGGCAATTACAGGCTCGATGCAAAGCAGGAGTGTTAAAATGCTGCTGAAATGCGATTGTCCAGTGTCGCTAAATAGGTATTAATAAGTTGAACAAATAACATAGGAATCTTGGTCAACTGGATCCGCTCACTACTGGACGCGCTAGTCCACTTGACTAAATGATTTATTTTCTGATTTTTATTGGTTAACTACCACATTCAAAATTTCAAAAAAAATATCTGTTGTTTAGAGCTACCAGCAGATACAGTCGAAGCGGCGAAATTGCGTTAGTAAAAATATAATAAAACGCAATTCAATTAGGTTCAACCGTTTATTCTCAATCAAAACTTAAATTCTTCTATCGCGAAGAAACAACGCAAATCCATTCATGAGCCACAACCAGACTGCACCACAAATCACATCCGCTACAAACACATCCACTACTCCACAGCGTAGTAACAGCACCGTGATGTAACTCATAGAAAACCCGAAGACCATACTTTTCGACTTTAAAATATTTATTCAAAACGTGCAAAGTCTTAAAAACAAAACCCATATTCTTGAGAGCTTACTAGATAATGAACCTTTTAATGTAGTTTGCCTTACCGAGACGTGGATAAGGACCCACCAAAGAGAAATAATAACAGTCAGTGGATACGAGTTCAGTTCGGCTTTCCTGTCGACAAAACCACCGAGGAGGTGGAACCGCCATTCTGACACGGAACGAGGATTGAACTGCAAAGAAACTATCCGACATTACCAATCTATCCGTTGAATATGTGTGGAATGTTCTGCAATAGAAATTAAGTCGCAACAATTAATTATCATCCTTATTTACAGGCCCGATCGAAATATAGAACAGTTTTTTAACTTTTTAAATCAGCTTGTGAAGCTAATTACACTAAAATATAAAAACAAACGCCTCATAATTACTGGAGATTTTAACTTAGATTATCTGAAAAAAGTAAAAGATTACCAGAAACTAAACAATATCATGAAAGAACTAAACCTACACCAAATCATCAAAACTCCTACAAGAACCACAAAATCAACATCGACTTGTATAGATCTATTATTTACTAATAATTGTAGCACAGGAATTTCAAATAACTGTTAATAACAATGGTATCTCTGATCACAATAGCTTAATATACAGCATTAAGAATGAGGAAACGCAAAGTATTAAAAGGGCACCGTACGTTACTAAAAGAATTTTTAACAATATCAATTTGACAAATTTCAAATCGGCATTAACAAAAATAAACTGGAATGACATTTTTAATCAAAACTTGGACATAGATCAAACTTATAATAAATTTCATGACATTTTACAATTTAGTTTAAATAAATACATACCAAAAAAACGGATAAAAATAATGCAAAAGAAAACAAATAATTATCTTACAAAGGCACTAAAAAAATCATGCCAAAATAAAAGATTGACTAGAATTATCTCGAATCAGCTCAATAGCGCCGTGTTTAAAAAACATTACAAAGAGTACTCGAAAATGTTAAGAAAATGCATTAAAACTTCAAAGAAACTTAATTACATAAAAGAGATGAACGTCTCAAAAAACAAAACGAAAACGATGTGGTCAGTAATCAATAACATTACTAAACCAAATAAAACTAAACTAAATCTAAAAAAACATTAACTTAAAATCAAATAACGAAATAACAAAATCACCGAAACAAGTTTGTACTGCATTTAATGATTATTTCATATCGGTAGGTAATAACAACAAAAATATGAAAGCTGCGGCGCCATCGTCATGTGAGCCATCAGTACACTCGGTGCATACGCCTGCAATAAACTCCATATACGTCGAACCGGTAACCGAGCGAGAGGTCTTTAATATAATACGCGGAATGCAAAACAAACGTAGCTTTGGGGTGGACGATATCCCGCCGATATTAGTAAAAAAATGCGCAAAGGAGCTAACATCTCCTCTCACTATAATAATAAATAAATCTTTCGATGAGGGACGGTTCCCAGAAAAACTGAAAATTGCGAAAGTACGCCCTATTGCCAAAAAAGGAGGAAATTCAGAAAATCCTAGCGATTATAGGCCTATTGCACTATTACCCACATTTTCAAAAATTTTCGAAAAATCAATGGCGAATCGTGTTATCACGTTTTTAGAGAAATTTAATATTTTGGATAAAAACCAATTCGGTTTTAGGAAAAAATGCTCAACGACTTTAGCGGTATACAATTACGTACAGGAAATCTACAGTTGCATTAACGAACGAAAGTACGCTGTTGGAGTATTCCTTGATATGACGAAGGCGTATGACAGGGTGTCACATAAAATTTTATTACAAAAACTTTACGGATCGGGTATTAGGGGGCAAGCGTTTAATTGGTTTAAATCATATTTACAGGACAGAGTACAATTCGTAGAAGTAGAACATTTCGATAGCATTAACCAGGAAATGTACAACATACGATCAGACATGGCTACCATTAATAATTCAATACCCCAAGGAAGCGTCGTAGGATGTACCCTATTTATACTATACGTAAATGACTTGCCAAAAAAGATAAGTTCGACCTGTATTTTGTTCGCTGATGATGTTTCCTTATTATTTAAAACGCCAGCGAATGTTGACCATCTAGCTATTTTAAAAACTTTCACAGAAACTGAGCAATGGTTAAACGAACATAACTTAGAAATAAACCTATCTAAAACTAAAATATGCCAATTCAGAACTTACCAAAGAACCCCAATCAATCTTAATATATTAACACAAAAAATTAAATTAGAAGAAATAAATGAATTTACACTTTTAGGCCTAACATTAGACTCAAACCTAAATTGGAAGAAACATATAGAAAATACAAAAGGAAAATTGTCCCAATTTATCTATGCGCTAAGCATATTGAAACGTAACACAGACTATAAAACCGCCTTATCTGCCTATTATGCGTACGCCTACTCCTGGCTAAATTACGGTATCATTTTGTGGGGAGAAAGTACTGACTTTCTGGACCTATTCATTCAGCAAAAGAAATGTATCAGAATACTAATGAACATAGATCAGCGAGAGAGTTGTAGGTCACACTTTATTAAACAACAACTTCTTACACTACCAGCAATATACATATTGCAAAGTTGTATATTCGTTAGAAAAAATAGGCACCTTTTCAAATCTAATATCGAGTTAAATGAAAACTATAACCGACGGAACAGGAATAGATTAATACTACCCATCACAAGCTTAAAAGTTATCGGGAAAAGCCCACACTCAAGACTAGCTAATATATTTAATAAGCTGCCTGAAAAATTAAAATCCCTACCAAATGACTCCATTTTCTCTAAACAGTTGAAATCTTTGCTAATAAAGAAAGGCTACTATACCATAGAGGAATTTAAAACTGACAAATTGTGAATCGATCGACCCTGACCCGATATTAACTTAACAAAAATGTAAAATAATAATGATTAATTTTAAAATGTTTAAAATGTATATGATGAATGATTGATTAATGTTTTGTATAATTAATGTAATATAATTGTAATAATCATAATATGTACTTAATTTAATAATTAGTTATAAAATATTTGCAGTGCCCTTACAGGGTGCATGTCTTAATACTGTGTCATGAAATTTTAATGCATGCCTACAATCCAGTGTTTTACATGTGAGCAAATCAGTAAATAAATAAATAAATAAATAAATAAATAAAAATATTTTTTAATAAATGAACAAAATTACGTCGCACATCACATGCAACTAAAATTAAGTCAAACCTTTTTTATCGAGAATATTAACTAAATGTTAATATTTAAGCAAACTAATTTAACTCATGTTTAATACAGAAAAAAAAAATAAGTATTATTAAAAAATCACAGACGAATGATTATACAATAATAATCAATAAAAACTAAACTACTTTATTTACAAACATGTATATACAACGATGGTAAAAATCGTATCCTAGAGATTTTCATGGATGGCTCATTTAAAATATTCCTAACAATATTCTACCAGATTTTCACAGTGCATGCAGGTATAGGTAGTAATAACGACTATGTCAATTTGGTTCGTTCGGCTTCGTAAACGGTCCGTTGAAACCTTGTTTAATAGCAAAATAAGTCAACTCACCAATAATTCACATCAAATATCACAAATTTTTAAACACTGTTTTCATTTTAAGCACACACGTAATAAATTTATTAGCACAGCACAGCAACCTAGACTTAATGCAAGCCTAGTACTTTGATCACAACTAGGACCTACCCGGATTTTGTGTGTGCAGACGGAACTGTTAGAATAAATACCACATTTATTTCATGGAAACATAGTACTTTTTGTCGTCTTTTTTAGTAAATACATATTCGTAATAAGTATTCACTAATAAGATGATTTTAGCGGCACTAACATCTTCTTCATGGTTCTGCTCTCCTAGTACTTTCTGTTCAAATACTAAATTAGAATAAAACTAAAAGATTCGGTTTTACTCCGTGACTGTACCTACTAATTATGAAATTGGGTAGTGGGACTAGTACCGATTCAAAATGTGACTCGGTCGAGTGATCCTGCGGGTCCATTTCGTGTGGGTCCAGTTGACCAAAGACCCAACATAATTCGGTACTTTGGCAGCTTTTGTTTAACCCTGTCTGTGTATATTTTCTTGGATTAAACAACATGTGTTGTTATCGACATGTGTTCAATGAAAATGTGCACAGTTTCAACAGCACAGTAGAAAATATATTGATGAAGATTCAAAGTCAAAATTTCATGAGATCAAAATTAGTCTGAAAAATAAAGCCAGATATTTTACAAAGTTAGGACAGCTTTAGAAAAAAGAAGTCTTTTTAGCAATTTTCCAAATATCGTCTGACCAAGCCAGGTATTTCGCAACATTTTAGGTGTCCTACGAGAAGCAACTTAATGCCGTCGGCGACGCCGCGGCGGGGACGCGCCAGACGCTTAAACTTCCTTCACGGAATCTTGCAAAGAAGATACATATTTTGGCACCACACACGCCTTTATTGTACAGCTTCCTTTATTCTAGTTAAAAATGTGGGGGTTTTATCTTAGAAAAATATGCTTTGTAATGGATAGCTCTGTTTTAAAAGCAGCTTGAAAATTTTAAGCTGGGAATTTGGACTTGAACGTTAGACGGCGACCGGGTAAAGTGACTCAAATTGTTTCTTGAACAAAATATTTAGTCTACCGACCGTGCACAGTTCCGCGAATAAGAGAAGTCGTGTTGTTGTGGTTTTTAGCTTGACATACATTACGATGTACTGTTTGTACTCGAGTATGCGACAAATAAAAGCACTTGTGTAAATACATGATATAGGCCAATGACCTTGAGCAGCACACTGACAGGAGACTGAGGCGTTCTCGTCGCGGGCGTATGTTGCGCGTGTATTTAAAATTATATATAAAATGACCTGTTTGAATGCAAGGATCGTCGATCGGTTAGAACGCATTTCCTGTTATCGCGATTTCAAATTGCAGTAAATTGAATTGAATTCTGCTCAGACCAAATAATTTAAATACTCTCTCCATAAAAGTCATATTTTTTTCATGTTCCTAGTATTTGTAGGTTTTCAGTATTTTGAGTTAAAAAACTGATTTGGCAACTCTTAAGCTGCTCATGTTTCTCCCTTTCCATTGTCTTCAATTTATTGTTAATTTTCAAAGGAGCAAGCAATAAGAAACAGAAAAGGACGTACCCCTATTTGTTATCACAACACTCGATAAAGGTACATTACTCCATAAGAAATAATGGGTAATCTACTTCTTAGTTTACAACAAAACAACAACAAAATAAAAATATAAAAAATACTAAAGAGTACTTATAATGTCCAAAACGAAATACATTAACATTTAAGCCGATATCAAATGACGCAATTTAGCGAACAATGTCTGTAATAACGAGCCTACTGTGAAAAGAAATCTACAAAATATTTTTTTTACAACTGGCAATATTGTCAACGCTGAAGGAAATTATGTTCTAAGGTATAAAGGAAGGGTTTTACCGTGATACGGGTATGTTTTATAACCATAATAAAATATCATCGAGGTATAAATCATTGGGTATTTTGCTGGGAGTCTTAAAATTGCCCTTTCTTAGCTGATTTCCGAATGAAATGAACGTTAATATTCCATTTATTATAGCGTCTCAAGGCCGGTTTAGGGAAACGTAATAAATCAATGATTTAAGCCCAATTCTTCTCTTTAAGAATTATTAGGATTTTGTTAAATGATTTATTTGATGTTGTTTGATTTTGCGAGCTATCTGCTTTTGGATGATTTGTTTCGTTTAGGTTTATTTACGGGAAGGAATTATAGTATTGTATAGGGTTTTATAGAATAACCAAGCTCAGTACTCATTAACAAAAGTCCGGTCAGTAGTCATCCAGCCCAAATTATACCACAAAAATAAGCAAGAAAAACCTCCAAGGAGAAGGTTGAGGGCAATAAAGCAGCGATGTGCACTATTTGCAGCTGCATCAAAAATTCAGTGCCCTTACACGACGACCACTTGGTTGGCTGCTGGGTTACTAAAATTATTAAAAAAAACACACAAAACTGGCGAAATGTGTATAAGGCCGACAACAAATCTTAAAAAACATAAATGGATTTACTTACCACGAGGCAGATTAAAATAGTATTATTCTAGGGTGTTAAGTAAAAAAAAAACACACTTGCTGTGGTAAAAGAAAACTTTAGCCAGTCTTTTTTGTGGGGCAATCCCGCCAAGCTATACCTAAACCACCAATCAGCCAGAACCAACAGTGCTGCAGTGGCGACCAACAGCAAAGCGCCGAGACAATGAAGCTCCCACAACGATCGAATTAATCAGAACAGAATAGCGGAGGAGTAGAAAAAACATAACCTTTCAGCTAGTTAGCCAGTCAGCAAAGTGGTAGGAATGCATACTGTCTAGGATTGGCTTGACGTACCTCAATCGATGCCTCGTATGCTCGCGGATGCTATTTTAATGCTTCAACAAAACCAACGCCACTGTCGAACTATTTGCAGCTGCATCAACAATTTAGAACGATTTCCGTCCACCGTCCACTCTGATAGATTGCGAGCTCAACGTCTAAAAGCAGTAGCGTCCGTTTTAGAGTTACTGTCTAGTTAATCTATTCTTAAAATAGACAAAACTCTGCAGCTTTTGTGAGCGCATCTTTTGAATTTATTCAGGATACATTACCAAACTGCAGATAATACCAAAACCTGTGGTTAGGTAAAACCAGCAACCACGGTTCAATCTTGAAGGACCAGCTACACTTGCTAAGGTTGGCCCATAAATGAGTGACCAGCCATTGCTTATCGAGAGCCCTCAGTCTTTAGCAAGCACGATAAGCCGTTGGTCCCGGCTGTCATTTGTAGTTGGAAACCCCGAAGTCTGATAACCAGCCTTAATAAGACCCGTTGTTCCCCAGGTTGTGGAGATCAGATAAGCAGTCACTACATTTAAAACACTGGTATTCCGGTAAGATAGAACGCCAAACCCAAGTAAAAAAACGACCAAACGAGAGCAAACTTTAACCTACCACTATCACATAAAAAGCTAAGGCTGAGTACACAAAAACGGTGTCGCGGCTGCACTATTTGCAGGCGCATCACTTATTCAGGGCACATTATCGCCGTCCGGTGTGGAATCATTGCGGAAGCGGCGCGGATATTTTTGGGGCACTTCAGGAATTTGTCATTTTGGCTGGCACGTTGCTATTGTAAGTCCATGATTATTTTGGGGCCCATTTTGGAGTGATACAGTTCATTATTTACACTTATGTTTTGCTAAAATGTATTCGTTTAAGAGCTGTTCATAGGACTATCCGTACGTGTCCGTGACTTAGAGCATACATGTACATAAACGTCATATACTCGTACATACATAGACGTGTGCACGCAAGTCATGATATTCCATGTGACTGTCTTGGTTTGCTGTGCGCTGTTGCGCAAGAGATGCCCGATTTTTTTGCTTTGAATTAATCTTCTGGCTTGTAACCTCGTGAATCGGTTCACGATCTTAATCGTATTGTTTTGAATCTATCTCACTCGATATATAAAGATCATATCGTAATTTTATAAAACAAATGAGAATTATTTATTTTAACATAAACTACATAATAGATCTATTTACAAAGTGTGCCACGGACGTGGCGTGACAGATAGTCGTAATAGGCGATCCAGTGAGTCTGTCCAAATTATTATTTTTGAAAAGTATAAAACATGTTTTAAATTACAGATTCCAACTGTCTACATTTACCCTGACATCCATAGTCAAGTTAAAGTAATTACATTATATCGTATTGCCGTGAATAGATCTTCTGGAAGACCGATTCAGATCGGGCATCGGGCAACATGATGTGCGTAATACGCGCTATTTTCAATTTTAATAATAAACGGTTACAAACAAAAATACAGGTGAAGCTAATAAAAAGCTTGTAAAAATAGCAAACATCGCTACAAAGAAAAATGTATCTTTTTGTTCCCAATGTTTAGAGACTATTAAAGGATCTCCAAAAAATAAGTTTGCAGTTTATAATTTTGAGTTTATGCCGTTATCTGTGGCTAAGAGTGACGGAAACAATCTACGTGCCCATGTGATAATCCGAACGCTGCAGTCTAAAAAACTTGCCCCGCATATAGTCTCGCAGTGATTCATGAAAAGAATTATAAAAACTGTGGAAGCTAGATGACTGTATAGAGATCGTATCATAAACGGAAGGTTTCCTTTGGCCACTCAAAAGGCTTTGAAAAATTCATAGTTTGAAGTCAACAGTTTTAATTAAAAAAAATACTTATTCATTCATTCATTCGTTATTTCAATAAACAATTATTATTATTTTATTATTTATTATTATACTCAGAATAACTTATTCTAGGGTCGCAGTCACTTCACAATTTCCTTACTTCACCTGAACGCAGTAAGTTAGGTCTGGCTTTAAATGTCACACTTGATATATATTTTATTCAGAAATCTTCATTACATACACGGCATGTACTCTGCATATAGTTAGAAATGTGAAACTTTAGCTTCGCTATCATGCAAATGAAATGTAAGACGGAAGCAATTGTGCGTAGTTTATGAACAAAATCCATTCAGAAGGACTGTTGTTGGGACCTGAGCTAACTTACGACGCGATGCCGACGAAGTTACGCGATTCACCTGAGCTTGTGATTGGCTCAATTTTGAACTAAAAGAACGCTGGATGAAGAACTTTAGACTGGGAAGTATGGTTAGTACGCAGATCTCAATTTCTTTCAACTTTAGTTGTAGAGTTTTTTTATTTTTATTTGAAATAAAATATTTTTTAGCAAATAAATTTTGCAAAGCTCATAATACTTCATTGTGCGTGGCAGCATTTCAACATCAAAATCTCACAGATAATAAACAGCCGGTATCTGTTCAAAAGCGAATCATTTTCATTCACTTCACAACATAAAACCGAGCTCACGCAATTCCCATAGGACGTACTAGAGTTTATCTCTGAATTAAATTCGTTTGCGAGAATTTACAGCACAAAATTCATACAGACCAGTGTAATTTCGTAAACAGAGGCTCTTCCTAATCGAGGCTCTCCGGGAGTGCATCCGAATGGGATTATAAAAAGGACACGTCTGCAATTGCATTGGAATTTCAAATGAGTATATTTTTTTAGGCCGTCTGAGTGTTTCGCGAATTAAATTAGAGCCGAATAGTAAACTCAGTCTAGTCGGCTATTTACGTACGTGCCCGGTGCCGTGCTCGTGTCGTGCAAATAAACTGCACTCAGATGAGCATGCCGAGATGTCATTAAAGTTTTAACGGATTTCGGTCCGGAATGTGCATAATTACCATGTCTGTTATGCTATTTCTGGAGTTTTTATCGATCTTGCTGTATGGTTCTGATGAAGCCATATTGATTGTAATAATATTTTCTTGAACCGACGCTCGTTGGCCTTTGTAGTCGTATACATTAGTATTCTAGATAGATAGTTAGTAGATAGTAGAGCTTTCAGACTAGGATAATTTTTGATACCAATGGGACCAACCCGCACTGGGCCCGCGTGGTGGATTACAGCCCACTCCCTCTCATAGAGAGGAGGCCTGTGTCCCAGCAGTGAGAACATTATAGGCTGATGACGATGGGTGCCATGATTTGGTCAAAAAGATAACACAACCGAGTAACAGGCTCTGAGTAGGGACTACCGCCTTTGACAAAGGGCGATCAGTATGTGAAAGACGGATTAGTAGTAAATACCAGTTAACTACAGAACTAAACAAATTATTGAAAAATACTTGCTGTATTTTGCACTGAAGAGACCATCCCATACATCCACACCCATCATCATCTGCCTAGCCTTTTCCAAACTATCTTAGGAACGGCTTCCAGTCTAACCGGATGCAGACCAGTATTTTACATGAAGCGACTGCCTATCTGACCTCCACAACCCAGTAACGGCGTAATACGATACCCCCTTTTTTTTTTTTTGCGGATGGGAAATCATCAAATGACTTCTCCCGCTCTGGGCGGAGCGGGAGGGAGTGTCAGACTTGTACTGACTAAAACCCACCCATGTTCCTTCTTCGCCCTTTGTGTTCCAGGGCCGCGGTATCTCCTTCGAACAACCCGCAGCCCTGGCAGGCATCGGCCCTTTCGGACCCCTTCCGGTTTGCTGACATCTCTTCAACACAAACTGAACTGATATTTAACTGAACTGTTGAAGACTGGATGTCAGACTTTTGGCTTCTGACTACGTGTAACGACTGTCAAAGATCTACAAATGACAGCCGGGACCAACGGCTTAACATGCTTTCCGAGGTACGGAGGAAACTCGTTATGTAATTATGGTCACCCATCTACGGACCAACCTCGGCAAGCATGGCTTAACCTTAAAGATCGACCCGTGCGGCTGTTATTATTTTGCCACGAGCTCCTCAACACCACCGTTCCACCACGACCCATCCATTTCTAATTACTTAAAGTACCAAATATTCATCATCCAAACATCCTAAGTACTCAAACCATTTTCCACTTAGGCTAGTATCAGACTATCAGTTGATCGTTCGTCTGCATTTCAAACAGCTTCTGTGTGTTATAGCCATCAATATCGTAATTGACGTGCCGGCAACGTCCGGAGCCGCTAGCCGTCCGAAGCGGGTGGATTATTGCGACTGCCTGCGACTGCGACTGTACAAACGGTCTGTCAGTGTGTACTTGCTTTTATAGTATAGAATGTATTGAGCATAGTTGTGTGAATATTGAGCAATGGGGGAGTGAAAATTGTGTTGTTACCTTCCTGAATGGTATCTTTAGGCAAACGCCTTGTCTTTTTCATTGCTAGTGTTCAAAATGAAAGATAAAACATTGAAATATTTGCCAGTTAGTGGCATTATGGTGTCGTTTGATTGACCAGTGGTTAATAGTTGGCTTCATCACCAGAGATCGGAATTTGTAGGAAGGGTATATGTAACTTAACTTCAATTATGTGGATACCCATCCCTCCGACTGATAACCAGTTTTACTCTGAAAATTATAAATATTGACCACCGACTTTTTTCTTTTTTAAAAAAAAAACGTTGACTCACCCTAGAACTTTCTCCTGTATCGTGGGTGCGTTTACAAACATTTAAACTCACATACACAAACAGCCAGACCCGGAACTACTATCTGTAGGCCGTACAAATATTTGTTCCGTGCGGGGATCGAACCCGCGACACACACGCAGCGCAGCAGACAACGGCAAGCCACTACGCCAACCGCCAACTCGCTAGCCTAGTGGTTAAAAGCGCGACTGCTGAACAAGAGGTCCTGGGTTCATTCCCGGGTCGTGCAAAGTGTTATTGGGTTTTTTCCATCAGAAATTTCTCAGTAACAGCAACGGAGTCTGGATCTGTTCCCGGTTGATGGCAACAGGCTCGCCCCCTCGTACATGGGACTTAAACATAACTGGCGAAATGTGGGTGTACTATTAGGTACACCTCTGCCTAACCCCTTAGGGCTTTAGAGGCGTGATGTTATGTTATAATACTTAGACATTGAGAGCGGCGGTGATCCAGTGGTGGCAGCCCCGACTTACGAGCAGTAAGCAGTGGGTTCGAACCCAGGCAGACGCATTACTTTGTGTAATTTATTTCATCATCGCTGCTCTCAAAAACGGTGAAGGAAAACATCGTGAGGAAACATGGCATGGTAACAAGTATGTCCGAGAACCAAAAATTCGAAGACAGGCCCGCGTGGTGGATTACAGCCCACTCCCACTCATAGGAGAGGAGGCCTGTGTCCCAGCTGTGGGAACATTATAGGCTAATGATGATGACTTAGACATAACTGAACAAAAATGCATTGCGTGAACGTTTGTGCTTACGAGATTTATGTACGTTATTACTGTTAATCTCCAAAAACTCCCCATGACTTCCAGATCCTTTCAATCCAGGGCCAATGTGGACCACTGGTCGTTGGTTTTGTCCAGCTCGTCCCGCACGATATACAATTGTATAATCAATAAACAGACTTTTTTTTTTTTTTTTAAACGTTGCCCCACACTAGTAATTTCTCCTGTATCGTGAGTGCGTTTACAAACATTTAAACTCACATACACAAACAGCCACACTACCAGACTTATATCATCATACGTAAATGCACGTCATACAAATATTCGAATGGCGATAAAGGCCGACTACTCACACTTATACAAACAATTTGCTAATTGATTGCAGTAGGTGCGGGCACTTCAGACTGTACAACAATTTGTTATATCGACGTCCAATATACTAATTGACACGTGTGTAATACGCTGCCATCGATCTGGAGAAGGGATGGCCAACGTTTTTGCATGTTCGTGCAGTTCGTTTAGGAACATAAGGTCAAAAACGCGAACTGACCAATGGGTTGCAAATTGTCAAAAGAGCAGAATGTCAAAAGCGTAGAAAGTCAAAGGCGCACATAGTCAAAAGCAAACTAAAGTATTAACTTATACTACACCTGTAATGCAAAAAATATCTTTCAGGCACTTTTTAAGGTGCATTAGTGATATTTTTTATTGGAAAGGATTTAAAAAAAGTGAAGTTCTGCGGCGTGGCCAAAATGGTCAGTTACGTGCCAATGGTTAACGATCCCAGATAGCTTTGGTGCAGAATTGGGGATCGGCTTTTAGTGCAAGGCATCAGTCGCTAGTTTGAGGAGTGCTTTGTATTGGTGTAGTTCAGTTAGTGCGCTTACTATGAGATTGATTTGGGTGATGCATTGAGTCTGTCAGCGTCATTATCAACAGTGCAAAGATGTTAATGTAGATTTAGGCAATTGCGTTTGAAACAAAAGACACACTTTATTAAAATTGATTCATCCGTTCAGAAATTATGATTGGCATCATAAATCATCAGACAGACACACAGATACACACTTCAAACTTACAAACATCCCTCTTTTTTTGGTCGGGGCTTAAAAACTAGTATATTTACGTGGAAACCAAATACATAAACATAAATGTAGGGCTAAGGATGTAAGGAGTATATTCTTAAAATGTTGTTAAAAATGCAATGCTTGAATAAACTGCGAAAACTTCTCGTTTTAAACACAAAATAGCATTGTGATTATATAGTAACCGAAAAAACTTTGTCAACTTCCAATATTTGGCAATTACCGACCCATTATGTGACTAAAGAACTCTCTGGAAACTTAGATAGAAGTTAAATTGAGAAAACACAACAAACAGTGGAAAGTTATATAAAGGATCTAATAGTGTTTCCCATCGTTTAGGGCGAGTACGTAAGGGCGAGTAAAATATGTGACAGCGTGGACACGCTTCGCGGAGCGGGGAAGAAATGTAACCTTTTGAGACCTCTAATATGTATGAACATTGTGCTCGAGATACATTACATAATAAGTAGAATGAACACGACCGTTTCAATGGAAATGTTTGCTAACACACGATAGCATCGCTTGTCTACTTTTGCTTCTTGTTAAATGCAATTATAAAACTTAATTTTTGAGTTTTATAGCATCGGTTTTTCGAAATGTCGATAGTTCAGTACAAGCATGTCAGTATAATATTCAAGCAAACTTTTCTAATAAAGATTTCACCGGTGTGCGATCAAAAAGTCGATTCACGGTCTTCATTACGGGGTGCCAATCACATCGTCTCGTGTGAAATCATAACTCAGCAAGACGCCAACCCCTCTCGCTAAATCTTTGGGGAAGCTCCATCTATTGCGTTTAATTATAGCCCGACCCCAGCTCTCCACTACCTGAAGATCGTTAATCTTTCTTAAAGATATATACCCTGCCTTAGAAGAGGCTTTCTCGCTGTAAGCGCTTCATACAGCGCTGTACGTGTGCTTCGTCTAATGGCACAGTTTAACCTTTGCCGCTGTTTCGCTACATCTGCGTCAGGGTTGCATTTGGAATGTGTCGCACAAGGATAAGTTTTCCGGGTTATTTGTTATAGTTTTGACGTCAAGAGGTATGTAGCCTGTTTTATTACAATATTATACGTAGTAAAATAGTTGGGTAACGCATCTTTTTTACCAATTAGCTTGAGTAACGTATCTTTTTTTTTCCTTGTAATGGATATGGTGTTAGTTTAAACGAAAATAGTCTCAGTAATCGATATCACCTGGAAACTGGCAGAACGCCAGAACAAGGTTAAGCAGAAACGTAACATAACTTGATTTATCTTCGACATGATATGGCCATTACTTAGGGCGGTCGCGGCGCCAATCTAATCTAAATCCGTCCCTGGTTCCAAATTGGAAAGTCTTTGAACTTTCCCCTCTGGGTATTAAGATGGGACACGGCTTTATGTGTTCAAATCTCTGAATCGACGTTTATGTTTATTGATTAGCGGGACGAAGGCAGATTTCAATGAGCTCCATTAACCAATTTGGTTTGAGTTCAGACGGTTTAAAGTTTATAGCGTTTCAGCTATCAAGTTTATTAGCCACCGTCAACTGTTGCTTTGAACTTTTGATTCTGATTTACGTAATGTGTAACGCGCTTTAAGACTCGTTTAAAGACATACTCTTTAAACGAGTGTCGCCGTAAAGTGTCATTCTAAAAGTCCGAGAGTCAAACAGTAAAGTTACATTCTAAAAGTCCGAGAATTTCTAACAGTTTGATTTATGCATGGAAGACCATTTTACCAATACACACATAGACTTTAATGAATTTCTTTAAAAACAAGAAACACAAGTAACAACCCTGATTAAAACACCCTAACTGGCTATAACCCAATAAAACTCAAATGTTGACATTAAATCACTATATCTACACTTGAAGTCAGACAAACAAGTTTTTTCAATTTGTACACCTTGGAGTACACAAGCGGTTGTGCTAGTCTTTGACACAAGTCGTACAAGAGGTATGCACACAGGGTACAGACTGTCTGGTCACGGCGAGAGCTAAGTAAATACTCCTGCGTCGGCCCTCGCTTTCAATTAACGTAGTACGAAGGTAACCATATTCTAGAGTTAGCTATGATACCTGCCTTTGATGTCCCCTCTTATACGTCTGACTGTAATGTGTAACTTGCTTTTGTGAATGTTCATTTTGTAAGCTAATTTATTTGATGCGTTTGTGGGTACTTTGATTGCAAATATTGGACCTGCAGTTTGTTACTCAAAGTATGTGTGATCAATGTCCATGAAGTTACAGTTAGAGAGATGTTATTACATCGGAAGCTTATACCAATATTTTTTGTATATCACAGACATTTCCAAAAACAAAGTATAAATTCAATAAACAAAACATCCCATAACAAAATTGAAAAAGATTTACGCAACTTTAACATTTAATAATACCGAGGACCTTCCAACGAGCTCTTAAAGAGACAACGACATAAATGTCCTCAACAAAAATGAAGATGCTTCCCTGAAACTGGAAGATTTATACACTCGAGGTCCTCTGAGCTTTAAACCAAAGACAATGGAAAGGTCTCGACAAAGTTATTTAAATTACGCGACAATTTTCTTGGGCCATAACGTTTAAGTGGTGGAGGCGTTGAGACCCAGCTAAATGAGGTTTTAAGCCGTCGTTTTCATGAAAAGGGATTCGCAAAGCAGATTTGAGGCAGACGTCGAGGCACGAATGTACAATGGCGGGACTCATCCCTCGATCCCGCGATCCCGCGACCTGACAACTCTACGCGAACATTGCATTGTTTTACGAATATACTGTGGCTTATGACACTTCAAATTAAGCGAGACGAATTTTCTATTAAAAAGGAAAATATCATTATGGTATTTTCTGCTGAATTATGTGCCATAAATTGGTATTTATATTGCGTTTGTTTTAAGTGAAGCTGAAGCTTGGATCCTGATTTCAATATGAGTTGTGGCAACAAGAATGAAATAAAAGCTTAGCTTCATTAAATGTTTAATGTCTTGCTCAAGTGATAAGCGGCGCTTATAGGAACCGGATTATCACATAAAAATTATTATGTCCATAAAAAATGGTGTGTTAATTCGTACATCTGCAGAGTTAAGATTTTTTATATTAAGAAAAGTTGTTAGTGAGGCAAATTTTTTTTAAACGTTTTAAGAGTAAGGATGAAGGTTTCGCTATATGATGGCACGTTGGTTGTGAACGCCACCCTTGAAACTGTCCCGACTTGGCAAAATGCAGGATATGGGCAGACCAACATTATACTTACATTTAAAAAAAAGCATATTTTTTTAAAAATAGCACTATCCCTGTCACTTTTATTATTGGTGCATCGCCCTATAATAGTCTTTCTTTTCATGCATTTTCCAACATGCAATTTTCATAAAGACCTATAGATATAAAAATGTCTCATATAAAATGAAATGGATGATAATTTGGGAATCTCTGCGGGATGCTTCTAGACAAACATGCTATAACTATAGTTTAACGGAGACATTTTTATGACCATCTCAATTTGGAACGTATTTATTGACTTTTGAAATTTTGAATGGTTTGCGTTACTTGTTTTATTAATTCGCGTGTGTGTTTAAAATAATGAAGGCCTAGTCAAGTGGGTAATGGTATTTCTATAACGTCTTTCAACAGCATCAGCTGTTGCGATAGCTTATGTCAAGGCAATATACAACTTTATTGTGTAGACAGGAAAACACAGAATTAAAATAAATGTAAAAAAAAAATAGTGTTGTGTAAGCAACTTTCGATATCGATTCATTTTTTCTTGACAAGCAACACCACCTTGACCTCCACATTTAAGTGGTCCTAGTGTACATAAGACGTCATCATCGTAATCACCTCGTTTAGGCGCTCCTGATACAAAAAAAAAAAACAGTGTCTGTTTCGCCAAGATTTCCCGTTTTTGACAGTGATCTAAATTACATAAATCTTGCCACTGGCGACGTTTTAAACAGTTTCATTCTTTGCTTACAGCACGCGTACCATGACCACTGTAGAAACGACTTTTGTCTACGGAAGAATCGACATAATGTCAGATAGACAATGGCAATGTGTCAGTTTGTCGATTCTTCCGTAGACAGCCCGTTTCTACGGTGGTCAAGCTACGCGTGCTGGTTATACAAGAATATAGGCTCGAAAGTCACAAGACCACTCTAAGAAAAACAATAACATGACTCAGAAGTCCCGACCTTGAGAGAGTCAAGGTTGGGACTTGGGAGACATGTTTTTCGATAATAATTATTTGAATCTTTGAGATGCAATAAGAATGAAAATCGCGTGAACAAAAACATTGACTGTCTCGTTGGCCTAATGGTTGCAAGCATAACTGTTGAGCAAGAAGTCCTGGGTTCGATTCCCGGGTAGGGCAGTGTCATTGGGATTTTTTATAAGGAATTTCTCATTAGCAGTCACGGAGTCTGGATCTGTGGCAAATCTAGATGATGGCAAAAGGCCCTAGTAGGTACAGTCACGAGCACCAATATCTATGCACTTTCCTAAATTTCAAAGCAATTTTTGCGAAAAATTAACGATTGTAACTTTGGGATAGGATTCTATTACATAAAAAAATATGAGTTCCAAAATAATATGTTCGCAACAACATGAAATGTTTATCAGAGCAGTAGGAGATAATCTTATTTTAAAGTTGCTAAGTGTTTACATATGCTCGTGTCTGTTCATGGGACTTAAACATAACTGGCCAAATGTGGGTTTACTATTAGGTACACCTCTGCCGAACGCTTCGAGAAATAGAGGCGTGATGTTATGTTTACAAATATTGTTCTGTGCTTTTCGTTACTTTCATCCCAGAGTCTTTCATAGTTTTAACACTTCCTCTCTCTCCGACTTGCGACGTCTCTACTATAAACATAGTCCAAGACTATCAACAAAAGATCGTGCACAACGATATACGGTGTGCATCGTACCTTTGTCTAATCCTTTGTTGTTGTTCTTTGGGTTAATTTATAGCACTAGGTGCAGAATGTTGAGGTTCGGGATAGTGCGGTCCTATGCGATCGGTGCAATTTGTTCGTTGAGCGTTTTTGCCAGGAAATTGTTTTCTGTGGTGGATTTTCTTTTAACGTTTTAGAAATAAAATACTCTAGTAAATTGTTTTTATTAGCAAACCAGCTGTGCTCGCGACTTCGTCCGCGTGGAATTAGATCTTTTCTAAAATCTAAGTAACTCCTTATTACATCAGCTATCTGCCACTGAAAGTCATTTTAATATTACAAACAGACACTCCGATTTTATTTATTTGTATGTATAGATCAGTGTTGCTCAAATATTTTGATACTTTTAAAGGTGGGTTTTCTAACCTACCCTTTTTAACAATAGTTTATTATTAAGTTAGTTACTTTCGTTTATACATATACATTTAAATTAGTCAAAACTGTTAATCGGACCAAACCACTTTTGACCGGTGTCATTCAAAACCCTCATTAAGTGGCGTTGTCTCTATTAAAAATATTCTGATTGATAACGCCTCTGTTATAATTACCTAGAATTACTACAACACGATGTTTTTCGAAGGGTCACAAAAAAAACTAAGAGCCTAATGAGTTTCTAAGTAAATGTTAGTTATTTAAATTAGTTTAAACCGGTCAACTAATTAACAGACTGTGACATAATATGATTTCATTATACGATGAATATTATTGTAGGTATCATGAAATCGTTTGCAATATTCCACATCGGTGATCAACATAGCTACAAATATAGTCTACCGTGATACTAAAATAACATAGAACAACATAATTTGTTGCCATGTATAAATTGAGTGTAAGGCGATTATCACACTGCCACGCATCACCCTGCATGTCAACGCACTGAATGAACGCGTATCGATGCATTTTCTGTGTGTTGGACTGTGCGTGTTTTCTATACAAACGGAGATACTTAGAAGCTTCGTTAAAACACGCCTTCCCGCTACGCTGCGTGGTGCGTGGCAGTGTGTTAATAGCCTTAGTCAATGTAGACACTTGTCTTGTCACCTAATGTATGCACGCCCTTAGTTCTTGTTTAATGACATTTGGTACACTATCTTAAAATCTAGTTTACACGTTTGCGTTTAAACTTTGTAGACAATGTGTGATTTGAACCATGTAAGAACAAATAGCTTATAGTTAAAGAAGCATGTTATCGAGCTAATGTACAGTACTTAATAGTCATTAGCTACATTTCGTGAGAGGCAATTGGGAATAACTAAACCAATAATCACCATAGTGCTAAACCAATATTCCTACCATTTAACACTTATGTTCCATTACAACTACGCTAAAATGGCAGTTACCTAGTTTCCTTAGCCTTTGGTAGCCTTTTAGGGAAATAATAAACTACTTCCTAATCTTTAATTCACGTCACTATTGGGTTTCAAGATGACGTGGTGGTCCACGCTCGCTATTCTTATGCACGAGGTTGTGAGTTCAAATCTAGGCCTGTACTACTTTTTATTATATAAAACGTTGGCCTACAATAGGAATTTCCCTTGTGTCGGAGTACTAATGTGACTTTTTTTTTTCAAATTCAATCTTCAATATCAGACACCCTTAACATCGCTAAAGGAAAAAATCAAACTACGAACCTTCAAGCATTTGGTAAAAGACAATGATAAAACACTACCAAATAAAAATCGAACAGTCATCAAATACAAGTCACAGACTACAAAAGTCTGTCTCAAAACACAGTTCAGGAAGCGCGAGTTTTCATGAAATATGAAACTAGATAAAGCATCTGGTCCCCGAATAGTTTCCAAAGAAATGGTCGCAGTTTACCCTAATGTGATTCACTCAGTCATCGGTCCTTATCTAACTGAATATATAGTGGGTTCTTCAGCTATTAATCAAAGGATAGTTTCAGCGGAAAAATGGTTGGAGTTCATAATTCTGTCGCTTTGATAACATCTCGACGGATGAAGAGGATTTATTGAACTGTTTGATGTTAGTCTGTGGTTGTGATGGAGCTGTAAATAAAGTTGAAGGGATAACCCTTGGGTTCGTGGAACAATGTGAGGTTTTATACATATTGTTGATGTTTATTCGGAAATGCTACTTAAGGCGGAAGCGCCACTTTTTCATGAAATAGTCACATGAAAAACTCATTCAATAAGATGAACTTAAAGAATTTTTCACACCACCTGCTCGATAATGTCAAATTATATGTCATGCAAACCTTACCTAAAGTAAGTCATTAAAGACCTGAGGTCTAGCAGGGCAATAATATTGTACTGAATTTCATTATGACCCGCTGGTCAATAATGTGATTTGAATTTGGAACATAAATCGCATACGAATATTCACGCATTCACCATCATTATCTGCACAAAAAAATTAATTGTTCAAAAATCGAACTGGCCACCACGAGATAGAATATAATTAAAAGAAAAATAGAACACAAATTAAAAAGAGGCGCGAATACTGGAAATTGCTTTGATTTGTTCATTGTTATTTTTTGTTACAAATTACTTAAAATATTGCAAATTCTAACAAAAATGTTGAGTGACGATAGTGATTTGACTCCGGAATACTTGATTCTAGTACTACTGCTTTTATTCTCTCGTAGATGGTGTGAAAAGTACAGTATTCACCTCGGGGATAAAGGTGCCTTCGTCTTGGGCGACCTTGATTCCCACGCTGCACTCAGGATTCTTGTCTTAACTCCCTCGCTTTGCTCGGGAGTTAACTCTAAACTCCCTCGCTCCACTCGGGAGTTAACGCTAAAATCCTTCGTTTTGCTCGGGATTCAATACGGCGCCCGTTACATAAGACACTACTTTATCCCCTTGGTGCATAATCTACTAATAACTGTGTGTTCTTATACGTGTTGCGGTCGCGGTTTGTATGCCTATTAGGTTAAACATAGCGATCCTGACGTTGGAATATCATATTATTATATTATACCTATGTTTCACAAATAAATAATTTGAATCATATTTTAATCAACAACCTGAAACTGACCTAAAAATTTAAAAAATCATAAGAAAAATTGAATTTCAGGGGTTACCAGGGCGCCTCCACCTTAAAGTTAAACATCTGTAAACCTTTTATCAAGACTTCATTAAATACAGAGAGAGTAATTTAAATGGTGTTGGTAATTACAATCGTAGACAACTATGACCCATTGTCTTTGACGAAGCAATACACCTGCAATTCTTTTTTTTTAGATGAATTTATACAGGTATGAGGATTAAGGTAAAAAGTTTCTCCGAAGAACGAAGATCCTCAGACCAGAAGATCAGTCTTGTAATAGTAATAGTAAATTTATTTCATAAAAAAGGAGATTGTAGTACATGAGGCATACACAATAACCATTGCGAGGATCGGCCGGAGGACACGGTGGAGCACACCGTGGAGCTCTGCCCCGCTTGGGCTGAGCACCGCCGTGTCCTCGTAGCGGCGATTGGCGGCGGCGACCTCTCGCGTCCGGCCCTGGTTCAATCCATGGTCCGGAGCGAGAGGGAATGGGATGCCGTCGCCTCCTTCTGCGAAGCAGTCATGCTAGCGAAGGAGGTGGCGGAACGTGAGAGGGAGAGAACCTCACGTCCCAGCCGCCACGGGAGACGCCCCGGGCGTCGGGGGGCAACCAGTGGCCCCCGGCCACCTTAGGCGCGAGCCTGTGGACGGTGAGTAATGGGCTAGCTCACCGTCCGTCCGTCTCATGACGACAGGCTGTGTCGACGGCGCGTACGTGTTCCACGCGCGCATCAAGGAGATGTCAGCAAACCAGAAGGGGTCCGAAAGGGCCGATGCCTGCCAGGGCTGCGGGTTGTTCGAAAGAGATACCGCGGCCCTGGAACACAAAGGGCGAAGAAGGAACATGGGTGGGTTTTAGTCAGTACAAGTCTGACACTCCCTCCCGCTCCGCCCAGAGCGGGAGAAGTCATATGATGATTTCCCATCCGGGAAAAAAAAAAAAAAAACAAAAAAAAAGGCATACACAATAAGGAATAGGTATAGGCTTGTGTCTGAGCAGCAACTGCCCCACGGTTGTTGTTAAGCTGTTGTATAAATATCCTAATCTTGCAGATAACCCTGCTTACGCGAAGTAGAATTTTACGTATCTTCAGGTACGAAGAGTAGTTTGTATGTGGTGTTATAGATGGCGCTACAACGGTGACCCCAAACAGAGGTGCAGCGTGTTTGCATACCACCCAATAACATAAAAAGCTTAACTATTCGAAAATTAAACATTCGTGACAACTGATGTTATCACTGCATAAAATATGTATTATTGTAAGATTAAAAAAAAAACAGTAACGAGGTTGTTTGCAGCCAGTCATATATTTTCCTTGGTCGACATTTATTAGTTATGCATAGGGATGGGTTTACGTGCTTCGTTTTTTTTTATTGGTAACCCATGGTTTAACAGCTGGCGTGGCCATTGTGATGTATGGTTTGGACACAGTCTTAGTGCACATTTACGCAGACGCGGCGCGTTGCGCGGGGCGGTGCGCGGCGCGGCCCGCTTTAAATTCAAACATATGGCGATGTATGAGAGCGTTTACGGAGAAGCGGTCTGACGCCCGTTTGTTTGAGATATAGGCGGCCGACGCGGCGTTATGTCAAACGGACAATACAAGCAAACGGCAGTGCCCGGGTTCGATTCCCATACGGAACGAATTTACAATGTCGTAGTTTTATCCTAAAATAATAATTTTGTTTTTATTTTAAATTTTGTAGTGTTTTTTTTTTCGTAAATTGTTCAGTTTTTACTAGCTTTTATTTAACTTGCAATGATTTGTATATTTGTTCGGGTAGAATCTTGGAAGCTAAATTAGAACCACTTCCCGATGTCCGATTGAGCTGAAATTTTGCACACACCTTTGGTTGTAAGAAAAAAATATTAATTTAACAGACATAACTTAATCCTGCAACCCGGATCGTCTCCTCACGAGAGAACTCCTCAACGGTTAATAGCACAGACACGAAACTTTGCATACGATTTCATATTTGATGGATGATTACGATTTGTATCATGAACTTATCCTGCAGCCAGGATCGTCTTCTCACTTGGGAATTCCTCAACGGTTAATAGCACAGACATGAAACTTTTGATAATTATATACGCGTTCACTTTTAAAAACTAAATGCGACAAGTTTTTGTGAAAATTATCCTTTATCGCTTTCATTTACTCAAAGATTTATTTTCTTCTTTTCAGTGCATCTTTATAAAAGCTTGTTTTAAAAACCTTTTTTTGTATTTTTTTTTTTTGTTTATAGTTCTTGTGCATTTAATCGTTACAATAGTTATATTTTATCGTTATAATGTATAAATAAGTTACGAAAAAAAATCAAGTTGGGTCCTTCAAAAATTGTTGGTATTTTTAAGATAAGTGCCATTTTGGGGTTTTCGAGTTCGATGATAATCAAAATTAAAATTAAAAAATGCGATGAGGAAAAACAGCTTCCCCTTACAAAATTTTGACCCTTCGCCACTCGCAGTATGATGATGTTCAGCGAATAGCCTTGGTTGTACGCACCTGTCCTAAAAAATAATACATTCTAACAGGAGTAAGATCATAATCTTTAGGGCAAAGTGGCTTACGACCACAGCTATCCTTTGATATCACTACGAATATTTATTTATCTAATGTATCTATACATTAGAATATATAACGTATAAGTTGTTTATTTAATAGACGATAAATATTGAATGGTTTGTTGTTACATAGCAATTTCAGTCGATGATTAAATTTCAGTTGATTTTTCGGTATTTGGGATTTTGTCGCATCAAATCATATAAGAGTATAAGACTTACCCAACCTCAACCCTTTGGAAAAACCAGAGTTCTTTGCTTGTAAACCAGCTCATATTCGATTCGTAAAATGATTTTTGTTACTAAATAATCATGTTGTTAAATAAATGATTAATTAGTGACTCATCATCATCAGCCTAACCTTTTCACAACTATGTTGGGGTCGGCTTCCAGATGCAGCTGAATACCAGTATTTTACATGGAGCGACTGCCTATCTGATCATTAAAGAGTAAGCGACCCAAAGTCATTAAATATCGTGATGAGTTATGCAAGTGCTCCGCAGCCTGAATAACAAGACAGGCCTGAAATTCTACGTAATTTAGTTATATTGGATTGTAAATTAAGATGAAATAATCATTCATCTTATAATAACAATTATAAATTGTCCAATTTACGAAAAAAAATAAACACCAATTTTTTTTTTTTTTTAATAAAAATAAAATGATTATTTTTGCATAAAACTACGATATTGTTAATTTGTTCAGTATGGGAATCGAACCCGGGCACTGCCGTATGCTGGAAACTTGTCCGTGTGACATAACGCCGCGTCGACCGCTTGCAGCCCAACGTGGAACCATTTCCTTGTATTTGAGCGTTTGACATAACGCCGCGGCGGACGCCGCGTGGAACGCTTGTAGCCCAACGTGGGACCATTTTCTTCAACTGTTGGAAAACTGTCAATTTTCATATCATGCATTAGAATAGAACGTCTATTTCAGATCAGATGTCAATGAAGTACATAGTCTAGTGGTACTGTGATCGGACTGTGAATCAGTAGTTGCAGGATCAAATCCTAACAAGTAAGGATTTTCTTTTTGTGTTTTTTTTTGTTAATGATGTTTAAATATTACTTTTTAAAACTAGGACACTGTTTTATTTTAATGCATTATGTAGGATTTTCAAATCATTATAAAATATCTATTTTAAAAATATATGCTTACTTTTAGTTTTTGAACCATTCAAAAAACAGATAATCGTAAATAACAAATAAAAATCGAACAAAATTTACGAAAAAAAAAACAAATAAAAATAAGATAAAAACAAAATGATTATTTTTGGAAAAAACTACGACATTGTAAATTTGTTTCATATGGGAATCGAACCCAGGCACTGCCGTATGCTTGTATTGTCCGAGTGACATAACGCCGCGTCAACCGCTTGCAGCCCAACGTGGGACCACTTCTTTCAAGTATTTGAGCGTTTGACATAACGCCGCGGCGGACGCGGCGTCGCACGCTTGTAGCCCAACGTGGGACCATTTTCTTCAATTGTTTGAAAACTGACAACCGTCAATTATCATGTATTAGAATAGAACGTCTATTTTATACAAGTGTCAGTTAAGTAATTGGCCTTGTGGTATTGCGGCCGGACTGTGAATAAGATGATGCAGGATCAAATCACAGATGTTTTATAAATTGTTTTGGTGTTTTTTCTTTTTGTTTTTTTTTTTTTATGCCGTAAAATATTACTTTTTGTAACTAGGTGTACTGTTTTATTTATATGCATCTGTATGATTTTCAAATCATTATAAAATATGTAGTTTAATAATATATACTTTTAGTTTGTGAACCATTCAAAGAACAGTTAGGTAATCGTGAATAACAAATAAAAAAAGAACCAAATTTACGAAAAAAAAAAACACTAAGAAAATTAAAATAAATACAAAATGAGTATTTTTGGATAAAAGTACGACATTGTCAATTTGTTTCGTATGGGAATCGAACCTGGACACTGCTTTAGGCTTGTATTGTCAGTGTCACATAACAAATCAAATGGTCCCACGTTGGGCTTCAAGCGTTCGACGCGTCTCCGTAAACGGCAAAAACGCCAGACGCGCCGCGCGACGCCTATTGCACCGCCCCGCGCCACGCGCCGCGCCTGCGTAAATGAGCCCTTATTGTTTGTGTATGATTCAAGATTACTTTAGTTACATGATAAAGGACTGGAAAAACTAGACTGTTATAAAGGTTCGAACGATGGGGGTAAATTGCGGCCCGATTGCGGACGTTCACCGTTGTTTACTTGTGGTGACTGTCTCTGAGTGTCCTTTGATACACTGTCAGGTGTCCGGAGCTGCCACTTGTCCAGTTTTACCGAAATCATTAATATTTGAGCACAATCTTACCTGATGTGGAAAGTTGTGATCAACGTTGGTGCAGTCTTGTTGACTATCCTATTCACTAAAGACTGGAAAATTTCCATAAGAAAATTAAGTATGAGCGTATTTTTGGCATTACAAGTTAGAACTAGTTATCTTAGAGTAAACATTACAACCAATAATATTTTACTATCTCATCACCCTAATTACCTACACTATAGCGCAGATAATAATGTCAATACCATTCATCGCTAAGCTCTCTGACATCAATACAAATACTGTAACAAACTTGCTTATTCCTTGATGAAAGGAGTAAACAGATTTATACATTAAAAAAGTAATTAGGGGAAAATGAATTTAATAAATGATGAAATGAAAAATACAATAAATTAGTACAAAAGTGAAGGGCAGGTTAACCGAGAACGTTTTAAATATCTCCGCAAATCTCTGAGCGTGATAGTAACTGAAGACAAACTTGCAGTCGTAGAAAGCTGGCTTGATTAAGATGAGCTTGACCACGACGAACTTGATGCAGGGCGATTTGGTAGGACCCACCAGCAGACACGTACCGCCAAATGCCAGGCTCGTCAGCTCGAAGAGCAGCTTCCAGCAGACAGGTAATGAGCCCCAGTGCCAGGCTCGTCAGTTCGCAAAGCAGCTTCCAGCAGACAGTTAGCAACAGCCACGGCAGCACTAAACGAAGGCCGCTCTTTGACTCCACCAGGCTGTGCTCAAAACTCAAGATATGACAGATCTTGACTCCAAACTAGACTTAGCTGTTTTCTTGATTTTAGACTATACTGATTTCTCGTGTCCAGACTGAACCGACTCTTAACTCCAGACTAGCACTGAACTCTTGACTCCAGACTAGAACCAGGGCATCCGTCAGAAATCCCTTTTATACCCTGATCTTCCGTTTCTTTTCTTCCAATCACTTTTTAGATTCAAAACTGCTGCGCTCTATTAAGACGCAACCTGCCAGTATTAAAAACAGCCAGTAACAATGGTCAAAAACCCTGCACATAATATTTTTAGAAATATAACTCAGAATATCTTTACACAGCAAATATTCACAATTAACTATAAAATACAACAATTTGAACTGACGAATTGATGATAATAATTTTTAGTAATATATAATCTAAATGAAACCTTCATAGAGAGTTTGGCTGGTAACAATCAAAAATAAAAGTAAATGACATCTGACAAATATGCTTGAAGTAAACATGTCACAACAAAGAAAACTAAGAAAATATTTATAAAAATGAAACAAATCGTAATATGTTAATGGAAAACCAATAAAAGTATGAATATGGATGATAAGTGTGAGTATAAAGTGTCTGTAGTAGGCAGATACTATAATACATACATGCAAACCTATCAAATGTACGTACGTAGTACTTACGTTTGGCGTCAAGTGTATTAGGTACTCGGTTCGAGTGGGGTTAAGAGTGAGTCCGTGATTATCGCTGCCTTAAAAGGTATCTGGAGATTCACTTAGTGATAATGAGCTTTTGTTGCTAATAGTTGGGATTTATTTTTAGTTTTTCCTCGTTCAATTTATAGTGTCCGTTGTTCGAAGTACCTATGTACGAAGCGTAGCAGCAGGCGTTCTGTAATTTTTGCCTGACATCATGGAAAAAAGGCATGTATTTAAATGGCATTTTAAGAGTCATTTGCACCACAAATTACTATATGTGTTGACCGCTTAACGTTTCGAAAACATCTTGTTTGTTACAATAGAGGTAAAGTAAGTTTTGTGCAAACGGACCTAAGTATTTTAGGAACAAAATGGTACGTACAAACTGTGAAACATTGTTGTATAACTTGTGTTATAAAAGACGTCCACAGTATGGAGTCTTGTTATTCAACATTGCGTTTTGACTGAAAAATGTTATATAACAATGTTGTATAACATGTTTTGTTACATAGTCTGTACGCACCAAAAGATCTGAAGGAGTTAACCGAATTAAGAATGAAGAGGGGCGTATTTTTATATACTTAATGTTTAATTATTGATATTATGCTTGGTATTTCACCAAGCTACAGCAGGCATCGATGCTGTGTTTTCTTTTAGGCATTAATCAAGAACCGTAGCATGAAAGGGGACTTGTCTCAAGGGGATAAAACGAAAGCTCCCTGCATCTTAAATAAATCTTTTAACCTGCTGAATTTGGCAATTGTTCATGTTCAGACCAAGAACCTCAGAGCAGCGGTGGTCAGAGCCCAGTGGTGGTAACCCCGACTTACGAGCAGTAAGACGTGGGTTCGAACCCAGGCAGGCGCATTACTTTGTGTAATTTATTTCATCACCGCTGCCCTCAAAAACGGTGAAGGAAAACATCGTGAGGAAACCGTCATGTCCTAGAACTAAAAATTCGAAGACATGTGACATCTACCAACCCGCACTGGGCTCGCGTGGTGGATTACAGCCCACTCCCTCTCACAGAGAGGAGGCCTGTTTCTCAGCAGTGGGAAAATTAAAGGCTGATGATGATGATGATGAGGCCAAGAATCTCATGAATACGTATGAAAGTTATATAAAACTGCCTCGTTGGTCTAGTCACGCAAGCGCGACTACTGAGCATGAGGTACTGGGTTCAACTCCCAGGTCGGGCACTCGGGCAAAGTTTTATTGAGGTTTTCTTTCAGGAATTTCTCAGTGGCCACCATGGATTCTCTGTCTGGCTTTGTGCCCGGTTGATGGTAATAGGCTGGCCCCCTATTACATGGGACTTCAAACGTAACTGCCTAACCCTTTGGGGGTACAGAAGTTAAGTTATGTTACGATGACTGTGTAGTAGGATATGCCATTAGTGAAATCTTACTAAGTACGCTTTTGTATAGAGCAGTGCCTACTTTAATTCTGCACTCTATTTCAAATATGAAAATCCCACAATCCCATACTAAAAAGCTTTTACCGAAATTGGTCGGTGTCAATTGGGTTTTTAACTCGTGTTAGTCAATAGAAAGGCAAACGTTACCATTATGGATCAAATACGTGTGTTTTTCAGAAACTCCAGAGGATTTCAAAGAGACCGAGAGTGAAATATCGAGTGTCTGTGATCATGATGAATGCTTGACATCCGATGAATCACGTCCTGTACCTTGTATTGTATTGTATAGCGGGCTGGTTTCCGCAACTCCATGTCTAAGCGCGTATTTTGCGTACGGGTGGGAACATTACTCCAACCACCCCAGCTCCCCGAGAAAGGCCAGCAGCTCCTTGGTGTTGCTGACGATCTCGCGGAGAGTACCTGGGTTACCTAAGTACTTTGCCCTGTATGTTGCAACCTCTGGGCAGTGTAGAAGCACGTGGGCTGCTGTCTCGTCCTCCTCCATGCAGGCTCTGCACAGTGGGCTATCTGTGACTCCTAGGATAAAGTGGTGTTTATTAAAAGAGCCGTGACCAGTGATGTCCTGTACCTTAGAGAATGAATGACTTTGTAGTATGAGGCTACAAACACACTGACAGGAGCGTTACTTGAATACACACTAGGCGACTAGCGAAGGCAGCAATCGCGCGGTGGTCGGCTGCGAAGATTGTAGAACATTCGTTTCACTTGGCTACTCGCTGGGAGACTTGCTAGCCTCTAGAAAGCTACCTGTCAGTACGTAACCTAAGTTTTGGCTCGAAGGTGAGGTGTCATTTAATTCATGGTAAGGTTTATATTGCGGAATTTCGGATACTTCTGTATTATGGAACCTTGTTCGACCTGTTGCCAAGCTTCCCTGGTTTGAGCTTGTTTCATCCAGGTCTTTTTTGATGTTGTTTACACATCTGGCCGTTGTTTGTCTTCAAATGCTTCTGCTGCCAGTTACAAGTCCATACCTAGCTTAAAGACAAGTTAATTAAGTTTGAGTAGAAATATAATCTCATTCAAATCTTCTAGACTCAACTTACCAGTTGTATTAACCTTATTTACAAATATACATGAGCAGTTGTGAACCATATTAGAGCAATCCAGCAGGCGTACTCGTATCAGTGCCTGAGTTTAGAACTCGTTATCGTGTGCGAGCGTTCCCGAAGTTTGCCGAGGTCTTCCGACTTCTCTCGAAGCCGGCTTCTTCACGAACAATAAATGTTTTGACAAACTTCGACCTGCCATCCGGCTAGATAACCGGCTTGCGTTTGTTAACAACTAACTTGTCTCTTGTGTATCTTTTCATGATTTTTGTAGGTGGTGGTAGGGAAGCGCTTTAAAATGTAGCTTTTGTATTGTATTGACGTGTTAAGAGCTGGGTTCAAATGTTTGTCTTAGAACGATATCCCAGTTTGAGCGGTACCTTTGAACACACACTTTTGCCAAGAACGTGATTTTTCGGGAATCATATTCAAAACAAACCTAAACTGCATCTTCCTTTCTTTACAGTTACGGATTTTGAAATGGAAGGTTGCTATAGATAGCTTGATCAACTGTTGAAGTGTTTAGATCTGTGAATAGGTACTTCTATCGAATTACGAAAAAACTGATCAAATATTGATTGCATTGCAATTATTTTAAATAATTTTAATTCTTTGAAATAACCATTTTATACTTTAAAATAAATAAAATTATTGTAACTTATTACTTTACCTGTCCACGGAATATGTGCCCTAAAGTATGTAATAATATAAGATAGTGGTATAACTAAAAATTTATCTCAATAATCATAAATAAATGTCTACTTTAATTAATACAATACTGTTGATCTTAATAATTGTAAATAAATAACTATAATGCTTTTGACCTAATTTTAAATTGGAATAATTTTAAATTGGCATGTTGCCGGTTCTCTGTCTTTTCGCAGAAAATTGTTTGCCAGATTTTCACTTGCCACCCAGCGTTTCGCAGAATTTTATTTCGCCGAATAATCATTTGCCAACTAAACATAATATTTTGTTTTAATTCTCAACCTCACAGTTACTAACTGTACGTTTGGTCTGCTTTTCATAATGACACTTTTTAAAATGCCAACTTTCAAGTAGCAGATGTTTTAGTTGGCGTAATATTCATTTAGTCGTATATTGTTTACCAAATCTAGTAGGGTTTCGTTTTGGGACAAATTATATACAGGTAGTTATTGTTATGATTTTTTTTTTCACTTTATCTTTAATGCAACTCAGCCTAACTTAACTGTTTCCTTTTACAAAAGCGATTCGCTTCTAGCACATCGCCGGCCGCTGCCGCGGCACGCGGCTTAAAATGTTTGTCGCAGTCCAGGGAAGGTTAAAAGGTGAGAAAGGTAGGGTAGGGTAGGGTATGGTAGGTAGTTAGATAGGGTAGGTAAAAAGTGCATTGCAACGCATGGTACAGCTAGATGAATATGAATATGAAATATTCTTTCTATTCCCGAAGAAAACTAAAGCTATTGCCGCACCATATTGCAATTAATCAAACCAGTTTCAGTCACATTTTCCTTGAACTTGTCACCAAATCTTATCAGTAGTTATTTTGAGGAATTTTATCACCAAAATAATCAGTGAATCATCTTTGTTTTCGGAGTATTGCAATGACGTAAATATGTATTGATCCTTTGTTATAGTTGATTAGATACGACATTGGACGTCAGAAAACGTGCCTCTAAAAATTGTTAGTCAAAGATAGGAATTTAAAATTTGAGGCTTTCCTCTGACTAATTATGAGATTAGAATATTGTCGGTAGACAGTATAATTATGTCCGGGTACACCACAGCTCACATCCGGGATAGTCCGTTATCATATCAACAATCATAATTTTTAACCAGCTAATATTTTTATTACAGCATGAGCTATCATCACGTGCAGCTTATCGACTGTAAACAGACAAATGAATTAACATTTGAGGGCCTTTGCTCTCGGCACTTTTTGTTGCGATGCTGTATCCATGGAAACGCAAAATGGCCGCGAAATAGCCGTGATGCTGTCGCGTAACCACGTAACCACGAATCTGTATAGCTACTACCGCGATGCTGTCGAACTTCTGACGCTATGGGAGATTGAGTCAGCATCATCGATACAGCATTTCTTCACATAACATAACATCACGCCTGTAATCCTCGAAGGGTTACGCAGAGGTGTTAGTACACCTAGATTTTGCCAGTTATGATTAAGTCCCATGAAATCGGGGTTAAGACTATTGCTATCAACCGGCCACAAATGAAGACTCCGTGGTTGCTACGAAACATGATGGAATAACCCAATAATTTGCCGGACTGGGAATCGAACCCAGGACTAGGGCCTCGTACTCAGTAGACCAACGAGGCAGTCATTTACGTGACTTCTGTCACGCGTCGCAAGTGCGACTATAGCGTGATACCACCAATGCAGAAGGCCTAATACAAGTAGGAATAATACGACAATATTCTTGACGCACGGCGCTTTAAAAACATTACGCTCTACAAACTTAGATTTCATCTGAAAGTTTCATTAATCATCACACCTGTTATCCACAAGGGTTAGGCAGAGATGAACCTAATACATAGTACACCAACATTTCACCAGTTATATTTAGGTCTCATGTAATAGGGGGCGAGCCTATTACCATCAGCTGGTCACAAATCGAGCCTCCATGGCTGCTGCTGAGAAATTCCCGATGAAAAAGCCCAATAACAATTGGCCCAACCCGGGAATTGAATCCAGTTTCTCAAGTTTCATTAATAAGAACACAAATAACTTTAACAAATTAAACATAATTTCAGACATTGTCACAAGCAGCCTCTCCTGACTCCATTATATACTGATCACAAGGCTTTATAGGGTTCCCCGGTACACGGGGGTAATCCATGGCGTAATAAAGGGGCACTTTTTCGAAGATCTCCTTAGATAAGGGAAGGTGAGCGCCGATATATCAGAAGATTAGTCTTTGCCGCCGTCGGGACCGCGTTGAATGTAAAGTGGTTATAGGTAGAGAGGGGACTGGGTTGGTGGTTGGTGTGTCGATGAGAATATTAATTTGGTTGATTAGTTGGGTGTTGAAGGATTGATATTGTACATCCACCTAAGGGTGGATGTACAATATCATACAAACCTCATATAATACAAACGTCACGTAAGGCTGCAATACTTTCAAGGGTGTGACGGTACATGACAATATATGACAAGTTAAAGGAACCTACAGAGCCTAACTAGCCTAACATTCCCTACGACCCTAAGCCCTATAAGCCCTAACCTATCATATACCTAGTATGTGATAAATAGATATATAAATAAGTTCAGGATGTCTGCACCATGCGACCTAAGGTTACAGACGGATAGTAGATAGGAATACCAGGTTCGGGAAGGGTACACTCACTGCCAGTCCCGCATACTCACGAGACTGATCAGAGATGGCTAAAGGTGTCTTGGCCACAGTGAGGGGTACTGAGACAAGAATATAAAATTCAAATCTGATTTATTTACAAAATGTTCAGCTTATATACTACTTTTTCTTAACACACACTATTAAACAAACTCTATGTGTTCTATGCGTGAAAAATGCAACCAAATCAGTCTATTAACTGGGCCGCGCGTGAGCCAGGCCGAATGCTGAGTCAATGTCCAAAGGTAATCATTGAACAGATATTGAGAGGGTCGTTGAGAGTTTAGAATACAGGCCGTTGAAGTAGATGAGTAGTGTTGCTACGGGCGACATGTCAATTGATAACAATATTGTGGGGTTACCAAGATATGACCACAATTATTGTTAACAACTTTGTACAACATAGATATTTATTTATGTACACACAAAAAACGTAAAAGGACAGTACATTAAGAAAGAAAGCACAAAGGTACTGCTTATTTCAAAAGATATTTCTTCCAGCAGACCTGCGAGAGGAAAGTTGGATTAGAATGTATATATATGATGTTTGTTTCATCGCAAAAATTATGAAAAGCTGTAAACGACGATACTGGTTTAAATAAACATAATATATTCAAATACTGATTCCCTTTTTATCAATAAGTATTTCACGAATAACGAACGATGTTAATACGATGACAGAATCGTTCGGTAAAACGACACCATCGATATATATTTACTCCAGCACATCACTAGTGGGTTAGGAACTCCATAAGTTAACAGCTAGAGCCTGTCATATATCAGCGCTCGGTGACATATTCGCCCGTCATGTACGCTTTACATATCCGGCTCCGAGTACGTCTTGTTGAGCCTACAGGTTTATGTACGAGTAACTTAACATGTTTTTATTATTTTGGTGTGGCTGTTCGAGAGATACATGTCAATGGTCAATGTACTTGAGGGGTCATTCGATTTTAAGAGCAGCTTTGATGAATTTTGCTATTGGTACCGACTTAATAAAAGTCTTCTTATACGGTTTTATTTTATTTTTATTAGTACATTAGTAAGTTAAAGGGGCTAGCGTTACTTTGCGGAAATCCATGACACTAAATGTTAGATATATTAAATTTCCGGCATATAATACTAGCTACTAACTGCTGTGAAAATCTTGAAGTCCAAAATTCGTCTTATGTATAGTTATTTGGCATATATCATTTTTATATCATTTTGAAACTCCAACTACTTCTATTAGATTCTTTTAAATTATTTTGGCTAAGGATGATCAATGATTATAGTGTCTTTGATGGATTTCAAAAATAATGAAATTGCATTATACTCTGGTCACAAAAAGCGTCATGATGAAATAACAGCTTCCAAAAACGTCAATCCAGTCCACATTCACGCGGTGTACACCCGACGGGGTGTAGCAGACTAACAAATGGCGTGATAACCGTTCAGTTTGTCAGTCTAAATAACGGCAGTAACTGATACACCAGTAAAAAAGTTTAAGGTCAGACCTGAGATGCCAGCAATGTGCTTAGTTTATCTAGGGTCGTCCGTCAGTTTGTCGAGAGCGATACTTAATATAACATTTGGAAACGGTGCTCTATCTTCTAGTTTAACTAAAAAGTTTTGTTTGGCTTCGGAATTAGGGGAAAAAAACTTTTTTACAAAAAAAAATAACCGACTACCATAAAACACTAAAAAGTGGCAAATAATTTTAGTTTCGGAAGTCGGTGACTTGTTTGTTTCATTTACTTTTTTGCCACCGACTTCCGAAACTAAAATTATTTGCCACTTTTTAGTGTTTTATGGAAGTCGGTTATTTTTTTTTGTAAAAAAGTTTTTATTTTAGTCTTTTCAGTTGTGGTATCTCACTTTAATCCTAGTCAAGTATAATTTTTACATTGTAACTAGACACCAGCACATCGTCCATACATACGACAAAGGACAAAATGAATAATAAAGAGGATGACTCAAAAAGTACCTAAGCAAAGATAATACAATTCATATGGCTCCACCGGGCAAGCTTCTCTACCAAATGAATGAAAAATCATCTAAATCGGTCCAGTAATCACGGAGAAATCGGTGTTTATACGTGAAAAATTTACATATAACAAAAAATTTAATAAAATAAAAACTATATGGCCATACTATATTAATTTTTTATGGGACCAAATGGCAGGTATTCCACATCAAACTAAAGAAGAATCACGCAAATCGGATCATAAATCTCAGCGTAATCGGTGTATACACTTGGAAAGTGCATACCGTTACAATTCCAACAAGCCCAAACACAGCTAAGATTCATTGCCTTGTTATGGAGTTCCGAAGCCTGTCTCTTGGATTCATCATCAAAGCTGATGGTAGAATGGTTCTTATTGGACGCAAATGCTTCACTTGTTGTAGAAAATACCAAAATCACTGTACGTTTTCCTATAAAATTTGAAGAGTTCCCTCGATTTCGCCAAGATTCCATCATCAGATCCCGACTTGGTGACTCCCATAGTCACCAAGTCCATTTGGGAAGTATACCCTTTCCAACAAAAAAAAAGAATTTTCCAAATCGGTTGGCAAGCGACGGAGTAATGCGCGAAGAAACATAAAAAAAAAAATACAAACATCCGAATTGAGAACCTCCTCCTTTTTTAGAAGTCGGTTAAAAAATACGACCTTTTTTGAAGATTTAGTTTTCTGAAACTATAATGAAATTGTATGTATTTAACACACAGAATGGCGGCGTTAATTCCAATTTTGGCAACACGCCAAATAATTCTTGTACAATTATAAGTCCCGTATCTCATTGAATCGTCATTACAAAAGTCGTCACTACTAAATGGCTAATAGAGACACACAAGTCAGTGATAACATTGCCGCGTCTACTGTTTTTGAACACGAACACCCCACATACGATTAAAAAAGCCAGCCAATCTACTGCAAACACTGAACTCGTCTGTACTTCCATTGATCATTCACTTTACCGATTGTATGTGCCTACGTATGCATTTACCTATCGCATCGTGTTTTTTCCTCTTTTTAATGCGTGTGCTCCCCCTCGATAAATTGTAACCTTTGTTAGGGAAGCCATGTTTATGTATGTAATTTGGCGTTTTCGTTGCATTCCGTGTTAAAACAGCGTAAATACTTGACGTGAATTAATGAAGAGATGTAGTTTTATTGGCTTGTCCTTTTTTGAAACTAGAATTTGTTTTGGCAACAATTAACAAAATACAGTATGACCATTTTAAGTGAGCAGTTCAAGGTGGTGCTGCTTGTCAGGAAAAAATGCAATCACATTTATTTTAGTTCCGTGTTTTCCCACTTGCACAGATAAGTTGGCCGACGTGACGTGTAGCCGTTAGTCCTTGTTGTCATTAATAGATTTTTGACACTCATTTTCGGCTAATCGGAATCTCTAAAGCCTGACACTAACACTCATATTCTAAAAGCGTTCCCAAATCAATTTTTGAACTAAGTCGACCGTTGTTGCCATGACAACAGGTGAAAACACGCGTGTAAGGAAGATCCTATCTACTGATCAGGATCGCACCCTCGGCTCGCTGAAAACCTCGGACAACACCTATACCAAGTCGGACCACGAAACAAGCAAAGTCCTTTTGGAAACCCACTTTCCAGACTGCAATCTCTCTGAGGACAGAACCTGGGCAAGCGAGCTAAGGCACACAACAAATGACCAAGACTGGGCCAGAGCCCGCACCATAGTAACCGCAGAGAGAATAAAATGGGCAATAAAGAGTTTCAGACCATATAAATCCGCAGGCTTAGACGAAATCTTCCCAGCCCTGCTACAATGGGGAGCAGACGTCCTAACACCATGGCTGACCGTCATCTTCCAAGCCTGTATAGCACAGAAATACATACCACTTTCATGGCGAGAGGTGAAAGTCATTTTCATCCCCAAACCAGGTAAACCAGATTACACACAGCCAAAGGCGTACAGACCAATAAGCCTGACATCTTTTTTACTGAAGACTCTCGAGAGACTCTGTGATCGACATATCCGGGACGGACCTCTTCGGGAGCGGCCACTTCACAAACAACAACACGCGTATTCCACAGGAAAATCAACAGAATCTGCACTGCATAGTGTGATCTCGAAGATCGAATGTGCAGTGGACCACAAATGCTCTTCACTAGCTGTCTTCATTGATATAGAAGGCGCTTTTGACAAAACTATCTTTCATAGCATCAGCGCAGCCCTCGAGGAACACGGTGTGGACTCGACCCTGCGTGGATGGATCACAAACATGCTTCGACTAAGAGCCGTACAAGTTACGGTAAACGACACAACTAGAGCCATAGTAGCGAAGGGCTGCCCCCAAGGGGGTGTCCTTTCACCGCTACTATGGAACCTTGTAGTAGACAGTCTCATCAAGCGTCTCAATAGCAGAGGCTACTACACGGTGGGCTATGCTGACGACCTGACCATAATAATAAATGGAACACACGAAAACACACTGTGCAACCTTATGCGCCAGGCTTTGAGGATAGTAGAAGACTGGTGCAAGGAATATAAACTGGCAGTGAACCCTACCAAAACCGAACTCGTCCTCTTCACAAAGAAAAGGAAGCTGGCAACATTACAGTTACCAAGCTTCTTTGGGACCACACTAAGCCTATCGACTGAAACCAAATACCTGGGCATCTTTTTGGACAAACAGCTGAACTGGGCGAAACACACTGATTACATCACCACAAAAGCCAGTATAGCCTTATGGCAATGCAAAAGACTACTTGGGAGGAATTGGGGCATAAGCCCCAAAGTCACCTACTGGCTTTACACCACAGTTATCCGACCAATCATCACATACGGCTCTTTAGTTTGGTGGCCCAGGACCAACCTAAGTACAACACAAAAAAATCTTGAGAAACTACAAAGATTCGCCTGCGTAGCAATCACCGGCAGCATGAGAACTTCACCCTCTGCCGCCTTACAGGTGATGCTGGGGCTACCACCTCTACACCTCGTCGTAAGAGAGGAGGCGACCATAGCGGCTTTCAGACTCGAAGCATCCGGCACCTTAAGCAATGATTCCAGAATTAAACATACACGCATCAGAGTAGATGCCATTAAAGAACAACCTATGATGGCATCACCCATCGACAGAACCCTGAAGTCCCACTGCTTCCAAAAACACTACGACATCGAACTCACAGCGGAGTTGTGTGACTACTCAGGTACAAAAGAGTTAAGAATCTACACTGATGGATCAAAAACCGACGACGGGACAGGTTTCGGGGTTTTCTCCGAGGACCTAAATATAAAAATATCCAAACCACTTGGAATGCTCAACTCCGTTTACCAAGCAGAGTGTGTAGGTATTATCCAGGCGGCACACGCTATAGAGGCCAGAGAGGTTACGAATACCAACATTCGTATACTTTCCGACAGTGCCTCAGTTCTCCAATCCCTTAAAAGTAATCAGATCACGTCGAAACTAATACTAGAATGCCATAACGCCCTAGAACGAATTACGGTACTAAACCACAACACGGTGACACTACAATGGATCAGAGGTCACAGTGGATCCCTGGGGAACGATGCGGCGGATGAACTTGCCAGAAGAGGATCCAGTACAAAACCCTACGGACCCGAACCCATTGTGCCCATTCCATTCAAGCAACTAAAAAACTGGCTAAAGGATCACACTCGAACACAAGTGGAGAAATGGTGGACCTCGACACCTGGGTGTAGGCAGGCCAAAGAAGCCATGCCATCCCCTGATACAAAGTTGACCAGGCGCCTTCTGCGTCTGGACAGGGATGGTCTGCGTCTGGTGTCGGGGACCATCACTGGACACTGTTCACTGAATAAACACTTCTACACTCTAGGAATCACTGATACTCCCCTGTGCAGAGCATGCATGAATGCGGAGGAAACGGTGGCGCATGTACTGCTTGAGTGCACCGGCGTTACCAAGATTCGCGAGGAGACCCTGGGAACACCGAGATCCCTTGCAGATGCCCTGAGAAGACCGGGAAGTGTGATCTGCTTCTGGAGGGAGGTGGGCTGGTTGGAGTAACGGCCACCATGGCTCACGCACAATGGTCCACTTAAAGGACTAAGTGCGGAAACCTAAACCCCATAAAGAAGAAGAAGAAGACAGGTGAAAACATCCACGAAATCATAGAATTATTTATAATATATCGTATTCATCGAATAAGGTACCTCCCCTAGCTATGTATCTTTGTCAAACCTATAGTTGCAGTCTGCTTCGATCAATGCTAAAGATATTATATGTCACTTTGATCAATGTTAAAGATGTATATAATTAATAGTTTTCCGGTACTTCAAATTTGACATAAATGACGATGACTAAGAATACCCGTGTTAGTCTTACGAAAGGATATCGTAATACACAGTGACTTTTTGGGTTGTGAGAGGTGGTCAAATTATAGACAGTCGCACCATGTAAAACAGCTACGTATGGTTAGGTTAGGTTGAAATATAATTTATTGGGGAAAGAATAGGATGATGATCAGATGATATTTCGCAATAATTATGCTAAATATTAAAAAGTAAGCAGTGCTAATTATTCTAATTACGTGCATTATTATATTACGTATTACCTCCATATTACTGTAAGATGTAACTAATTTGTCAAAACTTAATAACTTCATTGAGATTTTAGTACTGCAACATTGTTTCAAAGTCACGCAATAAAAGTAGAAATAGTGTTGGTAAAAGTCCGAACATTCCCGGGGACAACTTTGACAATTCTAGAATTTTCTGTCAGTAAATTTATATCCCTGTAAACGACGGATGTCGTTGGCAAATGTAAGGATAATCCATTCTAAAATTTGTCGACTCTTATCGACAAGAGAGGGCTGGCTTATTTTTTGATCAAAGAATCCACAATTCCATCCAACGTGGCAATGATGCTGCCACCCTTCTGGGCACTTTTCGTATTGACAGCGATATGGACGAATTTTTTGATGCCCTGTAATTATTTTCCCAAAATTGATAGTTGTACATATTTTATTATTATTTAAGATCTATTTGTAGATTGGAAATACCTGTTTTTTTTGGGCATTGTATTACCCAGTACTAACTGGGTTGTGGTTGTGGAGGTCAGAGAGGCAGTCGCTCCAAGTAAAATACTGGTATTAAGCTGCATTCGGTTAGACTGGAAGCCGACTTCTACAAAGTTGGGAAAAGATTAGGCAGATGATGATGACGTAATAATGTACCTACTGAATTCAAATCATCATCATCATCAGCCTATAATGTTCCCGCTGCTGGAACAAAGGCCTACTCTCTATGAGAGGGAGAGGGTTGTAATCCACCACGCGGGCCCAGTGCGGGTTGGTAGATGTCACATGTCTTCGAATTTTTAGTTCTAGGACATGCCGGTTTTCTCACGATGTTTTCCTTCAACGTTTTTGAAGGCAGCTGTGATGAAATAAATTACACAAAGTAATGCGCTTGCCTGGGTTCGAACCCACGTCTTACTGCTCGTAATTTGGGGCTGCCACCACTGGGCCACCGCTGCTCTCGATTCAAATAAACCTTCTAAAATTTTGTCATTTGTATGCATTGTATGTATGTATTTTACACATAGGAATAACAAACCCTTAACAAACACGTCTGAAAGTTTTTCAAAAGTTTAAAACCTTCGTATAAAGTTCGGAGCACGTTGATCTCTGAGCTTCAGTGCATTATCATCGATCGATCTTCACCGACATGGCAACATTGTCTGGAGGCTGCACAATAAAAGATAAGTAGCTGTTGCATAGTGTTGTCCATAATTACATATTCACGGGATGGGTTCCCGGGATTAAGTGTAAGGTGTTGAAATAATTCGTAAAAAATTAGTTTAATAATAAAACAAAATATTGAAAGAGGGATTATGCGTAAAAAGGTGATAGATTGTTTTCTTTCCATTCATTTTAAATGTTATAATAAGTGCTTACTTAATACTAGACGATACAGATTTTACAAATATGATTCAAAGCATAACTATGATAGGTAAAAAAAAGCTTCTAAACATATATTGTATCTTAACTAATATTATGAATGCACTTTCGCATTCATAATATTAGTTAAGATACAATACATGTTATATTACACATTTATTTTCACAGTTTATTTGTTTGTGTGTCTGGTGTACAGAAACAGACAGGAAAGAAATGGTATCCCCTTTCATTACGAAAAAAAGAACTGTTCCCGAGGAAAACAACAATAACTTTCTTATAATAATAGATGGCGCCACGTATCCGAGTCGGTTATTGTGAGATTTTAAATTAACGCGAGCGAAGCTGCGGGCAAAAGCTAGTACTATATAAAGCTAAATAAACTCCAAAACTTCCATCATCACATAATCTCTGTCTACAAAACTCCTGTCCCGCACTTCCCAATCCCGGGACTTGTCGCGTAGCAACACTAGTGCGAACCCTCCTTAACCGTTACGTGAGGTATTAAGAATTTAGTGAGAGTCCCGACAAGCCCTCCTCATCGATTCCACGCCAGGTTGTTGCTTTTATAACCTTGTTTTGATTGTACTCTTGAAGGTAACGATTTACGACTCAATACAATTTAAAGTATCGGAAGTTTGCTGTAAAATGTTGATGGTTGATCTTAAATTAAAAGAAGTGTCGTTACCGTTTTTTTATAACTTTTTCGTGAAGTTATTGCAGGGTTTGTCAAATATTGTTTTATGCTTCCAACATTCAGCGGTTGATATCGAGAAACCTAAAAAATGGGACCAATATTTTAGTCTTGTTGAAAGGTTGAAACTAGTTTTTGCCGGTTTAGCTCGCGTTACGATTGTAAATTAGCCCACGGGGACTTAATGTTATTTGTAATGTAATGCAGCTTTCCATTACGTGTTTAGTTATAGTTTAATAAGGTTTTTAATAATTATTTATTAGTTTATTTTTATTATATAAGACTATTTTGTGTATTTTATGTATGGGCCTTAGTTGTCCGATAATAAAATGATTGATTGATTGATTAGAGAAAGATTAATTTTCGAAATTCACATACAAACTAACTTACTCATAATATTAGAAACTTACTAACTTATAATATTAGTGCAGAAGTATAAATTGTCTTTTAGCTTTTTTTATATCTTTTTTGCCTAAAGATATACCTTATTTCATCAGGCAAACATAACCAGGAAGCGTAGTGACTGAAAAAGTAACTAGAATTAGTTCTGGTAGTAGTCTACTTCATACATATGTAACTCTTTCATATTTTATGTAGACGCATATTCTAAATGCCTTGAAAACTTAATGGGCTATATTTCAACAGCCTGTCCACATAAGCGGAGTACATTTTCTAGCCGCTCTTAAAGGCTACGGGTATAAAAGAGCTGGAGAAAATAGGCTAGAAAAAGATAGGGCTGGGTTAGTGGGGTAGTATATTTTACGATAGAGATTCACATTTTATGATAAAGACTTCGTTTCGTACATTTTCTCGATGTCGTCAGGTGAAGATTCATAGATGAATAGGCCCTGGAGAGTAAATGTGGTGATGCCTCACGATGGGACACTTGATATCGTGTCCTACCTGTCTAATGGGACATGCAGGACACGATATCAAGTAATGATTGATGGCTACTGTCTTAAATTAAAAGGAGAGTCGTTACAGTTTTTTTTTATAACTTTGTTGTGAGGTTATTGCAGGCTTTGTGAAATATTTTTCATGTCTCCAACTTGGCAAAGTGTTCAGCTGACGGTATCAAGAAACATTATTTTAGGATTTAATTCTTGTTAGAACCACCTTTTTTTTTGTGCTATCGTCATTGACCTATTCAAGGTAATGTCGTCTGAGGCGGCGAGCCTCTTGGCCGGATTGCCACCATGGGATCTGGAGGCGATAGTCCTCGCGCGCCTGCACGATTGGCGCGCGGAGGCACTACGCGGGGGGGGGAAACTCCGCTGCCGCGGCAAATTGTCGCTCAGCGGACAGACCTCCGGCGCGATCTCATGGCGACATGGAGACAGCGACTGTCGCAACCACGTGCAGGGCACGCCACAATAGTGGCGATAAGTCCCCTCTTTGAGGAGTGGCTTGAGAGGCGCCACGGCACCCTCACCTTCCGCCTGACGCAGGTCCTCACCAAACACGGTTGTTTCGGGAGGGCGGGAGGAAACGCCCGGGTGTTACCACTGCGAGGATCGGCCGGAGGACACGTTGGAGCACACCGTGGAGCTCTGCCCCGCTTGGGCTGAGCACCGCCGTGTCCTTGTAGCGGCGATTGGCGGCGGCGACCTCTCGCGTCCGGCCCTGGTTCAATCCATGGTCCGGACCGAGAGGGAATGGGAAGCCGTCGCATCCTTCTGCGAAGCAGTCATGCTAGCGAAGGAGGCGGCGGAACGTGAGAGGGAGAGAACCTCACGTCCCAGCCGCCGCGGGAGACGCCCCGGGCGTCGGGGGGCAACCAGTGGCCCCCGGCCACCGTAGGCGCGGGCCTGTGGACGGTGAGTAATGGGCTAGCTCACCGTCCGTCCGTCTTATGACGACAGGCCGTGCCAATGGTGCGTTTGTGTTCCACGCGCGCCTCAAGGAGATGTCAGCAAATCGGAAGGGGTCCGAGAGGGCCGATGCCTGCCAGGGCTGCGGGTTGTTCGAAAGAGATACCGTGGCCCTGGAACACAAAGTGCTAAGAAGGAACATGGGTGGGTTTTTTTTTTAGGATTTGTATACCCTTGGGCACGAGGATTTATTGTTTTATAATTTTTAAATTTTATGCCAATATTAATCATATGGGTTTTAGTCAGTACAAGTCTGACACTCCCTCCCACTCCGCCCAGAGCGGGAGAAGTCATTTGATGATTTCCCATCCTTAAAAAAAAAGGTAATGTCGTCTTTGTTAATTATTTTTTTGTTAATTATTTAAGATTTTTTTTCCCTATTTAGCGAGACTAATAAATAGTTTTTCTTTCTTTGTTATTACGCTGTCACGTCATGGAGTTTACAAAAATGTGACGAGTTTACTTTGTGGCGAATTTACAATAACCCCTAATAAATATCCATAAAGTAACAACATACCAAGTTGTATATTGGTACATACTTTAGTGGCTATACGTAAGTGTTGTCCAGTATAGACTTTTCCACAAGTATGTAAAATAGTATAGAAAATGGAGAAGAACAAAAAAAAGGATTGTGTGGTTTTGTGAAACCACGGTAAAAGCGAAACTTTTTTTCACACTATAGACATTTAACTAAAAATTTTTGGAATAACATTCCATTAAGGGTATAAAACGTATAAAACGCGGAGTAGGGATAAACTGAAAGGTGCGCTCCGCGGCCGAGCGTCACGCGACATGCAACACAAACGAAAAACAGACGAAAAAGTTTGAGACGATGTAATAAAAGTTTCACTTTAAAAAATGTTTACATGTCAAAGCACACGCTGAATATAAATAAACAAATAGTATCAATAGGTAGCCGTTGTTTTTTTTTTTTTTTTTTTTCTTTATTTATTTAGAGAGGGTTTTAATCTAGACCGATTATGCCACCCTCATTGTTACAAATTAACTTATAATACTAAACAAAAAATCAAAATCACCTTAAACTACTTCTGCGATTAATGCCACAAGCTACAAGCCTATACAACATCCTGGCTGCTTCTGAAGCGGGGGCAGCCAGGACGCTGTTACACACCCCAGTCTCGCAAATATTATCATATACAATTAACAGCTCTTTTCTCTCCAGCTCGTTCCGAACACACTCCATGATAATATGGTAAACATCTTCAATCACGTTGCATTCTACACAATTTGGCGACTCAACTTTACCCATTAAGAATGCGAATTTGTTTAAGGGTATGTGTCCGGAACGAAGTCGAAGAGCTATAATTATTGTCTGCCTTCCCATATTGGCACTGTCTATCCACGTTCTTTTAGACACAGTTGGTTGAATAGTGGCGTACCATATACCTTTACTGCGGCTCCTTTCATTAAAATATTCTTGCCAGTTATTATAGCACATGTGTTTTATTCTAAAATAAAGCTCGGTATAATAAGGCACACACGAATATTGTTCGCCGTCGTCTGATGCTTCCTTAGCAAGCTGGTCGACCGTTTCATTACCTTGAATACCAATATGAGAAGGCACCCATTGTATAATCACATTTTTATTGTTACTCTTCAGCTTACAGATCAGTTCCAATATCTCATAGGCAATGGGTATCCCACGTTTGGGTGAGGTGCATTTTCTTAATAACTGTAAAGCACTACGACAATCACTTACAATCAAAAACCTAGAACATGCAATTGAGTCACTATATGACAAAGCCTCCAAGATTGCTATTAATTCAGCATGCATTATTGAGATCACAGAATCAACTTTTAGTTTGATCGAGGCGTTTGTTACTGAGTCAAAGAACGCCAAGCCGATTTCATTATTAGTTATTGACGCATCGGTATAAATTGTATAATAATCAGTATAGTTTAATTGTAAATATCTTTCGCAAATAATTTTTAACTGACACGGATCGTAATCTTTTTTGGCCTGGTCAATACCCTCAATCGTTGGAATTATACTGCTGTCTAAATCCACGTTGCTGACCCATGTGGGTAAGCTAAACATTTCTAAGTTATCACTACAGAAGATACGTTCGTGTTTTAGTGAGTCATGTATCGAGACTAAAACCGGTTTTTGTTTGTATCTCCAGTAGCGCCGCGAGCTCAGCGCCGACAGATTTTCGATTATATCAATAGTGACATTATTTTTAAACGATTTGCATTTTAGCCAAAATTTACTTCCCAGATACTGCCGACGGATATGCAGGGGCGCAATACACAATTCATTTTCCATGATATGTATAGGTGTGCTTTTAATAAACCCACCTATTGTACGTAAACATAGGTTCTGTATTCTCCCCAGTTTAAGTAAGTTTGTGCGACTGCCATTACCATAAAGAACACTACCATAATCCAATCGACTTCTTACGGTAGCTATGTATACGCGCCTAAGTTGTGTAGGGTGAATTCCCCACCCAGAACCTGCCAGCATTTTAAAGATATTAATGAACTTGAGGAGTTTTTCTCTTAATTCATTTATGTGCTTCCTCCAGTTTAGTCTAAAGTCAAACCATAGTCCCAAATACTTTATATTATCAACTACTTCCAAGGGTGACTCATTAACATAAAGACTAACATTTTCTCTTTTATATCCTCTTTTGAACACGCATACTTTGCTTTTCGACGGAGATATGTCCAGACCTAAACCTACAATGATATTATTAAATTTATTCAAAGCCGTTTGTAACTTTAGCGAACCCGAGTGGCAATTATGGCATGTAGTATACAAGACGAAATCATCTGCATATTGAGCTACATGAACTTCATTTATAGTTTTACAAATAGGGATTGTAGCCACGTTAAACAATAATGGTGATAGGGGATCACCTTGAGCCAGGCCACGCCCTGTGTTTCTGTTAATTGAAACCTTATCATCCAAACAAATACTCAATCGCCTGTCTTGGAGAAAGTTCCACAAATATAAACATATATGTGAACCAATCTGTAATGATTCATTTATGTACTGCAGTAGGGGAATAATCTCGATGTTATTATACGCATTTTGTATATCAATGAAGCAACCTATTGTGTAGTGGCCCTCCGAAAAACCGGTCTGTATTCTGGAAGTTAGGTTGGAAAGACTATCTAAACTAGAACGGCATTTTCTAAAACCCACCGTGCAATCAGAGAATATTTTATTATATTCTAAGTACCATTCAATTCTGTTCAGTAACATATAGTGAAACGTCTTACAAATACAGGAAATCATCGAAATAGGTCGAAAACTTACTGATTCCGAGGGATTTTGAGTATGTTTAGGTATAGGTACAATATTTATTTGTCGCCACTGTCTAGGGACAAACCCGTGGAGGAAACATCGGTTGGATAACGTTAGTAGAACATTTTTGGCATTGTCGGGTAGATGCCAAATCATACTATATGATATTTTGTCTTCGCCGGGCGTGTTGTTCCTAAGTTTTATTGACCTTAAAAGTTCTTGTTTAGAAAAGGGCGCTTCAAGCTTAGGGTTACATGACGTAAAATGAGGGGTAGCCGATGCCACAAAATCTGGCGTCAAAGACGTGAGAAGATTCTCGGCGTTACTTTTATTAATGTAGGTTCTACGGTAGGCGTATCCTTTCATCCAACGTAGTTTATGCCACATTTCTGAAGCATTAATCTGGTGATCTAAACTCGAGCAAAATTTACGAAAGGATGAACGCCTAGCTGAGCTAATTTGTTTTTCTGACTCATTGATTCTCATTTTTAATTCGTCATAGTTCGCGGCAATAGGATTACGACGGAAGCTAGCGAGTGCGCAACGGCGTACCGCTACTGATTTGGATAATGAAGGGTTCCAATATGGTTTCGGACGAAAGTTGGAGGTAGGCCCACTATATATTTTATAGTATGGAATGTTTGTATCTGCCGCTGTGTTAATGAGTTTTTCAAATGAGTCATATGACACTTGTAGATCATCTGAGTGTGTGAAGTGATCAAATAAAGTCTGTGCCGTCTCTGTGTATAACTTCCAGTCGGCAGCTTTATAGTTACGTCGTTTCGATTGACATCGTCGTGATTCTGAACCCAAAGCGTACCCAATTTTTATCATTAAATGATCGCTGCCTAATGATTCGTTTAACACCTTCCAGTCAAATTTAATAGCTACATCTGATGATGCCAGAGATAAGTCTGGTGAGGATTTTTGAACCACATCATTTACTAATCTTATTCTTGTTGGATTTCCGTCATTTAATACTATAAAATTATTGTCTGACAAAGCATCGAATATTTGACTGCCGCGATGGTCTGTTTTATAAGACCAGTTAGTATGGTGTCCGTTAACATCGCCCAGTATTAGAGTGTTATTGTTGTCTTGAGCTAAAATAAAGTCCCAGTCGCTTGTTTCAGTCGACACCGAAGAAGGACAATAAATGGCTATAATGGTTTTGATGTCGTTACAATTAAACAATTTAATTTTAAGTACTTGTATCCCCGAATTTTGGCAATTAACTACACTAATACTAGAATTTAAGGAATTATGAACTACCAATGCTACCCCTCCATAGCCATCGGATCGGTCGTTGCGGTAAACATTATAATTCTTTAATCGAAGTTCGGAGTCGGGATTTAACCAAGTTTCACTAAGGGCAGCAACGTGGATTTTTTCCAGTATGAGTAGGTTTTCAAAACTAAGCAATTTAGGTTTAAGACTCTGACAGTTCCACTGAATAATATTTATGCACTTATCTTTAAGTTGACGATTCATTATCTGCGGCCAGCGAAAAATCGAATAAACTCTTACATAATGACCACTGTGATATATTCCCTACTACCCAAATAATAAGCCACTCAATACATAGTTTAACAATATTTTGAATTTTACCAGAAAATGTGTCTCGTTTGCTGAAGATAACTTGTTTAATTTTACCAACTAGTTTACTTATTGTTACATTACTATCCGGGGACCGTTTTGCGGACGGCTTCCTGTGTTTACTGGTATTTTCTGCATCGCTACCTTCAAGGTAGCCGTTGTTTATTCCTACGGATATACTTTTGCCTGTTTATATCTCTATACACGTAAAAGAACTTACCCTTCTTAATAAAATCCAAACATAGAACTCAACTCCCAATTAAATTGAAGTGGTGTACCATCTTTAAAGTACAATACGGTTTAAAATCCGGATGTGTAGACATGTACAGTCATGTTCTGAAGTCGAGTCGAGTTATAACAAGACAAACTTGCGTCTAGTCGCTAACAAGTTGCCTGAGAGGGGAGAGGGGTGAGGGGTGAGGGGGTGACAGTCGCTCGAATATTGTAATCGGCTTAGTTATCCTGGCCGTGTATTGCAGCCCTTGAAGGATTCTATTTGTATTATATAGTAAATAGAAACCGTTTGTAATTGTTGTCTTTGGAGGGCATTAGGTAGTTTTGTGTGGCAAGCTATTTTTAGGAAACGACGATTAATACTGTCATGCTTGTCTAAGAAGAAGTGGTGAACGAATGAAGACAGCTAAAAACCGGGATTCTTGGAAATCCCAAAGGTCTTTTATGGCCGTTTTCAGTAACATGTCTAATGTTACTGAAAACAGACCTTACCTACAGGTAGATCAGGTCACTTATGCCTGTTTTCATCTCACTTGGCTATCACACTTCATTTAGGTAAATTAAGTATTATAGCCTAGTGGGGTGACCGTCGGACTGCAAAGACATAGGTTTGTGGTTCAAACCCAAGTCACTGATTTTTCGGATTCATGTGCGTACCTGAGAGATATTTCTCGACGGCATGTAAACCCAAGTCAAAGGCCCATGGACGGCATAAAAACTGACCTCAGGTCGCAATAACCACACGAAAAAGAAATACTTAAATAAAACCCTAAAATTCCCCTGTTAGATTTCAACTCCGATAATTTAGAATACAACGCCGATTAGTAGTGCCAGTTATTTAGCAATAACTGACATTTTCAACGAAATACATTAATGGTACCTACTTATTTACTAAGACATGTGGATATGGTATACTTACATAGTATACTTCACAAAAGTTTCACTTTTCATTGCGAGATAAGGAAAGTTTGACGCAGTAAACGAAGGGTTGAGCTAAAATCGCTCCGAGCAGTTTACAAGAACATTACATTCGGAGTTATCTACCTATAATGATTTATACGAATTCTCTGTGTGACGGAACATTTTAGGAAAATCTGAAGTATTGTTATTTAATTATCCAATAGACTTTGTTTTTGTGGAAATTTAACGACGTTTAGAAATATCCACAAAAAAAAATTGGGTCACGGGAAGCGTCAAATTCCTGTTACCCAAGTACTGGCTTTTAAATTAGCCAAAGGCTAAGTATTGCCATACGACGTGGTACCGCCAGCCTGTGACGCACATTTTACCAGCTGGCAGCATTGAGGTGGACTTTATTGGTGCTCTTTTATAGTCTGTTGTTAGTTTAGTATGTTATTTTATTAAATCGTTTTTAATTGTTATAGTGTATAAAGGGTGTAAAACACCTCTTAACGAAGCCGAAAGCCACTGGTTCTCCCTGTCATTGCGATCATTTTTTTGTTCTACACCATACCTGGGAACCTTCTAGTTACGGAGATATTAGGGGTCAAAGTTCCAACTTTTTGACAAGTATTTTTTTTAAATACAAGTTTTTAATGTAAGATTTTTACTTTAAACACCTCCACGACCCCCGTACTATTCAATCCGTCCATCAGCACAATATTTTGAGTGCGTTACTTTGAGTTCTACCACAAAACATGATTTTACACCCCCCAAAAAAAAGTCGTTTCCCAGCAATAATTTTTGCGTAAGGTACTTAGTTTCATGTACAGAATGCTTGGTTCACGGCTTCGTGATGAGGTGATTTACACGGTGTATAGTTAGTTTCTTTATGAAGAAAATAAAAAAAATGTTTATAGGTAAGTCACGTTTCTAGAATGAAGCCGGACAGTTAAGATAGTTACAGAGTGGGTGCCTAGAGACGGGCGTTGTCGTAGCCGAGGCAGGCCAAAGAAAGGATCGTGTAACGATCTGAACTCATTCTTAACGCATTGGTCGGAAAAGGCGGATGTTATCGAAAATTGGAAAGCCATGGGGGAGACCTTTGCCCAGCAGTGGGAAAGAGCAGGCTAACAAAAAAATGGGGTGCACTCCGGGAGTGCCGGCAGAAGTGAAAACTTGAATATTAACGTTGTGCATTTTTGATATTTTGGAATGGTTAGGGAATAATTTTGCACGAATTGCTTTAATTATCAGTATAAAAGTACAATCATTTATGTGGTAAAATACAATATTCATTTATTGCGCTATTGTACACAAACATGACCATTTATATTACATAAAAAATTTAACACTTCAGAACTATTACTACGAATTTTACCTCTTTGGAGAAACCAAAGGTTTTGTTTGTGCATAAGATAATGGTACAGTTTTGGAAACCCAAACTCAATGAAAGATGTCATAAAGTTCAAATTCCTTCGTAACCTAATGTCAATCCGTCTTACATATTTTCGATCTGACGATCTGACGCGAGTTTAACATTTTTAGCCCATCACAAAAGTGCACAGCGCCACTAAAGAAGTTTTCATTAAAAAAATATTATAGGTAAGTCCTATATTTTATGAATAAACAAAACCTCAAGAAGGTTCTATAATATAAAGAAGTACGGAATTATGTAACGTATTACGTTGCAAAAGTGAGGGAAAATAAATCTAGAAACCATTTTTTACCTGTTGGTTTTTAAGATAACCCTACCAATTGGATTATCAAATGAATCTTGTAAGCCATAATGGATCGTTCTAATTTACACTGAAAACAGACGCTTATGTAAGGTTACACTAGAAAAACGGTATGTGTGAACAAAATCCCTGGACCCGTGTCACAGCCTCCCTCGGATTTGCTTAACAAGATTAGGAGAGCGAAAAATGCCAGACAATGAGGTCGAATTAACTGCGAATGTGAATGTAGGACATTTCTTGTTACTACACTACACGTGCGACGGATTAAAGATATATTTTTACATAAAAAAAAAAGATTTTATTTGAAGTAAAATGTGTGTGTTTTTGTGTATGATAAGATAAACCTGGTTTATTAAAAAACAATGATATCTTGACTAAACTCATTATTTGTCACATAAACGGATGATTTACAATCTATCTATATATATAAAAATCAACTGCTGTTCGTTAGTCTCGCTAAAACTCGGGCACGGCTGGACCGATTTAGCTGATTTTGGTTTTAAAATGTTTGTCGTAGATTAGGGAAGGTTTAAATGGTGAGAAAGGTAGGATAGGGTAGGTAGGTAGGTAGTGTAGAGTAAGTAGGGTAGATAAGTAGATAGGTAGGTAGGGTATTTAGGGTAGGGTAGATAGGTATGTAGGGTAGGTAGGGTAGGTAGGTAGGGTAGGGTAGGGCAGGGTAGGGTAGGTAGGTGGGTTTGCAACGCATGCCGGGAACAGCTAGTGTACCAATAAAAGCAAACTCTAGTTACTAGTTTACGCTGCTACGAAAGAATATGCTACGACGCCTACGATTGCTACGACGCGTAGTAATTGCTACGAATAGAAGCTACAACTAAAAGTACTATCGCGAAGGTTGTAAGAAGTTCACAAGTTAAAAGAGACACAATGTGTGGAAACGTCCGGGTTTTTATTTTTTTTTGCCATCAATCTTTTCCTAGAACACATTAACTGTATTTACGCGTCAGCTTCAAACCTTTATGTTTACCAACCAATATGATTTTCGAGGAAAATCCTACTTTTAGCAATACAAGATTTTCGTGGAAATCGTAGCCTACGAGGCTTTTTACAAAATGTAGGTAATATTTCCAGAATGCTTTCAAACTAAAAATAGTTGTACAGAATATTATGAGGATATTCATAAGCGACATAAAAGGGTTGTATGATTAGAATTTTTGTCATAAAGAGATATAACAATTTAATTTGGAACGTGGGAGTAAATATTACCTGAAGCTTGGAGGGATCCGGAGGATCAACCCTGTAAAAAAGGATCGTTCGTTTTAATTTATGAAAAATAAATTGGTTTTAACGTTTAAGTAGAATAAAGAGATGTGTCAGAATAAAGGTATAATACGGATTCAGTCGCTTTCAAAATAAACATGGGAACCGGTCGTATTTAATATCTATTTTATTTATTTAGCTTAAATATTTGTTCGTTTACGTAACAATTAACAATTTTATACGTTGACAATTTTATTGTTATTTGGCGGGTGAATAAGAAGTCAAGCCCAAAGTTATTTTTCCTCGGAGGGCGTAATATTCCATATTTAAGAGTTATTTAAGCACAGTTAAATTCTACAAGGTGTTGTTTTGCATCCTCGTCAAATTTTAGGAGGTGGTAACAAAAGACATAAATAATTAATCAATTAAAATTACGGTACCTGGTTAATTATTAATAAACGCTGATTTTTTTGGTTGTTTAAGATTGTCAAAATTTCAGAATAACCCCCTTAACGTGGTTTAGGCAATGAGAAATTATCGAATAAACGTTTGTGATTTTTTGTACGTATGAAAGCGTGGTTATTGGGCGAGTATCAGATGGTCTGCGTTTAAAACACGGGTGATTCACACTTACCGATTTTCGTTAATAAGAAAAAAAAAAGAAAATTACCTACCCGTTTTATTATTGATTCGGGACGAGTATCATTAGCATAGTTACCTCCTTGAATTTGACGAGGATGCAAAACAACACATTGTATATAGTAGATATTAAAGCAGTTTTTCCCGAAGCGTTGGGCAGTTATGTTTAAGTCCCATGTCATCATCTGCCTAGTCTTTTCCTAACTATGTTAGGGTTGACTTCCAGTCTAACCGGATGAAGCTGAATACCAGCATTTTACATGGGGCAACTGCCTACCTGAGCACTAGAACCCATTAACTAGGTAATACGATACCCCTTGGTAAGACTGGTTGTCAATCGGGCCACTGGCTACCTGTAATAACTGTCAATGATCTACAAATGACAGCCGGCTTGGAGGAAACTGGGTATGTAATTGGCGGTCACCCATCCACAGACCAACCTAGGCAAGCTCGGCTTAACCTGAAGCTTGATCCGAGCGGCTATTATTGATTACAGTTATTATTATAACAGCTCGTGAATACACGACCTTTTAAAATTCCACATAATGATAGTATTCGAAGAAACAAAATTCGATGATACGGCTATCGCACTCAAGTAGGTAACCCGTATATCATCCCCATGTCAAAATATAACAATCCTAACTCCAAACATATTTCCACCCAATATTTGCACTAAAACCCCTTTAAAATCGTTCAAATTGCATACGAGAAACGATTTGACGGCAATTAAATAACAGTAACATACGAGCAAAATCGTTTGATCATCCGATTCATTCACAAACGTTGTGATTAAAAACGTTTTTCACTGTGTAAATAATCCGGAAATAACGAGGTAGCAATTAAATAGAGCTTTGAGACAACATTGGGTGGACAGGGGCTTACATCAAAGGGCCGGCAGGGGGCGTGCCCACGTGTCATCGAAGATAAGTCTGTTACTTAACTGAGTGAGGCTTTGAATTCAGCGGGCTGGACTAGTTTTAGTGCGGTAAATTGTGTTTCATAATTAGTAGATAGTCGGCCTCGTTGTTAAATTAAAGCATCCCCACGGATCGTCTTCGACATTAAGCGACGCATGCCAAGTCCGGCCTATTCAGGGACCTACGTGCAGTAAGTTGTTGTCAGTTGTATAATTCATAGATCTTTGGCAATAGTTAGTGTAGGAGCCAAAAAGTAGGAACCTATCATGAGGTATGTTGTTATAGATTTCTGGGTTGTGAACAAATAGTCAAGCACTCTATTTAAATTACTGGTAGCTGCATTCGGTTATGCTTGAAACCAACTTAAATATATTTGTGAAAGGCAGATGATAGTCAACTAACAGTTACGATCATGAAATAATTACAGTCGCAATACTATTATGGCATGTATATTATACTATGTAGTCTTCTCATGTTCACGTCCATAAACTCAAACTCAGAAAACTCAAACTCAAAGCATTTATTTCAATTAGACCGTAACAGGCACTTTTGAAAGTCAAAAAACAAAAACGCGAAGCTACAGTCCCAGTCACAAGGCATAATAACTTGTGAAAGTACTGTAGTTGCCCATAATGCGTGGGGCAGCTCAGACGTGATTTATTGCAGCAATTAACATTTTAAATTAATGTGAGTTCATTAAGGAGTCTGCCCACTACGCCGTATCATGGTGGCCATAGTATCGTACTTTTTAATACGAAGAAACAAGGGTTTAACCGCGTATGATGACCGTTCTAAGCCCGTTTTAACGGCACGGTTGGCGCAGTGGTTGAACGATTGAGTGCTGCGCTACATATCGCGGGTTCGATCCCCGCACGGAACAAATATTTGTATGGCCTACAGATAGTTGTTACAGGTCTGGCTGTTTGTGTAGGTGAGTTTAAATGTTTGTAAACGCACTCACAATACAGGAAAAATTCTAGTGCGGGATAGAGTTTTTGTAAAAAAAAAAACAAGTTATAAACGGGTATGACACGCTGTTAATACGTATCATGTTTCTTTCTATGCCCGATACGTTCATAACATGGTCATTGGTTATGGTATAGTACGGCGTAAAGAAAGTTTTGTAGAATATTACAGATCCTTTGCCTATAAAGAAAACTCCAGACAAGTGGGGTATAGTGGCGCAATACATACACAATCCGAATGCCATTCATTTTGGCAATGCAAATACAGTAATTGCATTATTTGCGTTGTCCAGCAGACACATACAAAAATAAGAACTTCCTACAAAATCCCTCGGATTATTTTTGGCAGAGTTAATTTATAGCATTAGGCGTTACTTTTTGGAAACCCATGATATTAAATGTTTTGTAAAATAATTGGTTCTAATTCAGCGATAAAGAGTTTAACACAATTTGGATACAGAATTCCTTGTACCTCCTAAAATGCATAACTTATTACCGCTGTTCTAGAAGCCACATCTTATATTTTATGAGTAGGACTACTAAAACGCTTGTCCGTCGCTTTGAAACGAGGAATGTTTAATATTTGTTTCAACTGCTTTTATTAATGACAGTAACTACAAGGTACTGACCAGCAGTCGGATTTGTGTTTAATTTTAAATGAAATCTGGCTTCGGGACTTTAACTTTTTTAATTGAAATAACGAGGCGGTGTTTTGAGTTTATGCCTTTGCGTTTACATTGGGTTTTGCTTGATAATTTGTACGTGATTTTAGTGATAAAAAAGATTATATTTTTTAGTATTGTTTGATAGACTTTGTGAAAATATTGAATGAAGCCGAATCAATTGAACGATAAACTCCAGTGTTAGCAATTAACATTCTAGCATAGTGATATTTTTAGGCAGGCTTATGAAGAGGCATTGATTAATTGATACTCTTATTAAGTGGCCTCGCGAATTTCGCGGCCGGCCAAGACCCCGGCTTGTCGCATTACTGGCGGCTATCTTGAACCTGAAGTAAACTGGTCGGATGCCCGGTTGTTCGACCAAACATTCTTTGTGGTCGAAGCTTCAGCGGCCAAAAGTCGTGGCCGTGGCCCTTAATTATCTACCTGTTATGTTTTAAAACTTAACAACAACTGTAATAAAATCGTTTTCTTATCTACTGATTACATCATGTGGTTCCCACATGATGTAATCAGTAACCAGTTGAAATGGATACACTGACATCCCTTATCGCAATAGGGATGATGACTGGGTAAAGAAAATGAAATTCTATTTTGTCCGTCAATCAGGTAATACAAAAATATTAGATACGTATTTTTTGTTTTATCAAGTTAACAAAAAAATACTTAGTAAAACGCATTAAATTTGGAGAGTGGGGGCTCACTACGTCACAACTAGGTATAAAATGTACTGAGCCGTGACGTCATGCGCCATTTCAACTCAAAATATCTCCGTAATTTTACGATTACGTGAAAAAAGAAAAAATACGTGTCAAATACTTTTTGATAATCTACCCGATAGACAATTAAAAAAAAAAATGAGTCACCATCCCTATTCATTTGGGGTCGGTGCAGCATGTATTCTTCTTCAATACTACGCTATTACGCGTCATCTCATCACAGAAGAATGGACTCAGTGAAGAATGATTCCTTCACACAGCCCATCCATCGTTTCTTTGGTCTTCCTCCACCCTTATACCATCCACATTCATACTCAAAACTTTCCTCTCGACATTTTTCTCATTAAATGGATACACTGACGTTTCTCTATAATCGCTTGTTGCTTCACCCTTTACATCAAAAGGGCTCGAATACGCCTGAATAACCTTTTTTAACTATACCTAACTACCTACCTTACAAAAAGATAAAGTACCAAAGCCGACCACATCAGCCACTAAGTTTACAAATCTAGTGCCGTAACTGGCAGAGCAATTACTTGCTTAGACACTTTTAAAAACCCGCATCCCGCAACATTCGGGAAATGGAAACGTCGGGAATACGAGGTTACATGATCTAGTTTGTTTTGTATGGAATTATATAAAAAACGAAAATTTAAAGCAACAACTTGTTTGGTTGTCCAGTAACTTGTCCAGTTACCTCGTTTTTCAACGATTGTTGTTTATATTTATGTAGATTACCATGTTATTGTAATTCAAAATTCGATGGGTTTTTCAATACTGATATGATTTTAGCATATGATTTTAGAAATCGTTTATACAAAACTAATAAATTGCAACATCCCGCAATAACATCAAAATATCGTAAAAAAATCGTTTAATTACTTGTAAAATCAACGATTATTTTCACACTAATTCAATTTTAAATTAAAACAATAGAAAATAGTTTGAAGTAAAACGTAATGAATTTCTTTTTCCCTCGCATTTGACCCACACTCGTAAATTAAATTATTAGAAAATATTATGCATACCTATATAATTGGTGAATGTAGAGTTGTAGACACGTTTGGCCCGCTTCCCATTTGAATTCCAACTTCAAGACGTAAACTGCAAAACTAAAATCATAAAACATTATATAAAGCCTTAATAAAACTAAGTTTTACAGCTAAAACCCGGTGGAATACAGTATAAATAAACAAAATCCCATAATGAGGGGAGGTGGTATCAAACTAGACTATCAAACGCCCGACGCTGTGTCGGGCAGTCCGTTGTGTCCCCGACTAGACATAAAATTGTACGTGCGTGTTCGTGTCTATGTGGCGGGTAGAGTGGGGAAAATGGGGAATTGGGAATATTTCTGAAATGTTTTTTTTTTTTAACATTTAATAAATTTAAGAAAATTCAACTATTAGATATCGCTTCATAAAATGATCCCACAGCTGGAACAAAGACTTTGGGCTGTAATTCACTAGTAATGTCGGTTGGTAGATGTCACGTGTCTTTGAATGTTTGGTCCTAAGACATGCCGGTTTCTTCATAATGTTTTCCTTCAACGTTTTGAGAACTGCGGTTCTTTTTTTTCTGTTTGATTAGTGCCTAATCTGGTATCAGTGTTTTATGCCGCATTCGTTCTGACTTGGCTTTGCATGCCATGCCATGCATGGTTTGGTTTCCTTACGATATTTTCCTTCACTGAAGCAAGTGATAATGCTAATCAGATGTGCGGGCCTTGGATGCGAACTTGATTACTATGACTGGAAGTCTGACGATGGCACCACTAGGCTATAACTGGTGGGCTAGATAAACTAGAACAGTGGTCTCGAAATAAATTACACTAAGTAAAGTCTCACGGCACGTCAGCACGTTGACTTTTGTCGATACAATAATATACCGATATTTAATTCTTATTTTAGCTTATATTAGGTTACTCCTAATATTTATCTTGGAATAATTTGATTAAGGGTTTGTTTATCCGTAGATTAGGATGAAAAATGTTTGTATTCGAATCTAATTCGGAAATAAATAGACGGAGGAAATTCAACATTAATCTTAAATAAAATTAAGTGTAATACAGCGTATTTCTCGATGGAAGATGAGCTCATAAACTAACTGACTATTACGATCAATAATCTGGGTATGCTGATTGAAGCTAAGCTTAAAATGTTTGTAGGAATTTCAAGGACTGTACTTGGTGAATGTAGTACTTACTCCAGCAAAGTTACAGACAGCTTAGTATTCAGTCTGCAGAACTGTTGATACTGTAGATATTTAAATAGAAGTGAGATGAGAACTGTTTTAGAAAAGCTTACTAAGTCACAAAACACTAACAATATAACTCAAAGTGCCATTTCTTTTAAATAGCAACAAAAAGTTTATATGCTGTTGGGGTGCAATCGTGTAGGTACTATTTCCTTGCAATAATTTTATGTTTTCTTGCTGTTGGGGGCAAAAACACAAGCTTTTTGCAAGGAAGAAGTACACGATTCAAGAAAATTTCGAAATGAATACTTAGTTATAAGTTGGTGGGAAAAAAAATGGAACTAACACAAAAAAACCGAATTCTTTACAGTACAACGACGTTAATAAAAGCACAGATTAGCTCAATCAGATGTGACCGAAAGCGTGAAAGTCAGTAATTCCGTGTTCCAGCTGAGAGGCGAGCAGACCGCGGGACGTGGCTCGAATAAATAATAGCAACTGATTAGGACTGTACAGGTGTTGGGACGTGCCATCCACCCGTGCCATTACTGGAGCCAATTGCTGGCCAGTATTGGGGTGGCTCAAAATTGCAAGCGATAGTTTTGCTAATAACTTTATTTGATTCACAAAAGGTAGTGATTTTGTGGAATAAAAAGGAAATATGTTTTAAAAATAAGGGAAAAAAAGAAATCACGTAGGTCTAAAAGTTCCTGGCTTTCTTACATACGATTAACTAGAGTTAAAAAAAAAAGAAAAAAAGGCAGATTATATCGAAAATGAATAATTTTGTTTGGATATTTTTAGCCTCAAATCAAATCAAAATCATTTATTTTAGGTAAGCCAGTTATAGGCACTTTTGAATAGTCGAAATCAATAAAAATGAAGCAACAGTCCCAGTCCCATGACATAATAACTATGAAAGTACTGTAGTTGCCCATTCCAAAACGTAGATCTCTATGGAGAAGAATGGGCAAGAAACTCCGTGGACGCTCTTTTAAATCTGAATCTTGTTATAAAACCTTGGTTACATCATTCATGTTGAGATGGTACATTATGTTTGAACGATGTAGCAAGACGTGCACGTTAAAAGTGTCCATAGTAAAAACAAAAAGAACAATTAAAAGATAAAATAATTAGTTCGAAATGAGCCGTGGCAGCTAAGTGACGACCAGGCACAATTGACAGCACCCGTTCACGAACTCAACTATTTTGAAGGGAACTAAATGACCCGACACACTCCGATTTATAGTTTAGGCTCGAAACTTTTGGACCTTACCATGTGTATGCGTCTAATTCCATTCCTAATAACATTATCAAAATCGTGTCTGCAATTGAAGGGAACACAGACAAAGGATTAAAGCACTTCAAAATTGAAGACATTACACTTTTCGAATTACACCAATATAACTTATCAGTACAATTAAACCTCGTCCATTCGATCAGTCATCATTGTTAAGGAATATGGGCGTCAGTGCCAATATCTTGAATGTAGTTTCATTGGTAAAGTTAGCTTTTAAACTTCTAACTCCCTCACGAAACACTGAGATCACGTCAAAGCAGAACACACGAAACCTCAACAATTGGAAGTGTCGGTGTATAAGATCAATTATCAAGTCCCGGTGTCCGGGATCCCGGTGCGAGCTTGTTTAGTTACCGTGTCAGAACAATTTGGTTTGCTCTCAACGGGATGGTTCGAAGGACGGAGTTGTATGCTTCCTGCAGTTTAAACTGTATATTGTGTATGAATACGTTTGGGTAATTTTGATGTGTCTTCAGGGAATTAAGGAGTTAAGGGATGATAAACTAGTCTGTTTGGATCGGTACCTAAACTATTTAATCGGACTGTCATAACTGTTTTTTTGTCGACACTAATCAAATTATCAAATTCTCTTGAAATGTTGGGTGAGCTGGCAGAATAGCACAAAGCAAAGTCTTTGTGCTATTCTCCCAGCTCACACAATATTTAGAAATTATAGATTTATTGAGCATATTCAATATTACACTATCTATGTGATTTCCGCTTTGCGTAACGTACTTATTTTAAAATGAGTTCGTTATCTTGTGATGTGCCTTGGGATGTTCTTACTAATTATAAAAAAAAAAATAGTTTTACTCGACTAATTGTCTATTGTGAGAGCTTCACAGATAACAAATAAACGACAGATAACAAATAAAAGTGTGAGATTCTTAAAAATTATATTACTAATTAACTTGATGAGGTATTCATATAAATACGGGTTTATTTATATTGTAATAAAGACGCTGCCTTCGTAAATTTATTCGCGATATTCCCGTCAACGCCTTAATGCCTCAAAGATGAATGCCAGTCCTCGAAGTGCTTGATTTATGAGCTCATCTTCCATCGAGAAATACGCTGTATTACACTTAATTTTATTTAAGATTAATGTTGCATTTCCTCCGTCTATTTATTTCCGAATTAGATTCGAAAACAAACATTTTTCATCCTAATCTACGGATGAAACGAAAACACTTTTGTTTCAAGTTAAATCATTGTTTTTATTTAGTGATGCTGGACATTATTCATGAAGATACGGTGGCAGTTTATTTTTAAACTGCAGTAACCAAGGGTCCGAACGATGTTTTTTTTTGTAAAAAGGGCTATAGTGTCCCTTTTTGTGTTTAGTTTATGGCCGTTCAATGTTGTGGAAGTGTGTGGAAAGTCAGAGATATGGCGGGAGCATAACACGCCATAAATATCGACGCTAATATACGGATTTATTCGCACAGGCCGAAAATACTTTCTTTTTTTAAGAAAAAAATTTAAACTTTGAAACGTGTGTTTTGGAATTTTTATTTATGGGAGCTTATATCTCGTATATTTCAGGAAGGGGGGCTGCTGGCCGTCGATACAGTTTGCTGTGTCAACTAAACCACGCGCGCGAACTTTTTCGACGCTCAGTCTAGACTTTATTGGTTTGGATTTTACGGCTTTGTTGCAATTTAGTTCGATACATAATTTTCAAACTTTACTTGTATACATTTCACTAGTAATGCAACGTTCGCGGCTCAAACCGAGCTGAAAGAGGCAAAAAAAAAACAAAATAATTACGTAAGTTCATGTAACACGGACATTCTTACTATGGTATTGCTGCTGTTTAGTAAAATAAATCAAAGAAAATACTTGTAAGCGCCTCAAGACAAAATATATTTTCATCAAAAAATAAAGAAAAACGCCAAGGATGAGTGACCAAAAATGAGCTTGCAAGAGAGATCTAGAAGAAGATGGCATATATGTATAATGGGTGCAAAAATATCCTTATCAAAGCCGAAAGGCACTTGTTCTCCCCGTCATTACGATTTTTTTTTGTTATGTACCATACAACTACTTGATGATGATGTGTACCTGGGATCCTTCTAGGTAGTACGGAGATATTGCGGGTCAAAGTTCCAACTTTTCACAGGGTAAAAAAAAAAGTTTTACTGTTTTATAACATTAAAAACTTTAATTTTTTCTCTTTTATGTTTTTCTTTATTTTAAATACCTCCTCGACCCCCATAATATTCAATGCATCCATTAGCACAGTGGATTTTATTTTTTGAGAAGAATTACTTAATTTGATGTTCAGAATGCTTGGTCAAAGGCTTACCTTTATAAGGTGTAAACTGACCCTGTTTATACCTTATAAAGGTAAGCTTAATTAAAGCTTATCAATCAAAAGATGACCAGATATAACCCAACAACCACCAGGATAAACCTCTTAGTTTGGTGCTGAAATGGACCCCAGATAACCGTTACAAAAAGCGGGCAATGTAAACCTTAAAACCTTGTGTGTCGTAAACCAGCCGGTGTTTATGTTTCATTAGCTTGTTTTGCTCAGCACACACTTAAGGAGCTGTAAGTGTTGGGCCCAGGTGCGCCCGCGACTATTTACTAGTCCGCGCCCGGGGTCACTACACCGAATTGCGAAGGGTGCCGAGGACAGGGAAAGATGTGGAGTCGCCTTTGTGTTATTTGTTTTTGTTGGTAAACGTTGGTAGATTAGTGATGCGGGTGATCAAATGATTGTGTTATTAAAAATTAAAAAACAAAGGAGATAAGACGTTTTATTGAGCAATATTGGCAGATTAATACTAGAGGTAAATGCAGATTATGACGATGACCGATGATGTTAAAGATTTATAGCCTAAAGTGCCTTGGCATATCGATAAAATAAACAAAACTATAATATTTAAAAAACAAACAAAAATTAGCAACACTCCAAAGGTTTCCCTATCCAATACCGAAATTACGTACGTCGAAGATTATGGCTGTCAGAGCCCCGTACGGACCGGAAGCTGCACAATGCGAGGGCGACGCGCCCGACCACGGTTATTATCTACCTGCAACGTCACTTCCGCCCGGACTATCCCGATTCTCGGCGCCCTTTCGGTTCGTTGAAAGGGGCTTCGATTTTTGAAAGTGCATGTTTCTATTGACGTTTGCCCTCCGTAGAAAAACTTTACGCGTCGATTCTTCGGAACAGACAATATTATTTTTGTTTTAATGTTTCTTTTTTTTAGATCTGTTGTAATAAATTAACTTTGTTTCTGTGTGTGTTAATTTTTGTTGAATAATTTTGTGATCGGTTTGGGTTTATTGATTTTGTTGGTGTGGAGTTGTTTTAAGGTAGTAACGATTTTACTCTCTGGTTTTATATAAAAAAAGCTAAATAAAAAGTAACAGGGTGTACCCACGGAATAACAGTATTCCACCGTACTGGCAATGAAGTGTATTTTTTTCAAAATATATTGAATGTCTCTTCTCTGGTTCATCTAGAATTTATACCTACCCAGTTTCCAGGCTATTTGAAGCTTGTTCGGCAAGTAAAAATCAATGACAAAATATAATCAAGGAACTCCAGCAACACAAAATTGTGATCGAAAAAAAGGAAAATTCAAATACTTCCTCATGTTAGCAAATAACACTGAAATACATTTAGGAATGGCGTCATCACAAAATCATTTAATTTATCCGTTATTATTTTATTCTAATTTATATCTTAGATTATACATTTTGTATGCAATAACTTTGAATAGACTAATAATCGACACAATAATTATAAAGTATGTTTTCAGCCAGCCCAGTTTGAAGCAAACCTAGCCTTTGGTTACTTCAAGTTTCCACCATCACGTTCATGTAATTCAATTGGTTATCTAGAGTAAACGCGAGCCACTTGGGATTTATTAATGGCTGTTCTCGATTTCGCATAACTGTCTAATTAAACGGTTCCTGGCTCGCAGCCATATGTCTTGAAGTTTGCTGCGCTGAGGGACATACGGACTTTAAGGACGTCCAATAATTGTATCTGTTTAGGTTAGGTTAGCTGGGCTGGTTCCGCACTTAGCCTCTTTATTGGGCCATTGTACGTATGAAAATCCTCTTGTTACTCCAACCATCCCAGGTCTTCCCAGAAAGCTAGCTAATTTTATGTGTTTGTGCGGATCGTCATCATCTTGTTGACATTATCCCAATTCATTTGGGGTCTCACAGCTTATCTTCTTCTTCCATACCTCTCTATTACTCGACATCTCAACAGACACTTCCTTTCTTGTAGGATATTGTTTATTTTAAATAAATTTATTGCTTATTATTAATATTATTTACACAAGTGCTGTGCGCCTAGTGCATCTATGTAAAGTCTACTCGATCACGTAAAAGTAAACTTAATTTTAATGGAAACGATAATTGGTTTGTTCTCACTAGTTCTATTCATTTATTTTACCGTCGAACTTTAGTTTTCCATTTTTGTCACCAGACGGCGCTAGTTCAGTTTTAGTACAAATTAGAATTTTTGCTAACGCGATCGGATAGTTATAAAAAAACCCTTCATATTCTCAGGAAAGGGAGGGTAGAATAAGATGTTATGTAATTTTAATGTTACGCATAACATATTTTACTCAGTAAGCAACTGTTTGTCGAGTCCAATTAATGTGTTTTTTTTTTCCTATCATTAATCATTAGGGATTCTGTATAATGTTATATAATAATTGAAACTAAAATAGTTAACATTCAAGTGCAGCCCAGGCTAATCAAATAGTTGACTAACCTCCCTGCATGTGTGTCCCCGACTCAAGCAAATTATCTTGTTGTGCCCAAATGAGGAGTCAAACACGGGACCCCTTCTGTCGGCTTGTGTTTTCGCATCGCTGCACCTAAAAGGGGTGGCCACAACCTGTTAGAAAGGTAGCTCTTAAGTCTTTAGTCTGTCAGTTAAAGTTAAAGCTTAGTGCAGAAATACCTTTACGTATTTACATGAGGAAATGTGGAAGCGAGTTATGTGAAAGGTCAAGAGTTAAATATAATGACGTCGTCGTGTGTTTGTTTCAGGAAAAGCCAGAGGTATTCCGCATGTGTTATATTTCGTTGTGTGATCTCATTTGGGTTCATAATTTTTAGAATTATTTGATTAGTGGGTAATTACAGGTTTTTAATAATAAGAACATACATTCCTGGATATCGTGTTGGAGAAATAGTTTCATTAGGTCTTGTAGATTCCTGCATGCTTCGGCTTAGTGCTATCTCTTTGACCTTGTTTTACGTTTTTGTGAAGTAAACAACCATTTGATTAACACTAACGCTGTAGAACAGTAACATTGTAAAACCTAATATTTAAAAGAGATAAGAAACCATGGAGTTTCTTGCCGGTTTGTCTTCATAGGAAACGACCAACCGAAACGTGCAATTATCTTTTGACATTCTTTTATAAATATGTTTTTATTTTATTAATAGAAAAGATATTTCCGCAGTTTTTCGTATCATAATAAAACTCCTAGCTTATGACCGCGACTTCAGCCGCGTGGTGTCCGATAATAATTTATTGTACCACGGGATCGTACCAACGGCATAAGGGGATAATCCTATTTTTTTTTCTTTGTCCGTCGGGTAGTTTATTGAAAAGTATTGGACAACTATTATTTCTTTTTTCACGTGGTCATGAAATTACGGATATATATTGAGTTGAAATGGCGCATGACGTCACATGTAGGTAAGTTTTATACCTACTTGTGACGTAGTAAGCCCCCACTCTCCTACTTTAATGAGTTCTAAGTAAGTAATTTTTTGATATTTTGATAAAACAAAAAATACGTGTCTAATATTTTTGTATTACCTGTCTGACGGACAAAATAGAATGTCGTTTTCTTTACCCAGTCCGATCCCCTATTATAAACTATCTGTGTACCAAATTTCATCCAAATGTGTTTTTGCATATAATAAATACACATCCATCCACCCACGCAATTTTTCGAACATTAATTGTAAACAGTGAGTAAGATTAATCATCAGGTACAAAAAAATATGATGGTGTGAAATACAAAAAAAAAACCGGCCAAGTCGTAGTGAGTCGGACTCGCGCACGAAGGGTTCCGTACTATTATTTATAAAAACGAGCATAGAAACCACTTTTTTGTATGGTATATACCTTTAAATATTTATTTTATTTTGTTTTTTGTTTAAATGTATTTGTTGTTATAGCGGCAACAGAAATGCACAATCTGTAGAAATTTCAACTGGCTAATTATCACGGTTCATGAGATACAGCCTGGTGACAGACGGACGGACGGACTGCAAAGTCTCAGTAATAGGGTTCCGTTTGGTTAAGGGACCCTAAAAACTTGACAAAATTTTAGAAAAATGGTAGATTTAATGGTATACCGATCTGAAACATTAGAGGACACTATAAGCAATACAGTAAACTTCCCCGATCATTTACCACGCGGAAAACCAGTAAATAACGCAGAGTTATTTTTAAATCCATATAGAATTTATTTTTTGTTGGGAGTAATTTATTATATAATATAATACTATTGTTCTTGTGTAGTGTAAAACTTCACACAACCTTACGGCATCCTCTAAGAGAGTGTATCCATAAAATTATAAGTTTTGTAAACCGGTTATGTTTGTTTTTTGGTGTACAATAAAGTATTATTCTATTCTATTCTAAGTGAGATATTACATGTTTTACGTTCAATATTTCAACATTAAAACGGTAACATCTAATCTAGGTAGGTATTACCCAGTGGATTCAAGCTAACGCTAGCTTATTGGCACAAACCTTATCCCTAAGATTACTTTACTATTTAGCTAAAGGCTTTACGGACTAATACCAAAACAATTCCAGGGATACATAACATTGGTGTAGTTGTGTAACTTCAGACCGTTCGAGGTTTCCTCCAAGTAATTTGATAATATCAAGCAAAATATACGTATTAAGATATATTGGCAAGACAAGGTGTACGTAGTTATGGTAGCCCGCAAAATGTTGTTCATATACACATCTGTATTCCATTAGCAAATACGGTTTAGCCCGCCTCACATAAACCAGGTTACTTAGACATCCCCTTCTTCCCTCGCTGGTTATGTAATTGGGTGTGTTATTGGTGGGGTCGTGTTTAATCAGAGCTCTAATGTGGCTGGACTTGACGTAAGACGCAACAAACGCCTGAGGTGCCATCAACCAGGTAACGAGTGAGAAGGAATAGGGTTGCCAGCGTTAAGAACAATCTTGTAATACGTTGGTACCTACCTACCTATCTTAACTAGACATGACTGCGGTTCCACATGGAGAAAATTATTTTTGTAGAAACAAAATAACAACTGTTAAGTCATCATCTGCCTAGCCTTTTCCAACAATGCTGGGGTCGGCTTCCAGTCTAACCGGATGCAGCTGAATACCAGTACTTAAATGGAGCGACTGCCTATCTGACTTCCACAACCGAGTTAGTTAGTACTGAGTAATACGATACCCCTTGGTAAGACAGGTTGTCAGACTTTCGGGCCGCTGACTACCTGTAACGATTGTCAAAGATCTACAAATTACAGCCGGGGCCATCGGCTTAACGTGCTGTCCAAAGCACGTAGGAAACTCGGTATGTAATGAATAGTTTCCCATCTACAGACCGACCTAGGCAAGCGGGGTTCAACCTTAAAGATCGACCCGTGCGGCAAAATCTGTAAAGTTTTGTTAATAAAGTCTAGTCTATATTTTTCACAGTGTGATGGTACCAAGCTATGATCCCCGAGGTCATAGCTTCTTGGGATCCCTACTACAATAGATGAAGTATCGATGCAACAATATTGCCAGTCAGAATATTACGGAGGTATGGCCCCCTGCATGATCTTGGTTTGCAACATACAGTAGACCAGGCTCTATTTTTAATTACTGTTAATATTTTGTGTAGGATATTACCCTATTCATACCGTTTGGCCTTGTACAGGACCAATCTTAGAATAATGTAATATAGTCTTATTTTAAGTTTTTCTGTTTTGGTTCATATTTATATTACATTTATACATTATTTACAAACTACAAATACATCTAAATAAAATATGTAAAAATATCAAAATTACAGTGCGTCAAAGATGTTGCTTGTTTGTAGGTACCTACATGAAAAAATAAAAAGATCAGCTTGCTTTCAGAAATTGGCCTTTATCAACGTCCTGCAGTTTCTTAAACAGAAAAGGTTTTCTACCTGTAAAACTATTTTAGTTCTTTTTCCAACATCCCTAAAATGTTGTATTCCGCCCACCTGCCATCCTTATAAGCAGAAACATGTCAGCTAGCCCATGTAATCTCGTTCGGATCGCGGCCACGAATTTCATAAGTGCTCGCTTGAGTTAATGGATGAAAACATTAACTCCTTGGGGTCGTATTCTCTACAAGGCTTTGCCCCGGGTGCCGGCGACATTTGCATATGCGATTGTGGGTTCACTTACTCCCGAATGTACAGTTTAGTTTACCAGAATATTGTTATATTGGACCGTTAAAAAGTTATATTATAGTTGTGGGTTTCTGTGGTATTGTAAGGTGTGATATGTGTGTAAATCGTTAGTTTGACGGTACGGTAAGCTGAGCGATTGGCTGCGCTGGGTGTTGCGGGTTCGATCCCCGCACGGAAAAAATATTTGTATGACCTACAGGTCAGGTTCAGGTTCTGGCTGTTTGTGAATGTGAGTTTAAATGTTTATAAACAAACCCACGATACAGGAGAAATTCCTAATGTTGGGCAATGTTGTATTAAAAAAAAAAACATTTTACTGTTTGAAGAGAGAAACTTTTGAAAAACTTATAATTATAGATTTTTGTGGATACTCCTATTGAAACATTGCAATGGTGAAAATGAGCAAAGAATCTGCCTGAGAGATAGCTATGCAGTTACTGCCTCGCTTGTCCAACTTGGTAGCTGTACCTTTGAGGTCCACATCAGGTCTATTTTTTACAGCGGAGGTGGCTCAGTGGACATGCCCTTTATTTTTTTGTTCGGATGGGAAATCATCGAATGACTCCTCTAGCTCTGGGTGGAGCGGAAGCGAGGGTGACGGACTGACGGAAACTATCTTTCGGAAACCTGTATATCCTAGAACCGAACCGAAGATAATCGGACCTTCGGATCGGACCTTTAATGTCATCCCCGACAACAAACTCGCAGCAGTTTATTGTAGTCTCTTCACGAAAGGGAAAGCAAACAAAAAAATATAAGCTTTTCCACCCAACAGCCCACATGAAATATGAATTAATCTTTTCCAATATTTCAGAGGGAAAAGTGAAACAGAAAATAAACAGTAGCGACGCGACTGGCGTCCAAAACTTTTGCGACACACTCGAACTGACCCTAAAGTGAACTCGAATGTTTCCTAACTTTGTTATTGCGTCGAAATGATTCGTAGTCCGTAGGTATGTAGGACTAGTCGGTATGTAGGGGTAATGCGTAATGCGAGTTCAGCAGACGTAGCATGACCGCTGTAGGAACGAGTTTTGTCTACGGAAGAATCGACATAATGATACATAGACAATGATATTGTGTCAGTTTGTCGATTCTTCCGTCGACATAGCCTGTTTCTACGGCGGTCATGCTACGCATGCAGGGGTAAGTTCGTACGCTGGAATAAAAAATCGGCTATCACTATGCTCACCATACGATTGAATGCACATGACACCATTTTTTGGTGTACCCTACTTGGGTAATCCACAGATTTGGTTAGTGGAGGACCTGGGTTTGATTCCCGTGTCGGACAAAGTGCTATTGGGTTTTTCCGTTTGAAATTTCTCAGTAGCAGCCACGGTGTCTGGATTTGTGGCCTGTTGATGGCAATAGGCTCGCCCCTAGTAGTAGTCTTCTATCTTCTATAGTAGGGTATGTAGGTAGGTAGGTACGGTAGGGTAGGTAGGTAGGGTAGGGTATGGTAGGTAGGTAGATAGGGTAGGTAAAAAGTGCATTGCAACGCATGCCGGGGACAGCTAGTTAAATATAATGAGCGAAATGTGGGTGTACTATTTGGGACACGTCTGCTTGACCCTTCGGGGATTACAAGCGTGATGTTGCGTTATCTAAATTTATTAGTTTGTTTCCTTCTACAGGGTGTAACGGAAAGGGTATATACATCCATAAGGGTGTGCTTCAGACCACCAAACTGAACATGTTTCTCATCATAAAACATGTTTTTCGGCAAAAAAAATATCTGCTGCCCCATAGAAAATTACAATACCTATTCGACCCAAATGTATAGGCAGCTGATTTTTTTTTTGCTTCAAAAATTTTTTTATGTTGAGAAACATGTTCAGTTTGATGTTCTGTTGTATATACCCTTTCCGTTATACCCTGTATAATTGATAAATATGGCACATGCGGAAACATTATATTGACAATTTGTTACAATCAATAGTAGGTTATTCAACTGCAATTATTGTTTCTGGAGTGTTTCGCATTTCTATGACTTTCAACTGGATCCACTGGACTACCGGGCTGTTATTTATTGGGCCTGACTATCTTCTGCCATTTTATTTTCAAAATAGTGGCTAGGCATAAAACCTGTAAGGATCATTGCCCCCTGGCATGAATACAAACAAGTATTGTATGGAACAAAATGGCGGATTTAAAGCCCAGGCCACGCTTAATACAAAAATCTTCCAACAGCTCTCAAGAGCAAGTAACCGCAATAAGTACAATTTTGACTTGTCCTTCATCGGTATTGTTAGAATGTCAACTTGTTTAGGACGCTGGCGCAAGCTGGCCTTTTTAGGGTTTCGAGTATAGTGATGAGGTCATTATGACTGCGCACATTACTGTTTATCCTCAGTTAATACCTATAATTTGCAGACAGGAAATAGCTCGGTAACCACTCAACATGCTAATATCCTAATTAGTTTCAATGACGTTACTGAGCCGAAATTATGTCATCATGTTATTATCAACGATACATCAAAAATATAACTATCCTATAGGATAGTCCTTACAAGATTAGAATCTTATAGGATTGTTGTATTTAATTTAATTTTGTGTAAAATGGTACATATAGGTACCTAATTAAAAAAAAAACCTAACGTAAAAATATCAAAGCAGTCGTACAACCAAATACTTAAAAAATATTGTGCGACCCGAGTTTTTTCTATGATCGAGGGCCAAACTAGGTATAGTTTTTCTAGCAAATGGTTTTTTTACCAGTTCATCAAAAAGGTTACAAATCTTGAACATAGGTACGCACTAACACCATTTCGCATTTCATTGAATCAGCTTCGACAATAATATCTTCAAAAAATCAAATTGGAATGTAAAGAAGCACAGATTGTAAAACCCCTCCAAATCTGAACAGTATGGCTTTTCAAAACAGGAAAACGTCAAACCTGATCCATACTTCCATACAAAGTAAAACATATTACATCTTTCTCAATATACATATACAAGGTGTTGTTTTGCATCCTCGTCAAATTCAAGGAGGTAACTATGCTAATGATTCTCGTCCCGAATCAATAATAAAATGGGTAGGTAATTTTTATTTTTTTACTTATTTACGGAAATCGGTAAGTTTGAACCACCCGTGTTTTAAAAGCGGCCCGTCTGGTTCTTGCCCTATAACCACGCTTACACACTTACAAACAATCTCAAATGTTTAATTGATAATTTATTATTCCCTAAACCACGTTAAGGGGGTTATTCTGAAATATTGACAAACTTAAACAACCAAAAAAATCAGCGTTTATAAATAATTAACTAGGTATCGTAATTTTAATTTAATTATTTATGTCTTTTGTGACCACCTCCTGAAATTTGACGAGGATGCAAAACAACACCTTGTATAATTCCTCTGTACACCACCACCACCACCTAACTCCTCCTTAACGGCTGGACAGATTTGGATGAAATTTGGTGTGTATATTTCAATAGGTTCCTGGATGGTTTAAAAACATAATTGGACCGGGTAGGTGGTGCTGCTGTCGGTATGTCACTGGACGGAATAAAAAATCAAAACGACAACAAAAATATAATTAAAAAAATTAATCATATTTTTTGTGTGCGTTTGTGAAGGTCTCTGCAAGGTTTGAATTCACAAATGGAACCGGTAGGTGGCGCTACAGTCGGTAGATCACTTATTTTTTTCCAGGCTGGACGACGTCTGCCGGGACAGCTAGTAATATTATAAATGCGAAGGTAACACTGTCAATACAAAGGTATAAAGGTACTAAGGTATATAGGAAGGTAACACTGTAAACACCGTAATATTATAAATGCGAAGGTCTGCAGTCTGCCTGTCTGGTTATTTTGCGTAGTGTTAAAATTTGATAGCATGGGTTAGGAAAGGATAAATTTTGATCCCGGTTGGTTGTTCCCGTGGGATAATACGACTATAGCATGGGCAAAGCCTCGACTAGAAGCTTGTATCACATAAAACTAAAAGTTCAACACATCCAATCTATTAAAACGCCAACTTTCTAAAGCAGAGATAAAAGTGAAACTGTAAAGCAGACATTGAAATCCGTTGACACAGATCCGGGGCCTACTGTGGGCGACGCGACATCTCAATTAGGCGATTGCTTGCTCTGAGCGTTGCGGGACAAATAGTGGCCTTTGTGAGCCGAGCGACGGCTGCTCGACGAGTCGACGATGACTCTGAATATTGAGGAGATGAGCACAGAAGGCTCAGTTTTGAGTTTCATTAAAAGGCAAGTGGGTAGATTTAAACCAGCTGGCTAGAAGGTTCAAAAGTGAAATTTTATCAGCGATAGCGAACATTTTTGACTTTACATCATTGATATATAAAAACCCAAGATACACACACAGCTTCTCAAATACCTCCGTAGAAAAGTCGCACACAATTTCAAATTGAGCGCACTTTTCACTGTTTGTGACGGTCATTGTTTTTCGGAAATCGAATTAGAAACGGGACATAACGTGATAAGTCGTGTTGCCAGCATTTGAAAAAAAACTTGAAATAGACAGTGTTAGTTTGAATTTGTGTTTAATCAATCAGAATTGTGATTTTTTGCTTTTATTTTTAGTTTGATTTTTCAACAATACGTTCCGATGACTAGGTTTTGTTTATATTTAAACATATCAATGCTTTACATATTTACCGAGCTGCCATCATTATACCTAAACAAGACGTTATGATCGTTTTCCAATAGTTCTCATAGCGGTATTGTTTTAATGTCACTCCAGTGTGGGAAAGAGACGGAGCTATACAGGGTGCAACGGAAAGGGTATGTACATACTTAAGTGTGTGCTACTGACCATCAAACTGAACATGATTCTCATCATAAAACATGTTTTTCAGTGAAAAAATTATCGTCTGCCCCTTATAAATTGCAATACCTATTCGACCCAAATGTATGGGGCCGATGATATTCTTTTCGCGATTACGATGTTTGTCCGATGGAGAAATATGTTTAGTTTGATGGTCTGTAGCACACCCTTAAGTTTGTGTATACCCTTGCCGTTACACCCTGTAGAGAAGACGTCCAGCACCATCTCTTTCCCACGCTATATGGCATAGTAGGCCACCTGCAGATAGAGAGAATTTCTGAAGACCGTACTGTTGACACTATGGTTGATACTATGTAGTTTTCCGTGATTACTTTTTTGAAAGAATGGCAGCATTAAACGTTCCTGGAGAAAACACTCGCTCTTTTGCCAGGTCAATCATCAAGACTTTCCTCGTTCTAAAACGGCAATGATATAGTCGATTTAGTAGCAAATGGGACTTCTGTTAATTATCATTTTGTCACTCGAGCCAATAGGTTGATGAGATGCAGTGGGATTTTTGATGGACAGAAATGAATATTAGCTGTATAAATTAACATTGATAGTGACATTAATTAGTTGTGTATATTGTAGTAGAAGTGATCGAGTTAATGGCATGAATTTTAAGGATTGTATGTATCCACCGGTCAACTGCTACAGATAGACTGATGATGACGACTAGAATGACTACCTGAATAGAATATTCTTTATTATGTACACCATTCAAGTAACATTCTTAATAGAAAACATAATTAGCACTTTCTTCGATGAAGGAAAACATCGTGAGCAAATCCATCTCTCCTTTTAATCATTTGCAAACGACACCTGAAGAAAATCGGGGAGCTTTAAAATCCATGAATTTCAAAGTGTGTACGCATTAGGCATTCAAGAATATATGATATTCTCTGTTCGCAAAGGTGATCGTTTAGAACCTTTGTACGTAAGGCGAACCCTTCTTACGCACTGCGGTAAGTGCGTTTGAACGACGGAACGGGATGGTAGAGTTGCTGGTACGAGTGGATATCTATTATGAGAGCGTAGTACCTACTAGCTATGTGACTGCGAAGAACACTAGCTATGGGATGACCGTAGTCATCAAGTCCCGTAGTAGTGTTTCATGTACGCAGTATTAATATATTCCAACATGAGACTTTCATTATCGCATTGCTTAAATAAGGGTTGGGACATTTAGGACTGCCCAAACAACACGAACTGATAAAAACAGGCGAAACTAAATATGAAATATGGAACATCATCTGTAAAATTTGTTCAGTCTATCCAAAGGTTGTCTGGAAGATATTGCTATCCATACTACCCATAGAATTAGCAATATTGCACACCGACCAATCTAGCTATACCAAAGTTTATGCGGATCTCTTATTGTACGGTATGTGCACACTAAGCAAGTAAATTTATTATTATTTTTATTGATTTTTTTATATTTGGTCATATTATAATATTGTGTTTATAGAGTATGTATCACAAGAATGAATGGAATAGGGATATAATCAAGGTCAGATTATAATCATATTAATACTATATAATCTTAATAAACTATATTAATATTATATTAATACTGGAAATGTATAGCTTGAAGTGTCGCCATGTGTACATCCTATTGGTATTCTATTCATTCTATTGGTATGTTTTTTTTTTAACTTTACCCTAGACTAGGAATATTTTTTGTATCGTGGGTGCGTTTACAAACATTTAAACTCACATGCACAAACAGCCAGACCCGGAACAAATATCTGTAGGCCATAATAATATGCACAGCAGTCAATCTCTCAGCCACTGCGAAAAAAGTGCCGTCAATTTGTTCTATAATGAATATAAACAGTGTCAAGTATACGTACTCGATCGAGTACTATACCTAAACAAATACACCTCTAACGGTTTTTTCCCGCGAGCACAGATGCTCTGAATAGTTCGACGCTTTACGATCAAGAATATTACATTTTGGATACAACTGACGTATGCGAGTCGGAAAAAATGTTCTACATGTTTATAGGAATACACAAACGTGTTCCAGCATGAAGTATTATTGTCACGTATAGAGAAATGCCTGTATTTTATTATTGTGAAGAAAGTTATGTGCGAGATACGTACAGCTTCAGATTAAAGTATGCAAAATAACATCCGTAATAATGTTAAGAAGTAAAGGTTTGTAAATCTTGTTGTATGGGGGTAATCTTCGGAAACTCTTTCAATTATGGAAAGCTACATTATCCCTGAGTATCATAGGTAATATTTAAACGCGAATAAAACCACGACCCATAGGTTGACCCAAAGGTTGACTGGTAGAGAATGCCTTGTGGCATTAAGTCCGCCTATGTACCACCAATGTACGGGAAGTTTAAATAAATAATTATAAACAGCGGCAAACTTTTTCATAAAACTATTTTTATATTTGTTCCTATAATAATATTGTGAATATCGAGTATGTACCATAAGAATGAACGCGGAATAGGGATATAATCAAGGTCAGAGGATACTGAACTTTCTTTTGTGTCTTTGATGAAGAACGAAAGGAGGTTTGTTTGTGTTAATCGCTATTTTATAAATAATATACCTATATATAATATTATTATATCCAAACTTGTGAATGTCACAGTTGAGTAATGAATATCATCATTATCATTTCACCCCGGAATCACCCACTGCTGGCTATAGGCCTCCCCTTTTTGCCGCCACACTTCCCGGTTCTGTGCGTTCCTGATCAAGGTGTTTCCCGTGACTTTGGGGATATCATCGACCCAACGAGCCCTGACAGCCCGGTACGGACCTGGGGTCTTTGGCCTAACCTCGGCCACCACTCGGTCAAAGCCTTGCGCCATCGGCCATCTCCGCGTCTAGCCAGATGTCCGGCCCAAGTCCATTTGAGGCGCACCGCCCGGCGCCGACGTCGTAGACTTTCGTCCGACGGCGGATTACGGTGTTACGCACTCGATCTAAGAGGGTTATGCCGAGCATGGTTCGCTCCATGGTCCTTTGTGCCACTCGTACTCGGTGGACAGTCACCTTTGTGAGCGTCCATTTCTCAGCACCGTAGGTTATTGTTGGCAGGCACATTGGTTGAAAAGGAGGGTTTTGAGGAGTCGAAATAAATGAAAATAATGCCGCTTAATCATTTTCCTTTGAAATCATCTGATATTAGTTTGAGTTGCCTATATATACCAATGCTTTTTCGGCAAGTACGAAGAAGGAATAAAGTTTTTCTTGATTGCACACAAACAAAAAGAAATTCTTATATTTAAAAAACTAGTGTATAATAAAGCTTCTTCATCAAACCAAACTTAATTAAAGATCTGGCGACTGTATAAATAATAAAGGGACGAAACTCCTCAATTCCTAATACAGGGTTAGATCCCAAAACCGAATTGAAATGGAAATGAATTTAAATAAAGCAAAATTCTCATTCTGCGGTCCCACACAATCTATTTAGGTAATTGCACGGTCGTTGAGGACATTATATTCGTTGATTGTACCCGGTCTTGCAATCCCGAATTTCTGAAATCGTGAACTGCATATTGATGGGCCTGGCCCTGCTATACACTCGATTAAATTACATGCGATGATTTTAACGAGACCAGGAGGGATATTCGATCATTTGTTTAACAAACTGCCTAGTTGGTTGAGAGTTCGCAAGCGCGACTCCTGAGTACGACGTTCTGGATTCGATACCCGGGTCGAGCAAAGTGTTATAGGGTTTCCTCATCAGGAATTTCTCAGTAGAAGCTACTGAGTCTGGATTTGTACACGTTTGATTGCAATAAGCTGGCGAAATGTCGGTGTGCTATTAGGTACTTCTCTGCCTAACACTTCGGGGATTACAGGCGTGATTTAATGTTCGTTTAGTAACAAATTCGGTAAATAACAGGAAGGTGAAGTTTTATGTGGTTTTATTAATGTACAAATATGGATATTATTATATTAAACACGGGGAAAAGGGGAATAATGATATGGTTTCCTGACTGAAATTTCGGGCTTAGGAGCCAAACTCAAAGGACAGTAGCCATGTATATAATTTATAACTCACAAGTGAGCCCGCTGATGCAGGATGAATTCTTTCTTCCCTCACTCTCATCACCCAGTGGGACATTATTCCAGTGCGACAGGAGGAGATCGACCATGTCACACCATCAGCCTCCAGACTCCAGGCTTCTGAGAAATTATGAAACAACCCAGTAACAATTTTCGATCGAATCAAACTACGGCACACACAATATATGGATAGATATATGTACATATAAAAATGTTTTACACATTTTAATGCGTGAGTTTTGAAAGAAAGAAATCTGAACAATTTTATCTTTTACACACACCAAACGAGTGAAGTTTTTTTTTTTTAATGTGAATGTCTCTGTCTTGACTTACTTTTAAAAGTTGCTGCGTGTAATACATATTAGTGGTTGTGACTGTACTACTCAAATTCCGCCAGATATGTAGGTATGTATGTTCCGTGCAATGGGAGGCGAGCATATTGCCATGCACCAGTCAAAGGTCCAGACACCCAGGATGGTACTTACCCAGATGGTACCAGGAATCGAATCGCGGGGCTACTACCATTTCCAAAGAGCACTTAAAATACCAAAATCTATGTATACACAATTATGTAGGCATATTAATGTTAGTGCCGACAATTTCGTCGAAAATAAGTGGCAAGAAATAAAGGAAGGAAGGGATACAATTTTATTTTATTTTGATATATCTGAATAAATTATTATGGCTATCAGAGAAGGAAAAATTGGTTCCTGTTAACACGCAGTGTACATGTGTATGCATGTATATGCATAAATAAAAAAAACGCGTTGTTGGTTTTGTTGTGGTTACAAGTTATTATTAGGATTTTAGGATTCCGTGCGTCCTAATGAAGAAAAAAATTTAAATTTAATTTTTATTTCATGATTTTTAAACTTAAATTATTTTTTCTTAGCCTTGACTGTCCCACTCCTGGGCATAGGTCTCCTCCCATTCTTTCCACTTTTCTCGGTGTTGCGTCTCTTCTCGCTAATTAACGAAAACAAAGAAAGTTGTAAATTAAAAAACATCTCTAGCTCTTAGGGGGGAGGGGGGGGTGAGCAGCCTCCCCCCCTGGCGATGCCCATGGTTACAAGTGACAAGAATTCAAATTTCGAATCGATCAGACCCGTAGAAGCTGTTTATATCCCTTCATCAACTAGAAAAGAGGTGATGAGCTTCAAACGGCTGAGCAGATTTTCTCGAAACATAACTAAGAACACTCTCGATTAAAATACCTTTCAAACGACACCAATTTTATCAAAATCGGTTCATCCGTTTAGGAGCTACGATGCCACAGACAGACACACAGATACACAGACACACAGATACACACGTCAAACTTATAACACCCCTCTTTTTTGGTCGGGGGTTAAAAAGGAACACTCGTGTGTCTGACGGTCTGCTCGTCTCTGCCTGAGAAAAGGCACAGATCCAGACTATTAGCTAGCCTCCTATAAGGCAGCTGGTAAAATGGGGGTATCCATTCACAGCTACCGTACCCTTCGAGGAATAGAAGCGTGATACTATGATAAAATAAGTATTACAAGTAAATCGATCTGTAGTTGGTACCTTTTTACACAAGTGATGGATTTTTGGGGCCTACGTTCACTTGAGACACGTGTGCCAGTAGTCGAATACGTAGGTGGTATAACCCTCTGCAGTATATGCCTCCTTTCCTGCCCATTCTTCATAACCACCTGCACGTCTCAGGACTTCTTTCAAGCCTATATAGAGCCCATCGACACGCTAAGAAAACGAAAAAAAAACAGATACGTTTTCCGTTTTATCAAGATTTATAACTTGTTTCTTTTTAAAATATTGACTAGGGTTCCTTTCTGGGTTTGGAAAATTTGTAATTTTGAAATCAGTTTTCATGAACACTTACACTTAAATTAAATGCATAAATATTATTCCACATGAATTTAGACTCTCGGTGCTTAGTCGATGATTGAAAATCCAAGTTTTTACTTCAGACATTTAGTTGAGTTAGTAAAGAATGCAAGCGCAACTGCTAAGCGCGGGTTTGATTCTAAGGTCGGCCAGATGATATTGAGTTTTTTCAGTCATTTTCAACATACCGTTTAGGGCACACAGCTATAAAAAATATATTTTTCAAAATATTTTAATAGCATAGTCTGTAAGTATCTTGTGTCTACTTATAGACACTTAAAAATAATTCATCTATTCTTTTTTTAATAAACGGATTTTTCACCATTATATCTGACAAAATAAACTGCGGAACCCGTAACAGGATACACCAACCCACATTAACAGTTATTATTTTTTGTATAAATCGGAAGTACGTTAAATGCAGTTTAGTATTACTGATTAACTCTTTCGATATCAGTTACACCTTGGTTACGATCAAGAGTACCAGGATCAAAAGCTCCAGTATAAAAGCCTCAAAATAGTAAGTTTTTAAATTTAGTTAAGAATAATTAATTTAGTCAAGTATTATTTTTTCTTTTAGGTTTAAAAAAGCTTTTGCTGGGATATTGTTATTTGGCTTATAATATTATTACTCTGGTAGCTAACTTAATTTAAACGCTCATCACATTGAACACTGCGATAAACTTTAGATACAAGGTGTTGTTTTGCAACCTTGTCAAATTCAAGGAGGTAGCTATGCTAAAGATTCTCGCCCCGAGTCAATAATAAAATGGGTAGGATTTTTTTTTTCTTATTTACGGGAATCGGTAAGGGTGAACACTCGTGCTTTAAACGCGGGCCGTCTGGTTTTCGCCCTATAACCGCACTTCCACACATGCAAACAATCTCAAACGTTTATTCGATAATTTCTTATTCCTTATACCACGTTAAGGGGGTTATTCTGTAATACTGACAAACATAAACAACCAAAAAAATCAGCGTATATTAATAATTAACTAGGTACCGTAATTTTAATTGATTATTTATGTCTTTTGTGACAATCTCCTGAATTTTGACCAGGATGCAAAACAACACCTTGTATATACACATGACAGCGTAACGCCTGTAATCTCCGAAGGGTTAGGCAGAGGCGTGCCTAATAAATTCAAATTCAAATTTCAAATTCATTTATTAATTTTGTGAACACAGGGTACAAATTGATGTTGTATAAAAATGTTTGGTCCATCCTATGTTCCGCCGAAAGGCATACAAAATAGTGGCGTTACTGTGTCGCTAAAGTCAATATAATCAAATTTAAATTAATTATAATAGTAGAAAATCTTATAAAATACAATGTCAGCAATGATATTGTCAAAACTAAAATGGAACAAAACAAAATCGCACAAAAAAGAAAATACAATGTCAATATTACAATTGTCAAACAAAAATTAATTTAAACAGTACAAAAAAAAACAAACATAAAAAAATTCAATATCAACAAAATTTAAAATCATCAAAATTAAATGAATTATAACAATTATTAAAAATTAAATTAGTTATATCCGTATCAAATTTCTCAATAATTACGTCATATTCACCAAATTAGATTTGTCAAAATTAAATTATATTGGAAAATAACACAGCCACATTTCGCCAGTTATGTTTAAGTCCATGCTATGTTTAATTAAACATTACCTGTGAATCGGCGAGACAAACGAACGCAATTATATATATTTTCTTTTATATATTAGACAAAATGGAGGTTCCCGTAGCATCCCAGACACCAATTGTGGTCCAAGCTGCACCTGCACCTGCAACCGTGGTCCAAATGGTTGGAGCATCTAGAGTGGGCCCTAAACCGTCCATGGCCAACTGCCCCATCTGCGAGAGAAACGTGCTCACCAATGTGAAATACGTGGCAACTGGGAAAACCCATTTGTGGGCTTTGTGTATTTTTTGTTTCTGGTAAGTTGTAAATACCTTACTAGTTACTCGCTCGTTTTAAGACACGACCCTTTTACCTTTTAGTTCTGATGTATCTTTCTTATTTACGGGCAGAGTCAACTTTTTCTGACCCTGAAAAATATTTAGCCCTAAATAAAACAGAAAGGAAACTAGTGTTTGCCAATACATGTATTATCAAATATAATTATACAAGACTCTAATTTCAGGTACCAAAACAACACCTTACGGTTGTATGTTTTTTTATGAAAGCTGTTTGTATAACTTTGTTGTAAAATAAGTTTTAAAAATTTGAGTTTTACATTTACAATAGTTCAATATATTCTTAAAGCAACAGGACGCTTAAGCGTCAAAATACATTACATTACATAATAATATTAAGTGTGTACATACTTGTAGCTGTTGTATATTACATAAATTGCGTAAATAACTGGTTTTAAATGCCTGTTACATTATACATTATTTCGAATGTATGTAATGTTTAACCTGAACAGGAAAATTGTTATTAAATAATGTAAGTATATATAATATGATATATTTTTTCTTTCAGTTGTCCTTGTTTCTTCTTGCCCTACGTAACGAAATGCTGCCGTAAAGCGGATCACACCTGCCCAGGCTGCAACAGTTTTATCGGATCCTATCCAGAGCATTAAAAAATAACCTCTGATTGATAAAATTATCATTGTATAATGTCATTTGTAATCTACTGAAGTTACGGGCTTTTTGGTAACCTGTAACGTTATTATAAGGCTTACTATGCCCAAGCAAATAAAATCTTATTATTATTTTTATTTAATTAGTTGGTACGGCCAATCAAGCTATACATAACCAGTTTAAACAGAACTGTGATTGTACGGGAAATGACGTGATTCACATGTTAGACTGGAAATATCATTTGAAAATATAATATTATATGTCATTAGGCAGTGGTTGTCGCTCCATGTAAAATACTGGTATTCAGCTGCATCTGGTAAGACTGGAAGCCGACACCAATAAACTTGGGAAAAGATTAAGCAGATGATGATAAGTTTATGTGTCGCCGTGTGTTTATAACTAAGCATAGCATCCATTTTTACTTTTGAATAACCAAGTTCGTTTTTCAATCAATTTGTTCTCATACATAATATAAATATGACAGACATTATTGTCTTTTCTGATAACAGCTAGAGTTTTGTGCCAATGAACTAAATAACTGAACACTAACTTAAATATGTAGATAGGTTGAAAGTTTTAATCAATAAAGTATTTTTTAAAGTTTTTTTTTTACCGAATTTAAAAAAGAAGGAGTTAATGCATTCCAACAATCTTTTTTTCTAGTATGTATACCATTTTTCTCTGTGTTGTTGCCCTTACCTCTTAAGCCACCACCTTTGCGGAGTTCTAGGTGTACTTATCAGTCGCTCTTGGTGACTCAGCCACATACTACCACGCTTATTCTCTCAAGCCTCATCCTAGCAAAACGCAGTATGCTGCATAGTTGGTCGTTGGTACTAGATATTGAATAGGAGCGGTGCTAAGACACTACATAGACCGTTTTTCTGTGCTCACCAATGACTTTAGTGAGTAGTAGAATAAAGTTATTATGGACCTTTCAGTGTTTTTTGGAAGTTTTCTGAAGTTAATCTCATGACAGAACATCATGACGCGGCTAACAGCTGATAGGTCACAGGCGCGCGCGCGACTGTTGTGTTATTGTGATAAAAGTGAATGAGTATAAACTTAATGCACGTTCTTCAAAATATACACTGTGTAAAAAACATCACATTGCCGTCGTGTATGTATTTTGCACAAATCAATCAAAGAAGCAGTGAGCAAAACATATTTCAGGGAAATGACAATTAATATGATGACAATCGGCTCACTCCCTTTTACATGGAACTTAAACAATATTATTTTATTTTTAGGGTTCCGTACTTCAAAAGGAAAAAACGGAACCCTTATAGGATCACTTTTGTTGTAGGTACGTTTGTTTGTCTGTCAAGACCCTTTATCTCGGGAACGTGTCCCTTTATCCCATTTGAAATTAAAACCATGTAGTCAGTCTACGGTCCCTTGAAGTTATGAAAAAATCAAACTTCAAAGTTAACGTAAAAAAAAGATACGGCCGTTTATGCGTGTATTTCAAAAAACCTATATTTCGACATTCTCAAGTGAATCAAAATGTATGATAATTAAATTTGGCAAGTAATATCGTCTTATACTACAAGTTCAGGGAAAAGTCTGAAAACTGAACAATTGTAGTCTGGTCATTTGTAATTCCCTTAATCATAAAAAAAAACTTTACAAAATACAAATTTGTACGGAACCCTCAGTTGGCGAGTTCGATTTGCTCTTGTTAGGTTTTTTTTTCATATGTTTGCTCTTGTCTAGGTTAGAGATACCAGAGACAAAGTTGACGATGGTACGAAGCCTGTTTACCCTACCTTTGAAGAGATTAGGGTTGTAAGCGTTCGGAACACACAAACAAACACACAAACGCGAAAGATGTTTGAAAACCCTTAGTGCGAATTGGTTGAGCAGCAACAAGGTAGGGATGGTAATAACTTGCAGTGCATCTAGATGTCCGATGGTAGACGGGGGGGGACGGTGGGATGAGGTCGGAGGCGGTGGGAGTTCTTGGGCACACTCACCGACGACGTACAACCTGTAGAAGACCGACAAGCAGGCAACCTTGCTACGATGAGCCAAGCTGTGAAGCTTGACATCCACCAATTGTACGTCGTCAATCAGCCTCTTAGCTTTGCGTTCCACCCATAACTGGTGAAAAGTGGGTGAAATATTAGGCCTGGTAGATTGTTTCATTCTTATGCCAGAGTGGGAAAGAGATGGAGCTATACAGATCGTCTAGCTCCATCTCTTTCACACTCTGGAATAAGATTGAAACAATCATGGTAAAGCCCCTAATGATATATTATGTTGACGATTAAATTTGGATATATAAAGTCCTAATCTTCATAACCAGAAGGCCAACATAGTTAAGAATAAGCTATTGATGATGACGACATTGAATTTTATCAGCACAATTGTAAACAAATACAAACATACATAAACACACGCTTTTTCCTATGGAGAAACCACAGAACGCCACCAGCTGCGGTCTTTACAAACCTACTCCTTTCGTCTCGAATGTGAATGAAAAACAAAGTTATGATAAGTAGGTACCTAAACAAAAACAAGTGGATTACTTGAAGACTTAAGTGTTGCGTGTGAATGAGTCAGTACAGTATTTAATCCCATGACTCAGTTTCTTATCATGTTATCAGTATAATTTATATCAATGTTTTGTTATCGACTAAAAACTTATAGTAGACGTATTGTTTTTGTAAATATTTATGTAAATAAAGTAGGATTGTGTGCGTAGTAGCAGCGGAAAAATGTCGAATTTCTTAATTTCAGTTTAGCAGATAACTATTTTATGACGTCGTGTAATAGGGGATCGGACTGGGTAAAGAAAACGACATTCTATTTTGTCCGTCAGACAGGTAATACAAAAATATTAGACACGTATTTATTGTTTTATCAAAATATCAAAAAATTACTTAGTTAAAACTCATTAAAGTTGGAGAGTGGGGGCTCACTACGTCACAAGTAGGTATAAAACTTACCTACATGTGACGTCATGCGCCATTTCAACTCAATATATCTCCGTAATTTTATGACCACGTAAAAAAAGAAAAAATACGTGTCCAATACTTTTCAATAAACTACCCGACGGACAAAGAAAAAAAAATAGAATTATCCCCTATTGTGTATGGTAAGTAGTTTGTGCATCCAGCCATTGGGGAGCTATGCAACAAAAATTGTTTCCGCTGAAACTACGTCATCCTAGTGGACCTTTCTTTCCTATGGACGCACAAGAAAAACGAGAGCTGAGAGCAGCGGTGGCCCAGTGGTGGCATCCCCGACATACGAGCAGTAAGCCCGAAAGTAAGAGCAGTAAGTTCGGACCCAGGCAGGTGCATTACTTTCTGTAATTTAGTTCATCACCGTTGCTCTCAAAAACGGTGAAGGAAAACATCGTGAGGAAACCGGCATGTCCTAGAACTAAAATTCGAAAACATGTGACATCTACCAACCCGCACGGTGGTGGATTACAGCTCACTCCCTCTCATAAAGAAGAGGCCTGTGTCCCAGTAGTGGGAACATTATAGGCTGATGATGACAAGTAAAAAACACATTCAATAATTAGTGTGTAACCAGAGCTAAATGTGTAAGTTTAAATGAAATTTGTGTGTCATAAACGAATCAAGTTTCTGCTGCGCTGACGTTTGGCTATTTGATAAAAATCATATAAAATGTTATACCTACTGCAGAGTTGTAATGTTTCACGCACGTTGTTTTGAATGTGTGTAATGTTTGTGAAAACAGAATTTGAAAAAAACATACCGTTCAGAAGATATACACGTAAAGTAAAATAGGGCTACTCGTATTAGTTCTTAGTACTTGAAATAGGAACTCTAGAGCCTATCTTATAACGTTTATTGATCTCTTGTAATGGTTTACAAAGTCTTGCCAAGTTTAATTTAGGTGGTCTTAGCAATTAATGAGCAATGGCATAATTTACTACGACTGGACCACTATGTTGTAAGACATCCGATTTTAGGTCTTTTAGTGAAAAAGCAAAATAAAACATAATCCGATGATTGGTGTATTAATCCAATTTTTAACATGTAAAATTTCAGCATATTCGATTAAATATTTAAAGAGATATAATAAAATTACCAGAACAACCGCAAGACATGGATAAACCGACCAAGTTTGAATGGCTACTAAAAAGAGGCCGTGCAGTATGCAGAGCTAACGTTCTAAATTTTCCAGTATAGTATCTTTACTGTGTTTAATACACACATCAAAAGTGTCTAGGGATCAAGCATTTTTATGCGGATTTCTTGAGATTGAGATGTGGCTTTGTAATAAATTTATGATTTTATAAATTTATATGGATCCTTTTTGGTGCATTTCATAATTTGAATCAGGAACTGTGAATCAAATTCGAGTAAAAGATGAAAATCAGCTGTCAATATTTTCCCTATAAAAACATACAACGCATTGAAGACATTATTAGTGCTACTGTTTCCCTACTACTGATTAAAACCAACGTTATTATGGAGCGGCGACGTCATTTAAGCAGGGAAGAAATGCTCAGAGCCGTGGGAATGATAGAAGCTGGTTCCCGGCAACGTACTGTGGCTTTAGCTCTGAATACAAGTCAGAGTGTTATCAGTCGACTTTGGACACGTTACCGAAGCACTGGTACCGTGGCTGAGCGCCATGGAGGACGGTATCGCTGCACCACACGGAGACAAGACCGATACATTCAAATCTTAACTCGAAGAGCTCCAACAATAACCGCCATGATGTTAGCCGTGAGGCTTCATCACTCTTCAGGGAACTTAATTAGCGACCAAACAGTCAGAAACCGCTTGCATGAAGTGAACCTTCATTCCCGAAGACCGCTACGGGTACCACCTATAGCAATGCACAATCGTAGGATTCGATATCAATGGGCTCTTGAACACAGAAATTGGGCAGAAGAACAATGGCGTTTCGTGTGCTTTTCTGATGAGTCTCGTTTTGGTATGAGACCGGATACAAGACGTATACGACACTGGAGAACCCCTGGACGCCAACAGCGATTAAAATCCTGCCAGGAAGTCCATCCTTATAGTGGTGGAACCATCATGGTATGGGCGGGTATTTGGATCGGCGGAAGAACTGAGTTGATTTGGATCAGAGGCAACCTCAACGCTCAAATTTATGCTGAGACGATTGTATCAGACGTCATCGTTCCTCTACAAGTGCAAATCGGTCCCTTATTTCAGTTAATGCATGATAATGCACGACCGCACACCGCAAGAGTTGTAAGACAGACTCTCGCCGCAGCTAACATCAATGTCCTGCCCTGGCCTGCTCAGTCGCCAGACTTGAACCCGATTGAGCATGCATGGGATATGCTACAGAGAAGAGCTCTGCCGAATATGGAGGGTATCCAGTCGCAAGAAGACCTTTTTTTGTTGTTGCAACGAACATGGGCGGCCATTCCACAGCGTGATTTGGATGAACTCATTTTGAGTATGCCAAACCGATGTTCTTGTGTTGTTAGTGTTCGCGGTAGAAACACGGATTATTAATTGTTTAAGTTACCCAATAAAATTTTAAAGAAAACTGTTATTTCAGTCTTTTTTTCGAACTTTAATGTTAGTGGTTCAAATGTCAAAAATCCCTTTATTAGAAAATGGCAAATTTCTTTATTAATGCAAAGGTGACTTGGTTTATCGTTACTGTGACAAACGAAAACACCTTATTTGATGAATCCTTAAAGAAAATTTTAATTAATATCAATCAGGAGAAAAGTTATTGCAAAAATATATGTTGATCCCTAGACACTTTTGATGTGTGTAGTTTCATACAGGTGTGTGTGTACACAATAGCTTAGCAGGGAATAAAATAAGTGCCTTAACTTTGTACTGTTAAAAATATTTATTAGTTAATGACTAATTAAAATGAAAAAATAACATTATTAACTAACTGATAATTACATTGACTCATAGAATCATTTTATTTATTAAGTTCCCTACCTATACGTATAATGTAGGTAATAATATTATTTTGTTAGTAAGTTCAGTTCGTCGCATAATGATAGTTATGGGTAGATTGTTGTTCAATTTTCACTGCACCTGTGCCCTAATAGAGTGTTCCGCAAACTTTTTGTGTTCAAGGTACAAATAGAAAATTTTGGAGGAACACCATAAATTAAAAATCTATTGTGTGTTTTGCGGTTGAAGGTAAAAGAAAAACACCAGTGTGCCGTGGCACACACTTTGCGAAACACTGCATGGTTACGTATTATCATACTTACCGTCAATCTTACTGTCAGTCTTTCTAAAGGGTGAAAAACACCTCTTAACGAAGCCGAAAGGCACTGGTTCTCCCTGTCATTGCGATCATTTTTTTGTTCTACACCATACCTGGGAACCTTCTAGTTACGGAGATATTAGGGGTCAAAGTTCCAACTTTTTGACAAGTATTTTTTTAAATACAAGTTTTTAATGTGAGATTTTTACTGTAAACACCTCCACGAACCCTGTACTATTCAATCCGTCATCATCATCATCAGCACAATGTTTTGAGTGCTTTACATTGAGTTCTACCACAAAACATGATTTTACACCCCCCAAAAAAAAGTCGTTTCCCAGCAATAATTTTTGCGCAAAGTTACTTAGTTTCATGTACAGAATGCTTGGTTGACGGCTTCGTGATGAGGTGATTTACACCGTGTATACGTGCAGCCTTTGGGTCAACTTCATTCAGCGGACATACAGCGACCTACGCGTTCAATATAATAATGGACTGAGAGTGCTGGAGGCCTACTCTCTTTCTCCGAAACGTAACTTCGGCAACGAACGAAAATTAAACGAAGTTACGTTTGTGACCCTACTCTATATAATTTGCGGACGCACACAAGAAGTTCGAATTCACAGACGATTAACGTGAACGAATGTATTGTGTGCGACCGCAAATTATATAGAGTAGGGTCACAAACGTAACTACGTTTAATTTTCGTTCGTTGCCGAAGTTACGTTTCGGAGAAAGAGAGTAGGCCTCCTGCTGCGGCTGCCGTGGCGTAGCAGGGCGTCAGGGATGTTTGCAGAAAATAATATTGACGGTTTTGCCGCAATTATTAGGAATAGGTGTGCGTCCCTGATGACCCGTGTTCGAAGCAGCACCAACAGTATTCTCAGTGTATTCGCTGATCGGTGGGATTCCCTGATGATGCAGAGGTGGATGCGAATCTACGCTGAATTTTAATTGTGTATTTTCATCTGTCTGTAACCTACTAACACTAGAATTTAAGTACAATAATGTTACTAACCCTATACTCCGGTGAAATAAAAATTTTCTATTCTATTTTATAATGGCTACTACCAGAAGACACTACGAAGAGTTGTTGTTCTCCAAAAGAGGGCAGTAGGAATCGTATTCTCAGGTACCTTCAGGCCTGCCACACACTCTTTCAAAGACTTCCGCATTTTACCCATGTGCGTAATAAATGAACTTATAATTATCTAGGTTCCGCCCATCTATATACATGTATCACAAAATCCGTATCTAAAGTGGACGCCATACATCGAGCTCAGTACCAGTTGTTACGTTCGAGAACAAGGTATAGCTGACTGTTGTGATAAGCGGGAAATTAATATTTTCAGTGAAATGAATCAGTACAATGAAGAATTATTTGACCGTGAGTATTTTAATTTTAAATCTTCACCTACACGTTTGTTTCATTATTGCCAAATTAAAAGGAGCAAAAGCCCACGGTGGTTTTGGATTAGATTTCACAGTCATCATCATCATCATCATCATCATCATCATCACCAACATCATCAGCCTATAATGTTCCCACTGCTGGGACACAGGCCTCCTCACTACGAGAGGGCGTGGGCTGTAATCCACCACGCGGGCCCAGTGCGGGTTCGTAAAAATACACTCACAATTTTATTTTGGTTTCACAGTTTCACAGTAAATGTACTATAATATGATGAATTTAATCAAACTTTTTAAGGTTTTCAGTCATTTCAATTACACCAGTTTTTTGTTTTAATTTTAGCCAAGGGTCAGGGCAAGCCACCGGCATACACTACTAGCGATTCAGCTCAAGACATATGCTCCACAAACAATATGAGACCACACATGCATGGGACTATGGGATACCAAATACAAGGAGGAATGATGCAAGTGCAACCTACAGGAATGATGCACCCTACAGGAATTATGCAAGTGCAACCTGTAGGAATGATGCAACCTGGAGTGATACAACCTGTAGGAATGATGCAACCTGTAGGAATAATGCAACCTACAGGAATGATGTATCCGGGTCAGGTTGTCGTCCCCATGGTCGTTGGTAATCAAATGGGCCGACAGCCAGCACCTGCGACCTGCCCATCATGCAAAGAAGTTATAGTTACAAGAGTTGAAGCCAAGGCTACCATGAGAACTCATATATTTGCTCTCATGATGTGTATGTTGTGGTGAGTATTCAGATTTACTGTTGGTCATCAATGCTCGTGCGTTCTCCGTTTGAGTAGAGACCTTTGCCCAGCAGTGGGACAGTAATATGCTGGTATTTTTAGATATATCGTGTGTGAGTTGCTGAACAATCTTATTTTATCTCTATTGTATCATAATATCCTGTCACTTGAAGCCAATTTCAATTCTAATACTAATAATTATACTTACGAGTTTTTTCTTTATGTAATTTATATCATAACCGCTTCCTAAAAAACGATGGAGAAAAACGTGACGAAACGGGCATGTCCACGAAAAAAAAAAATCAAAATAATGTGACATACACAAACCCGCACTGGACCGCTTATGACCTAGCACTGGGAACGTTATAAGATGACTCTTCTTCGTCTTCATGTGTATAGACTTTAAAACAATGCCTCTTCTACTTTCAGTTTATTGCCATGCGCGTTAATCCCCTACTGTACTGACACCTGTCGGAATGCGGACCACTATTGTCCAAAATGCAACTCTTACATCGGCAGTCACGTCAACTACTAGACGTAAGTTTCTTGAACTGAAACGTTGAAAACAACTTGATACGTGCCATTATAATATTTTCTTCTTAGCGTATCGATGGCAAAAAGTTTAAATATTAAGCCACGCGTACCCGGCTCACTGATGCAGTCAATAAATCATCAAGGAACCTCCCCGAGCGAAGTACCTTCCGACCTCCTGTTACGTCCGGCGCACCCTGGACAATCGACTGTAGTCGATTGGCTAATCCTTTTACCACGATGGCAAATATAAGTATTATAAGACAAAGTATGGAAGAAGAAGACATGCTGCGAAGGCCTCGAATAGATTGGGATGAGGACAGGAGAATAATGATGACGTCCCATTATAAGATTACTAGCTGTCCCACGCAACTTCGTCTGCGTCACATTTTCCCCGTTTTCGCAACATTTTTCATTGCTGATACGCTCCTATTGGTCGTAACGTGATGATATATAGCCTATGTTACTTCTAATACCTCTAAGAATATGTGTACAAAGGTTCATGATGATCGGTTGAGTAGTTTTCGCGTGAAAGCGTAACAAACAAACTTACTTTCGCATTAATAATATTAGTTAGGATGTTATAAATTGGTATCATGTGTTTTGACAACGTGACTTGGAGCTTTAACAAAACACATTATCTTTTGATTATTGATCGATCAGCTGGCATAGTCATACAGCTCGTGCCGATAAACGTGGACGAGCGGGGTTAACGTCTTTATTATTTTAATATAATGGATGGTTTACGGTCTCGGCCCAGACCTAAATAGTTATGATTGACTTATAAAAATGTAACGGCTAATATAAGGAAACGTAAAGAAACATGATCCAAGATGAAGAACTGGATGAAGGATCGGAGCCACGACCGCTCCTGAGCTGTTCCTCTTTTCAAAAATATCAGAGAAAATGGTCAACCATCAGTTGGAATACTAAAGAAAAATGAGAAGAAATGACTGATTAAAACACACTGACATATGATCGTCTTAATGTTTTGATTGTGATCGAGTTGAAAAGATTACAGAAACACCACCCTGGCCCATAACTCAAGTAGCTGATGGGCAGGCCACGTAGCACGGATGCATCCGGAGAGAGGGGCAAAGATGGTAACACACTGGACGCCTAAGGAAGGACAGCGCCATAGAGTTCGACCACGGCGAAGGTGGCGTGACGATCTGATCCTGTTCGCGGGGCTAACATGGCCAGAGATCGCACAAGATATAGAGGTATGGAAGGAGAAAGGGGAGGCCTTTGCCCAGCAGTGGGACACTATGTTGGATACGAAAAGTTTTTTTTTTTTTATTTGGTTTTCTCGCCTCGTTTTGTATCTGACTTTATATGAAATAAATTAGTATAAGCAAATTGTATGCTTTATTATTGCTTTAGAGCGACGATCTTCACAAGGTGGCCGGTAATAACTAGGTAGCGAACGATTGAAGAGGCCTATGTCCAGCAGTGGACTGCTGCAGTCTGATGATGACGATGATGGTACTTTATTTATTAATGTACACAAAATATGCTTAACAGGACATTACATTAGGTTAGTAAAGCACAAAGGAACTCCTCATTTCAGGAGATTCCAGCACACTAGAGAGACTTAAGCGACTGGAAATAAAAGTGCACCTTACGACTCACCTTATTCACTTAAGCTCGCCAAGAAAGATTGCTGTCAATTAAAACACCAAGGTCCTGCTGTCTTAGCATAGGTAATAGTCAAGTAGAGCCTAGAGATAATGGCGTCCGAGATGATATGTCAAGTGCAGTGTGATAGTATCTGCTGCCTATGATCTGGGCCTGCGAATGAGAAGGGTTAATCTGGAAGACTTATCACTTTCATTGGTGCTTTACATTTATTGCTGATTCCGCATCACCCAGCAAAAAATGTTGACAAAGCTACAAATCGTCTCAGTAGAGGTTGAGGCAGGGAGTTATTACTTTAGTAACAGTATTCATGAAGATAGAGAAAATGAGACGAAGTACATATCTTGAACTTATGGATTCGAGATTATGTTTATGTCTATTGAGCTAGCTTGGTTGGTTTTGTAAGATTGCGTGATATTGTCAGTTAGTAGCTTTCCAAAATTTGAAAAAATATCAGTGGCATGCTCAACAGCAACAGTTGGGCTACTCCTGACTTCTATCAGAGGTCTTCCTTGAAAATAAAATAAATGATAAAGCGTTTACTCGTGGTTACATCCTTAAAAATATTTTTTCTTTTTATCGTCCGCCACCTTTTCAGTCTAGAAAATAAACCACGAAAAATTGAGGATGGTTTCAGATTATTTGCTAAGAGATTAATTGCTTGCTTCCATTGGAATCACAGCAGCATGGAGAGCAGCGGTGGCCCAGTGGTGGCAGCCCCGACTTACGAACAGTAAGCCGTGGGTTCGAACCCAGGCGGGCGCATTACTTTGTGTAATTTATTTCATCACCGCTGCCCTCAAAAACGGTGAAGGAAAACATCGTGAGGAAACCGGCATGTCCTAGAACTAAAAATTCGAAGACATGTGACATCTACCAACCCGCACTAGGCTCGCGTGGTGGATTACAGCCCACTCCCTCTCATAGAGAGGAGGCCTGTGTCCCAGCAGTGGGAACATTATAGGCTAATGATGATGATGATGATGATGGAATCACATGGGAAAAATCCTTTTCCTTTTTAAATTAAGTACATGATTTACTTAATATACCTCGATTTCGTCGGTCTTGTATGAGCATCGATGGTTCAGTGGTAGAATGCTCGCCTGCCACGCGGGCGGCCCGGGTTCGATTCCCGGTCGATGCAGTTATCTTTTGGTTTTCGATTACAATAACAACGGGAGTGAATCTTTTGAGTGTTAAAAACAAGCTCCTATATAGAATTTTGTATTTTTGTGTAACTACTTGTAGATACTTTTCCACCAATAACAAGGGTTTGGGTAAAAGTGGCATGTTTTTTTTTTAAGTCTGCAACGCTAAATAAAAATGTTTTATAAGTAAGAATGAAATAATTGTTCATAGAATAAAATGAGTCCTTCATTTTATTCTATGAACAATTATTTGATTATTTACTTGAATTTTCAAGTGGGCATGGAAAACGAAATCCGAAACTATGAAGAATAGCGAAAAATACTCAAAGGCCCTCTCGCCCGATTTTGATGAAAAATAAAACTCCATCATTGGTTTTTTGAAAAAACAATATTCCTAGCCAGGAATAAAACCCGTTGACTTTGAAAAAAAAAACACATCCATAGTGTATATAGATGTATATACAGTATGTTAGTTTAAACGAGGGACATATTCAAACCCATAATAGTACATGCTAACATGATACTAATAAAAATATAAACAAAAAAAAACACTGATAAATAACAGACAGAACCATACCAAAATTTTCGCAAATGTCACGCAACGTGTATACACCCTTGCGCTAGCGACTTAATACTATCGCAGAACATGTGAGCGGGTCAATGACTCTTAGGTATAATCAATTTTCCCTTCATACTTTAAACTTACCTGGCTTAGGACAGTCCAAAATATCTAGGCACTAAACAAAACGTTAAAAATTCTTCTATATATGTTATAGGTTTTTTACATATTTGGGACGAGAATCGAATACTGAATACCCTCCCTCAATATGTCCCTCGTTTAACCTAACATACTGTATACATCGACCATTCGATAGTGTAGTATCTAATAATAAGGATCAAATTCTGGAAAGTAATGACATACGGAAAGGAGAGTTCATTTTTGATAAAATACGTAACTGTATGCAATCAGTGACATCTGGTATTTTAAGCTCCGATATAATTTTCGGCAAAATTCTTTTAGTGGTCAATTATTATATTTTCCACTATACGTTATACCAGGTGTTGTTTTGCAGCCTCGTCAAAATTCAAGAGGATGTCACAAAAACACAAAACATAAGTACCAAATCAATTACAATTACGGTACCTAGTTAATTATTAATAAACACTGATTATTTTGGGTGTTTAAGTTTGTCAGTATTTCAGAATAAACCACTTAACGTGGTTTAGGGAATAAGAAATTATCGAATAAACGTTTGAGATTATTTGTATGTATGTAAGATCGGTTATAGATTATAGAGCAAGGTTCAGACGGGCCGCGTTTAAAATACGTGTGGTTCACACATACCGATTTTCGTAAATAGGAAAAAATCTACTCATTTTATTATTGATTAGGGACGAGAATCATTAGCATAGTTACCTCCTTCAATTTGACGAGAATACAAAACAACACCTTGCATATGTCAAATTCAAATTCATTTATTAATTTTGTGAATACGGGTACAAATTGATGTTGTATAAAAAATGTTTGGTCCATCCTATGTTCCGCCGAAAGGCATACAAATTAGTGGCGTTACTGTGTCGCTAAAGTCAATATAATCAAATTTAAATTAATTATAATAGTAGAAAATCTTATAAAATACAATGTCAGCTAATGATATTGTCAAAACTAAAATGGAACAAAACAAAACCGCACAAAAAAGAAAATGTTAGAAACAATTAAATTTGTGCTGCTGTGAAAAAAAAAAAAAACATAACACTGGTTCATACAAAGTTACCAAACCGCTTTACCGCTAATCATAATATGTATAACTAAACACACTTTTAACAAGGAATACATGCATCAGAAGATTTGTAGTGCCCACTACTAAAAATTTGTCTTCGGATGCATTTATTACTGGGAGTTCTTATACGTACCGCCTTGATTTTAAACTCATCCTTGCAATTATTTTTCTATAGCCAATAACAACACCATCTTTCGATGGACTGGCAACATCTTACATTCTAAGAATAATTCCTTGTAATCACTACTTTTACAACATATTTTTGTGTTTTTATCAATTCATAGTTATATAAATTTAATATTTTTAAGTTTTTTTTTATCTTAATATGTTTGACAGGATGTATTGATAACAATATCAGTGAAATTTGCACGTGCACCGTAACATTTAATTCCAAATTTAGGATAATTATATGACGATGACATCGTTTTTGTCGAGGCTATTCTTATAACGAAATGGCATGTGTCATTATCCATTGTCCATCCATGTCATTATCCATCGCTGGTGGTGGTTCGTTTTTAGTCCAGCAACATCCAGTCAGAACGATAATGACAGGTATTAACGTTAACTGTTAGGATTGTATACAGCAAATATGATTTTTATGAATACTACGAATACTTTGACGGTGATGAAATATAATTGTTCATTAATAATATTTACTAATATTTAAGTGCTAATACTAAATACTTTTCGTCAAAATAGTAAAGTCATATTGACAGTGACAGCAATAATAGAAAGTTTTGTACACAAACTTATCACATGATCACAGACATGACTCAGAAAATAAAGCGTCACAAAAATTACGGTGAGTGAATGATGAATGGATCACGTTCACTCACAGTAATTTTTGTGTCGCATTTTTTTCCTTTTTGTGATTCTCTGTATCCACACATAACACAAAATCAACAGTATGTAATGATGAACATAAAATGAACCGAACACATGAAAAGTAATCGTATAATACGATAAATTTACAAAGTAATAATAATATGATAAACAGACAATCCAATAGTAATGAACTCATGTTGGTAAACATTAGTTGCCGGCGCGCCTTTCTTTGTATTCGGTGCTCGCCAGTGGCCTTGGGGAACTGCGAAACCAGTGCTCGAAGTTCACGCGGAGTGTCAATCTTGTGACGATTACCAACTGACGTGATGTATCTAAAGTAAACGATCGAACGCTCTAAAAATATTCACTTCGTGGTACCGTATCCAGCACTAGTTTTTTAGAAGCCATTTGTTGCACAAGATGGCAAAATTCATTTTCTGAGTCAGCCGATAAAAGTAAACAGTGTCGTCAGCGTAAGCGATTATTCGTTGCCATTCGTTGGACCGACTTCAGTACCATTTGTTTCGTTTTAGAGCAAGGTATAGCGGATTGTTGTGATAGCGGGAAATTAACAAGTTCAGTGAAATGAATCAGTACAATGAACATGCTCGTGAGTATTTTGTTTTTTGAACTTCATCTACACGTTTGTTTCATTATTTCAAAATTCAAAGGTACGAAAGCCCACATCTATGCCACGCCCGTGTGAAAAGTCAAGGTCAAAATTACTTATTTGCAGTAAATGTGGTTTAAAAGATGGCAAAAATGACAGTAGTGCATATTTTGACATAAAATTGGTATGCAAACATTATTGAAGAAGACGCTCATTAAAACACACAACACCAGTGAACACAAACATTAAATTAGATAAATCAAATCATTTATTGCATCCATAATGTACACTTAACGGGTGGTCAAAAATAAAAAATAATAGACACAATTATGGACCCACAGCAATTTTTAAATAAGTAACACAGAGGAAGAGCGCTTCTCTAAATTTTTCATTAAATAACATGAGAAAGAAGAAAAAATACAATTATCATAATTTCTAATTATTTTATACTTCCGTTTACTTATTATATTAATATTAGATTGGTAACGTAAAGTATGTTTTAACAAAACCAAATTTTTCTGTCTATTATTTTATTTTATTTATCATGCTTGTTTGAGAGATTTGATTCTTATTTTTGGCTCTATCGATTGAAGCAATAAAAGTACTGTTATATTTACGATTTTAGTAGGTTCCATTCCCGAGCGTGGCCAGGAAATTTTCGAAAATTTTGATCCATATTTGTTTCTTTTAAAAAAATAAGGAATGTTTCCTCTGAGGCCTTTACCCAACAGTTGGAGAGAATAGGATAATTAAAAAAAAAAAACAAACACCATGTGGAAAACACAGCGACACATAAAGTCATACATTTCTAGTATATCATGGCCTTGCTTTTACGAGACGCCCTGTGACGCGTCTGGAGGCCTACTCTCTTTTTCCGAAACGTAACTTCGGCAGCGAACGAAAATTAAAAATAGGTAGTTACGTTTGTGACCCTACTCTATATAATTTGCCGACGCACACAAGAAGTTCGAATTCACAGACAATTAACGTGAACGAATGTATTGAATGTTATTGTGTGCGTCCGCAAATTATATAGAGTAGGCCTCCTGAAGTGAACGATCGAGCGATCTAAAAATATTTACTTCGTTGGACATAGTTCTGTACTAGTTTTTTTAAGCAAATATTCAATATATTGAATCCGTGTTGCACAAGATTGCCAAATTAATTTTCTGAGTCAGCCGATAAAAGTACACCAGTGTCGTCAGCGTAAATGATGCTTCTTTGGGCCGAGTTCAGTACCAGTTGTTGCGTTCGAGAACAAGGTACAACAGATTGTTGAGAGAAGCGGGAAATGGATACGTTCAGTGAAATGAAACAGTGCATTGAGGAATTACATGACCGTATGTCATTATTTTAAAATTCAAAAGTACGAAATCCCGCATCCATGCCGCACCCGCGCCCATGTGAAACATGACGCATATCACTAAATCTTCATGAAAGACGTAAATATTCTTTCTTGTAAACAATTTACAACGCCAGTAAGAATTCGGTATCTATTTTTAACGGGAACTAATTGTTTGAGCTGTTGTTTAAATATTCGACATGTTATTATGATCAGTTGGAAAACATATTGAGCAGTTATTTAATTTAATGGCGGTTGATTAATTATTGCGACAGTAAAACATGGAAGGTAATAAAAAATCAATTAGTCGGTTATTTTATCATACAATGTCAATTCTAAAAATAATTGAGCAGTCTAATAACTGAATGAGCGGTAAAAATGATGGAATGAGCGGTTCTAGTGAGATCGCATTTTGAATTCTTGCATTTGGACTGCTCTCTGGGCTTGGGAACCCCGACTCAGACCTAACCTAGGTTCGAAGGGGATGGCGGGGTCTAGTGAGCGAGCAAATTAAGACCCCGACTTCCCCTCCATGTTAGGTTACTGTAAACCCTGCAGATATAAATAGGAGCCCCGCGTAGCGTTACTTACTTCAGAAACTAAATATTCGCATCACCTCCACGACAGTAGCGAAACGGCGAAGCCATTTTTACTGATATGTAATATTTGTGAAGTTAGGGTCGGTAGAGTTAGGCCGTGTAGATTCAGAAGCTTGGTTCTACATAAGATCTGATTTCTTTTTCACAGGGAAAACCTTATGTGGTCGTCTTGGCAACATTTTACATGAAATGTTTTTGGTGGGATTATGTTAGTCTATTCTATACAAGCTTCACAACATGTGTGCCAAAATTCATATTCTGTTTATATGTCTATTTGTTTGTCCACGCATATTTCAAAAAGTATAAGTCAAAATGCAAAAATTTCGTTGGATTAGGTGTGGTTCAACTTTTGCGATCAATGGCCCTGAACGGGCTCCGGTGTGGGCTTCTGACCTGACGGCCGGCAGCATCGTGATAATGCAAAACCGCAGAGGGTGATGGCCGCCAGGTCTATCAAGGGGCATCGCACAATCTCCTACGAGGCGGCTGGTGTGAAATGACCGGGCCTTGGTACCTAGAGGCGAGAGTCTACGTGTCACTGTACCGGAGGTGCGAGGAGTCGCGAGGAGGCTCGGGCGCTGGGCAGTGAACAAATTTAGCGCGAAAGCGAGCTGCATCGGTCTCAGCTCCGCGAGGTCCTGGTGGCGGAGTGGCGAGACAGGCTTTTGTGCCCTACCGCCGGCCTCGCTACCATCCAGGCGATCCAACCGGTCCCCTATCTCCTTCTGTGAAATCTGCATTTCACAGACTCCCGAGCCGCAGCAGACGTACCGGGTCTCGGTGGAGGGTAGACAACGCGTTCTTCCAGCCCCTCTAAACGGGTCCTCTAGCCGGGGATCGTGGAAGGCGCACTAGTTCCCATGATCCCCGGTGGAAGAGTGGGAAGGGAAAACCGGGGTGGTTTTCAGTCAGAGTCCCCTTCGCTCGCCGCAGAGCAGGGGATAACCATGAGATTCATCAAAATCAGTTCAGTAGTTTTTGAGAAATAGATAAAAGAAATAAAGGCGAAAAGTGTAAACAAAAAAAAACAACAAGACGTTTAACTAATCGACAACGTAGATAAGTAAGTACCTTCACATGGCGACACATGCATCAAACTTTTCAAAAACCAGTAACTTCACCTAATACTACACGTAAAATACAAAGAAATATATTGAGTAAAGGGACTTGAACGAAAAAAATATTAGGTAGGTAGGTACCTAACCAGTTGTATACAAAAGTTAAAGCCAACCCTTGGGTCACGGGAACCGTCAACTAGGCGTTTCGAAATTTCCTTAAAAAGGCACTGGGCCAATGACCCCAGAGTTTTAACCCCAAACGGCTCGAAAATATAGTTACCACAAAGGTTACTTACGCCGCTTGAGGTTCTCCGCGGCCGCAGCGGCAGCGCCAGCACAGCACGATGGGCTTGGAAGATGTGAGTGCGCAAGTGTATCGACGCAAGTTATTATCAGTTTTAATTAAGATAGCAGATATTTAAAAAATTAAGATAAAACATACAAAGAATAAACAACCGACTTGATTTTTTTTTATTTATTTAATTCATAACTAAAAAGGGATAAATAAAAGTGTGATCTTTTAAAAATCTAAAACGACTTAAATATACCAACTGTTTTTTTTTAAGGTCGTGGCCAGCCTTGTTTTAAAAGAAATATTTATATGAGAACTATTGAGCTCAGAAACGTCCGCACGCAACGATGGTTGTGCTCTCACTGACATTGACTTAGGGCGCGTTCGGCGCTCTTCGACGCGGTTCGTGGGGTGGGAGGGGTGGAGGGTTCAACAGTACTCATACCGCATCTGCATTCTACGACTACTACGTCTACCTTATGAAAAAAAAAAATAGGTTCCAGAAAATAATTGCATAAAAAACAATCACCACCACCACTGCTCAAACACCCCCCGCCGCCTGCCCTGCCCACTTTGCCATAAAGTTTAAGATATAGGTGGCGATCCTAAAATATTTTCTTCTTACATACTTTAAAAAAAAGACTGCATGTAGCGGAGATGAGAATGTTGAGGTGGATGTATGTTGTGATAAGAATGGATAAAGTGAGGAACGAGTATTTTAGAGGAAGTTTCAAAGTTGCGCCAGTTACAGAAAAGTTTAAAGGGAATCGTCTGTGGTATGGGCGATGAGGAGAGACGAATCAGATGTGACAAAAAAGTGATGAATATATATATTGATGGATGGAAACCTAGGAAACGATGGATGGATTGTGTGGGAAATGATATGAAAGAAAAAGGAGTAAATGATAGCTTGACGGATGACGGAGGAGAATGGAAGAAAATAGCGTGTTGCGCTGACCCCAAGTAACATGGGATAAGGGCAGGAAGATGACTTACTATTTAGAGCGTAGTCGAGTTTTAGTTTTTGAACTTATTTTTCTTATTTTTTATTTCAGACAAGGGTCAGGGCCAGCCACCTACAGACACTAACAGAAAATCAACTCCTGACGTCATGCCTGATGTCTTGCGCCCCATAAATTTTATAGAACTATACATGCGAGAAACTATGGGACCCCCAAAGAATATAAGAGGGAAACGCATGATACGTAGAGGAAAAGGACAGCCCAAGGACAAACAGAATGACCCAGTGTTGCACCCTACAGGAATGATGCAAGTGCAACCTACAGGAACGCTGCAACTTGAAGAAAAGGTGCAACCTATAATGATACAACCTGTAGGAACGATGCAAGTGCAACCTTAGGAAGTATACAATCGACAGGAATGATGAAACGTTACAGATGTTTAAAATTCATTTAAAAAAATATCTCATAACCAAGTGCTATTATACCATTTCGGAATTTTTAAATGAACGCAATTAATTAAATAGATTCCTATAATTACGACATTTTTAAAATTTGGCCCTCAAATCTGTAAAAACAATACTTTGTTTTGTTTTTTAATTAGCATTGGTAATATTTTATTTTTTATTAGTTTCATAGTTTGCTGTGTAGGCTCAAGTTTTCTATTCTTTTTTATTTGTTTTTTTTAAGGGTTCCGTACCCAAAGGGTCAAACGGGACCCTATTACTGAGACTTCGCTTTCCGTCCGTCCGTCTGTCACCAGGTGTATCTCATCAACCGTGATAGGTAGCCAGTTGAAATTTCTACAGATTATGTATTTCTGTTGTTGGTATAACAACAAATACTAAAAACAGAATAAAATAAATATTTAAGGGGGCTCCCATACAAAAAAGTGATTTTTTTTGCTCGTTTTTATAAATAACTAGCTGATCCCGGCATGCGTTGCGATGCATTATTTTAAGACCTTGCACATATTATTTGATGTATACTCATGTTCTTCAAAATAAAAATACAATTCAAACAACTTTATACATGTCATTATAAGATCATGTTATAAATTCATGGTATCGTGTTTTATTTATTTACATTTATGTAAAATTACAATTAGCACAACAAATTCAATTTAAATGAGGTATAACAAAGTTGTAACAACAAGGTTTGAAGCTTTAATAGTACATTGTTACCATAGGGGTGAAAGTAACTTATCTAGTCCCGAGACGGGGGTTGGATTCGCCAATAGTTCGAGGGACTAAATAAGTCTTTAACCCGAGGTAAACACTGTGCTTTTCATTACGAATACAAGGAAAGTAAAAATAAAAACATGAATTAGCTAAAGAAAAGATTAGTAAATTTTATTTTACATAAATCAACAACTTTTCCCGCCTATTTTGTTTTTTTTTCTATGGCCGGCCAGCTATTCAGCAATTATTTTTTCATTTTCATCATTGAAAAAATGGTAAATATTTTGCCCAAATCTATGTTATTTTAAAGAAATTGTTTAACTAAATTATAATAAAGTTATTAAAAAAATATAGATTCTTTAATCAATACTTAACTTTAAGTTATTTCAATTTTACATCGTGGCTGCATAGAAAGTTGGAACATGGTTCAATAAAAATGTGAAAATAGAACAAGTTTTTTTTTTATAATTTGGCGTCTGTCAGTTGAAAGCGATTCTCCCTAGGGATGAAAAGTATTACTTTCAATCCGCTCCTCAGGCAACTTCAGACCTACTTTCAGAGTATGAGTAATGAAAAACATTATTATCTGTAAGTTTATCTCTTGATTTATTGATTGATCATCGGGCATAGTCATACATATTGTGCATGCTGATTTATTTAATATGTTTCTTGGGCTTACCTCGGTAACGACGACCGTCAGGCACCCGTTGTATGAAAATTCTGGCCCATCTGTGTGACCCATCCTAGAAGTACGATTTTTGTCTTCGGTTATTTGGTGTTGCGCTTGTCGATCAGTGATTTCAATATTTAAAATTAAATTAAAAATTTAAAAAACCCCCGACGGACAAAACCTCTAATTACGATCGACGCTTGGATTAATTTTATTTTTGGTTTTTTAGAGGTTTTGTCCGTCGGGGGTTTTTTAAATTTTTAATTTAATTTTTATTTCATGCTTTTTAAACTTACATTATTTTTTCTTAGCCTTGACTGTCCCACTCCTGGGCATAGGTCTACTCCCATTCCTTCCACTTTTCTTGGTGTTGCGCCTCTTCTCGCTTATTAACGAAAACAAGGAAAGATATGAATTAAAAAAAGCCTACCCCCCTGGCGATGCCCAAGGTGAGAAAGTAACAAGAATTCAAATTTCCAATCAACTAGACCCGTAGAAGTTGTTTAAATCCCTTCATCAACTAGAAAAGAGGTTATAAGCTTCAAACGGCTGAGCAGATTTTCTCGAAACATAGGCAAGAACACTCTCGATTAAAATACCTTTCAAATGACACCAATTTTATCAAAATCGCTTCATTCGTTTGGGAGCTACGATGCCACAGACAGACACACAGATACACAGATACACACGTCAAACTTATAACACCCCTCTTTTTTGGTCGGGGGTTAAAAATGCTATGCTCCACTCGTACTAACGAGACAAAAGTATTATTGTATTCATTTAGGTTTTAAACTATCTGTGATGCCTATTTTCATCCAATTCTGTGCAGTAGTTTTTGCTTGAAAGATTAGTTCATCCAGCTATCCAGCTATCCTCACAAACTTTCGCACGTATAATAGTAGTAACTAGATGTGCCCGCGACTTCCACCTGGAATAAAGGAAGTAGCCTAAGTTACTCCTTATTACATCAGCTATCTGCCAGTGAAAGTCCCGTCAAAATCGGTCGGCCGTTCCAGAGATTAGCCGGAACAAACAGACAGACCGACAGACAGGCAAAAATTGTAAAAAAATATATTTTGTTATGTACCGTATATAAAAGCATATGCATGTAGTAAAAAGTTATTTTAATATAACAAACAAACACTTGATGGTTAAACGAACTTTTGACTACTTGACGTAGTGCCTTCCCCCACTTTGTTACCTGCGCCCACGCCGCCATTACTCTTGTCATTCTTTTCAGAGAAGAAGAGCCTATTTCGCGACTTTAATTCGGGGAGTTTTATGATTGATCTTGCAGTCATAGGGTTCGGGTGGCTCTAACATTACACAAGCGAATTAACGAGAGCGTCTGTACGCGTTGTGAAGTAGACAACGCAAGAAGAGCTACCAGCATTTTAGTGAGTTTCTCTATTGGCAAGTCTTCGTTTGGATAGATGGTTGCGATGTAATCCAGGACTAGATTTGGATTCCAAGTTGCCTGATATTTAGGGAAAGTAGGGTTCTTTTTAAAAACTCCCTTAAAGCACCAGGAAACCCGGTCATCATTACTTAACTGCCTGCCCAATATTAGAGCCCATGCTGAACGAATGGAGTTCAGGGTGGAATAACTAGCCCCCTCTTCAATTTCTACTGTTAGAAACTTTAGTATTAGTGGCATATTTGTACTATATCAGCAGATATTATTATTGGTGCAAAAATACCACCAATTTTTATACGCACAGCTGTATTGCTTTAAAGATTTTTTTGCCAAAGAAGCAATCATAATCTCTATAGTTTCAGGTGGTAAGTCTTGTCTTACAAATCCTTCCCTGATAATAGGGATGACTCCAGGGTAAGTCGTGTCCAGAGTGGGTGTCTGGTTCTGAAAGGAGACAGTAGCAGATTAGGGTCAGGTTCAAAATAAACAAGGTCGCTTTGCGACAATTCTAGGAAGAATGGGTACCAAGGCTGACTAGGCCAATGTGGTACTATCATTATTCCCGTGGCATTATCGTTGATTATTTTGCGTAAACATCTTAAGATCAATGAGAACGGAAGAAACGAGTAGAAGAATAATGATCCCCAATCAATAGTGAACGCGTCAATGTTGAACGCTTCCGGGTCTCGTTTCCATGAAATGTACTTGTCACACTTTGCATTAACTCTAGTGGCAAATAAGTTGATTTCAGGACAACCAAACGTATGAACGACTTTCTTAAAAACGAATAGGGACAAACTCCATTCGGTATCGTCGGCCTCAACATTGTCTTTGGACTTTATATATGATGCGAATACATGCAATTGCCTTTTTTCGCACCATTGCCAGATTTCGCGAGCTGATTCATTTAGATTCAAAAATTGGACGCCGCCATATCTATTTATATAAGAAATTGCTGTTGTATTATCGATCTGCAGCAATATCTCTTTACACTTAAGCACTTAAGTCCGCTATAGGCAGCTTTCATTTCGAACACATTTATGTGATAATTGATTTCTGTATTATTCCAGAAACCATTTGTCCTTTCACCATTACAAAATGCGCCCCAGCCAGTTAGAGAAGCGTCCGAAAATATTTCCAATGTATAACGTCCATTGCATATTCGATTCTTCGTACGCATAATGTTGTTCATCCACCAAACGAAGTCTGGTTTAAGACTAATGGGTAACGTCATAGTTTTATCAAAATTATTGTCAACGTTTCTCAAAGCTAAGAACTTTTCGCGCTCAAAGAGTTTGATATAAACTCAGCCGTAAGAGACGGCAGGACATACGAAACAAAGTATTCCGAGAAATTTAGCAAAATCTCTAATGGATATTTGTTTTAGTTTAGAAATACTTTTGGTGCATTTCTGAACTTTGACTCGTTTTCCCATATAGGTGATTTTAAACTATAATCCTGTGAATGCAATTCGAACCCAGGAAAGTTTGGAATAATTTCGGTTGTAATTTACTTTTAATAATATTTACGACAAAAACCAAACTTTCTAATAATACCTTTGTGTTAACACATTGAAGGTAGTCTTCATAATTATTGCCGATACAAATAATATCATCTAAATAAATTTCCAGTATTAAGCCCGTATTTCTTAGTATGGCCACCATCGGTTTCATAAGTTTAGTGAAGATATACGGGGCTAGCGACAAACTGAAAGGTAAACATTGGAATTAAAAAATTTCCCCTGCGAACATGAATCGTAAATACGTTTTACTAGTTTTGTCGATTTTTATTAGAAAATACGCATATTTAAGGTCTATTGTGGCCATAAAGCAATTTTTTGTAATTAATTTTGTAACAGTTCGTATATCTTCCATTTTAAAATGTTGTGTTGTAATAAAATTATTTAATTTCTTTAAATTAAGAATAAATCTAAATGAGCCGTCACTTTTGTAAGCCAGAAATATTTTTGATAAAAACTGGTCAGGTACGGCGGCACGCTTTACGACAGCACCGGAAGACTGTAATTTAGATATCTCGACCTTTAAGTCGTTTATTTCAGAATTACTAAAATTATGGTTTTTGGGTATAACTTTTTGAGTAACTGGGTTTGCGAAATTAATTTTTAGGTCCTTCACATAACTTAAAATGGCGGGATCGTCTGTTATATTATACCATTTATCAAGAAAGTAGCTCAGTCTACCCGCATACATTCATAGAAATAGAAAGAGCTCAAAGAGCGGTAGTCAAAGTAATGCTTAAAAAACCTTTCCGATTCCCAACAGAATTGCTTTATAAAGAATTTCCTGTGCTGCGAGTGCGACAGTTATTTATTTTAAATGCCACACTACGTACTCACAAATCCATAAAAAATAGGCCAGATTACCAAAACATAATATCCAAACGCACTTTACACATCCCTCTTCCCGATGCAACAAGTCTCTTGGCGAGGCGGTGTCCTTCTTACTCTCACACTCATGTCTACAACAAAATAAATAAATACTGCAATATAAAAGGCCTAAGTGATCACTCAAGTAAAAAAGTGATCCAGAAACTGCTTCTCTCCTTACCTTACGATGAAACCGAAGACATTATCAGTTAACAACACCTAATCTGTGCTAAACCTTCACCACACATACCCACTAACATACAGACACACACACACCCATACACACACACACACACACACACATCATTCCTAAACATTAGAATTGTTCTTATTTTATTTTATTTTTTTATTGTCTCCTAATTTTCTGTTAAATATCCAATTTCTGTTAATCCAATTTATTAAAAAATTTTGTTATTTTCCAAAATGTCTAATTAGCATAACTACAAATAAATGTTTTTAATTTAAAGTTATCGCAACTCCGGCCCCCAAGATACAGGCACAGCCTAGTTTGGGGTCCACTGTTATCTAAGTTTGTTAAAATAAAACTTGTTACCGATATCCTTAATGATTTTAGACTAAGAAAATTATTGTAACTATGGTTTAATAAATTTATTCTTATTCTTATTCTTATTGTTACCTCATTTAAGGTTTGTGCGTCTTTAAGTTGGTCTTCGATGACTGTGCCTGGTGATGTGCAGCTGTCGTTGGCCGTTTGTTCGTTTGAGCATTAGGCATTCCGGGCCATATAATTGAAAATGCAAATCAAACTTTTAATAAATATGTTGCAACCTATTCAAAAATCTTTAAAAACACTTGCAAAGTAGCCAAAGCCTTATTCATTAGCAACAAGATTAAGTCCGCCGATAACAAAATAAAGAAGGTTTGGAAAATTATCAATAGTGAATCCAATAGAAATAAAAAAATATAATAATGATATCAGACTACAGACTTCACGTAGCCTTTTAAGCTCAAAAAACGAAGTAGCTCAAGAATTTGTAGATTTCTTTACCAATATCCCACTTAAAACTACCGAAACCTTAAATTTCTCACCCTTGCTTTCTATTGATTTATTAAAAGCGAACGTTTCAGCCTGTCCGGTTGAGTTTCAATTTAAGCATATAAAGCCCATAGCAGTCATTAAAGCTTTTAAGGAAATCAAAATCAAATTAACAGAAGATCTATGGGGAATGTCTATTAAAGTGTGTCAAGCTATTATTGACACTATAGCACCGTACTTAACATGAATTTTTGTGTGGACCAAGGAGTCTTCCCAAACCTTATGAAATACAGCAAGGTAATACCACTTTTCAAATCTGGGGACAGTAAACGAATAACTATAGACCCGTATCCGTGCTGCCGGTTTTCAGCAAGGTGTTTGAAAAGGTAATGCTTAATCAAATGCTCACCCACTTTAACACCAACAAAATCATACACGAGAAACAGTATGGTTTCACCAAAAGACGTTGTACAACTGACGCCGGTGTCACTTTATTAAAACACATATATACTGCGTGGGAAGAGGCACAAGATGCCATAGGAATCTTCTGTGACCTCTCGAAGGCATTTGATTGCGTAAATCATCAAACCTTACTCTTGAAACTTGAGCATTACGGCTTAGGTAAACTTGTGCTCAGTTTAGTAAAATCGTATTTAAATGATAGACAGCAGCAAGTACAAGTAAATGGTGTAAATTCAATGGCTTTGAAAGTAAAAATGGGTAAACCACAAGGTTCGATATTGGGTCCTTTCCTCTTTTTAGTACACACATCAAAAGTGTCTAGGGATCAACATATATTTTTGCAATAACTTTTCTCCTGATTGATATTAATTAAAATTTTCTTTAAGGATTCATCAAATAAAGTGTTTTCGTTTGTCACAGTAACGATAAACCAAGTCACCTTTGCATTAATAAAGAAATTTGCCATTTTCTAATAAAGGGATTTTTGACATTTGAACCACTAACATTAAAGTTCGAAAAAAAGACTGAAATAACAGTTTTCTTTAAAATTTTATTGGGTAACTTAAACAATTAATAATCCGTGTTTCTACCGCGAACACTAACAACACAAGAACATCGGTTTGGCATACTCAAAATGAGTTCATCCAAATCACGCTGTGGAATGGCCGCCCATGTTCGTTGCAACAACAAAAAAGGTCTTCTTGCGACTGGATACCCTCCATATTCGGCAGAGCTCTTCTCTGTAGCATATCCCATGCATGCTCAATCGGGTTCAAGTCTGGCGACTGAGCAGGCCAGGGCAGGACATTGATGTTAGCTGCGGCGAGAGTCTGTCTTACAACTCTTGCGGTGTGCGGTCGTGCATTATCATGCATTAACTGAAATAAGGGACCGATTTGCACTTGTAGAGGAACGATGACGTCTGATACAATCGTCTCAGCATAAATTTGAGCGTTGAGGTTGCCTCTGATCCAAATCAACTCAGTTCTTCCGCCGATCCAAATACCCGCCCATACCATGATGGTTCCACCACTATAAGGATGGACTTCCTGGCAGGATTTTAATCGCTGTTGGCGTCCAGGGGTTCTCCAGTGTCGTATACGTCTTGTATCCGGTCTCATACCAAAACGAGACTCATCAGAAAAGCACACGAAACGCCATTGTTCTTCTGCCCAATTTCTGTGTTCAAGAGCCCATTGATATCGAATCCTACGATTGTGCATTGCTATAGGTGGTACCCGTAGCGGTCTTCGGGAATGAAGGTTCACTTCATGCAAGCGGTTTCTGACTGTTTGGTCGCTAATTAAGTTCCCTGAAGAGTGATGAAGCCTCACGGCTAACATCATGGCGGTTATTGTTGGAGCTCTTCGAGTTAAGATTTGGATGTATCGGTCTTGTCTCCGTGTGGTGCAGCGATACCGTCCTCCATGGCGCTCAGCCACGGTACCAGTGCTTCGGTAACGTGTCCAAAGTCGACTGATAACACTCTGACTTGTATTCAGAGCTAAAGCCACAGTACGTTGCCGGGAACCAGCTTCTATCATTCCCACGGCTCTGAGCATTTCTTCCCTGCTTAAATGACGTCGCCGCTCCATAATAACGTTGGTTTTAATCAGTAGTAGGGAAACAGTAGCACTAATAATGTCTTCAATGCGTTGTATGTTTTTATAGGGAAAATATTGACAGCTGATTTTCATCTTTTACTCGAATTTGATTCACAGTTCCTGATTCAAATTATGAAATGCACCAAAAAGGATCCATATAAATTTATAAAATCATAAATTTATTACAAAGCCACATCTCAATCTCAAGAAATCCGCATAAAAATGCTTGATCCCTAGACACTTTTGATGTGTGTATATACTAATGACCTTCCCCATTTATTAAAAACCAACCACAAATGGTGTTGTTTGCGGGCGATACTTCGTTTATATTTAAGATAAACAGACGTGCCAGAAACCTTGACGATGTAGATAACGCTCTAATGCAGGTCCATAAATGGTTTATCGCTAACTAGCTGTACCCAGCATGCGTTGCAATGCACTTTTTACTACCCACCTACCCTATCCGACCTACCTACCCTATCCTACCTACCCTACCCGACGCTACCTACCTACCTACTCTACCCTACCCTACCTACCTACTCTACCCTACCCTACCCTACCCTTACTACCTACCTACCCTACCTACCTACCCTACCCTACCTACCTACCCTACCCTACCCTACCTACCTACCCTACCTACCTACCCTACCCTACCTACCTACCCTACCCTACCTACCTACCTACCCTACCCTACCTACCTACCCTACCCTACCTACCTACCCTATCCTACCTACCTACCCTACCCTACCCTACCGTATCCTATGTCCTTCTCCTGGCTCTAAACTACCTCCATGCCAATTTTCAGCTAAATCGGTTCAGCCGTTCTTGAGTTATAAGTGAAGTAACTAACACGACTTTCTTTTATATATATAGATAATTTAGTATTAAATGGGAAAAAACTAAATGCATAAGATTTTCTCTACCAAATGTCAAATGTAGTGATTGTGACATAGTATTGAATCAAGAGAAACTTGAATTTGTCGATGAAACTGTTTTCTTGGGAATCACGCTCGACTCAAGGCTAAAATGGGGTCCTCATTTAACATCTCTTGCAGGACGGCTGAGTTAAGCAGCATATGCTGTCAGAAAAATCCGTCAATTTACTGATGTAGATACCGCGAGGCTAGTGCTTTTTAGTTATTTTCATAGTATTATGACGTATCATACGGTATTTTACTATGAGGACGGGCTGCAGACATCGAGTCTATATTATTTATTCTGCAGAAAAGAGCCATCAGAGCCATATATAATCTACGTAGGCGCGATTCTCTAAGAACTGTTTAAGGAAATTAACATCATGACGGTACCTTGTCAATACATCTATGAAAACATCATGTACGTTTTTAGTAAAAGAGGTGACCGGCACCACTATAATACTAGAAACAGGGACCAACTAGTCCAGCCAGGTTTCAGGTTAGCTAAAGAAGACTCATCTTTCATGGGGTACTGTTTAAAATGTTACAATAAAATACCTCCCCCCATTCTACAACTGAATGAAACGAAATTTAAATCTTGCATAAAACGCACACTATGTAGGCAAGCATATTATAAGTTGGGGGATTATATTGATGATAAAAATGCTTGGCTCAATGCTGGTCCTGATCCACAACCATAAGGGCAATCGGAATCATCTGAATTACCTAGTGAAGTTATTGTGAAAGCTGCAGAAGATTGTAAAAATATATTTGCATTGTATAGATTCAATCTCTTAGTATTATACAGGGTGTAACGGAGAGGGTATATACATCCTTAAGGGTGTGCTACAGACCATCAAACTGAACATGTTTCTCAACATAATTTTTTTTTTGCAGCAAAAAAAAAAAAAAACAAATGCCTATACATTTGGGTCGAATAGGTATTGTAATTTTCTATGGGGCAGTAGATATTTTTTTGTTGAAAAACATGTTTTGTGATGAGAAACATGTTCAGTTTGATGGGCTGTAGCACACCCTTAAGGATGTATATACCCTTTCCGTTACACCCTGTATAATTGCATAGCACATGTGTGAGTACTATGTACTGTAAAGCCACCATTTAATGAGTACCTACATCTTTCATTGACGCGAAATTACCCTGGTGGTTGAGTGAATGTCATGCTCACTTAAATGTCACGCTGATGGTGGCGGGTGTGTCGGGTCGTTTAGTTCCCTTCAAAATGGTTGAGTTGAATGATGGCTGATACATGCGTCATGTCGTGAACGGGCGCTGTCAGTTGTGACTGGTCATCTCTTAGCTGCCACGGTTTATTTTAATTACTTTATTTTTAATTACTTTAATCTTTTACTCTGGACGCTCTTAACTTGCCCGTACGTCTACATCGTTCTCACATATTTGTTATTCTTAACAGGAATGATGTAACCAAGATTTTGTAACATATTTTGATTTAAAAGAGTGTCCATGCAGTTTCTTGCCCATTCTTCTCCATAGAGATCTACGCTACGGAATGGGCAACTACAGTACTTTCACAAGTTATTATGCCTTGTGACTGGGACTGTAGCTTCGCGTTTTATTTTGTTTTTTGACTTTCAAAAGTGCCTGTAATGGTCTAATTGAAATAAATGCTTTGAGTTTGAGTTGAGTTTGAGTTTTAGGGCATATTCGCATAGGGATACAGCTGAGTACCACTATTTTACAAGGAGCGACTGCTCCGTATCAGGGGGTCTACTCTCTAAGTCCGTCAACGAAAATACGGGTCCGTCCGTACTTACTTCGAAATGAACCCTACTCCCTAATATTTTCGGATTCATGAAATTTGAAAACACATCGCGAGTCAGGGCAACTGTCCAATTGTGTTGTCATCAATTTTTAGTTCGGTTCGGACCCCTAACGAATCTATGTCCGTAAGTGATACTGTAACAAACTTGCTTGTTCCAATAGATAGAAAATAAGCAGACTTGTATACATTAAAAAAGTTGGAAGGGGAAAATGAATTTAATAAAGATGATATGAAAAATACAATAAATTATTAAAAAAGTGAAATCAGGTTAACCGGGAACGTTTTGAATGTCTCCCCAAATCTCTGAGAGTGATAGTAACTGAAGACAAACATCCAGATGTAGAAAACTGGCTTGATCAAGATGAGCTTGACCACGACGAACTTGATGCAGGGCGGCTTAGCAGGACCCACCAGCAGACACGTACCGCCCCAGTGCCAGGCTCGTCAGTTCGCAGAGCAGCTTCCAGCAGACACGTACCGAGCCCCAGTGCCAGGCTCGTCAATTCGCAGAGCAGCTTCCTCACAGCAGCTAGCAGCAGCCACTGCAGCACCAAACGAAGACCGCTCCTTGACTCCACTAGGCTGTGCTCAAAACTCAAGATATGACTGAGATCTTGACTCCAAACTCTAGACTTAGCTGATTTCTTGACTTCAGACTAAACTGATTTCTTGTCTCCAGACTGAACCAGGGCATCCGTCAGAGATCCCTTTTATACCCTGATCCTCCGTTTCTTTCTTCAAATTTCTTTCTCAGATTCAAAACTGCTGCGCTCTAGTAAGACGCAACCTGCCAGTATTCAAAGCAGACAGTATCAATTGGTCAAAAACCTTGCGCATAATTTTATTATAAATATAACTCAGAATATCTTTACACAGCAAAAATTCGCAACTAACTATAAAATACAACAATTGAACTCACGAATTGATGATAATAATTTTTAGTAATATATAATCTAAATGAAACCTTCATAGAGAGTTTGGCTGGTAACAATCAAAAATAAAAGTAAATGACATCTGACAAATTTGAAGTAAACATGTCACAACAAAGGAAATAAAGAAAATATTTATAAAAATAAATCGATTGGTAAAATGCCAATGTAAAACCAATAAAAGTATGAATATTGATGATAAGTGTAAGTATAAAGTGTCTGTAGTAGGCAGATACTATAATACGGAGTAGGAAACAACCGTAACTTCGGCCGAAACTACGGATTTCGCGCTTAGAGAGTAGACCCCCTGACGTCCACAACCCAGTTGTTCAAATTAAAATTCATATTCTGTATTGCGAACTAAGTATAGTCTTAGAGATGTTGACATTAGGTAGGTTCTTATAACTAAGTTGCCTGTTAGGGCATTGCAATTGAAATGGTTTTAAAAAAAAATATACACACTTTAATATACTCAATTAAATATACATTTTAATTTCTGTTTTTGTGAATGGGCAAACATTGAGTTATTTCAGTGAACTGTCTTCTGTAACTGAGATAGTAAATAAATAAATTCCTTTATTTCTCCTCACAATGATGAGCTTATTCTAGGTTTCACCAATTTTTTTTTTTTAGCAATGTTAGGAGCTGGATATAGGATTTAAATATTTCTAGTGCTTTACCTTTAACTTCGTATATTTCTAGTTTATGTAGTAATAGTCCATGGTCGACATAATCGAAAGCGAAAAGAAAGAAAACTGAAAAGACACACATTATCATCTACCTAGCCCTTTCCGTGCTATTATGTTGGGGTCGACTTCCAGTCTAACCGGCTGCAGATGAATGCCAGGATTTTACATGGAGCGATTGCCTATTTGACCTCCGCAAGCTAGTACTAACTGGGTCATAACAATCAAAGATCTACAAATAACAGCTGGGACCAACGGTTAGAACTTCTTTCCAAAGTACGTAGGAAACTCGGTATGTAATGGATGGTCATCCATCCACGGACTAACCTAGGCAAGCGAGGATCAACCTAAAGACCGACCCGACCGGCTATTATTATTTAACGACGAACTTCTGTTGGAAAAAACAGACGCTGTTGCTAAAAGAGCACGTTGTTATAACATACATTTATTCATTTTTCTGATATACACCGTGTAAATCACCTCATCACGAAGCCGTCAACCAAGCATTCTGTACATGAAACTAAGTAACTTTACGCAAAAATTATTGCTGGGAAACGAATTTTTTTTGGGGGATGTTAAATCATGTTTTGTGGTAGAACTCAATGTAACGCACTCAAAACATTGTGCTGATGGACGGATTGAATAGTACGGGGGTCGTGGAGGTGTTTAAAGTAAAAATCTTACATTAAAAACTTGTATTTAAAAAAATACTTGTCAAAAAGTTGGAACTTTGACCCCTAATATCTCCGTAACTAGAAGGTTCCCAGGTATGGTGTGGAACAAAAAAATTATCGCAATGACAGGGAGAACCAGTGCCTTTCGGCTTCGTTAAGAGGTTTTTTACACCCTTTATACGTTTGAAGGTTTCCTAGAATCGAAGCTACCTATGTTTTTATTAACAAAACTACACCTGAAAGTTACATTACAAAAATATCAAGTAAAGTTTATTCCTTAAACATGATCTGTTAAACGTGAGCAATACTACAAGGGAGTGAAGTACTCGTAAATATCGACAACTTTTACTTCGAGACTAACCCTGAAATATGAAAAAAAAACAACTGGTTCCTACATTTTTTGTGAGTTTCGACCTTATATGTATGGCCTAGCTGATACTTATTTAAGTTCGTGCCATGGTCAAGGTTGTTCATTTTCATGAGTACGACACACCTTTAAAGTATTGACCAAATCACCCGGCACAGTAGTAGCATGGAAATTATTCCTTTTAAATAATTGCGTACCTATACAAGGTGTTGTTTTGCATCCTCGTCAAATTCAAAGTTGGTAACTATGCTAATGATTCTCGACCCGAATCAATAATAAAATGGGTAGGAATTTGTAACACCTGTGTTTTAAACGCAGGCCGTCTGATTCTCGCCCTATAACCGCGCTTACACAAATACAAACAATCTCAAGAATTATTCGATAATTTCTTTTCCCCTAAACCACGTTAAGTGGGTTATTCTGAAATACTGACAAACATAAACAACCAAAAAAATCAGCGTTTATTAATAATTAACTAGGTACAGTAATTTTAATTGATTATTTATGTCTTGTGTGACAACCTCCTGAATTTTGACGAGGATGCAAAACAACTCCTTGTATATCTAAAAAAAAAACTCGAAGAATAAGTCATCAAGTGAGGATTCTACCCAGTTCTTATCACAATGCAAATCTATTTTGTATCGATATCTACATTTGACGATATTTTATCTAAGTATACTTATATTGTCAGTTCGTTGGACGAAGTTTAGTAGTCACTTGTCCCGTACGGAATACAAGGTACAGCCGATTTCATTAATAAAAGGAAAGATCAGTGAAGTTTGATTAAAACCTAAAACAAATTAATACTCAGTGCAATGGATCAGGACAACGAACGTGAGTATTTTATTTTTAGCTTTATGTTAGGTTAGAATGTAAAAAATGCTGAAAACTGGAGCAAAGTCTGAGAAAGAGAGAGAGAGAATCGGAAAACATCGTATTGAATTTAGTAGGATTATAGTGTAGCACGATTCTTGTTATTGTGAGGTTTGTTCGTAAAATATTTTTTAAATTGTCAGTGGAAATTATTATGTATTGGATTCAAGATATTGGTGTTCGTTCTAATTAAGCTTTGGTGTCATAACATCACGCCTGTAATTCCTGAAGAGTCAGGCAAAAGTGTATCTAATAGTACACCACACCCATATTTCGCCAGTTATGTTTTTAATTTGGGGTGAGCCTATTGCTATTGCTGCTTTGGTGTCATCATGTGTATATGATACACCTATCAATCAATGCTGTTCCATCAACTTAATGCAATTTTTTTTTTGTTAGTTACATGGAAAATGTCTAGAACAATTGTACTAAATTGATGTCAGAGTAACGAAACGAATAGGTACTACATGCGTTTTTCAATTTGGAAGTATAAATGTATTTTAAGGAACTTATCTTTATCTAGGCACATTATAATAACAATACAACAGAATCTGATAAAAATGCTTAACAAATAATATTTGAAATGTGTAATTTAATGTACATACGTGTAAATTTGTAATGATTTATTTCAAAATATTGTACTTCAAAGATGTTTTAAACACACCATTGGGCACAACTTAAGTCAACGTAAAAAAATCAGGAAAACAAATATATTTATTTTTGACATTCTTGTTTTCAGCCCAAAGGCAACCTCCGTCATATGCTCCCAACAATGCACCGCAAGTCATGCGCCCCACAAACAACAAAATAGTAGATGGACAACCTACGCTTATACCAATAGGTCAACCCATACTTGACAGAAACGGTCAACCCATGCAAATACAACATGGAACAATAATGCAACCCAAACCAGGCGAAGCTACTCCGGCCTTGATCCCCGCCATCGTAGGTATACAGATGGGCCCAGATCCAACTTCTATGACCTGCCCATCCTGCCAAGAAACCATCACCACAAAGACTGAACTCTCGCGTAATGCAAAAACAAATATGATGGCTTGCATTTATGGCATGTTTTGGTCAGTTTATTTAATTATTTATTGTTGATGTACTTACATTTACCTGAACATACGCCTTTTCTCTAAGGGATAGGTATAAACCTCAGAACGCCACCTGCTTCTGTCCTTACATAGTCCTTTTGCCTCGTCCTCGTTCATATATCTGGTTATACACGCACGCCCATTGCGAATGAAAATTTGATTTTGAATTACGTATTTTAACTTTTACTATTTAATTGTTTTTTTTTGCCTCTCCTTTATACTATTGATTTAATTTTATTTTTGCATGTAAGGCTACTTTTATAATCTGTAATAGATATGTTTTATTAATCTAAAAATTATGCATGGAATACTTACCTACTGAAAAAAACTTTTTAAGTTAAGACATTTATTTGTCCATATTTGTACGCTTCACAGCAAAACATAGAGAATCAACTAAGCATAATGTAACATCTCACACACAGTGTAACTACCTGTTTACAAATAAAATATTCTTATTCTTCTTGAATCCTACGCACCTAGGCTGACCTTTCCTTTCTAAAGAACTTCTTCCATAAGGTTGGTGTATGTCCTTCTAGGGCGTCCCCTCCCTGCGTTACCACTCACATCTGCCTGAGATATTATTCTTAAAATAAAAAATTTGCAATGACCATAATATTGTGAGTCAGTCTTCCGTGTTTTAACTTATTTTTAAATTTACGTAATTGTATTTTTTTTTATTGGTTTAGATTAGAAGCCAACCGCAACATATATAGGAAAAGCTAGCTCTAACGGCTAACCAAGGATTTGTTGTAATTTATCCTTTTATGTTTTCAGTCTTTGGCCGTGTGTGATCCTCACTTTTACTTTGGACTGCTATCAGAACACTGATCACCATTGCCCAAATTGTCAAACATACATCGGCAGCTACGTTCGCTAAAACCTCATGATAATGGGTTCTGGGTTTTCCATGGAATACGTTGAAAACGATAGAATAAGTGCCATCACTGGTATTTATGTTTCGGCAACACACGCTTGATTGCTGACTGAAAGAAGGTACTGAAGAGATCGCCAGTTTTTCACGAGAAAGATTTAAATGGTTGATCGGGATGAGAAATTATGAAATAAACTAAACATGAATCGAATTATTTAATAAATCATAGGTAAATGATGTGTTTGTTTAATTTCATAAAGTACCTAATAAAGGAAAAGTGAAAAGATACCCAGAATCAACGCACGAACGAACGAACGCACACAATCACAATCCCAAGGGCTTGAAGACCAGAACCATTTTAGTTTACTTTTCTTGTGGTTTGGTACCTACCACTTGAAATGGGTAACTACACTATAAAGGGTGCAAAACACCTCTTAACGAAGCCGAAAGGCATTCAGGCTGGTTCTCCTTGTCATTGCGATCATTTTTTTGTTCTACACCATGCCTGGGAACCTTCTAGCTACGGAGATATTAGGGGTCAAAGTTCCGACTTTTTGACAAGTATTTTTTTTAATACAGAGAGGGGAGGGAAAGGGGCTAAAAGAGGCCACCGCAGCTGCCGAGCAAGTTTTGTTTTTTAATTATTTGGAGTCTCAGATATGGGAATCCGAACTTAGTTGCTGATTCTCAAATTTCCTTTTCCGCCTTTACCTATTAAAACGTGAGAACTAAATAACGCACTTTGTTCGTTTTCTCCGGTCTTCTCAGCTTACTTAGAGCTAGAAGCAAAAATCTTTCTGTCTCATGTGACTTTTGATTTTTTGGTTACCTACCTAGGCCTTTATAAAAAATCATAAGCCAAAAAAAGGGGATTGTATTTTATAAAGTTGCTTACGTATTTAATACTTTTCAAAACCATCACATCGCGACGTCTAGTCGGATGACGTCATATGGTTTTTCATCGCACCTAACACCATGCCCTCGACCTCGAGCATACCAGCGAACATTCGCTTGCCGTCACTTACCATGCGTATACATCCGCCCTTTATATAATCGCCCTTTATGTAATCCACACAATCAATATTATAAAATTTTCATACCGAGAGCAGCAGTTTTATTTAGTCGAGACCACCAGCATCACAACTGGAGCTTGACACTCAAACAGTGGTCCTTCGAGCCGGATTCTAATACCTAGTTATCTGTATAAAATCTATAATATTGTACTTATCGATATCAGCATTGACGGTTTCATATCTATAAATTGTCAGTTCTTTGGACGGAGTTCAGTACAGCCACTTGTCTTGTTCAGATACCAGCTAAAGTTGATTTGAGTGCAAAGGAAACTAATAATTCAGTGAAATGGATAAAAAAATGGAAGTAATACATGATCGTGAGTATTTCAAACACTTGGTGTTAGGTATCATTTATTTTCAGCCTGTGTCGTTCCACTGCATAGCATACACCTTAGGTTTTATTTGCGATAAAAATATATTGTGTGATTATGATCAGGTTGCTATAAATTATTTAGTTTACTTTAATATTATATTGTAAAGTGGCAGAAAGCCTGGAAAGTATTTTAAAAAGTTTTAAAGCAACGATACAATCGTTGCTTTACCTCACTGATGTTAGAGTAACGAAAACAATAGGCTTACTACGTACAGCGCTACATGAATCTTTTGGCGTTGTAATGATATTGACAAGTGGTTTTTGTTTGTATACTGCAATATGGTTCTTATGACATTGTTGGTTAAAATTTCTGAAATGATCTGTAAAACATAGATTTAAAAACAAAATGGAAGGTTTATTTTCTAAAATGACATACGTGATTAGAACCTAATGAATGGCTTGGTTTCATGTAATTGTATTGTAGAAAATTGTATAAAAAATCCATGATGGCCGAGTTAGTTCTGATTTTGGCCACGCGCCAAAAGATTAATATAACTCTCTGGTATCAGTCACGTTAAAAGGTGTGGATAAGCGAGTATTTTAAGTCATTATCATCATTTCCATTCACTATGTAAAATACTGGTATTTAGCTGCATCGGTTTAGACTGAAACTAGACTTCAACATACATAGTTGGGAAATGTGTAAGCAAATGATGTCGATGAATATCAGTATTTATTTTTAAACTACGGATGTTTTTTTAATGTTAAATTATTATTGCAGCCTTAGGCCTGGGCCAGCCTCCACCATACACACCCAGTGACTCCACTCAAGCCACATCCAGCACATATAATCCAGTGCAAATAGTGCAACCTACGCCTGTAATAGCGAGTGAAGTGACACACACTGGAGGGCTGTACCACGTGCATGTAGCTCCGGTCATCTTGCCCATGCTCATCGGTAACCAGCTAGGCCCAAAACCAACAACTTGGACTTGCGAATCTTGCAAACAAGTTATCGTCACAAGAATAGAAGCCAGGCCTTATAACGGCACTCACATGGGCGCTTGCGTTATTGCTCTTTTCTGGTCAGTATTTTAATTAATGTTTGAGTTATTTACTTGCCGACTTTCAATTCAATGGCGATCTTTTTTAGCAAGTTCTATCATGAATTCATGACTATTTTCAGCCATTTTGTAAGTCGGATTTGCAATTGAACTCCTGGTATTCAGCTCATGCAACTACTAGGTTTTTTTTCTAATATACCCTTTCTATTTTCAGTTGTTGGCCATGTGTTCTCATCCCCTATTGTGTGGATAAATGTCGCAGCATGGACCACCACTGCCCAAATTGCGACGCTTACATCGGCAGCTACTTACACTAACGCCTCATCATTGAAAAAATGGGTTTCTTTATCTCAAGCGTTGAAAAGAAAATGATAAGTACCGTCATGTATTGTGCTATCAAATTGTATGTATTTCGACAACGTGACGCGATGAAACATACGGACTATGTTGTGGAAATGTTTCAATCCTGGGCCAATAATCGTGAGGGGCAGAGTCAGGACACGAGGCAGATTAATATGACTGATTGATTTGTTAGGATTACGGAATATTTTTGCAAATAAACTTTTTCTGATTATTTGACAATTAAATCGTACGTAAACTATGTTTTTGTTTTATTGAATGAAGTTATAATAAAGAAAAGAAATAAATGTCTAACAAGCCATGAACATCCAGAATGGCTTGCAGATCTTGGTTTGTTAGCTATGTCGGTTGGCCCTGCCTAAAATGGGTGGACCTGGTAGGGCAAGGTGACAGTTTCATAGTTGGTGGCGTTCATGAGTATGATGCTTCACTGTTTATCTTGTAACACCTTATCAAATACTGTAGTAGGTAAACATACTCTTTTTAGGGTTTTCGACAATCAAGCCCGAGAATCACAAGACTTACTTTGCTATAATAACTTATGAGTATTGGAATTATATGATGTCCATTTGGGGTAAAGAAAAAAGAATCAATAGAACTATTTTGATTAAAAGTATAGGATTATTAACATCCCGTTTATTCTTTTTAAACCGCACTAAGGAACGTTGGCAACGAATGAAACCCTGGGCTACGATAGTAAAGGTTGTTATAGGAGATATAATTTTATTCTTGTTCTCTATAACTGTCGTTATCTTGTGTGACTAAACCGTGACCAAACCTACACAATAGTATCAATAAGTTCTGTTTAAAAGTGTGATAAAAAGGTTTATCTAGTACGTATCGTTATCGACATTCAACATTTGTTATCTACATAAAAATCGTCAGTACGTTGGGAAGAGTTCAGTACAAACTCTTTCCTCGCACGAAAAACCAATTAACGGTGTGTTTTTAGTGATCAAAGGAAATATTATATAAAGAAGTGAAAATGAGCAGCGAAGAAATGCATCGTAAGTATTTTTTTGATATCCACCTCAATATATTAAAAGTGGTGTTTTACTAGGATTCATAAAATGTTTTGACCATAACTTTAAAACAATATTAAAAATGAAAATGGGAAAATCCCGCATTTTAACACTAGAGGAGCTTTTAATGAACATGGCACAGATAATAATAATATACACTTTGTGTTCGATTCATCTCCATTGATGAAACAATATTCATGATTTTCCGATAGGTAAACTCCGGAAGTTAAATAACATTTCGTCACCCCGGAGGGTTAGGCAGATCATTGTGTACCTACTAGTACATCAACAGTTAGGTTATACAGGGTGTTTGGCGCATGGACCGATACAATTTTTCCAGGGATTTGGGAGATCATTAGCCATGTCCCATTAATGTCACGGTTGGTTAAATATATATTAAAAAAAAAATAGTTATTAAAAAAAAAACTAATTATTTTTTCTTTACATGGAAACAACTTTTTCGATTGTGAGCGTAATGGCATAAAAAAAATTATTTCGATTCTCCAAAGCCTTTAAATCTAAATAAATCATTGTTTGATACAACTGTTTTCAAGAAAATTTCTTACAAGATTCCAAAGTAAAAAAAAAATGTGTGAAATTCTACAAGTTCATTTGGGACATAGGGTGTATAGATGGAACCTAGCTAATGAACTCCCAAGCCCCTGGAAAAAACCCCTATTGCACTTTGCTCTACCCGGGAATCGATCCCAAGACCTCATGCTCAGCAGTCGCTCTTGCGACCCTAGACCAACGGCAGCTGAAACTCTGATTTTTTCTGAGTTACTCTTCAAGGTTAAGCAATACTTGCCGAGGTCAAATCGTGGATGGTTATCCACCCATTAACCACGAGATCCCTCTTTGCCTCCGAAAGCACGTTTAGCCGTTAGTATCAGCTGTCAATTATAGCTTTCTGACATTCATTACGGGAAGTCCTTTAAATCCGACAACCAATCTTACCAAGTATTACTCTGAAACTGGGAACTGTGGAAGTTTTATGGGCAGTCTCAAGTACAGGCTTTTTGAAAGGAATAAACGAGGCAGATGAATGTGTTATTATTATTACAATATTTTCTAAAAAAAAACAAGTAAAAAGGGTGCGCCAATGTTATCTCTTTAAATACATCGCACAGTTATAAAACAAAGCAATTTAAAGCAACACAAGGCGACACATTTAAGCTATATATTATTTCCAGTATAACATGGCCTCGCTTTGTATAGATTTCCCGTACAATGAGAGATCAGCATAAACTGGTTTATGTAGCTCGATTGGTCACCATGCGTACCTACCTATAAGATAAGCACAAGGCATTATTTAATACCTATTGATATGAAGTTATTGTTTTCCTTGACTTATGAATACTGTGTTTTTCCATAAGCTCTACTTGTCTGTAGAAATTCCATAATTAGTTTTTGTGTGGACAAGTCACAAAATATTACAAATGTCCGCAATAAGTTGTTATTTATTGTTAGTACCTAATCTGGGCTCAAAAATAGACTAAAGGAAAGCCTATATGATAAGCACTATCTAAAAGAGACTAGCACACCCACATTTATGTTTTATTTAAGATCCATGTAATAGGGGCGACCCTATTGCCATCAATAAGCCACAAATTCAGACTCCGTGCTACTGAGAAATTACTAAACACAATTTGCCCGACCTGAGAATCGAACCAGGACTTTATGCTGAGCACAGGACCAACGAAGCAATCCACACATAGACACACAATTTTTATTAAATTTTCTTAATATTTCAGTTAAAGGCAGGCCCCCACCATACACGGATGGTGACGTCACGACTAAATCGGGAGTAGTGTACCAAGCAGCTCCCGCCCAAACTGTAATTCCAGTGGTTGTCTCTAATACGATGAGCTCCAAACCGGCGCTAATAAACTGCCCGTCCTGCAATCAGCAGATTGTCACAAGAGTCGAATACAAGGCTACTACGAAAACCCATCTGTTTGCTGTCTTACTTTGTATAGTGTAAGTATTGTTTGGAAGCCCGGAAACAATTCTAAAATATCTGATTCAAGAGAGACACAGATACTAGAACAGTGCAACTTTACAAATTAATAGTATGAGGGCTTAGACAAAGCAAAATTCTGTCAGCGGAAACGATGATGCTCAGTTAAAAAATGCATTCATGCTACCGACAAGCTTATGTCAATAGTTTTTTTTTAAATGTTGTGAACGATGATAGTTAAATTAAATTGCATTGGATTGATTCAAGCTACCGACAAGCTTATGTCAATAGTTTTTTTTTTAATGTTGTGAACGATGATAGTTAAATTAAATTGCATTGGATTGATTCAAGCTACCGACAAGCTTATGTCAATAGTTTTTTTTTTTAATGTTGTGAACGATGATAGTTAAATTAAATTGCATTGGATTGATTCAAGCTACCGAGAAGCTAATGTCAATTCCACTTTTTTATACGTTGCCCCACTCAATACATTTCTCCCGTATTGTGAGTGTGTTTACGAACATTTTAAACTCACATTCACAAACAGCCAGACACGGAAGAACTACCTGTAGAGCATACAAAAATTTGTTCAGTGTGGGCACACCCCACCACCACCACGCGACAGCGCAGCTGCCAATCACTCAACCATTGCGCCAGCCGTGCCGTCATACTGTGGAAAGTCATGCCGTCATACTGTGGAAAGCCGTGCCATCATACTGTAGAAAGTCATGCCGTCATACTGTGGAAAGTCGTACCGTCATACTGTGGAAAGTCGTGCCGTCATACTGTGGAAAGTCGTGCCGTCATACCTGTGGAAAGTCGTGCCGTCATACTGTGGAAAGTCGTGCCGTCATACTGTGGAAAGTCGTGCCGTCATACTGTGGAAAGTCGTTGTAAAAATATTTTGATGAGATGAGATTGCTACTGGTTAATTAATTTTTTACAAGCGTTTAGGTCAAATCATAGAACTGAATTTTAAAACAGCTATCCCAACCGATCGAGCTGAAATGACTCGTAAAAATAATAAAATCGATCATGTAACCTTAATGAAATAGGTAATGATGGCGGCAATGGGAATTAATTTTATTTAATAGGATCCTACATTAAACGAAATAATAGTCTCAGACTGCCAGGAGACTAGAATCATAAAAAAGTGTAATGTGATAATCGAAATATATATATGTAGATTTTGAGATTTTTATTTTAGTGGAACCACTGGTTGGGACAACGGGGACAATTTTTAATTATCTTATTTGATTCCCGTTGTCCCCACCAGTGGAGACAAGGGTAGTGGGGACAGCGGGAATACACCAAAGGAGAGGGAGGGTCCTCCGAACAGACAGTTATTGTCTGTGGTGGGCAGCTGCTGTTGTTGGGTTTATCTGTATGTTCTTAACTCTCGGAGAACTCTTATTAACTTCTTATCTTTTATATACATAAAATATGTAGATAAGAAGATATTTAGGAACTAGATTTTAGCTCTTCGTTTGCGTCACAGATGTCGCTGTTTCATGCGTAGTTTTTGTCTACTTGTTTATGTCCGCTACAGTCTAACTGTTATTTTTCAATTTTCAGATTTTGGCCCTGTGTGTGCTTACCCTACTGTGTCTCAAGTTGCCAAAACGCTGATCATTACTGTCCGAACTGCAGCGCTTACATCGGCAGCTACAAACACTAACAAGAACACAAAAATGGGCTAATCTAAGGATCGATAGTGGGCTTCTTTATCAAAACTCCGTTGAAAACAATATGATACCACAGCACAAGATTATCTTATCAAATTGACTGTGTTTGAGGAATGAGACTACATGTTTTAACGTTTTTTATGTAATTTATTTAAGTCGATCGAATGTCGATGCGAAACAACACCTTGTATAATTTAAACAATGGCTACGGCAAACAAAGTATTTATAAATGTATGTAATACTAAAATAAGCAATAATAATTACTTTAAGGTAGGTAGGTAGTTAGAGTACAAAATAACATTATGCTAGAAATTCATTGATTTCTGGAATCTAAATTAAACACTTGTTTTTAAAATGGCTTACTTTTGATCATTGTCTCACGTATCGGCACGAACTATTTAAGAATAGATTGAATCAAGCCGCATGCAATTATAGACATATTAGCTAACCTGTAATAGGATTTAAAGTATAGGGAGTTAAGAAACATTCCATAATAGGTAATGTTGAATGGACCAAATTAAACTAATTATGAGAATAAGACAAGTGCACATTGTACATTACATTCTTACGTAGGTACCTATGTCAATGAATCGTTATTTGAATATTAAATATTCTCTAACAGCCAATGTTGCAATAATGAGATGGAAAAGCAATTGAAAGAGCCAGCAGAGGACTTGGAGATACACTGAAATATTGTCATACTGTTTTTTATCCAATAATAAATATAAGTAACTTATTCATTTTGTTTTGTTTCACATTTATTACGATATTGAAAAACATGAGTACATATTATTTACTGACCATACGGATCCAAAAAAAAACAAGGGTGAAGCGTTACAAATAAAACGTTTATCTTTTAATATAGATTTATAAACATTCAGGTCCAGTAAAAAGGTCAAAGGATTTTATGGACTTATATACTAAAATATTAAGTAAAAAGCCCGAAACCAGAGAAAAAATTTAAATGATAATTTTTTCAACTTATCGAAACCTTTCATATGATGTACATATCCTATCTTTCTAGATAAGCGGAAACAGTTAGGACAAAAAGTCTCGCCCTAAGTATCTTCACGAGTTATATAAACAATCTCTAAAGATGTGTTACAATTAATTGACATTTCAACAACAAACTTAATCTTTATGTAGGAGTTCTTCAGGGCAACGTATTTGGTCCGATGCTTTTTAATCCCAAATAAATTCCAATACAAGATCCAATATACATCAGATATTTTTAGCTATTCTAATTAAGGATAATGTTTTGTGCATATAATGACTATAGTTAGTTCTATTATTATTACAATTAATAATTAATTGTAAAATAGCATAGCAAACATGTAACAGGTCAATGTAGTGACGATGATGAACGGGAAATATTCATGTTTACCTTCTCTTAGTCTACTCCAGGCGAAAGAGTTAGACCGGACTCTTTTCACGCACAACCACTAACACGTTCAAGGTACCGAGGAAAGTGTCTTGATCCAAGATGGTGATGGTGGTCTTGAATTTGAAGTATGGCTTAAAGACCTGTAGTCAAAGCAAATATTAGAGCTGTGCAGGTAGCTACATACTGGTTTAACATAGGCTGAGTTTAATCGACAAGTAAAGAAGAAGAACGGCCTGTAGTCAAACACATCAGGGCAAAGAATTGCTTGTTACGGGGAAAAACCCTCATAATTGCGTAGGTTGTGTAAGTATATATATATGACTCAACAGTAACCTATTCAATATCTAAAGCATCCTCCTAAAAGTCTGATAAAACTGTAATCTACCAATCTTATCAGTGTACGAAGATTTTCAATATATAAATTGACAGATCGGAGGGCATACATCAGTACAGCTACTTCCTTCATTAGGAATCCAGCAAAAGGTGATTTAGTGATAAAAAAGAAATATTCAAATAAAGTAAAATGTCTCGGAACAATGGCGAATATGGCGGTAAGTTTAAAGGCAAAGATATTTAAAATTTACGATGAAATTATTCCACTACCATAAAAAATTTGGATATATATTTTCTGGGATTAGACAATATATTTTCCGAGATGGTCCCAGTTTGTTACCCGATAAATAGTGTTTTATGTAGGTTCAAACAAGTATATAATTAATTAAAGTGATAACGCCATTATCAACATCAATAAATTTAATTTATTGATTAGTCAGATTGTATTATTATTTATGGAGCTTATAAGCACAGACTTGACTGTATCTACGAGTATGACTCATCATGTAATTATGATTGTTGTGATAATTATTGCCTAATTTTATTTATTTAATTTAAATAGGTGACGTACCTATTTAAATTAAATAAATAAAATTAGGCAAACAGCACACAGTACATAATTTTTTTACATAAAATTTAACAATAAAAGCATTTAGGTTAGGGTTCATAAGTTTATACATTAACACATCATCAATCTACAACAATCTGTCAAAATTTTTTAATAGATTTTTAATTTTTTTTATCGTTAAAGAATTAGGTTCTAGGTTGATTGGGAAAATTTGACAGTTATGGTTAGCTTGATGAACTGGCGTCATTACCAATAACACGTGTATACAACATTCTCTTAAGTGCTGTAATATCATCGCAAAGTCATAGAAGTATTATGTAACATAAAATAGAAAATTAAACATTTTGAGAGCTTCCTGCCAGACCAAATCAGGGGTTTAGCAATTTACGTGGCAGAAGTTTATGAATAGGTGCGTCTACCTTTGTTCAATTTAGTATTGATATAATATTCCTGATAATATTAATGACGTAAAATAAATAAATACGAGCACAATAAAAATAAAACAGCTAGTAGGTCGAGCCGCCCTCAAGTGATACTCCGTCAGACATTGTAGTAATTGATTTATTTAAAGTTTTTTTTTTCTATTTCAGTAAAGAGCGATGGTATGCCTCCTCCATACACAGGCGGTCAAGCAGGTCCACCTCCCGTTGTGTTCACACAACCTGGGGTTCCCCACCAAGGGAATGTGATGCCAGTGGTCATTGGGAACACGATGGGCCCCAAACCAGGGCCAATAACCTGCCGATCATGCAACCAGCAAGTAGTCACTAGAGTTGAACTGAAGACTTCCACGAAAACCCATTTGTTCGCTGTCTTGCTCTGTTGCGTGTAAGTATACAATTTTTTTTAAAGCCTCTTTGTTATATCCACAATGGCTTAATATTTTCGAATTCAGAAAAGCCAATCACACTTATACAGTGTGTATTTGAAATGTGTGGTCATATAATATTATCGTGTTCAGAAAAGCCACATGCGTTGATGTGTTGATAGTCATAAAGGAATGAATAGACCCTTAACGAAGCCGAAAGGAGTTATTCTTCCCGTCAAAGCGATATTTTTTTGCTCTGGACTACACCTGTGAACGAAGTTTTGAAAGTTGCAAATTTACTTGAAATACCCGTGACTTGAATGACCTGTTTACTATTCAATGTATCTGTTACCGGCCAAACCCGATTTCCGGCTAAACTAGTTTGTACTAGGCCAAACTAGGTTAGGTTAGAACTGTGATCATAAACGCGCGAGCCGAGCGAGCGTAACGAGCATTGTCGCATCCAAGTTGGGCGCATTGTAGATGTTTTGTTTGGGTCAGTATATGTTGACACGATAAGCCAGTAAACCGGTTTGGTCTAGGACAAACTAGTTTGGCCTACATATCCATCACAATGTGTTGAGTGTGTTACATTGAGTTTTAGCATAAAACGAGTTTTCACCTAAAAAAAAAGTCGTTTCCCAGCAATACTTTTTGCGTCGAGTTACTTAGTTTGATGTACAATTTTGTACAACAAACCAAGTAACCCTATGTTTGGTTGAAGGCCTCGTGAAGGGTATGTTAACACCTTTTATTTAGGGGTATGGTACAGACTATCAACTTAACAACTTCCTCCATGTTATTTTGTAACTTTGAAAGGCGGATAAAGTTCTAATTATTATTTTTCTATTTCCAGATTTTTCCCCTGTGCGTGCCTACCTTACTGTATCGACAGCTGCCACAACGCAGACCATTACTGTCCAAACTGCAACGCTTACATTGGCAGCTACACCAACTAAACATTATAATTCATACTGTGTGGTTAAAATGATAGTGGGTATATTCAATAATATACCCATATATTACATATATACATGTATGTCGTAATTATATGACTGGTCCAAATTCTCCAGAGTAAAATCATCCACAACCGGCTCAGGAATATCTGAGCCAGTGTCAAACGTGTGTGGAGCTTTTTTCACTCAGTGTGGATTTACAGTAATGGAGACCATTTGGAACCTAATTATAAGTAAAACAATTTAGCGGTCACGTCAAATATAACCAAATCATCAATCAATGTCTGGTAACATCATCGGATGACTTCGTGAATATTATTACCTTTGATGATTGATGTTGTGTCGAAAATTTTGAATAACTTTGCTGGAAGTCAATTAAACACTTTGATAATGTTAATAACATACTGTCTATTTGTGTAATACACGAAAGGTTTGTAAGTTACTGTTTCAACTTCTACTTTAGAAAGCTGCATATGATATTTTTAACAATTGCATAGTACTCTTTAAATATATTTCATAAAAAATAGATGAGATAAAGCTATTGTTATCAAAGGTTATGTTGTTTTTCAAATATTACTTCACTGCAAAATCCGTCCACTATCGGTTTATAATCTATTGTTAAGTGATAGCCTCTGGCGTGGCACCCTCAGCTTATGTGGATCTTAGGAGGATGTAATTATAAATATTAAGTTTTTGTAAATAAACTATTCCTATAAATTAAAAATCTGCAAATTATATGTTTTGTTTTATTTGACTATGTCTGTTGTCTTACTGAAGTCAAAAATAAAGTGTTGAGACGATATTGTAAAATATGCATTTAATTAAATAAAATAAGTTTTCGGCTAGGATTGTACTGAAGAACTCTCCACCCACTGTGATTACATAAATAACATCTATCATGAGCTTATGTTTCCGAACTTACTGAAAACTTTTGATACTGTGGCATTATACATTGCTGGGTCCGTTTTTACTAGCCAAGCTTGAAACTGTGAGATTCAGAAAGTATGCCCTGTTAACTCTTCAATCTAAATCTAATCTTTGTATCAATCTAAATCTAATCTCTGTAACTCTATCTAAAAGATCGCTTGAAATGCGTAAAAAAATTGGAATTGACTAAAGAAGATTCGAGGGCCTTGATAGAGGAGTTCCTAGGGGCAGTATACTGAGACCTATGTTTTTCATGCTTAATTTATTATGAATGTCGGATCTTGAAGAGTATGCACTTAAAATTTTATGACAAGCACCATTGTTTCGCGTTCTGCGGAGTCTAGAGGTATGGTGTCTGATACGGACCATAGTCTCATGGACTGACAGTGATCGTTCGGGCGTGGTCGCGCTACATACTGGCCTAAGAACTACTTTTGTGTTTCCTTTTAAGTATCTACAGAGTTTTGTACAGTAGTGATAGTTAGTGACTCTGTTACAATAAACTATGTAAAAGTTAAAGAAACTATTTCTTTCGTTTTTTCCATTCTGCGACCACGAGCGTCTGAAATACACTATGTTTGTTACTCACTTGACCAGGATCATAAGAAAGAAGAGAAGAGAAGAATTATCCCTATAAATTGTTACTCTCGAACTACTACCCAGATAACTCACTTTTACTAGTCAAAGAATTCGCCAGTCTCTAGTGGCCTACCATGACGTCTTAAAACATTATTGTTTTACTCCTTTTCCAGTGTGGGAAAGAGACGGAGCTATACATGACGTCTAGTGCGTAATATAATAAGAGTAATACAATATGGGATTAAATATAATGAGCACCAAAAAATACTTTGAGATCCTAAGCTACGTTACCCAAAAAAAATTACTAAACACCAAAAAAATTGTATTCAAAGACCAAATATAGTAAATGATCACCAAATTTTGTGGCAAGAAGAACTTAGGAAGCAAGTGCGAGCAAAGCGAGCTCGGGATATTGGGCACCCCGACTCGGACAGGTTAGGTTCGCGGAGCGAGCGAACTAAGACCCCGACATCCCCTTCGTGTTAGGTTACTTTAAACCCTGCAGAGAGAAATAGGAGCCCCGCGTAGCGGGGCTCCGTCGACTACGCCTTAGTTCGGAGCTGTGATTTTCAGGTTTTTAATTCTGGTGATCATTTACTATTTTAGGCAGTATAAATATGTTTTTTAAGGTTATATTTACTTTATCTGGTGTTATGTTAAACATAAGCCATACAATATTGCTTTAAGAGGTCATGGTAGGCCAGCTGAAGTCTCGTTTATTAGTGAACACGCGTTAAACGCATGTTGAGATTTGTGGAGCAGAGTATAGAGAATGGTTCTATTTAATTTAGAGTAATTAAATCATTTATCAGTTTTGATAACATATTTCATTATTATTTTGTGGATATGAGAAGTATTTAATTAGAGTTATTATGATGTATAACCACCATCGTATTTTTGTTGGGACTGTACGTAACGAACCTTTTCTTGTAAACTTTTTTAAGTTAATGTTATACCTTTCTGTCATTTTATGTTTTTTTTTTACATCTGACGTTGTCACTTATAATGCTTTACACGAAACATATTTTTGTTGATTTTTTATATAGTTTTAGCTAAATTCTCGATTTTTATTAAAATGATTAATGTTAATGTTTCAAATAAATCGACCTAAGTGATAAAATTCTTTCGTACGAACTTTGAAACCCGGGCATTTTCATAGGTCATACTTTTGCAGAAATATAATGTCACATCTTTATTACTTACTATGGTACGTTTTTTTTTTTTTTTTATAGAGTTCATAAAAACGAAACCCCTTTAATCCACATAAAGTTTGGTGTTTGCAAAATCTCTTCTTAATCCTCACGATATGAAATGGACGCTTCGTTCTTTCGAGTTTTTACCATCATCGGTTTGGGCTGTGCCTAACCTTACCTTTGTTACCTTTTAACATAACATCACGCCTGTAATTCCCGACGGGTTAGGCACAGGTGTACCAAATCAAATCAAAATCATTTATTTCAAGTAAGCCAATTACAGGCACTTTTGAATAGTCAAACAACAATAAAAATGAAGCTACAGTCCCAGTCACAAGACATAATAACTGTGAAAGTACTGTAGTTGCCCATTCCAAAGCGTCCCAATGTGGGTGTACCTACGAGTACACCCACATTGTGACAGTTATGTTTAAGTCCAATGTAATGGGGATAGGATAGGGGACTGTATAACGTGAGATCGACAAACGGAAGCGCGATTGACGCTCGTTGGACAAACTGTACTGTGACTCACTATAGTTCGAATGCACGCTAGTTCGACAAACTGAAGATGGACATTACGGTAGTGCGACAAATGAATGAGCGATGTTTGTTCGACACTACTCAAGTGCGACAAACGTTTATGCGACACCGGAGCAACTCCGTGGCAGCTACTGAGAAATTTCTGGTGGAAATGCCCAATACCTATTTGCCCGACCGGGCAAAAGAACTCAGGACCTCATTCTCAGCAGTCGCAAATGCGACTCCTAGACCAACGAGACAGTCCCCTCTCACGCAAGTAGTCGAGACACTTAATAAAATAATAATTCAAACTTGTTTAATAAACCTGCAGACTCATCATCTGCCTAGCCTTTTCCCAAACTATCTTGGGGTCGGCTTTCAGTCTAACCGGATGTAGCTGAGTACCAGTATTTTACATGAAGCGACTGCCTATCTGACCTCCACAACCCAGTAACTGGGTAATACGATACCCCTTGGTAAGACTGGATGTCAGACTTTTTGGCTTCTGACTACTCGTAACGACTGTCAAAGATCTACAAATAAACCTGCAGACTGAGAGTTTAAAATTAAAAATATTTTAAGGTAAAATTTATAAACCACTTCTAGAACAATATTTCTATGATTATAATTTCAGTAAAGAACAAAGCCATGCCAGGTCCAGCTCTAGCTACCATAAACACCACACAGGTCGGACAAGACAATATGGTCACCGAGAGACGCGAGGATAATGCAGGCTATTACCCATATCAAACCACCTGCCCAGCTTGCAACACGTCCATTGTTACAACAATTAAAAAAAGTCCGTCGTGGAAAACGCACTTGATTGCTTTTATAATCTTTTTAGTGTAACTATTCTATTTTCTGATATTCATAATCTGTCTATAATATCTATCCATAATATTATGTCTTAAAGTATTGAAAAACTTGTGAAAATGTTGGAGGCCCATATCTCCGTAACTAAAAGGTCTTTGTATCTAGAACAAAAAAGTATTCCCAAAGACGAGGACAACAAGTGCATTTCGGCTTCGTTTTGAGTACTTTTAACATTTGTTATAGGTACAAATCATTTTAAGTTTTTAAACTGACATGGTCCCTAACACTAATAATAACACTCGAAACGGGATATTTACCATTTTTACTATTTTTTTGTTTTGAGTTCCCGATATTTCAGCGCTGTTACAAACGCCATGATGAACTGAAGTTATTGCGGGTGGGTGTTTATGAGCAGACAAATCGGTCTACCCTCTTTCTGGTTCTTTATTTGCGCTCCGTACCACTAGCACTGTCACTCACAACTCGATCCTGTTCCCGACACACGAAACTCACTGTGTCCACTCACGAACGTTTTACGGCACTTTTTCGGTTTTTACACGGTCGAACCATTGGATTCCAGGCTCTTGACAGTTGAAACCTATCCTCCCGCTTGCTTCTCTTACCAGTCTAGTTATATAGTGGCGTTCTTTCGAGATAACCTGAGGATTTTTTAGTTATATAATGGCGTTCTTTCGAGATAACCTGAGGATTATGTCACTCAACCTGGTGGTTCGATCCTGATTCAAGGAGATGTTGAGCTATGGCCGACTTTTGGGTGTCATTATTTTTCGTAGCGTCGGGGGACCGCTAAGTAGACCGTTTTTTTTTTGCCGTTTGCGATAGCGTTAGTGGTACTGAGTGCAAACAAAACGAACAAGAAAGAGTGTAGACCGATTAGTCTGCTCATAAACACCTACCCGCAATAACTTCAGTTTATCCGTGATCATGGCGTTTGCCATGCCAACAGCGCCGAAATATCGGGAACTCGAAACAAATAATACACATGGTAAATATCCCGTTGCAAGTGTTATGAATAATCATCATCATCAGCCTATACCTAATGTTCGCACTGCTGGGACACAGGCCTCCTCTCTATGAGAGGGAGTAGGTTGTAATCCACCACGCGGGCCCAGTGCGGGTTGGTAGATAGCTCATGTCTTCGAATTTTTATTTCTAGGACATGCCGGTTTCCTCACGATGTTTTCTTTCACCGTTTTTGAGGGCAGCGGTGATGAAATAAATTACACAAAGTAATGCGCCTGCCTGGGTTTGAACCCACGGCTTACTGTTCGTAAGTCGGGGCTGCCACCACTGGGCCACTGCTGCTCTCATGTTATTAATAATGGTACAAAGCATGTCCACAGATGTTTTTAATGGTTGTATTTCTGTTTCCAGGTTTTTCCCCTGTTCGTGTCTACCCTATATTTTCTCCTGCTTATACGGAAGAGACCATTACTGTCCAAACTGCGGCGTTTATATCGGCAGCTATCATAATATGTATGATTGATATACTTACTGTTTGGTACAAAATTTAAAAATTATAAAAAATAAATCCTCCTGATTTTTTTTTAATAATTTTTAAATTTTATACAAATCCACATGCATGTTCCGCGATTCTTGTTAATTTTCGAGTCTTTTGAATTGATTTGTGCCTCTGTCGTCCCACTATCTTGTCCCACATTCCAAAGAATTCCTCGTTCGTCCCACTTGAGTTTTAAAGTCACCACTCGTCCCACATTCCTGGCAAATTCAAAGTACAGTTGACAAAAAATATTGTACTATATCTTCCAATAAATTGAAATAATAGTTATTTCTAATAACATAAAGATATTAAATACTTCCAGTTCTAGGTATGCATCCGCGATGCATGTTTTTAATTTTAATAATTAAAAGATCTATTGCAATTTAGGAAAATCTTTATTATTTAGTATCACAATCAAATCCAAATCACAGTACTATTAATTACACCTATCAATATACACATTTGTATTTATCTTATAGAAGTACCACGTTAAGATAAATATACAGGGTGTAACGGAAAGGGTATATACATCCTTAAGGGTGTGCTACAGACCATCAAACTGAACATGTTTCTCATCATAAAAAAAATTTTGTAGCAAAAAAAATATCTGCTTCCCCATAGAAAATTGCAATACCTATTCGACCCAAATGTATAGGCAGCTGATATTTTTTTTTGCTGAATTTTTTTTTTATGTTGAGTAACATGTTCAGTTTGATGGTCTGTAGCACACCCTTAAGGATGTATATACCCTTTCCGTTACACCCTGTATATGTATTACACATGTAATATTTATCTGAGATACTTCACCATAATTAGAACTACTTATTTAAAAAAACCTTTATTACGTGACTAATATCACAATCAAATCACAATCATTTTCACAGTCAATTTTAATTAACCTCCTATTTATGAAAAAGTGGTATTTTAACAATTAAATTTCCAAAAAATCAACATTTGTATATGAGTAACAGTCAAATAATTATAGACCGTATACACATTTGTATTTACCTATATGTACCTTATAGAAGTACCACGTTATGTTATTTATGTTAATGTGGTATTTCAACATAAATTGAAATATTTATATTTAAAAATCTTTATTACGTAACTAATATCACAATCAAATTACAATCACAGTATTTTAATCAACCTACTATTTATGAGAAAGTAGTATTTTAACAATTAAATCTCCAAAAAATCAACATTTTTAAACTTATCATTAATATAGACACATTAATATCATTAATAAACAAAAGGGCTGATTTTTTCCAGGCAATGGCCCAGTGATATAGTGCCATTCAACATTGCCGTTACAGAATCAAATATATATTTGTCATGAGCTATATCATCAGCACGCCGAGGTTTACCTTGGCGAGCTAAAGAAAGAACAGCGTCGTTTTTGATCACATTCAAAAAGCTAATGATGTTCAGCTTTCCCGAATATGTTCTGTTTAATTTAGCGTTACTGCCTTCCACTGGGTTATTTGTTCTGTAGATATCCCCCCAAAAATCCCATTTGCCTCGATAATATTCGTTGTCAAGCCATGCCAATAAAAGACCATAATCCTTAGACAGCAACTAATATAAAAGTAAATAATTACCACAATAGTGATATAAGTCAAATCATGACTTCACAAAATATGAAAAAATCGACATAATTATAATTATTACTTACCCTTTAAAACTTTACAAATATCACCCTCACTCTATGAATACACCACGCTTAATGTAAACACCTCATATTTAAAATTAGCAGATGCACTTTGTAACCGCATTTGCTCCGATTGCGCTGATAACGCAAAGCCACGCCATTGGTCAATTGATTAATACAAAGAAAGCAGAGCGAGAGAGCAAGCTCTAATCCGGTCGCACAAAAATACCGAAGCTATAAACATTCAAAAACTTGTTCTAGGACAATAATAATAGTAGTGGTCTAAGCAGTGGGGTGCACAGGGTTTGTACTTAGGGTCGGCTATGTGTACTTTATTAATGCCTTCCATCTAAACCTAAAGTTTGATCAGAAAAAAACTGTCATGGTGGCGTAACTTGTAATTTTATAATTTATATTATAGTGGAGTCTCGGATTGAATTAGTTCATCAAATTTTCCGCAACATGAGGTTATTTATCTTTCTGGTCAGTCAGGTTTTTAGGCTGACTGTACAATTAAATCAAATTAAACTCATATGAAAAAAATGTGGGACGAGCCAGGCATACGAATTGGGACGAGCGGGGAATAAAATATTGAAAATTAAGTTTTGGGACGAGCGAGGCATACAAATTGGGACAAGTGGGGAATTTTTTATGTGGGACGAGACTCTGTGGGACGACCGAGGCACAAATCTTTGAATTTTATATGGGACCGCTTTCAATAAATTTTATCTGTATTTTCACAAAGCTTTTCACATTCTCCAACTTTAACTAAAGGCATTTTTTAATCTTTAAATTTAAATTAGCACCAAAAGTAAGAATAATTAGCAAAATAAAATGATTTCGAATAATAAATAAATCGGAGGATTTTTAAAGGCTCGACTTGCCACGAATTGTAACTCGAAAACTATCAAGAATGGCAGAACATACACGGTGTATTTAATTTTCGGTTGCCCCTGGGCATGAAGTATCAATTTTTTCATGACGTCATTATTTGGACAAAAATCAAAATATTTTATTTCACATAGGCGTACATGGGCACTTGTAAAACGTCGACAAAAAGGTGCACGGTTCGGGTTGGTCGTTTTCTAAGGGGAAGAACCGACAAGAAACTCCATGGACCGCCTATATAATATGTTTTTTTATAGTAATTACCTATACATGTTCGGTGATTAATGGATAACCTTGAAAGGAATGCAACTTCGTTTTAGTATTGGTTTCTGTTGAGGGTTAAGTCTAGCAGTGAACTGCAAAGTCCAAAGAATAGCATTGATTATGGCTGTTAAGTGATATTTTTGTAAACAACATTATTTTTGTATTAAAATTATAAAATCTTAAATTACGTATTTTGTCTATTTTATTGACTACTAGCTTTTTCCCGCGGCCTTCGTCCGTGTGAAATTATTGTAAAAACATTGTAGTACTTCTCTATTTGAATCATATTTTGTTAAAAAATCTAATTATGTAAATATATTTTTTTACCCTTATCCTTTTTCTAAAATAGAAGTAGAAAAGTAGCACTGTAAAAAACAACCGACCTCGTTGACACACTTAAACCGCAATTTAAAAAAATATAAATTAAGTTTGGCCGCCAGCGATAAAACATATGTCAATCGACAGAGTAAGTTAGTGATTACAAACAAATAGCTATTTATGCAACTGTTACGTTATGGACAGTCTTTTAATACGAGTGCCATTTTTCAGTACAAGCGTAGCGCGTACCGGAATAGGTGGGCACGAGTTATTAAAAGACCAATAACGTACAGTTGCATACAAGATTTTATCTACGAAGGAAGTAATAAAACAGATATAGACATATAAGTATTTTTAATAGAAACTTAACTACACACTGACTGACCACACAGCAACAGGGAGGCCCTACGAGAGCTTCAACGAGGGTCAGATAGGGCTTCAGCCATTGATAATAGTCTGCCCGTCATGTCGCCAATGGATAGTCACTAAATTTGAATGTAAACCTACGTGGAAAACCCACGTGTTGGCTGCCGCGCTTTGTTTACTGTGAGTATTCAACTTTTCACTACTCGTATATTTTGCTGACGCTTACGATTCAGTGAGCTTTAATTACTTAAATAACCATTAGACAACTAATTTACGAGGCTACGTGCGCCAGTAAAAAATCTAAGAGATCACTTGGCCATTAGAGGTGAAAATCTCTTAAGCAGTTAATTTTTATTCAATAAAAACCTTACGTATTAAGGCGGAAACACATTATTAACACGCGACGCCACCCGATGAAACGTGATGCGTGTTGAGTCGAATCAAATGTATTGTTTTCTTATGACCAGAATCACACTATGAACATCTGACGCGACGCCATCCGCGCACACGCCACCCGATCCAGACGTGCCAGGTCGGTGTGTTGCCCATGGTGGGGGTAAACACGCCATCCGACGCGGCGGCCGCAGTATGTTTCTAGGAAACACCCAACGCCACGCGTCAGTCGTTCGAGAACAGTCACAGAGCATACATGCATTCTTTGACATCCCCTATTCTTCAAACTGTCAAACGGAATTTATGCCTATTTAATATTATTTTTTGCATTTATTTAGCGAAATGACTGACGAAAACGATATCCTGTTCTATATGACATGAATTTAGCTATATCGTAATGTGAGAAAAGCCTAGTTATTCTCTTTTTCTTGAGTCCTTTATCATATATGTACCCATAATTTGCATCAAATCTTCTTCAAAATCTTCATCTGACTCGTTATTTATTAAATCCATAGTACATAACCATACACTTCTACTGCTGGTATTCAGAAATTGCTAGTATGTCGTGGCGTCGCGTGTTGGTAATGTGCACAGTGCGTATCGGGTGTCGACACGTTGCGTCGCGTGGCGTGTTAATAATGTGTTTCCGCCTTTATACAATTCTAACATTTGAAATTAGATTTTTAAACGGTAGTGTTACACAGTGTGATAGTGCAACACCACATGCATTGATCACCATGCTTAATTAGTCTGTTATGTGCTTGTATTACTTTTTCTTTAGTTTTTGGTTAATTTACAACGATTTTTCTAACGATAGTGTTTCTATTTACAGATTTTAGCCCAGTACGTTCAAATCTAAGAGGAGCTCGTGGCTAAATAAAGACAGCCGCACGGGTCGATCTTTAAGGTTAAGCCGTGCTTGCCGAGGTTGGTCCGTGGATGGGTGACCATAATTACATACCGAGTTTCCTCCGTGCCTCGGAAAGCACGTTAAGCCGTTGGTCCCGGCTGTCATTTGTAGATCTTTGACAGTCGTTACGAGTAGTCAGAAGCCAAAAAGTCTGACATCCAGTCTTACCAAGGGGTATCGTATTACCCAGTTACTGGGTTGTGGAGGTCAGATAGGCAGTCGCTTCATGTAAATTACTGGTACTCAGCTGCATCCGGCTAGACTGGAAGCCGACCCCAAGATAGTTTGGGAAAAGGCTAGGCAGATGATGACGTGCCTACCCTACTGTATGTACAGCTTCTACGATGCTAGCCACTACTGTCCATTCTGCAACGCTGTCATTGGCAGCTATACTTACTAAATCTTCATAACATAACATCACGACTGTATTCCCCGAAGGGTTAGGCAGAGGTGCACACATTAGTACACCTACATTTCGCCAGTTATTTTTAAGTCCCATGTAATAGGGGGTGAGTCTATTGCCATCAACCGGCCATGACTCCAGACTCCGTGGCTGCTACTGAGAAATTCTTAATAGAAAAACCCGATAACAATTTGCCCGACCTGGAATTTGAACCCAGGACCTTATTACAGCTTACAAACTTTTGTTTCGTATATAACATCTTTTTCAACACACTTGCTCATAAAGTGTCTTTATGGTCACCGCAATTAGGCACAGTATGACACCCATAATCAAACTGTGACTTTTTCATTACATTTTTTTTTTTAATTTTTATTGGTTGAGGTGCTCTGTTCTTAAAAAAGTTTTATTCAAAAAAAAGATCGTGTTCAATCTATTGCTTGCTCATTTCATGCAACTTCTTATTTAAATAGATAATTTTAACTCGTTCGTGTTTAATAAATAAAACTTTCACTCAAATATAACTTTTGTTTTCTCTGTAATAAAAGAAAACTTTAAATTCCCCATTTTGTACGTGGCAGAATCCGCGCATAGGGTTTATGCGCGGAAAATAAAAAAAAATCCTCATCCCTTTACTTTGTGGCTGATCGCAATGCGCGCGCATAGGAAAACTGATTAATTTTTCCCACCATATCGAATCATTTTTCAAAACTCGTTTTCACTGTTGAAATTATAGTTATTTATTAATTAAAATGTCTACAAGTAGGTACTAGTTACGAAGAAAATGATTTATGTTGTACACCGCCCGATATAAACCCGATATGTGCAGCCCTTAACGTTATGGAAAGTTTACTACCTGAAAACTCCAAGGAAAAAGATCTATTATCTACTAAATAAAATGAGTTTTTATTGTTATTTTATTCACAAGTGTGTTGAAAAACGTCGTATGATACACGTGTGTATTGGTGATTACCGTCCTCGGCTCTCTTAAGACCCTCACCTAACGGCTCGGGTCTCAATGGCGCCTCAGCGGTAATCACTAACATTACACACTAGTACCATAATGTACTGTTAACGAGGACCAATTCACAAATTCTAAATTCAAATTCAAAATCATTTATTCGCTAATATGGGTAATTACATAAAGTTGTTAAAATAGAACATAGTTCAGCCATATTACGCCTTGAGGCATGCAAATCTCATGTTTTGTCTGTTTGACAATATTATTATAGGTACAATTCATTGCAAAAAGACCAAAAGTATTAATTACTTCCAGCGCTGGAGGATCTAAAGAATAGAGAGAGAGATAAGATATAATATTGTGAATGTTAAGTGATATTATTTTATAAGTAAGCTGTTACGTAGTTTAAATAAAAATCTGTAAATCATGTTAATTTTGTTGTTTATGAGTCCTCATTCTCATATGTGTCCCAGAAGCACTACTGAGGATGTCATAAAATCTGTTGCTTAATATCGACGCGCTGAGAAGATGAATGAGCCAAAAACAGTTAGCATCGTTTTAATTATGTCGAAAGCTTTCGATACAGTCATCGTAGTACTGTAGTTGTAAGCTCTCATTTGCTGGCCAAGCTTGGAGCAGTTGGATCAGGGAGTATCGCTTTATAAATCCCCTGAAGTTATTTAAATGATCGCTAGTAATGAGTAAGAATTAAGAGTTGACTAACCCAGTGGGCCTTTATTAAGGAGTTCCCAGAGGCAACACACTTGGTCCTATGCTGTTGCTTGTCTGTATTGACTTCCTTTAAGGTTCAACTAGTCGCGGTCTCGAACTCACTGGTGGCCGTGGCCGAAAAGCACGCTGTCTCATTTGGCATCGTGCCCGACAGAGATAGGATCAGTGATGAACAGTTAGACGCTAGTCTGCACGCACATCTAGTTCGTCGTACGCTCACACACAGCGTTCCGAAACGTAAGGCGCGTGCAAAAAAATACGAAAAGGCCTTTGGAAGATAGTGTTTTATGAAAAACCCACTGCGTGTATCAATTACAAATAAAATGTATTGAATTCTTTGATAATTGTGCTGTGTCGATACCGACTTTGTTTTGTAAATTTGACACTTCTTTTATTACTAATTTACGACCAAAGTTGCGTTAAAATTTGCAATAAAAACAAATCTTTGATAGCTCGTAACTTTTTAATGGCTTTTTATTTTCCTATTTTGTTTCCGACAAAATTAATAATGAGACAATACCATGTCATGTTTTACTTTGGATGCGCAATGTCAAACAGTGGAGTAAAACCCCCCCGAAGTTTCTATAGAAAAAATGTCGAAAAGTGTCACCTTAAGCTGTTACTCTCAAAATTCTTAACAGACGAAAACCTTGTTGCCGTCCTAAATTAGCTTAACGGTTGACCGGAAACCTCACGTCGTGAGTACGCAGCCCTAGTGACCTTTCTAGTCTATCTATGGTACTATATGGAGCAACGAAAATGATATTACTTGTCCATTTTAGGACGGTCAGTTGGTAGCTTACACGATCTAACATAACTTACAGAGATAAAACAGAGTTCCAGTGCGATGACCAATCCATACAATTACCAAAAGATCCGCCTTAAAAGCCTGATAAAAATGTTTATCTAGTATCGTTATCTGTGGTTTGACGTTTTTTAATCTATAAATGGACAGATTGTTAGACAAAGGTCAGTACAATCACCTCCCTCGTACGGATACCTACTAGTTATCAGTGATTTTTGTGACTACTAAGGAAAAACAATAACTTCGAGCAATGGCTGCAAACAATAGTAAGTTTTATTACTTCTTGAGATTTGAAACGACTCTCTAACTCTTTATAAAACTATTTGGACGACACGGTTGGCGCGGTGGTTGAGCGATCGACTGCTGTGCTACGTGTCGCGGGTTCGATCCCCGCACGGAATAAATATTTGTATGGCCTACAGATAGTTGTTCCGGGTCTGGCTGTTTGTGTATGTCAGTTTAAATGTTTGTAAACGCACCCACAATACAGGAGAAATTCATAGAGTGGGGCAACGATTAAAAAAAAAATGGTTGTTAACATTATTCAGAAGATAAATAAAACTATTATTTATGTAAAGGATGAAAATTAAAAAAAACTTGTCCTTATAATTATGGTCTCATCAACATTATTTTTAAAACTTATTTGACTAATAAGTAGCAAAAACTGTACAGACATTGCGCTGCAAAAAAAAACGGGTTGCACTCCGGGAGTGCCGGAAGAAGCCAGAAGTGAAAACTTGAATATTAACGTTGGGCATTTTTGATATTTTGGAATGGTTAGGGAATAATTTTGCACGAATTGCTTTAGTTATCAATATAAAAGTACTATCATTTAGATTTGGAGAAACCGAAGGTTTTGTTTGTGCATAAGATAATTATCCAGATTTGGAAACCCAACCTAAATGACAGATGTCATAAAGTTCAAATTTCTTCGTAACCTAATGTCAATCCGTCTTACAAATTTTCCACTTTTTGAAACCCAAACTCAATGACAGATGTCATAAAGTTCAAATTCATTCGTAACCTAATGTCAATCCGTAATACAAATTTTCGATCAGGAAACGTGACCTGACGCGAGTTTAAAATTTTTTACCCATCTTATAAGTGCATTACGCCGCTAAAGAATAGAATAGAATAGAATAAATTGCATAGCTAAAATTTAGCTACTCCGTGCTCGTTACCGATGACTAATATCCTTAAAGCTAATTGTACAGTCGTTTCCTATTACAACATTTTTATTTGTTTTATTCTTTCCTCAGTGCAAGGTATGCCTCCAGCATACGGTTCACCTCCCGTCATAATGACACAGCCTGGAGTGGTCCCCATGGTCGTCAGTACTCAGATGGGTACCCAACCTTCTGTAATTACCTGCCCATCCTGCCGCCAGCAGATAGTCACAAGAGTTGACCTGAAGGCTTCTACGAAAACACATTTGTTTGCTGTCTTGCTTTGTATAGTGTAAGTTCATCATGTATTTTTCGTTGATATCCTTAAACCATCCTCATCCCTTCATCCTGACCGTATTTTCGTTATGATTAAAGAGCGTTCTACTTGCTCCAAATTATTTTATGTTCCAATTTTTCAGACAACTTTAGCACAAAAATTTGTTCTGACTGTCCTTTTCTGTTTCCAGATTCTTCCCCTGTGTGTGCCTGCCTTACTGTATCGACAGCTGCCAAAACGCAGACCACTACTGTCCAAACTGCAACGCGTACATCGGCAGCTACACCAACTAAATCCTATAAGTGACAAATATTAGAGGTTATAGCGAATGGCCTAATGATTGGCCTAATCGATTAAGAGTGAAATGAACCACGTGAAGTTGTGTACTTTATTTCACCCGATGAGCGGTTTCATTATTTGACCGGACATAATTTTGCATTAAAAAAAAAAAATATACGCATCAACCATGTCATTACTGTATTAGGATCATCACATAATATTATACATATTCTTAGTGTAGTCTTACTTTATGAAAAATATATTTCATTGCTTAAATTAACAATAATTATAGAATTAATAAATTATAAATCTTAATAACATTAATTATATTGTGTGTCTAATTTTTAATACATAGGGAAATGAACACGACTAATCTCCAGCAATAGATTAAAAGGAAATGATTAATTAAATTGACAAGATGACGTGTTCTTCTTGTAAATAAATTATTTATTTAAGATAAAGGAAATAAAAGATATGTTTATCTGTCAATGTGTTTTGTTTTATTTTGATGATTTCATTATTGAGGAAAAAAGTAGAAAATCAAGAATAATAATATAATATGACTAGCTGCCCGCCCCTCGGCTTCGTACAGCACCACCTATCGGACCCTAATCTATCTAACAAGCTAGAACCAGCCAATCCAACAATACACATTCACAAAATTTCATTGTAATCGGTTGGGTGGTTTCCGAGATTACCGGGTACGAACATGTGAGTAGTAGATCACGTGTATCAGACACGTGATTTAAATCTATGAAGAGGAAGTGGAACTTGTCCGCGACGGAACACCACGTCCTGCGGCCAAAAATCCGCCATCACGTGGGGCAGATAACAATTCGGTACTCGCACTAGGAACTCCTTGAAGTAAACATTCCGGTGCGACTCGAGTAACTGCACCCTCGGTGTGTACCTCGTCTTTTAGCGCACGAACTCCACAATGTCTTCAGCTTTAGTGGTATAATGCAATCGGGAAATGTAAACCGGTTTATTCGGCTTGGGGAAGAATGTCAGAAGTACCAATCAGGACATCATTATACATTTTAATGACTCCATTGTTCAAAACAGAGGCTGGAAGATTAAAAACGGTTAGGAGTTTACCAAGCCTTTCATAATGTAACTATCCTTATTTTGCTAGCCAATCTCGACACATCAGAAATAAGAGATGTTGCCTTACAAATCTTCTATTCATCCAAGTGGTTCTTTGCAATGTTGTTATCTTGAGTTGATATTTTGTAACCAACAAGGGTTTCAGTTTTAGAGTTCCTCATGGCAGTGTACTTATTTCCATTGTCGGTCTCGACTAGTTATATATACTGCATCTGTAAAATTGTAGCTTCCGAATGTTAATATAACTTAGGCCTACACAGAGTGCAAAAATGCCTTAAACCACCATTAAAATCCAAAGTCACTCATCTAAACGTGTCCTCAACCATCCCGAATTATTCATTTAAGAGTATGACGGTATGGCTTATGCTGTATTTTCGAAATCGTCCCATACAGTATATTCAAACTTAAATTCATACACGAATCGTAAATCAGTGAGAAAGTCGTATTTGCTACCACAGATCAATTCTAATATGGCAATATTAGGAAAATATTCCAAATTATTGACCGGTTTTGTTCACATGATTAATTCAACATTGTTATTGAAACGATAATAGTGTGCGCAAATGCGTTATCATCAAATATCACATCATTTAATCTTATCTCATGTATCTAAGTGAACTATCATGTGCTTAGGTTCATATAATAGTTGATTACACCATTATAATATTGTACCTTATTCATGTTTCATAAACATCTATTCAGAAAACGTATTAAAAAAACTCTCCTGTTGCACACAATTCACATCAATTTTGTGTAGCTGTTCATAGAAGACACCTGCTATGCTCTCCAAATTCCAACAGTGTGGTGTCAACAGTCTCGGCGTAAAATGGGGCTATAGTTTCAAGTTTCAACGCCTGATAAAAAGAAATGAATCATATTGTCACAAGAAAAGATTGCTAATCAGTTGTGAGCTAGTCATTGATTTTCCTTGCTTGTGGATAACAACCTGAAGAGTAGGTTTAATTTTATCTTAAAGATAGTACCTAATTTCTTCTGTAGAAATTTAATCTTTAACATTTTGGATTTCTATGATGGATACTTATCAGCTCATCCATCTTACATGTGAATGCCACCTTACATAACCACATATTACAAGGAAAAGGCAAATGGAATAAAAAGAATTCGGTAAAGAAGCTTGCTTACTGCGTATTTTCATTTAAAGACTTTTATATGGATAGTTCTTCAGGATGCATACTAGTCCCTTCTGGCTTGAAATACCTGGGGTACTTGCAGAAGTGCAGTTAATCCAAGCAATGTGCAGTCGATACAGTATCCACTACTGGCTGCTTCAATGTGGCTGTCAGCTTGCACCAAGGATCGGTTCTCAGTCCATATGCATTTTGTCGCTATTACGACGAACATCCAGGAAGAGGCTCCTTGGGGTATACTGTTTGCCAACAACGTTGTGCTCGTTACCGAGGCGCTCGTGGCTAAATAATAACAGCCGCACGAGTCGATATTTAAGGTTAAGCCGTGCTTGCCGAGGTCGGTCGTGGATGGGTGACCATAATTACATATCGAGTTTCCTCCGTGCCTCGGAAAGCACGTTAAGACGTTGGTACCGGCTGTCATTTGTAGATCTTTGACAGTCGTTACGAGTAGTCAGAAGCCAAAACTCTGATATCCAGTCTTACCATGGGGTATCTTATTACCAAGTTACTGGGTTGTGGAGGTCAGATAGGCAGTCGCTTCGTGTAAAATACTGGTACTCTGCTGCATCCGGTTAGACTGGAAGCTGACCCCAAGATAGTTAGGGAAAAGGCTAGGCAGATGATGATTGTGGTCGTTACCAATACAGATTACTTGTTTGATTTTAGCAGTTCTCCAGCCCTGCGCCCATAACTCTTGTCGTAACGCCTATACCGATCAGTACCGATTTCCAGTGCCTCGGTTCGTTTGTCCAAGGGGACCGCACTGGATTAAGTCAGGATGGATGAAATGGCGACAGGTCACTGGAACCATTTGCGACCTACGGATGCCCTCAAATTAAAGGCGAAAATTATAAGTACAAGTCCGTAGACCTGTCGTACTGTATGGATCGGAATACTAGGCGATGATGAAGATGTATGAAAAGACTAGCTGTCCCGCGCAACTTCGTCTGCGTCACATTCCCCGTTCTCGCAACATTTTTCATTGCTGCTCCGCTCCCATTGGTCGTAGCGTGATGATATATAGTTTATATCCTTTCCCAGGTTGAAATCTATCTTCTTGCCAAATTTCATTAAGATCCGATCAGCCTTTTAGTCTTGAAAAGGTAACAAACAAACAAACATACAAACAAACAAACACAGTGACATTCACATTTATAATATTAGTATGGAAGTATGTATATGGATATGGATATTGCGTTTAGCGAAGGTGATAATTGTAAGATGATGTGTGGAGTATCAAAAATGGATAAATAAAAAAATCCATACTTCCATACATAATAAAAATGCGAATGTCACTCTGTCTGTTTGTTTGTTAGCTTTTCACGACTAAACGGCTGATCGGATCTTAATGAAATTTGGCAAGAAGATAGATTTCAACCTTGGGAAGGACATAGGCTACATATCATCACGCTACGACCAATAGGAGCGGAGCAGCAATGAAAAATGTTGCAAAAACGGGGAAAATGTGACGCAGACGAAGTTGCGCGGGACAGCTAGTAAGAATATAAGAGGAAGTTCGAAAGTTGCACCTGTTACAGAGGATGAACATGTGATGAGGAAGGAAGAAACCCATACGCGTGACTGAAATAAATATACATGTTGATGAATGAAGAGAGAGAGGAAAACCAAAGAAAAGATGGATGGATTGTATGAGGAATGGAGTGAAATAAAGAGGAGTAAATGATGGAGTGACGGTTAACAGGGAAAACTGAAAAAGAGAAACGTGTGTCTAAAGTAACATGGAACAAGGGCAGGAAGATGAGGCTTGCAAACATAAGATTTTTTTGGCTTTTACTTTGATGAACCGGAACGAACAATGACTAAAAGATTGTTAAAGGAAATAACAAATAGATTAGAATAGTAAGTGAATACGATCATAAATTCCGTTTTTCCTTAGAGCTGTGTATCTATTGTATTTAAACGTCCTATTAGTCATCGCAGCAATATAGAGATAAATAAATGTATTTATCTGATAAAACTAGTCACTAAATATTAAACAACGCGTTCGAAAGGTGACTACACAATAGCAAAAAGATCTGATTAAAAGTCTGATAAGAATGTTTATCAAGTATCGTTATCTACACTCAACATTTTTATCTATAAATCGAAATATGGTTGAACAAAGTTCAGTATAATCACTTACCTCGTAGGAAAACGAGTACAAGGTGTTTTTTGTGATAAAAAAGAGATTTTCAATTTAGTGAAATGAATCAGAACAACGATTTTGTTGATCGTAAGTATTTCTTTTTAATCTTTGTGGAGTTTTATTTTTTGAAATTTTAATTTACCTAACCCTAGATAACTTATCGAATTAGGATAAGTGCTCGAGTACAAAATTGCGAAAATGATATTATTATGATTAAAATTAGCTAGCGTGTGTGATCTGCTGACCCCATTTATTAATTTATTTTTATTACTTGATATTATAACCCATTTTTGTGAACCTTACACGTTTCAAGTACAAGTTTATTCTATTACTTGCTGGTATTTTTTTTTTATCGGGACTCAACAAAAATCGATAGGTCTGATAATGACATGTAAGAACATAACTTCAAGAAAAGGTGTCCCTTCTCCTACATTTAAATCGGTTTAGGATAATGATCAACAGTGAATCGTGTTTTTTTATTAACCTTGTCCCACTCCTGGGCATAGGCCTTCCCCCATTCCACTCACTTTAATCGATTCGAGGGGTCTTGGCAGCATGACTATGTCGTTTTTTTGACGAGACGAGGCGCAACGTCAAGAATATTAAGTTATTAAAGTAAAAAAAACAGAACCAATTTTTGTAAAAAAAGAAATACCTATTTAAGTAATCCTGATGCTTCACTTGGTATATTTCCTAACAATTTACGTACATTGTACACTGTACAGATAAGATAAAATCTTTCACAAATACAATGACGTGTATCAAACCAATAACTGACTCACAAAGTCACAATCCTATTCATAATGGGTGGTTTAAATGTTTAATGAAAATAGTCTAGTGTAAACGCTAAGCATGCGATCCTGGGTTCGATTGTCAGTTCAGGCAAAGTGTTATTGGGTTCCTCTATCAATCATCAAATCATCAATCAATCATCATCTTGGGAGCCCGATTAACGGCAATAGGCCCCTATTACAAAGGACTCAAACATAACTGGCGAAATGTAGATAACCAATAGGTACACTTCAACCTCACTCTGCAGATTAATTAAAGCATGATTCATTTAAGTATAAATAAATTTTCGTTTTCTTAATTTCAGCTAAAGGCCAGGGCATGCCTCCACCATACACAGATGGGCCCCCACCACCGGTGAGAGTCACCACACACACCCAACACACGTACCCTGCCCAACCTACCCAACCTCCACCAGCTCACGTAGTGTACCATGGGAATATGGGACCAACCGTGATCCCAGTGATTGTCAGTCCACAGATGGGCCCAAAACCAGCTCCAATGACCTGTCGATCATGCAACGCGGAGATAATCACAAGAGTTGAATTGAAGTCTTCTTCGAAAACCCATTTGTTCGCTCTCCTGCTTTGTTTAGTGTAAGTATTTTATTTTTGTTTAAATAATATTGGCCAGCTGAAGCAGGCCCAACAAACTCTGGCGTGACGATCTGGACTCAGTTTTACCAGATTGGTCTGAGAAGGCAAATGTCAAGGAAAAGTGGAAAGCTATGGTGGAGGCCTTTACCCAGCAGTGGGACAAAGCAGTATGTAGTAGTAGTAATATACATATATTGGCCAGTACTTTTCTCACTGTAGAGTGCCTTTTAGACCTCACCCACACCCAAAAAACCCCGCCCACAAATCGCATTTTGACTTTGAATAAAAATTTTAGACTGTTTAAGTGCAGAGGGTTTAGAAAAGTTACAATCATTCTGTGGTCAGGGTGAGAGTGTCATCGACGCACAAATGAGTACCACATACCTCATTCCTAGAACCTGGACATAGAAATATTTCGCCAGTAATGTAAAAAAAAATCTGCTGTTTTCCTATACGCAATATACAGTCAATATTGTGTAACATAATTTCATTTCAGAATTATGTTTTGAATACGTGGTTAACTTTTTGCGCGTCGATGTCCCTTCCACCTAATATTCTTACTTTTTACAAGACTTCGGTTGCTAATGTCAAACCATTTGTTGGGTTGGAGGTGTGGGGGGTTCCCTCTACTGGTTTGCCTTTATCCTAAACCTGTAGTGTCCGTAGGTTTTGTTTCTAATTATTATTTTACAATTTCAGGTTCTGGCCCTGTGTGTGCCTGCCTTACTGTATCGACAGCTGCCACAACGCAGACCACTACTGTCCAAACTGCAACGCCTACATTGGCAGCTACACCAACTAAATCCAGCTAAACCTAATCAACACTGATAATGGGTTTCTTTATATGAACTACGCCGAAAATAAAAGATAAGTGCCAGTGTGAGATTGTGTTATCGACATTGTTTGCGAATTTTAAACAACGTTACAACATTTTGGCGTTGTCACCAAAATGTTAGATTAAAAATCGTATCAACGAATTTATTCTAATAAATTAGGTATTATTTTATTCGTCTGTCTATCTGACTGTTACGCCATATCAGAAATCTATGTGAAAAGATGTATAGAGTACCTTGTATTTTTAGTCACCGAATGTAGTACCTATTTTTTTCAATTTAGACTTAAGATTAGTATTCTAATGTATTAATATAATCATCATTTTCTTGCCCTTATTCTGATTCGTCCATACTTCTCTATTACTCGTCATCTCTTCAAACTCCTCCTTTCTTACCATGTCATCCTTCACACAGTCCATCCATCGTGTCTTTGGTCTTCTTATACTCTTATACCCATTCACATTCTTAATCAAATATTTCCTCGCGACATTTTCCTTATTTATCCCCATCGTAATCTGGTATGGGCATGTGCCCATACCACGACCGATTACCACGCAACTTTTCAGTCCCGGTCCTAAATGACGTTCATTCTGAAAAAGAATTTGTGCAATCGATGTTTGTCTGTTTGGCTTAAGGTAGTATACATTTCGTGATGTTTATATGTATAAATAAAAGATGTATTTCGAATTATAAATAGGTATAAGTAAACTAGCAACATACTTTGAAATATAGCCTAGTTGATTCTGAGGTGCCGTATTACAGGCATGTTGCTGATCCAGTTCTGTAAAATGACAATGTCATTGTACCGATATAAATCTATCATCACTGTTAGGACTATTGTATCGATAAACCTGATATAGTGGTGATAGATCATTAGTTATTATTATTATTTATTTATTTATGTACACACAAAATACTTAAAAGGACAGTACATTAAGATAATAGAGCACAAAGGTACTAGCAGACCTGCGAGAGGAAAGTTGGATTAGAAATGTAGACACTCGTAGTGTGTAGAAAGGACGAAATTGGAAAATTTAAATTAGAGCTTAAAACAAAAATATACCTTAAAAAATAAACATACAAGTATATACACATATAAGAAAAAGGTAAATATATACCTATAACATATATTAGAATATTACAATATAGAAGAAAGGTAATGCTCTTTAACTAATTTCATAAATTAAATTAAATTTATCAATGAGCGTGCTGCATTTTATGATAGTCGATATTACTTTGGCGCATAGCAATAGTTGTTAACCTAGCACAGAGCGAGAAAGATATAATATCTTTAACTATTATTGTGACTATTGCATGTCATAACTACGACTTTTTTAATAACCTAGTATTTCGACGAATGATTGCCATGTTGGTCTAGTGGTCGCAAGCGCGACTGCATGAGGCTGGAGAGTGGACATGGGCTCGATTCCCAGGTTTTTTGTTATTAGATTTTTTCATCAGGAATTTGTCAGAAGCTACCACGAAGTCTGGAGTGGTGCCCGGTTGATGTCAATGTGCTCGCCTCTATTACACGGGACTTACACATAACTGTCAAAATGTGCTAATGCGTTCACTTTGCTTCACCCATCGAGGATAGGCGTGATGTTATTTTATGTGTACAAAGCGTCATGAGGTCATCGCTATGTGGCTGGATACACATCATGAGGAAGTTCTAGTCACTAGAATCTGAATCGGGTGGCTTGGACTCAGTTCCTCATGCCTGGGTATTATTCGTATTATTAATATGTTCTCATATATAACAATATGAAGAAATGTTTAAAAATATATATGTGTTTTAATAAATACTGAGAATTGGCAAATATTTTATTCTGTTTTATTTAACTTTAATTAAACCTAATATAGGCTGCTGTTTTCATTATATGTTTGGAATATTTTATTATTATATGTCTATAACGGGTTGATTTCAACCGCAGCCTGAATGTGTTAAGAAGAAGATATAATTGGATCAATTGACTAAGGGAAGACAGGCGCGATGTGACATAGCATTTCTTATGATAAAAATATCCCAAATTATAATATTGACCAATTCAAAAATCGACAAGGTCGATTGATCACGCGGGTCCCGCCTGTGCGGGATCAATTGACTAAGGGAAAACAGGCGCGATGTGACATAGCATTTCTTAGGATAAAAATATCTCAAATTATAATATTGACCAATTCAAAAATCGACTAGGTCGATTGATCACGCGGGTCCCGCCTGTGCGGGATCAATTGACTAAGGGAAAACAGGCGCGATGTGACATAGCATTTCTTATGATAAAAATATCTCAAATTATAATATTGACCAATTCAAAAATCGACTAGGTCGATTGATCCCGTGGGTCCATTGACTACAGAGCATTTATACATGTAATGCTAACCTAACCTAATGAGTAAGTTGTAACAATGATATACAGCAAAAAATATTGTACCTGACGAAATATTGTGCAATTTATTACATTTTAACGCCTGATAAAAGTTATTGTACATATCTGTAGGCCATGACGTCTTAAAGCAGTATAGTTTTACTCTTATTCCAGTGTGGGAAAGGGACGGAGCTATACAGGATGTCTAGCGCCATCTCTTTCCCACACTGGAAAAGGAGTAAAACAATGGTAGGCCACTAGGACACTAGAGACAGGCGAATTCTTTGACTAGTTAAAGTGAGTTATCTGGGTAGTAGTTCGAGAGTAACAATTTATAGGGATAATTCATACGTAGCATTCTGGTACTTATGATCCTGGTCAAATGAGTAACAAACATATTGTATTTCAGACAGCCGTGGTCGCAGAATGGAAAAAACGAAATAAATAGTTTCTTTAACTTTTACACACTTTATTGTAACAGAGTCAATAATTATCACTACTGTACTGAGTAAAAACTCTGTAGATACTTAAAAGGAAACACAAAGTAGTTTTTACTTATTCCAGTGTGGGAAAGAGACGGAGCTATACAGGATGTCTAGCGCCATCTCTTTCCCACACTAGAAAAGGAGTAAAACAATAATGTTTTAAGACGTCATGGTAGACCACCTGTTCATAGATAATGTTACGTAGGTACATTTGTATTGATTACTAGTTATTCGCTTTTTAAATATTTTTGATTCTGGCAACACACTTCTTCTGATTAATCCACGAGATTATACATAATACACAATGAAATAATATGTTCAATACATTTGCTGAGACATGATGAGGTCATGGGTTCGATTCCCCAGGTCGAGCATAGTATTATTGAGTTTTTCAGTGATGTTTTGAGATGTTTTCAGTCGTAGCCTGAAGTCTAACTTTGTTCCCAGTTAATGTCAATAGGCTCACTTTCTATTACATGGTACAACTAAAGAAATGTCGGCGAGCTAAAGGTACCTACTACTAAAGGTGTGCCAACCCTTCGGGGATTACAAGCGTGATGTTCTGCTCACTATTTAATACCATGTGCACTTTATCCGGCCACTTGGCAATAATTTACGATGCGTCATTCAGTCAAGTACCCCACGAATAACAAAATAATGTTACTTAAGGTTACACTAGTCGGTCATTCTTCCATACAAACGTAGTATGGTGATTACTAGTCTGTTTGACGGTGTAGGTACAAAACTAAAATTTGTATCAACTGGTTTTGTCATTATCTAGCCCTGTATGGAAGCAGAATTGGAAAAAAAATTTGTTTAGAAGTTGTGAGCGTCGGAACTTCCATATTTTAACACTAATTTTAGCTTATCTTTGGGCGCATATAAATAACTTATGTAGTAAGAAATGGGAAGAGTGAAACCGTACAGGGATAGATAATTTATTCAAAAACTCAAATAATTTATTTTGAGTAGATACATCCAGCAGTTTTTCCATAATGTCTATACGGCCAAAAATAAATTTATGAAATTTCACACGCTCATTTTCGTTATAAATGGTCGTATATTTCACTAAATAAATGAATAAATATACAAACTAGATAGATGAATACTAAACAAATCAAACTAAATAAATTAAAACTTTCCTAAATTGCATGCATATTAGCCACACCCAACGAGTGCGAGCCGACGACTTGTGCACCCTTAAGTATTTGTCCTTAAAGACCGTAGCATGGTCTCTTTAAAAACCTATTGAGTCCGTATTTTATGGCACTTATACCAGTCCTAATTTGGACGCAATATTTTTTTCGTCAAGGTAGGTCCAATTCTCAATCTCAGTTTTAAGAATCAAGTGTGTAAGCGCAGCACACATTTTGCAGCCACATCTGGTTATTGCTAATAAGGCACTGGATTGGTCTTTTTTCATTATATGCAATATGCATTGCATTATAAGCAACTAGCCTATGCCCGCGGCTTCGCACGCGTGGAGTTCGATCACTGTCCCATGGGATTTTACTATCGGGATAAAAATTATACTATGTGTTAATCCAGGTTATAAACTAACCCTGTGCCAAATTTCGTCCAAATCCGTTCAGGTGTTTTCGCGTGAAAGAGTAACAAACATCCATCCATCCATACTTACAAACTTTCGCGTTTATAATATTAGTAGGATGGAGAAATAAAAAATCGAACTTATGTCATCAGGAAAATACGTTTTTGTAAGCCTAGGAAAAATTGGATCTTAGTCAAAATTTAAGAACTGTGCAGTCTACCGCACGCCAGTGTAACAAAACTAGAAAAGGCTGGCCTAGTAGTGTCCGGAGGTAACAGCTACAGCTTACGCTCGTGGTTTCGAACCCAGGTAGGCGCATACCTTGTGTAATTTATTTCATCACCACTGCTCCCAAAACGGTGAAACAATACATCATCACCTAGCCCTTTCACGGCTTTCGGCTTCCAGACTCACCGGATACAACTGAATACAAATATTTTACATGGAGCGACTGCCTATCTGACCTCCACAACCTCGTTAGTACTGGGTAAAACGATAGTAACACTGGTTGCCAGACTTTCGGGCCACTGAGTCCATTACCTGTAACGACTGACAAAGAGATAGATAGATAGATAAATCATTTATTCAGTGCACACAAAAGACATAGCACAACACACATAAGCACAATTAATGACACAGATTACATAAATATACCTATATAAAAACAAGGTGCCAATATACAAAAAGAAAAACAAAAAAAAAACATATTTATGAAACAGTTTTAGTAACACCATGACATTCAAATAAAATAACGAGTATACAAGGTACGGTGTGCGTCTCAAGGTTGCACCAAATGGGAGTCCAGCACAGCATGTGTCAGGCATGCACCTGACGCTGATATTCTGCTACAAAGATATACAAATGACAATCGGGACCAACGAATTAACGTGTTTTCAGAAGCACGGAGGAAATTCGGTATGTAACGGGTTGCCTCCCATCCACAGACCAACCTTGGCTAGCGCGGCTTAACCGGATGATTGGTCTGAAGGGCTGTTATTATTTGGCCGCGAGCTAGAACGGTGAAGGAAAACATCATGAGTAAACCCATGGACTAGAACCAAACATTCGAAGACACAATGTCTTCGACATATACCAACCAATATTCCAAGGGTTCGTAATACCGTCATAAAAAGTTCCTGACTATTATCTATCCCTCTGCCAAATTTCATCCAGATCCATTCAGTAGTTTTTGCCTGAAAGAGTTAAAAACATGCAAACATCTATACATGCAGACATTTTCGCTTTTATTATTAGGTAGTAGGATTTCCTCTGAGAGAGTCCTCTCTATGGCCGACCTTTGTCCCAGCATTGGGAACATTGCAAGCTAATTATGCTTTATGCTAAGTATCGTATTGAAACTTCGCGGTACACTAGGCCAGCTGAAGTTTAAAGTATGGGTGACTGTAGTACGCACTGTGACCAATCCAAACTATACAAAACCAGTATGAGCTGATCTCACATTGTACAGAAGCTGATTGAAAGCGAGGTCAGGTTATACTGAATATGTTTAGTTTGATGTGTCGCCGTGTGTGTACCCAGTCTAGGTTTTTCGAATAAATAATACTTAAATTAAATTATAAATTTATTTCTACAACTTCATTATACATTTCATCGGTGCGGTCTCAACCCTTGAACTAGGGTAACCTATATGACAGGGGTTGAGGAATACGCCGCCGCCGGTTACATTGATCTGAATGAGGGAACTTAGACAGTGCTTATTACAACAACTATAGAAAATTATAATAATAAACCAGAAAAAAAACTAACAGTAACATAATAAGAACATACGATAAAAATAAAGGTACATGATTTTAGAATAGAGAATAATTATATTAAGTCGATTTAAATGTAGCCACATGCTTATCATATTTTGATAAAATAATTATGAGATATAAGTCTAAGTGCCCATTTACGCAGGCGCGGCGCGTGGAGCGGGGCGTTGCGCGGCGCGTTCCGCTTTAAATTCAAACATAAGGCGATGTATGAGAGCGTTTACGGAGAAGCGGTCTGACGCCCGTTTGCTTGAGATATAGGCGGCCGACGCGGCGTTATGTCAAACAGACAATACAAGCAAACGGCAGTGCCCGGGTTCGATTCCCATACGGAACGAATTTACAACGTCGTAGTTTTATCCGAAAACAATCATTTTGTTTTTATCTTAATTTTATTTGTGTTTTTTTTCGTAAATTTTGTTCGATTTTTATTTGTTATTCATGATTATCTAACTGTTTTTTGAATGGTTCAAAAACTAAAAGTATATATTTTTAAACTAGATATTTTATAATGATTTGAAAACCCTACATAATGCATTAAAATAAAACAGTGTCCTAGTTTTAAAAAGTAATATTTAAACATCATTAACAAAAAAAAAACACAAAAAGAAAATCCTTACTTGCTAGGATTTGATCCTGCACCTTCTGATTCACAGTCCGGTCACAGTACCGTTAGACTATATACTTCATTGACACTTGAACCGAAATAGACATTCTATTCTAATGCATGACATGAAAATTGACAGTTTTCAAACAGTTGAAGAATATGGTCCCACGTTGGGCTAAAAGCGTGCGACGCGGCGTCCGCCGCGGCGTTATGTCAAACGCTCAAATACAAGAAAATGGTTCCACGTTGGGCTGCAAGCGGTCCACGCGGCGGTATGTCACACGGACAAGTTTCAAGCATACGGCAGTGCCCGGGTTCGATTCCCATCCGGAACAAATTTATAATGTCTTAGTTTTATACAATAATAATCATTTCATTTTTATTTAAAAAAAAAAAAAAAAGTTAATTTTTTTTTGAGCGTTTGTATATCTGACCTCCACAACCCAGTTAGTACTGGGTAATACGATACCCCTTGGTAGGACTGGTTGTCAGACTTTCGGGCCACTGAAATTATTAACTAGTGATTGCTGATGATAAAAACGTAAAGTACGAACGAAACTTTTTTTCGAGAATTTAGCTAATATGGCAACATTCATCGTCAATCAAAACAAAAAATACCATATTTGTCATAAATATTGTCACTTCTCTGTCTTGATCAATTAAAATCGTAATGTTTGGTTTTGTTGTGAATAGTTTTGCATATTATTTATTTACCCGTCTTATTTGTTTCGTGGTGAAGTAGACAACACGAGAATGTTAAGGTGTGCAGAGATGATGACGACTAAAACAATGCCAAAGATTACAGTTGTGGCTAGCATGTGTGGGGAACATCGTAATACGATGTTCCCATACTATGGGGAATATGGTAATGCCGATGCTGATAGAATGCCCGCGACGCCGGGCTCTCTCTTATTTGAAGAAGTTCTAATAAGTTCACAATGATATGCTGCTTGAAATAAATGTTTTATTCAACTTCATAATTCATGTTTTATTTTTGCCTAGTCCATGGCGCAATTATACTTGGTCGTTGCCCGAATTCGATTGCCTTTGGAATTCGTCAAACGACCAAGTGTAAATGAACGCGGCCGAGTACGCGAACACACTCGTCCAACTACATTTTTTTTCCACTATTGTAAGCTTCTATGTATTCCATTGCGATGACTAGTGTAATTACGCCATAGGAGAATCACCGCTATATGGCGGTGATTCTTCTAGGCTAGGCAGACGCCTAGCCTTTTCCCAGCTATGTTGGTGTAGTGGTATGTAACCCACACGGTCGATTTTCAGTCTATGCAGATGCAGCTGAATACCAGTATTTTACATGGAGCGACTGCCTATCTGATCATTAAAGAGTAAGCGACCCAAAATCATTAAATATCGTGATGAGTTGTGCAAATGCTCCGCAGCATGGATAACAAGACAGGCCTGAAATTTTACGTAATTAGGTTACATTGGATTGTAAATTAAGATGAAATTATCATTCATCTTATAATAACAATTATAAATAGTCCAATTTACGATAAAAAATAAACACCATTTTTTTTTTTTAAATAAAAATAAAATGATAATTATTGGATAAAACTACGACATTATAAATTTGTTCCGTATGGGAATCGAACCCGGGCACTGCCTTTTGCTTGTATTGTCCGTGTGACATAACGCCGCATAGACCGCTTGCAGACCAACCTGGATCCATTTCCTTGTATTTGATCGTTTGACATAACGCCGCGGCGGACGCCGCGTCGCACGCTTGTAGCCCAACGTGGGACCATATTCTTCAACTGTTTGAAGACTGTCAATTTTCATATCATGCATTAGAATAGAACGTCTATTTCGAACCAGGTGTCAATGAAGTACATAGTCTAGTAGTATTGTGATCGGACTGTGAATCAGTAGTTGCAGGATCAAATCCTAACAAGCAAGGATTTTCTTTTTGTGTTTTTTTTTGGTTAATGATGTTTAAATATTTCTTTTTAAAACTAGGACACTGTTTTATTTTAATGCATTATGTAGGATTTTCAAATCATTATAAAATATCTATTTTAAAAATATATACTTACTTTTAGTTTTTGAACCATTCAAAAAACAGATAATCGTAAATAACAAATAAAAATCGAACAAAATTTACGAAAAAAAAACAAATAAAATTAAGATAAAAACAAAATGATTATTTTTGGAAAAAAACTACGACATTGTAAATTTGTTTCATATGGGAATCGAACCCAGGCACTGCCGTATGCTTGTATTGTCCGAGTGACATAACGCCGCGTCAACCGCTTGCAGCCCAACGTGGGACCACTTCTTTCAAGTATTTGAGCGTTTGACATAACGCCGCGGCGGACGCGGCGTCGCACGCTTGTAGCCCAACGTGGGACCATTTTCTTCAATTGTTTGAAAACTGACAACCGTCAATTATCATGTATTAGAATAGAACGTCTATTTTACACAAGTGTCAGTGAAGTAATTGACCTTGTGGTATTGCGGCCGGACTGTGAATAAGATGATGCAGGATCAAATCACAGATGTTTAAATAATTGTTTTGGTATTTTTTCTTTTTGTTCTTTTTTTTTATGCTGTAAAATATTACTTTTTGTAACTAGGTGTACTGTTTTATTTATATGCATCTGTATGATTTTCAAATCATTATAAAATATGTAGTTTAATAATATATACTTTTAGTTTGTGAACCATTCAAAGAACAGTTAGGTAATCGTGAATAACAAATAAAAAAAGAACCAAATTTACGAAAAAAAAAACACTAAGAAAATTAAAATAAATACAAAATGAGTATTTTGGATAAAAGTACGACATTGTCAATTTGTTTCGTATGGGAATCGAACCTGGGCACTGCTTTAGGCTTGTATTGTCAGTGTGACATAACAAATCAAATGGTCCCACGTTGGGCTTCAAGCGTTCGACGCGTCTCCGTAAACGGCAAAAACGCCAGACGCGCCGCGCGACGCCTATTGCAACGCCCCGCGCCACGCGCCGCGCCTGCGTAAATGAGCCCTAAAACAGACGACAATAACATTGATTAACACTATGCATGTTATCATTGGTATCACGTTATCGTTAGTGTTAATATCGTAAGTTTTTTAACAAGTTATGCTTGTGGCTTTGCCCACGAAAACGTTATTTCTTTAGAATAGCTCTTGTGTTGTGAATAATAATGGGTGTAAAATGACCGTTAAGAAAGGTACTTATTTTCTCCGTCATTGCAATCAATTTTTTGTTCAGCCAAAACCATACCTGGGAACCTTCTAGTTATGGACGTATTGAAGGTCAAATTTCAAATTTTCTCATAAGTTTTTTTTTAAATACTAGTTAGTAGTATACTTTACTTTAAATACCTCCATGACCCGTTTACTTTTCAATGCATTGATATGCACAATGTTTTGAGTGCGTTACATTGAGTTCTACCGTAAAACGTGATTAACCCCCAAAAATACGTTTTCCAGCAATAGATTTTTTGCGTTGATTTTATTAGTTACTTAGGTGTACAGAATGCTCAGTTTGACGGCTTTGTAAATTTCGTTTCGTTTAAAACCTGTATGTTAACTTAATAATAAGTTTTTTACGAGGTTGACAAGGCAAGGTACCGCTGGATCAATACTCCTAGTGAGATTACTTTTTTTTGCGTACAGTACATTAACGTAGTGTTTTAAGTTAGCATAGTCAACGTTTTACTTTTGTTGCTGGAATATAGGAAATTTTAATATTTCTTCTTATGGGACAAGCATACCAACTCTATTCCCAAACCACTGCAACTTCTGAAATGAACTCCTGAAATTAATTAACAGTAGTAACCACCAGAAAAACGCCGAGACAATGAAGCTGGATGAAGTCCCAGAGAAACAATGTTTACTTTCTTGGACAACAAAATTGATCATAAAGAGGAGCGGAAGAGTAGGAAGAACATAATTAAGGAAATTTCGAAACGCCTACTAGACGCTTTCGGTGACCCAAGGGCTGGCTTTTACTTTGGCCAAAGGCTAAGTATCGCCATACAACGTGGCAATGCTGCCAGTCTCTTGGGCACATTACCAGCTGACAGCGTTGATGAAGAGTTTTTCACATCCTGTATATTTTATTGTTGTTTTAGTTATTTAATGTATTAGTTTGTTAATCGTTATAATGTATAAAGTAGTTATTTAAAATAAAGAAAACTTTGTTCCATTATCAACGAACATCTATACATTCAAACCCAGGGTAAACTATAAATATCTATTGTTTTCTAATAGTATTAAGATCGGGGAAGTCCAACAGACAGTTTATGGTAAAAAAAGGGGAAAAAATATGTCTCTATACATAACATCAATGTTTATTTATTTATTCTTCTACAAACACTGCCATTGTTTCCAATGAACAATTATGAGATTACAAAGGCGGACTTGAATCTGGTTGGTCGTTGTGGCTTGTATATTTAAAAAAACCGTTATTTAGAGAAAATTCTAGAAGTTTTTTCGAAAAACCCAGTCCGTTTAGGACACTTAGAACCGTGATTGCTCATTGGCTAAGTAGAGAATAATCGTGTGAACGTCGGACTGCGGTTCAAATTCGAGCCAAAGATACGCACATCTGATTTTTCGGTTGTATGTGCGTATTGTATAAGTCTCTATATGTATACAGGGTGTAATGGAAAGGGTATATACATCCTTAAGGGTGTGCTACAGACCATCAAACTGAACATGTTTCTAATATAAAAAAAAATTTGCAGCAAAAAAAAATATCAGCTGCCTATACATTTGGGTCGAATAGGTATTGTAATTTTCTATGGGCAAGCAGATATTTTTTTTGCTGAAAAACATATTTTATGATGAGAAACATGTTCAGTTTGATAGTCTGTAGCACACCCTTAAGTATGTATATACCCTTTCCGTTACACCCTGTATATAGCTACGGTGAAATAAAAATTTCGTAAGAAACCAGCGTGCCTGAGAAATATTTCTCGACAGCGCAGCATGTGAAATCAAGTCAGAGGCCCATGGGCGGTATAAAAACTCTGACACTTGGTTCTCAATTTGGTCATAACATAACCAATGTTTATGATCAGGTGTTCTGATCACCCAATGAGCTGAAATGTTCATGTTGTTCAGATGTTATATTGTCGGCACGGTTGGTTTAGTGGATCGGCGATTGGCTGCAGCGCTGCGTATCGCGGCTTTGATTGCACGTAACAAATACTTGTATGGTCTACAGGTAGTTGTTTCGGGTTTGTGTGAGTTTAAATGTTTGGAAACGACCAAGGATAAAGGAAAAATTCCTAGTGTTGAGCAACGTATTTTTTTTTTAAATAAAGAAATTGCACGAGTTAAATTGTTAAATAATGCGTGCATTTTTGCAAAAACCATTTTCCAATTATCCTGCGACATTTACAAGCCACAAGGTTATTTATCCACGTGATTTAAGTCCGTCAATGCAATAAATTCAAAACACTGTCATTAATGTATATCTACCATTGACGACTAAATTCCTTGTCTCCTTTTGTGAATGAGCCCGACCAAGAGTCGCATTTTCTATGTGCAATGTTCAGTCTCCAAAGATTTTGCAAGAACATGTTTTTTTTTTTATAATCGTTGTTATCTGTTCTACCTTGTCACGTCAACTGATAAGTCGTGAAATCATTTTATTCTAAGCTCATTAACGTCAGTTGTACAGATATACCAACATATTACTTACATACATTTTTGGTGAATTTTAATTCAATATTTTTTCAGTGTCGTGTGTTTTGGTGTATTGATAGACATTGAAATAATTTTGTGCTTGGATCCACATTGATTTTGTGCGATATTGTGATTGTAATAGAGAACAATTATGTAAGTGTTGGTAGTATTTATTACCATTGTACGATAACAAAAGGGCATCTTTCTAGAATATGACAACGGCCAGTGACACTATCTTAATGGAGTAGAATTTATTGTTTTATCTTCAGCCTGAATTATGTGTAAAACAAAATACAATATCTCAGTGTAGTATTTGAATCTATAGCGATTCAAAATCGGCTATCAGGCGAGTTGTGGCTAAACGCAACCCCAAGCAGTCAATTCAGTACTTATACAAAAAAAATCTCGTGAATCTTTGGTATTTTTTTTCTTTTTCGGTCCACTTTGAAATCAAGTGGAATATACTCGGAGTTTCTTAGTGCTTTTCTATAATTGTACTTTGTTCCTTTTAATTTCAGAAAACATGAGTTACCCCGCAAACCCGCCTCCCTACCAGGGTCCAGAACCGGGTATCCAAGTGATCCACGTCCAGCCAATGCCAGTGCATTATCCAGTTATGATTGGTCAGCCAGTAGGCCCGGAGCCTGCGATCATTGTTTGCCAGTCCTGTCGCCACCAGATTGTGACGAAAATTGCAGTCCAGCCATCATTAAAGACACATCTTTGGGCGTTCTGTCTTTTTTTCATAGGGTGAGTTTTACATTAGTTTGCTTAACAACAAACCAATAATAAACAATGGTGATTATGTCAGACCTGCCAGTCTTTCTGTATAGTGTGGTTTAAGTGAACCTAGTGTCAGTTTTATCGGCCTCTGACTTGGCTTTACGGTCCGTAAAGCTTTTACTAGGTATGTTTTCCTTCACCGAAGCAAGTGATAATTATACAATATGCACATGAATCGGTTAAATCAGTCTTGGGTTCGAACTCGAGACCCATGATTTGGCAGTCCGAAGGTCATACAACTAGGCTATCACTGCTTCCTGCCAGTGACCCAACTCAACAGCAGCCAATAAAGTTATTGTGGAACTGTTGTCAAAGAAATAAAAGACCAGTGCGACATTGATGAAAAATCGGAGGTTATAAATCGACCAAAGAAAAAAAAAATACGCCGACCCAAATGAGTGGGATCAGTTGACTAAAGAACTAAATAAATGTGAAAAGACGACACACGGTGACGTCACGACCATTATGGGTGTAATTACAATTACTTAGTATTTGAAGTTTTTATATTCTGTGGTCCTATTCAAAGGCTTGAATGGCTCAGTGGCAGTGGTTGCTCCATGTTCATTTCGTGTTCGATTCCTGCATGGTTTTATAACAAAATAATACTTAGTTTTGCTATGACCTACACTTAGTTAGATAAACTACTAACTAAATGTAGGTCATAGGTACGTTCTACGTAACAAACATAATACCTAATACTTTAAAACTCACCTCAACAAAATGGTAGAATATTTGGCATTTACTTCATTCTTTTTCTGCATATTTTCAGATGCTGGCCTTGCATGTGCATACCTTACTGTACTCCTGCCTGCATGAACGTAGACCACTATTGCCCCAACTGCAACGCATACGTTGGGAAATACGAATAAATTAGAATAAGCTTAGTATCTAAGGACATTAATTTTTGGTTATCGCTGTTTTTTTGTTAATTGTCTAGCCAAAAAGCGTATGACTTAACGGTAAAGCGGCCCATTCTCAATTATACATTGTCATCTGCTTTGTTGTTTTGCGCGTGGATACTTTGATGGTAAAGCTCTAGTTAAACTGAGGCGAACCCCGCGTGCAATGCGGGGCGAAATTCACTCGCATTGCGTTAACTTACTATGGAGGTGTTTAAACTGACGCGAATAGTTGCGTGACTTTTTCCCCTCTCAAAATCGCAACGCGGTTTTTACCTCAGTTTACACAGTCCTTTACGAATGACGTATGGGCATTACGGCACGCAATCTATACATTTCCAGCATAACATGACCTCGCTTCGTATAAATTTCAAATACTATGAGAGATCCACATAAACTGGTGTCGTATAGCTTTGGTCGCCTTGCGTACAACAGGCGACATCTCGGTGGCAAATGTGTTGCAGCATATTGAATGGGCCTTCTTACCTAAGACTTAGTCTTAGTTTATTGGGCATGATGATTATTTCATACTATTATGCGAACTTACCTATTAGCTAATCAATAATGAAAATTATTAATCTAAAGTATTTTAAAGCGATAAGGAGTTAACACGTACCTACTGGCTGTGCTAGAGCCATTTAATTCGGAAAAAGTTATTATTATCGTGATTCATTCCTTCTAGAGCCTTTGTACAAAAATGTAAATAGGTACCTATATTCAGCATGAATCAGAAAAGTGTGACTGTTCAATTTGATCGTCTGAATCACACACTTAAATAAGTATGTACTTATAACATACTTTCCTGATACTCCCTGCATATGGAATATGTGCCCAAGAGTATGTAAATAAAAATGTTGCTTCTTTCGTTTTCATGTCGTTAGTACTTTGACGTTGTAGGTAACTAAGTCAATAAATAGTTCCAATAATACTTGAACTACTAGACTTTTTACTCAAAAAATAATGTTACATTTTGTAAACGTTAAAAGTATCTCGCCCATTTACTTAAAAATAATAACATTGAAATAAAAAGCCAGAAATTGTAACAGATCAGTCACCTTGAATGTATGCAAGCCTCTGATCATAAGTAGGTCCTAACCAGATTTTGTGGTTTCAGACGGAACTGTTAGAATAAATACCTCATTGAATTCATGCAGGCCTAGTACTTTTTGTAGGGTATTCACTAAAAAGACGATTTTAGCCGCGCCAACACCTTCTTCATGATTCTGCTCTCCTAGTTATTTCCGTTCGAATTCTAAATTGAGTTATCTCGTAACAAACCTTGTTGTGCCAGAGAGAGACAAAAAATAACAACATCTAGAGAAAGTTTAATTGTAACTTTGGGAGCTGACTGTACCGTACTAAAAAAAAGAAATTATGGATTACGAAAGGGACTCAATGTAAGAATATTAAAATAGTAACGAAATGGCACCGTTTTTCACTCGTTTTGCACGTCTTTTGTTTAGTAGTCCAAATGGGAAAGTTACCAGATGGGATGTACCCCTTTTTTTTTTGTTTTTTTTTTTACGTATGGTAAATCATCAAATGACTTCTCCCGCTCTGAGCGGAGCGGGAGGGAGTGTCAGACTTGTACTGACTAAAACCCATCCATGTTCCTTCTTAGCCCTTTGTGTTCCAGGGCCACGGTATCTCTTTTGAACAGTCCCGCAACCCTGGTAGGCATCGGCCCTCTCGGACCCCTTCCGGTTTGCTGTCATCTCCTTGAAGCGCGCGTGGAAAACGTACGCGCCGTCGACACGGCCTGTCGTCATGAGACGGACGACATCCTTAGTCAGAGTTTTTATACAGCCCATGGGCCTCTGACTTGGCTTTACATACCGTCGAGTAATATGTCTCAAGCATGCTGGTTTCCTCATGACGTTTTCTTTCACCAAAGCAAGCGATAATTATACAATACGCACATGAATCCCAAAAATCAGAAGAACGTGTCTTGGGTTCGAACTTGAAAACTATTACTTGGCAATCCGACTGTCACACCAATATTATTGTAGATAAACTAAAGGACATGAAATTGATATGTCCACCTGTTGTTCAAAATGATTTGGTAGCATATTCGCACATATTTATGTATAAAGGGTGTTAAGAGACCTATCTAAATATAAAATCATCCACGTTACTACACTACTACACGAAGAATAGACCACATGCCTATATATAACAGTAAAACAATTATTGCAGTGTTGAATGTCAACTCTTGGAGCTGATCGAGAGTTGGAAATCCAACAACGCTCTTTTATTCAGTTATGTGTTGATCAGTGTAATTAGTGAAAATGAACAGACATGTTATCGGCTATAAAGTGTATAAAATGATCTAGGTTTAAAAATTGTATAAGGTATAAATATCATAATAATAGGTATAAGGTGTAAATATAAATAAAGGTTATTTTTATACTGAATTGTTTTTTTTTTATAGTAGCCATGCCACTTCTGGGTAAAGGGCTCCACCATATCCTACCAGGTACTCTTCTCTTGAGCCACCTTGCACCAGCCTTTGTGATGCGTGTCCAGATCATCTCGCCACCTCTTTCTAGGCCGGTGTAGGTGGCACCGTCCATCCTTAGGACAACCACACCTGGGGTAGATGGAAAGGAATGTGGGAGGTATTTCCCCAGTTCACTACTAGTTGGTTCTTTACATGCTGATTAAGAAAGGTCCAAGGCATTTAAATATTCATTTTCTTTTTTTGCATTCCATAGATCTTCTGTGTGAAGATCTTATAATGGGCCTAAAGCTAAGGTACAATTACGGACCCTGTAGGCCACCGTAAATATGGTCTATAACGAATAGTGTCATAATTATGTAGTCATTGCACTTTGAATTTTGACTCTTTGCGCTAATTAGAATGTTGGAATCAAACTCAAATTTATTTCAATTAGACCATTACAGGCACTTTTGAAAGACAAAAAAAAAAAACAAAAATAAACGCGAAGCTACAGTCCCAGTCACAAGGCATAATAACTTGTGAAAGTACCGTAGTTGCTCATTCCAAAAGCGTAGATCTCTATGGAGAAGAATGGGCAAGAAACTCCATGGACACTCTTTTAAATCAAAATGTGTTACAAAATCTTGGTTACATCATTCATGTTAAGAATTATATATGTATATACTAGCTGTACCCAGCATGCGTTGCAATGCACTTTTTACTACCCACCTACCCTATCAGACCTACCTACCCTATCCTACCTACCCTACCCTACGCTACCTACCTACCCTACCCTACCTACCTACCCTACCCTACCTACCTACCCTACCCTACCTACCTACCTACCCTACCCTACCTACCTACCCTACCCTACCTACCTACCCTACCCTACCTACCTACCCTACCTACCTACTCTACCCTACCCTACCCTACCCTTACTACCTACCTACCCTACCCTACCTACCTACCCTACCCTACCTACCTACCCTACCCTACCCTACCTACCTACCCTACCCTACCTACCTACCCTACCCTACCTACCTACCCTACCCTACCTACCTACCCTACCCTACCTACCTACCTACCCTACCCTACCTACCTACCCTACCCTACCTACCTACCCTACCCTACCTACCTACCCTACCCTACCTACCTACCCTACCTACCTACCCTACCTACCTACCCTACCCTACCTACCTACCCTACCCTACCCTACCTACCTACCCTACCCTACCGTATCCTATGTCCGTCTCCTGGTTCTAAGCTACCTCCCCACCAATTTTCAGTCAAATCGGTTCAGCCGTTCTTGAGTTATAAGTGAAGTAACTAACACGACTTTCTTTTATATATATAGATGTGAGAACGATGTAGAAATACGGGTAAGTTAAGAGCGTCTAGAGTAAGAAAATGAAATCAGTTATTCATTAAAACAAAGTAATTACTTAAAATAAACCGTGGTAGCTAAGAGATGACCAGTCACAACTGGCAGCGCCCGTTCACGAACATGACGCATGTATCAGCCATCATTCAACTCAACCATATTTTAACAACTAGAGAATCCCAATGGTGAGCTTATATTTAGGCATGCAAGTGTCGGGTGTTAGTGAAAATGAAATCGGGTACACATTTTTAAACTTAACAATACCTACTGCTTAGCAACCGATTTATACAAAAAAACCTCTAAAAAACCAAAAATAAAATTATCCAAGCGTCTTAGCGTCGGGGGTCCGCTTTGTTATGTGCTTGTACTAAGTGGTCTACTTAGCGGTCCCCCGACGCTAAGACGCTTGGATAATTTTATTTTTGGTTTTTTAGAGGTTTTTTTTGTCGGGGGTTTTTTAAATTTTTAATTTAATTTTTATTTCATGCTTTTTAAACTTATATTGTTTTATCTTAGCCTTGACTGTCCCAATACTGGGCATAGGCCTCCCCCATTGCTTCCACTTTTCTCGATGTTGCGTGTCATCTCGCCAATTACCTAACGAAAAGAGCAAAAATTAAAAAAAAAAAACTTTCTGGGGGGAGGGGGGAGGGTTAGCACCCACCCCCCCTGGCAATGCCCATGGTGACAAGTGACAAGATTTTAAATTTCGAATCGATCAGACCTGTGGAAATTGTTAATTTCCCTACAACTAGAAAAGAGGTGATGGCCTTCGAACGGCTGATCAGATTTTATAGAAACATAGCTAAGAACACTCTCGATTAAAACACCTTTCAAACGAAACCAATTTCATCAAAATTGGTTCATCCGTTTAGGAGCTACGATACCACAAACAGACACACAGATACACACGTCAAACTTATAACACCCCTCTTTTTTGGTCGGGGGTTAAAAAAGGGACTTCCCCACATAAACACTTCCACAAAGAGCTTTGATAACGTACTTTTTGCTAATGCATATTTAAATTGAACTCTAAAACTGGTAGGAATAGAGTAGTTTTTCTATTACGCTTATAAGTAACGATAACAGACTGCCTATACATCAAAATATTATTTACATATTTTGAACTTCCTTCATACAATAGGTTCTTAGAAACTTCAATGCGTGTTCGTAGAAAACCTCATGAGCGTAATATAAGTGGACCACGTCCCGTCAGTTAAGATATCTAATTATAAACAAAACTGAACTAGGGTGCCCGCAGACGGTCAACGTCGAGGTCCGATGGAGCAAACCAGTCCAAGGACTAGACTGGTTTTACAAAATCTTCGATCCAATTAACTTTAGCTTTAAAACGAAAAATATTTATTTTTATTTGTCTATACTTATTTAGGGAGACACCACACACATATGACAAGTAGTAACAATAAGCCAGTCTCCTGTCTCATCCACTCTTAAATACGAACTTAGTACTCTTAATACAATATTGGGTATTTAGTATTGGAGAACAGTTGCATCAGACAAATCCGCCAAAAAAATTAAGTTCAATAAACAATCCACCGTCTATGATCACCCTGAGCAGCGCACAATACAAGTGCCACATGTGTTAATCATTCAACAGGTCCTCAGAATGAAGTTTTGAAACAATTGACGAACGGCTGTAGAGGCAATAAATCAGTCCTATAAAAACCGACCATTTGCGAGTGAGAAAAGCTGACGGGTTCCGTCATTCACAAATATTTTTCAATTTAAAATTCAATAGTTAAGTCAAATGAAAACACTACAAAAACCCGTTACTTGTATGGAAGCCCTATTTCATTTTTAACTTTATTTGTAATTATAGTGGCTCTAGTCCATGCTGTGAAAATTTCAAGAGTACCTATTACAGTTCAAATGAAACAGCCATGCGACAGATAAACGGACAAACAAACAGCCGAGCCTTAGTAATAGGGTTTTAGCACACATTGGGTACTGAACCCTAAAAACATGGGACTATGCTAGAGGTCAGGAAGTGCATGGAGAAATATTTGTCGTACAACCATGCTTATTGGCATTTGGCAATCATTCCCTTTAGAAGACGGTCGGATTTTCGGACCCTTGTTATTTTAAGAATTGATCACTGGAAAGTTAGCTGAGGTTAACTTTAGTTTGTGCAAGTTGGAATTTGTGTGGGTAAGTGATTTTATTATTGTGTAAACAAGATGTAAACGGAACCTCCCCAAAGCTGTCAACCAAGCATTCTGTTGATAACACTAATCTACGCAAAAACTATTGCTGGGAAACGACAATTTTTTTTTGGGGTGAAAAATCATTGTTTGCGGTCGTACTCAATGGAACGCATTTAATACACTGTAACTGATAGATGCATTGAAAGCCTACTATCATGTAAATCACTATCTCGAAGATAAAAAGGCTTGGGATGAAACTGCTCCAATGAAATTTGCACTATGAATGTCGAAATTTCGGACTTCGCTTGTTTATTGTTAATTCCTTATTTTATACACTGTGACATTTTTAATTTTATTTTTACCTTTTTTTTAAATTATTTTAGGTGACATGTCATTTACCGATGTGACATGAATACTTATTTCAGTATTTTTTTTTTTTTTTACTTTATTTTTTACTATTTTTATGTGGCATTTACTGATATTCGTGATTTAATTATTGTAAATGTGAGGACCATGTAGGTCACATTTTTTTATTTATTTTTCTCCCACTACTATCTGGCAGTTTGAGTACTCTAGGCGACCTACCCAAATATCCTTTCTTTGGTATTGTTCGTCGTTTCGTTGAGCTCCTTGAGTTATAAGTCGAGCTACACGATAACTGACAAATGTTTGCACTGACTGGACAGGTCCGCTCAAATCTGTGTGGTTCTTTCTTCAAAAGACCATTTCAGACACTAATCTGCATAGTCCTCATGTAAATTGAGCAATTTCTGGACTTTGAAAGAGTAACAAGTTAACAGAGAACCTCTGAGTTTGTTTCGGCTGTTTCTTCTCAGAGTAGTCAGGTACGAAACACCGGCCCCATCTAGTTTAAAAAAAAGGAGGTATTTAAAGTCATTTATTTATTTATTTATTTAGGATCTCCAACAAAGGATGTACACAGATCATGTGAAATAGACTGCACTTCAAAAGTATCACGTAGGTGAACTCCTTCACTTACAGGAGACCACAGCATGCATAATTGAATTTACATCTAAGCTAACAAATTTATAATACCATTGAAATACAGGGTGATTGGAAGATGGGTGCAAAGATTTAAGGTGAAGATAGTATAGACAATTTAGGACCATTTAAGCCATGGTTGTCTTAGACGAAGTCTTACCAAATTTTTTTAACCAAATTTTTAAGTTTTTTTTCGGAAATTCTCAAAATTTAATGTAAACTGCATAATTATGGCCAAATTGAATGATAAATGAATTCATTTTTTATTTATTTAATTAAAGTAATGTGTAAGCAATCAAGCAAAACATGTTTTAGGCTTCTGTGTCATTAGACATTTTTTTTACAGACATTTAAAGATCAGAAAAAATAAAAAAATTGTACAATACGTCTTTTAAACCTTATTCAAAAAAAAAACGGAGGGTGCTTTTTTTGTTCAAACCTTTTTGAAGACATGCTTGATAATCGCTCTTTCTTTTGAGGTATCATTTATGCGGATATCTTACAAATTATTGAAATTAGGACCTAATAAACCAAATCGAGGGAGAAATTTTAAATTTTAGGCAGTCTAACAAAACACAAAATTTTTGCTTAAAAGAATACTTTATGTGCTCGAAATGATAACATTGTTCAATTCTAAGAATTTTTGGCACATGCAGGAACCAATTGAGGGGAACCCATTGAGGGGATTCTCTAAACAATGGCCACCGAGCGCGGTGCGACGGCATTTCCAGGTAGAACGCCCAATGAATAGCAAAAAGCGATAAAGAGTTGGTTTTTACAGCAAAATGGTCTTAGTTACTGAGGCAACAAAGTCGTTTTTCTTTAGTCAGGGTCAGTCGGTCCGTGATGAAGCCGTTACATCTTTTACTTATTAGTCAAACTACTGCCCTTGTGAGTGGACGTTGTCGTGTTGATTCACAATTTACCGTGTTCAGTTGTAGCCCTTTGCGTTCCTGCACGTGTTGTTTGCGTTAGTTTTGAACTTTTTTGTTTCACCGTGTCCAGTCGTAGCCTCGCGCTCCTGCACGTGTTGATTTTTGACTTAATTGTGTTGAGTTGACGTTTAGTGCGCTCCTACGCCGTTTTTCTTAATTGTTAAGTGACTATGGCTACTTTTTCCAATCAAGAATATGCGGATATCGTATTTATGTACGGTAGAGCAGACGGCAATGGATCTTTGGCGCGACGGATGTATCAAGAGCGCTATCCGAATCGCAGGATACCGAATGTCCGAGTGTTTTACAACACGTTTCGTCGTCTTGCCCAAGATGGGTTTCACCGCGTGGAACCTGGGGTCAACCCGGGCAGACACGAAACTGCCGTCGACGAAGACATTTTAGCAGCATTTCAAGCGGATCCTACTACCAGTACTAGAGCAGTAGCTCGAAATTTAAACATTTCTCAATGGAAGGTGTGGCATACAATGCACCAAAATGATAAGTATCCGTTCCATGGCAGGAGTGTGCAAGGTCTAGTAGAGCAAGATCCTCAAAGAAGAATTCAGTTCTGCCGTTTCCTCCTCAACAGAGACATCGAAGATGCGTGGTTTCTGAAATCAATCTTGTGGACGGATGAAAGTAAATTTTCAAGGGAAGGTATTACAAACTTTCACAACATCCATGAATGGGCCGACGTAGACAACAATCCACATTTTAAGAAGCAGGTGTCATTTCAGATGAAATTCTCTGTGAATGTATGGGCTGGAATAATTGGCAGAACATTGATTGGGCCCCACTTTTTGCCTGATCGATTGAATGGCGAAAATTATTTGCAATTTCTGCAAATTGATTTACCACTGCTGATAGAGGAATCAGGTGTCCCGATCTTCGAAAGAGACCGAACAGTCATCTTTCAGCAAGACGGCTGTCCAGCGCATTGGACTTTAAATGTAAGGGAACACCTCAACAATTGCTTTCCTGATAGCTGGATCGGCAGGGATGGACCCATCCCTTGGCCCGCTCGCTCCCCAGATCTGACCCCGTTGGACTTTTTCGTGTGGGGCCGGGCCAAGGAACTGGTGTATAACAACAAAGAAATTAACACTAGAGAAGAATTGATACAAAGAATAAATTCAGCGTTTGAGACAATGAAGCAGGAGATGATGTTGAAAATAACGACTACAAGTTAGAAGACGGGGCCGTGCTTGTATTAGGAATCACGGCCGTCATTTTGAACATGAAAAATAAATAATTTTAATTCAAATGTTGTTTTAATTAGTCTGCCTAAAATAAAAAAAAATCTCCCTCAAATTGGTTTGTAGGTCCTAATTTCAATAATTTGTAAGATATCCGCATAAATGATACCTCAAAAGAAAGAGCGATTATCAAGCATGTCTTCAAAAAGGTTTGAACAAAAAAAGCACCCTCCGTTTTTTTTTTGAATAAGGTTTAAAAGACGTATTGTACAATTTTTTTATTTTTTCTGATCTTTAAATGTCTGTAAAAAAAATGTCTAATGACACAGAAGCCTAAAACATGTTTTGCTTGATTGCTTACACATTACTTTAATTAAATAAATAAAAAATGAATTCATTTATCATTCAATTTGGCCATAATTATGCAGTTTACATTAAATTTTGAGAATTTCCGAAAAAAAACTTAAAAATTTGGTTAAAAATATTTGGTAAGACTTCGTCTAAGACAACCATGGCTTAAATGGTTCTAAATTGTCTGTACTATCTTCGCCTTAAAGCTTTGCACCCATCTTCCAATCACCCTGTATATTAAAAAAAAATAAGAGAATTAAATTTAAAAATTAAAAAACAAATCATTTACATCACATAAACAAATGAAATTGAAAATTTAAAATTAAAATTAACAGTAACAATAAGATATTATTTTTAAGAAATTGCAAGAAATTCTCGTATGTCAAAATTGTTTATATTAGAATATTACATTTGCTAACAAATTGATTATTTAAATATAATGCTGAAAAATAAAAAAAGTTTAAAATAATTAAAATTAAAACACATCAGATGTTATTCAATAAATGAAGAATAAAATTAACAATTTGATAGATCTTTAAGACATTTCTTATACATTGCAAGAGATTCGCATATGTCAAAATTTTTTGTTTTAGATAGCGTGTTATATTGCCATGAAACATTAAAAAAACTAGTTTTTTTTTTAATGTTTGTACTCGACTTCCGATATATCAGTAACTAACCTTTAAGTTGTCGTGTACCATACCTGGGTCTTTATCCAGGTAAGGTCCAGTGTAGAAAAAATATCACAATGACGGGGAATCAAGTGAGTTTCGCTTCGTTACGGGTTTTTTAAACCATAATATTAGCCTGTAGTTCTAATGCATCATACATAAAAATAAATGGTGAGGTTCAAAAGTTCGGGCCCGAACTATATAATCAAGGCTAAATATTCAAACTTCCAATTAATTTCCAATATAAGTATAGGTATATATAGGTACTGCCTTAGTTCCAAACCACTTTTCATGGTAGATGACTTAAGAAAAGTTCAGTAAATTAATATGATAATAATTATAGTTTTGACTACCGGAGATTTATTGTGAAGGACGGTGGCACGGTTGACATTATGTCGGGCATGCCACCGTCCGGGCGAATCAATCCATCACATTATCTCCGGGTGTTCGCGTCTAGCTAACGGAGAATACTTGCTTAGACACAACCTTGTAGCCAGGAGTATCCATCAGCAACTTGCTCTAAAATACATTATTGTGTAATCGGATTCGGACCCAACGGTTCCGCATGACGAGAACTTCGTGAAAGCCGAAAATATAAGCAAATCAAGTATCTTGACTCGGCTTGCGAGATTGTCGACTTGTGGGATGTGGACTCGGCGATCATTGTGCCGATAGACGTTTAGCCAATGGCCTCATTGTCAAGTGCCCCGACCAATATCTGAAGGCGGAAACACACTTACGTGTCGTGGCGTGTCGTGACGCGCCAGAAGCAAATCGGTTTCATACATTTAATATGGTTAGGGACATATTTGCATGGCGTGTCGTGTCGCAACGACGATGTATGAAACCGAATGCTTCTGGCGCGTCACGACACGTAAGTAAATTTCCGCCTTGAAGAGGCTCTCGTTACGCAGCTGGATCAAGCAAGGGCTTGATTCAGAAAGCGGTACTCTTGGACAGGCGCGTATTGTTAGGAGGTCCTTTTTTCTGGAGCCCTGGCCGGTAGCTTGGACCCTATTCCCGCTACTATTTTTTATTAAAATACTCTACTTTAAATACCTCCACGACGCCTGTACTATTCAATGCATCCATCTGCACAAAGTTTTGAATGCGTTACATTGAGCACTACCGCAAACCGTGATTTGGCACCCAAAGAAAAAAAATCGTTTTGCTACAATATTTTTGCGAAGTAACTTAATTTGATGATACAGAAGACAGCTTCGTGAATAATTGTGAGGGGTCCATTTATGCTTTTTATGTAATGCTGTGACAAACCTTGTGTTCTTCAGTGTCGTACATAACCTGATCTCTCATGCAAAAAGACGAATAGGGGTTAGGTAAAGCAGGGTACTCTTTGTACCTAGGCTATATTATTATAAAATTATTACATTAAGCGTTCAGAATCGAGTTAGTTCAAGAATATAATTAAAACTAACATGGATTATTAGTTTTATCCTACAGATAAGCTTATAGCATAGGCATAATCACATTTCAATAGTTTTTCCTTGTTTTACAGTTGGTAGCTTAATTAAGTTACTTACTTAATCATTGGCTAATCTTACTTTACACAATGTGAATTAATTCGAAAGCTAGACGAAAAAAAAATAGATTCCAATGTTCAAAAATGAATAAATAAAAAACATATATAAGAAAAATTAACAAATTAATAAATAAGAAATGTCAGTGAAATTATTAGGGCCCCAAGTCTCAGAGACTCCTCGTTGTAAATTGATTTAAATGTCAATTTTGACACGTAGCAATATTTTGTCTGCTTATGATCAACTTTTTTTGCATTAGCACTAGGTACTAATAAAAAGATTTCGTAGCACGTTGCCTACTTTTTTATATTACCAAGTAATCGGTAGCACAATGCCACCATTTTGAAACCTAATACATTATTTTAATCGTATTGTCGTCGTATGCCTACTTTTATTCCTTAATATAATAACGAATATTTGTTTCCTTAGTATATTCCTTAAAATACATTATTCTAATCGCAGTGAGGTTACTTTTATTGAAGTCACTACTTTCGGTATGTTTGTGGTCTACAAAATGAGTCTACACAAATTTTAATTTACTTTGGTTGTTTTGTAAATATGTACATAATATGTATGTGGGTAAAATGATTTATGGGTATAACAAATAAACAAATTAAAAACATTATCAATCGGTTATTTAACAAGAGACGTCGAAAGCAATTAGATAATAAGGTAGAACGAAGTTTATAGTGATCAGATTTTCATGAGACATTTTTTATTGAGTTTCTAGAGATGTGGCAAAAAAAGTAAAAAAAAAGAAAACTAATTGTCTGTAACCTCTAGGAACTCAATAAAAAAAGTCCCATGAAAGTCCCTCCACTATAAACTTTGTTTCACCTATGAGTATTTTTTGTCTAATTGCACTCGACTAAAGTATTTATTGCGAGAGATTGGCCGGAGAGTAGAGTGGAAGGCTAAGGGGGAGGCCTTTGGCCAGCAGAGGGATAATATACGCTAGGGAAAAAAATACGTTATTTATTTTCTTTTCCCAAATACTTTTTTGGGATAGGTGATTGATGGTCAAATTTTAAGGTTCTGTAATGCTTTCAAGAAAGGAAACAGGATTGTTTTTTCAAATAATTTTAATAAGTCTCGAATCATCATATCAACTTGGAATTACTAACTTCTCCGGTTAAATGACGTCGCCACTCCATTTCAATGTATTTTTTTCAGATCCGATTCAGAAATTGTAATGATTTTACTAAGTAAAAAAAATTCAACAGTGCGCTTTTTTTAGGCATTACACTCCTAAGGGTTTCCTAGTAAAGGGCAACTTATAATGCTGCTATAACTAATGCTCTGATCTTTTTCAGATATACAAGATGAATGCTGTACCCGTTGGCTCGAGGCCATTCCCGATCACCTGCCCGTACTGCAAAGCGACCATCGTCACGTCGGTTGAGAGGAAAACCACTATAAAGACTCACCTCATGGCAGCGCTTTTGTGTAGTTGTCTGTAAGTATACTTCTGTATTATTTTTCTGTATATGGTTGAGGAGCACGTGGATAAATAATAACTGCCGGTCGGATCACTAGGTTGGTCTGTGGATACCGAGTTTTCTCCGTGCCTACGAAAGCACGTTAAGCTATTAGTCTCGGCTGTCAATTGTAGATCTTTGACAGTCGTTATAGGTAGTCAGTGACCCGACAGTCAGATAACCAGCCTAGTCGCTCTATGTGAAATACCTACTGGTATTCACCTGCATACGGTTAAACTGGAAGCTGACACGAACATGGTTGAAAAATGGCTAGGCATTTTCCAAGTATGTTGAGGTCTACTCATCATTTGATGATGATGATGATGGTGATCATGATGACGGTGATGATGATGATGATGTGATGGTGATGATGATAGTTGAATGTTTTTTTTATTACAGGTGCGGTCTATTATGCACATGTATCCCGTACTGTATGGATTCCTGCAGGAATGCGGATCACTACTGCACCAACTGCGGTGCTTACCTGGGTACCTACAAGAGATAATTTGGCCTTTTACATCGTTAATTGTATTTCGAATATTAATTTTATTTAACAATTATCTTTCAAATACTTACAACATAATGTTGAGTGTACTGCAAAGTAATGTTCTCCAAAAAATCGTCAACTGAAATGTTTTTTTTTTAACAAAACGAGTTTTATAATTTGTTTCATGTCTTTATTAATTTGAACCCATTTGTTTGCTCATAAGTCATAACTGGCTCGAATGAAAAGTGTTTAGTTTATCACGATCGTATTATTTAGATGGACCAGAATTTCAAGATAGACAACCTGCGTATATTGTACCAATCATCCTGATACCACACCACACGGAGGACGACCATGTATGTTGTCCATCTTAAAATTCTTGCTGTCATTAAGACGAGTTTCAAATTCTGAGCAATATCGACTATCTTATCTTTCAGCAGTATTTCAAGTACTTGCTTATTTAGCGCCAGGCAATTTATATTCCAGGTGGCAATACGTAACGACATTATTGCGAATGCCTACAGACGAGGCATAATTTTGCTAAATTGTGATAATAGTTGGTCGATCCTTAGTCTATTTTATTTATTTAAAATGCTTCTAAACTGGATCCATTTTCCTGTTCGAATTCTATTTTTGTCAAATGTGTTCTCTGTGACCCTGTATTTGTAAACTTTGTTGTGATCTCTGTGGTTACGAATAGTCAGTGTTATCAGTCAGTTCCAAACCTTTGGAGTTGCCCTTGGTTGCCAACTTTCTGGTCGGCAAGCCATGGGCACGGCTCGATGATTTTCGTATCGGAAATAGTTTAGAGGTCATTAGTGATGTGTTTTTTCGGTACTTAAAGAGTGGGTCTTTTCGTCGTGTGGTTGATATTCTTTTCCCGTTTGCTTTTTTGCTAGGACTTCCTGACAATCTTTGTAGCTAGCAGGGTGACTTGTTGAGCATGGTACGTATTCTGCTGGAGTGTTTTTATCTTTTATGCATATCCTGGTCTTGGGAACACCCAAATACTCCGAAATATTTTATTCCGAATTTCAATAATCCGAGTGCCAAAAGTCCGAATTTCATAATACCTAAGAATTATAATGTCTATAATTAAAAATCACGAAATTTATTTTACCGAAAGTCGTAAATCCGATTTGTTGGTTTTCCGATTTTCATACGTTCGAAGAATCAAATGCTCGAAGGATTCTCGGTCCGAAAAACGACATTCCGAATTTCAATTGTTCGAATAAACTCAAAGTCAACATGTTGTGCTACAAAATTAAGAGACAGAAACGAATCGCTGCAAAACCGACTTCACGCAGTCTTGTCTGCCCTACCCCTAGAGTGTAATTTAACCTTTTGACCGCCACAGGCGTGTATAGACGACAAACCAAAATGTGCCCAGCACGCCACGGTCGCGAATGGTTGACAGAATTTTAAACGTAAATAAATGTCATTAAACAGCATTGTTTTGTTTTTTTTCCCTTGTTAATTATGTACCTTGACTCTTCTTAATTTATTTGAAGTGAACTGCTTTGATTAGATTTCATCTGTAGTAACATAAGATGACAAAAAAGAAAACCAGTTAAAAAGTTCGAAAAACATAGTGCCCTCAACGCCACAGTCGCCTTAACTTGACACGTAGTGATGTAGGCAGCAGTCAATATAACAAGAATATCGACCTCGACGGCAACCTACGTTATATTTGATTTACTCTGAATTCTGCATTATTAAACAAATAAAACATTTTATATTGAACTTTCATGTTTGAGAAATCAAGAAAATTTTATAATACTGAACTATGGGCTCTTTAAAAGTCGAGTGTTAAAAGATTATCGATTGATTGTTATGACTGCAATACCCATCTCTATCACACTGTTGTATTGTCTGTGCCATGAACGCCACAGTCGTCTATGATTGACAGTCCCATGACGTCAAACGAGGAAAATTTTTGAATAGAGTAGTTCCTTTGCAGTTATTATTATTGTTTACTGTATACATTATTATTATTAATAATGGATAACTATAATATGAGTGAAGACTTATTAAATATATTGCAAGGAGTCGATAATGACACGTTTAATATGGAAGACACTGAACACAGTGCGGAAGTTCTAGAAGACGAAGATTTTGCGGTAAGTTTATCAATTTATTTTATGTTATTACATTAGGAAATAAAACGAAATTATGAACAAGGCAATTATTTATTATAAACATACACTAAAGAAAAGAAAAAAAAAAAGTTCTTAATTATTTTGAGTGTCAAATTTTATGTTATTAGCATGCCTGCCCTTAGCCTCTTGCAGGAAAGTTATAATTTTTGCATACACATTTGGCAGTATGCACGACTCTATGTCGTCTAAACCTAACTCCACTAGTACATAAACTAAAATTAAAGCACCTAATAGATATTAAAAAAAATGTTTTCTTGTTTATTATTATGTTTATGTTAGTTTTTATTGTGTTTTATATTAGTAAGGTTTATGAATATTTTAAATTTTTGTCAAACAAATAATGTACCAAGTGAAGCTGTGATTAATATGATTAGTTTTATAATAAAACTAAATAATATTTTTAAAATATTGAAAAATATTTGTCGTTTACGTCCATACATATATGAAAAAAGTTTACAATGATAAGGCAATTATTGAAAATTATATGTTTAACTATCAATCAATATTGGTCGTAGCGTGATTACTGAAGTCCAAAAAATTTAAATACTTTTCTACCTAAAAATACATAGGTATATCGATATAAATCAATATACAATTGTTAAATTAAAGTTATGTTGATTGTCTTTAACATATTGAACGGTATATAATGTGTGAAGGTATTAAAAATGGTGTGATTGTTCTACCAATTTCTACTACCTAACTTTTTAATTAAAAGACGATTTTTTATAAAAATAGTGTTTTATTTTATCTTTTGTGAACTTCATGTTTGTGACACTAAGGAAACTGTCTAGGTAGGTACCATTAGTCCTCACTATTTCCTATTCATTTCAGTGTTGTGTCTACATTCGAAAGAAAACAACACTAACACAGTAAACAGTATTTACTTCTGCACTGATATCATCAGTTAGTGGCGATAAATTAAAGCATTAATATTGCTTGTTCTTCCAAAGAAACTTAAATTTTATAAGTTGACAATGTTAAAAGTACAAAACAATAAAAATAAAATATTTCGATATTATTAATAAGTATCGGTGTCGCACCTCTAAAGCAGAAGCGAGCAATTTCAAGAAATACGTGCCAGCTGCGCCACTGTCGTCTTAGAGTGACTAAAAATAACGTCATGATGAACAATAGTGCTGTGATGGTATTGACTTGGTTTTATCGATTGTCGTTTCTATTTGTGGAATAAACGCCGTAACTGTGACACAGATTATTACATTTATGTCGTAAAGTACAAAGCGCGATGAAATAAAACTCAACACAAGGATGGTATAATAATCTTTATTTAAATTAAAACCCATGTTAAAATATATTGTCAGTTTTCCAGGAGCTTTATCGATATAATTTCGACCTCACTACTATTTTGTAGGTATTAAAGGATGAATTCGGAGCTTGGCGCTGAGGGCACGCTTTTTCTTTTTTGACGTGGCGGTCAAAAGGTTAAGCCCGCGTAGGCGCGGAGGGGTGAAGCGGCCCGCGAGCTGAGGAGCAAGCAAGCAAGCCGAAGCTGCGGTGGTGAGCGTTAAAACCATCTGCGACGATAAGCTCGCGTGGGGCCGCCCAAACCCCGCAGCGCCGGAGCCGTGACAGAAATAATGCTTGCTGCTTACCTGCTGCATGCCTGCTTGCATGCTGCATGCCTGCTTGCATGCTGCATGCCTGCTTGCATGCTTGCTTGCATGCCTGCTTGCATGTTGCATCCCTGCTTGCATGTTGCATGCCTTCTTGCATGTTGCATGCCTGCTTACATGTTGCATGCTTGCTTGCATGCTGCAAATCCCCTGTATTATTGATGAATCACTTCGGTTAGGCTTAGGTTAGGTTAGAATTGTGACCAGGGAAACAAAATATTTTTTCACACCACCTGCTCGATAATGTCAAATTATATGTCATGCAAACCTAACCTAAAGTAAGTCATTAAAGACCTGAGGTCTAGCAGGGCAATAATATTGTACTGAATTTCATTATGACCCGCTGGTCAATAATGTGATTTGAATTTGGAACATAAATCGCATACGAATATTCACGCATTAACCATCACTATCTGCACAAAAAAATTAATTGTTTAAAAATCGAACTGGCCACCACGAGATAGAATATAATTAAAAGAAAAATAGAACACCATTTAAAAAAAAAGAGGCGCGAATACTGGAAATTGCTTTGCTTTGTTCATTGTTATTTTTTGTTACAAATTACTTAAAATATTGCAAATTCTCACAAAAATGTTGAGTGACGATGGTGATTTGACTCCGGAATACTTGATTCTAGTACTACTGCTTTTATTCTCTCGTAGATGGTGTGAAAAGTACAGTATTCACCTCGGGGATAAAGGTGCCTTCGTCTTGGGCGACCTTGATTCCCACGCTGCACTCAGGATTCTTGTCTTAACTCCCTCGCTTTGCTCGGGAGTTAACTCTAAACTCCCTCGCTCCGCTCGGGAGTTAACGCTAAAATCCTTCGTTTTGCTCGGGATTCAATACGGCGCCCGTTACATAAGACACTACTTTATCCCCTTGGTGCATAATCTACTATTATTCGACACAAAATATTTTTATTCAAAACTAATTGGCGTTTTTATTTCGGATTTGTATTAATCGGTATTTTAATAATCGGAATTCGTATTTTTGATGTTTCGAATTATCATTAAGTCGGAATTTTTGTTATTCGATCTATTAAAACTCGGTATTTTGAGAACAATAGTGTAATATAGTAAGTATATAATAGTAGATTATGCACCAAGGGGATAAAGTAGTGTCTTATGTAACGGGCGCCGTATTGAATCCCGAGCAAAACGAAGGATTTTAGCGTTAACTCCCGAGTGGAGCGAGGGAGTTTAGAGTTAACTCCCGAGCAAAGCGAGGGAGTTAAGACAAGAATCCTGAGTGCAGCGTGGGAATCAAGGTCGCCCAAGACGAAGGCACCTTTATCCCCGAGGTGAATACTGTACTTTTCACACCATCTACGAGAGAATAAAAGCAGTAGTACTAGAATAAAGTATTCCGGAGTCAAATCACTATCGTCACTCAACATTTTTGTGAGAATTGGCAATATTTTAAGTAATTTGTAACAAAAAATAACAATGAACAAAGCAAAGCAATTTCCAGTATTCGCGCCTCTTTTTAATTTGTGTTCTATTTTTCTTTTAATTATATTCTATCTCGTGGTGGCCAGTTCGATTTTTGAACAATTAATTTTTTTGTGCAGATAATGATGGTGAATGCGTGAATATTCGTATGCGATTTACGTTCCAAATTCAAATCACATTATTGACCAGCGGGTCATAATGAAATTCAGTACAATATTATTGCCCTGCTAGACCTCAGGTCTTTAATGACTTACTTTAGGTTAGGTTTGCATGACATATAATTTGACATTATCGAGCAGGTGGTGTGAAAAGTAATAAAGTAAGTTCTTCATCCTCCATAGAAAAGAGAAGGTCCTCCGACCAGATGGGTATTGTTTTTGATAGGCTACTACCCTTCAGTAGTGGTCGGGTTTTTCTATATGCACTTAAGTTGCGGGTAACGTTAATATCGCCATTTAGGCATTTAATGTTATTACTTAATTTATGGCATAGTTGCCGCTGTTGTACATTTTGTACTAAGTTGCTGTAGTGTTTTTTATAAAGCTACTACAGCTATATATTTTTTGTTATACATATACCTGATAAATGGAGTTTTTTTTTAATATTTATCCCTAGTAAAAACCCGGCGAAGTGCACGTTTGACTCGCGCACAAAGGGTTCCGTAGCACCATACAACATTATAATAATATTTTTAATACTTACTCATAGATCAATAGGAGATAATCCCATTTTTTTTTTCTTTGTCCTTCGGGTAGTTTATCGAAAAGTATTGGACACGTATTTTTTCTTTTACACGTGGTCATAAAATTACGGAGATATATTGAGTTGAAATGGCGCATGACGTCACATGTAGGAAAGTTTTATACCTACTTGTGACGTAGTAAGCCCCCACTCTCCAACTTTAATGAGTTCTAACTAAGTAATTTTTTGATATTTTGATAAAACAAAAATACGTGTCTAATATTTTTGTATTACCTGTCTGACGGACAAAATAGAATGTCGTTTTCTTTACCCAGTCCGATCCCCTATTTACTCTCAAAAGCAAAGCTGAATTTGTTTTATAAAGTATGTTTATGAAAAACACTGTACCTGCTGCAGTTTCAGGAAAAGTCCCTGAATACAAATCTAACTGAATCTAATTTTCTTTAAAAGTTTGTCTATGTCCCCCCTCTCATCCCACAACCTATCCGCACCATGCTCATCCCCTCGAAATATACGTTGTACAAACCTTTATTTTTCCGAGTTTTCCTACTCTTAAAAATAGCAAATCGAAACCTTCAATTACATGTATGCATGTAGGCATGTATGGAGGACCGCTTTATTTTTTTTTACATTTCTTAGTGTTGTGGTTCATAGACGACAGCTCTCCAACTATGTGGCGCCATCTGTCTCGGAATAAAATGCCAGTGATATGCGGACGAATAGGCAGACAGACGGACGGACGAATCTCTATGGGTTCCGTTTTTTACCATATGGCAACGGAACCCTAACAAAGGGATCATTAAACCTATAGTTTTTCCTGTTTTTCTGGTATAGTTATTTTCCCGTTGAACTCCCGCAGTGTTAACCTACCCAGCGTGATTCGATAACCATACCTATTTCTAAGTTAGTTAGGAAGAAGATTAAAGCGTGCTGCATTCACACAACAGTTTTTTGTTTTGCGAATTTGAATTTAAAGGTAAGATTCATGGCTAATTTTTGTTAGTGATAAGGTGGAAGCGCCAGGATAGCCTGCGAAATTCAAATTTTCTCCTATTGAATGACTTTTTCGTGAAATCGTAAATCCATTTAATTAAATTAACGTAAATGGTTGTGTTGATGATTTCATGGTAATAACTCAGTAAGAAAATACGTGTTACGGCCGCGAAACATATTTTATTCAAAATAAAGCCTGACAATGACCAGCAAATTACCGAAAACGTAAGAAAATTTGAGCTCCTAATTTTGGGCTATCCTGGTGTTTTCACGTTAAATAAGGAGATTGCATTTTAGCGGTGCGCGGTGTGACTTTTTCATTTTAGCGGTGCGCGGCGTGAATTTTTCATTTTAGCGGTGCGCGGCGTGACTTTTTCATACTTTATGAAAAAGTCTCTTGTCAAAACGACCGGAATACCGGAACCTGACTGCAGACACTGGGACTTCAACAGATAATGCACTGCAATATCCGTTTTAATGTCTGGTGTCTTGATAAAGATCTCAATTTTTTTTTTCGGATGGGATGTCATCAAAATATGACTCCTCCCACTCTGGACGGAGCGGAAAGGAGTGTCAGACTTGTACTAACTAAAACCCATCCATGTTCCTTCTGAGCCCTTTGAGTTCCCAAGATCCCTGTTTGAATGACGACAAATCAACTTGGAAACTATTCCAGTTTATATGAAAATCTCATTGTACTGGAAATCAATACAAAACGAGCCCATGTTATACTGGAAATGTATTGCTTGATGTGTCGTTGTGTGTACCTACAAGTAGTAAAGCGCATTTGAATTCCATTGTGCCGACTGTCATGTCACAAACAGCTATATTTTTAGTGTTAGTTATTAATTATTGTAGTGATAGTAGCAATGAAAAAAAAAATTGTTGAACGATAAATAGTTTAATCTAGATATGTTTAGGAGTATGAAGAACAAAGCGTAAAGTTGTTTATCCCCTTTAAAAAAGGGAGGATCCTCCGACCAGACAGGTGTTATGTCTGGTGAGCAACTGCTCGACAACCGTTATCGGGTTTCTCAATATACTCTTAAGAGTCAGCTCACACCGAGACGCGACGCAACGCGACGCTGCGCGCACTTGTGAGAATTCACAACGAAATATGTATCTTTTCGTGTAGAAAATAAAGTTATATTTTGAATCGCTCTTTAAAAGTGTGCGCGCAGCGTCGCGTCGCGTCGCGTCTCGGTGTGAGCTGACCCTAAGTCGACGTAAACTTTTCTTGCGAGATTCAGACCATATTAGTTCTTCAGTTTTTATCATAGATGGCGCTGTAGTACATTTTGTTATAAGTTGCATTTTGTAGGTCATGCTTACTACCTAATCAGCACAGAATTCCAGATATTTGGAGTATAGCTTTCTGCCGCAGCTCTACGGATATAGTTGCAGCTATTTAGCACTCTGTATAGCAGCAAAGCAGTTTTTTGGCGTGTAAGGGCTTTAACAAGTTTCCCATCTACTGAATCTCTTTTTACTTCTTAATTTCACTAAGGCATAAGTGTAATACTGAACTGAGGGTTGAATCCTCTTCTTTAAATGTGCTTAGCTTCTGCTGTTGTTATATAATTTACTAAATTTAAAAAGCTAAATATTAACAGCCGCTAGGGTTGATTTTTAGGTTAAATCGCACTCGCCTGACTTTGTCCGAAGACCACGTGCCCACCCATTACAAACCAAGTTTCGTCCGTGCCTCGGAAAGTACGATTAGCCGTTTTGGTCAGGGCTGTCATTTGTAGATCTTCATTACAGGTACTCAGTGGCCTGGTTGTGGAAGTCAGATAGGCAGTTGCTTCATGTAAAATACTGGTATGCAGCTACATTCGGTTAGACTGGAAGCCGACTCCAGACTCCAAGTGAATAGGGATGGTGACTCATTTTTTTTTTATTTGTCTATCGGGTAGATTATTAAAAAGTATTTGACACGTATTTTTTCTTTTTTCACGTAATCGTAAAATTACGGAGATATTTTGAGTTGAAATGGCGCATGACGTCACGGCTCAGTACATTTTATACCTAGTTGTGACGTAGTGAGCCCCCACTCTCCAGCTTTAATGAGTTTTAACTAAGTAATTTTTTGATATTTTGATAAAACAAAAAATACGTGTCTAATATTTTTGTATTACCTGATTGACGGACAAAATAGGATTTCGTTTTCTTTACCCAGTCATCATCCCTATTTACGAGTGTTAGTATTTACTTACTAGTCCAAGTAAGTATGAGATTTTTTATATAAACTACTATTTGGTTTTTGAAATAATTTTAACCACACTTTTTTTTCGTTCTCGGTCTTTTGTTGAGTGAGAGTTTGTACTCGGATTTTTTACAGGCACAATAATAGAACAGGAACTTGTTTTCGATCGCCTCTATGGTATTCCCATGGTTCGATTTTAATAGGATTTGGTATCGAAAAACCCCAGGAAAAACTGTTGATGTACCATTGTTATACGTACATACGTACTAATTACTGTTACACAAAGTTATTGTTAAATATGATTTATACTATATACTTACTACCCGTGGCTAAATAATAACAGCCGCACGGGCCGATCTTTTAGGTTAACCCGTGCTCGCCGAGTTGGTCCGTGGATGGGCGACCATAATTACCTACCGAGTTTCCTCCGTGCCTCGGAAAGCTCGTTAAGCCGTTGGTCCCGGCTGTCATTTGTAGATCTTTGACAGTCGTTAGGAGTTGTCAGGAGCCAAAAGTCTGACATCCAGTCTTTCTTAGGGGTATCGTGTTACCCAGTTACTGGGTTGTGGAGGTCAGATAGGCAGTCGCTTCATGTAAAATACTGGTACTCAGCTGCATGCGGTTAGACTGGAAGCCGACCCCAAGATAGTTTGGGAAAAGGCTAGGCAGTTGATGGCTCTGAAAAACTGTCGTGACTTTATACTGTACTGCTCAGGAACAAGACAAGCATAAATCGCTTTCAGAGCGATCCTTATTTCTAAAGCTAGTTTTTGGTAGCTTACTGTTTTGTCCATCAAGGAGCTCGTGGCGAAATATTAGTAGCTAGAGTCCCCGTCACGAGAAGCTATAAATTTTGTAAATAAAGAACTTCTACTAAGTTTCGTAGCGACAACATAATCAACGACAAATAATCCCAGATTCCTTCAACTCAAAGTAACAAACGTGTAATTCGAAAATAGCGAGCAATTTCACTTGTCGGTTCATATTTTAGCAGTAGCGTTTTCGTCTGTTTTGTAGTAGGTACTGGAACGCGTCTGACTTACTGGAACGTAAACTTTTGGCCCGCCATTCGAGTTTCGAATGCGTTTTAGTTTGTTTGTTTCGTTTTCGCGGATTAGGCTATCATGTGATCCAAAGGTTGCAAACCCCTCAATCTGTTTACAAAATTTATAGCTTCTCGTGACGGGGACTATACTCGGGTCGATCTTTAGGGTAACATAACGTAACATCTCATTCTGTAACCTATATTCTGTGTGTGTTGGGAAAAAGGCTAGGCATACTATGATAACTATACAAGGTGTTGTTTTGCATCCTCATTTTAAGTAAGTAACTATGCTAATGATTTTCATCCCGAATCAATAATAATATGGGTAGGTTATTTTTATTTTCATTCTTATTTACGAAAATCGGTAAGTGTGAACCAACCTTGTTTTAAACGCAGACCTTCTGATCCTCGCCCTATAACCGCGCTTTCACACATACAAACAATCTCAAACGTTTTATTTTTCGATAATTTCTCATTCCCTAAACCACGTTAAGATGGTTATTCTGAAATACTGACAAACATAAACAACCAAAAAAACCAGCGTTTATTTGAGAGCAGATATCTATACCCTATAATACAATGTAATGAATAGGTAAAGTTTGCAGAAGTTTGCAAAGCTTGTAAGTTTCGATGTAGGGGTAACCTTCGGGGTACTGGGTTTTATTTTTTTGAATGGCATCTCGTAGTTCAACCTAGGAGGTTGTCGTCTGCTTAACCGGACTATCCTGTGGGTGCCTTCGAGGTACTGGGGGGGTCCAGTGAGGGAAAGAGACGGAGATATAGAGGACGTCTAGCGCCATCTCTTTCTCACTCTGGAATAAAATTACAACAATACTGCTTTTAGAAGTCATGGTAGGCCACCTGATCCGATTTCAAAAATTCTTTCGCTAATTAATGCTAATGGCAAACTACTTATGAGTACATTATCACCGAGAGTCATGGATATGTAATTTTAACAAGTTCATTCCCGTGACATAATAAAGGACACGGGCGAGACTACATGTATTTTGGGACCCACTCTTAGAGGTAGCGTTCACTATAGCAACTTATACATAGTTATAAAACGACTAAAGACTATCAGAAAAGTAAATGGAAAGTAAGACTGAAAAGTTGGGAGAAAAGAGATATACGTCTATTTACAAGATAACCTAAAAATCTTACGACTAAGGTTTTTAACAGTGAAATGTCTCCGTAATTAAGATTAATCAAAATATAATAATACATAGACGACTTATAAAGGAAGATTCAAACTACTGTATTTCCCTCGCAGTTTTAGTTCTGACTTTACGTGTTTTGCTTCTTGTCATAAGCCAAAACCAGAATTTTTACTTCATTGCCTGTACCTAATTGATGAATCATAAAACTGCTAGACTGCAGCTAGAGACTAAACTGATTACCAACCTTGTAATTAGTTCAATCACTATTAAAACTATGTCGTTACGATTTTGATCTATAAGCGAATTATAGTCAAGTAAAACGATTCTTATTACGCTGAGACAAGATAATATTGTTTTACATAAATTATAACAGCCAGAGCTGACTAGCTATGTACAGCTATTGAAAAGCAGGGTTTGTTGAATAAAAAAAGTATGAGTAATAAATCTTATTTTTTGGTATTTTTACATAGTTTTTATTTTATGCAACACAGACGTTACGATGGCCAAGTTGCTGTCGGGTTTCATTTTCAAGGTCGCAGCTTATCAGCCCCCAGCATGAGTGACAAAGGCAGTCGTCTCCTGTTATCTGGAATTAATTAATTATGTTAAAATAAATAAATTCACCTATAATGTAATAAACATAAAGAGTTCCATAAGTAACAAAAGAAAAACAGAAATGTCTCTTTAGACATTTCTATTTTTCTTTTGAGGTCTTCGACCTCTATATTATCTTTATAATATAGAGGTCGAAGACCTCTGATACCTGTGGAGGGGTATATAAATATTAGGTATAAATATTTCATGACAAAATGCGACAGCTTCATCTTCTATTTTGATGACTGAAAGATCTCAGCATTTTCTTCTGCATCTTCTATTTTGATGACTGAAAGATCTCAGTAAAATACACTACTGCTACCTCGGCCAGTCTTTTACTGCATACTGTTTTAGTCCGATAAAGTATAGGGCAACAGTAAGAATGAGCCTAATATAAGATTACAACAGTATGTATTTATACATATAAAAGCTAAACGAATCTCAGTTTGTTGTTCAGATAGATATCTTAAATAAGTTCTTAACTTATGATATAAATACATGTTTTTTTACAAATATACTTACATCACGTGGATACACCCATCTCCGAACTTTTTCAAAACCCTGAGCACCTCCATCAAAGAGACGACACCTTTGTAAGAGCGTAAGTCGTAAGAGAAGAAGAAATTAACGCAACGCATGTTTGTGGTTAAAATCAAAGTCCAAATCAAAAACAACTCATTGTCCAATATCCAGAGAAGAATGCGGTAGGTAGTCTATGACAGGGTGCATTATCTTCAGTTCAAGATGTAAAGGCCAAGTCGTCGAGAATCTACAAAATCGCAATGATAAACATAAAATCCCAGACAAAAATACAAACATAACGATGGACTAGATCATCACAGATCTGACAATGACAGTAGTGACGGGACTCAATCGATCATCATTGATACCGTTCCTTTATAAGAAATACTATAAAATCGCCATTGTTCCATTTTTATTAAATGCTTTTGCATTGTTAATTGGCGTTTTAATATCAGGTTTGCATGTTATTTTTTATGAATTTTTGACATAATAGAATGTATAAAAACTAAGAGAAAGAGCCATTTGTAGTAAGAAAACCCTTGAGCAAAAACACATGTCATTGGATTGGAACGTAATCGGAAAAAAGTTGCGTTTTGTAATTGCACGAATACTTAATTTTAGTAAATTGAAAATATTTATAACTTTTGATTCCCGAGTCCTAAAAATTCAATATTTTAAAAATAAATATCTCATAAAACTGTAGTTATAATTATTTTATATTTACACTGGAACGGAGTTTAGTTAATTTTTAGATTCTTTGGGTCCATTTTCGCCAGCCTCCTTTCCAACCACAACGCGAACCATGAAGCTAGTAATTTATAAATCTTGCTTTAATAAAGTCCATAAAATATTGGTAATATAATAAATTTAGTAATACTTAATACGTCATATTGACTATTGTATGGAACATACTATGTTTGAGGTAAAAAACAACCAATATTTTCAAATATGATTGACGCAAATAATTACTATGTTTAGCTCATATTTTGTAATTATTTTAACAATATTGCCAACTATTTGAAATCGTTATGCAATCTTATTTTCAATTTTAATTAAGTATTTGTGTGTAGCAATGATTGAGAGTCAGTATCAAAAAGATGTAAACGCCGACAAGAATTCATTTGATTGTCTACAATTCGTTGCATAACATCAAGCCTGTAATCTCCGAAGGGTTAGGCAGAGATGTACCACAATTACTACACCCGCAATTAGTGTTAAGTTTAAGTCGAGAGAGCCTATTGCCATCAACCGGACATAAATCCAGACTCCGTGGCTGCTATTGAGAAATTCCTGGTGGAAAATCCCAATAACACCTAGCCTGACTCGGGAATTGAACCCAAGACCATCATCATGCTCAGCAATAGCGCTTGCGATGACTAGAGCAACGTAGCAGTTTTTGAAGTGAAACTTCTTATGCGACTTCCAACAAGTTTAACGCTACCATGGAGGGGAATATTTTCTAAAACTCACCAAGAGATGGCAGTATTACAAGATTTGTGACTACGTTGTTCTACTAGGTACGCAAGATGGCGTGCAAACAGTCATGCTTTCGACTCTTCGGTGTGTCCAGCCTTGGCTCAATTTCTATGAATAGAATAACCTCGATCATCATCATCTGCCTAGCCTTTTCCCAAACTATCTTGGGGTCGGCTTCCAGTCTAGCCTGATGCAGCTGAGTACCAGTATTTTACATGAAGCGACTGCCTATCTGACCTCCAAAACCCAGTAACTGGGTAATACGATACCCCTTGGTAAGACTGGATGTCAGACTTTCTGGCTTCTGACTACTCGTAACGACTGTCAAAGATCTACAAATGACAGCCGGGACCAACGGCTTAACGTGCTTTCCGAGGCACGGAGGAAACTCGGTATGTAATTATGGTCACCCATCCACGGACCAACCTCGGCAAGCACGGCTTTACCTTAAAGATCGACCCGTAAACCAAAAAAAACTCGATAAACTTATGTAGTAATTATGTTTTAATAAAAAAATACAACAAGAGAACAACAAAATATTATTTAGAAACTTAATAAAATAACAAGAGTGAATGCGTGGCAATCGAACGCATGCGTGAAGTATTACGAAGTTTCACTTCTTCCACGCGGAGGGACTCCACGCACTATTTTTTTCTCATTGTATCTTTGTGTGTTTCAGGGTTTTCAAAATGGCGCAACACAATCCTGCTCAAGTACCCCTGAACCCCTTGCCTATGGCCAGAGTGGCCCTAGGTAGCGAACCGGCCACGGTCACCTGCCCATCTTGTGGCGCGGCCGTACGGACTACTGTTAGGATCCAACCTACAACGCAGACGCATGTAATTGCGTTTCTTTTATGTTGGTGAGTAGATGAAGAAGATGGTGTGACAAAATATTTTTTTTTCTGAGGAAACTTTTATGGCTTATTTACGGAGACGCGCCGCACGACGCGCTGCGTCTTCATAAATCAGCCCTACAAGATCACGGACACATCAAATCACCCCCGTGTTGCTGGTTTTTTTTATTTTAGCTGTACTATTTACATAAATGGGAGGGTCAGTGGGTTGTCTTAGGGGCGGATTTGTGAGTGGGAGTGCCGCTTACAGAGAAATAATAATGTAATTTCATATTGAATTAAGGAAATAGTAAATGTTTTTTTTTTTTAATCCTGAGTAAAATTCCAGTGGGAACTGAATGCACCCCCCTATTAGTTTTAGGAGGCTGTCCCATACATCCTGTATAAGAATATTAGATAGTTGGTCATGTTGAGAGAATGAGTGAAAGACGACTGACAAAAGGTATTTAAAAAAGCCATTTCATCTGCCATAACCCATGACAATAGTTAAATTGATTACATTAAATCCTCTTGTTCTGCCAGTAGGTATAGAACATTTCACAAATAGGTGTATAAAAGACGTCGCCAAATTTACGAATAAAACGTAATATATAAGGTACAAAACAATACTTTTACGGCGTCATCTCCATTAAGTAGATATACTTATACGTCTATGATATGATCCGATCACGAACGGAATTAAATTTAAGTACCTGTGGATTTTCACTGAATCACTGCACACTTTACACTGTAGTCACTGTAGCTGTTGTCGTATGATACTTGCGAAGCACTTATTGGTGATATGAGAGATCACCTTCTTACAAAAAAATCAAGTACTTCAATACATAATGAGCTTATGCAAATGAGACAGGAGGCTAATTCTATTGACAATTATGGAAACAAAATTGAAGAATTATTCGTCGACTTGACGATATCACAAGCGGACGGTGACGAAACGGCACACAAGGTACTAAGGCCGATAAACGAAAAGCTTGCGATTAAAAGTTTCATTAACGGGTTGCGAAATCGTCAACTGAGCATTATTTTATCAGCACGTAATTATAATAAATTAAAGGATACCATAAGAGCGGCAAAGGACGAAGAGGCTTCGTGCCAAGACACTGAGGCATCAGTGTACTTCGGAAATAGAGAACCATCAGGTAATTTTAGATTTAACAGGGGTAACGATAGAAGTAATTATTTCAGATCATCAGGTAGCTCTAATAACCAATTATCTCGCGGAGGTTACCAAAGAAATTATTTTTAATAATCAATCCCGGGATCATATTGCGGACCAGCAACAGCAGCGTGGTAATACAAGAGGCCGTTCGCAAAGGGGTTTATATCGTGGTAGACAAAGCCGAACTTTTTCGCGCAGTAACAGGTATGCTCATTTTTTGAATAGGGATGATGATAACAGGAACAATCGGGATAATGTCGATCAAACCGATCAAAATTCCGGGGAAGCAAATAAGGAACCCGAAATAAAGTTTTTTCAATAGACAGGCTAGAATATTTTATTCTAGCCTGTGAGTATAACAGTTCGGTGGATTTTTTTGTACAGGGTACCAAATATGGGTTCCTGATAGATTCCGGAGCTTCAATATCGGCACTGAAATATGAAACTGTAATGCGTTGGAATATTCCAGTGCATGCAGAATGCATCGCCATAAACGGTATTGGTGGTAAGGTACAAACAATTGGTTATGTTTTCGTTACACTGCACATAAATGGGCAGGAATTCGTACACAAGTTTTACGTTATCAAATGCTTACCATGCAAAACAAATGGAATAATTGGAAGAGGTTTCTTACGTAAATACAAAGCCGTCTTAAACTTTGAAAATAATACTCTGATTTTAAATAATCACGGTACTATTGTACCTTTATCTATGATTTGTGGTTCTTTAGGAAAAGGCACCTACCTAAGTATACCACCGAGGTGCGAAAAGATATTTATGATAGAAAGTAGCGTAATAAGTGAATGTGTAGTTTTACCAGAAGAATTATGCGACGGTGTTTTCATAGCTGGCAGCCTCTGTAAACCTATAAATGGCCAAATTAGTATCCAAATATTAAACACTCGTGATTCACAAGTGAACTTCAGCTACTTTAGACCGGAACTTCACAGTTTATCAGATTACAATATTTGCAAATTTGCAAAAGACAGTAACATCGATGGAGATAGAGTACGTAAAATGTTTTCTCACTTAAATTTAAATCATCTTAACGATGAGGAGCGGATATCAATCCAAAATGTTTGTGCCAAGTTTTCAGACGTATTTTACTTACCAAATGATAAATTATGCACAACTAACCTTTATGACCAAACTATACAATTAAAACCAAACGCAGATCCAGTTTATGTAAAACAATATAGATTACCATTTTCGCAACGTAAAGAAATTGAAAACCAAATTAAGAAAATGCTTGCGGACAATATTATAGAACCAGCAAAAAGTGAATGGTCTAGCCCCATTTTATTAGTGCCGAAAAAATCTGATGATGACAAAAAGAAATGGAGATTAGTAATTGATTTTCGGAAATTAAATGCCAGAATTATGGATGATAAATTCCCCCTTCCAAATATTGCAGATATTTTGGATTCTCTATCCGGGGCCATGTATTTTTCCCAGTTAGACTTGTCGCAAGCTTATTATCAAGCGAATTTAAATCCAGAATGCAGAAAATATACGGCTTTTACTACTCCTTCAGGTCAATATCAGATGACAAGGCTCCCTATGGGCCTAAAAATTAGTCCGAGCGCTTTTTCTCGGCTAATGGCGGTGGCAATGTCTGGGCTTGCATGTGAAAAGCTATTTATTTACTTGGATAATTTAATTTGTTTCGGCCGTAGCTTAGAGACGCATAATAGTAATCTTATAGATATTTTAACTAGACTTCGAAAAGTCAACTTAAAATTAAATCCGAGCAAATGTGATTTTTTGAGAAAGGAAATGCAATTTTTAGGACACGTTGTTACCACTGAAGGCATAAAACCAGACCCGGAAAAAACAAAAATAGTAAAAGAATATCCAGTTCCAAAAAATGCAGACGAAACAAAACGATTCGTGGCATTCACAAATTATTACAGAAAATTTATACCAAATTTTGCTGAGAAAGCTTTACCTCTTAACAGACTTTGCCGAAAAGATGTCAATTTTGAGTGGACCACCGACTGTCAAAAATCATTTTGTTCCCTAAAAAATGCGCTATTATGTCCACCAATATTACAGTATCCTAATTTTGATGATAAAAATACGTTTGTATTACAAACTGACGCTTCTGGTTATGCAATCGGATCAGTATTATCTAATTATGACAATAGACCAGTAGCGTTCGCTAGTCGCAATCTTAACAAAGCGGAAACTAGGTATCCAACAATAGAGAAAGAATTACTTGCTATTGTGTGGTCGGTTAAATATTTCAGACCATACCTGGATGGTAGAAAGTTTATAATTAAAACAGACCATAAGCCCTTAGTTTATCTATTCAACATGACGAATCCTTCCAGCCGATTAACAAAATTCCGCTTACTATTGGAAGAATATGACTATGTTATTGAGTATGTCAGAGGATCGGATAATGCAGCTGCAGATGCGTTGTCACGAATCCGGATATCAAGTGAGGAATTAAAGGAGATGACTGAACGTGTTGTGTCAGTATTAACTCGCGCGCAAAGAAAACGGATGAATGAAAGTAATCGAGATAATCCAGTGGTTAATAAGAGTACTACGGCCAACGATTGGACTGATCCCCCAAGAGTTGTAGGAACACTTAAAAAACCCAACGATTGTACCGAATTAAGATTTGTAGAAACAGAAAGGTGGAATACGATACTTAGTAAATCGATAGAGAAGACGTCAAAGTTATTTTTGTTTGATAAAGATAAATCAATTATTTACGTAAATCCTTCCTTCCGATCATATTGTGCACGAGAGGCCTTTGTGAGGGAGTTAGGTGAGTTTTGCAATCGGATAAAAATAGATTGTGTTTATATTATAAAAAATGATAACAATGTTGGCATAATAAAAGAGTTAACTCGTATTATAAATGAGACCCCAAGTTGGCCCGGACCACGATTATGCATCTTGAATAGTTGCAAAATAATAAGTGACAGTGATACTAAACGTGTAATATTAAACGACTTCCATTTATTACCGACAAGTTGCCACGCCGGTATAAGGCGAATGATAAATAATATAAAGAAACGTTTCTTTTGGTCAAGGCTAGAAAAAGACGTCACTGAGTTTGTTAATCGTTGTGACAAGTGTTTACGGCAAAAACATTTTAAACCTATAAAAGAGCCAATGGTTCTTACAGATACCGGACGTTCATCTTTTGATAGAGTCTATTTAGATTTAGTAGGGCCCTTATGTAAGGATAGTTATAGTTATTCATATATTCTCACACTACAGTGTGATCTTAGTAAGTACGTGGAAGCATATCCCCTTAGGAATAAAGACACTAATTCAGTAGCAACAGCTTTCGTAAACAATTTCATCTTACGTTACGGAATTCCGCAACACATCATATCAGATCGAGGTACCGAGTTCGTTTCGACGGTAATGAAAGAGGTTTGTAAAACTCTAAACATAACACAAATAACGTCAACAGCATATCATCACCAGTCCATTGGAGGGTTAGAGAATAGCCATAAGAATCTAATGTCGTATCTTCGTATTCAGACAGACAATGAACCACATAATTGGAGTGAATGGCTACCGTATTGGTGTGTACTGTTGTGTTGCTTTCAACACAACAGTACACACTGAAACGAAATATACCCCGTATGAGCTTGTTTTCGGAAAGCTATGCAATTTACCTAGGAATTTGACGTTAAGTGTAGATCCCCTATATAACCATTATGATTATCCCAAACAACTGAAATATAGACTTCAAAAAACGCAATATGACGCAAGACAAAATTTAATAATCAGTAAACAAATTAGAAAAGATAAATATGATTGTTATACTAACCCTATCGCATACAAGGTTGGTGATATGATCTTACTAAGGAATGAACAATGTGTAAACAAATTGGATCCCCTGTACGTAGGTCCATTTAGAGTTATAGAAGATTGTGAGCCGAATCTAAAAATAGATTATAAAGGCAAAGAAATGTTAGTCCATAAGAATAGAACTAGACCTTATAAGAAATAATATTAAATACTGTTATTTTAGTTATAAAAATACATAAAAATATGTATCATAATTATGTAATTTTTATCTTTAACCCAACTAAGCCTAAGTTTTATAAAATAAAATAAAAAGTAGTTATTTTTATTTTATTTTTTTTATTCGGTGGGCGTGTAGTGGTTGTACTCCTATGTGTAATGATGTATTCCTTATATTGATAGAACCTATGTATTTTAAATTTTACCTACCGGCGTGCGTGTATCACCAGATGTATGAACGTTGACGTAGATGTTGACGCAGATGGAGTTTCTGACGTTAAAAAAAACAAAGGACGGGAAAAAGACATGAGTTAATGTATTTATGAGTATATAGAAGTATGACTGATGATATTAGTATTGCTTGGTTGATTGGTTAAATAACTATGAGAAACTTCTATTTGTATTTAGAGTGCAGTTCCAAGGCCCACCTGCAAGGTAGTGTGGGAATTGTCACTTAATGCATTGCATCTGCCAAAAAAGCGGTGCCCTTATAATAACTTTTTACCGAAAAGTAATCTTGCTTATCGCCTGTATTGGGACAAGGCAGAATTGGGTTCCCAGGTTCGATATAGTTATAAAGTAAACTTCACAAAAACGGCAACAAAGGTACTGTTTGCAGTGCAGGTGTGTGTATAAAAGTTCCTATTTACAATGTATATTCTTTGTTACAGTTTATGTATATTCTGTACATGCATCCCATACCTCGTGGACTCCTGCCAGGGCGCGGATCACTACTGCCCCAACTGTGACGCTTACTTGGGATCCAACAGAGGATAGCTCATTTTTTTACGGAATTGTCGGGCCAACTTATACCTACGGAAATATTGCAAACGCGGACCTTGAAAGATACCAGCCAGTCCATAATCTTTCCGTAGTGCTTTGACCTAACCCCAACTCAAATAATGTCATTTTAAAAAGGGTGGAAGAGACACCGACGAACAAAAGCTTACCAAGAATTCAGTTAATCATTCCGAACCTTTGAATTACTGATGAAATTCAGTCATCAAAAAATCAGCCTCACCTCACATTTTGACCATGTAGGAGACAGCTGTTTTGAAGTGAAACTTTTTATGCGACTTCCAACAAGTTTAACGTTTTCATGGAGGGGGAATATTTTCTATTAGATATTAAGAGATGAATACTATTATTAAGAGATGGCGCTATTACAATATTTGTGACTACGTAGTTCTACTAGGTACGCAAGATGGCGTGCAAACAGTCATACATTCGACTCTTCGGTGTGACCAGCCTTCGCTCAACTTCCATGAGTAGAATAACCTCGATAAACTTTTGTAATAAAAAGTGTACAACAATAAAATATTATTTATAAGCTCAATATAATAACGAGAGTGAATGCGTGACACTCGAACGCATACGTGTAGTATTACGAAGTTTCACTTCTTCCGCGCGGAGGGACTCCACGCACTATTTTTTTTTAGGCGTTTCTGCGGCAGTGTTTCTTCCACCCTTTAAATTTCGTGTATCAGAAAATTGTGGTCATATTAAGAACGTAGTTCGGACTTATAGTTGCAAAACTTCTGAAACATTCGGAATAATTCCGGAATACTTCTGGGAAAGTTTTTTTAAATCGGAATTATTCAAAATGAATTTAATTCAGTTTTTTTTTTTCTGAAAAATCGTATTTTGCATCGATCGCCGCTGCCGCCGCGCCGCGCGCGCCCTACTGCCACGAGTCGTGCGTGCAGGCGATGGCGGTGCGGGGTGCGGTAAGAGGGGAGATGCTCCCCGGAGAAGTTTTACCCCCCGCGAGAAAGATTCGTACCCCGCAATCGAATGTTTCCGAATATTTCGCCCGAATAATTCAATGGGAATAAACGTGTTTGTTTGTGGTGTGGTGGGTGAGTTAATTATTGTTCAGTTAATATACCTACCGCTCACAACACAACTAAAGATAATATAATTAACAACTTCCAAGCGCGAAATAGGTAGTAAGGTCGATTTTCCTGGTTTTTTTTGACAGTTGAAATATTCCCAAAGTTTCGGAATATTTCGGAATACTTCCGATGTATTCGACGGGAATGATTCGGAATTTTTCCCGCCAGCATCTATAGTTCAGACCATCAAATTGAACAACTTCCTACGTGGGACCATTATCTTAATCGTAGAAATACGAGTATATTCACCTGCCCATACAAAATTTCAATACCTACTCAACCCAAATACAAGGGACATCTTTATTAATAACATTTACTACGGGATATTTACCATGTGTAATATTTGTTTCGAGTTCCCGATATTTCGGCGCTGTTGCAAACGCCATGATCACGGATAAACTGAAGTTACTGCGAGTGGGTGTTAATGTGCAGACAAATCGGTCTACCCTCTTCCTTGTTCGTTTTTTGTGCTCCGTACCACTACCAGGAACTCGAAACAAATAATACACATGGTAAATATCCCGTAGTAAATGTTATTAATCGTGTTAGTGACCATGTCAGTTTAAAAACTTATAAGGGACATCTTTGTTTTTCGCCAGAACGATATTGGTTATATGGAGAAAGTTGTTGAGTTTATTGCCTATATACCATATGCTTAATGTAAATATGTATTTTGATTCGATTGAGTATGACCACTTTTCGTGAACAGTTCAACGTGGCGTTGATTGTTAAGAAAATTTGCATCGAAATGTCATGTCACGTCATGTATATTTCCCCCTTGCACATCTAAGTTGGTTGAAGTGTGGGTACATCTTTCAAGGTTACGGAAATATGTTTACGCTAAGGATTTTTTTTTTGTATCTAAATAATACTATTGTTGCTTCATATTTTATGTAGACATGTGACTTATTACATCGCCTTGGATGAGTCTGTGAGAGTGTTTTCATTTTGATTTAAATAAATAAATATTGAGAATAGCCATAGAATAGAATGTATTCGCAGGCTAGGAATCTCTTTTTTGATTAAACTATATTAATCTTTACATTGTTTTATTTTATTATTCTACGAACTTTTTTTAAATACTGATGTATACGTTGTGTGTTTTGTATCATAATGCCTGCTTTTGGACTTTGACTACATTTTTGTAATAGACATTCGACATAGCAAAGGCTTTCAATAAAGTCTGGCACAACTTATGTATACTATTACTTGGTGTGGATAAATTATAATCGTTTTAATCCCGTGGAGAGTCCATCCGGTGCATGAAACACTATCGATTTGTGAAGATAAAAAAAAAAAAAAACTTTTTTTTTTAAATCGAATTAATCTTTGCATGTGTGAACAAAGAATGCGAACCATTAGTAGGCACCATTCGATACTAACAACTATGATGCTTAAGCGCAGTCAACGTGGACTCACAAAAATTAGCCTATCCTAGACCAAACTACGCCCCCACACCCTATTTGCCGTCGGCCGACCTCCGTCGGACCGTCGCGACGTCCCGGTCCATGGCCATCGCGGGCTGCCTCGAGCGAGGGTCTCCCCGACCCTCGCTCGAGCCAGCCCGCGATGCTGTGCCAGTAGTTTTAAATCAGCCCCTAAATAATAATATCATTCAGAACCAGCTTGTCCCCATGCAGTCCTCCCCCAGCGACGCCCTAAGCCGAGGCTCGTACCCGACAGAGGGTGCCCTTAGCGTATAGTCGCTTAGTTTGTAAGGTATTTTGCCCTGGCTGGAGGCCTTACTCTTAAGGCATCCACAGGATAGCCCGGTTAAGAAGACGACACCCTCATAGGTTGAACTGCGAGATGCCACTAACAAAAAAAAAAAAAAAAAGGCCAACATTTTTAAACCGCTATCGCTATCCATTAGCTCGCATAATGTTTAAAATCGCATATTGACAAATATATTCCTTTACCCCTTATTCACCTTTTTTTCCTTTCTTGTTTATATTATTTTGAATGTGAATTCACCGTGTATAATCTGCTTTACCATTTGTACTGTTTACTTGATAAGGGTTAACATACAGTCCAAGCGACAGTAAAACACTAGTCAGTGTTTTACTGTCGCCTAAGACATAGGGTATGCTAGTTTAGGAGGCCGGGTTTAATTAATTTGTACGCCTTTCACAAATTGTGATACCGAGCTAGATATAAAGCAAATTATAAGGTATTTGTTCAATAAAGAAATAAAGGGTGTAAGTAGACTGAAAAGCACTTATTTTCCCCGTCATTGCGATCATTTTTTTGTTCTGGAACATACCTTGGAACCTCTCTGGGAACTTTGACCTCCACCTGTAACTAGAGTTACGGAGGTATTAGAGGTCAAAGTTCCAACTTTTTTTTCAAACACTGGTTTTGAGGGTTGCTAATTTACTTGAAATACCTCCATGACCTGTACGTTAATGGAATGATAGGTGGGCTCAGCGAGGCCGGTGTCGGCTATTCTGTCGATGGAGTTTGTATGAAGAACATTAGTTATGCCGACGACATGGTGCTGCTGAGCCTATCTGTCACAGTCCTTAACTACCTCATAGGGATCTGTGAGAGGTACGCGGGCTCACATGGCCTCAGGTATAACTGTAAGAAGAGCGGGTAATAAGAGTCCGAAAACTGTTTCACCGGTCAGGCTTGGAGGAATGCCGTTAAGTAGGTTCACCAAATTTAAGCACCTGGGGCACTGGGTCACTGAGGACCTCTCTAATGATTTAGATATTGAGCGGAAACGTAGGGCATTGGCAGTGAGATGCAATATGCTGGAAGAAGCTGGCTAAGCAGATTTGCACGGTGCAGAAAAGAAGTGAAACTTGCTCTTTTTAAAGCATACATTTTATACCTGCAGCCTGTGGGTCCGCTATACGCGTAGATCTTTCAATGCCCTACGGGTCCTGTACAATAATGGTTTTAGGATGCTGTTGGGGTTGCCTCGCTTTTGCAGTGCATCAGGTACTTATATTTGCTAAGGCCAGAACTGACTGCTTTAGGGCTATAGTACGGAAAAGAGTGGCCTCCCTGATGCGCCGCGTTCGGGGCGGTACCAATAGTCTTCTGAATACCATATTGGGAAGGGTTGATTGTCCGGTTGTGAAACACTGGAATACCGTTTACGGATCTGGATGATCCTTTAATGTAAAAAAAGTGTAAATGTAATAATTTATAATGAATAATAATAATATACTAACATAGTTATAAGTATGATTTACTAACAATGTATGGAATATTTATTGATTCTGAAAACAAATTAATAATTAATTAATAAGCCATTTCATGGTATACCTGTGAGAAAGACATTGCAATTCGTTGAGCTATATAGGCTTCAAAAGACAGACTGATAGACCAAACTTTCGCATTTAAAATATTAAAGTTTTAATTCGTTATCATCTTTAAAATATTAAAGTTTTAAATCGTAATCATCATAGCGTTGTTCAGCAACTCAATCATCTCAATATTTATTTTTGGTTAGTCGAAACGCAAAACAATTCTGATAAAAATTGCTCTACGGAGTCAGAGTTCAACAGAGAGCAAGTCTGCATACCTATTTTTAGTTTTAACGTACGTAAAACCAAACAGTTGAGGGCAAACTGTGCTGACCAGCGGTAGTGAGTGAATTGACGTCTGGTAATTGTTATTAAGTATACTTTTATTTTTTAAGTGAAGTGATCCAGCGTAAATATGACACATGGAGTTTAAGATGGAAATTTAAACACGGGTATTAGTGAATTTATTGAAGTCGCGGCTTCGGACAAGAACGTTTTTTTTTTTCTATTGAGTTTTCGTTTCTTGAGCATCGTTTGCCATTTTTGTATATTGCGGTTTTGTCTATTCATTCTTAAAATCGAAGTGTTATATTTATGGCTCGATACAGTTATCTGTTAATTTTATTGTTATTGATAAATTGGTAGGTAGTAATTGCTTGTTTAAGAGATGTGGCTAGGCACTGATAAAGCGGGTTAAAAGGTTAGTTAGACGGTTAGAGCTATAACCCAAATATTCGAATAACCATGACAAAACCTATCTATCTTACTTACCTTATAATACCTATAATAAGAATAAGAATAATAATTTATTTTAAAAAGTATTACAAAAAATGTACATTTAGGCGCAGTAGTATTATTTCTCATATACAATGGTAATTAGTACCTTATAAGTAAACTATAACTAAAATATATTCAAAAGTTGCAAGTAATGATGGTTCAATTCAGATGTTTGGTAGCGACCTACCCGATTAACACAGGTTTAAATAAACCTTATTTAAACCTGTGTTAATTGGTTACCCATTTATACAAGGTGTGGTTTAGCATCCTCATAATAATTCAGGAGGTTTTCACAAAAGACATAAATAATTATTAATAAACACTGATTATTTTGGTTGTTTTAAGTTTGTCAGTCTATCAGAATAACCTCTTTAACGTGGTTAGAGAATAAGAAATGATCGAATAACCGTTTGAGATTGTATGTACGTGTGAAAGCGTGGTTATAGGGCGAGGATCAGGCCCTGCCAGGGCTTTGGGCTGTTCGAAAGAGATACCTTGGCCCTGGAACACAAAGGGCTAAGAAGGAACATGGATGGGTTTTTGTCAGTCAAGTATGACACTCCCTTCCGCTCCGCCCAGAGCGGGAGAAGTCATTTGATGATTTCCCATCCGAAAAAAAAAAATCGAGCATTATTAGCACGGTTAATTCTTTGAATTTGACGAGGATGCATAACAACACCTTGTATATGTTATAAGTGCCTTAAAATCATCAACACTATCTATGTTAATGAGTTTTAGGTCCGATCACTAGCAAGTGAGGCTCAAACTACACAATAAGTATCTATCTCGGGTTCGGTATTTGATTTCTATAGTTTAGGGAGAATTTATACTGTTCAAGAAGGTAATTGTTACAATGCCCACAGTGGCTTCACGAAATCGCTGTAACAATGTTTCTTAATAAAATATGGCTATTATTACCAGCAATTTTTGTGATGACCCTGACAAGTAGTAACTTCGCACTAGCATCCTGACAATAAAATAAAATTAACTATTTTTGATATAAACCTATTAAATTAACAGTAATGAGTATGACCTGCCTTATTGCTTTTGGCTAATTACAAGTCAACTCGAATAAGGAAAAAATAATTTACAAATAGAATATAATTTGATGCTGATTATGAATTATATTATTTTTATTTGTGTTGGTTAATGAAATATGACGACGTTAATCTTTTATTAGAAAAAAATCATTTAATAAATATTACATAATCATAATATTATTATTTAATAGTCCATTTGGCTATAGCTATAAAACACCCTATTCTCGATGTTACATTAAAAACGCAGTTATCACTCAGACCTTAAAACTGAACTAGTTTTTTTTTTAATTTTTATAACTTTTATTTTTTTTCGCTATACAATCAAAAAGTACCTCTAAAAAAATGTTTTTTTTTCGAACTTGTAGGACCATTTTTTTTCAGTTTCATGGTCCTTGACACCTCTATGTCTACATAGAGATTATTCATTAATATTTTTTTTTCTAAATGTTTCATACATTTTGACCATGTCGGTATTCCACTTTTGTAGAAAACAGCAGTTTTTTTTTTTAATAATGCATGAACGTGTTCAATAGAACGTGGCAAACGTTTGTGCGTCGATGTGTCTTCCATCAAATCAAATCAAAATACTTTTATTTTACATAGGCCTACATGGGCACTTAAAATATGTCGATAAAAGGTTCACGGTTCGCGTTGGTCGTTTCCTATGGAGAAGAACCGGCAAGAAACTCCATGGTTACTCTTTTAAAATCATTTGGTTTTACAATATTTGAATGTTACAGCGTTAGTACTAAGTATGGGAGAACAGCGTAGGCCCGACAATAAGTCGTTGTTTACTACAAAGGATAAAAAAAAAACTACGTATTTACAAAGCCTACACCCTGAATAATGTAAGCTTTTCGCCCGCGTTAAAGGCAGAAACTATCCCACGGAAATTATTTAAATAAACCCTGTGACAATTAAGGATAATGAAGCTTCCCCGTAGTAACAATTTGGAATCAGATCAGTAGTTTCGAAAATATTCCCCTACACACAAACTTTACCTATTTATAGTAGGTATAACAATTAATCATCATAATGCTATTTTCCTGTTTTTGTACGCCTTTTGGAATATCGTCATAAAATAATAAGTAGTGCGCACCTAGTCCATTTTCCTTTTAAGTTAATTTTAGTTTTGTAGTGTTGGATAATCGCTGTTTTTTCCTCAATATAAATTCGCACTAAAACTATGAAGACTTACCACATACATAATGTAGCCGTACGTATATTATCTACACCGGATACTCTGGACATAATACATATCATGATTAGGTTTTTTGTGTATTCGAGAATTTGCTACTAGTTTTTATCACTAACAAACTGTACTCGATCGTTTTAATTGGAGCAAACCATCTTGTATGAAATAATTTTATTGTGTTTCGTACTATTGCTGCTTGTGCTTGTTCAATTTCAGTACAAGTTTAAGTTAGCGGTGATTGATCACAACAGGGCAACATAACCAGCTTCATTCAGATCTATTTAAGTTAGCTTAATGTGTATATGGATGAAATATAAACTGATTGACGCACCGCTTAGTAGGTATCAGGTCCCGTTTTCGATATGGGTGGTCAAAGTATTTATTTATATTAGTAAACTAATTATTTTTAATATATATTTACTGTGATTGAAATTGTAATTTTTATTATTGTTAATTTTATTGATTTTTAATTATTTAACTTTTAATGATAGTAGTTTTAATTTTAATTTTAATTATTGTGTAAATTTTTATATACTATTTTGATTCTAAATTTATAATAATGGTATTGTGTTGTGTGTATTCATTGTCTCTGATTTTTGAATTACTAACAATATTATTAAGTGTACCTACTAACAAAATTATGGATCATTGTGTCTGAAATAAATGAATTATTATTATTATTATTATAAAGGGTGGGTGAAGGGTTATTGGGTTTATCCATCAGGAATTTCTCAATAGCAGCTTTGTGTCTGGCTGGTGGACATAGGCTCGCTTCATATTACGTGGGATTGGTGAAACGAGGATAATCAATTAGGTACACCTCGGCCAGCACGCGTAGCATGACCGCCGTAGAAACGGGCTATGTCGACGGTAGAATCGACAAACTCATTGTCATTGTCTATACGTCAATTGTTCCGTAGACAAAACTCGTTTCTACAGTGGTCGTAAGTAGTAGTTAAGATAGTTCTACAGTGGTCGTAAGTAGTAGTTAAGATAGTTCTACAGTGGTCGTAAGTAGTAGTTAAGATAGTTCTACAGTGGTCGTAGTAGTAGGTAAGAGTATTTGGCGATTTTTACACGACACCGCTCGTCGGCGCGGTTGGGCGATGAAACGGAACCGTCACCGTACACCGTCCGACCGCGCGGACGAGCGGCCCTCACCGCCTCACCGCGCGGCACACCGCCAATACATTTGCTCCGCCGCCTTCACCTGACCGCGCTGAGGGCGATGTCAGACACGATGTATCAGTTAACGAGTTAAAAAAAAGTTTTTATTAAAATTAAAAGACTTAATTAGGTTTATACATCAAAATTGATCTTTTATACTTACAAAGTTTAGTGTACGGTGCCATTTACCGTTGAGGAATTCTCTTGTGACGAGAAAGTCCTGGCCGCAGGTTCAAGTCACATAAGTAAAAATGTATTGTCACCAGAATCAAAGGTGTGTGCAAAATTTCAGCGTAATCGGTTGGGGAGAGTGGCTTGAAAGTCAGTTGAAAGATTTTTTGATTGTTTTGATTGATTTGACATTCTAACAAACTAGTTAAATAAAAGCTTTGAAAAATATGACCTAATTCCTTCATTTATGTTCCAGGAATTCAAAAATGGAGGACGAACGCAAAATATACCCCCCCATTAACGGAGTACCTCTGCAGCAAATGCCAATGTCTCAAGCACCTTCGAACCCAATGCCTCAAGCCACGGCGTATCCTTGGCCTCAAGCCGCCCCGTATCCTCTCCAATCACCCCAAAACAATATGCCCCCTATGTCTCAAGTACCCCTGGGTCCTACGCCGACTTCGGTGACCTGCCCATCTTGTGGCGCGTCCATCCTCACCGATGTTAGGACAGAACCTAGCACGCAGACTCATCTAATGGCAATGCTTTTATGCTTGTGAGTAAACCCTCATGTATTATTACTAGCTTTTGTCCGCGACTTTGTTTGCGTTCAGGTTTGGAGCAAGAGAGGACAGTGTTAATTTAGGTTATAAACTACATAATTAAGTGTGTGAAATATGATCCAAATCCGTCTAGCTGTTATTGCACTAATTGAGTAACAAACATTCAAACTGATAGTAAGATAACACACACATTCATAAACTAAATGCATTTTTCTAATGGGTTTATATTTTGATGGGCTTGAGCAATCTTGTTGAGCAGTAGGGAAGTAGCAGGCAGAAACTTATAGAACGTCACCTACTATACTTAGATAAAGATATTAGTCGTATAAAAATAGAATGCACATAAAAACTTATTATATATTTTCAAACATCGTACATGAGTTGCATCGTCTAGGTGATAGAAAAATAAATGAGGTAACTCTGACAGACTGTATCATGCTACTAAACTAGGTAGGGATAAATAAAGTCCAAACATGTAAACCCCTAAATAAAAACTAGCACGTTCTTTTCCTTCTTTTTCCAAAGCAAAAGAATTTTTGGATGCTCTATGATTCTTTTCCTTTTTTATCTCTATCTATATATATATGTTTTATATTTTTAATAATTCTTTTTTTTTTTTTATTAGCCTAGTTGTCACAAGCGCGATGACTGCTTAGGTCTTGAGTTCGATTCCCTGGTCAGGCAAAATGCAGCCACAGAGTGTGGGTTTGTGAGCAATAGGCTCGCCCTATTACATGAAACTTCAACATAACTACTAATAAACAGAGACCGAAGAGCCTAATGTCATGTTACAATAATATAAAAAAAAATGTGTTTTATTAGGACAGCAAATGCTTACAACATTTTCTGCAAAGTCAGTAAACAGTTTCGATGTAAAACGCAACAAAATCACTGTTTGCAGCGCTAATACCCCGAGTACACTTAATCTACATAATTAAAAATATTTAGAGTTCCATAATTTTGTTACAGATTATGTATATGCTGCACTTGCGTTCCGTATTGCGTGGACTCCTGCCAGGATGCGAAGCATCACTGCCCCAACTGTGACGCTTATTTGGGAACCTTCAAACGATAGTTTATTTTTTTTGTTTTATATCAGCACACAAACGACTACGCATCATTTTTTTACTGTTATCAAGCAATTTTTAAACACAACCGGTGAAATATCGGTATACTATAAGTAACTTATATCAAAACTCTTCGGGGAATATAGGCATATGAGGTAACTGTTTTGTTACTTATGTCATAGCACCTGCATTGACACAATGATTTGGGGATTGCGTCTCAAATCCAGCACTTTAATACTGGCCAAAGATCCTTGGTTGCGCAGACCAGTACGTTTATATTTTATACGCTGCATAATAATAATGTAATGAGCTCTTTTGAATCAATCAGAGTAACTCACGAGACTTGTAAAATGCGCGTGTGACTCCGAACCTTTGTTTGTGGTTGCTGAAAGACAGGCGCTATTGTAGGTCACAGAATGCAGGAAAGGCGTGTTTAACATTGATTTTTACATTCAAATACAATATTTATTATATGTACCATTCCTTACTAACACTATTTGATATACTACAAAAATATAATTTCTTAAAAAACAATTTGTTTTTTTTTGCTTACCCATTTCGGTTACACCCATATTTTATATCGGGCTGCAGTCAGCTACATGAAAGTCCTTTGATTGTACGGAAAAACTATCCGCCTCAAGGACCTATAACCAAATGTGGAAATAGACTGCGCTTCCAAGAAGAAGAAGGTCGCTGTAGAATACTTAACAACTCAACGCTACCTCTTCCCGACTAATCAATGACGTGTCAGTCTGCTCGTGTGTCCCCATTTTGAAGGGAGGTCAGCGCTTGTTTTGCGGTGTCTGCCGACTTCTCCGACCCCACCATATAAGTAGGCAGGTCGCTACTCAAACTACACTCCTATTTCTAAACTACATCTAGCCGGGAAGAGGAGCTGTGGCCCAGTGGTGGCAGCCCCGACTTACGAGCAGTAAGTCGTGGATTCGAACCCATACAGGTGCATTACTTTGTGTAATATATTTCATCACCGCTGCTCTCAAAAACGGTGAAGGAAAACATTGTAAGGAAACCGGCATGTTACAGAAGTAAAAATTCGAAGACATGTGACATCTACCAACCCGCACTGGGCCCGCGTGGTTGATTACAGCCCACTCCCTCCCATTGAGAGGCTGTGTCCCAGCAGTGGGAACATTATAGGCTGATGATGATGATGATGAACAAGCCGGGGTGGTAAAACGCTTGCACAGTTCCTCTCACTATCCCGGCGATTTATTTATTTGTATCAGCTTGGACCGATCAGATAAATCAAAACGAAGAGATCTTTAGGTAAGTCATTATTAATTAAATATATAAAACCTGATAAATTAATACGATGACATAATTAGGTACCTATGTCAACATTGGTTAAATTATATAAAATCTGATAGATTAAAAAGAACAGATTATTAGAAAGGTCAAATCAATTCACAATGTCTTTGGGTGTAGTATTTATGAACTGTACGTATACGTTCATCATGTCTGTACATTTAATTAGTGCGGTACTGTCATCAGCGAATAAGACTATGGGGTGTTTAATGTGATGCGGTGAGTCGTTTATATTTTATTTTTTCTCACGCCTCATGTAAGTGCAAATTTTAAAGGTTATACGCAATTCCTTTTGAAATTTTGAAAGGCGTGCATGGATCACTACGCGTCACCGATCAGATAGAGATCTGGTGACAGGTTCACCAAGTCAAAGCCCTCAGACCATATCCTGTATTGATTTAAGATAGTTAAATAAATATAATGCCCTCTGGCACCGTGTGCAACAACTGTCGATAGGAAAAGAGATTTTAACTTTATGCTCATTTTCCGCCAGCTTCTTTGTGACGTCAATTCTCTCTAGTCTCTCGCTCCCGACCATGAACTAACCTATGAGCAGAAGCGAGAGGTCACTCTAGCAATACTCATCCGTGATAAATAATGTACCTACTGAATTTGTGCTAAATGAACGTTGACCTAAGCGCAGCTTATCTACAAATATTCGAATTTCGTCAGGTTTTCCTGTTTTTAACCTTCATAATTGGAACTTTAATTTAGATCGAGTTTCTGCTGTGTCAATTTTACCAAAAGAAGGAACTAAGAACTACACAGTTCCTTGTGATTGGTAAAAATCAAATTTGACAGTACGTAAAGCTGCTGTGTGCAGCAAACGGTAAAACAAGGAAAAAAATAATTCGTGAACATTTTTGTTATTGTTCTTGTAAGTTCTAATTAGTAAAATAAAGTATTTATTCATAGCCCAGATCCCCTGAGAGCCAGTAGCATCTGATATTAGATACCCTCTAGAACAATTTTGTTGTTAAACAAGTGTCCGTTCTGTTGTGTCTTTCTTGGTAAGTGCCATTTATTAACTTTCATTAAACCAGTGCTTGAAGTTATTTCTATGGTCTCAGGTTTTGAGATTCGTATGTTTACGAACATACATACAATATTACGTCTGTAATCCCGGGAGGGTTAGGCAGAGATTTACCTTCATAGGTACAACTCTAACTGGCGTAATGTGGGCTTCCTATTATTTGTTTGCCATTAACCGGGCACCAATCTCGACTCCGTGGCTGTTACTCAGAAATCTCGGTTGGAAAAACCCAATAACTCTTTGCCAGAACCGGAAATTGAACCCAGGACCAAATCATCAGCAGTCGCGACTCGCGCTTGCAACCACTAGACCAACAAGCCATGTTTACGAACATTCTGTGAACAATAATTAATCGTTGTTTTGGGTGCAAGTAATATCACTGTCAGTGTTCCTGCTCACAGAAGAAAGTTTAGATGGATGAGGAACAAGGTGTAAAGTTCTTCATACCCTATAGAAAAGGGAGGATCCTCCGACCAGACAGGTGTTATGTCTGGTGGGCAACTGCCCGACAGTTGTTGTCGGGTTTCTCTATATAGTCTTAAGTCGATGTAAACTTTGCTTGAGAGATGTAGAAATTGATGTTAGTTCTTCCGCCGTGTCATAGATGGCGCTGTAGTACTTTTTGTAGTAAGTTGCTTTTTGAAGGTCGCTACAAAAGAAAGGAAAAGTATTTAATTGGCCCATGCCACAAGTACACACAATACAATGAAAAAACTTAAAGATGGTTGTGCGTTGTTTCGTCGCTAATTGTTTCATCGAATTTCGTTTCACATAAATTGTTTCTCATATTATTATTTCATAGAATAATCAATACGCAGAATACTTACTTTGAAGAAATTTAAATCATCAATTTTTGTTTCAAATAAAGTTTAATGTTAGAATATTCATATCATAGAATAACAAATCAAATATTCTTTATCCACATATTGTTTGTTTCACATAAAACCTATTACGAAGAATTACATTTTATCGGGTGACAGTTTCTAAAACTCATACCTTTGAAAAATACATACCCTCCTATAAAATTACAACACCGCGTTCACAAAAATAATGCGGTTGAATTCTTGCCAAGTAGGAAAGCAGTATTTTTATTCTTACTAATGGTGTTCATGCCTGTTGCACGCAGCATGCAAGCAAGCATGTAGCATGCAAGCAAGCATGCAACATGCAGCGTGCAAGCAAGCATGCAGCATGCAACAAGCATGGTTACTGTCACGGCTCCGGCGCTGCGGGGCTGCGGCGGCCCCACGCGAGTTCATCGTCGCAGATTGTATTAACGCTCACCACCGCAGCTTCGGCTTGCTGGCCGGCAAGCCGGCCAGCCTCAGCCGCGGCGGCAAGCGATAGATACCACCTGCTCCTCAGCTCGCGGTCCGCCTCATCCCTCCGCGCCTACGCGGGCTTAAATTACACTCTAGGGGTAGGGCAGACAAGACTACGTGGAGTCTGATTTGCAACCATTCGTTTTTGTCACTAACTTTTGTAGTACAACATATTGACATTTAAGGACATTTAAGGTTAATAATTTCGTTGAAATAAAATACCATGGAAACATACATCGAACAAACAATATTCGTTAAAAAGTAATTCTACTGTTTGATAAATTTGTTAAATAAAAAAATGTGATTATAAAATTCATTGAAGTGTTTCTGTAAAATATGTTTCATTCAAGTAAATAGTAGTTGAAACAAAAATATTCGAAATAAAAATACGAGGACCAAATATTATGTGAAACATTTTCTGGGAAACGAAATTCTGTGAAACTTCTGTCTGCGAAACAAGGTGACACCCTTAAAGATATATCGAAAAAGGAAAAAAATTGAAATATTTATTGTGTGTCTCACGGCTGCGCCAAAAAGGCCTAGTTCAGCAAATTGCCGAGCAGCTAGTGCCCGTCGCTGATTTTCAGCTGGACCTGAGATAGTGATGTGACGGACGTAAAACAGTTTTGTAAATTGTGTTATAATTATGTAGTGTGGTGTAGTGTATGAATAGGTACTTAAATATATAATAAATGTATGTACAATAATAACAAATAAAACTACATATTCATAAAAATCGAGATTCACAAAACGAAAATCAGATTTAATATCTCTTTAATATCTCATCATTAACATGCACATAATCTTTCTAGATTCTTACCATGAGTAGTCCCGAGTCATCCCAGTTCAGGTGCCCAGAGTGTGGAACTACTGTCACAGTCAAGAAAAAGTCTACCTCACTGGCCCACGTTATAGGATATATCCTATGTTGTTTGTGCATGTAAGTATTCTTGTACCCAGTATCCTGACCAAAGCGAACAGTCGCAAATATTCGCGTTCAATATGTTACTTATTTAAAACTAGCTGTCCAGCGCAACTTCATTTGCGTCACATTTTCCCCGTTTTCGCAACATTCTTCATTGCTGCTCTGCTCCTATTAGTCGTAGCATGATGATATATAGCCTATAGCCTTCCCCGATAAATGGGCTATCTAACACTGAAAGATTTTTTTCAAATGGGATCAGTAGTTCCTGAGACTAGCGCGTTCAAGCAAACAAACAAACAAACTCTTCAGCTTAATAATATTAGTAGTATAGATGAACGTGACAATTGCGTTACGATCACTTTGGATCCCTGCGACCTATCCAGAGCGATTGTCGCTTTTCCACATACGCCTTGGAGTCGCGCTTCCGCGTCGTTCATAGTTAGTTTCATGGGTGTTGAAGGTAAACGCAGCACGTACCGTGTTTTGTTCTTTGTTTTCATTTAGCTTGGGATTCCTATGAAACCGCAGAGCTGTCACATAGCAAAAGCAACGCCATCCTCATCCATTATTACTGGAACAAATTTGGACCAGCTAGAGCAGGAAGACAAAAATCTGCTTGGCCCCCTTGAGAAAGTAGGCTGCAAGCGAGAGCAAGCAAAGCGATTACTCAGAGGTTAATTATAATAGTGAGAGTGTGGTTCTACTGTAGGTACGCTACAATTTATTATTACGTATTTACTCATTCTGAGGCATCAGGTAGGAAAATTTATAAGCCTCTAAGGGGGGATGGTAATTGCCCCCCGGCGACGCTATGATAACTCTTGTGTTACCTTATTTACAATGTTAAATATCCTTTGTTACAGTGTTGGTTTAGTTTTCGCAGTGGGTCCTCTGGATAACTGCCCCGAGTGCCGCGACTGCTATTGCTGCCGCAGTTGGAATTCTGGAAGGTATCACCATTGCCCCAACTGCGATGCCACATTACAGAACGAGCGCACTACATTACTTTCTTAGGGTATTTGACAGATTTTTTATACAGGATGGCGATTAAGTCATTACGTGATTCTACCCATCATATTTAAAAAAAAAAACAATAAACCCGTATCAGATTCGAGAAATACCAGGGGATCTGTCAAATACCAGCTTGATGCACTTGAGTCGGTTGGAGAGCGGGCCAAGAGGCTCATTGGCAATGAGGCACTGGTCAAATCTAAGCTCCAGAGCCTTGAACATCGTCGCCGAGTTGCCAGCCTATCGGTTTTTTACCGGTTACATTTCGGGGAGTGTGCGATGGAATTGCATGACCTAATTCCAGCGGGCCCGTTTCATAATCCGACTACCAGACGTACGGCGATGCGCCATCGGTACATGGTGGACATCCCACCTATACGCATTAAGCGCTTTGGGAATACTTTTATTATGCGTACCGCTAAGGAGTGGAATTCCCTGCCGGAGTCTGTGTTTCCCGATAGCTACAATCTGGGGGTCTTCAAGTCAAGAGTGAATAGGTTTCTTCTAGGCAAGCGTGCATCACCGTGGACCACATCATCGGTTACCATCAGGTGAGATAGTGGTCAAACGCGAGCCTATTTATAATAAAAAAAATACAAATTTCCAAACAATAAGGGCAGCCTTTACCAACGCATACAGTACAGGTAACGTGTTTCCTTTACAGACAACAGGTACTCTTATACGATATGAATTTCTTGGCGAAAGTTGTTTGATATGGAGGGTAGAATCACCCCTTTGACGGATGCTGGTGCTTAAATTGCCATCCTGTATAGAGGCTTTAAAATGATTAGTTTGATTACTTCAAACAACTAGATCTAAGCTTGGATGCAGATCATGCAGATTGCAGAGTAGGTACATAAAAGCCACTAAGCCTGAAAAAGACCCACGTCGCATACAGAAGGTGCGATAGTAATAATACAACATGCAATCTGGATCCCCAAATCTTTTCACAGAAAAATCAATTAAAATAACAGGATGCGTGTTTCGAAACCCCAGATGTGCACGAAAATGAAATAAAACATGTTTAAAAATGTATATATTTGTTTGTTATTATTATTTAACACTTAAATTGCAGGACGTGGCACCGGCCGCCCTCAAGTTTTTTCTATTACTTTTTTCTTGTGCAACCTCAAATTCCTTAAGACTTTTTCTCAACTCGTCACTCAACGTGTGATGATTTATGTCCAGCTATCGTTACGTATGCATGCGGCTAACGTGACCTGCCATAATCTCAATGCAAAAGAAGAAAAAGTGTTGCGCCTACCCCAAGTAGAATGGGACTAGGGCAGTAAGATGATTATGGGCAATGCAGTAGGCCGCTTCTTCTTCTTAGCGTGCCTTCGGGCAATCGAAATTGTGTTGGCACAGAACTGAGCCACTAGTTTGGCGCCCTCTGTATCGTCCATCAGTTCCTGTAATGAACAAACAGCAGGACACGCAGGACACGATATTAAGTGCCGCATCGTTTGTGGGACAGCACCACATTTACACTCCAGGACAGAATCACTAATGAATCTCCACCTGAGCAGGTTTTCCTTGTTGCAACTAATTTGGGTCCGAAGTCTAATTAATGACTTCCAGGTCAGTTAGGCAACTCATGTCCTGCTGCGAGACTCTCAGCAGGTGGAACGAATGGGTTAGGTAAGGATGCACTACCTCGCCACAGCGTGACACAGCAGACCTGATGGGAAATGCTTAAAAAATCTAAAATACTAGAGACATTATAGTAAGTTGCGTCGTCATTATAGAAGCAAAGCTGAATCATCTGCCTGCCATTACACTGGCACTCATACCCTTCAAATCAGAACACAGTAACACTGCTTGCGAAAATGTATGCGCAAATTTCTATTTTTGTAATATTTTTTACAATATTTAAGAGTTTTTAATTAGTTATAAACTGAGGAGATTAGCAATATAACTGCGCATTTTCGAGATACAAAAAAGTTTTCTTGCGCACACATTTTTGTTAGGCGTTATGATGTTATTATAAAATCAAAATATTTAGTCCCTAGCAATTAATGTTAATAAATAAGATATATTTTAAAGAAAACAGTTATACAGGGTGTTTGGTGCATCGTTTGCCAAATCAAATATGCCGAAAGGAGAGGTCATTTGCTATCTCTTCACGCCCTATAACTCATTTCTTGCTTCACCGGTTTTTTTATAACAAGTTTTTAATTTAATATTTGAAAAATTCCAAAATTCAACATTTTAAGTCAAATAAAAAAAAAAAAATTGTTTAGACTTGAAATTTTGATTTAATTTTAATGTGTACTCTTGTATAATTCTACCAAATTCAAAATTACATGCTAGTAACAATTACTTTATTTTTTAATAGCTCGTAAAGTTTTTGTAAAAGAAAAATAAACTTAAAACTCAACTTTAATGGCTATAAAAAAAAAACTGAAAGCGATCGGGATCTTCGAATACATTTAAAAAGTTTCCTAGTCTGTCCCCTTTCCAACGGTATGAAAAATGCCCAAAAAAAAGTTTAATACCTTTTCATATTTATCTAAATGTGTAATCGAGACACTAGGCTGATATTCGACATTACAGTAAGAACGGTCGTTTTAGCATAAATAACATGCCTCAAGTAAGTAGACAGATACTGTTATGTCACTAGTGCGTAGTGTCCTATCTCTTTCTTAAACAGAAACCAACGTTTTAAGAATTTGAAATTTAAAAAAAAACAGAAATCACAAATCTTGTTCGAGTTGTCCGCCACTGTTGCGAATGTACGCGCGGATTCTTCATCTTATCTCGACTGTAGTTGTGCGTTAACGTATTTCTGCTTTGATAGTCGCAAAAGCCACATCAATGTGTTGGACTAAATCATGCCTAGTCTCAACTTCCGTGGCGTTATTTCTTTGGCTCGTTCTTAGACGTAAAGATCTAACAGAGTTAAGTTTAGGGAACGTCGAGGTCATGAAATAGCCATCCCAAAACACCGAAACAGACTTCCCCTTATTGTTTGCTGAGCTGCTAACTTTCCGTGTAGACATCTCTTTTGTATTCCAACAAGACGGTTGTCCCGCTCACTGGAGTTTAACTGTCAGGGAGTACCTAATGATACGTCAGTTTCCAGAATCATGGATTGGGAGGGATGGCCCTATTCTATGGTCTCCACGTTCCCCAGACTTAACTCCGTTAGATTTTTACATCTAGGGACGAGCCAAATAAATTGTCTACTCCTTGGAAATCGAGACAAGGGAGGTTTTAGTCCAACACATTGATGTGGCTTTTGTGACTATCAAAGCAAAAATACGTTTACGCACAACTACAGTCGAGATAAGACGAAGATGCGGCGAAGATTCAAATTCTTAAAACATTGGTTCCTGTTTAAGAAAGAGATAGGACACTACGCACTAGTGACATAACAGTATCTATCTACTTACTTGAGGCATGTTATTTATGCTAAAACTACTGTTCTTACTGTTATTTCTATATATTTATAGTCTCGATAAAACATTTAGTTAAAAATGAAAAGGTATTAAACTTTTTTTTGGGCATATTGTATATCGTTGGAAAGGGGACAGACTAGTGAACTTTCTAAAGGTATTCGAAGATCCCGATCGCGTTTAGTTTTTTTTTTAGAGCCATTTAAAGTTGAGTTTTAAGTTCATTTTTCTTTTACAAAAACTTTACGAGCTATTAAAAAAGAAAGTAATTGTTCCTAGCAAGTACTTTTGTATTTGATAGAATCATACAACAGTAGACATCAAAATTAAATCGAAATGTTAAGTTTAAACAAATTTTATTTTTTTATTTGACCTAAAATGTTGAATTTTGGAATTTTTCAAAATTTAAATTAAAATGTTGTTATAAATAAACCGGTGTGGCAAGGAATGATTTAAAGGGCGTGAAGAGATAGCAAATGACCTCTCCTTTCGACCTATTCGATTTGGCAAACGATGCACCAAACACCCTGTATATCATGTGTGTCAAGATTTAAGTTTGCTTCATTTTTTCAAGGTGAATTATGATGATGAACTTTCGTCTAAAATGTTATGAAATAAAGTTGTCTACAACAAAGTAATATCAAAATTAGGAGCGAGACACATGATTTGTATCTGTTTTCTTCAAAATATATCTTATTTATTAAAATTAATTGTTAGGGACTAAAAATTGAGATTTTATAGCAGGTAACATCATAACGCCTAACCAAAAATTGTGCGCAAATAAACTTTTTTTTTATCTTGAAGATGCGCAAAGTTATCCCTCGTAGATAAAATATTTCAACAACTTTGCGCAAAAAGGAAAAAAATAAGAAACGTTAAGGTTAATAAAAACAATATTAGAATAACCATACCTTGCCTTATTGCAGACATGATGCACTTCAATTAAATACGACGATTTTTTGTAGAAATTAATGTTTTATAGTTGCTACAAACCCACGAGGGTTACCGGATAATTAATGATGTGGGTATAAACTAAACTTTGAGCTGATGCACAAGACAGCAGATAACAGTTACTATTATATAAAATTCTTTATTCTACCCTTACATAGTATTTTTTTATTAAATACCGTCATTCCCTTGCTCTTGTCCCAATTTATTTGGGGTCAGCGCAGCATGTCTTCTTCTTTCTAACTTCTCTATTACTTGTCATCATGAGACACCTCCTTTCTTGCCATATTTTTTAAATACCCTCATTTTGAGTATCGAGTGATTCCTGCCTATCCCCATCGGAAAAAGGCGTTAGTGATGTATGTATGTAAATAACAATCAAAATCGACTAGCTTAACTCTTCATCGAGTATTTTCAAGTGAGTAAATAAGTAAGTATGGTAAGTGGTAAACACTCTAATCCATCAAAACACTCCTTAGGTATCTGACTTGGAAATTCAACGTATTATAAGCCTTGGTGGCCTATCATCAGTATAATCTAAGGGTTGAAGCTCATCTGCCAGAAGAAAATCCCACTTTACCATGCCCCTATGCTTTTCTGTCGCTCAAAACCATTTGCTAGAGCGAGAAGCAGGGCGCAAAGTCTATCTCATCGACAAGGCGATCGGCAGCAGGCTCTGTTGACTGGCTCTTGGAAAGCTGCTTAGGAGGAGTAAAACAATACTGCTTTAAGACCTTTATTTATTTTTAGTTTTTATTTATTCAAAAATAAGTATGGACGCCTGTCAAATTTAGTTGAGCAATCATATCTAGTAAAGCGAACATGAAAAAGGGAATACGAAAATCCGGCCACGAGTTACGGTTTATGTGTACTATAGTAGTATATTTATAGGTAAGTCATTAAAAAAAAACTTAAATTATAGGTGTTCTTTTGATGGCAATCTATATAGAAACGGTTTAGAATCTTAATTTTTAGAATCTTAAACCAGTTTGGCGCAAGGATCTATTGATTAGCGTTTTGGCATCAAGACACGCTGGACAAAAGGGAGTTATTATATGAACTTAGTTGTTGTAAAGAAGCCCAGTGGTATTGACTCCGATTTACGAGTAATGGGTTCGAACTCAGACGGGCACATTTATATGTTTTTATTTTACCATCACTGCTCTCAAAACGGAAAATAGATAATTTTGTGATAGAAACCTTATAGAAGAAAGAACAATAAACATGCACACATGTGACATCTATCAATCCGTTCTAGGCCCGCGTGGTGGAACTCATAGAGAGGTTTGTATTCCAGTGGTGACGACAGGTAGGTAGGTAGTAGGCAGAAGGTAGATAAGGTATACGCTGATTAGCTAGCTGTTGTAATTAAATGGAAAAAGCTGAAGCAGCTGCTCTGAGCCGACTTACCCCACAAGAGGAGGTCGATTGGGAAGAAGTTAACTAGTGACTTATTTCGTCTGGATACCCACTCTATTGGCAAGGAATTCGCTTTCAAAGGTTACATATTTATTTAACACTTCAAGTACAATGTACAGAGGCGGACTTAATGCCATAGGCATTTTCTACCAGTCAACCTTTGGGTGATGCAGAGACAAACAGTAGTAGGTGTCTAAATGTAAAAAATGAAATAAAAAATAATAACACATACTAAAAAGACATATAAAATACTATAAATTTATATCAAAATACTATAAATATATATCAAAATACTATAAATATAATTATATAAATTATAAAATAAAAGGACAAACAATGAGGAAAATATCAAATTTGTGACGATACTGCTAACTTCTTCCTAATGTGCTCGCGAACTTTTATTTTAAAAGATAGACGATTTGTTACCATCCTGATTTCCTGGGGAAGCGCGTTCCACAGGGAAATAGACTGGACGAAGAATGATCGGTGAAAGAAGTCTGTGCGGTGAGAGGTACATTGAAGAACACGGTTTTGCGAAGAGCGCAGACTCCTGTTGTGGTTGGAACACAAGTAGTATTGAAAGTTGGTAGCAAGGTAACTAGGGGAAGTGGGATTAAAAAGAAAAGAAAACAAGATGGTTAGCATCCTTTGCTCCCTACGCTGACGTATCGGCAACCACTTAAGAAGTGACCGCTAGTCACAGACATGATCGTGGCTAAAATAAAAAATAAATAAAACGAAAAAAAATAAAAAAAATGAATAAATAAATAAATGGCTAAATGGCTACAAAGATATTTTTACATCGACTTTCGACTTTTAATTGGATGAAGATACCTAAAGCGTTTCGGGAAGTCAATCCAATACATTTTTGACTAATCCACTATCTTTCTCGCACCTTTCTTTCTTTATCGTGCTGGTTAGTGCCTAACCCGGTGCCAGTTTTTTTTTTTTCAGATTATCAGGGATGACAATCCCTCCTCTCCCTCTGACTTTATTTTACAGGCCGTCGAGAAATATCTCTCAGGCACGCTAGTTTCCTTACGATGTTTTCCTTCAAGCGAGTTTTCCGAAGCAAGTGATAATTATACCATATGCACTTGAATCCGAAAATCAGTGCATGGCTTGGTTTCGAACTTGAGACCTTTGACTTTGCAATTCGACTGTCACACCACTAGGCTATCTTACCTATAACATAAAACTTCACATACCAAACTATGTGAATTTGAAACATTCATTTTAAAGGCAAAGGCTACAGTGTAGTTTCTTCAACACGGAAATTCAGCAAGAAGATTGAGAGGAACAAAAACTCTATAATAGAACCCAATAAACTTCCTTGTATGGTGTCCTTGACCTCGGCCTGGGACGCAGGCGCGGAAGACCAGTCAGTGACGTCACCAAAGGCGCGTAGTCCCCAATTTGGTAGGTGTCAAGCGATGCGTCATTCTTTACTTAGCTTGATGTATCGGGATAATGATTTGTTTTCATGGAGTCGACCCTTGACAACAGAATCGAAGGTTAAAGTTATCGGGGACTACTCACCATTGACATGTACGGTAGCAAGACAAAAGAAAACTACCTATTCATTTGAGTTGCTCACATGTTGTACAGGTTGTAGGTACACCTAGTTTTTGTTTTTTAAGCATGTACTTTGGTGATATCTACGGCAGAGTAGTAAGTATGGTTCCATTGAGGGTAGGTGAAAGATTAGCCTTCTTATCGGTAGCCAGTAGTCTTAGCAGCTACGGGGTTCGATTCCAAGCCAAACAAAAATGAATTTCAGGTTATAATCAGGTGATTTTTTTTTTATAAACACCACAATTTTTGCTAAAAGAATAAAAGTAAATACTCAAATAAAGAATAGTAGTAATAATAAATACTCTGTACGTTTGAGGTCAACCAGCTATTATACTAATTAAAATGAAAAATATTATGAAGCATAGAAAAACGCTAAAAACGAAAACAAAATTAATCAGAAAGATCCAGCCAGTCGTATCTAATGTATTGGAAGCTATAAATAATTTTGTTCCCGGGCAATATGGACTAGAGCACTAGGCCTAGGGAAGGGGGGGGGGGGGTTATTACGTCAACAGATAGTCTGCCGCCAGGACTACGTCACACATCCATTCTTTTTACAAATATCTTCTTTTTTTTTAATCTACGAAATACTTTAGTGGGGCAAGGCCGGTTCACACTATGCGTGTTGACAAGTAATTTATTTATACTACGGTGATTGTTTTTAAACAAGTTATTAATAAAACTAACAACTACTTACAAAGCAGGTCACATAAAAACTGTAGTAGTTTTATGCATAAACTAGGTACAAAGTAAAAGGAAAAGAAAATAGCACTAGACTACAATGAAACCAGTTCATTAGAATTAATTACAAGGAAAATTAAATTTACACTGAAATGGGTTATCGTTGAGATTTAATCAAGTTTTAACAAATAGCAGCAGGTATTTGAGCGTAGAAATAACAAAGAAAGGTTAATAAACTTTATTATTAATTAACTTAGAATGCCACTTAGATTTCCAGAAGGCAGAAATCCATTTTCTCGGCGTTTTGGGAATACGGGAGTATGAAAAATTCGTTGGTTGATACTCGTAACTATAAAACAGCTACAAAAGAAAATGAAATAAGATTTGTATGTCTGTATTCAAAATATATCGGTATTTGCCTATATATTTTGAACACATTAACATTTAAATCTTATTTTTTTTCTAAAACGAATCTACAATGATCTAATTCGTAATCTACAATTATTAAGTCTTTTTTAATGTGTAACAAGGGAAAATGGTTAGTGTTTCCACCTGTGGAAACATTCAACGCCAAGAAAATATAAATAACCGATTAGTTGCCAGCGGAAAAAAAGTTAAAATCAATCTTGTAAGTGATTAAATTTTTTTTGTTATAGTAACACGTATTTTTGTGAATGCTGGTTGACCAGTACCTAATTGGCGGCTATGGAAGTCCAGGACAGTAAAAACTTTTTTTAAGATAATGTTGTTTAAGAAGCTGTTGGTAAACCTATATTAATAAAGAAATAAAGTGAACCAACACCATTATACCCATGGTACTACTTGCAGTAAAATATTTAGGAGTTAAAGAATGCCAATACAGGTAAATAAGAAACGACGCGAACGTAGGCGATAATTTCGCCTAGTGTAAGCCGACCGTAACCGATGACTCACTGTAGTTGTGAGTACTAATGAAATGAATCGTGCTGAGCCGACTACACTGTGCTGGCTCTCCACTCAGTATCGTGTTGATATTGCTAGAGGTTACCCGCACCAAATTGTTGTTAAACAAGTGTACTTTCTGTTGTTTTAACGTGCCTATAAATCTCTAGGTAAGTGCCGTTTATGCTACTTATGTTCCTCAAAGAGCTCTGAGATTCGAAACGTGGTATTTTTTTGTTCTATTATTAAAGTCTTAATGAACACGGAAGTCGGTGAGGTTATTGCATCTTAGATCTCGCTCGTGTAACGTTATTTAAGATGTTTTAGTATCTAGGTGGTTTGCGAATGTGGTTGTTTTGATGTTTGCGGAGAAAGTGAGATAGAACAGGGTGTTGACACTGAGGCTTATGTGTTGCTTTCTCCCCTACTATTACGTCAGAGGTAGTAAATTATATGTCGGGAGTGGCTCTAAGTGTTTAACTTAATTAAGGTGTTTGTAACGAACCCAGTGAAGTAACACAAGGTCAGCAGTTCAACTAAATATCGGAATTATAATTACTTAAATCTGTATTTGTAACCCCCAAACAAAAAATAGGAGTGTTATTAAAATTTAAAAATGAGGTGTTCGGAAGTATTTTACTCAAGCACGTGCAAACGGCTGTACAAATTTGGACATCATTAATTTGGCATGCACAGTACCTGTATCCTGGTTGAACGCGTAGAAAAGTTTTTGTTATTGAACTATATGATGGTTACCTATAATACATTATTTTAGGGAGATATAAAGGAAACGTGGAAATACCTAGAAAGACTTGATTCTTCATTATCTTTCGCAGTATACATGACGCGTTGTTTATCTATTTCTTCAATCGCAGGATATAGTTAATTACTAAGTGCTTGCTTACCTATATATTTTTCCTGCTATCACGGTTTTATATTATATTGCGTTATTATTCTAAGATTATATTTGTATACGCTGTTTTATTACTTACAAGTACTGGCGTGTTACAAGTACCTACCCACCTCTATTGTTTAAAGTATTTTTTTTAATAATTTGAGTAGATTTCTATTGTTTGATCTAAAATGATAATTATGTTGATTGCGTAACTTTGTTTATTTAAAACTTAACTTTGACTTTTACTTGAACTGATAGCTCTTTTGGAAGGCTGACTGTTACGTGTTATAACTATAACCTAGTTAAGCATCAATTTAAAAACACAAAAGTTGACAGACAGGATGCTTGTAACAATGTGTGTCTATTCTGAAAACAACGTTTTATTCACAAAACGATTGATGATAGGGGAGATAAGGACAATGCACCTTAAAGGCCGTTGATCCTATTCGATCTCTTTGGTCTGTATATACAAGCTAGGATGTATGTTTGGTGTAGGTACGTACGGTACGTACCGTACAGGCCTGTTAAAGTTATTTTACCTTCGACCTAGTATCGCTGTCAAATTCATAGTAAATTACACTGCCGAGCAATGAAAAAGTTCCACCCACAAAATGCCGACAAACACCCTAATATCTCCTAAGACCATAGAACCCTTAGGAGATATTAAGGTGTTTGTCGGCATTTTGTGGGTGGAACTTTTTCGTTGCTCGGCAGTGTATTACCATAAATCACTTTGATTTATGGCTATTATTATATTTACCTATTGCTACTAGCATAGCAATAAGGATTTTGTTGGCAGCACTGACGAAACTGCCAACATTTTTAGCCTCTAATGTCCCACTGTTGGGCAAAGGCCTCCCCCGTAGCGGCCGTAGCCTTCTGCTCTTCTCTCCGTGCACTGCAGTTTTCTCTGGTCAATCTCTTACAAACGCCTTTAGGTCCTTATGCCAGCATTTTCTATGCCACCTTTGGCGGCGTCGCCCTTCTGACACCCACTGCGTGATCCCACTTCAAAAATCCCAAGTCAAAATTATAGTGATCATTATTTTCGTGACATAACGTTGTTATTACAATAAAGACTGTATACAGGGTGTAACGGAAAGGGTATATACATACTTAAGTGTGTGCTACAGACCATCGAACTGAGCGTTTCTCCATCGGTCAAAGATTCATTATAGCGAAAAAAATATCAGCTGCCCTATACATTTGGGTCGAATAGGTATTGAATTTTGTATGGGGCAACGGATATTTTTTTCGCTATTACGATGTTTGTCCAATGGAGAAACATAGTCAGTTTGATGGTCTGTTGTCTAGTAGACTTTCCGTTACACCCTGTGTAGACTAAACTATGATTTAAAAATAGACTTCGTTATGTTGTTGAGACACTTGTATGGAAAAACCGGTTCTATATTGAAGAATGTTACATCAGATTAAGTAATTGTAGCTACGGATGGTTGGGTCGGTTAAAGCGTATCGTGAATCAGATATTTATCTACGTAGCTTATAACATGTTTTGTTCTCTGGAAATCCCCGAGGCCCTCCGACTTTTCTAATTATTTACTTTTTTCCTAATTAAATCTAGGTAGATACTTACATTTTGATCTTTGGCTGCGTGTTCAAATCAAAAAAGCATGCTACAAATGATTGTCATCATTATTATCATTGGCAGCATTGTTCCACCCACTCTGTTTTAACCCTTAATTGTTGGCATGAGGTGTTATACACCCCAACGCAACTTTTTAGGTTTAGAACTTTTTAAGTTCTGCATTTTGCACTGACCAAGTATCCATCATTATTGTTATTTTGTATGTATTTCATGTTTTATTTGTATGACAGTGTCACGTACCCCACGCGACCTTTAACGTAACTATTTAGTCGCGACCAATTAAGAGTTAAGTAAAGCATAGGCCTCCTCTCCTTTGTGCCATTCTTCCCTGGTTTGCGTGAGTCTCAACCAAGTCTTACCAACCATCTTCGTAATTTCAACACATCAGGCTGTTGGTCTGCCATAAAGACATTCAAATATTTACAAGCGACATTCAAATATTTACGAGACAAGACGAAGATAATCATAATCCAATAATCGTTTCTACTTCGTCCGGTCTAGTGTCATACGCCGCTTGTCAGATCGCTTGCATTCTTTTGTCAAAAACATATAAAAAGGTTTGACATCAAAATTTTTGTATGAAAATATTCCCAATATCCGCTTTAAAAGTCTTTTAAATCTCTTTCTCTCTGCCAACCTTCTTCTTCCGTCTCTCGACCATTTAGTGAGGGATCTACTCGACTTACCATCACTACGTCTTGCCAAGAAGTGTCTTGCTCACTAAGAAAATTATTGTATTAGCATCATTTGTTTTTTAAAACAATTGCTGTTCACTTTCTGTATGCTACTCTTGGTGTGTGGCTCGCCTACTGTCATTAACTTATAAGGAGTCGGCCTATAGAATAATAATGTTTTTCTCATGATAATTGACCATACTTCATTAATAGAATTTTAATAGAACTCTACTACTATACTAGTTGATTAAATGACTACTAAATTATTTTTTATAGCCAAAACAATTACTTAGATTCCCTAATGGGTGTCTTAATTGTGTGGATAGAGTATAATATTCTTTATTATTTACGTCGTACAGCATATAAGTAACATTTATAAATAAAAGACAACATTTCACATGGGGTGACACAATGGGCGGTCTTATCGCCTAAAGCGATCTTTTAAAGACAACCTTTGGATGGATTACAAGAAGAGGAATAACTATACTGTCTGTGGTCTGTGAAAGATTACGGTTTTTTTTTTAATCACATGTACTTATTACAGTTTTGATCAATCCAGTAGAAACAAACTGCGGTTCCGGATTTATTGACAGATAATTACGTCAGTATCCATGATGGTGAGGGACTGTACCTATTTGAACTCAAACAGTAGACATTTTTATGGAGAAAACACGTATTATTTATCAATAAATTACGTTGATAGTGATAAAAAGTCGATTAGGTACAATCATGGACTTTCAAGGCGATGTACAAGGCCGCGTCCATTTGTTTACTTGTGTCAATGGATTTTTTTTTTTACTTCTGTTGTATAGTCACCAGCACATCAAGCTACAACAATCTGACAAATTTCTTTAATAGATTTTTAACCTTATTATTAAAGAATTAGGTTCAAGGTTGATTGGGAAAATTTGACAGTTTCGGGTAGTTTGATGTGCTGGCCGTCTGTACATGCCCCATAATAGAACAGATCGTAAAAAAAACTTCCAATCATCATTAAAGTGCTAAAGAATTCATCATCTTATCTTATCTTTTTAATTTTTTTATTGTCTTCTAATTTTCTGTTAAATACGGTAATTTAATTTATGAAAATGTTTTGTTATTTACCAAAATGTCTAATTAGTACTTACATATGTACTTATATATGTTTTTAATTTAAAGTTATCGCAATTCCGGCTCCCAAGATACAGGTGCAGCCTAGTTTGGGGAAAACTGTTATCTAATTTTGTCAAAATAAAACTTGTTACCGATATCCTTAATGATGTTAGACTTAGAAAATGACTGTAACTATGGTTTTATAAATTTATTCCTATTCTTATTATCCTTATCCACAGATAGTCTGGCTTCATCAAGTAAATGCCTCTCCTTGTCAATGCTAATGTTCACTCTCTCGTGCTATTAAATTATGTATATGTATGTATGTGTATATGTTAATTGTGTAGGTATTTTAACCAAGACTGCCTTTTTTTTTTATTCCTTAGAATTACTAGCTAATAAGGAAACTAAAAATAATCAAAGCAGCACGCGTAGAATGACTACTTTAGAAACCCGTTTTATCTACGGAAGAATCGACATAATGACAGATAGACAATGACAATGTCTCAGTTTGTCGATTCTTCCGTCGACATAGCCCGGTTCTACGGCGGTCATGCTACGCGTGTAGGAATATTCAACTCGTTGTCAGCTGACTGATGTCAACACATACAGACAACTGCTCATTAGTAGTGACATATACAGGGTGTAACGGAAAGGGTATATACATACTTAAGGGTGTGCTACAGACCATCAAACTTAACATGTTTCTCATCATAAAACATGTTTAGCAGCACAAAAAAAAAAAAGAGCCTGTATACTACGAAAATAACCCGTATGGATATGACATATATGAGTTAATAAATAAAAAAAACATTAAGGCACTGTCTGTATTTTCCACACATCTTGTACACGTGACTACCTACCCATTGTAACATTAATTTCATCGATGACTTACAATAAGGAAATTACCGAAGACAATTCCATGAAGTGCTAATAAATAACATAGGTTTCAAATAAACAATAAAGTCATCGGTTATTATTGTTTACACTAACGTCAATAGTTATATTTAATCTTTCTTACTAATTAAAGTTTTGTTTCTGTTTTGCCCATTATGTTAGGTACAGTCAACAAATTAGTTAGGTTTACAGGCAAAAAATCCATCTACTCCACTACTATTACAATATTCGCTAATATTTCGTCTGTAGTAACATTTAAAATATAAGACTAAGACACCCTAGTTTTATGAAATCGATATTTAGTTTACGAAATATTAGTGAATTTTGTAATAGTAGTGGATGGATTTTGCTGCCAGTATACCTAACTATTTTGTTGGCTGTACCATAAGTACCTCCCAGTTTTTAGGGTTCCGTAGCCGAATGGCAAAAAACGTAACCCTTATAGATTCGTCATGTCTGTCTGTCTGTCCGTCCGTATGTCACAGTCACTTTATTCCGAAACTATTAGAACTACATATTAGAACTACATAGTTGTCCCGCGCAACTTCGTCTGCGTCACATTCTCCCCGTTTTCGCAACATATTTCATTGCTGCTCCACTCCTATTGGTCGTAGCGTAATGATAAATAGTCTATGTCCTTCCCCAGGTTTATATCTATCTTCTTGCCAAATTTCATTAATATCCGATCAGCCGTTGAGTCGTGAAAACAATTCATTTAAACTTACATCTAAAATTGGCATTTTAGTAACCATGCAAATAACAGGTATGCATGACATTTACCTAATGAATATTAGAGATGAGAAAAAAATAAAATGTGTGTCCAGTAGACCTAAATCCAAAACACAAAAAAAACAAAACTCTATGACCTTTAAAATAGAAAATATTTACGAGGAAAGTAATACAGAACACAAATTCAGACATCAAGGTCGGACAGAGAATGTATTGATAATATTCATAAAAATGATAATCGTTTTGATATTGAGCAATATGAGCATCCGGTCATTGCATATATGCTAGTTTGTCAACAGGAAAATGATAAAGACCACGAAGTAAAATATATTTTTTCGTATGCAAGAATGAACATTTTGGAGTTAATTTCGTTTATTCAGTGGCCCAGTTTCTAATTCATAATCAATTCCTGTTTTATTATTAAAAAGAAATTTCATAAATTAATTAATTCATATTTATCAATTGATGAGGAGCTCGGGCCGATCTTTAAGTAAGGGTCAGTTCACACCGAGACGCGACGCGACGTGACGATGCTTGAACAGGCCGGTGATTTCGCGCTGCGCAGCGCTGCATGGCGCAACGTATTCTGATTTCTGCTGAAATCTACCACACGAGGCCGCTCGACGCAGCGCGACGCCGCGCTGCGTTGCTCTACGCCGCGAGGCGACGCGCGGCGCAGCGCTGCATGGTGCAACGTATTCTGAATTCTCACAACGAAATGTGTTTGAATCGCTCTTTAAAAGTGTGCGCGCAGCGTCGTGTCGCGTCGCGTCTCGGTATGAACGGACCCTAAAGCCGTGCTAACCTAGGTTGGCCCGTGGATTGGTGACCACCCATTACATACCTAGTTTTCTACGTGCCTTGGAAAGCACGATAAGCCTTTGGTCCTGGTTCCTGTCATTTGTAGATCTATGACAGTCGGTGCAGGTAGTCAGTGGGCTAAAAGTCTGACAACCAGTCTTACCAAGGGGTATCGTATTGTTCGGGTCAGATAGGCAGTCGCTCCATGTAAAATACTGTTATTCAGCTGCATCCGGTTAGACTGGAAGCCGACCCCGACATAAATGGGAAAAGGCTAGGCAGATGATGATGATATTTATCAATTGATAAAAACAAACTCGCAAGATTTTCGAAAGATATTTGTTATACATTTGTGCTGTGCCTGTTGCTATGTTAATTCTTCGGAATTACTTGTATACAGGAAGAATTTTTAGTCACCGTCCAAATTTTTTCTAGGCATTATGTATCATACACTAACTCCATTTTTGAAAAAAAAACGTTACGTAAAATTTTCATATTAAATCATTTTCTCGAAATAATTATCCGCTCACTAAGTTAAACGTTAAAATACTACACTTGCCGCGCAAACATTCAATGAAAAATGCAGCGCGCACCCCGCTTGCCCCCCGCCCCGCTACACCTGCGCGACACATAATTATCTATCGTCATCCCAAGTCGGCATCAACTTTTTATAGATAACTTTGTGATGTGATATCTCAATATTTTTGTATTGAGTGATACTAAAAGAAAAAACACGTATTCAATGGTTTTCGCCAAAGATTAATATAACAAAATTTGGATGGTGACTAAAAATTCTTCCTGTATATAGGTTGACTGGTATTTATTGACCGATACTTAAACACGTGATTATACCCATGATAACAAACAACTTTCCCAAAGAAACATTTTTTTAGTCATTCACTTTTATCACAATAATACAACAGCCGTATGAAATTCGCGCGCGCGCGCCTGTGACTTATCCGCTTATGATAAAAGTAAATGTGTCTAAAAAAATATGTTTCTTTGGAGAAGTTGTTTGTTATCATGAGTCACCCTATATAATAGAGAATTGTGTAATATGTAGGTAATACACAAGCGTTCTATACAAGGTGTTGTTTTACATTCTCATCAAATTCAAGGAGGTGACTATGCTACTGATTCTCGTCCCGAATCAATAATAAAATGGGTAGGTAATTTTTTTTTTCTTATTTACGAAAATCGGTAAGTCTGAACCACCCGTGTTTTAAACGCGGGCCGTCTGATTCTCGCCCTATAACCTTGCTTTCATACATACAAACAATTTCAAACGTTTTTCGATTATTTCTTATTCCCTAAACCACGTTAAGGGGGTTATGCTGAAATGCTGACAAACTTAAAAACCCAAAAAAACAGCGTTTATTAAAAATTAACTGGGTTTCGTAATTTTAATTGATTATTTAGGTCTTTTGTGACGTCCTCTTGAATTTTGACGAGGATGCAAAACAACACCTTGTATAAGTGCCATAAAATATTACCCAAAACTCGTATCTATGTTAACGAGTTTTAGGTCCGATCACAAGCAAGTGAGGCTCAAACTAAACAGTAAGTGTCTATGTCGTGTTCGGTTTTTGATTTCTATAGTTTAGAGACAATTTATACTGTTCAAGAATGTTATTATTACTATGCCCACAATGGCTTCACGTAATAGCTGTAACAATGTTTCTTAATTAACATGGCTATTAATTACCAGCAATTTTTGTGATCACCCTGATCATTTCATGATTTCGGCAAAAAGCAAGTTGTCACTCAAGTGCAAGTTGCGCCTTTATACCGCGGTGATCCGTCCCATTATGACGTACGCTTGCGTCGTGTACGCTCATACCAAGCCTAAGTACATCCATAGGATGCAAATCTTACAGAACCGGTTCTTACGTAGAGTCACGGGAGCCCCCTTTTATGTCCGTAATGACCGTCTACACGTAGACCTTAGAATGCCCACCGTCCTTCAGTTTATGAAACGTCTTTCGAAGCGTTTCTTCGATAACGCCATTAAACACCGTAATCCCCTGATCGCAGCGGCCGCCCGTTACGAACCCTCGCGCATTAGTACCGTACGCCGTCCTAGGCATACCCTCGTCACTCCAGATGATGCTATCACCCTCCTCCAGGAGAGTAGCAAAGAGACTAGCACTCTTAAAAAGTTCCGACTCAAACCACCGTCTTTCCGACCTCGCCGTCGAGGTCCGTCGCGACGTCCCGGTCCATGCCCTTCCCGACCCTCGCTCGAGCCAGCCCGCGATGCTGTGCCAGTAGTTTTAAATCAGCCCCTAATGAATGATACCATTCAGATCCAGCCTGTCCCCATGCAGTCCTCCTCCAGCGACGCCCTAAGCCGAGGTTCGTACCCCACAGGGGGTGCCCTTAGCGTGCAGTCGCTTAGTTTGTAAGTTTTTATGCCCTGGCTGGAGGCCTTACTCTTAAGGCACCCACAGGATAGTCCGGTTAAGCAGACGACAACCTCATAGGTTGAACTGCGAGATGCCATACATAAAAAAAAAAAAAAAGTGATCATCCTGCAGCCTGACAATCAAATAAAATTAACTATTTGACATAAACCTATCAACAGTAATGAGTATGACGTGCCTTATTGCTTTTGGCTGATTACAAGTCAACTCGAATAAGGAAAAAAAGAATTTGCAAATAAGTGATGCTGATTACTCGTATGAATGGTTTAGCTTATATGTTATTCTGAGCATCATGGAAACAATTCATAAAAGTTTATCATTTACTTACAGCTTATTGAATACTACGTTATTGTTTTAACGAGCTACTACATTATCGTAACCTTTAGAAATCCATTAAACATTCTCAGTATCAATGATAACACATTATCTTGATCCCCTTTCTAGGTCAGGTTGTGAGTACATAATGTACGGTCTAACAATTAATCTAGAAATAAACTGATCGAACTTAGGTTTTTTTTATCATCATCATGTGGTTAGCCTATATCCCATCTATGTTGGGATGTAGCTGAATACCAGTTTTTAATATGGAGCGACTGCCTATCTGACCTCCACAACCTAGTTGACACTCAGTAATATCGATACCCCTTGGTAATACTAATATAAATTGTTAGACTTTCAGCCACTGACTACTTGTAAAAAACGGGCCAAGTGCGAGTCTTACTCGCACACAGGGTTCCATAGCCCCAAACAATATAATGACAATGTTTTGAACGGTCATTCATTAGTAAACTTTCACTCAACCGCAAAACTAAATTTGTTTTTCATAGTAAGTTAATGAAAAACAAAGTTACTGCTGCAGTTTGGTGAAAAAGTCCCATATCTCAAAAACTGCATATCAAATCTTATTCAAACTAATTTTCGTTGAAAGTTTTTTTTACGGTCTACATCCCCATATTCTTTTCAGATTTTTTCTCCTGTTAGTTTAGAAATTAGAGGGGGGGGGACTCGTTTTACCACTTTGGAAGTGTCTATCTTTCAAACAATTGACTTTGAAAAAAAATGGTTTCACGAACCTCAATGTCATTTTTAAAGACCTATCTATAGACACCCCACACGTATAGGTTTGATAGTTTTTTTTTTTTTAGTTTCAATTTCATGTATGGGGGGATATCCTTATCTATATATTTTTTTTAAATTTTGTACAAAAATCATAATGCGGTTCACAGAATACATCTACCTACCAAGTTTCAGCTGTGTAGTCCTAATAGTTTCGGAATAAAGTGGCTGTGATACGGACGGACAGACAGACAGACAGACAGACAGACAGACATGACGAATCTATACGGGTTCCGTCTTTTGCCATTCGGCTACGGAACCCTAAAAAACGGTTTTCGTTTGTCTACGTGGCGGATCTTTTACACTATTCAATGGATTTTGAAGTAGTTTAATTCACCGTGCGGGGTACTTCTTCTTAAATATTTGTATCTATGGTTGTACTTGATTGAAATAAGTATAAAATTGACAAAAGGTTCTTGCTAGCTTAATAACAATCCAATTTTTTTTTGACTATTCTGTCATATTTATCGCTACTAATTAAAATTTCACTTTGGTTAGACTTCCAAGTTTTTGACAATAATTTTCAGTTAGCGTTCGTTAGTGGACATTATGAAATTTTAAAAGTCATTAAGTCCATAATGAGGACCATTTTGTTATCATGAAAAAGCGGGCTCTAGCGTAAAGACTAACTACCTAATGAAACCTTCCTATTGACAATTTGTGGTTTAAAAAATATCATCATATGACTAGGCTAGGCTAGGACCCCAAGATAGTTTGGGAAAAGGCTAGCCTTTTCCCAAACTATCTTGGGGTCGGCTTCCAGTCTAACCGAATGCAGCTGAGTACCAGTATTTTACATGAAGCGACTGCCTATCTGACCTCCACAACCCAGTAACTGGGTAATACGATACCCCTTGGTAAGACTGGATGTCAGACTTTTTGGCTTCTGACTACTCGTAACGACTGTCTAACATCTACAAATGACAGCCGGGACCAGCGGTTTATCGTGCCTACCGAGACATGGAGGAAACTCGGTATGTATTTATGGTCACCCATCCACGGCCCAACCAACCAACCAACAAAAAATACGTTAACACACACAAAACTGATAATGATTTCAATCAATCAATCAAAATCAAAATATTTTTATTTCACGTAGGCCTACATGGGCACTTGTAAAACGTCGACAAAAAGGTGCTCGGTTCGGGTTGGTCGTTTCCTATGGAGAAGAACCGGCAAGAAACTCCATGGTTACTCTTTTAAAATCATTTGGCTTTACAATTTTTCTATGTTACAGCATTGGCACTTAAGTATGAGTGGATATCGTAGGCCCGACAATAAGTCGTGTCTTACTACAAAACGTAGAACAAGATAAAAAGTTACCAAGGATCTAGGAATCTATAAGGCCTACAATGTACATACATTTACAAACAATCGGTAAATAAGAAAAAGAGTCTATACAAAAAAAAAAGAAAAAGTATATATTGCAAAAAGACTAGATTAAACAAGTGACACAAATTTTCTTCAAGAAAGAGTATCTGTCTGAAGTATATTAGTGTGATTAAGATGACTATATATTTTTCCTGCAAAGGTGTGACTAACTAGACCAACGCCTGCAAACATTCTTATCTGGTTGATCCAAGCTTATTTTTTATAGCAAACACTTCATGTTTATAATTAAACACTTACCTACATTTGCGCGTAGGTATTCTGATAAAATGTACGATATCTGATTATAATATTTATGTTTGAACCAACCTTAAATACACGAAGCTTATTTTAAGCGTTATGAAGTATATTCGAAAACTTTTGATAATCTCTTTTTAATAATGAATTTTTGAAGGCAGGATTATATTCACATGATATAAACCCGAGAAAAATTACGAAAATTACCTTATCTTTCTAATTTAAGTACCTACGCCGAAACTTATTTTGCCTATCAGTTACTATCAGCGCTGTTTAGTCTTATCTCACCCTTTGCAAATCGAACATTTGCACAGTTGCAATGTTCCTGAAAACGATAAAGAAATAAATGTGGTCCCTGGTCCAAAATAGGTTAGAAACACTGGTATAGGGAGAGGACTTTACCCTGAAACGGAATAGTTATAGTCTGGTATCCTACTAAGAGAGAGCAGCAGTGGCCCAGTGGTGGCAGCCCCGACTTACGAGCAGTAAACAGGGACATTATCTTTGTGTAATTTGTTTTATCACCGCTGACCTGATAACCGTGAAGGAAAACATCGTGAGGAAACCGGCATGTCCTAGAACTAAAAATTCGTAGACATGTGACATCTACCAAACCGCACTGGGCCCGCGTGGTGGAATACAGCCGGTGCCCTCTCAAAGAGAGGAGGCCTGTGTCCCAGCAATGAGAACATTATAGGCTATAAATGCTAAAGTTTGTGAGGATAGATGGATGGATGATTCTTACTCTTTCACGCAAAAGTACTGAATGGATCTGTATGGGCACAGGGATAGATAATAGTCTGGAATAGCAAATATAATGCTTTTTATTCCGGTAGAACGATTCCGTGGGACATTAAGCCATAGGCATAGGCTAGTTTTATCATAATCATATTTTTTTTAAGTAAGTATAGGAAGGCGACAAGATCAATAATTTTGCTCACAACATATATTCTTTTCAGAAATTCACCATGAACATCGTAGCAGTCGGACCCGAGCCCTCCCAGATCTCATGCCCTTCGTGCCGAGCCACCATCGTCACGAGGGTCGAGAGGAAGTCCACCACAAAGACCCATGTGATCGCACTCCTCCTATGCTTGTTCCTGTAAGTATCCTTTTATCTTCAAACCTTGATATTAGGTAGCGTTTGGTTATCACATAAATAATGCTGGGTACAATGAAAATATTAGTCGTTCAGTTTATGAAACGTCTTTCGAAGCGTTTTTTCGATACGCCATTAAGCACCGTATTCCCCTGATCGCAGCGGCCGCCCGTTACGAACCCTCGCGCATTAGTACAGTACGCCGTCCTAGTCGGTCCTAGGCATACCCTCGTCACTCCAGATGATGCTATCACACTATATCCAGGAGAGTAGCAAAGAGACTAGCTCTCTTAAAAAGCTCCGACTCAAACAGCCGTCTTTCAGACATCGCCGTCGAGGTCCGTCGCGACGTCCCGGTCCATGCCCTCCCCGACCCTCGCTCGAGCCAGCCAGCGATGCTGTGCCAGTAGTTTTAAATCAGCCCCTATATAATGATACCATTCAGATCCAGCCTGTCCCCATGCAGTCCTCCTCCAGTGAAGCCTAATAGCCAATAGCCAGCCCTAAGCGTGCAGTCGCTTAGTTTGTAAGTTTTTATGCCCTGGCTGGAGGCCTTACTCTTAAGGCACCCACAGGATAGTCCGGTTAAGCAGACGACAACCTCATAGGTTGAACTGCGAGATGCCATTCACAAAATATTACTGGTGGACCATCGCAATGAGTGCACTTTGTGGAACAATTTTCGTGCTCTGAAAAGTATGCTCTTATTTTGTGTGCTCTGGATGGAATACCTCGATATTTCATACTTTGAACATTTTGAGCCTGGTGTCGTTGTACGCACGAGTACCAATCAAGCTATACAAAACCAGTTTATGAGTATCTCTCATGTACGGCAAATATATACAAAGCGAGGCCATGTTATACTGAAAATGTATAGTTTGATGTGTCATCGACTCGCCGTGTGTACTACATTAACTTGTTAGTAACCCACTTCTTTGGCGTCTGGTAAACGGTAGTAAACTACGAATGATGTTAAGAACATTGTTAGCATAGCTCGAGATCTTATGTTTATTACCATGGTCACCGAGATTTTAGTAAAACTTTATTTTTATTTGTGTTTGTAGTGTTATTCTCATGATTGTTGAAAAATTAAGAATTTTAACGTTATTCTTTTTCTTTATTCATTTCGTAACACATAATTTACATTGTTTTAAATATATTTACAAAATTATATAAAAAAAAAAAAACATTTAAAAATGTAAAAAAATAGTGGCCCACTGGCATCGGTAACAGGATCCGGACTACCGGTGGCCAGAAGTACTGCTTTCTGAATCAAGCCCTTGATCCAGCTAAGCCAAGCGAAAGACTCCTCAGATGTTGGTCGAAGCTTTTGGCTATTAAGCCATTGGCCGACACGACTATCGGCACAATGACTGCTGCACTCACGTCCCACATGTCGACAACCTCGCGAGCCAGATTAAGATACTTGAATTGCTTATCTTTCTCTGCTTTCACAAGGTTGTCGTCATGCGGAACCGTTATATGAACAATTATTATCCCATTATAATTCTGCTGAAGAAGCCATTTTAGATCACCAGTTATGTTTAAGTCCCGTACTGTAATGTCCTGAAGTTCAAGAATACCGTAGATGACGACACTATGCCCCTTTATTTTTCATTAGACTGTTTTGCAAACGTTAAGTACGAACATTTTATCGCAGTACAAACATTAATTTGATAACAATATTTACCATGACGGTTATATGCTACGGGTAACAAACATTGTGCTGAATAAACGAATAAAATCCTCGTATTCCAGTTATGTGGTATTATGGCTGTTACGCCAATTTGCGAATAGATTGTATATAAAATAGTTATAAGGTAGACACGTATGTTACATACAATATTTCGTTATCTGCGACCACAATAATACTTCACAACAGACACAATTGTGTCAGAATAGATCCCTTCCGTGTTTCGATTGGCTTCCGCATCTTTGTGAGCCATTAGATATAAAAGTACGAAATCTTAAACGTTATTAGTGGAAGTTTCTTCATTGCCTATTCTGCAAAACGTTCTTCACCGGTTTTTATTAAATATTTTCATTTCTAAAACCATTTTTTGTTATTATTCAGAAACATGAAACTATCATAAATATACAGTCATATTATTATGTTTGATAAAAGCGTAATGTTTCTTTTGTAGGTCATTTAGGTCATCAAAGTCAAAGTCAAAGCATTTATTTCAATTAGACCTTTACAGGCACTTTTGAAAGTCAAAAAAAAAAACAAAATAAAACGCGAAGCTACAGTCCCAGTCACAAGGCATAATAACTTGTGAAAGTACTGTAGTTGCCCATTCCGTAGCGTAGATCTCTATGGAGAAGAACGGGCAAGAAACTCCATGGACACTCTTTTAAATCAAAATATGTTACAAAATCTTGGTTACATCATACATGTTAAAAGTTACAAATATGTGAGAACAATGTAGAAATACGGGCAAGTTAAGAGCGTCCAGAGTAAAAGATCAAATCAGTAATTAAAAATAAAGTAATTAAAATAAACCGTGGCAGCTAAGAGATCGATCGATCATCGAGTCATTCAGTCACTCAATCAAAAACACTTTTGGCAGTATGTATCATTAATATATATAAATCAATGTATTAGTTTTCATTTTATTTTTGTCAAAAGGTTGGTCTGATAAAATACGTTAATGATTCATTTATACGCTGCTAAATGCGACCAACAACGGTTAACGGTTTTAAGATTCTGTCTTTAAAATCGTATCTTAATCGATGCCTGGCTCCCATTGGTCGCCATATGGGGCCAGATTGGAATAGTAGTGCCGTCCTCCCCACGGTCTCACAAAAATGTATAAAATATTGCAGAATTCACAATTTCACAAAAAGTGGCATGTGAACTATTGATAAATCAAATGATCAACTTGAAAAAAACACTACAAATAAGCTATAATCAATAGGTTGCCAATGTCTGAAGCCTGGCTTTAAATCTTAATTGAGGCATTTTTTTAATAGTTACATTTGTGAACGTAGCGTGTCGGCCTATAAGCATAAATATTATAAATGACCAAAGATCAAGCGAAATGGCATGCGTTCGAAGAAGGCCTTACCACGCGTTGATGTTCGCGGTTTTCAAAGAAATGACGACGCGACGTTCGCGTTGCTTTGTCATTTTGTTTGAAAACCGGAAGGCCTCACTCAAGTCTTGCGACCACACGTTTGGGTTCTCCGAACGTATTGAAGGCGATAGTCACTTGTTAACGCTTTGATCGTTTTGTTTAAGACGTGGCTTACGTCCGGCAAAGGCGGCAATTGTTCTATGTGGATAATCATTAACACAACATACTCATTCACATTTCGAATACCAGGAAACAAGTAAAAAACATTCGTGATTCTAATGACGACTCGTGTACCTGTTTGGTGTGTACATGTGTTACAATTTGACCTTGGTCTATAGACCAAACAATACACATTACAATAGGGATGATGACTGGGTAAAGAAAACGAAATTCTATTTTGTCCGTCAATCAGGTAACACAAAAATATTAGACACGTATTTTTTGTTTTATCAAGTTAACAAAAAAATACTTAGTTAAAACGCATTAAAGTTGGAGAGTAATAATAGAGTGGGGGCTCACTACGTCACAACTAGGTATAAAATGTACTGAGCCGAGACGTCATGCGCCATTTCAACTCAAAATATCTCCGTTATTTTAGGATTACGTGAAAAAAGAAAAAATACGTGTCAAATACTTTTTAATAATCTACCCGATGGACAAATAAAAAAAATGAGTCACCATCCCTATTATGGATCGTTGAACCGACAACAATTTTAAAACCATCAGTTTTTGCAGATCAACTCGGTTTGTCTACTTATTAACAAGTCATTGCTAACCTTGATTTGCACTCTTCGCCGTAATTCTTGTCTAGACAAAATTAAGCGTTTCGAATTATCGCCTTCACATACGTTTTTCTGTTAGACTTTACACTAAGAATATCTTCAGTATTTTCCTCAAGAAAATAATTAAAACGGAGGATGGATGTAGCCATCTAGATATAGAAGAATAATAGTTAAAGTCTGAGATGTTGAAGAGATTCATTTATTCCCATGGATTAATATTTCTGTACGTTTAGTTATTTTAGTTGCAGAACTGACTGTTTAGGGCCCTTTTTATTTTATACCTATTATAGGCAATATTTGTATGCACTAGTGTTGTGTTGTCTTCATTCTAAAAGATGTATGAAATAAACTTGTTTAATTGTCGGATTGTCACATCTGAATTTTCAGTACCTAGCGGAAACAAAAATTTCACAGGTCATCAATTGAAGTGTTGTGATTCCTGACCCGACTACGACATGGAACGGAGATTTTACTATTGCACAAAATGGTTAATTTAATTGTGTTCTATTGTGCCACTTATCCCAGGAAATTGTTCCTTGTACTTTTTGAGTAATAAGAGTACGATTGTGGTCGGGCTGGGGATCACGACACCAATTGAACTTGTTAGGGATAGGGTTAACCGTAGAAAAAATAACTATTTAATTGTGCTTCATGATTACCTAAACATTTTCTAACGGAAGGCACATAATAAGTACGTAAATAGTATAGTTATGAATGTGACCAAGGTCACAGGTAGCTGTCATTACAATTTTATTTTTTTAATAATAGTTAAGTGTTATTTGTGTTGCGGAAAATAATAAAACTCTGCGACGTTGGTCTAGTAGTCACAATCGCGACTACTGAGCATGTGGGCTTGGGTACTATTCCCGGGTTGGTAATATTCAATTCAATTCATTTATTTCAGATTTTTTTTATCCATAACATTTGGTTAGTACACTTAAGTCTTAGTTTTAGTACACTTAAAAATAATGTTAGTAATAGTTAATCAAATCAGAGACAGAAACACTAAAAATAAAAAGTATGAAAATTAAATTAATACAAACATTTATGTCAAATGAAATGTCTACAATTAAATTTAAAAATTAAATGAAAAATAAATTTAATTAAATAATAAAGTAATAATTTTTAATAATAAATAATTGAAAATCTACATTATAAATTAATTTAAAAAATATTGATATTGGGTTTTACCATCAGGATTTTTTTCTCAGTAGCAGCCACGTAGTCTGGATTTGTGCTCGGTTGATGGCAAAAGCTCGTCCACTATTACATGGGATTAAACATAACTGGTGAAACGGGGTGGGTGTTCTATTAGGTACACGCCTGCCTAACCATTTTGAGGATTGTAGGCGTTATGTTATCTATATAAATAAAAATCAATAGCTGTTCGTTAGTCTCGCTAAAACTCGAGAACAGCTGAACCGATTTGGCTGATTTTGGTTTTAAAATGTTTGTCGTAGTCCAGGGAAGGTTTAAAAGTTGAGAAAGGTAGGGTAGGGTAGGTAGGCAGGGTAGATAGGTAGGGTAGATAGGTAGGGTAGGGTAGGGTAGAGTAGTATAGGGAGGTAGGTAGGGTAGGGTACGTAGGTAGGGTACGTAGGTAGGGTACGTAGGTAGGGTACGTAGGTAGGGTACGTAGGTAGGGTACGTAGGTAGGGTAGGATAGGGTAGGTTGGTAGGGTAGAGTAGGGTATGGTAGGTAAGTAGATAGGGTAGGTAAAAAGAGCATTGCAACGCATGCCGGGGACAGCTAGTGTTATAATAAAAACTCCAATAGTTAAGTATAGTTACAACAGACTATGAGTACATGGAAAATATTCTCAATAGTATTACTGGTTGACGAGATATCCAATGGTTTAAATAAGCAGTAACAAATATTGCTTATTGACGTCAATTGCGATTATTTCAGGACAAATATCTGGATTCCTACCTACCTACCCATTGTAGCAAATTCTAATAACGTTGAGTTTATATTTGACTCGATAGTAGAGCGTAGGCGGGGTTTCAAGGAAAATCTGGCGAATTGTTACTACAGACTGTTAAGAGCGTTTACGCCTTTCGACATTTCATACAAACTTTCAAGTCCTTATTTTCCGTAATGGCTGAACCGATTTTAATGAAACTTCATACGTATAAGTAGGATACATAGGTCTAAAAAGTTACATAGGTCTAAAACATTTAAATTGTGTTACAGCTAAATTAAATCGATTATAAATTATCCATAGAAACAGAAATTTCCATTTATCTTATTTTTAACCGACTTCTAAAAAAGGAGGAGGTTCTCAATTCGGATGTTTGTATTTTTTTTTTTTTTTTTTTTTTATGTTTGTTCGCGCATTACGCGTCGCTTGCCAACCGATTTGGAAAATTCTTTTTTTGTTGGAAAGGGTATACTTCCCAAATGGTCCCATAGTCACCAAATCGGGATCTGATGATGGAATCTTGGCGAAATCGAGGGAACTCTTCAAATTTTATAGGAAAACGTACAGTGATTTTGGTATTTTCTACAACAAATGAAGCATTTGCGTCCAATAAGAACCATTCTACCATCAGATCTGATGATGAATCCAAGAGACAGGCTTCGGAACTCCATAACAAGGCAATGAATCTTAGCTGTGTTTGGGCTTGTTGGAATTGTAACGGTATGCACTTTCCAGTTGTATACACCGATTACGCTGAGATTTATGATCCGATTTGCGTGATTCTTCTTTAGTTTGATGTGGAATACCTGCCATTTGGTCCCATAAAAAATTAATATAGTTTGGCCATATAGCTTTCATTTAATTTTGTTATATGTAAATTTTTCACGTATAGTACACCGATTTCTCCGTGATTACTGGACCGATTTAGATGATTTTTCATTCATTTGGTAGAGAAGCTTGCCCGGTGGAGCCATATGAATTTTATTATCTTTGCTTAGGTACTTTTTGAGTCATCCTCTTTATTATGCATTTTGTCCTTTGTCGTATGTATGGACGATGTGCTGGTGTCTAGTTACAATGTAAAAATTATACTTGACTAGGATTAAAGTGAGATACCACAACTGAAAAAGCTAAAATAAAAACTTTTTTACAAAAAAAAATAACCGACTTCCATAAAACACTAAAACGTGGCAAATAATTTTAGTTTCGGCAGTCGGTGGCAAAAAAGTAAATGAAACAAACAAGTCACCGACTGCCGAAACTAAAATTATTTGCCACGTTTTAGTGTTTTATGGAAGTCGGTTATTTTTTTTTGTAAAAAAGTTTTTTTTAAGATATTTCGAATATGTGTTTTAGTAACTTTTTACCTATAAAAAGTTTCATTAAAAAAATTGTTTGTGTAAAATTAAGGCGTAAACGCTCATAATTGTCGACTAGTGTTGTTTAATTAAAATAATGTAGGCATACCCTAGGGTTTCAACTTGCTAAACTATAATTATTATCATAGTTTTTTTTTAGCTACTTCATGTAGGTTGGTAGTTTTAGGAGTACAAAGAACAGAGTGTAAAGTTTTTCATCCCCCATATTGAAAAGGAGCATCCTCCGACCAAATGGTTGTTATGTCTGGTGGGCTTTTGCCAGACATTTGTTGTTGGGTGTTTTGTTTCTATAAATATAGTCTTAAGTCATGGATAACTTTTACTGTGCGATTTTGGAATTTGATGTTAGTTCTTCTTTTGTGTCATAGATGGCACTGTAGTACCTTTTGTTGTGCCGCTACATACCTAATAGGTCCAGCGAAACAATATTTTTGAAATTACTATACATTTTCTTATAGTCTTTGTCACCTTTTTTAATTATTTACTTAAAACGCTTCTCTTCTTCCAATTGATGCTTAAAGAGAATCAAATTAAGATGTTTTCAATAGTGCTTTCCGTAATCGTCGATTGTGTAGCAAATTTATTAATTTAAAATTACAGTTGGATATAATGCCACAAGGCATTCTCATCCAGTCTGTCGTTGAAGTATTCTAAACAATTGCATTGTTTGTTACAGATGCTGGCCTTGCGTCTGCGTTCCTTACTGCACTGACTCGTGCCAGAACGCGGATCACTATTGCCCCAACTGCAACTCCTACCTCGGCACCTACCAACGATAGTTCTCGGAAGATCTTCTATTTTATAACTTTTATAATTATTAAGTAACGTATAAGCAAAATATGTACCGTATTTTGTATTTACAAAATTAAGTTCAAAGTGTTCCATCCAGCCGCATTTTCCCCTTATAATGTTAAATCAAATACTATTAAAGCCATTGAGAGTAAAATGGGGGAAAATGGAACGGTAACGTTAATGTCAAAACGGTCAATGCAATGTGTATTTGTTTGTGTAAATTGTATCCTTTATCTGTGTTGAAGTGAGTCGTGTGCCTGCTAATAATGTTCAAAATCTTCGTCTAACGCACAGTTTTGTAACTTTTTAATATCAATGATAGAAGACAAACATGATAATTACAGAATTTTCAGGCAAATGGGATCGAGTAATTCACATGTTTGATATATTGATAAAATTACGAAGAAATGACGTAATAAATGGCATTCTATTGTGGGGAAATAGATTTGCTGTTATGCTTACCTAACCGATATCAAGTTTGTCTTTTAGATACGGGGCGTAAGGGACACCGACGCGAAAACTCTTACCACCTATCCAGTACATAATTCTGAACCCCACATATAAATTTTTCATCAGTAATTTATAAACAAATCAGCTGTTCCCTACAAAAGTGCAATATCTACACGATCAAAATGTACGAAACAGCAGTTTTTTTTGGTACTTGTTTTCTTTACACCCCGTATAAAACACTGAAGTGAATCTTTTTTACTTAAGCTAAAGTTTTCTTAAAGTTTGCTGGCACTCTTTTTCCATCATTAAGACGCACAAAACCCAGAGTTATCGAAAAGATAACAGAAATAAACACGAAATAAGTTTTATCAACGATACAATATCTAGAATCATTTATTTTAGTGATTATGAAAAAAAATAGTATAAAAGTATATTATCCTTGAGCAGATAACTTAAGCTGATGCAGAAGATATCGCTTCAAAACTGTACCTTGTTCCACCACAGTCTAGCAATGCATGCTACTCAAGTATTATGATCTTTATTTCAAATGAATAAAGTCTAGAATGCTACGATATTATTAATCGTCCAGTAGCATGCCCTAGCAGTGAAAATTTGCGGAAATTAAAACATGTTAGTTCGCTAGAAAAAGTGGTTAAAGCAGTTGTTGAAATATAGTAAAATTGTAATCGACTTTGTTATTTTTTTAATAAACCTTTTTGAACCAGCTTTTGTATTTTATTTCAATCATACCAGTGTTATAGCTGTGTTTAAAAATGTATTGTACAAACATATAACCATGTTATTTAATGATAAGTATCATATTTTAATGTTACATTTTGGCATCCTCCATAATAAATCATTACAAAAATGTGGCAATAAAAAACAATTCTACCGAAAAATACCTAATTCAACGCTAAAATCGTTTGTGCGTAAATATCCAACGACGTCACAAAGACGGCAGAATTGAGGGTAGTTCCGCAATAAACTGAGCCGAGTGCTTCCGCACATAAAAATATCTGTCACGCGCCTCCCCGTCCGGCCGCGAGGCGGCGCTAGCGGCGCGGCGGAACAGCGAGGTTTATGTAAACGATGGTGGTGGCGTAGGGTTGCCAGATTTAGTGCGAAAAAGATATTGAATATGGTCGTGGCAGTAACTTTATGATCGTATATGATACAGACAATCGATAAAATATAACAGACCGGTGTGATATCATGTTGAATGATACTTCATTTCTACACTTCTACCCCGGTTCTACTTTAGTAGAAGTGTACCTGTAGTACTTACAGCAGCTCCAAGTAGTAATAGGGAGCGCGCCTATTGGCATCAGCTGCACACAGATCACTGCAAAATTCCTAATGAAAAACCCAAAAACTACGCTGTCCGAATTGGAAATAAAACTCAAGATCTTATAGTTAGCTGTAGCACTAGACCAACGACGCAGCCAGAATAGATAATAGTAACCTATAATGTGTATTTATAATGAAGACTGCAAAACTCAAGCGCAAAACCACAAAGCAGTACCAAAAGCAAAGACGGAATGATTCGCATAGGTTCAGATACTGTGACTCAAGGTTACTACTGTAATCAAGCCCAATCTTGAAAGTCACATTTATAAGAGTTATCTCAGTTCCTAAATCTTGCGTTGATGTGTCACGGGGCAATGACTCGAAATGGGACCAGTTCAAGATCATCGAACATTATCAGCAAATATAAGGAAATGACGTCACCCATCTATCAATGAGTCAACGAGAACTTAACGTAATAAAATCTGAAATAAGTCTAGATTAGAGGAGGAGGATGCATTCAATGGGTCATCATTGAACGGCATTTAATTTTGTAGGCTTCAGCAAACCATGCAGTTTCAAAAAACAAAACGTATTATAACACAGCAGATGACTGTAGTCTGTAGGTCCTGTACTGTAATCCCAAAAGGGACCTCGCGTACTATGCGGCCACGACCGTTTGCCGGACCGGCTGCTATCTTGACCAAAACTGCTGGCATACCATGACCTTTTAAAATAATATTTTTTACTCTTATTACACTGTACGAAGGAGACGGAGCTATACGGGTTGTCTAGCGCCATCTCTTTCCCACACTGGAAAAGGAGTTAAACAATAATGTTTTAAGACGTTATGGTGGCCACCTGATCGGATACCTAATTTTGCGACCAACATTCCTTCCTGATCGAGCCTTCTGCAGCTAAAAGTCGCACTGGTGACGAAGCGGTGTGGTGCGTGAGGTCCCTAAGGGTAAGTCGAACATCTTTCTTATAGCATACACCAATATTTCGTCAATTATGTTAAAGTCCACACGGCGAAATATCAAGCTAAACATTCCCGTTATAACATTGCCAAGCTTTGTACAGGTTTCCCGTACAATGAGAGATCCATATAAACTGGTTTTGTATAGCCTAATTGGTCGTCGTGCGTCCCGTGTGATAGGCGACGAGGCTATAGCGATCAACTGGTCACAGATTCATACTCCAAACTCTTGCTGAGAATTGCTGATCTGAATTTTACTTTTCTCAAAAGCAGTACAGTGACAGCCCTTGCATAGAAACGGTTTCTATTCTAAATATAGAGTACTGGCATGTGGTTAGGTACTATCTAGTCGACAGTAACTAAACGAGGCACAGTTGGCAAAAGACAGATTTTTTATTTCGTGTTTAGTAATCAGAGATGCGTACATTCGGTATGCGTGAAAAAAACGCACAGATTTGTTAATTGATTCAATGTGATTTTATTTTTAGTTTCAAGCACTAGGGTGAAAACAGAAAGAAAATGGAAGACATGACGGAATGAGCTCGGAAATTTCGCAAAGGATTGGCTCAAAATTGTATTGTAGGGTGCATCATTGCTTGACATCGAGCGAGGTGCGTCCAAAAGCAAGCTAATTTAGAATAAAAAACGGGCCAAGTGCGAGTCTTACTCGCATACAGGGTTCCATAGCCCCAAACAATATAATAACAATATTTTTAACGGTCATTCATTTGTAAATTTCCACTCAACTGCAAAACTAAATTTGTTTTTCATAGTAAGTTTATGAAAAACTAAGTTACTGCTGCATTTTGGTGAAAAAGTCCCATATCTCAAAAACTAAATATCAAATCTTATTCAAACCAATTTTCATTGAATGTTTTTTTACGTTCTACGTTCCAATATTTTTTTCAGAATTTTCTCCTCTTACTTTAGAATTTGGAGAGGGGGAGACACACGTTTTACCACTTTGGAAGTGTCTATCTTTCAAACGATTGACTTTGAAAAAAAATGGTTTTAGGAATCTCAATGTCATTTTTGAAGACCTATCTATAGACACCCCGCACGTATAGGTTTGATGGTGTTTTTTTTTAGTTCCGTGTGGGGAGGGGTATCCTTAATCTATTTTGTTTTTTTGTACAAAAATCGTAAAGCGGTTCACAGAATACATCTACCTACCAAGTTTCAGCCGTGTAGTCCTAATAGTTTCGGAACAAAGTGGCTGTGACATACGGACGGACGGACAGACAGACAAACATGACGAATCTATAAGGGTTCCGTTTTTTGCCATTCGGCTACGGAACCCTAAAAATGGTGGAAAGGCTCTTGTCCTACGGTGGGACAGCGCAGGCTCATTCGTATTAAGGCGACACATAAAACTAAACATTTCCAATATAACATGGCCTCATTTTGTTTAGATATCTAATACAATAAGAGATTCACAGAAACTGTTTTATAATAGCTTGATTAGTAGCCGTGAGTACTTTATAATACAAAGCTCTGGTTTAAAAACTCTATAAACTCTAATTCATCAATAAACACTTATAAACCTCCAGTAATATTAAATAAAAATAAGAACAGTCAATTGAAATATTTGACATCAGTGTTTTTTTTAGTAATCGATTGTAAAAGATTTATTTGAAGATTTATATTCAATTTGAATTACAATTTTGGCATACAATAAAGTATACTATAATACTCTTTCCAAAATCCAGGGTAATCAGACCATCACTCACTTACTCAAGAAAAAACCATCTCTCACTAACTCGAGCAAATATCTAAATGCATTACTAAGGAAGTTCCTTATATCGTGTAGTACCTAACTAACATCATTGTGAGCACAAACGTACAGAGATGCTCAACTTGCTAAAATCATTTCCATAGCCAGAGCATCTACCGTTGTACACTCGCCTTTGAACCAGCAATAATTAAATTGCTTGGTCTCCTTGCAGGCGAGTTGTGGCTTCACTTCAATAGACAAACTTTATCGCCGACCGACTTAAGATCTGTGTAAGATGCACTGTATGGTGTTCCAGGAATGTATAGAAAATGTTTTGAAGCTGGAAGGAGTTTGAGAATGTGGTGAAGGCAAAATCAGCAGTTAATAGGGGTGGAACAACATTGGTAGCTTTATTACGAAACTAGGCTCATCTTCAGACCCAGAGGTTTAAACGATCGGACTATTTTTAACCTCCGACCAAAAAAGAGGGGTGTTATAAGTTTGACGTGTGTATCTGTGGATCGTTGTATCTGTGTCTGTCTGTGATATCGTAGCTCCTAAACGGATGAACCGATTTTGATGAAATTAGTTTCTTTTATGAGGTGTTTTAATCGAGAGTGTTCTTAGCTATGTTTCGAGAAAATCTGCTCAGCCGTTTGAAGGTCATCTCCTCGTCACCTCTTTTCTAGTTGAAGGGTCATCACCTCTTTTCTAGTTGAAGGGAAATTAACAATTTCCACAGGTCTCGTTTTTTCTTAAAAAAAATTTGTTGTCAGACAGTCAAGCCTAAGATAAAACAATATAAGTTTAAAAAGCATGGTTTACCTGTACAGTTCAACTGCACTGGCAAACTGTCAAGTACACCTTTTTTTTTTTTTTTTTTTTTTTTTTTTCTTTTTTTTTTCCGGATGGGAAATCATCAAATGACTTCTCCCGCTGTGGGCGGAGCGGGAGGGAGTGTCAGACTTGTACTGACTAAAACCCATCCATGTTCCTTCTTCGCCCTTTTTGTTCCAGGGCCGCGGTATCTCTTTCGAACAACCCGCAGCCCTGGCAGGCATCGGCCCTCTCGGGCCCCTTCCGGTTTGCTGACATCTCCTTGAGGCGCGCGTGGAACACGTACGCGCCGTCGACACGGCCTGTCGTCATGAGACGGACGGACGGTGAGCTAGCCCTGTCGCGACGGCGTGTATTTCTCTTCTTTCCCATGTTATATTCTGGTTATGTTCTAGACTACAATGTGACTTATTTTATTTTAATATTATAGGATTTTACTGCTTCGCTTTGATGTGAAGAGAAACCCACGCCCCCACGAAACGTTTGAGATACTCACAGATACGGATCACACACCGATAAGGAGCGTCTCTCAATCCAGTCTCTTATGCTTCGGTCCTCAAAGGCACCGAAGTGGTTATCATCAGGTCGACCATTAGTTTATCCATTTCCTCAGGTCCGGCTAGGACACCTGTAAAATTATGTACCCATGAATCTCTGGGTTGGTACCTATTACCTATCTGTTTATGATTAATATAATAATTGTCTCTGCTTTCTCGCAAGCAGGTTATATTTCATCGTTTTATCATTTAGGACACCTACGTGTCAAACGGATTCTGGAGTTTCACTTCCTCCGTTATATCAAGTGTTCCAGACTGGTTCGGCTCATATTTAGCATATAGCCTCCGCATCTGGAACGAACACCTTTGTGCTAATCAAATTTCGGATTAACCTCATTTGCAGAAGCACACATTCCAGACTGATACGGCTCGCAGCCTTCACGTCTGGAATGTCCCCCTCAACATTTATAGCGTCCGTCGACGCTAGCGCCCGTCGACGCTTACTTGGGCCTGTGGGGATTATGTTATAAGGTTTGCAAGAGAAGTTGGCCCTTGGACTTTCTCACAAACCCAGTGCGCGTGTCCGGCCAGACTTATTGCGCGTGAGGGTCGTAGTTACACCTTAAGCCGTGATTATGAAACATCTTATTAAACTAGCGATTATGAAACATCTTATCAAACTAGGACCGCGGCTTAAGGCCCGACCATCACTTCAGGTGTTTTAATTAGGTATAAGTTATTCAAACTGGTAAACATAATTTCATAGAACATTATTGAACATATCAAATCTCTAAACCGTACATAAACAGAAAGTTAATATCTAGGTACTTAGCTTTCGAGGTGGCGCGCCTCACGGATGACAAGAATCTCCATATACTCTTCTTGCACTGAATTTACTTAATTTAAGTTAGCTGCTAGCCAAACTATGTGATGGCAAAAGGCGGCAAAAAGAATGGCGTGAGTTTGCGTCGTCAGGTTGCTCATACTGATTTAGTGTTGCTATCTTATTAGTGTTGTGTAATTAAATATTTACATTTATAAGTTTGGAACATCGCGATTTCATCTTTCGCGACACTCCCGACGGCGACAGAAGCTATATGTGTTCCATCAAGTCTCGCGTCCACTTTCGTATCTTTTTTAATCTGGACGATATCTCCCAGTTTTAGAATTTTTAATTTTGTTATCCTTGGTTCTTTGGGAGAGTGTCGATATCTCTCCCTTAGACTTGGTAGATACTGATCGATGAACATTCTTTTAAACTCTTTCAGCATGTTCTGTCCACGTTTCCAACCTTCCACTAGATTCTGTTTTGTTACTGTGCCTTCTTGTGGAAATTCTGCATCTGAAGGTGTTGTCTCGATGCATTTACTCAAGGTTAGAAAATCTGAAGGTTTGAGAATATCTTCTAGTTCAGAACCTACACACGTCAGTGGGCGTGTGTTTAAGACTGATTCTATTTCTTTTATGATTGTACTTAGTTGATTATCTGATAGTAAACTTTTCGTCAGAGTTCTCTTGAGACAGTGTTTAACTAGTCCAACAAGTCGTTCATAGAATCCTCCATGCCACGGTGCTAACTGTGGTATGAATTTCCATTCTATTTTATTAGTGATGCAATAGTTGCTTGACAGTATTTCTGCAGTTAATTTAAATTGTAGTGCGTTATCTGAAACTATTCGTGTTGGTATTCCTCTGCAAGATATAAATCTTCTTAGTGCTAAGAGACATTCCTCAGCCGTAAGATCCTTAACTACTTCCAAGTATATAGCCCGTACTGCTAGACATGTATACAGACATATCCATCTTTTTTCTAATTTATTATTTGTCTTTACTTGAAGAGGACCCAAATAATCTATTCCGGTATACGTAAAAGGTGAACTACAGTTTTACTCTTTCCTTAGGAAGCGCTGGAGTGGTTGGTAATTTGAATGGACCTCCTCCATGTTTGACACAATTTGTGCATTTTCCTAATATTTTCTTTACTTGGCTTCTTCCTTGAGGAATCCAGTACGATAATCTGATCAAACTTAAAGTGTGGTTGACTCCTACATGATAGTTTTTCTTATGTGTTTCTAGGATCATTGTGTTAGTGAAATCACAATCCTTTGGAATTAATATTGGATATCTTTTGTCATAAGACCAATCAGCGTTTTGTAATCTTCCTTCGCAACGTAGGATACCGTCTATGTCGGTGAATACGCCTAAGTTTTGTAAACTAGTATGTTTACCCTCTACTTCCTCAGGGAAATGTTCCTTTTGAATCCTTTTAATCCTATGTGTTTGTGATAGTGTATTGTCCTCACAGTTATCTGTGGAGTTGTTTCCTGATTCCTCATCTAACTGATTTCTGGGTTCCTGCTCTTTTAAGACCTTTTCTCCACTCGTGAGATCCTCCCCAACAGGAAAAGAAAAGTCTTGTTCAGCAGAAGAACATGTGGGATTGATAGTGACTTCAGTTTCGTTAAGTAAAGAAATTTCGGTTCTACAACCTTTCGGCCAAGTTCTGGAGTCTCCCAGTAGAAAACTTGGTCCGGATAACCATATCTGCTTGTCTTCCTTAGAACTTGTGGGTCTAGTAGCCACGTCTGCTGGATTTAATCCTGTTGGAACATATCTTATTGTAGCTGGTGTATTTCCCTTTATTTCTTCTATCCTCCTTGCAACGAATGGTGGTAGTAGTTTGTTGCTGTAATACCAATCAATCACTATTTGACTATCTGTCCATATAATATTTTCTCTAAATTCAAATTTTAGGAACTTGGTTACGTACTTCAGCAACCGACTACCTATTAATACACCTAATAGTTCAAGTCTTGGGATTTTTAAATTGTCTTGATCCTTGATGGGTACTAACCGTGATTTTCCTATTACAAAATTCAATTCTTTTCCATTAGAAATGTATACAACTGCAGCATATGCTTTGGTTGATGCATCTGTGAAAACGTGCAGTTGGATATTGTCACCACCATTTTGTTCGAAATATTTCCTTGGTAAAATAATGTTTTTGGTTTCTTCTAACTGTTCTCTAATGATTTGCCACTCATTGGTCAATTCTTCTGGTAATGGGGTATCCCATTTGAATTTATGTATCCACAGATTTTGTAATAAAAGTTTTGCTGGTAATAAATCTGGTGCGGCATATCCACATGGATCGTAAACTGATGCTATGTTTTTAAGTATTTCTCTCTTGGTGGTGACCTCTTTAGTCTTTCTTGGTCTCAATCTGATCGTATCTTCGTCTGTGTTCCAATTCAGACCTAATACTTTAACTTCTACATCTCTGCAGACATCTGATGAAGAAATGTTCTCGGAGAATTGTTTGGAATTCGAACTCCATTCTCGAAGATTCATTGAAATCTCTTCAAATGTGATCTTGCACGACTCATACATTGCTGTTGCTTCTTGTACAGATTCTGCTCCTGTGACAAGGTTATCGACGTAGCTGTCATTTACTATGCTTTTTAGACTTTCCTCATTGGAACGCAGTAGATGATGTTTCAAAGTAGCATTTAGAAGAAATGGACTCGATATCACTCCAAACGGTACCCGACAGAATCGTAAGTGCAGAATGTTATCTTCCGTGGCCGCCCTTTTTATGTCTTTCAACCATAAGAATCGAGTTACGTCTTTGTCCTTTTCGTGTAATGCTATCTGTAGAAAAGCCTTTTCTACGTCTGCTGTTATTCCTATCTGATGTGACCTAAACCTTAACAACATTCCGGTTAAGTCTTCTAGTATAAGTGGACCGCAATGTAAACATTCATTTAAACTTTTGCTATGTTTGGTCTTTGCCGAGGCGTCGTAGACTATGCGATTGGCTTGCCTGGATGAATAACACCGTGGTGCGGCAGGTAGTGTATAGGATGATCCATATCTTCGATTCTCCTTTCATCGTCTGGTACATTTTCAATTATTTCTTTTGCTAGTTGTTCTTTCAATGTATTATCGTACGCTGTTAGTGAATCGGAATCTAATCGTTTGAGTAAGTTGACTAGTCTGCCTTTGGCTAGACCGTAATTAGTTTCTAAATTAGGTGGGTAATCTATCCATGGCCAACTAACAGTGTATCTATCCTTTACTAGTTTTATGGTATCATTGAATTGGTTGATTACTTGTTCGTCTCTAGTCAATTTTGGCGAATCGCATATTCCAATGGATTCTAGTTCCCATAAGCATTTGAGGTTTTCATTGTATAACGGGAGATCCGGTGGTGTCAATTTGTTTTCTACTCCTTGAAAGTAAGTTAATACTGACAATGTGTCTTTGGTTTTTGTATTAGTTTTTCCAGTCAGTAAATAACCGAATTTAGAGTCAATCAAGAATAAGTTACTTTCCAGTTGAATTCTGTCTTCAAGGATGAATGAAAAGTAGAAGTCATTGCCGATCAATATGGCTATTGTGGGTGACAATGAGCCGTCGTCAGCCAAAATCAGATCATCTTTGTATTTACCTATGTCAATACCAGGGAAAGGAACTCCATGTGAAATATGAGGAACAACGTTTGCTTCTATTTGTAAAGTATAATTTGTCCTTGTACGTATCTATAACCCGACTACGGGGCTTTCTATTACTTGGGGAGTTTTCGATCCAAACGTGAAAACTGATAAGGTGCTTTCCTCTTCGATAGGAAGGTTCAATTTTGAAGCTACTTCTCGCGTTATGTAAGTACGTTGACTACCCGAGTCCAACAGTACTCGACAGACCGTTCCATCAGAATCATCGTCTTTACGTAGAGCCTTAACTATTGCTGTTTGTAATACGGTGGAGCTTATAGAGTTGACGTGTAACGTCTTGACATCCTCGGTTTTATTAATGCAATTCTTATAACAAAGTGCTCTGTTATGTTGGTTAATTTTGTTACAGTATGCAAAATGAATTGAGCTTTTACAATTTCCTTTTTGATGACATTTCTTTAGGCAAACAAAACAGTGATCGATTAATTTGTCTTTCCTCTCTCTCACAGTTTTAACAACATCGCATTGATCATTGAAGTGCGCTCCTTGGCAAAAAATACATTGAAGCCTCCTTTTCTTTCTCATCGACATGTCCCTGTTACCTCCCTGTTCTTGAGGTTTTCTTTTTATGGACTGGCTATTATAGTTAATGTTCCTATGGAATGGTTTTTTCTCATTGAACTTCTCTTCTTTACTATTTCTTTTGTGGGTTTGAATTGGGTTATGTTTCTCAAAGTTCTTGTAATTTTTCTGTTTTATGAATTTTTCCTTCCTGTTGTATGAACTTGTATGTAACGTCCGAGTGGAATACTCTTCTAGATTTTCGGAAGTGATCCTATTTGCATCTTCCCTAGCGGCTATTATGGTTTCCAAATGTTGACGGATTTCTTCTATTGACTCGGTTTTTGCTTTTATTTTTAGTTCATACACTATGTCTGAGGGCATCTTTTCTAGTATCATAAATCTGAGATGATCGTGATCAACGTCTTGATTCAGCGATTTTAGGATTCTTAAATGTCTTTCTATTTGACCAAATGTGTTTCTTGCTTCTGTTATATTGCCTTTGGAGGCTTTCGGCACTTTGTATAACGCAGCGTAGTGCGCGTCTATGATGTGATTTTCTTTACCATATCTATTTTTCAGTATAGAAACAGCTATTTCATAATTCTTATTAGTGGTCTCGAGCCCATCGATGACCTTTTTTGCTTCGCCTTTTAAAGAACCTTTAAGGTATAAAAGTTTGTCTACCTCTGATAGGTCTCTATTTCCTACGTTGGAGCAGAATTGGTCCCAAAATTGACGCCATTCCAGAATGTCTCCGGAAAATTCTGGCAAACTTAACTTGGGTAATTTCCCCATTAGTGCAGTATTCCTACCCGGTAATACAGTTGGTGCAGAGTTTTCTTTTATCCTTTCCAGTTTGATATTCATTTCTGTAAGTACCTCCTCACCGCGTAGCTGTACTTCACTATAGGAAGTGACTTCTTCCACAAAAGATTGCATTTCGTTTATTGATAGACTATTGTTTAACTCAGTTCCGAACCTTTTCACCGCTACATTTAGCTTACCTAGCACTATTTCTAAATTTTCAGAGTATTCTTTATTAACTTTATCTTTATAGGTGAGAGCTTCTTCAGTTAGGTTAGAGATAGCACTTGATATAGACTCAAGTCGTCTTATAAGAATTTGTTCCATTTTGGAATTCTGAAATAATATTTAATAATTTTATACGCTGTATATCATACGTTGAGGATTTACATCCTGTATCGTTAGATTTCTAAGTTACGTAGTATTAGAGAAAAAAAAAAAATTCCAAATAAAAATTTGGTAACACCCTGTAAGACCAATAGTTTTCCAATATTTCGTAAGAATAAAGAGTTTTCTTAACACCTGGCATATAATGGAATAATATTTTATTAACACCCTGTATAAAACAGGAAAGTTTTATATACACCCTGTATAACAAAAAAAATTCCAAGTTAAAAGCAAGGAATATTCTACTATGTGTATATAGGATACTACATTCAGCATGATAAACTCAACCATTGAACTATGTGTGCAAGGAAAATTCTTTTGTACTTAAGAGGTTTTAGTATTAAATCAGTATTTATTCAGATATATTTCTAACGTTACCAGATATTATCCTCACTGACTGACGGGTAAAACTGGTTTGTTTCATTAGTATGAATTTTATTTAACTAATTTCTATGTCATACAATTATCCCCTCTTGACTCCTTATAAAACATTGCTAAAGAATTTTATGTTATTTCATTACTTATTAATAAACAAGTGAGGTACCAACACCGTTTGTGTATGCATCCACAAATGATGTTAGGTTTTACCTACACCAACATAGTACACTTTAGTAGCTACATGAAACGATGCAGTCAGTTAGGGACGACATGTATAACATTACAGAAGTTCAGACACAAGTTAAACTATACAACCCAATTTCCTCCGCCAGCATGATTTATTAATATTTTATTTTAGTTTTTATAGGAATATATCAATTTTATGCTCAGTTTTCAAAGTAACAGGTAAGATGAACTTACAGTGAATGTTGATGTACTTTTGTTTTAATAGTAGTGATCTACACATAAGATGTTAGATATGCAGTATCAGCAACGCACATCTGCCTTCATTTGTCCATCTGTTTGGAGAGTATTAGGCATAAGTAAACAGTTTTATGCAAACTCATACCTAGCAATACTATCTCTAGGTAAATTTTAACACCTGGTGGTTAGGTACATATTACAACTTTACCAAAGTACACATTAGGTAAAATGCAATTTTAAATAATGAGTGGGCACATAGTGACGTGACTCCGTGGTACTGAATATTAGCCTGGGTCATCTATTTAGTGACCCCTTCATTTGTGAACGACGACCACAGTGGCTGTTGTCAATTGTTGAACTATCGTGTCGACTTTGCTCCCCAGTCGGAGACTTAAAAGTGGTTTTATAGCTTGTAAATCATAAAATATTTTACCTGATGATCTTCTTAATCACTCCTAGGTTATGATATGCTTCCTTTCCTGCACTTTATAGGTAGGTATAACTTCCACTGGGGTTATTTCAACCAAAACAAGTTGTGAACTTCGTATTTAGATTATTAGCATCTTTCACAGTTGATCGAATCACGTTTACTAAATATACAATTCGTAACAGGTTTCTAACAAAATCACTTTTAAAAAGAATTCAACGAACTAAGTTTCACTTTTCGAAGTTCAGTATGAACACCTGAATCGCCGCGGTTTGTTCGCCATTTCGAACGCAGCGTATTTTATTTTCTATTCCGTTCGAATTTCATAATTCGTGAATATCGGAATCTTGTCAACCGTTTAGTGTAAAAGTGATTATTATGTCATTCAGTCATTTTATTTTGAATTTTACTTGACTTGTATAATAGATTTACAAGTTTTAACTCGTTAAAAGTAGGATAATATTACATTCATTTGAGCTTTCATAACGCCTATTATTTCTTACTTCCGGTTAAGGAAAGCGTAAATCATTTTCGAATTTGCCAATACGACACTCATATCGTATTCGCGCCAAATTCAAAGTTGAATATTTAACTAGCTCATAACATTGCACATTACACGTACACATGTTATATACTTATTCAATTTGCAGTAACTTCGATAATCTTTCATATCATCCTGCCATTTATCTCATTATACTTAGATAAATGAACGTTTACTCATCATTAACGTAACGTTCGAATTTTGGCGCCTTTAGGTGAATTTTATGGACATCTGCTTATTGAACATTAGTTCCAATCAGATTATATAGAGGTCGAAATCAACCTGATTTATACTCAATGTTTACAATTTACCAAGATAAGAGTCTGGATTGATTTTATGCCTTGGGATACTTTTTGGAATGTTTTTCAGATCCCAGCATCTCCACCATGTCGCGACGGCGTGTATTTTTCTTCTTTCCCATGTTATATTCTGGTTATGTTCTAGACTACAATGTGACTTATTTTATTTTAATATTATAGGATTTTACTGCTTCGCTTTGATGTGAAGAGAAACCCACGCCCCCACGAAACGTTTGAGATACTCACAGATACGGATCACACACCGATAAGGAGCGTCTCTCAATCCAGTCTCTTATGCTTCGGTCCTCAAAGGCACCGAAGTGGTTATCATCAGGTCGACCATTAGTTTATCCATTTCCTCAGGTCCGGCTAAGACACCTGTAAAATTATGTACCCATGAATCTCTGGGTTGGTACCTATTACCTATCTGTTTATGATTAATATAATAATTGTCTCTGCTTTCTCGCAAGCAGGTTATATTTCATCGTTTTATCATTTAGGACACCTACGTGTCAAACGGATTCTGGAGTTTCACTTCCTCCGTTATATCAAGTGTTCCAGACTGGTTCGGCTCATATTTAGCATATAGCCTCCGCATCTGGAACGAACACCTTTGTGCTAATCAAATTTCGGATTAACCTCATTTGCAGAAGCACACATTCCAGACTGATACGGCTCGCAGCCTTCACGTCTGGAATGTCCCCCTCAACATTTATAGCGTCCGTCGACGCTAGCGCCCGTCGACGCTTACTTGGGCCTGTGGGGATTATGTTATAAGGTTTGCAAGAGAAGTTGGCCCTTGGACTTTCTCACAAACCCAGTGCGCGTGTCCGGCCAGACTTATTGCGCGTGAGGGTCGTAGTTACACCTTAAGCCGTGATTATGAAACATCTTATTAAACTAGCGATTATGAAACATCTTATCAAACTAGGACCGCGGCTTAAGGCCCGACCATCACTTCAGGTGTTTTAATTAGGTATAAGTTATTCAAACTGGTAAACATAATTTCATAGAACATTATTGAACATATCAAATCTCTAAACCGTACATAAACAGAAAGTTAATATCTAGGTACTTAGCTTTCGAGGTGGCGCGCCTCACGGATGACAAGAATCTCCATATACTCTTCTTGCACTGAATTTACTTAATTTAAGTTAGCTGCTAGCCAAACTATGTGATGGCAAAAGGCGGCAAAAAGAATGGCGTGAGTTTGCGTCGTCAGGTTGCTCATACTGATTTAGTGTTGCTATCTTATTAGTGTTGTGTAATTAAATATTTACATTTATAAGTTTGGAACATCGCGATTTCATCTTTCGCGACAAGCCCATTACTCACCGTCCACAGGCTCGCGCCTACGGTGGCCGGGGGCCACTGGTTGCCCCCCGACGCCCGGGGCGTCTCCCGCGGCGGCTGGGACGTGAGGTTCTCTCCCTCTCACGTTCCGCCACCTCCTTCGCTAGCATGACTGCTTCGCAGAAGGAGGCGACGGCTTCCCATTCCCTCTCGCTCCGGACCATGGATTGAACCAGGGCCGGTCGCGAGAGGTCACCGCCGCCAATCACCGCTACGAGGACACGGCGGTGCTCAGCCCAAGCGGGGCAGAGCTCCACGGTGTGCTCCACCGTGTCCTCCGGCCGATCCTCACAATGGTAACACCCGGGCGTTTCCTCCCGCCCAATTCGGTGCAGGAACCTCCCGAAACAACCGTGTCCGGTGAGGACCTGCGTCAGGCGGAAGGTGAGGGCGCCGTGCCGCCTCTCTAGCCACTCCTCAAAGAGGAGACTTATCGCCACTATTGTGGCGTGCCCTGCACGTGGTTGCGATAGTCGCTGTCTCCATGCCACCATGAGATCGCGCCGGAGGTCTGTCCGCTGAGCGACAATTTGCCGCGGCAGCGGAGTTTCCCCCCGGCGTAGTGCCTCCGCGCGCCATTCATGCAGGCGCGCGAGGACCATCGCCTCCAGATCCCATGGCGGCAATCCGGCCAAGAGGCTCGCCGCCTCGCCGGAGATCGTACGGTACCCCCGGACCAGCCTTACGGCTACCACCCTCTGGGGCGCGTTCAGGTAATGGGCGGCTCGCCGCCTCAAAGAACGCGCCCACACCGGGGCCCCATAAAGGGCCATGGACCGCACGACCCCCGCGTAGAGCCTCCGGCAGGAGGCGTTTGGACCCCCCAGGTTGGGCAAGAGCCGCTTGAATGCAGCTCCTGCCCGTTCCAGTTTTGGGGCCAAACGTCGGAAGTGCTCCACGAAGTTCCACCGGCTGTCGAGGACAAGCCCTAGGTACTTCAGCGTCGACTCGACGCCGATGGGAACCCCTCCTACCGTCAGTATGGATCCCGACGGTGGCGCATTCCGAGGCCCATGAAAGCACATGGCCTCGGACTTGTGCAATGCCACCTCGAGACCCAGTTGCCGGATTCTCTCCACGACTATCGCAACCCCGCGTGTCATTAAATCGGCCGCCGCCTCGTGCGACCTCCCCTGTGCCAGCACCAGCGTGTCGTCAGCGTAGCAAACTACGCTGACACCACTAGGGAGGTCAGCGCGCAGCACCCAGTCGTAGCCGATGTTCCACAAGGGCGGCCCCAGAACCGATCCCTGTGGAACACCGCACTACACCTCTCGCCGATTCCATTCTCCGGTGCGACCGGGGTAGATGACGGCCCTATCCGTCAGGTAGTCCCCGACCACACGACGAAGGTAGGTCGGCACCCGATGATACCGAAGTGCCTCCCTTATGCAGCTCCAGGGCATGGTGTTGAAGGCGTTGGCGATGTCAAGAGACACCGCCAAGACGACCCCACCCCGAGACACTGCATCCCCCGTCGTGAGAGCCCTCACGCGCATGATGGCGTCCACCGTCGAGCGCCCCCTGCGGAAACCAAATTGGTGTTCCGCAAGGTCCGGCCCCATCCCCACAAGGTGCCCGGCGAGGCGGTTCGCAATGACTCTTTCAAAGAGCTTGCCCACCTCGTCGAGCAACACAATGGGCCGGTATGCGGACGGAGAGTCCGCAGGGCGCCCCGGCTTCCGGATGAGGACCAGCTTCCCCGTCTTCCAACGAAGCGGGAACTGGCCTCTCTCCAAGCATGCGCTTAAGAGCCCTTCCAGTCGGGGCCCGAGAGCCTCCGAGGCCAGGACCCAGGCTTTGCCAGGCAAGCCATCGGGTCCCGGGGCGGTATTTTTGGCTTTAAGCCTGCCTACCGCCACTCTCAGGTCTAAAGTAAGTAAATAAGTACACCCTAACGTGTGAATTTAATAAAAACTAAATTAAAAATTTAAAAAACACCCGACACAAAAAACCTCTAAAAAACCAAAATTGAAACAATCCAAGCGTCTTAGCTTCGGGGGTCCGCTTTGTTTTGTGCTTATACTAAGCGGTCTAGTTAGCGGTCCCCCGACGTTAAGACGCGAGACGCTTGGATTATTTTACTTTCGGTTTTTTAGAGGTTTTTTGTGTCGGGGTTTTTTTTTAAATTTTTAATTTAATTTTTATAACATTCACACGTTAGGGTGTACTTGACAGGTTTGCCAGTGCAGTTGAACTGTACAAGTAAACCGGAGCGTGTATGTTGCAAAACTGTGAAGGTATATCCTCTACGCAATTCAAGCTTACCTGACGGGTGCACTTTTACAGCTAAACCTGTCAGGTATACCCTGACGTATATGGCTAACTTAAGTTGTCAATTTTATATTATGAACCTTACGCTTATCGGAATAACTGTCAAAATACAAACTAACTTAAATATTTTGGCAAGAACCAAAGTTAGAACTCGTTTTGTGATGATACGGTAGGTCTTTAATTACGGTCCGTGGAAAAACTCGCGAAGTCCAGCAAAAAAAAATTTTTTTGGAGGAAATTTTCTCATGCCGTGGTAAAAAAGCTTGTTAGTTGGTAGCTGGGATAACTGTTTCAATGGCCAGTATAATCCGGACAAACCCTTAGCACCGTCACTTGTAGGGTTCAATTTTATCGTACCCCAAACTAATCTACAATCAGTTTTAAAACCAAAGTGTTGTGAATGATCTTCAGTCCATCCTGTAAAAATGCACTTAATTTGTTTTTAAATATCAAATAATTTATGTAAGTTTATCGTTCATAATTATGATAACATGGCTGCGGTTAAGTTAAATGGAATTATATATATGTATAGGAACAGAACTAATTTATTTTCCATTAATTTATTTGAATTTTAGGTGAACAGATAAGATGGAGTTATCAATCCATAAATGTATTTTTGTTATTGCTTGATCGATTAGTACAAATATTTTCCGCTGTAATCAAAAAAATTATCTTTTCAAGGAATTATAATGCTCAAAGTTTGTAATGTGATGGTGCATCCGCAAAGCCGGCCACTGCCGGCGGCACCTTGACCACAAACAAAGCCGCCAAAAAACCGCCGGGAGTGCCGCCGGGGTTTGAATTGCCGGCAACGGCGTACGGCTGTGAATCGATATTCTAAGTTGTCATGTGACTTGGACATGTGATACTAAAGACCAAAATGGACAAAATGGCAAAAGTAGATTTTGTATCAGACCAACACCCATATTCTAAAAGCCTTCCCAAATCTATTTTTGAACTTAGTCCACCGTTGTTCCCATGACAACAGGTGAAATCATCCACCAAATTGTATTCATAGAATTTCTTGGTCGCAATTCGCGGATCTTCGACTGAGGTACCTCCTCTAGCTATCTATCTTTGTCAAACCCATAGTTGCATTCTGCTTCAATCAATGATAAAGACGTCATAATTATGTCACTTTAATCAATGTCAAAGTATATAAGTGAGTATGTATAAGTATGTATGTATGAGAGTCTCGCTCAAACAAATTTTATCCATCCGAGCAACAAAATTAACTACATTTAAAATAATAACGTGTTCCATTTCCGCAACTAATAAAACATCAGCTATTGTATTCAACTGTACCACACTGTTCTTTTAACAATCGTTATCGTTTTCTGCAGGTTTCCGGGCTAATAATATCTACAATTCAGTCGAATTCTGCTGATTACGTTATGAATCATCCCGTCGTTTAAAAAGTTAGAATGATTTAACGTTAGGTCTTTGGGTTTTCCACCGGTAAAAATGACGAATTCCCATGTTTCTTTTATCCTTTTCTTAGAGCTCATTTTCAATAAAAGAAACTCGAGTGAAAAATGACATGCTGCTAGACCCAGTGGTACATAAGTTAAGTGTTGTCTGTCACTGAATGAATTTAGGATTTTTATGAACTAGATTTTAACTCCATTTTGGTAGCTTCTGAATCTTGAACAAATCTTTCACTTAAATCAACATCCATGCAGCCCACAGTCACAACCTGCAGACCTTCTCAATTTTCTCCAATATTAAGAACCTGGCTGGTGCATAGCTTGCAAAGTCATAAACACATTATTTTAGCTTCCTAAGGTTCTTTGCTTCGTGAGGTTATTGCCTAACATGGTGCCAAAGTTTTTAAGCCGCCCATGGGCCTCTGACTTGCATGCCCTTGAGAAATATCTCTCAGGAATGCTGGTTCCCGCACGATGTCTTTCTTCACCGAAGCAAGTGATCATTATACAATACGCACATGAATCCGCCAAATCAGAGGTGCGTTGTCCTGGATTTGAACTCGATACTTATGACTTGGCAGTCTGACGTCCACACCAAGCGGTGTGGACGTCAGACAAGTGGCTATCATTGCTTACATATACTTTTATTTAAAATATGGATTCGAAACGACTCTCTTACTTCTTAAACCCAGGGTAGCCGGGACAATATAGTGACGTGATTAAAGGCAGTAGTCGCACATGGCAAGAAAATGCTAAGTTTTGAATAAAGTATCATTTCTTTTATCAGCTCAGCAGTATGGCAACATATTGTCGTGTGTTTTGCCGGTCAGGACACAATTTGCATTGCCGCCGGTCTTCCTCGACTTGATACTGCCCAATCACATGCTAGAAACCGATAGCATGTAGTGTATTTAGAATAGCAACGATTTTAGATGTCTCCGCAAAAACGTCGTCCACTCTTAAAACATTGGGCAAAAAAGTCTAACAGCCCGTCTGTCTGGAATACTTTAAATTTTACGAGTGGCTTCTACATTCTTTAATTTGACCGTTAGCCCAAAAATTTGATTATTATTCAGAGTACAATAGCAAATAATGAATATAAGCGAACGGCTTAGTATAGAAATGAGTATATAAAGTATCGGTAACCGTGTGTTTGTTCTATGAAAGAGGGTCATGTCGTAGTTACGGGTAATTAGAAAGTCAAACAGTTGTTTGCTATAATACACCTATGCTAGGCTCGCCTGCAGCACAAATCACTATATGCATTTAGCGATTCGTATTCAAAACATAATTTTGTCACTCAACTTCAAATTATTTGAAGAAACTGAAAGATGTTAAGATGCCGTTTAGCATAAACATAACTGAAAACAAAGGCTAAAATGTCAAAACAAACACGAGTGTATCGCATGGCAATAATTATGCATTTCAATGATATGAAGTATTTGAGCATTACGAGCAGCGACAGTTTCAAGCGGTATTTTGGAGGTATTTGGCAAATTAAACGCTCCATCCGCTGCATTTTCGAATGTTGTTATGACAGAGAATGCCGAAAATGAATTGTTGCTGTCTCATTGATCGATAGAGAGATATTTAAAGGTATTTCTCGGTAGTGGATTATAGTTTTAAATTATAACCGCAGTGAGGGTTTACAGTAAACTTCTGAACTAAAACTAACATAACACGCACACCTGATTTCCCCGAAAACAGGTGTTTATGTAAAATCAACCATCTGTTCAATTCTTTGGTTGAGCAAACATCAATGAATGTATTTATATATGGCTACTATAACGTTGCCTACGGTATAGTAGCCATAAATTAATACATGCATGTAAATGAGAAATAATAAAAGGCTTATTTATTTATTTACTATAACGTAGGAGACTTTGCCGAGTTCAACTAATTTGAAGATAACTCTAAAAAAGAATGTAGGAACTCTAAACTCGGCTTCATGGTTTTTAAGGAAGGTTTTTTATGGTTTCGCTGAACTCAAACTGAAAGCATTCATTTCCTTTGAACTAATTACAGGCACTTTTTAATTTATAGTCAAGGAGTCAGTCGGTCGTACAGAGAGAGGTTGCTCATTCCAAAGCATAGCAGGTTTCCATGGAGAAGAACGAATATGAAACTTCATGTACTTACACTTTATAAATCAAAGTATTGTATACATAATATTGATATCGAAATAAATAGTAGATGATGTCGGGATGGTCTAGAGGTTAAGGCCTCCTCTCTCGATCACGAGGTTGTGGGTTTAAATCAAGGCAAGCACCAATGTAAATGTTTCAATTTATAAAGTGAGTAAAACACCTCTTAACGAAGCTTAAAGGTACTGGTTTTCTCTGTCATTGCGATAATTTTTTTGTTCTACACCATACCTGGGAACCTTCTAGTTACGGTGATATTAGGGGTCAAAGTTCCAACTTTTTGACAAGTATTTTTTTAAATACTAGTTTTAAATGTAATATTTTTACTTTAAACACCTCCACGACCCTCGTACTATTCAATCCGTCCATCAGCACAATGTTTTGAGCGCGTTAGATTGAGTTCTACCACAAAACATGATTTTACGCCCCCCAAAAAAAAGTCGTTTCTCAGCAATAATTTTTGCGTAAAGTTACTTAGTTTCAAGTACAGAATGCTTGGTTGACGGCTTCGTGATGAGGTGATTTACACCGTGTATGTACTTTCTAAGTATATCTTGGACATCACAGAACTCGGATTTGTCTATACATCTATACGTCTTCTATACATCTATACATTACAAATAAATAAAATTGAAGTGTTTGTTTGTCTTATTACAATAACTGCTTTTTACAACAACATTCATATGCATGTATATAACAAAAAAAGAACTTGGTATATACCAAGTTCTTTTTTTTTTCAATTTTTGTCTGTCTGTTTGTTTGTTCCGGCTAATCTCTGGAACGGCTGGACCGATTTTGACGGGATTTTCACTGGCAGATAGCTGATGTAACGGACGAAGCCGCGGGCACAGTTAGTTATAAATATAAGTCTTAAATCGCTAATCTGTCTTGAGCAAGCGTGGTGATCAATTCTCGTGCCTTCTACGTATAAGAAGAGGCCTTTGCCCAGCAGTGGGACAGTAATAGGCTTGTATTTTTTATATAAGGTAGGTAAATAATTTATAAGTATTTTTTTTTGTATTTTTAATTTAGTTCTTGTTAAAACTAGATTAATCCAATAGAAAGCACAGACATTTTTAGGTAACTGTTACGTAATCATAGCTCAGGAATAATTTATACCTACTTATAACTAATACCAAAAGAATTGCAAACATCGCGAATATACAGCAGTTGTTATATTTGGCTCAAAGCCAAAGCGATGGTTAAAATTGTCGGTTGACCTTCAATATCTCTTAGATAAAAAAGTTTGCGAAACCAAAATGTTGATGTTATCACAGGGCAAAAAAAATGAATGGAATTCACGCAAATTATTCATACACATTAGTCGACGGACAGACGACAAAAAGTTTAATGAAAATTTACCTCTATTTGGCTACGTCCTGCCTACCTCCATTTCAGAGCCAAATCCCGCAATTCGTCATCATAGTCTATAGTCATATGTCGATTCAACCACTTGGACTTTAATATTTAGTCTTATACAGCCAAACGAAGAACACCGAGGCTAGACGAACGCTCGTATATCACACTCGGCCTCGCCCCGCCTCGGAGTGTCTTGATGAAAGAGTACAGCCACCTTTGTGTTGTCAGAGGCCCATGGACGGCATAAAAACCCTCACACTAGGTAGGCACTAACCAGAGGTTATAGAAGATATTGGATTTTTGACCAATGGACTTGGTTTCACCCGATAGGCGTTGACACACCGAGGCAGGGCAAGTGCAAGGGTGTACAATCAAGCGAGAGCCACCTAAGCCCCCAACCAAGAATTCTGTACCATAAAAGTAAGTAACTCTACGTTTATTGAAAAAAATTGAAAATGATATGATATGAAACGTATTTCAATCATTATGTAACTTAACACCTCAGTTAACCAGCGAGTGTCGCCACAGCTATGGCCAATGTTCCATTGTAGTGTCGAATGACTCATGACACTTACTCGAGTATTCTGTGATGTGGTGAGTAATGTTATAAAATACAATCCACTTTTATATAAGTCATTGAAGTGAGTCTGGTGAGTGCTGTTTTAGTCTAAGAGTGTAATTAAATACGCAGTTGATGGTTATAGGTTGGATTAGCCGGGCTGTTTTCGCACTTAGCCTCTTTATTGGGCCATTCATCATTTGCCTAGCCTTTTCCCAAACTGTGTTGGGGTCGGCTTCCAATCGAACCGCATGCAGCTGAGTACCAGTATTTTACATGAAACGACTGCCTATCTGACCTCCACAACCCAGTAACTGGGTAATACGATACCCCTTGGTAAGGCTGGACGTCAGACAGTCTATTGGGCCATTGTACGTATGAAAATCCTCTGGTTACTCCAACCATCCCAGGTCCTCCCAGAAAGCTAGCAGCCTTTTCAGGCAGCTGCAGGCTTCCGGGACCGATGCCGGCAATTAAATAGTCCGTACCCATTGATCTGCCACGCTTCTGCACTCCATGAGCACGTGCTGTGGTGTGTCTTCCACCTCCATGTATCCTCTGCACAGAGGGCCGAGGCCGAGGGATACGCAGTTGATATTGATAACGTATCTTATTTCCTTTGTGGACAACAACGAGTAAAATGGAATACAACAGTTTCATAGAGATTTCATTATTGCAGGTTGCGCGCGATTTCTGTCACATTTAATACTTTTTTGCATTCAGCTAAAAGTTTAGACGCTGTATTTCTATCAGTGTGATAAATTTATTCTTCTTCATCTTTTTTAGGTAGTAAAGATACATCAAAAACATAATCTCAATTTATCAATAATTTTAAAACCCCGTCTTACATATTTTTGATAAGAACACACATTTTTTGGCAGTTTATCAGAGAAAAGTAATTACGTCATGTACCTGCACCTACTTAAGTAATAAAATGACGCGATGTTTACTAATAAACATGATACTTACTTACTTTCGGTAAATGCTCAGCTGATAAGATAAAGAACAATTGCGGATGTTTCAACAGTTTTAAAAATAGTGCGTGGAATCCCTCCGCGCAGAAGAAGTGAAACTTCGTAATACTACACGCATGCGTTCGAGTGCCACGCATTCACTCTCGCTCTGTCTCTTTCTATTCCCCCCCATGGTAGCGTTAAACGTTTAACGCAAACTTGTTGGAAGTCGCATAAGAAGTTTCACTTCAAAAAGAGACGATTTTTGGCCATCGTCTCTTTGATTGCGATTCGATCGCAGTGATTATAAAAAAATAGTTAAAAGTATCTACATTAATTGTAGACTGTGCACTCAAAGACTTAATTAGTCGATGACAGTCCATTTTAATTTGTTGTGGTCAAATTTGCCTATTGTGGTTTTATAACACCTACCTTTAATACGGAAACATAATTCGTGTAGCCTTATCTTCACAAACAGTAAAAAATGATAATGGAAATAGCGATAATCATTTTAGTTTATTATCCCTATTGCACATGTTTAATGCGGTGTGGATACTCAGTGTAGGCACACACTTAACGTCTTTAAAGAGAAGCAAAACTGTCATAATAAACGCAGCCTGTTAACAAAGATAAGAATAAGAAGTGTAATCACTAAGTTGGGCGGACAGATTGGTGGTTACCATTGATTGATTGGTGGTTATTAACATTATTATGCTAACAATAAAAAGAAAATTAGTTCCATTTTTTCCGAGGAAATACCATCATATTAAAACTCAAATTCAAACTCAAAGCATTTATTTCAATTAGACCATTACAGGCACTTTTGAAAGTCAAAAAACAAAACAAAACGCAAAGCTACAGTTCTAGACACAAGGCATAATAACTTGTGAAAGTACTGTAGTTTGCCCATTCCAAAACGTAGATCTCTATGGAGAAGAATAGGCAAGAAACACCATTTACACTCTTTTAAATAAAATTATTGTTACAAAATCTTGGTTACTTATTTCATGTTCGGAATTACAAATATTCACAAGAAATAAAAAAAAAGGTTTATTGCAGAGACTTTTACAACTTTTTCAGTAAATCTTACATTGGGACCTCCTTTTGAGTAAATTATATACTTGTGCTAGGAGATCCGATGTAGAAATACGTGCAAGTTAAGAGCATCTCTCATTATAGTCAATGTCATAAGGGTAGCCAGTTAGGTCTACCATGACTATTTGCTTGACGAAAGTTCGAATGGAAAACGCGTCTACGAATTGTCACTTATAGAGGCTCTTTTCATTCATACCAACTGTGACCCCATCGTGCATCGCTAGGCACTCTAAGTATTAAATGTGTGAAAACCAGTTTAGCCAAGGGGTATCGTGTTACCCAGTACTAGGTAGTAGAAGTCAGATACGCTGTAGCTCCATGTAAAATACTGGTATCAGTTACATCTGTTTAGACTGGAAGACGAACCCACCTTTGCTAGGGAAAGGCTAGGCAGATAATAAGAGATTCTTATTCAATTACGTCAAAACAACGGGCCTAAGCACCAGGGCCATGGAGCCCGAGTGCTCACCTTTTGTATCGTGATATTGCCAAACAGTTGGTCGACTCTTCACGTGACCAGTGGGCTGGCCTTTTTTGTTGCCCAAAGAATCAGCATTGCCATCCAACGTGCAATATCAACAGGAAAACCTACTTACTGGCCTACTGATGCTCAAAGAATTCCAGATCTGATCGACTTTTTCATTTATAAGAATCTGTCAGCTACATATCTTCACATACAGGAGGGATTTGATATGAACTCTGATCATTCCCCCATTATCTTAGCCTTAAGTGAGACCATAATTCAGAAAGAAAGCAACCCAATTTTAGTAAATAAGAATACGAATTGGGATAGCTTCGAATTCGATTTAGACAACATCATTGACCTTAAAGTACCACTCAAAAACATTCAGCAGTTGGATGGAGAAATGACAAAATTTGTGACAAACATTCAAAGCTGCGCTTGGGGAAATACACCTCTCTTGAAAAGAAAAGTCGCAAGTCATAGTTACCCGTTAGAAATAAGAAACCTCATAGCCACAAAGAGAGCTCAGAGACAAAAGTGGCAACAATCAAGATATCCACCTGACAAAACAATGCTGAATAGACTTACAAAAAGATTAAGCAAAGCAATACAGAACTATCATGATGATGCTACAAAAGATTACCTTAGCCAATTAACAAGTAGTGGAAAAACAGAACACTCACTATGGAAAACATATAAACGTTTAAATAAGCCCATTGTCCATGCTTCACCCAATAAACAAGTAGATGGCAAATGGGCCATGAGTAATGAACAGAAAGCAAATATATTTGCAGAACATTTAGAACAAACTTTTCAAACCAGCGGTGACGAAAGCTCTGAAAACATAACATTAGATGTCACTCAACAGGACGATCTCAATATAAAACTAGTTACGCCGAAAGAAGTAAAAAATATGATAAATAACTTAGCCAAAAAGAAATCGCCTGGATACGACCTTATCACTGGTGAACTCCTTCAAAATCTGCCACGAAAAGCCATAGTTAAACTTACAACCCTTATAAATGCAACATTCAGATTGAAACACGTGCCTGATATCTGGAAAGTTGCTGAAGTCATAATGATCCCCAAACCTGGAAAACCACCCCAGGAAGTAACATCATACAGACCTTTATCACTTTTACCAATCATTTCAAAATTATTTGAAAAACTACTCGTAAGACGCTTAAAACCTACAATAGAAGACAGAAAATTGATTCCAAATTACCAATTCGGCTTCAGAGAAAAACACTCCACGATAGACCAAGTACATAGAATTACCAACATTATAGAAAAAACTTTAGAAGAAAAAAAAGTCTGTTCTACAGTATTTCTAGATGTAGCACAGGCATTTGATAAGGTTTGGCATAAGGGTCTTATTTATAAGGTAAGGAAAATGCTGCCAAAACAATTTGCAGACATTTTAGAATCCTACCTATCAGAGAGGACGTTTAGAGTCAGACATGAAGATGCTTATTCCGATCTCAAGCAAATAAAAGCTGGTGTACCAAATACCTAGGTATGACGCTTGACGCAAAACTTCGCTGGAAGGCTCATGTCAAAAAGAAACGCCTGGAGTTAGATCTACGCTACAGGAATATGTACTGGCTACTTGGCAGACATTCATCATTGTCAATGTACAACAAAGTACTTCTGTACAAACAAGTACTTATGCCTGTATGGGCATACGGTATACAGCTTTGGGGCTGTACAAAACGCACCATTATCGAAATAATTCAAAGATTTCAAAATAAGGTTCTTCGGAGCATAGTAAACGCTCCCTGGTACATTAGAAACGAGGACATCCACCGGGACTTAGGAGTGGACCTTGTCGCTAAAGTTATAAAAAAATACGCCAAAGCTCATGAACAAAGACTTCATAAACATGTGAATGTCGAGGCTATTCAGCTCAATACTCAATACTCAATACTCAATACTTTATTGCATTCCATAATGTGTACATGTAACAGTTGGTATGTTAAAACATCGAATCAATTATGGACCCTGTCGGGCACAGCAAAGTTAATTTTCAATAGGAGAGAGGATGAAGGCGTTTTTTGTTAGTAAAAAGAAAATAAATAATTATTAAATTAAAATAGTATCATTAAAATAGTTGCATTATTTGCTTTTATGTTATTTATTTATATATTTGGTTTAAAGTTATATTTATGTAAGTATTTTTATATTATATATTGCACGAATTACATTATTGACAATACAAATAGACAAGCTAATTACTATTTATGTATTTTAGGTATTATGTAAAAATAGTTTTTATTGTTGTTGAAATTTATCGTTAAAATATTCGTCAATAGTGTAGTAGCTTTTGGTTATTAGAAATTGTTTTAATTTATTGATAAACATATTTGTTTTATTAATATTTTTGATGTATTCCGGTAACTTATTGTAAATTTTAATGGACATAACAAATGTACTAGAAGAGTGCATTTTTAATCGTGAAGTGGGTATATTTATTCTGCTTTCATGTCTAAGTGCAATTTTTGTTTGGATATCTCCTCTTTTGGTATAGTATTGCGGATATTTTCGTACAAATTTACAAATTTCAAGTATGTAGAGGCAGGGCAGGGTTAATATTTTTAGGTCTTTAAAATGAGGTTTGCAGGAGTCTGTATCTTTGATATTTAATAAAATTCTAATCATTTTTTTCTGTATGGTGAATAATGTAGGCGCGTCTGTACTATTTCCCCATAAGATAACTCCATATTTGAGCCATGCAAATGCGTACGCGTAATATGTTACTAGTGCTGTTTTGAGATCTGTTGTTTTCTTGATTTCTCGGAGAGCGTATGAAAATTTGGATAATTTTGTTCTTACTTTTTGAATATGTGATTTCCAATGTATATTTGAATCTATGTCCATGCCTAAAAGGGTGAATTTATTTACAGTTTCTAATTTTGATCCGTTGTATTTGAAATTTATACTTAAAGGTGTTTTTTGTCGGGGGTGGAAAGTTATTATTTTAGTCTTATTGTAATTAATTTCAAGATTGTGTTCGTTCATCCAGTGTGTAATTGTGTCAAGTATAGAACTCAATTTTTGGTTTAAATTTATATTATTATCACATGATGTTAAGATTGAGATATCATCGGCGAACAATACGCATGACTCACTGATGTGGTTAGGGAGATCGTTTATGTAAACAAGGAATAGCAGGCACCCTATCACAGTTCCTTGTGGTATGGAAGCGTTTACGGGCATGTTTTGGGATCGAATTAATTCTATTTCTTTTGATTTATGATTGTAATGTTCTATTTCTACAACTTGTTCTCGGTTGTTTAGATAAGATGTGAACCATTCGTGACTTTTTCCGCGGATACCGATGTTATATAGTTTATTTAATAATATATCAAATTGCACCTTATCATATGCTTTTGACATGTCCAATAATAATCCTACAGCGTATTTTTTCTTATTAATTATATTGAGGGCTTCTTGTATATATTTATAAACAGCCAAAACAGTAGATCGATTTTTGCGAAAACCATTTTGACTATCATTGAATATATTAAATTTTTCACAAAATGCATAAACACGATCACACATGGCTTTCTCAAATATTTTTGAGGCTGTTGGTAGCAGAGCAATGGGACGGTAGTTGTTTGGGTCGGTTTTTATATTTTTCTTGTGGATCGGTTTTATAAGAGCTTTTTTTAATAAATCGGGGAAAACGCCTTCTTCAAAAGATTGGTTAAGTAGTATATAAAATGGCAAAGTTAATTCGTCAGCGCATTGTCTTAAAAGAGTGGGTGGAAGTTCGTCAATCCCATGGCTTTTTTTGTTTTTTAAATTTTTAATTATTGTATTTACTTCGTAAGGATCTACTGGGCTAAGATATAATGTATTTTGTGTAGTTGAAATCGCTAGAGGTCCTTTTAGTTTGCTGTTGGTAGGTTTGGTGCTGTCGCCACCAATAGACGTAAAGAAGCTATTAAATATGTTGGCTACCTCTTGGGGTTTTGAAGTTAAGTTATTATTTATTTGTAGGGTTATATTGTGTTTCTCACTTTTTAGTTTCTTGTTTGTGCGTTCATTGATTATTCCCCACATTGTTTTAACTTTATTGTTAGATTGCAACATTTTATTTTTAAAGTGTAGTTTTTTTGCAACTGTGATAGTTTTCTTCAATGTTTTTTCATACTTTTTATAATATTTTGTTAATATTGGATTTTTTGTCTTTGTTGTTAATGTCTTTAATAGTCTTTTATTTAAACAAGATTTTTTTATACCTACAGTGAGCCAATATTTTTTATATTCTGTTTTTAGTTTGATTTTACGCAACGGTATACATTGGTTTAGAATAGAGATGAGTATGTCATTAAATGTTTTATAATTTATATTAATGTTTATGTTGTTTTTAAGAATATCGTTCCAGTTTAGTTTTTGTATTTTCTCTTTGAATTTTAATATATTTGTTTTATTAAATAGTCTTTTCATTATGTACCAGTTATATTTAACTGATTGTTTAGGTATTTTTAAATGTAATATTGTACTATGGTGGTCAGAAAAACCTAGCTCTTCTGTAGTTGTGTACATGTCTTTGAAGACAAAGTTCGTGAATATAAGATCTATGCATGTTGCGGTGTTTGGTGTAATACGTGTCGGGCTTTTTTTATATTGAGTAAAATTATGTTCTTGCATGAGATTTAAAAATTGATTTGTTTTTTCATTATCCGATATTATATTAACATTAAAATCGCCGCCTATTACTATATTTAATTTGTAGTATTTATTATTTATATATTTTAGAATTTGTTTCAATTGTTGATAAAATACTTCCTCCTCTCTTCTATTCCAGTACATAGTTATTATCAGTAAATTTTCTTTTGGTAATTCCGTGGCGCAAAGTTCTATTATATATTCTATAGACATGTCTGAAATATCATTTCTATTTATGCTGTCGATATGTTCCTGTAGAAGTGTACAAACACCGCCACCTGTTCTAGTTCTTCGACAGAAGGAAGATGCAAATTTATATCCACTAAATTTAATGAGATCAAGTTTTTCTTGAGTTAGCCATGTTTCTGAAATGCATATTGCTTTATACAATGGATTTTTATCAATAAATGCTTCAAGTATATCTTGCTTGTTATTAAGGCTTTGAAAATTTTGGAACATTATTTTAAATGGTAGGTCGTTGCTTACGAAATGTCTGGTCCTTAGTTTCGTAGGACATATTTGTAGCGCAAAGCTGGTTGGAGTTATTCAATATTATTTCATTTTCTTGGGTGTTGTATTCGTATTGGTGTTTGTTGTTTTCTATGTTAATTAGTTTTCCGTCTATATATAGGTGGTTTTTCCTTATAATTGCATGGGATCCATTTTTCCTGGCTTTAAATAATTCTTCTCGCATTTGTGCTCTATACATTCGTGCATTTGCATCTAAGAATTCAGATATGAATAGTCCGGTTCCTTGAAAGTAAGTGCTATTGTTAATAATATATTTAGCCATTCTCTTACTAATAAATTCTATAACAAGCGGTCGGTTTTTAGGTCCACCGGGTCTTCCAAGTCTGTACAGGTCTTCTATATATCCTGAGACGTCTATGTTGACTATATCACGGAACAGTTCTATTAATCTGTTATGAAGTGCAGTTTCAGGCTCGTTGTACTAGTCGGCTAGGCCATAGAGTACAATTTGGTTTCTATGGTTATTTTCTTGTATATTTGGAACTTTTAATGCTTCTGTAGCTAGCTTTCTTATTTCTTCCTTTAATTTTTCATTTTCTCTTTGTAGTTTTTCAAATTTTTTATTAATGTTTTCTATTTCTTGCTTTCTTTGGTCGTTCTGTGTTGATAAGGTGTTTGTTTTATAGTCTAAATCTTGTTTTAAATCTGTAATGGCATTATATATTTCTCTATGTATTGTGTTTTGTAATTCTTGTATAATAGACTTGTTGTTTTCTTTAAGATGTGTGATTATTAGTTCACTCAAACCTTGCATTGTTAATTGCGTATGTGTATTATACATGGTCTTTACATTTTTTTCAGTGTGGATAATGTCGTTATTTTCTATAGGTATGGTGTCGCCTATGAAACTCAGGTCGTCGGAACAAGTTGTGTCGTTATTTGAATTTATTGTCTTTTTTCTCAAAGTGACATTTGCTTCCTCAGGTGGTGTAGATAATAGCTGATTGATTTCGGTGCCTCTAGGAATACGTAAAGGGGTGTTTGTATTTCCAGTCTTGGGTATTTTGCAGATGCATGTCTGGCATTTCCATGTATTTTTGTTTTCCAGTGTCATCTTTTTAGTGTAGTAGTCTTTTGAAACACCGCCGCACTCTAGATCGTATCTGCATTTACAGAGCACACAAATAAGATTTTCTCTTATAGGTAGTTTATTTTGACACCACGACATAGTAAGGAGACTGAAAAGGACTAAGCCTTTTGAATTAGTTTAGTGATTGTTACGCAGTGCAGTGAGTGCTACCTTTTAAGAACACAAAAACTAAGTGTCCTTCCGTCATAATAGAGACAATAAGAAAAGTGCCAATGGACACATTCTTTAGTATAAATTTACTAGCAAATTAAGTTAAATTTAAATTACTTATTAGCCTCAAGGCTAGATTGTAATTGTTATGAGGTAACCATACGGTTACAACATAATGAAAAAAAAAAAAAAAAAAAACCAGCGTGGCAATGCGACCCCGTTTTAGGCATTTTTCCTGTTGACAGCGAATTTTTAGACGCCCTATAATTTTGATACTTGTACATAATTTATTATTATTTGAGATGTTTTTGTAGTTTGTAAATAATGTGTATATGTAATATTAAAATCTAATATATATTTTTTTTTTTAACAAAATTACGCATACAGTCGTACTAAACATATGGTACATAATTGTACACTTCTGTCTGTACCGTGTACTCCCGTTGTTCATTAATACATTGGTAAGACAAGCATGAAAATCGCAAGGGTGCTTTCTGTAATCAAATATAGCGAGTAAGTAGGCACTTGAGTCGAACAAACACGCGAACAGTTTACTTTGCATCCACGATATTAATACATCACTTAGATTTAGCTCTGAGCATCACTGATTAGTTTGAATGTCGAATTCTTGAATTACTCTTGTTGTTAACCGTTATTTTTATGTTATAAGGTTATTTACATATCAGGGAAACATTTGCATTTAGAAGGACAAGAGAATGACCTGAGAAATGATAGTATGGATTGTACGTTTTTAGGGTTCCGTATCCAAAGGGTCAAACGGTACCCTATTACAGAGACTTCGCTGTCCATCCGTCCGTCCGTCCGTCCGTCTCTCACCAGACTGTACCTCATGAACCGTGATAGTTAGCCAGTGGAAATTCCTACAGATTATGTATTTCTGTTGATGTCTGAAAGCCAACTCGCATTTGGCTGGTTTTTAATAGATAAACTTTTTTAAAGAAAAACTAATAGATGACGGGTTACCTCTAATTAGAGAGAATGGAAGAAAGAAAGTGTTGCGCCGATCGACAATTTTGACTCTGCCTGAGTGGGAAAGGCAACTCATAGAAATAAAATAGGTTCATTGGTAAAATTCTACAGGTTTTTCGTTTTTTTTCACAGTACGAAAAGTACACTTATGTATTTTCTATCCTTCAAATCATTCATCTGGACAACTTAAGCACAAGGTAAGATAGTGTGCAGATTATGAAAGTAGGCATCTACTTATAGCAATTTACTAAGTTTTTTTCACACAACTATTGAGATAGAACTCCATTCTACACCTGTACGCGTAGCATGACCGCAGAAGAAACGGGCTATGCCGACGGAAGAATCGACAAACTGACACATTTTCATCCCCTATCTGTCATTACGTCGATTCCTCCGTAGGCAAAACTCGTTTCTACAGTGGTCATGCTACGCGTGCAGTAACAGAAAAGAAAAGAAAACAAGAAAAATATACAATGTGTTGTTTTGCATCCTCGTCAAATTCAAGGAGGTTACTATGCTAATGATTCTCGTTCCGAATCAATAATAAAATGGGTAAGTATGTATTTTTTTTTCTTGTTTACGGAAATCGGTAAGTGTGAACCACCCGTGTTTTAAACGCGGGCCGTCTGATTCTCGCCCTATAACCGCGCTTCGACAAATACAAACAATCCCAAACGTTTAATCGATAACTAGCTGTCCCGCGCAACTTCGTCTGCGTCACATTTTTCCCGTTTTAGCAACATTTTTCATTGCTGCTCCGCTCCTATTGGTCGTAGCGTAATGATATATAACCTATGTCCTTTCCCAGGTTAAAATCTATCTTCTTGCCAAATTTCATTAAGATCCGATCAGCCGTTTAGTCGTGAAAAGGTAACAAACATACAAACAAACAGAGTGACTTTCGCATTTATAATATTAGTATGGATTTATTATTTCCTAAATCATGTTAAGGGGGTTATTCTGACACATAAACAACCAAAAAAATCGATGTTTATCAATAATTAACTAGGTACCGTAATTTTTATTGATTATTTATGTCTTGTGTGACAACCTCCTGAATTTTGACGAGGATGCAAAACAACACCTTGTATATGTTGTTTTGTAACAGGAGTCACAAAACTTTTTTTGGCCAGCATAAATACCCATCCTTTTACGCTCATTGCACTTAAACCATCCATTCAAGCACAGGAGACATCTGCATAACCATAAGAGCCTGTTCACACGATAACTACCTACAGCTACAATGGCCCAGGCTCACGGCTTTCAGCCCAAGTCATTAGAGTAAGGCACTATTCAGACTTGATTACTCGCCATTTGACACGAGTGCGTATCGGACAAAGCAAACGTATTAGTGCATCGATCTACTATTAATATGGCGCAGATTGAAACGGTATATTGAATTCTGCTTGGATTTTGGAGGGATTTTGTAAGTGCTATTGGCTTGGAGGCTATTGGTTTAGAGTATTGAGATGGAATCAATGCGGGCTTCTTGCATTCATTATTTTTACAATGCACTGCAATATTCGTAAGTCATTCACGTTTGTAGCAACTTTAATGTTTTTTCAATACACAGGTGTATTCGTAGTTACCCCATTATAGTACAACCTTATTTCACCAGTTATGTATTAAGGCCCATGCGATTGGTGGCAAGCTTATTGCCATCAAGTAAGTTGAAATCCAGATATCTAGAAATTCTTGGTGGAAAACCCCAATGATAGAGTATCATTGGGGTTTTCCACCAAGAATTTCCTCTTCCTTCTCGATCCGGGAATCGAACTCAAGACCAACATCAACAGTAGTGCTTTCAACCACTAGACCAAACAGATAGCTTTACAAAATACTTTGAAAGCGCTTTCCAATTGCTTAGCCTTGCTGTTGTTGAGGAAGCAGTCACAATTACCATCCTTGGGAAAGTAATAGTTGATAACCTTTTAAAAATTAGAACACAGAGAACCACTGATAAACTTTACGATAACCTTAAGAAATTATAAACAAAATAACTACAAACAATCAATCAAAAAACAATTTAATTAAATCAAACAATGAAATTAAAATTTAATAGTAGTTGGGCCTCAGACGTCGGTCATTAGTGATCTATAATGATCAGTACGTGCTTAATGCGTATCGGAGCTAACCTAATTGGATTTGCAAACCAATTAATGTTGAACATTCCCTCATTATACGCGTACACTGGTACATATTGTAAAGTCAATACGGTGCTGTGCTGATTACTAATTGATTAGTTTCCGGAACAATGATTGCCGTGTCTAATGGACCGACAATTTCTTTTATGATTTGTGACAGGATTAGTGATACATAAGCAATTTTCCCACTTTATCCACCGCAACTCCCTTATCAGTCCATTGCAATCCGGTTTCAGGCCCGGCCATAGTACCGTATCAGCCTTCCTTAAAGTGACTGACGATATAAGTCGGGGAATGGAAGACACTAAAATTTCGGTTATGGTTTTAATTGATTTTTCCAATGCCTTTAATACCATCAGTCATGAAGTCCTTTTATCCATCCTCTCCTATCTCATGGTCTCTCCCGAGGTATGGACTGGTTTTCTTCCTATCTTCGGGGGCACCAGAAGTCAGTTCTTGCTGGTGACTCAGGCTCCAGCTGGTGTGATCTTGATGCTGGCGTCCCTCAAGGTGGTATTTTATATCCACTTTTGTTCTCTATTTTATAGATCTCATAACTACCGACCTTCAGTGTGTGTATCATCTTTACACTGACGACTTACAGCTCTACTGTCAGGCAAGTGTTGACAGCTTGTCCGGTGCGATCGAGGAGCTAAACCGGGATTTACGCTTCGTCAAAAACTGATCTGACCGTTTCGGGGTGGCGGTTAACCCAACCAAGAGCCAGGCTATTATTATAGGGAGCCTCTATAGCCTGAGAAGGCTGAATGGCTTAACGGTGCCACCGGTTACCTTTGACGGCACAGTCATTCCGTTTAGCTCTGATGTCAAGGATCTGGGTTTGCATGTTGACACTTGCCTTGACTGGCGTAAGCAGGTCGCGATTGTGAGCAAGAGAGTCACTGGAACGTTGCGGTCGCTCTATCGGCAAAAAATATTCTCCTATCACTCATTAAGATAATGCTTGTACAGTCAGTACAGGCTACTACGATCTGAATGCAAATCTTCTCTATAAACTTGACCGACTTCTTAATAACTTCATTCGATTCGTATTTAATATTCGTAAGTATGACCATGTCTCCGCACATCGGTCACTATTAAAATGGTTGCCCATACGACGGCGCAGAGCGTTGAGAGCTTTGACTACCATATTTTCTCTTCCTAATAAGCCTAATTCTCCTTCCTATGTGACTACTCATTTTCAATATTTATGCTCTGCGCACCGTAAGAATCTTCTTTCTTCCAATAATCGTCATCTGCGTTGTCTTTCTCACCGCTCTGGTTTTCTCAAGTCGTTTTTCTTTGTCCGAGCTGTCTTCCTTTGGAATGCGAACGCTCCCTCTGAACATCAGGTTGGCCAACAGTTGGTTCACATTTAAAGTTAAAGCTCGCGAGCACTTACTTAAGAAGCTGGCAGATTCATCTCATAATTAAATTGTTGTTAGTTTGTCTCTCTCTTTACTTATTGTATGTATATATATATATTTATGTATGTATCGTTATATTTTATTTGTAAATGTTTTCTAACCATTTGTTATGCTGCACCTACTATTTTTTCTCTCTGCATCACCCTAAGGTAGACTGGTAGAAAATGCCTAAGGCATTAAGTCCGCCTTTGTACAGTATTTTTATACTTGTGCATAAAGTTTTAATAAATAAATAAATATACAGGGTCAAGATAACATTTTGGTGAATTATCGACACTTTGAAAGACCGCCAATTCTGCTTTGGTTTCTCATAGCGGGTTATCACACTGTTGAGCAATTTGGAAAAATAAAAAAGAAAAATGCGTAAAAATCTGTAGCGAAGAAAAGAACTTTCTACCCTGTTCCTCATACCCCTAAAAATCTTTGCGTTTCAAGATTTTTAAGACCAAGATTTTGTCACATAATTTGGTTTAAAAAAGTAACCATGGAGTTTCTTGCCCATTCTTCTCCATAGAGATCTACGTTTTGGAATGGGCAACTACAGTACTTTCACAAGTTATTATTCCTTGTGACCGGGACTGTTTAGCGTTTTTTTTTGTTTTTGTTTTTTTAACTTTCAAAAGTGCCTGTAATGGTCTAATTGAAATAAATGCTTTGAGTTTGAGTTTGATGACGAAATAATAAGTGATCCTATTTCTGAGTTTCACCAACTGGACGCATGTGAGTCCAGCCTTTTGCGTCGTCTTGGTGACTCACCCGCAAATTCAGTATTGTTGCTTTTTCCAGTAAGTTGTTATAATTTCTGATTGCATCGTTGGTCTAGTGCAATCGCGACTGCTGAGCATCTCATGACCTGGGTTCGATTCCCGGGTCGACCTAATTGTTATTGTTTTTTTTTCATTAGGAATTTTTTAGTAGCTGCTACGAAGTCCGAAATTGTGCCCGGTTGATGGCAATAGGCTGGCTCTCTGTCACATGGGGCTTTAACATAACTTATGAAATCTGTGTATTATTAGGTGCACATCTGCCTAACCCTTGAGCGATTACAGGCGTAATGTTGTATTATGTATATACCAATAATATGTTTACAAATTATAGAGACCTTAAAAGACCGCCAATTCTACTTTTGTTACATTGTGGGTTCTCAGACTAATTCCACAATTCTTTGAGGCTTTTCCAGGTCTACTGATCCAAGCTTTTTCCAGTTACTTGTTTCAATTTTGATTGCTTGAATTAACGAGATGATCCCGTAGATACCAGGGGGGTTACTATGAAGTCTTAAAACGTTATTGTTTCATTCTTATTCCAGAGTGGGAAAGAGACGGAGCTATACAGGTCGTCTAGCTCCATCTCTTTCCCACTCTGGAATAAGAATGAAACAATAATGTTTTAAGACATCATGGTACCACCTGTTAGTCAATTATTATTGTGCAAAAATTACAACGAAAATGTTTTTAAGTGTAGTCTCGCCTAGGCTATACTTAAAACATTTTCGCTGTAATTAGTACTCAAGAGATCCCGTATCACACAACGGTAGTTCGGTTTTCTACATTATTTGACTTTTAGTATGCCCTTTAAATATTGATAGCACTCGTTACTGTTAGTAATTGACACGAAAGTCTCACATCAGTATATTCTTATGATATCTAATCGATACTGCTGTCTGAATTGCGTGAGTCAGTGGTAAAGTGTTTACTTCTAAAATCAATCATTTCTGATTGGTACTATTGTACATGAGTGTTGACCTTTAACAAGGACGATATTAAATGAAACAGTTTTTTTTTTTTTTTTGTGAATGGCATCTCGCAGTTCAACCTATTAGGTTGTCGTCTGCTTAACCGGACTATCCTGTGGGTGCCTTAAGAGTAAGGCTTCCAGCCAGGGCATAAAAACTTACAAAGTAAGCGACTGCACGCTAAGGGCACCCCCTGTGGGGTACGAACCTCGGCTTAGGGCGTCGCTGGGGGAGGACTGCATGGGGACAGGCTGGATCTGAATGGTATCATTATTTAGGGGCTGATTTAAAACTACTGGCACAGCATCGCGGGCTGGCTCCAGCGAGGGTCGGGGAGGGCATGGACCGGGACGTCGCGACGGACCTCGACGGCGAGGTCGGAAAATTATATATAATATGTAGTAATATTTTATAGATCTTTGACAGTAGTTACAGGTAGTCAGTGGCCCGAAAGTCTGACAATCAGTCGTACTAAGGGGTATCGTATTATCCAGTACTAACCCAGTATTATTTATTTATTTTTACTATTTATGAACACACAGTAGAGAACACAAAAAAGACATACAATATTTGATTACAAAGGTACTGCTTATTGCATACGAAATTACTGCCATCAGTCCTGCGAAAGGAAATTAAAGGAAATATTATTGAATATTCTTGTTATATTAAAATTGGGTTGTGCAGATCAGGTAGGCAGTCGCTCCAAGTAAAATTCTGAATTTCAGCTGCATCCAGTTCGATTGGAAGTCGACCGACGTAGACATAACGTAGACGAAGTCGACAGCGACGTTGTTATATTTTAATATGCTTGGTGGACAAATAGTATGTATGCAAGCCAGACCGTTAGATAGTTAAATAGACAGAACGCGGAGACACCTTAGCAGCCACTGCTGGAGGTACCACTATCAAAACTTTCTTTACAAATCAATCGTCATCATCTGCCTAGCCTTTTCCCAAACTATCTTGGGGTAGGCTTCCAGTCTAACCGGATGCAGCTGAGTACCAGTATTTTACATGATGTGACTGCCTATCCGACCTCCACAACCCAGTAACTGGGTAATACGATATCCCTTAGTAAGACTGTATGTCAGACTTTTGGCTTCTGACTACTCGTAACGACTGTCAAAGATCTACCTATGACAGCCGGGACCAACGGCTTAACGTGCATTCCGAGGCACGGAGGAAACTCAGTATGTAATTATGGTCACCCATCCACGGATCAACCTAAGCAAGCGCAGTGTAACTTGAACATCGACCCGAGTGGCTGTAATTATTTAGCCACGAGATCCTCATCATATAATAGAAAGAGCTTTATGTAGGTACATAAAAGTGGTCACTTCTTAATCCAGAATGTATACCACTTAATTTAATTAATTAATGCAGCTATAATAAGCATTGACCACAAAAACCACATAAAATAACCTAACACATTACATGATTAAATGCAAGCTGCATTTAATGATTTTCACGCATAGATTACAAGGAAACATGAATGGACGATAATATAAGGAAATTTTCGGGGATTTCGATATCGCATGTCGTTATCACAAAGAACGAATAATTTTCCTTGGGGTAAACCAGCCAGCAATTTTGGTGTGATATCTTTGGTAATCTGATTAGGATTACCAAAGAAACAAGGTGATGTTTTGCATCCTCGTCAAATTCAAGGATATCATAATAAAATTATAGATGGATTCAATAATAAAACGGGTATTTTTTTTTTAAGTGAAACTTCTTATTCGACTTTCAACAAGTTTAACGCTACCATAGAGGGGGATTATTTTCTAAAACTCACTAAGAGATGGCGGTATTACAAGATTTGTGACTACGTAGTTCACGCAAGATGGCGTGCAAACAGTTCTGCATTCGACTCTTCGGTGTGACCAGCCTTCGCTCTATTTCCATGAGTAACCTCGATAAACTTATGTAATAATTATGTAATAAAATAATACAACAAGAAAACAACAAAATATTATTAAGAAGCTCAATAAAATAACGAAAGTGAATGTGTGGCACTCGAACGCATGCGTGTAGTATTACGAAGTTCCGCGCGGAGGGACTCCACGCACTATTTTCTTATTTACGGAATTTCGGATAATATGAAGCACCCGTGTTTTAAAAGCATGCCGTCTGATTCTCGCCGTATAACCGCGCTTACACACATACAAACAACCTCAAACGTTTATTCGATAATTTCTTATTCCCTAAACCACGTTTAGGGGGTTATTCTGAAATACTGAGAAGCATAAACAACCAAAAAAATCAGCATTTATTAATAATTTACTAGGTACCGTAATTTTAATTGATTCTTTATGTCTGACACCTCCAAAAATTTGACGGGATGCAAAACAACACCTTGTATATCGAGACTTGGTCTCGTTACTGATACTGGCCGGTAAATCAAAGGCCCATTATGAAATGGAATCTTGGGACCCTCTATGAAGAGGGTCATAAGACCAAGTAGCCTACCATGACGTCTTAAGAAAATGTTTTTAGTAACTTAGATCTGTGTATCCTGCTCATGTGTACGAAGTTTCATTTAAATCGGTTCAGTCATTTCGGAAAATAACGACTTGAAAGTTTGTATGAAAAGCGGTAAGGTATAAATGCTCTTAAAGCAGTATTTTTGTAATCTTATTCCAGAGTAGGAAAGAGATGGCGCTAGACGTCCTTTATAGCTCCGTCTCTTTCCCACACTGGAATAAGATTAAAACATTACTGCTTTAAGACGTCATAGTAACCCCTCTGGACTCTCTCTTGTATTTTTTATTTTCAAACTCTTTAGTTGTAGGCATCTACGAGTATATTGACAAGCTTCTTGTTTTGCACCCGAACTTAGACAATAAAATTGTCAATCGTTTTCAAAGCTTTCATACACGGTGTATATCACCTCATCATGAAGCCGTCAACCAAGCATTCTGTACATGAAACTAAGTAACTTTACGCAAAAATTATTGCTGGGAAACGACTTTTTTTTGAGGGGGTGTAAAATCATGTTTTGTGGTAGAACTCAATGTAACGCACTCGAAACATTGTGCTGATGGACGGATTGAATAGTACGGGGGTAGTGGAGGTGTTTAAAGCAAAAATCTTACATTGAAAACTTGATTTAGTTATCTCCGTAACTAGAAGGTTCCCAGGTATGGTGTAGAACAAAAAAAATATCGCAATGACAGGGAGAAACAGTGCTTTTCGGCTTCGTTAAGAGGTGTTTTACACCCTTTATTTCTCATTGATATAATTATATCTAATGGGTGTAAAAGTGTCTCTAACAAAACCGAAAGGCATTTGTTCTCTCCGTCTCCAAAGAGTTAGGCAGAGATGCACCTAATAGTACACCCATATTTTGCTGGTTATGATTTAGGTCCCGTGTAATTGGGGGCGAGCCTATTGCCATCAAACAGGCACAAATCCCGACTCCGTGGTCGCACACTTCGCCCGAAAAGGGAATCGAAGCCAGTTCCTCATGCTCAGCAGTCTTGTCACGTCTTTAAACAGACGATATCACTAATAAATCTGTTGCCAACCGGCGCCAGACCATAGATTACAGCAATAAACGCGCCAGACATATAAATTGACAACATACATACGTCACATTGAACGTTCTTAATATTTCCCTTCCTAGACTATATCAAAGGGGAATGTCTCAACAAGCACATAAAGATCTTAATCTCCGACTGTTTTATGTTATCCTAATTCCGGCCGCAATTGACTGCATTTAGTTAGGAAGAGATTTATTTTTAAGGGGTCAAAGAAATGTGATATTTATGGAATGATAGAGCAATTTTAATATTGTTGTCGTTTTTTTTTTTTAAACTTTGCCCCATACTATGAATTTCTCCTGTATCGTGGGTGCGTTTACAAACATTTGAACAGACATACACAAACAGTCAGCCCCGGAACAACTATCTTTAGGCCATACATATTTTTTCCATGCAGGGACCGAACCCGTGACACGCAGCGTAGCATTCGATCGCTCAGCCACTGCGCCAGCCGTGCTGTCAAAGATATATAAAGTATTGGTATTCAACTGCATCTGGTTAGACTGAAAGGCAACACAGTTGGTAAAAGGCAAGGCAGATGATGATGATGTAGTAGTAGTAATATTTTAATATGATGAAGGTACATGGTACATGGATAGTTTAGTTCCCTTCAAAATGGTTGAGTTGAATGATGGCTGATACATGCGTCATGTTCGTGAACGGGCGCTGTCAGTTGTGACTAGTCATCTCTTAGCTGCCACGGTTTATTTTAATTACTTTATTTTTTAATTACTTATTTAATCTTTTACTCTGGACGCTCTTAACTTGCCCGTATTTCTACATTGTTCTCACATATTTGTAATTCTTAACATGAATGATGTAACCAAGATTTTGTAACATATTTTGATTTAAAAGAGTGTCCATGGAGTTTCTTACCCGTTCCTCTCCATAGAGATCTACGCTACGGAATGGGCAACTACAGTACTTTCACAAGTTATTATGCCTTGTAAGATGGGACTGGTTAGGTGGTAAGACTGGTTATTAGTCTTTACCTGTAAAGACTATTGACGACTGTTTGTACTAATTCGAATATCAATCGGTATATGAAAGTATAACAAAAAAAGGAAGTACCCAGGGGGTTATGTGAACTAAATCGGTGAAAACATAAATAAAAAATAATAGTGATCATTTTAATTTATTAAAAACAAAGATAATAATTTAATGCTTGATTGTTAGTTTTATGGCTAGTATTTTTTTGCTTTAATAAAACATGAAATTTACTCCAAAAATAGCTTAATCAACATTTTAATTTAAGCACTAAATTATTACATGTCGTAGCAAGTTCGTAGCGCGTAGCTGTTCGTAGTCGTTCGTAGCACAAACAAGCGACCCACGTAGCGCTGCCATAGAATAACTTGCAACCATGTACCATCAACAAATATTGTTGTTAGCTAACCAAACAACGAACTTGTACTTGCTTCAAAACCATGTAACTTATGATTGGAAAATTAATTAAAACTTCATTCTTATTAACCTTCTTGTTCATACGAGAACGTTTCATTAATTTTAAATTAATTTTCACGTTGGTAATGAAAACTTTTTGTAATAATTTATGTTATATTTTCGCCTCATTTATCTTTGTCGCATATTGATTAGGGTTTATTAATTTCGAACGAGTTTGTTCTTGATTTCAATTAATTTGGTTTCACCTGTTAATTTGCGCGGCGTGCCTTCAAAGCTAGATTCAAGAGTCTGGTTATAAATTAATATCCTACTGTCTACATTGGTTTGAGTGAACCTATGGAACAATTGAATGTAGAACTTACAAATAGTACCTATTGGATACATAACTGTGTGATACTGTTAGCTTGAGTATTGTGTTGTATTGTTGTTGTAAGGTAGCACAAATGGCGATTGCACAAATAAAGCACAAGACAAAGGAAAACATTAAGCCTTTGTTGAAATATTATTACTTTGTTTAAATTCTAGATATTTAGTTTAGGTAGTTAATTGGGTAAAAGCTACTTTAAGTTTCAAAAAGAAGATAACGTTAAATCAGTGTATTTGATCCACCAGTTTGGCATAAGACGCAGAGGTGTATGTATGTTGATGATGGAAAAGTAAAATTTGTATTGGATTGTCCTGAGTTTTTGTTAAATACTAAAAAGTACCGCGAACCGGAAGACGAAACGTTGGAAGGCCTCCCACTAGGTGGACCGATGACCTGGTGAAGGTTGCGGGGATCCGCTGGATGCGAAGCGCACGGGACCGGTCAATGTGGTGTCACTTGGGGGTGGCCTATGTCCAGCAGTGGACGTCTTTCGGCTGAAATGATGATGATGACTAAAAAGTATGAAAGCACCGATTTATTCGGTGTTTCCCTCAACAAGTTTAGAGAATCAGTTTTTGAGGTACGGAGTACAATTTGCCTTGAAACCGCTAATTTCTGTTAATTTAATTCACTCGCATCTGCACGACTAGTAAACAAAAATGTAAATAAAAATCTTTAGATATCTCATTCATTATATATACATATTATCATCATAAATTCACATGATTTTTATTGAGTTTTATGTAAAATTTATGTTGTGTTATTAAGATTTGTAAACTTCATGTAATTGTCACTATGAATGCTTCGTATTTATTACAGGTCTTGTATTAGTATAACACACTTTTAAATTGTTTTTATTGTTTTCTATTATTTCATAGTATAGACTGCTGTTGGCGATCCAAATAAATAAAGCGATTGCCACACTGTGACCTCTGTAGAACCCTAGATTGTGTTCTCTCACCAACAGTACAGTTCTGCAAATAAAACCAATGTAACACAAATCTCATAAAACAGTAGATATAACTACAAAAACTGCTAATCAAACCAGCCGTCTCCTCCGACATTAGGCGCGGTACATAAAGACTATTGAAATGACAGCGGTCACCCCTCCCTGTTGCCTTTGTAAGAATTACGACACACTTGGGTTTGAGTGTACAACCTACTTAATAAAACAGTTGTATCTTCACTTAGATAAGGTATTTCGTATTTGTAGTTATCTAAGTGAAACAAAATGCAGTTCTTATTGGGCTTATAATGATGATCGAGATATTTTTTCAAAATTAAATGTTAATTTTAGAACACTGAAATCGAGCTTACAAGTTTACTAAACAAATTTTTGTAAAATTAGGATGAGAATTATTTAGAAACGATTAAATATATCCCTAATTATTACAACCTACCTTTTTAAACTAATAATAACAAATAGAATAGTCTAGAATAACATTGTTATTTAAAACTTGTTTCGTTTTCAGTTGCAACTTGAGCAGTCGAAACCTGTGTGGTTCTTTCTTCCAAACTCAATCTGAGGCACAAATCTGCACAGGCCTTAAGTGAGTTGACCAAGATTATGTCTGGAGCTTAAAAGAAACTGTGTCTGTGAGTTTGTTTCAGCAGTTTCTTCTTGGAGTAAGCACGTACGAAACGCCGGCCGGCGGAAGTGAAAATTCAAAACAATGGAATTACTGTGTTCTTTTCTCATTTTTTATAGTCTGAATTATGTAAATTTCATAATTTGTAAATTGAAATTATCAACATGAGTCTGGTTTTTACATCTATTGGCACTCCGAGCAATAATTATATAAATTGTTATACAGTTTACACAGGCCGCTATTAATACTACGCATCGTTAGTCTGGTGCAATACGTCAAGAGCATGTCGAGGTCATCGGTGACGCAAAGCCATAGTTGTCTCCCCTACCAAAACCCACTCATCGCGGCGAAAGAAGTTTTCATTTCAAAAATTTACGTGTAAAAGGGAATTTAAAAAAACATTAGCAAAATATACATCATTCATTCATTCAATAACCGGTTTAAAACCTGCTCGTTTAACAGACGGACATCCAAAAGTCTTTAAATACCAAAATGTCATTTAGAAATGACAATAACGAATCCGGACATGGCCTCACGTTTCTCGGTACTTTTAGTGACACAGGCTGACGTGGGCCCACCCCGTGGTCACCCTAACACACGCTAATGAAAATTCTTTCGGACATCCGAACACCCCAGTTTTAAACGGAACAGTTTCGGTTAAATCGTTGTCACTGTTCCGCCAAAGTTTGTTGAACAGTCCATAGCGTAAAATATTTGATGAACTTCTGCAAAATGAGCTCCCATGTTGGGAAATAGTTTTGGTGGTTTTGAAATATGGTATATTTATATTTTCAATTTCGTTTGGATTTATTGGGTGTGGACTGTGGTGAACGTTTTGATGCTTACAGCTTTCATCATCTGCCTAGCCTTTTCCGAAACTATCTTGGGGTCGGCTTCCAATCTAACCGGATGCAGCTGAGTACCAGTATTTTACATAGAGTGACTGCCTATCTGACCTCCACAACCCAGTAACCAGTGGGTAATACGATACCCCTTGGTAAGACTGGATGTCAGACTTTTGGCTTCTGACTACTCGTAACGACTGTAAAAGATCTACAAATGACAGCCGGGCCAACGGCTTGCCGTGCTTTTCGCGGCACGGAGGAAACCCGGTATGTAATTATAGTCACCCATCCACGGACCAACCTCGGCAAACACGGCTTAACTTTAAAGATCGACCCGTGCGGCTGTTATTATTTAGCCACGAGCTCCTCTGCTGTAGATGCTTACAGCTTTGTGTCCAATATTAAAAAAATAATGTTAGTACTTATTTGGTTGAACTGCCTCGTTGGTCGGGTGGTCGCAAGTGCGACTACTGAGCATGAAGCCCTGGTTTCGATTCTCGGGACGGGCAAAGTGCTTTTGGGTTTTTCCCTACCTATTACATGGGACTGACAGGCAAAATATAGGTGTACTATTAGTACAATACAATACAATACAATATCATAAATCACAATACATATATAAGTATAAAAAAAAGGATTGTGTGGTTTTAAGAAACCACGGTAAAAGTGAAACTTAGCTGCTGCGAACTATAGGCGCCGCCATATTGGCCTTGGCTGCTCTGACGAGCGCCTTTCACTTTATCCCTACTCCGCCGCCGACCGTCACGCGACATGCAACACACAGATGAAAAAGTTTGAGACTATGCAATAAAAGTTTCACTTTAAAAACAATAACTATAAACTAATAAATAATTTATACAAAAATAACTACTAGTACTACTAGTAAAATAAATAAGTACACCTCTGCCTAATCCAACGGGGATTACAGGCGTGAGTTTATGTCATGTTATTTAGTAATAAACTATTTGGAACGACAACTGTAACCATCGTTAGCATAATCCCTTAATTTTCACTTTTTTATGGGATTCAGTTGAATATATTGTTTATACAGATTGTCAACCATACAAAAAGTGTTTACCTGTCATGCAGACCTACAAGCCTAAGGGTTTTCAGCTAAGACTAACCTAATTGTTTCAAATTGGAACGCAGAAATACTCGGTGGCTTGGCAGCGCAAGATTTAGATTAGGTAGTTTATCCTCCACCTTTTCTTGTAAAAGGTATACAAACTTAAAGCACTAGACTACCAGCTGTAGAGCACGCTATCCCAATCATATTTCTAACCTCACATTGACAGACATAAATCCACCCTCACCGGATTGGTCGTTAAACGCCGACGGGCTCGCGACGCCCTCTCAATCGGCCGCTGCTGACGCGGCATACTAGCTTGTACCACTGATGTCCCCTTATAGCGTGCTGGAGTGTTTTGTATGGGCCTCCGTTCAGTTGACTGCATGAGCTATGATCGAGGCTAATTGGTGAAATTGTTTTCTTGATGTTGTAGCAACAGATGATGCTAGTTTTTTTGTTTAAAGACATTGTGTAAAAAAAACAGACCAATTTTTTATTTTTTTATTCTTAAAATGTGATAAAAGTCAGTCGCGGCCGCAATCTGGATTTGTGCCTGCTTGATAGCAATAAGCTCGCCCCTATTACAATAACTGTCGAAATGTAGGTGTAGGTACTATTTTTGGTACACCTCTGCTTAACCCTTCGGGAATGACAGCCGTGATGTTAATAAAATTTAAAAATAAAATTACATGTTAAGGAGACTTCATATAAAATTCTTGATATTGATTTCATTATGTTCGTCACTAAGCAAATAAGTTAAGTATTGCCTAATCAATGCATCAAACAAAACCCTGTTCTTAGCAATCAAACATGGCTAGAAACCATGCATGTACACTACCCGCGTTTATGCAGACAAGATTATAAATTCATAAAACATATTCAACTCTGCAAAAGCGCCTACAACTTTACGAATAGCAAACAATCCTTCCCGCACGGTTTAGCGATTCATGTAGGCGTTACGAAATAAAGGTTTGTTATAAAAGGTAAAGTAAACTAGCGATAGGGAAACTTGGTTATGTCAACGCTATCAAAGGACTCTACTAAAACTCTGCCCACGGCTGCCTGTGACAGATAAAAACGTCGGATTTGGTAGCGCGGTGTACCCGTGTCTTCGTCAGCGTATTTACTTACCCTGAAGCTGTTTGCTCCTTTACCCTTAACCTAACCTTTAGGGCCTTTATCCAAGCGAAGAAAGACCAGCGGAACTGTAAAAACATCAAAAAGTTTTTCCGTATTGTGCCGGTTTCACCCCATTTCTGTTGCGAATCTTTTATGCTCCAGCAAACTGCAGTTCGAAAAATATTTTATAACCCACTTAAAAATTTTAGTAGTTGAACGTGTTGTCTTAAAGTTATGATGGAACTAGTTTGCCGAAACTTATCCATTAGGCTGGCTTGGATACGAGGGGAATGGTTTATGACTTTAGTGGTATTTAATTCTAAAATAGATAATACATGGTTTCCGAAAGCAGCTAAACTAGGTTTTAAGAAGAAAATAAATTGGCAAGCTAAAATTGATTTAATCAGCACGCCAATTAACTATTTTCTTTATTTAGTATTTATTATAAATTTGTTTCGATACAATTCTACAAAAATATTTAGTGGATTTTCGATGTTCGCAGATTTATGACCAAGTCAAGCCCTGTCCCAATCACAATGTTGAAAGAGGGCGATTTTTGCCAAACCCGTTTCGCCTTTTTAAATATTAAAATAGTATTCATTATAATCGATGAGCACAGAAAATTATGCCTACCTAATATGTAGCGGCTACGCTATCATCCTCCTATATTTATGACGCTCGAAGCTCATAGCTTGAACCGCTCATCCTATTGATTCTGCACTCCTTCTCCAACACTTTACATATTGCTTATTTAGCATTATTTCATTTCGGCGTGCCGCTATTTGTCTTTCGTGTTTTGCTGATATTGTTATCGCTGTTCACTTGTTCCACGTGAGATTTGCTATTGCTGATTTTGTGAACGTGATATTCTATGGAAGTTTTATTTTAATCGTGATCTGAGGTGTCTCGTCCCAAGAATTGCATGGGAAATAAGTGTCAACCTATACAATATAATAATGATGTTGCTGTTCTCATAAATTGATATTTTTCACGGAAAATCGCGAGTTTGCAGCGATTCATTTTTATCGGCACCCCATTAAATTGTATCGATATGGTTGAAAGTGTGAATGCACTCAATATTTTTCTTTAAGATTATTATAGTGGAGCGAGCGCAATTCCCAGGCGTATCAATATTTGCTTGAATGGGTAAAGCAAAGGTATTGCTTGCTTATGAATTTTAGTGTTGCAACAGTCGGTATTCATGTGTTAATGATGCTGATTAAGGTCAAGCATTATAATGACAAACATTGTGGGTTGATTATTTTCTGAGCTCCTTATGGCTGAATATTAGACCGTAAGAAGTACTAAGCAAAAGTTTTGAAAGGCATTCGTAGTGACAAATACTTACTAATTGCCAAAATACTTAAATCAAACCATTCTAAAAAAAATGGTCGAAATTAGGAACTAAAACTTTGATATCCGGCCATCGAGCCCAAAACAAGTTTAAACAATTCTCGGGTTCGAAAGAAAGGGATACTTCTGGTCCGTGGGTTAGGGGAAGTGGTGTCTTACGGGGAAGGCTCAAGGGATCCCCTTGGCTCCGGCACGCAAAGCCGAAACCGCAAAATCTCCGGGTCCCATCCGTCATAATTTCAACGAAAAAGCCTACGCTTTTGGCTGAAGTGTTGCAATCACTCTCCATACAAACAACACTTTTTTTTTGGAGAGATAAAACTAAGTAATTTATTTCCTGTGCCTACATATTTCTTCTGGTAAACAATTATGTACCAGAAGAAATACTTCGAATGATTATAGCTAAAACTTTACTCTTACTGTTAGCCTGCGTCATCTCACTGATGGTCAAAGGCCTATTTCCATGACTTCCAGTTGTTTCGATCCAGAACTAATGTGGACCACTATCTGGTCTTGTCCAGCTCGTCCCGCCATCTTCTACGAGGTCTGCCACGACGCCTTAATTTTTATATGAGTTTAATTATAGAATCTGAAAATTAGGTGTCATTCGATGTGAATCAACTTGTATTCGAAATTCAAAATTCGAAGATGTTTAATGAGATTACATAAAATGAACTTTTTGATATAGGTTAAAATAAAATCATGAAGGTTATGTAGCTGTTAAAATTGTTAATAATTATAAAATATTTGTATGAAGAAGCGGCGTAACAAACGCCCCTTTAAATAACGCTCTACCAAACACACTCGTGAATTTTGACAACGTGAAACATAGATAGTTTTTCCGAATGTTTTTTGGACATTTATTTTATATCATAGTCTATGGTTATACGGTCATAAATGATCGTATTTACGAGGTTGCACTTTACGTTTTAAATCAAATTTTTGTCCACCCTTGGGGTGTTGTATTTTATGGTATTTATTTAGGTAAGTTAACCTAACGGAACAATGTAAATATGTATTATAGTATTTATATCCTTTTTCGTGTTATGGGTGAGCTTCAGGGGTGCTCTATTCATGCCTTCAGCTTTGAAACTAAAAAGTTTCCATCTCCTGTTTTCTATTGTAGACTAATGATACTCACGCTAAATAACATTAAGGCATTTCTGGTAACTGTTAGTGACTGCGTCAGACTTCTGCTGGGTAAGAGCTGGCGATGACTTCCATTTCTTTGGAACATGCGTCATGTTCGTGAACGGGCGCTGTCAGTTGTGACTGGTCATCTCTTAGCTGCCACGGTTCATTTTAATTACTTTATTTTAATTACTTTATTTTTTAATTACTGATTTAATCTTTTACTCTGGACGCTCTTAACTTGCCCGTATTTCTACATTGTTCTCACATATTTTTAATTCTTAACATGAATGATGTAACCAAGATTTTGTAACATATTTTGATTTAAAAGAGTGTCCATGGAGTTTCTTGCCTGTTCATCTCCATAGAGATCTACGCTACGGAATGGGCAACTACAGTACTTTCACAAGTTATTATGCCTTGTGACTGGGACTGTAGCTTCGCGTTTTATTTTGTTTTTTTGACTTTCAAAAGTGCCTGTAATGGTCTAATTGAAATAAATGCTTTGACTTTGACTTTGGATTCAGGGATTATGTGAACTACTGGTCGATGGTTTTGTTCTGCTCGTGAAATGAAATGAGAATGAAACTGTTTAGTGAAATTACTTAATCAGTACAAAACCGCAAATTACTATGCCTTCGTAACCTAAAAATATCCTAACCCCTTGTCTTCTTAAAATTCAGCTTATGTACATAGAGTTCATTTCTAAAACAGTTTTCATTATGAATGCTTTAACCTTTTTGGCTCTTGGCATAATGTTTATTAAAAATGTACAACCATTTCTGTGAAAAATTAAACACTATGTTAGTACTGTTACGTGGTTAAGGAATATCTAATGACGGGCAAGAGTGACGTCACGGGGTGAACGGCCTTTTCAGCTCAATCATTAGAAAGTTTTCAGGTTTGAGAGTTTTTGGGTTTATTCAAGAAGAGTGGAATGTTAAGACGGATCCAGCACCATGCCATTACGAACAACTAACAATGATGTATTTCTAACAGTAAAAATCATGTATTTCTATTTTCCTAGGTCTGGATGTTTTGTGATTCAAATCACAAAGGTGGAATTTGTATTTATAGTGAAAACTAAACGTGAAACAATTTTTTTTCTCACAAAGCACCTTTACCGTTATTGTAAAGTTGGTTAAAAACATCGCAAAAACAAATTTCAAATGTGGAATCACATTTAACATTTTTTAATCACGAAAGCATATTCGGCCAGCCAAATCCATTTGTCAAAAGGTTACATGTTCTAAATTCAAGCCTCGTTTGTTTCCGTACAAATTAGAATCTGTCAAACGCTCAGTAAAGTCGCATTCATTACCGAATGCAGTCTATGGTCGCACTGCCCAGGGGTTGGATGTTTTGTAATTTTCCTTTATGTAGTCCCTGCAATGCTTTGGCTGGATTAATATTTACGGACAAAGCAAAAATATGACGTATTATCAGCTTACAAAAACAGAAACTGAAAATCATTTGGTTGTCCTATATACGGTGAAAATATTATTTTTGTTACTTTCTGATGGACTGGCGTTACAGTGTTTATTCAAAACTAATATGAGTCTAAATTGTCCAGGTCATAAAAAATTCGTCGTAATGAAAAGAAAAAGATGTTGTTTCTGGATTTTACAAAATTTTATAATACTCCTTTCAAGAGATTTTAAGAAAAATATTTTATCGTTGGTCAACGGTCGATAGGTTTGCAATAATTTTTCTTTCAACTTTATAGTTTTAAAGCAAAGTAACGTAAGCATGCTTTTGTTAGAGACATCCAAGAGATGAGCAAAGGAAAATATTTACTATATAAATTCCGATCAAAAAAGATTTTGTATACCGATATGATAGAATCTTTGAGGGGTCGAGGCCATGATAGTTTCTCTTTTAAATCGCATTCTTGGTTCGTAGAAGACTGTTTGAAGTTTTTGATTTTGATAACAATATTAAAATTTTTGAGCGCTTGAATTAAAATGCAGTATCGCAGGAAATGTTTTATGAACTAAAATATATATAACATGTCCGGGTTTTAACGTACGGTTCCTCATATTAAATTGGTAGCATTGTTATTTTATTTTTCATTTTTTTTACATTTTGTAGGACATATTTTAAATACTTAAATACTTTTGTCAACCTTTTGATATCTTCATTACACTAAGATATAATGCCACTTACACGTTATGGGCTCATGAAGTAAAAATCGTTCTATATATGATAGTCAGATAGTTTCAGCCAAATTATAATATCCTGTCAATTATAACTCTAATTTACAAGATATTATTTTTACAAGTGAGAAATCTATTACGAGGATAATTTTGTGTCAACTTATTTTTTATGAATTGCATTACATAATTTTATAAATTTTAGTGCCACAGACATTGTAACTAGGCATTATTAGTTATGTCAATTACCTACTTAAACACATTTATTTCTAAACTAATAACCTATTTGTTTTGGCATTTAACTATATATAATGGGAAAATTAGGCACGTCTTACTAATTTCCCATTAATTTACCGTATTTACATTTTTCCTCGCTTCAACCATTTGTACAACACATCTAACTTGCAAACAAACAAACAACTCTCCGAGATTACAATTTATCTTAGAAACTTGCATTGCATTATGTGACATTAAACACCGCGGGTATACGAGCTGCGAGCAATGGACGGTAACTGAAACTTTTGAAAAAAAAAACTCGCATAGAACTAGTTACTATTACCAACTGTGCCGAGTCATAAGTAAAGTTGTTAGAGCTAGTTATTAGTTGTTTTTACTTGTTCCGATAAGATGTTTCAATTCAGTTTACATTGACTTTTTATTTCGAACGCAGGTATTGGATACTGAAAATATTACAAACGCAAGAATTTGAAATAAGTATCAGAGAAATGAAGGTTTGTAATGGAATTTCGTAGTTTCCGAGCAAAACGGTGAAGGCAAACATCATGGGTGAGGAAAATCGCATGCCCTGGAACCAATCATTCGAAGATACCTTTCTGAGAATATCAGTCTAAACCCGTACTGGACTATCGTGGATTACAGCTCACTCATTCTCATAGAGAAGCGGCCTGTGTCATAGGCTGCTTATGCTTTAAAAAGTTTAATTTTGTAAGACTGAAGAAAATGTTTGTTATAAGCTTAATTCTTTTAGGAACATAATGCATGTTACTTCCTAAATAAAAAAGTTATCGACCCCCATTTTTGGACAAAATTTGATCAACAATTCATTACTATATCTTCGTTTCAAATTTGATTACTCCATATAACTTGTAAATTGAATCCTTTGAGCGCAAACGTTGTAAGGACGTGAACACGTGTGTTCAACATGCATCAATATGCATATGAAAATGAAAATCTGTTCTCAAAAGTAGGGATGCGGAAAATCATCGATAGTATGGTATCGATAATTCTTGTGTGTTTTCACTCGATACTCTTGCAGCATTAAGTACTCCAATAAGTAAGATTCTAAAACCAAGATAGGTTCTAGTTGGTAATTATATAATCGTTAACCGTACGTTTTGTAGTAAGCAACGACTTATTGTGGGGCCTACGATGTCCTCCCATACTTAAGTACTGACGCTGTCACTTAGAAAAATTGTAAATGCAAATGATTTTAAAAGAGTAACCATGGAGTTTCTTGCCGGTTCTTCTCCATAGGAAACGCCCAACCTGCACCGAGCACCTTTTTGTCGACGTTTTACAAGTGCCCATGTAGGCCTATGTGAAATAAAAATATTTTGATTTATTTTGAACCGATTTACTATTTAGATGATCAAGAACTGCCTATATCAATGTATTAGAAATATTATTTAATATTTTTTTAAACAAAATGTACAGAGGATGAATAAATAAGATTTTGGCATTGATAACGTTACGATGTCATTACGTATATTTTTGTAGGTTTCAGCCGATTCTTTGTTACGGTTCTTCTAATGAGCAAAATAATAATAAATGCTTTGGTAACACTAATGAGCGAAACATTTATATTATTTTATCACAAAATCGACTAGTAATGAGTTAAACATCGATACTTCTGACTCGATCCCTACTCGCAAGCTGTTGAAGCAGTAAATAAGATCCGGAATAAATATCCGGCCGCCAACTGAACCTGTAGCACTCTGTCCCTATCTAACTACCTGTGAGAGAAAGGGCCGCCACACAGCCACCCAGTTGATGACGAACTGTGATATTCCCTACAGCTTCCCGCGAAGTAGTGATTGACAGTGCAATCGATGCACAGTGGGCATGATGTTGCTTTGTGAGAAAAACATTGAACTAGATTGCTAAGTTTTTTTTGCGGTAGCTATGCCTGCTTATAGTTTTATGAAATTTCAAGCTCCATCCCGTTTTCTAAAGTCTATGATTATTTTGAAGATGTCTTTGTATTTTTAATAAAGTAGGTAATATTAATTACTATTTTATAATATACTAATATTAGGTACAACTGAAAATTGCTTTATAAATTATCTTATAATAACTTTTAATCGTATATAAGTACTACATACGATGACATAGGACTTTATTATTTTCCTCTAATACTGCATAACTAATATTTTCCTTAAAATATTTTTTTTTCTACAATTTAATTTACTTTGCCCACTGTGCAACGTAACGTTGTATCGAAAATAGAAACGTTAGATTCACTACTGCACGGTTAGATTTGGAAGTGAAAGGTTTCACAAACATACACTAAGCAATTTCACCGAAATACCTGCATGTTTGATAAAGATTTTACAAATTGAATCACCGTAAGTAAGAGTTCGATGAAAAATTAAAATATTTTTCACTGTATTTTCACTTCAACTTTATCGCTAAAGAATTTTCACATTTCTGTTCGTAATAAAGTATCAAAATTATCAAACCTCTATCCTATCCTTAGATAGCCTATTCTAAAAGCATTTTCTTCTTAGCGTGTCGGTCTTAATTGTGTCGGCCCAGAACTGAACCACTAATTTGACGCCTTCAGTAGTGTCCATAAGTTCCTTGTAGTGAACAAGTAACAAACATTTATTTCTGTGAAGAAAAACTGAAAAGAATCTCTATGTAATATACCAACACCAGCGTTTACCACTCATACGAAAGTAACGCTGTTTTAAAGCAATAATAAACGTCAGATCAAATCACCTCTGCTTATTATTTGAGCTTTAAAACCTTACTTTTAGATCCCGTTTTAAAATAATGATGATAAATGGTGAAACTTTCATAATATCCTGACTAGATTTCAACCATCAATCAAGCTAAACTATTGTAAGAGAGAATTTAGCACTAAATATATCGTCTGAACTAACGCTAAATATTTTAGCAGAACCTAACTATGATCTAACTATCCTGCCTAAGCAAGACGCAAACCCGTGTATTGCGTACGAAGGCGTTATCTTGTACTAATTAATTTTATTAATATCGGTATCGAGGCACCATTTAACTATGACCTCCCACACCTCCTTCCCACAAAACAATTTCAGGAGAACGGGGACAGCTTTAGCGTAGACAGAGAGTCATAATTACGCTGGTCCAATGTAACAGGTGACGTGAAGTGATTTACTTGTGAGCGATAAATTGGTACGGTGTAGGTACATAGATTATTATTGTAGATAGAAATTTCATAATCGTTTTAGTAGTTTGTCGTAGTAAATATAATTCAGAACCGTTGTGACAACCATTATAATTATGAAGTTTTGGTAAAAGTTAACGATAATTTTGTTAAGGTGAGATTTAATGAAGATAGACAATGTAGCTAAGAATCCTTAAACAGTACTAGCTATAGTTCTTTTAGTATGCTTAAAATCTTTACTAATGATGTCACCACCATTACTTTAAACGGAATGAAAACGGATCGCGACAATTTTCTCCACTTAAAATACCTAATTTATAACAAGTTTTTCGAGATACAGTTTTCTTGAATCAACCAAAGTTCTTCCTCGTTTGTCTCAAAACTTAAAACAAAAACAAACAATACGAATAAAACGCCTAAATTGAGATTATGTCCGTAAATCACTATAACAATCATTTAATATTCAAAGTCATTTTTCAAAGAGGAAATATCACAGCTTGCCACATCATCACGGAAGAGGGTAGAAAATTGCCGACTGCCCCCGCATCACGTATGTTCCATATCTGCATGGATGTACGAAGAAAGTTTTCTTTAAAATTGTGCATTTTTTATTTATATTATTGCTATTTTCTGTCTGTTGCCAGTAAGTGTGTTGAAAATAAAAAAGCTTCGTTGGTTCCCTATTATTTTGATGAAATTCCTAATTTCGATTTATATTTATAAACCAATACAAATAAATTACAACAAACTCTGTAAGTACCAAATTGTGTTGCTGGTACCTAATTTATTTCGAGTCTTTCGCAGCCATAAACACAAGAAAAATAAGTCTAAAACAAAAACTTTGAGCTTATTAAAGACAAGAAACGCCCACTATTAAAATATAGGACAATATAGTTTGAAATAGTCGTGTTTTGACGCAATTCCTAAGTCTAACTTTAGGGATCACAAGGCTTACTGAAACTCGTATAACTGAATATTTATTCAAATTGTTTGACCCGGAACGTTAATAAAACAATATAATATAAAACAATTAGGTTAGGATCACAACTTTAAATACCATAACTTTGTTAGCTACAAACTGAGGTATTTTGTAGTTATTGTTTAATTTTAGTTTTATGGTATGTATGTGTTTGTTTTATAGACGGTTTTATGGTAATATTTGTATGGATTTAAAAATGTTCCTTTTAAAACCAGATGTCATACATCAAACAGCAGTTTTTCAAAAGATGTTATTAAATGCATTCTCAAGAGTTTTCAACAGGATTGACAACTCTTTCTTAAGCTTAAATAAATTCAATACATTTTTGCATCATCGTTATCAATACTAATATTATAAAGAGGTAAAATTTCTTTGTATATAGGAGGTAATTTTTGAAATTCTTTCGCTTACGGAAAGCTAATTTATCCCAGATTATCTTAGGCTACGTTTTAAACGTTCTCGTGGGTCAATTTACGTACACAACGGGAGCGAACACCCGAGCAAAAGAGACTAGTCACTGATAAGATCACACTACCTAGGTCAGAGGACGCTGCTAGAAGACAAATGAAACACAACGACGCTATCCAAAATGTACAAAACATAACCGCCTTAGTAGATGCACTGACGTACATTTATTTACAGTTCAAACTTTATGTTCCCGACTCAATCTATTCATCAAAACTGCAAAGCTGAGCTTATTCTGAACTTCTTGCTTCACAGTCACAACAAAAATAACATCAGTACACAGATGGCAGAGAAAGTTAAACGTCTTAGTACATCAGGGAGCATCTTGCAACGCAGGTGTCGCTCGGGGAAAGTTGGGGTACTCCGGCACCCCATACACCCCCCTATGAGGGGAGACGGGGGATTTTTTGTCGATTTAGACGTAAACACCGTTTAAGACTTGCCGAGTGTTATATCCTTGTTTCGAGTATAGCAGCTACTGTATAAATTATGTAATATGGCTCCTGCAGGCTTCAGCGTAGTGTTTTGTTTTATGTCAAGTTTTATTCTTGTTTTACGACCTCTTTCTTTGCTAGGATTTGAGTGTCGAATAGCTGTAGGATTTACTTCAAAAAGACAAAACTAACTTTATATTAGTTATTTTTATAGTAGTGTTAGAATTTTACTCAATATTTTTATATAATGTAATATCGTAATGTATGTAATGTAAATATTACTATCTAAGCACACAATGTGTGCCAACAAAAACGTTGGAAACAAAAGTATAACGAAAGTGAAAGCTTTAAATGCTCGGAGCAAGTTGCTACGAGGCTACGCTGTAGCACCCTTTGTAGCAGTTTTTAAACAGGCGAGTTAATTGTGCAATTACGTCATTACAAGGCTTCGCAAAACCGTACGTAGTTGTGAAACTTTCAAATGACCCTCGGAGTTTAGTAAAATTAAAAATGAAAGTAAATATAGAACTTGGGCAGGTGTTTTTCGTCACGTGGACTTTTGTAATTGTTGTTTTTTTTTATTTTGTTTTGAAATGAACAGATTACAAGTTTGATTTTGTAAAGGATTTTTTTGGCTGGTAGTTTTATTTACAAAAAAAAATAATAAAAACAAACAATAATAATAAATAATAATAAATTTATTTCTACAACTTCATTATACATTACATCGGTGCGTTCTCTAAACAGCCGCTGCAGCAATTTGAAATGGAACTAGGTAAATGATTGTCAACTTATGACAGTCATATTCGCACTTGAACCCAAATTAATCAACCTCAACGCACACTTATGTCATAAGTAATTAACTTGGTACACAATTACCAAATAGTAAGGGGACCTATTAACGAGGCGCGAGTGTCTGCGGGGCAAACAGTTTATCACTGTGTATTGTCGTTTCCTACAAATATCCGGCGTCAGTGGTTAGACAGGGGAACGTCGAAATATACGATCTGGATGGTGTAAATACTGTTTTTGGGTTTGTCAAGCGGCACATAGATTTTTTTTTATTATGATTGAACCAGGAGGGCAAAGATTAATCTACTGATGTACCTTCCATAATTCGTTCCGTTATATTTTCATCTGTTTTTTATATTATATGTGAAATCTTATTATTTTTAACTATAATGTAATTTTAAGTTTGTAATGTAACTATTGTTTGTCCTATGGGCTCCACGTAGCAGATACAAGGTCAAAACCTTTTGCATCCTCGTCAAATTTAAGGAGGTAACTATGCTGATGATTCTCGTCCTGAATCAATAATAAAATGAGTAGGTAATTTTTATCTTTTTCTCATTTACAGAAATCGGTAAGTGTGAATCACCCGTGTTTTAAACGCGGGTCGTCTAATTCTCACCCTATATCCACGCTTCCACAAATACAAACAATTTCAAACGTATATACGATAATTTCTTACTCCCTAAACCACGTTAAGGGGGTTATTCTAAAATACTGTAAAGAAACATACAAAATAAACATAAACATCCAAAAAACTCAGCATTTATTAATAATTAACTAGGTACCGTAATTTTAATTGATTATTTATGCCTTGTGTGACAACTTCCTGAATTTTTACGAGGATGCAAAACAACACCTTGTATTTAAGACCTGTATTATGTACCTACGTGTGATCCACAATAAAGATATTGATTAATAATACGAAGTTTTTATAAAAAGCTTATTACAATTTTCCCAACTATTTTAGGGTCAGCTTCCAGTCTAACCGGATGCAGCTAAATACCAGTATTTCACATGGAGGGACTGCCAATATGACCTCCACAACCCAGTCATATCAGATAGGTAGTGAAGTCAGGTAATACGACACCCCTTGGTAAGAGTAGGTGTCAGAGTAACCAGGCCTGTAACGACTGTAAAATATCTAAAAAATAGATATGGATTTGGATTCTTTCTATCCCAGTAAACCGTTCGAGCGAAAGCGAAGCCGCGTACATAAGCTAATAATAAATAAACAATTCAACAAATAACCTGATACCTAGAAAACCGCTCACTACAAAGATTATTCTAGAACAAAGTAAACAGTAATATTAAATTGAAATTAGTTTATGTCAGCCTCGGCAACAACGCAAGTCTATGTCACAGAGAAAGCTTATCTACGGCGACGCGAGAACTTGCTATACACGTTGGTGCGGTATTAAGGCGAGCACATACTATTCTCCATAGCCTCCTTATATGTATATTCTATATAAAAGCTTTTTCAGAGCAGAGTCGACGGAGGTGCGTTTAGACAGAGCCAATTAGTGAAAAGATCTAATAACAAAAATAATTCTTGACTATCGCAAATTACTTGGCACATTTTGTTATTCGAACTACCAAGCTATAGTACCAATAAAGAACATGATTAAGACATTATTAACCAGTGTAATGAGTTAATGAGACTCCGAGACTTAAGTTTCTGTTCTTTCGGTGCGATGTTACTCACGGAAGCTATAAATCACTTTATACCACACCAAAGCACTACCGCCTAATACTCTATGCACCACAACCTTTATGATTCCCGAGTAGTCTTATAGAAATAAACGCCGAGTAAATAGCAGGCACAATATAATCTCTGAAGTTAATTTTAATTTAGTAATAAACAATGCTTACGCAAATATTAGAGTTTACTCGTTCCTAATTAATATCTGTGCTATGAAAATTAATTTTAAGAGGGCTCTTGAATCTACCTAAGCCTTGATAAAGTAGGTCATTTAATATTGTAAAAGTTTCTAATTCTGTTTTCAACTAAAACAATTAATGTAATTAGAATAATGTGGCTAAAGTTATTTATTTATTTCTGTTGTTTGACTTTGAAGGTTTAATTTTTATTTATTATAGTTTACGAAACAAACGATTCTAAATATTTTAATAAATAAATGTTTGAGTAGGTTTAATATATGTTTCCACTGGTAACTACTTTAAAAGTTATAGAAAACTTATTGTTCTATGTCGTACCTACGCAAGAATAAGTTTTTTGTTTATCCACAGGTGTCCTAACAGTAGAGCAACAAATAGTAACAAGTCCAAACGATTCATTGTAACCAGGCGACAACGGTTGAGTCGACAGTAACTAGACTAGACAAATTTCTCTGAAAAGCAATTTTCAGAGACGTAGATGGCGGAAATCATCTCACGTAACCGTAGTACCGAGATAAAGTATCCTATGCTAATATTCTAGTCATTATCTATCTTTGTGCCAAATTTTATAGAAATTCTTTAAGCATTTCAGATGTGAAGGCGTGACCAACAAACTCGCTTTCACATTTATAGTAGTGTTTTTTTTTTTTCTACTACTAGAATAACGAATCATATTGCTTCGTTGTTCTAGTAGTTGCAAGCGCGAATGCTAAGCATGAGGGCTTGGATTCGATTCTCGGGTCAGGCAAAGTATTATTGGGAATTTCTGTGTAGCCACGTAGTCTGAATTTGTACCCGGTTGATGGCAATAGAATCGCCCCCTAGAACTAGGGACTTAGAACAAAACTGGCGAAATGTGGGTTTACTATTATAACTTTCTCTCTCCATTTTTATACTTATATATATGTATTGTGTTTTATGGGCCTTAGTTGCCTGAAATAAAGGATATTGTATTGTATTGTTTAACCCTTCGGGAATTACAGGCTTCGAGAATTTATCCTAAATTTCAACAATTTCAGGCCTAGCCACAAACCCTATCCAGCAAACCTTACATCTCTGATGAACAAGATTTACGCTCTCGTTCGAATTACGACACGCTACCTTCACCGTGCGAAGCGTACGTCGAATAAATCAAGCCGTGCCCGTTCAGGCCCGTTTCATTCTCTCCTATAAAGTCTTGCCCGAACGTGACGCTTGCCGTTTGATGGCCAAGATTTTGGCCTGAATATTTTATTTGCATTGCATCTACTGTGATTTGCTTGTACGAATGTATTGTTTACACGCGACTGAAGTATCAAGTTTCGAAATAGTTGCTTTTCTTTACGCTGACTAGAGGGACAAGGTTGCAAATGCTTTCAAGACAGTACCTAGATTGTTTTCTTCCAATACATTTTTGACTTTTCCATCTCCGCGTCTCCCATATTCTACCTATATAATTTCACTTAGATCCGGAGGACCTATAAGCTAGAGATATGCTATTTGTAATTTTACAATAAGTTCTCAGAAAATGGAGAATGGAAATGGACATTTTTCTTTTGAGTAATTAGGTTAAAGCGTCAATACGCGGTATCAGCAGTTTTCTCGAACATAATGTACTAATTGACTTAAGGTTAGTGTTTTACTTTGTTGTAACTTAGTTACGACGTCTAACTGTAACTATGTTAAACTTGGTAGAGGAACTAAATGTGAACTTAGTAACTTCCAACTTAATTCTCTCTTTCCCTTTTACGGAAACAGCTACAGGATACAAAATAATTTCAGTAATTTGGCAAAACATACAGGTTGAAAATGATAATAACTGCACAGCTTTTGTAATAAATATTATTACACCAGTAAACAAAGTGAAACCGCAATATTTACCTCACTTACCTAAAGTCAATAAGGGTGCATTTGCCCCAAAACCAAATACAATAAACCGCAAAATCTATAATATAATCCAGCTGCCCGCTACAACTTGCAATGAAGTTTTAACTGTACCTGGCGGCCATTTTGATTCCGTGCTCGAATTAATCCTGCGGCATGTCCGGCCCGCGAAAATTATTTAGTCTGACGAACGCCGTAAATAAAGGATTAAAAGCGAACTCTAAATGCCCGTGTATTTAGATTTTCACCCTCGCAACCCTTTTATTTGTTCACGTCAGATATTTTTGCATTAACGCACAATATGGGCGATTAAATTCTTTCTCTGGCTCTGTTTGAAAAGGTTTGAATACTTCGAAATTTGTTTGCTGTCGAATGTCAAGGTCAGTGACCTCGGAGGGTTGTGACGGGTAAATGACGCGGCAGTTTCTAACTTTTGTTGTTGTCTTCTATCGATTTATTGACGTTTATAAGACAGCCAACATCCAAGACGGGGTCAGCTTATATTTTGTTATGGTACACTATGGGAGGGATACATAACGCGTTTCTGTTTCGGTTCTGCAGAGGTGTACCGTTTCTTCCGGTTTAATAAATCCAGAAAGATCTTACCTGGCTTTATAATACCTATTCAGTTCTGGAAAAAACCTTATAATGTAAGCTTGTGTAAGTGTATAATCAAGCTTGTATTGGTTAGTTATCAAAATCATTATTTACTAGCTTGTGGCCACGGCTTCGCCCGCGTTTTGTTCGGTAACTGTCCCAAGAGATCAAAGTCAAAGTGAAATTTTTATTGCGAACTAAGTGTACAATGTTGGTGTTATATCACCGGGATAAAAAGTCTCTGTGCTATTTCAGACTATTTTCTATCTCTGTGTCAAATAAAAACTGAAACAATAATTATCTAGATCAATCCTTACAAACTTATGCATTTATAATATTAAGTGGGATTTCCAATGTACAATAGCCCAATAAAGAGGCTAAGTGCGAAAACAGCCCCGCTAACCTAACCTAACCTAAGTAGGATTTTCGTACGTGTAACTGATTTTATACATATATGCCATGAAACTCCGTCTTAACCCTAGAAGCCCAATCATATTTTTACGGCTATAAAGCCCAATTATACGTAAAAATGACGTGTAATAATGTAATCGATTATATTTAATCATTTTATATTGGATATATACTAGGTTTTGTGTTATTTATTTAGTATATAGTCTAATAAAATAAAACAATATCAATTAAAGAAAGTTTGCTTTTTATTTATACTATTACAATAATAACTTTGCAAACATAAGAAATTTAACCAACAATTAGATCCTTCTTAGTTTTTCTTACATAATATTATTTAAAAAAAAAATAACCATTTAAAATTCTCATTTTTAGACTTAAATAAACTCTTATCAATACAAAATATAAAATAGGAAGAAAAAATTTTTTCTTCATACACAGTCTTGAACATTTGTAAAAGTTACGTAAAGCCCAAACATACGTCAAATGTACGTACAATAACGTTATTACGACAAAATGGCGGAACTTACAGAAGCTACGCAGCCGTCTCCTGATAGATCTTGACAGCTACTGGGTTGGTTCGAACGGTCGCGACAATCCAGTGGTGCGTGTGAAAAAGATAGCGTATTTTCGCCGGGGTATACGTCAAAATGACGTAGATTGGGCTTCTAGGGTTAATATTAATTCAACCGCGGGACGGCTGAGAATAATAGACATGCATAATAGTTTTTTTTTTAAATAACTTTGCCCTACACTAGGAATTTCTCCTGTATCGTGGGTGCGATTAAAAACATTTAAAGTCACATACACAAACAGCCAGACCCGGAACAACTATCTGTAGGCCATACAAATATTTGTTCCGTGCGGGGATCGAACCCGCGACACGCAGCGCAGCAGTCGATCGCTCAACCACTGCACCAACCGTGCCGTCATACGTTGTACGAACATAATGTCGGTCATTGTTATTAAATATTGGAGAATAACAAAGATATAACTACGCAATTACAATACCAAAGTTGGTGCAAATGAAAAACTGACCCCATCGATGCTGTACGATTTTACAAAAAACCCTCTCATTACACTAACAATGAAAAAAAAACAATAACCGATAAAATATCAATGAAAAGAACACTGCTGAGTTTCATAATAATAGCTTGCAATAAATATAAGGGTGACATATTAATCCAGTGTGACACCTGCACTGAACGCAGTGTTTTGCTCACTGCGTTCCACTTCAGATAAACGAGGATATTTCCCGTTTTACATTCATTTAAAACTGCTAGTTTCTGCTGTTTTATTTGGGCTAAGTATTTCTGTGAGTTTCCCTGGTTTTAATTTGTTTTGATACTGGTTTTAATTTTTTTGAGGGGGAAGAAGATTGACTTGGTTTAAAAGAATCAACACAGCAACGAGCAATTCGTGTTTGGTTTCTTAAAGTTGCTGTAGATGATACAGAAATATTGTTATTTAGAGCAGAGGTTAATTAAAGAACAAAACCTTTCCTTTTTAGGGTTCCATACCCAAAGGGTCAAACGGGACCCTATTACTGAGACTTCGCAGTCCGTCCGTCCATCCGTCTGTCACCAGGCTGTGTCTCATGAACCGTGATAGTTAGCCAGTTGAAATGTCTACAGATTATGTATTTCTGTAGCCGCTATAACAACAAATACTGAAAACAGAATAAAGTAAATGTTTAAGGGGGCATCCATACAAAAAGTTTTTCTTTTCTTGTTTTTATAAATGATGGTACGGAACCCTTCGTGCGCGAGTCCGACTCGCACTTGACCGGTTTTTATTTGTTTATTTCGAACAAAAAGATCCATATGGGTTAGTGAATAAGTACTTAAGAACCATGGTAGTGGCAAGAAAGGTGATTCAGTTTCATAAATTAATGAATTCTTCTAATAAAAATTACAATGACTTTCTTTTCACCAATCATTAAAATCAAGTAAATGGCGCATTTTCTCATTTATAAGCTTGCCTTTGTAAAAAACATTTGACATATATACAATTGAGTATATATACCCCACATTATTTTAAATAGCTGTAGCTGACATGATGAACTAAGCAATATCTGCTTTTACAACCACGTGTGTATCGTTCATGTTATAAGAATCAACTATGTTTTACCCGCCTGAAAACACAAAAAAAACATCCACCTGCCTCCCAAAACTTATCGCCAACAGAAACCTCCAAACTTACATCACTATGAATAAGTTAAGAGGCCTTCCGAAAGCCTATTACATTGCCAAGAGTGACACCCATTCACATCTCCACATTCGTCATCGCGCACAATGTCGAAGGGAACCACGCAAAAGATTTGGTTCACTCGTGAATGGAATAGACTGGGAATCCCTTGAGCCGTCTTGTATGATAAATGATGTTGTTCTTTTCATTCGTACTTAGAATCGTGATCTTTTGAGGAATATCTTGAAATAAATAACGGTTTTTTTTACAGTTGAAGGATGTGTTTGGTTGGAGGTTGTGAATGTTTTAGGGTTTGTGAATGGATGTTGGAACGATACTTTGGAACTATGTATAATCTAATGAGTATCATATTATAGGTTTTTAATTTGACATGGTTACTAACACTATCAATAGGTAACACTTCTAGCCGGCTATTTAGCATATTTATTATTTGTTTTGAGTTCCCGATATTTCGGCGCTGTTGCAAACGCCATGATCACGGATAAACAAACAATAAATATGGTAAATATCCCGTTAGGTACAAGAGTTATTGATAAATGAGTATCATGTTTATAAAAGTTTACTAAAAATAAAATATTGTCAAAGAAGAACCAGTGACTGATTTAGTTATTCAAATAATTGATTCGTATCAAATTCAACTGTCTGAACTGTTAGTAGGGATTATCAATTAAATTATCACAACGTGTGATACTATGCGACGCTTGTGATGAACGTTATGTAAAGCCTGCGAAAAGCATTCAAAAAACATCACACACTTAAAAAAGGATTATGTGGTTTTATGAAACCACGGTAAAAGTGAAACTTTTTTTCACACCATAGACATTTAACTAAACATTTTTGGAATAATATTTCATTAAGGGTATAAAACGCATAAAACGCGGAGTAGGGATAAAGTGAAAGGCACTCGTCAGAGCGCCTTTCACTTTATCCCTACTACGCGGCCGAGCGTCACGCGACATGCAACACACAGACGAAAAAGTTTGAGACGATGTAATAAAAGTTTCACTTTAAAACTGACGACTTAAAATTGTAAGATAATCCAAACACTTAGGTACAATTATGTTAACCACTCAAAACATAGCTTACAAACCCCCTAAAATTAATAAAACGCCCTTCCTCGAGAAAAATTGCAGTCGTAATTGAGAAAACCTTGCAGTTGACTTTTACTGCCGTGTTTTTTTTTGTCTATATATATCTCAGCATGATGTCCCAGCCCTCTGTATTAAGGGTGGCATTGATCGCCACAATTATACAAGGTGTTGTTTTGCATCCTCTCGTCAAAATTCAGTAGGTTGTTACAAAAGGCTAGAAAGAGACTTTTAATTTATTTTTTGTTTAATTTTTTTATTCTTTTCCATTACACTTTTCTTTTTTTGTTTTGTAACTTATTACACTCGTAAGATATAAAAGAGCGGTGCCTCCTGGTACAGGCATTTATATGCTTAAAAGGAGACGCCACCAACTGTATAACATTGTATAACGTGTAATAACGAAATAAACATTTTTGATTTGATTTTTTTTTGAAAAGGCATAAATAATCAATATAAATTACGGTACCTAGTTAATTATTAATAAACGCTGATTTTTTTGGTTATTTAAGTTTGTTAGTATACCACAATAATCTCCTAACGTGGTTTAGGGAATAAGAAATTATCGAATAAACGTTTGAGATTGTTTGTATGTGTGAAACCGCGGGTATAGGGCGACAATCAGACGGGCCGCGTTTAAAACAAGGTTGCTTCACACTTTCCGATTTCCGTAAAAAAAAAATACCTACTCATTTTATAAATGATTCGGGTAGAGAATCATTACCTTCTTGAATTTGACGAGGATGCAGAACAACACCTTGTATTATCTTACCATAACGTAACGTAGTGCGGCTGCAAAGCATGAGGAGTCTATTCCTAGGTCGGGCAAAGTGTTTTTGGGTTTTTCCATCAGGAAGTTCTCAGTAGCAGCCACGGAGTCTGGATTTGAGCCCAGTTGATGGCTAAGCTCGCCCCCTATTGGGGACTTAAATGTAACTGGCGAATATGGGTGTACTAGTAGGTATACCTGTGCCTAACCTTTCTAGGATTACAGGCATGATGTTATGATGTTTGGTTCATTTCATTTTGTTAGGCATGTGCTGAGCCAGGTTTACGCTCGGGACATTTTTTTATGTAAGACTAGCAGCTGTCCCGCGCAACTTCGTCTGCGTCAGATTTTCCCCGTTTTCCCAACATTTTCATTGCTGCTCCGCTCCTATTGGTCGTAGCGTGATGATATATAGCCTATGTCCTTCCCCAGGTTGAAATCTATCTTCTTGCCAAATTTAATTAAGTTCCGATCAGCCGCTTAGTCATGAAAAGGTAACAAACAAACTAACTTTCGCATTTATAATATTAGTTAGGATAGTCGTAGCTTTATGATATAGCCTATGTCGTTCCACACGTTGAAATCTATCTTCTTGCCAAATTTCATTAAGATCCGATCAGCCGTTTAGTCGTGGAAAGGTAACAAACAAACTTACTTTCGCATTTATCATATTAGTTCTCAGCAAACACCTCCTTTCTGCCATATCATACTTCACACATCAATCGTTTCTTTGGTATTCCTCTACACTTATACCCATGCACACATAAAAAAACTGCATGAGTACCTTCTGAGATCATACTTTTACTGATAGCAGAACCAATTCTTTGAACATGACTTTCATTGCTCAGTCTTCAAAATGTGGCTATAAATATCCCAGCATGATGCCCCCAGCCCTCTGTGCAGTACTCAGGGAGGCATCGATTGGCCGTAATTATATTATCCTACCCTAAGGTAAGGTGACTGTTAATCTATGAAAATAAGGGGAATGCGGTGGTGTCGCCTGTTCATTTTACTTAAGGATAGAGCCTTGGGAGAAATGCTGGGGAGTCTTTGATGTATGTTATTTGTATTTTGTAGGAGCTTAAAAATTAAAGTCAGCTATCAAACAGAGACAAAGGTTAGGAAGGAGGAATATTTTTTTGTCAAATTACACCACCAGCGCTTTCCACGCTTGACTTGGTGGATCGCAGAGCAAAGAGGATGATTGATGACGTAAAGTTGGTGGATGCCAAGCTTCACAGCTGGCTCATCGCCGCAAGGTTGCCTGCTTGTCGGTCTTCTACAGGCTGTACTTCGGTGAGTGTGCCCAAGAACTCCACGACCTCATCCCACCAGCCTCCTTCTACCATCGGAAATCTAGACGCACTGCTAGTTACCTACCTTATTGCTATACCACCAAATCGCACTAAGCGTTTTCAAACGTCTTTCATAATGCGCACAGCAAAGGTGTGGAACTCGCTGCCTGCGATTGGGTTTCCGAACACTTCCAACCCTAATCTCTTCAAAGTTAGAGTGAACAGGCTTCTTCTGAGTAAGCTCGTACCATCGTCAACTTTGGCTCGGTCATCTCTGACCTAGACTAAAATGAAGAGGAAACCCATCGAAAAAAAAACTTTACTTTTTTACATTGAATTATAATAGGTATTTTTTGTTTTTGTTGTTACATAATTTCGACAATGTAAATTGAGTGGGCCCAGATTTTGGTTACTAGAAATACATAACTTTGACACACCTGCTTACGTTTTTAGGTTGTAAATTAATATTTTATTAATCAAACTGCACTTTATAACATCACCTGAAACCTAATTAAACGACGATAATCCGCAAAAAAACCCAAGCAATCCCGTTACCATAATTAATGCAGGAACAAAAACAAAGTTAGTATAATCCTATTAGATGTTCCGGTGCTTTTGTCCGAGGATTTATCCGGTCGGCACTACCTCGAATAGAGTGATCATCGGTATTAGTGAGGACCGCGGGTGACTAGTGATGTACTAGCGTTGGAAGTCCGGGAAAATGGGAACGAGATGGCTACGCGGTAACTTGAAATCCAGATACTTATTGACCAAGCCTCTATCCTATCATTCACTCATCCACTGAGTAAACAAAGGTGTTGCGATGGGTAAAACTGTTTTATGATAGTACATACTGATTACAGGGCCGCACTACGAAGTATGGTAATAAGAAATAATCAAATTAAGTCAAGTACCTAAAGATATTTAATTATTTATTTATTATTAAAAACTAACTCGCATTTACAGTTTAGTGAGACTAAGTAAAATTATGAATTTAATGAAATATACTATGCACCATTTGCAGTAACCATTCTAAAATGTATTAAATTTCTAATCATTAGTACAAAATCCTATTACATAGTTCCAATATACTGGCTTATCCACAAACCGGGATAGCAAACATCCCGGAAATTCACGACACAAACAGCACTAGTCGAGGATCAAACCATTCCAGATAGGGTACATTAATATTCTAACTTTGTCGAACGTGTTTTGTTTTCAGGAACCATTTTGTTTTTGTTTTAATTAGTAAGCTTGTCCATGTACGTAAGGATGGCAAGCCATTAAGTGGAAGGTGGAGGCTTGTAATGAAATTGTGTACTCTAGACTCTAAGGCAACAAATAAAAGCGAATTTTGGGTATAACTTTAGATTAGAATGTTGTCGTAGGTATTCACTGCGCGATACCTATACATAAGGGACAAGTTTGACATGAAACAAAAATTGGAAAATTTGGTGACAAAGCTGACCAGCGCAATTTTATCACCAGATTTATAAACGTGGACGAGGCATAAGGAGTATTTAAAGATCGTAGCTAGGCGTTCTGTACTAAATGCCTACCTGCATAAGAAAACGCGTGAACGTACCTCTATAACTGGCTGTTGCTAGTGAACTTGATCCTCAATTCAGTTCTACATCCTGATAATCCAACGACAACACAACTGAAAATAACATTTTCCACTTTTTTTTTTCCTGTACCAATCTCCCAAAATACATTGCTCATACCAGCCATTTCCGTCCGTATTTAAAAACAAGAAAAACAAAAGGTTTAAAACGCTTTGTGTACCAAACGGGTAGAAGAAAATCCTCTAATTGCGGCGTCGCACGGCCGGGCATTGAAGCGATAAACATGAATAATGTCGCGAGATGTCCAACACTACTGGCATGGACTTTATTTTCTCGTTCTCCCTTAGGGTTGTTCCATTTGTTTCGTCTTTAAATCGGATTGGAAAAATCGATGAATGCGGAATCGATTTGGATCGTAACTTTGAAGCTGTCTTTTTTCTTGTTCCGTACCCAAAGGGTCAAACGGGGCCCTATTACTGAGACTTCGCTGTCCATTCGTCCGTCCATCCGTCCTTCCGTCCGTCTGTCACCAGGATGTATCTCATGAACCGTGATAGTTAGCAAGTTTGAAATTTCTACTGATTATGTATTTCTGTTGCTGCTATAACATCAAATACTAAAAACAGAATAAAATAAATATTTAAGGGGGGCTGCATGAGAGATATTTGTCGGCAGCATGTAAAGCCAAGTCAAAAGCACGTGGGCAGTATAAAAACTCTGATACGTGGTTAATAGGCACTTACCACACGATAAACAAAGAAGACACAATACTAAAATTAGAGATAGATTAGGAGAACTCCTCCAGTGCTCTTGGTAACTTCGTATTGAACGATAAATGTGTGTTTAACACACGAATTTTACATCTGTTGGTCTCTAAAGATGCTTGGCAGTTTACAAGCCTCTTTTAGTAAGCGACGTTATGATCTTTTCATGAACAATACTTATTATTGCCTGTACTTACTTTACTCTATTTGCACATAATTGAGGATTTTTATACCACATTTTTTTTTACAGAAAATCGATTCCAAAAGTATCGATTCTAAACCACCAACCCTAAAATGTCACCTGGTTTTGCGAGATAACACGCGCAATGCGAGAGTCTGTAGCCTTCGTAATTCACTCGACATTTTGATTCATTTTGATTAATAAGACTTTGTAATGACACTGAACTTGCACGGGTTACAGTGTGATTTACAGGATTACTTGTAATTTATTACGTAATGGGGGCGAATATTAAGCGCTGGAGATTATGATGCTCAAGTCTTTGTGCCAAACTTTGTAGACGGAGTAAGTTACTGGCAAGTTGTATGTCATTTTAATGGGCCGGTTGAAATGAATGAGGTTCTGTTTAAAAAAATGTTAGATGTTTTTCTTGTTAGTGGAACCCGTAGGTAGTATTAATATTATCATAATCTATAGGATCTTTCCTTTCAGCTTCCCTTTTATTAATTTTAAAACTTCAACGATCATCATCTGCCTGGCCTTTTCCCAAGCTATCTTGGAGTCAGCTTCCAATCTAACCGGATGCAGCTGAGTACCAGTATTTTACATGAAGCGACTGCCTATCTGACCTCCACAACCCATTGACTGGGTAATACTTTTGACTTCTGACTACTCGTAACGACTGTCAAAGATCTACAAATGACAGCCAGTACCAACGGCTTAACGTGCTTTTCGAGGCACGGAGGAAACTCGGTATATAATTATGGTCACCCATCTATGGACCAACCTCGGCAAGCACGGCTTAACTTTAAAGATCTACCCGCACGGCTGTTATTATTTGGCCACGGGCTCCTCTCTAAAGCTTCAACAATACCTAACTTGCACAATAAACATCCTCCATTCTCAAAACAAACAATTAAAACCTACTTAGACCACCAAGAAAGTGAAACAATCAATTTGCATACAGAAACACAGCCATCTTGGATGCAGCGTCACCCGTACTCACCCCCGAACAAAAACGGTAAACTTGTAACGTTTATTTAATGGGCAGACGACTCCCGACGCAATAATCCTTGTAATTGCGCTCTTGCCTTGCATGCAGAACAGGCAGATGTTCCCAAATTAGCATTGTTTATACACAGCGACAAACGAAATTTGTTATAATTATAGTGATTTGACACCCCTCGCTGCGCAGCTAAGGTTGGACGGTATCGTGCATTTGGGAGAATGAATAAAGATGGCAGAAGTCAGGATTGCAGGAAATAATGAATAAAGCAACGAACGCAATTGTTTAAAACTGATAGTTTTGTGCTGTAACTGAGGAGCTCGTGGCTAAATAATAACAGCCGCCCGGGTCGATCTTTAAGGTTAAGCCGTGCTTGCCGAGGTTGGTCCGTGGATGGGTGACCATAATTACATAACGAGTTTCCTCCGTGCCTCGGAAAGCACGTTAAGCCGTTGGTCCCGGCTGTCATTTGTAGATCTTTGACAGTCGTTACGAGTAGTCAGAAGCCAAAAAGTCTGACATCCAGTCTTACTAAGGGGTATCGTATTACCCAGTTACTGGGTTGTGGAGGTCAGATAGGCAGTCGCTTCATGTAAAATACTGGTACTCAGTTGCATCCGGTTAGACTGGAAGCCGACCCCAAGATAGTTTGGGAAAAGGCTAGGCAGATGATGATGATGGTTTTGTGCTGTAACTGAGTGATTGACTACTGTGATGCCAGGACAGTTTTACCTATCATAATATTCTAACACAAAACTGACAAGATATCGCACTCTGCAAAACTGCCCAATCACTATGGTAGACCGTAGCGACACGACTAGTTTCTAAGCGCGGTTGAAAGCGGTTTCATACCGGTTACGGTGATACTGATGAGAGTCTGTTTCTGTTTTCATAATTCTGAGGTGTAACTTAAGAATTAGGAAAAATAGAATGCATATAAAAAGTGCCCTAATTTACTGTCATCATCATCTTCTTGCCCCATTCTACCCAATTCATTCATTCATCCCATTCTACGTGGGTTCGGCGATATAAATAATAAATTATGTTTATTTTGCAAGTAGGTTTTTACAAACACTTTTACACGTCATTTTTCTCTGTTAACTTGTTACTCTTTTTAAGTCCAGACATTGCTCAATTTACATGAGGACTATGCAGATTAGTATCTGAAATGGTCTTTTGAATATATAATATATATATACGGTTTCTTCGTGATTTCTCCCCTGTCACACGTCACGGCACCATTGACTTCTTTCTCTTTCGTATGCCCTAACTTGCAATGCACTAACTTCTGTCAATCAACCAAATCAATCGTCAAAATAACTTTATTGGATAGTCTATCCATACCCAGACACTACATGAATTATCCTGCATACACAAGTGCACATGCATTCATAGTATGGCAATTTTCATGTTTGGAGTGCTGCCAAACTTGACCACTCTTATTTATTAAGCCATAAATGATGTTGTCATCCAAGCAATTTTCAAGTAAGAGCCTGCTGTTATCTACGTGCTTAAGTATTTACGTTTTGTCGAGCGAAACGTCTGCGTCTGCCAAAATGTATTTTAAAATGAAGTCACTATAAATTTTGTGTACTTGAATTTGCTTGTGAGTGGTATTATCCAACCGCTCAGAGGAAATTAATTGCTCTGTGAATGAAATAAGTTTATGTAAGCTAACCTTTACTTATTCACATATTGTTTTCTGTTAATTAAGTTTTATGTGACCAAACGTAATGTGGTCTGAAGCCGAAATACAATAGTTATTCATCCAGAATTTGCACATAAAAGCCTAGCAATTATGAAGATGCGGAAGCATCAGAAATGAGAATTGTATTTTACACAAAATAGCTATTTTCAATAGATGAAATGTGAACAGTTACTGATAAAAATGTACACTTTTTATACAAGGTGTTGTTTTGCATCCTCGTCAAATTCAAGGAGGTAACTATGCTAATGATTCTCGTCCCGAATCAATAATAAAATGGGTATGTAATTTTTTTTTTTTTTCTTATTTACGAAATTCGGTAAGTGTGAACCACCCGTGTTTTAAACGCGGCCCGTCTGGTTCTTGCCATATTACCTCGCTTACACACATACAAACAATCTCAAACGTTTAATTGATCATTTCTTATTCCCTAAACCACGTTAAGGGGGTTATTCTGAAATATTGACAAACATAAACAACCAAAAAAATCAGCGTTTATGAATAATTAACTTGGTACCGTAATTTTAATTGATTATTTATGTATATTGTGACCACCTCCTAAAAGTTGACGAGGATGCAAAACAACACCTTGTATAGCTCACTTTTTATTTATCGCTACAAAACCTAAACTGCACAATACGTTATGCAGTTCTGGTTTTCTCCTCTTCTCAGATATACAACAAACACGTGAATAAATAGTTACCTACACAGGTATCTCATTGAAACACTAACGTACCAGTACATTTTGTGTGCGTATTTGTCAAACAACACGAAAGCCACCACCAAAGTCATAGGTATGTATCACCTAAGTAAATTGTACCGTCGTAATCCTACGGCACCATATCACGACCAAAACGTCCGAGCGCACTTCTTTCAACGGTAAATAGTACAAAATTAATGAGCTTGTAATTAAACCTGTGTTTAGACAAACATGGGGACCGTTCACATCAAAGGCAAGGGATGAAGATTAAACAGGACTGCGTCTGCGCCACGTGGCAACGTTAGTCTGCTTTGTATTGCCAACTTAACCTTACCCCCAAAAACATACACGCATCACCTTAGCATCACACACATGGGGATGAAAATCCTTTGGCAGTAACTTGATTACGTGCAAAATTATTTTGGTTTATAACGAGAGTTGACAATGCAACTAGTCTCAACTATCATGGGATTTGCCGTGTAATAGGGTATCTCTTACTAGTAAGCGTTTAAAAGCAAAGATAAGACTGTTTGCTAAGTGGCGGGGTATCGGGTTTTTGTAATCTGGCCGTGATTTTGTCTGAGCTGAAGTTTGCAAGTCACTCTCCTTATGTGTATTAGGCTTATGCTGCATTCAAAACGGGAGCTACGCTGTTAGTTTTGGCAAGTGTCTTTGAACTATGGAACGTTGTTCTAAAAAGTTTTACCAGTTTTCAACGAACATGTCTTTATTACCTTCTTTATAATTTTCGTCTTAAAGTTTCACATTAGCGGTCACTTCTTCAGTTTAGTTTTTAACTATCGTTAAAAGGCTTGAAGAGCATTTCGTGAATCGAAAATACATAGACACACGACTCATGACTGCAAAAAAAGACAAAAACTATGGCAGGTTAAAAAATGCGTAAAAGTGACGCGATAAATAAAATTCTTTTTCGTTTCACAGTAGAACCGCTTCGATTTGGCAAGAGCACAGTTTTTTAGTGTTCCGTACCTCAAAAGGAAAAATCGGAACCCTTATACTATCACCTTGTTGTCCGTCTGTCTGCCTCTCTGTCAAGACCCTTTATCCCGCGAACGCTTGCAGTTAAAACCATATACTATACAGTCACTTGAAGTAGTGAAAAATCAAACTTCTAATTTAAGGAAAAATAAAAGATACGGCTGTTTATGCCGCAAAAAACGTATAAATCGTATTGGAATCAAAATGAATAGGGTACTTTCCGTTGACCTAGAACTATGAAATTTGGCAAGTCATATTTTCTTCTACTGCGAGAACAGGGAAAAGTCGGAAAACTATAAATTTGTAATTAAAACCTAAAAAAAATACTCTAATCCTGAACTATATATAATTTACCTATTACTATTTATAATTTACCTACAAAGTACGGAACCCTCGGTGGGCGAGTCCGACTCGCTCTTGTTCGGTTTTTTTTTCTGCTCGAAAGCGCCAGATTTCCATTAACGCAATCTGCGGTAAAAGCGAGATATTTGATACAGTAGATATGTCAAGATATCGTTATCAATACTGTTACAGGGATTTGTTCCTTGTCGTGCTCTTGAGACGTTCCCTTGATTAAAGTGACAAGAATTCAGCACCCATTTTACTAAAAAAATTCGATGAATTACTTGTTTCTGGATATTATACCTAGTCATAGTCATTTATTCATTGACAAGTAATTTTGTATCTGAATTTAAACACAAATAGGTAGTACACAATTACAGAACATACACTAACATAAATTAAATTAATTGAATTTCATAAATTACATCAACAATTTAAAAATAACAAATTCACATTTTATCAATGTAGTATTTCAATATGTAAATTAAACAATAACATAAATACATGCCATACTACAGTGCAAGTACCATAGATATAAAGGGTGTAAAACATCTCTTAACGAAGCCGAAAGGCACTGGTTCTCCCTGTCATTGCGATCATTTTTTTGTTCTACACCATACCTGGGAACCTTCTAGTTACGGAGATATTAGGTGTCAAAGTTCCAACTTTTTAACAAGTACTTTTTTAAATACAAGTTTTTAATGTAAGATTTTTACTTTAAACACCTCCACGTCCCCCGTACTATTCTATCCGTCCATCAGCACAATGTTTTGAGTGCGTTACATTGAGTTCTACCACAAAACATGATTTTACACCCCCCAAAAAAAAGTCGTTTCCCAGCAAATTTTTTTGCGTAAAGTTACTTAGTTTCATGTACAGAATGCTTGGTTGACGGCTTCGTGATGAGGTGATTTACACGGTGTAGATTTTTTTCTAAATAGGTCGTATCGTTTCAGTTAATCAGTTATGGGACGGAATGAAAAAAAATACGACTTAAGAATCGACTAGATTTGCTTTCTCAAAATCCTGTCAACAATATTTTTTATGAGTTTTCCAATGAAAACCACAACAATTTCCCTCTTGCATCAGCAATCTTCGATAATACCTCCCAATGGACACATCCAACAAATACAAAAGGAACAGATCTGTTATAGCATAATAACCTAGATGCGTAAGCACTTAGGGATATGGCCCGAAGTAGGTCAGGCCCCAAGAGGTTCGTCTCGGCATAGTGCTCCGAAGACACGCAAACAATGGCCGGTGCATCGAAGAAAACGCTCGCACTTGGCACGTTGTTGTAACATTCCACTTTTTCAATAATGCTGAGAACTGCAGCTCGGGAATATTTGGTGCCTGTTCTAGAATTCTGTAAATGAGAACGTGATGGCATTTCAGGTGGTGATTGCGATTTGAAAGTAGATTTTTTTTTATTGCTGGAGTTCCAATCGAAAATATTTCATAGTGATAGTTCAATGGTTTTTAGCTTAGTCTATTGGCATGATACACGACGGAACGGATGCACATCAATTCACGTTCAAATTAAAATAATTGGTGTTATTCCTTTTTTTGCGTTCTAAATGTAATCCGAGATGATTCATATCCTCTCAATACAAAATGCAGAAAATCGATATTTTATCGCCAGTTGTTGCTTTTCGAAGCCGGCTGTGAACAAACTGTATTTACCTACCAGTCTGCCTGCTAAGCGTAGTGATTACGGCTTTATCCGCTGGGACGATCCTTTGGGGAGGTCGGTCCCAAGGGCAGCCTCGCTTTACCGATGGACATTTTAGGGATTGCTGCAGACATTCTTCCAGTTTCTGTTATATTATAAAATACTACATTAACAGCTTCCAATGAAAAACAGAAACTTTAGTTGAGAAAATGAGCGATTCTTATTCTTTATTGCATACAAAATAAACGATATACTCAGGAATTGCAGCAATATAGCTTATGTACAACGGCGAGCTTACCCCAAAATTAGGTTTTTTTACAACAAACTTCTCTCTACTTCGATGGCGAGATTTCCAAAAGAGGATATATACATATAGATTCATAGTTTGTCTTTAGAAGTTTCTGTGAAACCATAAAGCAATACAACATAATTGCCAAGTTTGACGTCGTTACATTTGTACCGACAGCAGGCAGTTGGATATTGAGTACGACTTTGTTAGCGTTACCCCATCTATAGTATATTTGTTTTAATGTTCTTGGCTATGAGCAAGTATTTATACTTCTGGACTCAATAGATAACTAGGCATTCAGTTCAGACAGGTTACAGTGTGTTTAATTGACTGACACAACAATACAACCACACCAACTATCCACAACGAAGAATTTAGATATAGATTACATTGTAGGCTTAGGAAAATAGGTTACTGCAACAGTGTTTTTGCTACGCCACTTTCTGACGCAGCTAGAACATTTTACAGACTAGATAAGCTAAGATTTAGTTAAAGATTGTATTTTTTGTTAAGATGTGTTAAACCAACCAGGGCGGGCATAGTCGCATGTGCGACAAAGCCCTTTACCTGGATTAAAAAAATATAGTACACCACCTATTTTTAGTCATACCATAACAGCCTCTATTCACCATTTTACATATTTCCAATCGCTTTTATGAACGCTAATCTCTTTTAATCCCTCCAATACGGCCATTCTGAATGTATTACTGAACATACGTATTTTCCGATTTAGTATTCAAGTCAGGTCATTTTGCGTGCACCTCTGTCTGCCGGGTCCGAAAGCCTGATTATATTAATCCTACGTGCGTTTTGTGCCGTCCGAAAACGCTCTGGTGGACCCGTCTCATTTGAATGCAGCGTTCTGATTGGACGGTTTTCAATGCGTATGTTTTTAATTAAGTAATTAGTTGAATGATGTAATGGTGGGTTAAGAGAGTTTTTTATTTATTTAGCTTGGAATAAACCAATGTGTTTTATAGATTTTAATTCATCAGTTGTATGCACGGATCTTTATTGATTGGCAGCTTTTTAGGTTGAAGAAGCTTGTGGCTAAATAATAACAGCTGCATGGTTTGATCTTCTAGTTTAAGCCACGTTTGACCATCCATATTACCGAATTTTCTCTTTGCCTCGGAAACGTTAACCCGTTGGTCCCGGCTGTCATTTGTAGATATTTGACAGTCGTTACGGGTAGTCAGTGACTCGAAAGTTTCAGAAGATAGACAGTCGATCCTTGTAAAATACTGGTACTCAGCTGCAATAAAGTTTGAAAACGGGTACACTGGTGGTAGCTTTAAGGTTTTTTTTTTATTCCAGCATCTGGAGACTTCAGCTTCGACTTCGACGCTGTTGCGTTGCGGTGTATGTGCTCCAAGCAATTTTATTTCATTTGTTGTCTCCATATTCGCTGTCACAATACCACAGTCACTTAAGCATGAAGGTCGTGGCCAACCGATAGTCAAGCTATCAAAATTAAAAACAGTCTTTATTCGTACCACTAATAACTTTGAAATTAAAATGGAGTAAAAGTGAATAAAAATTCCCTATATTTAATAAACGCTCTCGCCAGCGCATATCCGAATCCATTCAATGTAAAAATAAAGAACTGAAGAGTAATCACTGTCTGTATGAAAAGTTCCCATTCATAGCAGAGTTAACTTTCAACTAAGTTTCATTCCACTCTTTTTGCGAGGGCCCGATCGAATTCGCGAAAACTGCTTCATTTCGCTATTTTTTTTCAGCCAACTCCACTTTACGCAGACCTCCCGCGCTCTTCAATATAATCCAAAAATGCAAGGTAAGGTAGGAGTTATGAAAGGTCTAGGTATATTGGTTATGTGCATGGAAGTCGGGAGTGCCGTTGAAGCCGACAATATGTATAAATAGGCAATACCGATGGCGATCACGTAGCTGTAACGAGGCGTCGCGACTGTAGTAGCTATCGATCTACCGATGGAATTTACTGACGGATGCTCAACGTAGGTGATGGCGTTAAAAGCCTTGTTGCCTGTCTGGGATTAAGATTTAGGAGATGTGTTGACGTGGAGGGAAAGTGGGTCTTTGGGCACCGTACCTTGCCTATGCTAGCCTAGTACTTTTGTTGGGTTATATATATAATTACACAAGATAATTTCAGTTATTATAAAAAAAATCTAGACTTGCTTGGAAGTAATTGTTTCATGGCACTATAGCGTTAGTGACGACTGGGAATACACGTAAAATATGCCTTTTTGCAGAAAGTTACCGATCACAGCACTACTAAGCATGGTCTTTAGACTTGACCGAGATTGTGTCTGGGCTTTTAAAGAGACTGTGACCTCTGAGTTTGTTTTGGTGTTTCTTTTCAGAGTATTTGGTAAGATAACACCGACCTCATTTCCATAGTTTCTCTAATTTTCTCTCAGTGGTAGCCACGGAGTCTGGATTTATACCCGGTTAATAGCAATATGCTCGTCCTCTATTAAGAACATAAGTTTTAAACTTAACTGGTGATAATAATTTGGGTGTACTATTGGGTACAACTCTGCAGCTACAGGCGTGATCTTTTAAAATAAATTAATTATGTGTTATTTCAGGCAAAATACCCATATACAGCAATTAAAATAGTGAAAACAGTAAGGAAATCATTTAAAAATCATATAAGTACCATTGAATAACCATAAAAAAATCATTAAAATCATCAGACCCATCAAAATCTCAAAAAAAAAATACTAAAAATTATAAAACTTATTCATAAAAATAAAAATAATCCGTAATAATCATCAAAATAATAAAAAATAAAAAAAAAAAACAAAAAAAAAACATCTAGGTATAGTCTAGGCCTTTCGTACCCGTAGTCCTAGAAAATAACATACCTACATTCTTTCATCTTTTTGTTTCCGCTTATAGAATAAAAGGTTTTCCAATCATATAATTATCACGGAACAGAAGATAAATAAAGGTAAAAACATTTTAGAAAATAATAGTTGTTTTCATTTTACCCCTTCATTTGCATTGCATTTGTGTATGTGTGTTTTTTAAATGTTTTTAGAGTAAGTTCAGCATCATTAATATGCATAGTAAGACAACATTAGAATGTTACCTTGCTATGCATATTAAATAGATTCAAGACTAGCTACAATAACTAAAGTTTTGGAGCTGCATTAACAAAATATTGTTGTAAAGTTAAAAGTTACAGGAACAACTTTAGTGAATAAAGTGAACTTGAGGTTTATAGATTTTCTGTTGTATGTTTCAGGTGTATAATATTTTTGAAATATGTTCTTTATTATGTTTAGTTTTACAGATAAGAATAAGAACAGAATATTTTTTTTAAACTACTGTTAGGTACAGTCATTTGCTAAGTCTAACATCATTAAGGATATCGGTAACAAGTTTTATTTTGACAAAATTAGATAACAGTGCTCCCCAAACTAGGCTGCGTCTGTATCTTGGGGGCCGGAGTTGCGACAAATTTAAATTAAAACATTTATTAGTAGTTGTCCTAACTTATTAGACACTTTGGTAAATTAGGTGATTTCTTCTTTAGATTCGATGTGATTTCAATAATATTGCTTTTGAGCTTAAGCTCATAAAAAAAATAAGCGGACGGACTGCCAAATCATAGGTCACAAGTTCGAATCCAAGACACACGCACCTTTTGATTTTTGGATGCATGCGCGTCTTATATAATCATCATTTGCTTCGGTGAAGGAAAACATCGTGAGGAAACCAGCATGCCTGAGAGATATTTCTCGACTGCATATAAAGCCAAGTTAGAGGCGCATCCATGGGCAACATAAAAACTTTGACACAAGGTAAGGCCCGAACCGTGGGATAAAGAAGAAGACCAGTATATATTGCTGCTGCTCCTCAACCTACATAACTATGTTTTTACCTACGTCTTTCTACCCACCTATACAAGCTGTTGTTTTGCATTCTCGTCAAATTGAAGGAGGTAACTATGCTAATGATTCTCGACTCGAATCAATACAGTATAATAATATAATACAATATATATATAATACAATTTTTTTTATAGGTAGCAAATTTTTTTTTTTTATTTATTTACGGAAATCAGTAAGTGTGAACCACCCGTGTTTTAAAGGCGGCCCGTCTGATCCTTGCCCTATAACCACGCTTCCACACATACAAACAATCGCAAACGTTTGTACGATAATTTCTTATTCCATGTACTTCATTAAGGGCGATTTTCTAAAATAATGACAAACTTAAACAACAAAAAAAAAACAGCATTTATTAATAATTACCTAGGTACCGTAATTTAAATTGATTATTTATGTCTTTTGTGACAACCTCCTGAATTTTGACGAGGATGCAAAACAACACCTTGTATTTTTAGATGTGGGAGAAAGTCGAAAAGTTAGTATTTTCCTTCCCAAAGTTTAGGAAAGTCATGATTTATGTGACGTAATAAGCAAGCTAGACAGGCGTATATGAATCCAGTGTATGTCTTATTCTATTACTCGCTATATTATTATTGTTTGTACAAACTAGTTGACTCTTGACATACCAGATGGCACCACCGTCGTTTCCCCACTCGCTTAGAATTTATTATTCAATCCGAGTGTTTCTTCACAATGTTTTTTTTTGTTTGTTTTTCTTTCTTTGCGAGGAAATCACGGCTAGAAGCGATGTGATAAGGAATATTGGTAGCACGTATATACGCAATAATAACAGAGTCATACCTATTGCTATTACTTATACAAGGTGTTGTTTTGCATCCTCGTCAAATTCAAGGAGTTACTATGCTAATGATTCTCGTCCCGAATCAATAATAAAATAGGTAGGTAATTTTTAATTTTTATCTTATTTACGGAAATCGGTAAGTGTGAACCACCCGTGTTTTAAACGCTGCCCGTCTGGTTCTTGCCGTATTACCTCGCTTACACACATACAAACAATCTCAAACGTTTAATTGATAATTTCTTATTCCCTAAACCACGTTAAGGGGATTATTCTGAAATATTGACAAACTTAAACAACCAAAAAAAACAGCGTTTATTATAATAATTAAATAGGTGCCGTATTTTAATTGATTATTTATGTCTTTTGGGACAACCTCTTGAATTTTGACAAGGTTGCAAAACAACACCCTTGTATTTCGGACATGTGATTGAAGTTAAACACCAAAACACACCCGTTATAAAAAAAAATCTTTAAAGCCAAAATTATCACTTTCAATGTTGAGTTTTTCACTTTGGGGAATACAGTCTAAAAGTTTTTATCGAAATAAGATCCAAACAAACACTTAGAAAAATAGACACTAAACCGAAAAGTAATCCATGTAAGAGCTTTTTCTTTTACAAAACATTTTATACAAAACAACATAGGTAAGAATATATATATAGGCAATTCCCAAAATAACCATTTACCTAGGCCTCGTACTTTCCCATTCACTTAAAAATTTTGTCGTGAAATTATTTGTAAGTACAATTTTGGGGGTCTAAATAAACCGGTTACGTAAATGTATTGGCGTTTTTCATTCCTTAACCATAATAAATGTACGGCTAGTTTGGTAAAGCATTGATTTATAGGGGATCGTCGATGTTTAAAATTGCTTTATAAATTGTAGTGGTCGAACGTGCAAGCTCAGGGGATGAAAGGGGTAGTAAATAGATGCAGGTGGGGCTTAAATGCTGGGTTGTTATGTAGGTAAGCAGAATTTGCGTTAATGAGGTCATATTGATTTTGGTCAGCTGTTTCTGAACTTCTAGAATAAGTGAATCTATGTTCAGGTCTCGGTAAGGTCTTTAAAAGATTTGACAAGCACGGGGAGCATGATGGCCGTTTCTTGTATTGGTTTGAGTATGTGTTTTATTTTTATTTGTTATTATTATTGCTGTACACAATCTTATTTTATTTAATTTCCCGTTTCACATACAAATACACTCTGACACAAAATATGAAACTGTTTTACGTCCGTCACATCACATTCGCAGGTCCAGTTGAAAACCAGCGTCAGGCAGCCTAGCTACCTGGCTTTTTGCTGAACTGGCCCTATTTGGCGCTGCCGTGAGGCACACAATAGTTAACCCTTATTTTCTTTTGTTTAGATTTAAGTATTTTTTGTTAATTTTTATTTAAGGTTGTGTAGGTAACTTGTGGTATGTGCCAAATAAACTTATTTTCTTTCTTTCTAGTCTCTGACAGATAATATTTCGTGGCCTATTGAGAGAAAAAGGGGAATCAAGTAGCAATAGAATTCTAAACAATTAGCATATATACGACGATTTTTAACACTGTATTGACTTCAGCTTTTCGGTAACTTGTAAATCTTAATCCATTTTTAAAATCTTTAATAACATTTTTGTCTTCCATCTATTGCGTTCCATCAACATTATAGCTGATGAAAGCACTTTTTTTAGGCCCTATGTTTCCCAAGAAAAAACCGTTATCCTCCTTCCAGAAACATAATTTACCTTAAAAAACCTTCTAAAAAACTTCATTTTCGCCTGTTTTACGTGTTTACGTCAGTATAAGAGTTATTCTTCCAAGTTTTACGGATGAGCGCCTGTCGAGTGGCCAATAAAACAACGGCCAACTTCTGTGAGACAGACTATAGTAGCAGTGTAATAAGAAACGTGCACAATGTCGTAACGAAAAAGTTGGATTATGTTTGTGAATAACGCCCTTAATGTTCAGAGTTGAGTGGTTTTGTGAAGATATCGGAAGTAGTTGGAATTGCTTTTGTAAAGGTTTTAACAGAGGAGGCTGGACGTTTTGTTTTCGTGGATGTCATGAAGGTAATTCTTTGGATTGATTTAACATTTGATGGAGATTGTTATCAGACCAGATCCGTACCGCCCTTGACTCCACTGTCCACAGCGCCCTTCACACAGCCAAAGACAGAAACAGTTGGAGGAAGATCATCCGTGAGAAGGTGATTCTGAAGGGAGGTCACGACCCTCAGCATTGAGGAATACGACGCAAGGAGGGAGGTTATCAGATCAGGGATAACCCAAGATTTCCCTGGTTTGATAACACTATCTCTCTACGAATAATGTTGATGATGATCATGTCATCTTTTTGTGTTCAACACTCAGATTACTGAAAACTATCTAAAGTTCACCGTGTTAAGGAAACTGCCACCATCAATCCTCCAAAAAATAAAAAGTAAAAATATATTTGCATTGTATAGATTCAATCTCTTAGTATTATATAATTGCATAGCACATGTGTGAGTACCATGTACTGTAAAGCCACCATTAAATGAGTACCTAAATCTTTCATTGACGCGAAATTACCCTGGTGGTTGAGTGAATGTCATGCTCACTTAAATGTCACGCTGATGGTGGCGGGTGTGTCGGGTCGTTTAGTTCCCTTCAAAATGGTTGAGTTGAATGATGGCTGATACATGCGTCATGTTCGTGAACGGGCGCTGTCAGTTGTGACTGGTCATCTCTTAGCTGCCACGGTTTATTTTAATTACTTTATTTTTTTAATTACTGATTTAATCTTTTACCCTGGACGCTCTTAACTTGCCCGTATTTCTACATTGTTCTCACATATTTTTAATTCTTAACATGAATGATGTAACCAAGATTTTGTAACATATTTTGATTTAAAAGAGTGTCCATGGAGTTTCTTGCCCGTTCTTCTCCATAGAGATCTACGCTACGGAATGGGCAACTACAGTACTTTCACAAGTTATTATGCCTTGTGACTGGGACTGTAGCTTCGCGTTTTATTTTGTTTTGTTGACTTTCAAAAGTGCCTGTAATGGTCTAATTGAAATAAATGCTTTGACTTTGACTTTGACTTTGACTTTCCATCACCTCCTTTTGGATATAGTTAAGATTTCGGATTCGCCAAGATTGCGATCTATAAAGCGGTCCATCATCCATTAGTTTTCCAATCATGAAGACAAAAGCAAGAAAGGAACACGTGTCTACAATATCTGATCCAAAATACTGGACTACGAGTATCTACAGACTTATTTAAGCAGCTGATAAAAATAGCACTAAAAACGTTCACTAAACGTGGGTATGAAAGCACCAATATAGCACATGTAAAACTAGATCCAACAAAGGAACACATGTATCAACGTAACCACGCACGTTCCTAGACAGCTAATTAACTATGTAGACGCAGGCACGCCCTAGTCCGCCCCGTAAATGAACCTAATTGATACGAAGGCAATTATTAGACAAAGGTTTTCATTACCTTAATGGTTTATTTTGGAAGATTTACTGTGGTGGTTCATGGGTTTACTTTATAGTTGACCCGGCTGTAATTTGTTTTTCTTTGTAAATCGTTGCATTTGAATATAGGAACTCGGCAGAAGCGTGAAAGTCTTGGCTAGCAGTATTACCAAGGGGTGCCGCACAGTATAATCTATTTCTGGGTTCTGGAGGTCAGATTAGCAGTCGCTCGATATTAATTTACACTTTCGGTGCAAATAATTCGTTTGTGCGCGCAGCCCGCCTCCCAAGTCGTCTTTATACGTAGCTATATGATTTGCGCATACAAGTAAAAATAAATTATTTGAACTAGCAGCGAAAGTAATAAGCTGCATCAGTAAACGGAGACTTAGGACACTCCAGCCAACGCGGCAACGGTGAATAATGGACTAGCTCAACGTCCGTCCGTCTTATGACGCCAGGCCGTGTCAACGGCGCGTTCGTGTTCCACGCGCGCCTCAAGGAGATGTCATCCAATCGGAAGGGGTCCGAGAGGCCCGATGCCTGCCAGGGCTGCGGGACTGTTCGAAAGAGATACCGTGGCCCTGGAACACAAAGGGTTAAGAAGGAAATGGATGGGTTTTAGTAAGTAGAAGTCTGACACTCCCTTCCGCTCCGCCCAGGGCGGCATCATTTGATGATTTCCAATCCATCAAAAAAAAAATGGGACACTCCAGCTAATGTTACATGATCTGATCAGGAGCACCGTTCTAGCACTAGGTGTGTAACCAACTAATCCTCCGAACATCTCACGAAAATATCTCAGAAGGTAGGTACCTAGAGAACGTGGCTGTAATCTGCACAAAACAGGTATATTGATTGGCTCACAACTGTTTTCCATTAACGCTACACAATCCGCATACATACCGACGTTAAGGCGTTGCTCCATTGCGATCTAGGGCTACGTATACAGCCGTCCTCCTTCTATCGCATTCTCGTGTACTAGCTATCCAACTGAACTTATTGTATAGATAGTCCGGTTTTTGATATTTTATGACACCGAACAGAAGGCACGCCAAGTGCAACTTGCGTCTCGATTTAATTTTATGTAAAAACAGGATTTTTGTTGGGAAATATGTCAAAATTGATGTAACAATCACGAGTTTGCTTCGCTTTGTATGAAATGAAGGTAACATCAGCCACTGTTACCCACGGCAATGAAATGTATGGGTGCTTTACCTAAGTTATGAACATAGAGGTTTGCCATGATAGCTGTGTGGTTCAATGCCAGCTATCGTAGCAAACCTCTACGTGCATATCTTAGGTAACAGTGGATGGTCGACTTTAATTCGCTTCAGGCCCACCATTTGTAGACTTCAAAATTATTGTATACTCGCGTTTTATGTCCCCGTATGTCTCGTTGAACTGATTGGAAAATATTTTTGAAGAACATTTTGATTATCGGATTTCAATAATTAGTTCATCCTCGGGTGAATTGTTGACGTTGATGTTTCATAAGATTTTCATTAATAACGTTTTTAATTATGAGCAAACATGAGAGAAAATTTGGCATATTTTATATGCCTGGAGTAGATGTATATTATGAGATACGTCACTGAAGACTATCTTTTGGAAGAACATCAATATAATGCGGAAGTCCTATATTTAAAGCAACGTGACGTAAATATTCACACATAAAACAGAATGCATGGAATGCGTATACATTATGCCATTTATTCTTCGAAATCCCAATTAAAATACGTCCACATAACACAAAATCCACCACCAAATCCAACTATTCTAATTTCTAGCTCACAGGTACTCTGAATAAAATACACCGAAGCTTGTTAAACCACGTTAGTGAGCAGCGAATCGGTTAAATTCGGACGTTTCATTACAAGAATTTGATTTATCGGACGAACTCTGAAACACTGGGCACGTAGCGAACATTCTACAGGAGTAATTTGAATGCGATAGCTGTGTACTGTGTTCATAATGACTGCGGGATTTAGCTCGTGGAGGTTTATTAATCGTGACTGTCAATTATTATTCAGCCTTTTCGTTGTCAGATAGGACTTAAGTTTCAATTGGCTCAGTTGAATAGTCAGATAGGACCTACGTTTCATTTGGTGCAGTCTGTTTGAGGATCAGTAGGTGCGAACTTAGGCAGGGGCTTAACTTTGTGTAATTTAGGTATTTCATTAAAGCTGTAAAGAAAAACCTCATGGGGAAACTGGCATACCCTAGAACCAAACATTCGGCGTCATGACTTTCAATCCGTACTTGGCCGGCGGCGGCGTGGTAGATTATAGCCGAGCCGTGAGAATATTACACGCTAATTATAATTAGTGTATATGTTAAGGCTAATAGCCGAAGTGGGGCTACACCTAGTTTTAGCCGGCTACAACTAGGTGCAGCCGATCACATACGGTTAAACTTAGATGTATCCTACTTATCTTCGGTTAGAACTAGGTTTAGCCTTCATCATAGCGGCTAGAACCAGGTGCAGCCGCACACCGGTGGTTAAACCTAGGTGTATCCTATTTATCATCGGCTACAACTAGGTTTTCAGTTCAGTTAAGCATTTTATCACAACTCGAGGACAAGGATACAAAAGATGCCATTGCAAAACTAAATGTGGTAATATAAAGTGCCTCTGTAAAGCAGCTGGTATTTTGTGTAACTCTAAATGTCATTAAAGTTTATCTTGTTTGAATAAGTGATAGATTCTTGCAACATACTATCACATGAAGAGTTTGTTGATTGTTTTTTTTTTATAATTAAAAGTGAGTCAAAGAGATCTTACTTGTTTTAACATAAAAATGTGAGAGAGGAGTACAAATACGTACGTGGTTGATTATTTCATGGTTAAGAAGTAAAACTTTTTTTTTTATGTTTAATTTTTTATCTTTGCGTGTAAGATGTCTAGTTTTTTACTTCTGCAGAGAAGATTTAAATTGTGAGTTTTATTAATTACTTATAAGTATAATTATAAATGTCACTTCAACACGTCTTTTAATTTTTCATTATAATAGAATCAATCGGGAAACGCAAGACAAGAATCTCAAAACAAAACCAAAATGCTTAACTGAACTGAAAACCTAGTTGTATCGGATGATAAATAGGATTCACCTAGGTTTAACCACCGGTGTGCGGCTGCACATGGTTCTAGTCGCTATGATGAAGGCTAAACCTAGTTCTAACGAAGATAAGTAGGATACATCTAAGTTTAACCGTATGTGGCCGGCTGCACCTAGTTGTAGCCGGCTAAAACTAGGTGCAGCCGCACTTCGGCTATTAGCCGTAACATATATTCAATCTTTGCTTTCTTTAGTCCTTCTTAAGCCCAAAATTCGATAACAGGTACAAAATACTAAATTATTAGGTACAGTATTAAATACAGACTCAGAGCAAAGGTGTTTTTTTTCGGTCAGTTACCAAGATATATCATTAATTGAAAAGAGAACATCAACATCAGTCAATACTGGCCAGGGACACAAAAATATGGCAAATTGAATTTATTAAAATGAAACTATATCGAAAATATCCAAGCAAAAGAAACTCAACAAAAATAATAAGCTGAAGAAACAGTTGTATCAGGAGCAAACGAGACTTACGAGTATTGCATCGCTCTCTGAACATAAAAATTGAAACAAATTATTAACTGGCCATAAATAAGGGTTCGAAGCTCGATATCTGGCAGACAGCCAGCAACGCTTTAGATAGGAAAAACCTCTTGTTCGAGCTGGAAGCTAGCAAGGACATTCGGACATGCAACTAATGGGATTCTGTGATTACAGCCGTGATTTATGCTAAGTATTTGAACCTCTTCTAGAACAATTTCTTAGTATTATTCACGAAGATACCGAGAAAAGAATGAATTCGTTCAGGACTTTCTCTCTAGAAGCACCATTTTTTAAAGGCATTTTACTTTTGTGAATGTTTTTGGTCGTTGACCTTTATAAAGCGTTTAGTTCCAAATAGATATATTTACTTATGGTTGGGCTTTTTAAAGACTGTGACAAAAGAATAAATTTGCTCAAAAATAAACACAATAGATATACTTAGTTTTGGTGAGTAAAGCACCTAATGGACAGGCTAAGTAATTCTCGCTAAAAACGCTTCGTGAAAAATAGAAATGGAATTTACTTAGGATAAGTAATTTGGGTAATAGCGTGATAAATTCATGTCCTACTTAAAGACTAAGATACAAAAAAAAAGCTTTTTAATAAAATATGATAAACGACTTGGTATACAAAAAAAAAGTAGTATTCCGTGTAATGTTGTGTCCATTAAAATACTTGGGAGCTTTATTTTCACGGTTGTTGTTCAGATTACATTCATCCTTCAGGACAAAATGTAGTCTTTTGGTGACGTTTCAACGTCGACAGGGTTCTTGCAACTTTCTCATGAAATATTTATATAATCATTTATTATTAGTTATTAACGTTCTACTGCTGTAGTGAATTGGTTATAATGCAACGGCATGTCTTTACAAGGGATAGAGATTTGAGAAACAGAGTATGAAGTTTCTTAATACTCCACAGGAAAAGGAGGATGCTTGGACCAGACGGGTGTTGTGTCTGGTGGGCTACTGTCCGTCCGTCCCTCCGTCAGTCCATCCGTCTGTCGCCAAGCTGTATCTCATGAACCGTGATAGTTAGCCAATTGAAATTTCTACAGATTATGTATTTCTGTTGCCGCTATAACAGCAAATACAAAAAAAAAAACAGAATTAATATAATATAAGTTATATTTTTACTCGTTTTTATAAATAATGGTACGGAACCCGTTGTGCACGACTCCGACTCGCACTTGGCCGGTTTTTTTATATCGTTTTAAGTCGCGGATAACTTTAATAGCGCGATTCAGATTATTGATGTTTGTTCTTCACGTGTGTCATAGATGGCGCTGTGGTACTTTTTGTAATGCCGCTACAACTTCCCCCGTTTCACTTACCTCTGTCTATTGCTGTCTATCGCCCAATCTTTAGAAAAGATGAGTTTGAGTTTGTTCTGCTTCCTCCATCCATAACCATAGTTTTTTACAAATAGTCATTTGTAGATCTTTGTCAGTCGTACGACTAGTCAGAAGTCGAAAGTCTGACATCCAGTCTTACTAAGAGGTATCATAATACCCAGTTTTTGGGTTGTGGAGGTCAGATAGTCAGCGCTTCATATAAAAAACTGCTAGCTGCATTGCTTAGACTGGAAGCCGACCCCAACAAAAGTTTGGGAAAAGGCTAGGCAGATGAAGTACCTACTTCGTAGAATTTAGACACTACATAAATATCTGGTTCCCTCATTGCTTTGGACCGAAAGACCAACCCTATTATATACTTTCAAAACTTTTCATCGTTCGACATGTATGAATGTTACAAGCTTTCAAATCTCATCTCTAAACTAATACCTGTGAGTTGAGGGGTTCCATTCTTCACGCATCACCATGCCTTCGCGTGGGGTGTGCCAATGGGGCGGAAAAGTCGTCAGATAGTGCCTTCCTGCGTTTTTCGCGCAACTTTTACCACGGTGAATATTTTTTGACATGTTTGTGACGTACAACTTCAATACTTTGTAGACTCAGTTTTTCATTGAGGAATTCCTGATTACCTCGTTGACATAAGCAAGAATCTTTTTATAATCCTTTGAGTATGACTATGGATGGCTATAAGAGTGTGCGTAGACCAAAGAAACGATGAAAATGGAAGAAGAGGACATACTGCAACGACTCTAAATAAAAGAACAAGGAGTAGGGAAATGACCATGACATACCTACAAGTATTAATTTAAAGACATCGGGCTATTACTTTACGGTTGTTTTAATTTAATTTTATAATATATTTATAACGTTTAATTACCGTTTAATTAAATTATATAATATAACGTTCTTAACTTCGTTCGTTAACTTTTAACAACGTTATTTATAACGTTAAGAAAAGATTTTTCTTCGGTGCAAGCAAAGAAGAAAGCTTTTCTTTTTTACTGAGCTCTATTTAGTAACACCTGCCGCTCGTGAAGCTTTTATGTTTCACTTACTTACCTGTTTTTTATTTAACCTGAACCACCTACTTATTTCAATGTTTCTTTCCTTAAAGAGTTTTCTACTGTACTGTAGTTAACTAGTAGGCACTAAGTATAGCTTCAGTCTACAGAATAGTATAGACGAAGCTGGTATAATTTGTCAAAGGATAACGTCCATCAACACACCCAAGTTAATTGTCGGCAAAGATAAGAGCTCTTTGTCAACGGTAGGTGATATTTCCTTGACCGAAGCTACGAATCTCTGGGAGAGGCGGAATCTAGCTTTAGATTTAGCGTTAGTTTCCTTGTAATTTCCGAATTTAATGATGCGGGACGAAATACACAATTATATTTAATAAGGCATTATTTTTCGTATTCATGACGTGTTCCTTTATTAGAGTCAAAAAAGCTTCGACCAGGGGAGTTACTATGACGTCTTAGAACAATATTGTTTCATTCTTATTGCAAGTGGGAAAGAGATGGAGCTAGACGACCTGTATAGCTCCGTCCCTTTCCCACACTGGAATAAGAGTAAAACAATACTGCTTTAAGACGTCATGGTAAGCCAGCAGGACTCTGCCACATCGACTGCGTTGGTGACCCCAAAAGGCAGGTGGAATTACACATAGACAAGGACAAAAGGTAAACCATAGTTTGTTTTTAGGCTGATATTTGGATAATAATTTTGACTAAGTATGGTCAAAATTATTATGGCAGATATAAATTATTTTTGACATAGGAGTACCTATGTCAAAAATAATTTTATGCTACAATTAATAACAGGAACCAAGTATTAAGGGTGTAAAACACCTCTTAACGAAGCCGAAAGGCACTGGTTCTCCCTGTCATTGCAATAATTTTTTTGTTCTACACCATACCTGGGAACCTTCTAGTTACGGAGATATTAGGGGTCAAAGTTCCAACTTTTTGACAAGTATTTTTTAAAATAAAAGTTTTTAATGTAAGATTTTTACTTTAAACTCCTCCACGACCCCCGTACTATTCAATCCGTCCATCAGCACAATGTTTTGAGTGCGTTACATTGAGTTCTACCATTAAACATGATTTTACACCCCCCAAAAAAAAGTCGTTTCCCAGCATTAATTTTTGCGTAAAGTTACTTAGTTTCATGTACAGAATGCTTGGTTGACGGCTTCGTGATGAGGTGATTTACACCGTGTATAGCGTCGTTTTTAAAACTGAACGACTCTTTGACAATACGAAGTGCCTGTACTTAGTGTATTTGAAATTATTACTTTTAGTTAAATATAAGGCTTCATCATTATCATCTTCCTACCTTTGTCTCATGTTATACTTGGGATCGACGCAACACTTTTTTTTTCTTCCAATCCTTTGCTAATAGTTCGCGCTAACATTTACACCTTTTTTTTTCATACTAAGCCTCAAAAAATCCATCCACCATTTCAGCTTAATTTATTATATTCAATTCAATGTATACATAACACAATCACTATAATCCTATTCCAGCTCTATACGTATTATAATTACTCATATTTTATCCCTTACATAATTCTACCCAAACCGCCCAAATCCCAGATTTCCGCACACCAGACTTGGCAGTTCCAGTCTCTGTCCACTTGCCCGTGAAGGTTGTCGTCAGACAGGGATGCGGGCAGAATAATTCCTACCCGCTTTTGTGGCAAGATAAAGTGTCGTACCAAACGTGGTCACGAATACTGGTCAAGAATAATGTGACGGCCCAATGATTTATGGATCTGCATTCGTATTATGGCGGTTTCGCAGGAAATTGTATGTTTTCGGTCCTATAGTGGCCTCAAAGGACCAAATGTTTTTGCGTTCTGAGTTTATGAGGTGAAGAAAGTCTATTTTTATTTGGAAATTGAAAGTGAAGTCGACTGTAGTTCTTATTTTAAATCTTTTAAAGACGATCGTTCAAAGGATCGTAGATAAAGTTTAAGTCTATAGAGATTCTCAGTTCACAAAGCAATTACTTTAAGTCATGCGCATCGCTTTGCTGGCAGACTGGCAGTGTATTAAGCTATTTAAACGATGACAGCAAGCCTTACCGTTGCGAGCAGACTTGCTTTAGATTTATATCTTCGTTTACGTGAAACCTATGTCTACCTGTAGACTCAATTAGTCATTGTTGTTACTTTTTCGAGTATTCTATCTATTTTATGTCATAATGGCTTAGTGGCTAGCGTCCCGTTTAAGTCATTTTTCATTTATTTTCAAAAGTAGCCAAAGTTACCTCAAAATCAGTTATCTGCCAGTAAAATTCCCGTAACAATCAGTCCAGCCATTTCGGAGGTTACGTGAAACAAACAGACAGACAGAAATGGTTATAAGTGCCATATATACTTTCATACGCATTCGGTAAAAAGCTGTTAGGTATTTTGAAATTACAAACATACACCTTTTTATTGAAGTGAAACTTCTTATGCGACTTCCAACAAGTTTAACGTTCTAATGGAGGGGTAATATTTTCTATTACCCACTAAGAGATGGCGCTATTACATGATTTGTGACTATGTAGTTTTACTAGGTACGCAAGATGGCGTGCAAACAGTCATGCATTCGACTCTTCGGTGTGACCAGCCTTCGCTCAATTTCCATAAGTAGAATAACCTCGATAAACTTATGTAATAACAAGTTAAATAAAAGCTTTTAAAAAGTGTACAACAATAAAATAATAAAATATTATTTAGAAGCTCAATAAAATAACGAGAGTGAATGTGTGAAACTCGAACGCATGCGTGTAGTATTACGAAGTTTCACTTCTTCCGCGCGGAGGGACTCCACGTACTATTTTTTTTATTTATAGATTGAACACAAATAACGATAGACTCAGATAACTACTTACTAACAAAGGCGAACACTACCTAAACCAGCGTTCAATACGAGTATTTCGCCAAATCTCGTGGTCGTAAGTCGACGTACTAAATCTGGGGATCCCATCGATTGCCAATAATGTCTGTAATTACTGCCCTCGCCGCCTCGCCCGTTAATCTAACTTAGGATTATGCCCGCCCGTGCCAAGTTTAGTTAAAAAATATTGGTACAGGTAGCTGGTTTGTTGTTTAAAAAGGTTGCTAAATTTGGTTATTATCGAATTCGGATTAGAATTATTCTTAGTGTTTGGACAGCAAGTTTTTATTGTCATCAGATGTAACCGTCTGTAATCCCCATACTTTGGGTTCCGGACACACCATCTTTTATTTTGAGTATTGTATCGGATCTCGCTTCTTAAGAAACACTTTGTCATTAATTATTCTTACACAGTCACTTTTCATCATAACAAGCGCAAGTGCTTTTCAAAAGCTCTTTTGTTTTAAATTAAGTTTTTAGATACTAGTCACTTAAAACTAGATAAGTTTAATTAAAATTTTCTTTTCTTGTACAACTTCTGTGTTTACCTTTAAGTGATTGTTGTACTGATGTAATTAATGTTAGCATGTTACCTTAAGCATAAAACCAGTGTGGACAATTGTTGGTGGACCAATAAAAAAAAAAAAAGCAAAGCATTTGGAATGTTATAGGCTCAGTATATAAACTGTTTCCTATGTACTGTGTATGTATTTGTTTGTACTGCACAACCATTTCCGTCCTAGCTAAGTTGTACCTCTTAACTAGAACTCCACCAACACTCACAACATCGCAAGAAATTTACATTATTATCAACAACCACATAAATCCAAAAACTCCAGGTTCATACAAAAACTTGCGCACAACAATAGAAGGATGGCAGGACTAGTTCCAACCATTCCAAGCCATTTCTCTGGGTGTTGGGAGGCTGGTCACGTGGCTCCGTTCAGTTATACGCGCCAGCCCCCGGCCACGGTTTGATATGCTCTCTTAAGTGCCCCGGATACTGGGCACTTCGGACCCAAAAATATATGCTCAGTTTTGGAGACATTTAGATTTGTGAGTAAACAAAATGGATGTCGGCAGGTATTTTTTGGCCTAAAGGTTTTTTTTTGACGGTCAAATACAACAATCTATTCACTGATGTCTAATATATTGGTCCTATTGTTGCTAATGTATGTATTTTGTTTACAATTCATACGTTTTCTTGTTGAAAGTCAGTCAACTTTGAAATTGAATGATCAAGTTAAGGGCAACAAACAATACAGGAGCAAATCTACCCACGAAGTTTTCAGGCAGAAATTAAAATGATCCATCTAATACTAATAACAAAGCTGAAGAGTTTGTTTGTTTGCTTGAACGCGCTAATCTCAGGAACTACTGATTCGATTTGTAAAATTCTTTCAGTGATAGATAGCCGACCTAAAGGAGCGGAGCTGCAATGACCGCCAAAACGGGAAAAATGTGACGCAAACGAAGTTGCGTGGGACAGCTAGTTTTAGTATATAATTTGCTTTTATTTTTAATTTAAAACCTCGGTAACCTATACGGACGGGTTATTTTTATTTTCGTTTTTAGTAAACACGAAAATTTAATTCCCAACCCTCTCACTGCGCGTTGTACCTTAACCCTTTCGTTACGTAGTCGGCCACAGATATAAACGTCTGAAACGTCTCGAGAGCGACATTAGTAGTCGAGAACAAACTGAGCTGTCAGTTTGAGCCAAATATCTACTTTTGTTTGGGACATTCGCCCCAAGCAGACCTTATCAGGTGACAAGACAATATTTTGTGGAAAGATTGTAAATATGGGAGTAGGCTTGAAGCAAAGCATGATTTGGGGAAACTTTGAGAATACAAAGTAGGTGGGTTTTGTTCTGAGTTTTGTATTTGTTTCATGATATTATTTAGAATTTAGGTCTACATTAAAGTCATCATCTGCCGAGCCCAGCTATGTCTGGGTCGGCTTCCAGTCTAACCTGCTGCAGATCAGACCAGTATTTTATATGGAGCGACTGCCTATCTGACCTCCAAAACCCAGTTATTACTAGGTTATAGAATACCCCTTGTAGGTTATTGTTGTTTACTTGTTTTAGGTCTAAATTAAATTATTATAACAATATATTCGGAGCTACGACACTCAGATAGCGGGTCAACCTGGACAAAAAGACAACCAGTGGCAGTGGTTCAAATTAGCCCTAATTCCGAATAGCTAGAATATTTGGAGAAAATCTTTAACTAGCAGTGGGATGGTACGTCCTATTAGTAACAAAGGTTTACGACTACACAAAGTGATTTTTCTCCTGCAACAGGATTCATCAGATTACCCGCAGATAACACAATCAAGACATTAATAACTAAATAACCCTAAAATATTTACATGCACGTCTTTCAAACCACCCATTACGATACCCATTGGCGTTTATGTGCCCTAATAGACATACATGAGACGGTCAATGTGACATAGGACACCCTCTGTTTTCACCCCAACGAAATCAAATAAAAACATTGCCTTGCAACAGTTATCCGCGGTATCTATAACGTTTAGCAGAATGGGGATAACAAGAAATGAGTAATAAAGTATAACGTTCTTATTCTTCACTGACGACGCGCCCCTGCTTTGCACAGTTTTTACGACTTGAAAAAATATGGAATTTCTCTATTATATTATGTAATTTTAATATTCATTTATCATACATAATGTGGTCATACAGACAGACAGACCATACAACCGATTTTAATTTATAAAAATAAGATGCCGCTAGTCGTGTCGGCCAATGAGTTAATAGCCAGAAGCCTCGACCAACATCTGACGAGGCTCTCGCTTGGCAGTTGGATCAAGAGCTTGATTCAGAAAGCAGTTCTTCTGGACACGGGTCGTATTGTTAGTAGGTTTTTTTCTCAAGAGCCCTGACTGACCTCCATTAGCTTGAACCCTGTTCCCGATGCCGATCGCAAAAATTTAAAAAGAATGAATAAAGAAATATCTAGTATAAGATGCTGTGCTATGGGCAATTGTTCATACATAGATGTCTCGTCTGATATTTTAAAAATAAAGTGGGGACACCATTTTGAATATTCCCATTTAATGTCTCCCAACACTACTATTTTTAACGCTCGTTTTGCATTTTGATCTTAGTTATCGAGCATTCGATAAATTGTACATTTTGATGCTCTCATTATCTTTATTGCTCAAGGTTTTTTTTATTGTAAGGGTGAATACGGCCTTAGGCAGTATTAAAATGAATTTTCGATGTTGCAATTATAAAGTTTGAATATGTGCGTGGGGTTGAGAAGCTAGGGGTTCTAAATATTATCACGGCTGGTTTCGTAATTTGTCACGAGTAAAAGGAAAAATCTACGCAGCAGTAGATTTATGTATTGGAAAGTGTGAGCAGATGACACCGTTGAACTTTTTTGTTGAAAGAAACACGCGTTTTGTCTAACTTATTAAATGTGTGCCTCATTGTCAATGGAAGCGCGGGTTTGTGAGAAATGGGAGAGGGGTGAAGCCTTTGCTCAGGAGTAGAACAGAAAAGGTTTTTTAAAAAATGTCAAAGTAAAGTATTTCATTGATCCCATTTTACTAGCCAAAACCTAATACATAGCTATCTAATCCAGCAGATTTTTTTTTTTTTTTTAAATTTGGTGGAGCTCTATTCAAATCTAGCAAAATATAGCTCTGAATTTCTTGCTTTGTTTTTTGTTTTATACGGCGAAGAATAAAACTATCGCTGTAACATAACAACATATTTTTCAACCAACATTATTGTTTGTACAACACCGCCAATCTCTATCCGTCTGTGTCGGTGGGACACAAACTTTTATCTCGTTGGGGAAACTAAAAATATCCCCCATTGTGTTATACCATCAAAGAGTTTGGGGTGATGGATTAAGCTTGTATCGACGTCCATGGCACGTGTCCACTGGAGATAAGAGATGTAATACTAAACGTTGTAGTGAGGGAGTTTGTCCTGATTGTACTGTTGCAGATTTGAAATGGTTGATACGTGGGATTATGCAACTTAATTACTAGGTTTTATGTGCAGGTTGTTTTTGGCGTGTGCATTTTCTGCAAGAGAGTACGCCAAAATAATAATTTAAAAAGAGGAAAACGACTTCGTCGATGATTAAATTTACCTGAACTTTTCGGTTCTCAAGACTCAAATTAAGTAAGTACGTGAAATTAAAATTACATCAAGAAAATAAATAATCTCAATAAACAATAATACAATTTGGTTAATTAAAATCATCAAATAACATTACATTACATAAAATGTCAGCTATAATTTTAAGATTAAAATTACATGCATAAAATGTTATAAATTTCAACATTACAATAGCTTGTCATTTAGAAAATCGCTAACAGAATAATAAACTATTTCTATCAATAATTGTGAAAGTCTATTTTTTAAATTCATTGCGGTTTTTTCTTGACACTCTTTAATTTGTTTAGGAATTTTATTGTACAATCTGGGAGCCATTGCAAATACGCTTTTATACTTAAACTCTGTAAAACTATGTAGGTAAAAAGGGGCGAGCTTGAATTGTCATCTACTTGGCGCAAATTCAGACTCTGTGGTGCTACTGACAAAGATCTGATGGAAAAACATTTGCCATACCTGAGAATCAATCCCAAGATCACGTCATGCTCAACAGTAGCGGTCGCGACTAACGAGGCAGTAGAAGTGTGAATAGAAGAATAGATATTTCCCTATATCATAATATTTTCACAAAACACAAAAACATTCCCATCAATCTAAAAAACACAAAAAAATCAATCACTGATAAAATTTCAATGTTATTTAATACCACATACGAATAAATGAGCAAAAACTCCGCTCATTAATATTGATGCTGCCTTCAATTGTTTGCAAAAATTAATTCAATTTTTTTGGGTAAAATAAAATTGCTTCGAGTATGCGTAAGTTAGAACGAGGGGAGAGATTTATCATATTACCGATTACTTCTTGCACCGAAGGCCCCGGTTGATATTAATAGCCGCTGTGCAATTTACCAAATTGTAAACATAAATTGGGATTTTTTAGGGCAGATTGATATTAATTTTGTTTGCCTTGTAAACAGTTTCTAGGTACAATGTATTTGTTTGAGTTTCTTTGTTGAATGGTGATGTTTTTAACCAAGTGAAAGGCTATTATAGAATTGAATAAGAATTTGCAACTTATTAAACCAATAGCTGTCTTTTATCTTTATTTTTACGTTTCGAAAAATTATTACTAGCACGCGGTATGAATGTAGATAAAAGTAGAGGAAGACCAAACCATAACTGTTCTAATTGTGCTGTGTAAAGGATGATATGGCAAGAATAGAGGTGTCCGATGGGATGACAAATAAAAGAAAAGTATGGAGGTAGAATACATGCTGCACCGACCCCAAATAAACCGGGCAGGAGAGTGATGAATTACACTAATCACGCCCCCTGTCATTGTCATTCAACCACCAAATGATCCTTATAGCACTTAAGTTTTACCCAGCTTTCATTTCAATTTTGAACTCAGTTACACCAAAGTATCAAATCAATTAAACTCAAAACTTCAAGTACCGAAAGCGACAATTTCCACCCAAAACAACTCGCAAATGACCAACAACCCAGTAAATGTTGCAATTTAAAATCACAAACTTCTCTTCTAAAGTTATTAGGGAATTTTACCAAAATTTCTGACGCAACCATTCGTAATTATGATGTAAAAAAGTTTTCTAATTACGTCGTCGCTCAAACGCTAAGTTGGCCTGTAAATATATAAATGGAAAATAAGTGTCGTTACTCGGGCCGCCTAATTTGACGCTAAAACGACAGTCTGGTGAAGGTCAATGTTAACTAGATAGTGAATTAACTTGCTATTCTGACAAGTGATAGATGTGATGAATAAATTATTTGAACCCATAAACTTTGTAACAAGAAAGGACAAATAAAGACATCGCATTAACGACGCTTGCAGATCAAAAAGCGACCGCACATACGTTTAGCCGACACCAGTCCTTGTTGGTAGACCAATCAGCCAGAGGGGTGAACAACTTAGAGAAGATCGCAAGAATTCATTAACCAGGAAAGTATGAAACCAAAAACGTCTAAATAAAAACCAATAATATATTTTTATTTCCTATAGGCCTACATGGGCACATAAAAAAGCAACAAAATTGAACCAAAAACGTCAAAAAGGTGCTCGGTTCAACAAAATTGAAGAGGCCTATGATACTCACCAGTTGGTGAGACAATGCTGCCTAGACTTACAATTATAATGATGTTTGTTTTTACACATAAAGTTACATCTTTTTCCCAAACAAGTGGGTACCGAAAGCCCAAACGAATACTTGTTTGGTCCTTTGGTACGAGAGTCTGCTCCTGATTACTTTCGCCTACTAAAATAGGGGAGAACAAACTTAGGGTTAGCTTACGAGTTGAGTTTTCCAGGAATAAAATAAGTGTGCATTTACCTACTTCGCTACCTGACTCCTCATCATCATCATCATCATCATTTCAGCCGAAAGACGTCCACTGCTGGACATAGGCCTCCCCCAAGTGTCGCCTTCACCAGGTCATCGGTCCACCTGGTGGAAGGGCTTCCAACGCATCGTCTTTCGGTTCACCGTCGCTATTCCAGAACTTTTTGTCCCCATCGGCCATCCGTTCTGCAAGCCATGTGCCCTGGCCCACTGCCACTTAAGTTTGGCAATTATTCGGGCTCCGTCGGTAACCTTGGTTCTCTTGCGGATGTCCTCGTGCCTGATTTGATCACGCAAGGAAACTCCTAACTGAAAATTAATATTCACCGTATTCCTAGAATTTGCCCTTGGAAAACAAAGCTTACCATCTTAAAAATGAACTCATTAAGTATTCATTGCAACAATTTATTATTATTTGGGTAAATAGTAAACGCAATGGTTTTATCGTTTATCTACTTTCTAAAGAAACAATGTAGAGATAAACGAACCTCAATAAAGACAAAAAGTACGAAACAAAATGATAAATAGCAAAAAATAGCGAAAAAAACAACAAACCGATCCAAACTTCTTTCATAAAAGGGAACTAATACATTTGAGTTGCAAGTTTCTTTCTCTTCAATTTAATATTGCTGAAAGGGTAAGAAAGTGTAGGTACAGCGGTGACTGATGTGTTTTCTTTACATAATGTAATAGCTCTTTGGGAGAATAGACTTTACTGTTTTTGTATTGATAAGATGAGAAAATAGAAGAGTAGGTAGTCATCCTGGTCTTTTGCCCGAAAGCATTTAAAATGTTTCGGGGTAAAAGTTTGTGGCGTCGAAATAATGAAGGTTTTAAAGTGCTGGCCAGTAATTTATATTTTGGTTCTTGCTTAGGTAAAGCGTGCATAAATACCTACGTGTTTAATTTTAAATTATATTTAAATGGTGTATATTTTATTGGTGTACACGATTTTAGCTATTGTTTTAAATGGGACAAGGTTAACGATAGTGTAATCAAGTTTGTAACAGAAGTGTACAAGGCGTGCCTACTTTGGGCATGCGACAAAACTTTTGTGCATTGCATGTTTTACTTAGCACGATGATAAGCAATTGAAAGTAAAACATATTGTGTAGTAATTTTCATGACTAATAAGGTTTAATTTAACTCTTTGCCACTTAAATTACACTGTAATACACTGTTAAATTCTGTTGTTACGACTGAATACAGATACTGTTAGCCTACATCATCCCAGTGATGGGCACAGGCCTCTCCTCATGGCTTCCAGTTGTTATGATCCAGGACCAATGTGGACCACTGGTCGCTGGTCTTATCCAGCTCGTCCAACCGTCTTCTTTGAAGTCTGCCGCCTTCACACCGAAATGCCTTATTTAATTTAAGTCGATCTTTACTTTACAATCTAATAAATAAATGCATTATGTTGTTTTTTATTTCTCATGTAATGTTTACTGTGTTTTGTACTTATCTTTGTACCTAGTTGTTAAACAGCGTAATATAATCATTGACGTGTGTCGACTATTAAGTGTATTAATCATTTTAATCCTAAAATATATTCAGTGTATATCCAAATTACTATTCGAAATTGTTACCCCTCACTATAACAAACCAAAATCGAACTCCCCAGAAACATGATTACCGTCATCTCAAACCGGTAACGAAGAACAAACGAACTCGCATCAATCAAGTCTGTAGTAAGCAGTGTTTTAATGACATTATTTCCTAATACCCGACGACAATTTCCCTGCCTAACTGTGTTAAGATGGCGCACGTGATTTTCGATAAATTTTCAATGGTTGGGGTAATGTACAAAGGCTTATAATCGAATGTGATTTATTATGGAGATTATAACGTGAACAGATTGGTGGAGGTGTTATTTAGTATATAATAAAATATGGGGAATGTTGGTTTTGATGTTTATTTATCATAAAAAAGTCAGTTCTTTAAGTAAATCATTTCAAGGGGGCAAAAGTTAGCAAGGAAGGACCTCAAGAAAAAAAAGAATGAATTCCTCCCTTCCATAATTTAGTAAGCCACAAAATACTGGTGATACGGGCAAATGGTATTTTCTAAACAAATAGGTAATGTTACCTATATTTATCTTATAGGTAAGTAACATTTGTCCAACATGAGTCAACATGTCGAACTTGATTAATGATCCACCTACCATTACCTTGGGGAATACAGCGTAGTGACAACTAATGAACATAGGTATCTATATATATAAAAGAAAGTCGTGTTAGTTACTTCACTTATAACTCAAGAACGGCTGAACCGATTTAGCTGAAAATTGGCAGGGAGGTAGTTTAGAGCCAGGAGAAGGACATAGGATACGGTAGGGTAGGGTAGGGTAGGGTAGGTAGGTAGGATAGGGTAGGTAGGTAGGGTAGGGTAGGTAGGTAGGGTAGGGTAGGTAGGTAGGGTAGGTTAGGTAGGGTAGGTAGGTAGGGTAGGGTAGGTAGGTAGGGTAGGGTAGGTAGGTAGGTAGGGTAGGTAGGTAGGGTAGGGTAGGTATGTGGGTAGGGTAGGTAGGTAGGGTAGGGTAGGTAGGTAGGGTAGGGTAGGTAGGTAGGGTAGGGTAGGGTAGGTAGGTAGGGTAGGGTAGGTAGGTAGGGTAGGTAGGTAGTAAGGGTAGGGTAGGGTAGGGTAGAGTAGGTAGGTAGGGTAGGGTAGAGTAGGTAGGTAGGTAGCGTCGGGTAGGGTAGGTAGGATAGGGTAGGTAGGTCGGATAGGGTAGGTGGGTAGTAAAAAGTGCATTGCAACGCATGCTGGGTACAGCTAGTTCTAAATAAAATAAGCTTCGTCAAGGTCATTGCACTGATTAGATATGGCCTTAATATGGAATCTCTCATCTTGTCGCCGATAAACTATTCAAGAAAGTAAAATTACGAAAATGATATTGTGTGGTCCTTCGAGCCGGATATAATGAGTTAATGTAAAATAAAAACTAAAACATAACAAAAAATATGGTGTCACAAAGTCAAATAAAATGACCTAAAAACCCGCTTAAATAATTTCGAAACCCATATTACCAAGGAAATTGTCGGAGAGGTGTTTTAATAATAAAAGACGACAAGGTTCACAATTTCTCCAAACGAAAAGATATTTACTAAAGATTTTCGCTGGCAAATAGAATTACCTGCCCTCGACAATATGCAGCCGGGAGAAAAATTATGCCAAGGAAATCAGCCGGTGCTTCTTGCAAGAACAACCTTTATAAAACGAGGGATGAAATTGCGTTTATTTTAATACATAGTTTTTTGAATAATCATTTTGTTTATGGAGATCTTTAACTTAGGAATTTGGATTTAGTTTAAATCATACATAAGTTATGTGTTAAAAGGTTAATTCTATTCGTAGGTGATTTTAATATGTCATTGTAATAGTCATAAAACATGCAATTCCCATTGACAAACTCTTCAAATATTTTAATACGAAATGTATAGGCAGTATGAATTCTTAAAATGAAGATGATAAAACATTTTTCAAGCACACTTTTATCCCTCCCTACAAAATACTGCCACATTTAAGCCCTTTAACTTCAAAAGAAATTATAATCCTGCAAAATAATAAGCAGCTTTATACCCCACTATGTGAAGTAATGTCAGCATCACTCAAATTAGCCGGGTAACCACCCTTCTGCTACAAACGCCATGTAAACATGGTACATCTTCATTTCATTAGGGGTATGTGTCTTACGTAAGTTCTATGTTGAAGATAAGGATGCGTATACAAGGTGTTGTTTTGCATCGTCGTCAATATTCAGGATGTTGTCACAAAATACATAAAGAAACAATATCAATTACGGTACGTAGTTAATTATTACAAAACACTCCTTTTTTTGTTGTTTAAATTTGTCAGTATTTCAGAATAATCCCCTTAACGTGGCTTAGGGAAGAAAACATTATCGAATAAACGTTCGAGATTTTTTTTTGTGTGTAAGAGTCAGCTCACACCGAGACGCGACGCGACGCTGCGCGCACTTGTGAGAATTCAGAATACGTTGCGCAACGTATTCTGAGTTCTCACAACAAAATGTGTATCTTTTCGTGTAGAAAATAAAGTTATATTTTGAATCGCTCTTTAAAGGTGTGCACGCAGCGTCGCGTCGCGTCTCGGTGTGAGCTGACCTTAAGCAAGGTTATACAGCGAGGATCAAACGGGCGTGTTTGAAACATACTTACCGATTTCCATAAATAAGAAAAAAAAATACATACCCATTTTATTATTGATTCGGGTCGAGAATCATTAGGATAGTTAGTTACCTCCTCGAATTTAACGAGGATGCAAAACAACACCTCGTATACGAGAACGTGTTGCTATGTTGTATAAAAATAACATTTTATTTTGTCTTATTTTATAAGGCGATGTTACAAGGTCCCTGTGTTACTGCCAAATTCTTTTCATGCAAATTCTTGTAGGTTATTTTGAGTAAAACAGTTTAGTTACAATAAAGTAAACCAAATTCTGTGGTTTATACCTAATCCTATGAAAAATATAAACCGTTTGTATGAGTTTAATGTGTGTCCCACGATAGCTTTAGATTAAAATTTTCCATGATCGGTACCGTGACGAGTCAGGGGCTAAGTTTAAAATGGGGTATAAAAGATCATTCCCATACACAGTGTGAATGCGGTGCTTTAGACCAGACGATGTCCCAGGGATAGATAGCGTGTAGTCGCTTAGTTTATAAGTAGTTTTATTCCTCGGCTGAAGGCTTTACACTTAAGGTACCCACAAAATAGTCCGGTTAAGCAGACGACAACCTCCTTGGTTGAGATGCGAGAAGACATTAACAAAAATAAAACGACAGGAAAGAAGAAGAAGAAGTGGATAAGTAAATGGCAATAAAATCTCAGTCAAAAAACGGGCCAAGTGCGAGTCTTACTCGCACACAGGGTTCCATAGCCCCAAACAATATAATAACAATATTTTGAATATAATATAATATTCACAATATGGTCATTCATTAGTAAACCTTCATTCAACCGCAAAACTAAATTTGTTTTTCATAGTAAGTTAATGAAAAACAAAGTTACTGCTGCAGTTTGGTGAAAAAGTCCCATATCTCAAAAACTACATATCAAATCTTATTCAAACCAATTTTCGTTGAAAGTTTTTTTAACTTCTTACTTTAGAAATTAGAGGGGGAGGGGACCCGACACGTTTTACTACTTTGGAAGTGTCTATCTTTCAAAATATTGACTTTGAATAAAAATGGTTTTAGGAACCTCAATGTCTTTTTTAAAGACCTATCTATAGACACCCCACACGTATAGGCTTGATAGTTTTTTTTTTTTAGTTTCAATTCCATGTATGAGGGGATATCCTTATCTATATTTTTTTTTTGTACAAAAATCATTAAGCGGTTTACAGAATACATCTACCTACCAAGTTTCAGCTGTGTAGTCCTAATAGTTTCGGAATAAAGTGGCTGTGACATACGGACGGACAGACAGACAGACAGACAGACATGACGAATCTATAAGGGTTCCGTTTTTTGCCACTCGGCTACGGAACCCTAAAAATGCAAATTTTTGTCTCTACATGGTGTTGCAATTCACTCCGAACTATGTAGAAGGGTTCTCTATTGTGTCACCTAACTTTTTTATCCATAATTTAAAGTGCCATAACTTTTTTTGTCCTAATCATCATTTGTCCGAATGATAATTTACCCGAACTTAATATCACATAATATCACATGCCATAAAATTGAAACCCCTAAATATAATATGTCCTAAATCCGTTTGTCATAAATATTACAATCAATAATATACCAAAGACATAAAAACCTTTTCTATAAAAGTTATAAGTCCTAAATTCAAATTACATAATGTTTATTTATAATAATAATATTCTTTTTTTATTACACATAAATAAATATATTATACAAATACATACACTCAATAAAAAGCAGTTGATTGTGGTTTTTGTAAGCAAGCAGGCAAGCAGCATGCAAGCAAGCATGCAGCATGTAAGTAAGCATGCAACATGCAAGCAAGCAAACAGCATGCAAGCAGGCACGCTGCATGCATCATGCAAGCAAGCACGCAGTATGCAACATGCAAGCAAGAAAGCAAGCAAGCAAGCATGCAACATGCAGCAGGCATGGTTTCTGTCACGGCTCCGGCGCTGCGGGGCTCCGGCGGTCCCACGCGAATTTATCGTCGCAGATGGGTTTAACGCTCACCACCGCAGCTTCGGCTTGCTGGCCGGCATAGCCGGCCAGCCTCAGCCGCGGCGGCGAGTGTTACAACCACCTGCTCCTCAACTCGCGGGCCGCCTCGCCCCGCCGCGCCTACGCGATTTTAAATTACACTCTAGGGGTAGAGCAGACAAGACTGCGTGGAGTCGGATTTATAGCGATTCGTTTCTGTCTCTAAACCCTAATTTTTAGCAAATGTTTTAGGGCTATAAAATTTAGTATAAATGAATATTCGGAATAATACACGTTATTTAACACAATACTTAAGACATATGACTTTAGATCATGTAAAATTAGGAGATTCAATTATTATAGTACTCGATATTATGACAGAATACTTTTAGAACTCAAGATAATTATGTTAAACAAAATTTCGGGATTTTGAACATTATGGTTACTGAAGTTTATAGCAAACGTGTTATGGATAATGATTTTCGGAAAAACAATTTTAGGAGAAGAAAGGGAGTACCATGTAGAAGGTATTACGCCTCCACTACAGTAATTCTGTATGTCACAAAAAGAAAAGCTATATGGTCACATGACTTACCTATTTACTTTCGCGCACCTCTTTTCATAATAGGGTGCGTGGAATCCAAGGGGATTATGACATCAGGTGCGTAGATGCACACCCTTATAATCTGTTTGTGATGGGAGGAAAAGCGAAAAATTATTTTGATTAAAAATGACTTTAAAGGGTTTTGATTTAAAGTGTCTATTAACATAGCGTACATTAATATTTTTAAATCAATGAAATACTGTTTGATAGATCCAGAAATGTATGGAAGATTGGAAACCACAACTACAGGAACATATTACCGGGGAAAATGTGCCCTTTATAATATTTATTTAATACTAACTGTTATCCGCGACTTCATCCACGAGTAAATTAGTTTTATTACGCACCGTTATACTACTCAGGTTTTGGTCTACCTGTATGATGAACCTCAATATCTGTTCAGTCATTAAAACGTGAAAGGGTAGTGTAGGAAGACAGAAGAAGTTAGTCTGACATTTATAATATTAAAGTGTAGATTTCACGTATAAATCAATTAATTTAATATCATCTACGAAGACTACGCTGTGCTACGCCGTAGCAGCTGTAGACGTAGTTTGATACAAATTACAGCCGTAGCAGATAACAATACTAATCATATCTTTTAACTCGGAACCAAACGAAGCTAATTGACTCCGGTTCTCAATTAAAAGTAACTGGCGATATTTTCTTCTAATGATGCTTTTTATTTAAAGGAAATGGGACTTTTCTTTTAAATCTTTCTAACTTGATATTTACGGTTTCCTTGAGTAGGTATATACCTATTGCTGGTATAGCATAGAGAGACAGACTAATAAAAACATAAGGTAAAATAAATCTTAATACTACTGCTGTACTATGTTCCAAATTCAAATACATAATATCATCTTGTTTTTTGACAATGAACACACTGTCAAAAAACAAAAGACGCCTTTTTGTTTGACTGTTTTGATTCCGGATCGACAAGAACAACATACATCATTTGTTTTTCTTGTTGTACTGTATAAGATTGATTTATGACGTCACGTAACATAACCTCATCATGTAATCGTTCGTTTCGTTGAGCTCCTTGAGTTATAAGTCGATACACACAATAACTGACAAATGCTTGCACTGACTGAACAGGTCCACTCAAATCTGTGTGGTTCTTTATTCAAAAGATCATTTCAGACACTAATCTGCATAGTCCTCATGTAAATTAATAATATAATAATATATTTATTCAAAAATAAGAATTGGCACAATAAATACATATAAATCTTAGAAATAATAAAGGTATAACAAAATTCAATGCCTGTACTAGGTTAAACCTGTATCACAGGCGACATGTCTGCAATAATTACTAGTTGAACAACAGATTTCCTTAATAAAATTTAACACTAAAGTTATTAAATGGGTTAGTAAAAGTAGTTAATATATTATGATAAACCTAATGTACTTAAAACGCTAATAAAACAATAATGTAGGTCAATAAATTCTAAGGAAAACAATTTGTGGCAATTGAGCAATGTCTGGACTTTATAAGAGTATAAGTTAACAGAGAACCTATGAGTTTGTTTCGGCTGTTTCTTCTCAGAGTAGTCAGGTACGAAACACCGGCCCCATCTAGTTAAAAAAAAAAATAACTTGTAAAAGTGTTTGTAAAAACCTACTTGAAAAATAAACATCATTTATCATGTAATCCCCAAAGGATCAAGCAGAGGTGTACCTAATAGTACACTTACATTTCGCCAGTTATGTTTAAGTCCCATGTAATAGGGGGCGAGCCTATTGCCATCAAACGTGCACAAATCCAAACTCCGTAGCTGAACTGAGAAATTTCTGAAGGAAAAACTCAATAACTTTGCTCGTCCCGAGAATCGAACACAGGACTACACGCTCAGTAGTCCCGATTGCGACCACTAGATGAACGAGGCAGTTGATAGATTTATGTCACAACATCATGCGTAACTAAGTTACCACGTGTTAAACTGCAACTTATGAATAATCATCACGATTGACACACCCTTGCTTTCATTACACGTACCTACACATGTATACACCATATCTCTGTTTCGACAAGACCCTACACGCAATGTAAATAAACATAGAAGCAAGATCCTAAATTACAACGTTATTCTACATATTATGTAAACAAACAACTAACTTTAGGCTGGTTTACATTATTTACAACGACATAAGGGTCACTGAGAAGACAAAAAATTAAAGGTTAAAAGCTGTTGCAAAAAAGTGTCAACGCGTGACGTGACTTTCATATTTGCCTTTGCAAAACTCATAACATGGGCGCGAACAAAAACGTACCTACGTCTCATTAAAGGGTTAGGGGCTAGTTAGATTTCGTCGCTTCGTTGCGACGGCAAACGTAAGATATGAAATCCCTATATTTTATGTTCGGGATAACTATTCGTGTTCTTCTTTCTTCATCATGTGGTTACTGCCTAGCCTAGTGTCATATTTTAATACCGTCCATGGGCCTCTGACTTGGCTTTATATGCCGTCGAGAAATTTCTCACAATCCAGTTCAATCCAGTCTCTTAGACCATCAAGAGGTAACCAGCTAGTTTTCTCACGATGTTTGTTGGTTTTCTTTACCGAAGCAAGTTACAATAATTATATAATAAGCTCATGAGAGAGATATAGAGCAGCGGTGGCCCAGTGGTGGCAGCCCCGACTTACGAGCAGTAAGCCTTGGGTTCGAACCCAGGCAGGCGCATTACTTTGTGTAATTTATTTCATCACCGCTGCCCTCAAAAACGGTGAAGGAAAACATCGTAAGGACACCGGCATGTCCTAAAACTAAAAATTCGAAGACAAGTGACATCTACCAAACCGCACTGGGCCCGCGTGGTGGATTATAGCCCACTCACTCTCATTGAGAGGAGGCCTGTTTCCCAGCAGTGCGAACATTATAGGCTGATGATGATGATGAAGCACATGAATTCGAAAAATCAGAGGTGCGTGTCTTGGGTTCGAACTTGAGACCTATCACTTGCCAGTCCGACGGTCACAATACTAGGCTTTCTGTGCTTTTTACCTATTCGTCTAAAATGGTTAACTTGAAAATGCTTCCACATCAAAAGAACAAACACAAAATCGGGATATTTAACCTCTTCCAAAACCTTTCCGTCCTGAACTAGTCAAGTCCGTTGGCGTGTAACGCTTCCCTAACAAAACTAAAGAGTAAAAAGCCGCAAGCCATACAACGACGTTCGAAGGCGAGGCAAAAAGTTAAATTGAAACATCCCACGGTCTGCTCCGGCTAACGCGGCCTTAATTAGTGCACGGCGCTATGTAATGTATGATCATTGAGTATATGAATAGGCTGCAGTTTTTGCATAGTTTTCTATAATATCAGGAGTTTTTGCTGTCTGGATTTATGCCCGGTAAATGGGGTTAGAATCACACCATATTACAAGGGTATTTAAAATTACGTTTTAAATTGTGGAGGTCAAATAGGTAGTCGCTCCATGTAAATTACTGGTATTCAGCTGAATCTGACTGGAAGCCGACCCCAACATAGTTGGGCAAAGGCTGGGCAGATGATGAGAAGTATGAAGAACAGAGTGTAAAGTTCTTCATCCCCAATAGAAAAGAGAGGATGTACGGACCAGACGGGTGCTGTGTCTGATAGTGGTGGGCTACTGTCCAACATATCACCATCATCATCAGCATCAGCCTATAATGTTCCCACTGCTGGGACACAGGCCTCCTCTTTATGAGAGGAAGTCATCCAGCACGCGGGCCCAGTGCGGGTTGGTAGATAGCACATGTCTTCGAATTTTTAGTTCTACGACATGCCGGTTTCTATGTTCATAATGTTACTTCTTTATTTATGTCATAGATGGTTTTGTTGTACTTGTTGTCCTATGTTGCTGTAGTACTTTTGTAGTGCCGCTACAAAGCACTTAAACATAACTGACGAAATGCCAAATCTTGGATCAAACTTTGGCTCTAAGAATCTTTGTAGAATGTGTGACGATCTTATAAGAATTCCAGATAATTTGAAGGACAGGTCAGTGGGTCGTCTTAGGGGATAGAAAATAGTATTTTTTTTATTAATCAAGATTTATCGAAAATTCTGTAAATAAATTAATTCCTAAAAAACAAACTTCATGGATTTTGAGGTTTAGAAGTGTGTGCCATTCTAATAGACGGCGGATTTCTACGGTTTGTGAAATTACAAGCATAGCGGTTGCATAACTAAATAATGTACAAAATAAAAATATACTTTTTTTTTTTTTTTTTGAATGGCATCTCGCAGTTCAACCTATGAGGTTGTCGTCTGCTTAACCGGACTATCCTGTGGGTGCCTTTAGAGTAAGGCCTCCAGCCAGGGCATAAAAACTTACAAACTAAGCGACTGCACGCTAAGGGCACCCCCTGTGGGGTACGAACCTCGGCTTAGGGCGTCGCTGGGGGAGGACTGCATGGGGACAGGCTGGATCTGAATGGTTAAAAAAATATACTGAAAAAAGAAACACATAAGTACTCTACGCTGTTACTTTTAAATTACACATCCCAGAGCTCTTACAAAAGAAACTTGGAATCAGGTTAACGTAACAAGACCGGCGAACAATTAAAGTTTGACGTCTGCAAAGTAAAAAGCCAAAGCTTGCTCTAAGTGCTTCGCTTGATTTGTTTGAGTTTCACGACATTTTCGAGAGGAAAAAACGTGAATTGCAACTTTTCGATTAACCGAGAGTAAATGATTTTTGTTTTTGATGGAAAGATTTTTTCTTCAAAATTACTTTAAGTTGTTCAAGTTTTTTTGTCTATTCATTCATCATCATCATCATCATCATTAGCCTTTAACGTTCCCACTGCTGGGACACAGGTCTCCTCTCTATGAGGGAGTGGGCTGTAATCCACCACGCGGGCCCAGTGCGTGTTGGTAGATGTCATATGTCTTCGAATTTTTAGTTCTAGGACATGCCGGTTTCCTCACGATGTTTTCCTTCACCGTTTTTGAGAGCAGCGGTGATGAAATAAATTACACAAAGTAATGCGCCTGCCTGGGTTCGAACCCACGGCTTACTGCTCGTAAGTCGGGGCTGCCACCACTGGGCCACCGCTGCTCTCATTTATTCATTTACTTCTATTTCGCCTCTATTGGACTGCCTCACTGGTCTAGTAGCCGCAAACGTGACTGATGAGAATGGATCTTGAGTTCGATTACCGAGTCGGGCATAGTGCTATTGGATTTCTCCATCAGGAATTTCTTTGTAGCAGCCACCGTTCAATTTGTGCCTGGTTGATGGCAATAAGCTCGCTCCCTATTACATTGTATTTATACATAACTGGTGAAGTGTGGGTTTACTATTAGGGACAATTCTGCCTAACCCTTCGGGGATAACAGGCGTGGTGTTATGTTATGTTATTCTTCATTTATTAAAACTTGATGAATAAACAAATGACGACACGATTGGCGCAGTGGTCGAGCGATCGACTGCTGCGCTGCGTGTCGCGGATTCGATCGCCGCACGGAACAAATATTTGTAAGGCCTACAGATAGTTGTTCCGGGTCTGGCTGTTTGTGTATGCGAGTTTAAATGTTTGTAAACGCACCCACGATACAGGAGAAATTCCTAGTGTGGGACAACGTTAAAAAAAACTATAATGATAGAAACGAGTTATGCATTTTTGCAAAACTTTAAAGCCACATAATTTGAAATTTCTCTTAAACGGAGATTAATACATTCATCAGTTACTGAAGGCTCTCGGTTAACGTCGGAAAGTCGATTCATTATTCTGACGAAGATGTATGGCTTTTGAATATACCGAATTATTAGATGAGAAAATATATTTAGAAGAGCTTTCGACGATTCATGGTGGACTTTAACAGTACTAACGAGTAGTCATTTTATATTCATAGTTCATTATTTATACGTAGTTAACGAATTACTTGCAGTAGGAACAGTCAACCAACAGTAAATCCCATTAAATACCAGAAAAAATAATATTGAAGAAAAGTTAAATATAAAGTTCACTTTACTTTGATTGTATGCAGGACTAGGACTTTGCAAGATCGGCCATGATATTTTATTTTTTCCAAGCTTTTTCGTCACTCAATATTTTTACTGCTAATAAGCTTGTAAAGATCAAAAACAAATAAACACTTTTCACGACCTGTTTTGATCATCTCGACGAAACAAACATAAGTCTCGTGATGTAACATCAAACTTTACAAAAAACACCCCAATAAACCACAAATCTACATCTTTGTTCACCAGTAAAATATAGATCCATTGATAAAGAAAAAGAAAGGTTTGTCGTAAGAAATCGGCATCTATATAGATATAAAACAAGCAAATAAAATTCATGCCGCAGCTTTTCTTTTATCATGAGCCATTCAATATTACGAGTAAAATAAACCACAGTACGAACATTGAAAGACAAAAAACCTCTTTCATTAGTCCTCGAGAAATATCAGCTTTTTTTATTCGAAACGACAAAAGTTTCAGCCCTTACAGTTCGCGTCTATAAATCACTTAAATTTATAGAGACGAAAGCGAGGAACACTTTAAGTTTCGGAATTACGAGGTTGCTATTAGGGTTGACAAATGTTACTTTGGAACGACATACGGAACCTTCGAAGTTGTTATATTAATTAGTTACTTTTAAAATTGACGCGGATTTGTTGGGCGACAAAGTTTTGACATCAATTTTGGTTTTAAATAGGTGTTTCCGTAATTTTGGTCGTTTTTGTAATTGGAGTTTTGTACTTTTGTGGGTTAAAGAGATGACGGCATTTTTCTTGAGATAAAAGAAAAAGAAAATGTTTAAATCATTGAATGACCAACTAGTTCGTTTGTTAAAGCCCCTTGAATTTGTTATTGTAAATAACTGGTTTTCAAAGAAACCTTTCAGCGGATTGTAGGGAAGGATTTTACGATTTTCCGTGTGAGTTAAAAATGTAATTGAATTTTTGAGACTGTACTCCGAAAACTGTCGTGACTTTTTATCTCTAGTGCTGAGGACCAAGACAAGCCAAAATCGCTTTCGAAGCGATCCTTATTTCTAAAGCTAGTTACATATTTTGTCCATCAAGGAGCTCGTGGCGAAATATTAGTAGCTACTCGGGTCGTTCTTTAGGGTAACATAACGTAACATCGCATTCTGTTACCCCCTTCGGGGTTATACACGGTGTAAATCACCTCATCACGAAGCCGTCAACCAAGCATTCTGTACATGAAACTAAGTAACTTTACACAAAAATTATTGCTGGGAAACGACTTTTTTTTTGGGGGTGTAAAATCATGTTTTGTGGTAGAACTCAATGTAACGCACTCAAAACATTGTGCTGATGGACGGATTGAATAGTACGGGGGTCGTGGAGGTGTTTGAAGTAAAAATCTTACATTAAAAACTTGTATTTAAAAAAATACTTGTCAAAAAGTTGGAACTTTGACCCCTAATATCTCCGTAACTAGAAGGTTCCCAGGTATGGTGTAGAACAAAAAAATGATCGCAATGACAGGGAGAACCAGTGCCTTTCGGCTTCATTAAGAGGTGTTTTACACCCTTTATAGTGTGACTGGTAATTGACCGATTATACTCATGATAACAAACAACTTTCCCAAAGAAACATTTTTTTTAATACTTCACTTTTATCACAAGCTGATAGGCCAAAGGTACGCTCGCGGGAATTTCATACGCCTGTTTTATTAATAAAAAAAAAAAAAAAAAAATGAAAAATTATTATGGAAAAGTTGTTTGTTATCATAAGTATAATCACGTGTTTAAGTATCGGTCACTAATTACCAGTCATCCTATAATGTACGTACAGTACGTATACGTACGACATTTTTTCATGGTACTACGTGATTGATGTGTGGATGACAGGACTGTAGTCTGAGGTCCAGCTGAAAATCAGCGTCGGGCACTAGCTGCTCGGCAATTTGCTGAACTGGGCCTTTTTGGCGCAGCCGTGAGACCCACAATTATATTTATTTTTTTCCCTATTTCGATATATTTTTAAGATTTTACATTGTATTGTGTGTACTTGTGGCATGGGCCAAATAAATATTTTTTCTTTCTTTCTTAGTTAGGTGCATACATATACGACAAAAATTAGTGTAAGTTTCTTTTTTATTCAGGAATAAAATAAAACTATAAGTACTGGAACAAGATTGTTGTCGTACTAAAAGATAAAGTAAACGCTGGCAAGCTGACAAACTGGCAAGTGTCACTACATAGTTTTGTTGTATTAACTTCTCGAAAACTTGGTTTGGTTCGAAGTACGGTCAGCGGCAAAAGTCGTTTTACATAACCAAAATTAAAAGACGTCTTAGTTTTAGAACGATCCATATTAACAGACTGGAGTAAAAGACATAACAATATTTTAATCAATGGTTACACAAATTCACAAAACAATATAACATCAGATCACACTGACCAGCACAAAACATGGAGTAATATTTATATGTGTTAACCGACTTTTGATGCTGACTGTACAAGAGAAAATCTTTTCTAGCATAGTTGACATAAGTTTATGGTTAAATTTTTTAGATTTTGTTTATTTAATATTATGGTCTTAGTACACAGGTTATGTTTGTTTTGTACCATTAAACCAGTCATGGTTTGTATTGGTATTCAAATGCGCTAAAACAACACTGCTTAATCACTACTCATCATCATCATCATCATTAGCCTATAATGTTCCCACTGCTGGGACACAGGCCTCCTCTCCTATGAGAGGGAGTGGGCTGTAATCCAACACGCGGGCCCAGTGCGGCTTGGTAGATGTTACATGTCTTCGAATTTTTGGTTCTAGGACATGCCGGTTTCCTCACGATGTTTTCCTTCACCGTTTTTGAGAGCAGCGGTGATGAAATAAATTACACAAAGTAATTTGCCTGCCTGGGTTCGAACCCCCGGCTTACTGCTCGTAAGTCGGGCTGCCACCACTGGGCCACCGCCGCAATCACTACTAAACAAATATAAATATAAGTAAAAATGTAGGTACATAAAAAGTATTTTAGCCGTAAACATCTATCAGTAAGTAACACGTTATGTTTTGAATCTGAGTTGCTTGCTATTGGGCGGTCATTAGAAAGCCGGTTCTAGTCAGAATATCCTATACAAGTTGCTTTGTTTTTATATTATTTTAACCCTCGACCAAAAAAGAGTAGATAAGTTTGGCGTGTGTATCTGTGTGTCTGTCTATGGCATAGTAGCTCCTAAACGGATGAACAGATTTTGATAAAATTGGTTTCGTTTGAAAGGTATTTTAATCGAAAGTGTTTTTGGCTATGATTCGCAAAAATCTGCTCAGCCGTTTGTGTGTGTCACCATGGGCGAGCTGCAATCCCCTCCACCGCAAAAGGCAATGTTATTTTTTTAATTTATAACTTTCCTTGTTTTTGTTAATTAGCGAGCAGAGGCGCAACACTGAGAAAAGTGGAAGGAATGGGGGAGGCCTATGCCTAGGAGTGGGATATAGTCAAAGCTAAGAAAAAATAATATAAGTTTAAAAAGCATTATAATTTTATTTTTGTTTTGTTTTTGTGTCGGGGGTTTTTTAATTTATTTTTATACATTAAAACACTTACAAGTAACACACAAAATATATCTCCACACAAACTCATCAGGCACATAATATAAACAAAATATGATCCGCAAAATATCTACTTACTTCTGTAATCATGTAATCCTAGACACTTAGACAGAATCCCTGGAGATACGACATGGTACACGACAGTACATTATGTTCAACCTTGACTTAACTATGTGAGAAGGGTTTACTAGCAAGATCGATACTATGATGTAAAGAGTATTCCTTGAGGTCATTAATAGCTGTTCAAAATACTTAGATAGAAGTAGTTTGTAAACTATTTAAAGAGCAGTCTTCTTCTTCTTCGTGACAATGATTCTCTTTGTAAGACCTCGACCATAAAAGAGGGGTGTTATAAGTATGACGAGTGTATCTGTGTGTTTGTCTGTAGTAACATAGCTACTGAACGGATGAACCGATTTCGATAAAATTGGTTTCGCTTGAATCGAGAGTGTTTTTAGTTATGTTTTAAGGAAATCTTCTCTGCCGTTCGAAGATCATCACCTCTTTTCTAGTTGGTGAAGGGAAATAAACAACTTTTACAGGTCTGGTCGATTCGAAATTTGAAATCTGGTCACTTGTCACCATGGGCATCACCATGATAGGGGGGGGCGGCTGTCACCAGAATTCTGACACTTCAACGGTGTTGGTGTTAGCTTCGCACAGGCCCCTCAGAGTGCAGGTGGAATTACACATAGAGCGGGACAGGAGGTGAGCCATATTTTGAGGCAACGCTATCACACCCTGCATCATCGGAATACACCTTTTTTTTACGTATGGGAAATCATCAAATAACTCCTCCCACTCTGGGTGGAGCGGAAGGGAGTTTCAGACTTGTAGCTTAAACCCATCCATGTTCCTTCTTAGCCCTTTGTGTTCCAGGGCCATGGTATCTCTCTCTAACAGTCCTATACCCCTGGCAGGCATCGGCCTTCTCGGACCCGCATTAGCTGACATCTCCATCAGGCGCGCGTGGATCATGAACCACGCCGTCGCACGGTGGAAAATAAAGGTCTGTTTCTGATTAAAAATCAATAACTTTTTTATTTCTGAATATTATGCTCTAAAATTTTGCACAGATATAGAATAGTGTATATGGCTTCAAATCTAATATAATTTATTATGATTGAATGTAAAACCTTACATTAAAAAATAAAACAAATTCAAAATTATAAAAAATGTCCAATATTTATTTTTTAACAATGTATACTATTATTTTAATGTTTACGAAAACCTAATATCATATAGTACATCAAAATACATATCAATTTAAATAATAATATATATTTTTTTTAATATTTATGATTAAAATCAGTTTTAATCGTAATATTTCATAAAAATGTTTTTATGATTAGTTAATTATCTTTACTAAATATTAGGTATGTTAATTATACTTGATGAACTTCGGGATCTGAAATTAATTCGTTTACTTTCAAAAGATCTAAGATGTCTTCGTCAAGTTCCTTCACGTTTTTAGTATACGGTTTTCTAATGCTGGTTATGTGTGGATCTGAAGTATAAAGAAGAGTATGAAATACATCCTCATTTGTAGCGGATCTTGAGCATTTTCTAGCATGATGTAGACGAAATTTTTTTATAATCCTTATTACGAGATTCTTGTGCATCTTCTGAAAATTGACCAATAGGAAGTACTGCAAAATGATTTATGACACTTTCTCCATGAATCAAAATTTTGTGAACGGAAGATGGCATGTAGTACCATTCATAATTGCTCACATAGATTCTGGCAGTCTCCATAGCATAACTGCCAAATTTTTCAGCATTTATCATTATACCCGATGAAAGAGCTTGCAGAATTATGTAAAGTCGTTTAATTAAATTTATATCCACTCCTGTAATTTCAGCAGAGTAGCTCGCATTGTGAAAAAATCTTCTGGCAGTATTACCGTCATTAGAATTACCACTTACTTGTCTTGGTTTATCGATGATCAATCCTAGCTCTTCACGGAAACGCCTTTGTACCAGGGTTTTCTTCTCTTACTGGATTCTGACAAGTCTGCGTAAGATACGCACGGTATCCCACGTTTTCCAGAAGAAGTAGATGGTGTGGAGACGGTTGTAACGTCTTCAGAGTTCGGTAAATTTACTGAATATTCTGATTCCAACCAGTTAGTTTTTCGTTAAAAATAAATCCTTTTTCCGTGAAGCTTCTGTCCATCGTTTATTAAAAGTGGGAATAATATGTCTTTGAAAATCACTGAGGATGAAACATAATTTGTCTTCAGATACATGATAATTTTCTTTTAAAACGGTTGATAATGCCTCCAACGATTTTCCTCCTTCGATATACGAAAGTATTATTTCACGTTTAGAACACTTGAAAGTAGACATTTTGAAGAGTTAACAAAACACGTAATTATATTGTATTGGTAACAATTACACTTCTTCTTCTTCTAATTCACCACTATTCTGTTATTTAAACACCACTGTTTATATATTATATGAAATATGAGGGTAGTGTGCATCTTGTTGATTAATATTTTCACACGCAATATGAGTGCAAAAAAGATAAGACATCCTAATATCAATGATAAATTACAAAACTTCCGCAAACTATTGATGTAAACAGGAACATTTCAAACCGCAATAGATAGCGAGCGGTTTTCTGTTTCCTGACTTTTATCACATTTTTACAAATGACTCCGAAAATCGCAAATATTCGCAACTTTTTTTTATTTGATCATGTTTATGGATAGCTAGACTACAAATCAACATTAAATGTAAAGCATGGGTAAACATGGGTAACTGTCAAAAGTCTCGATGAACTTTAAATAAACTTTTTTTTTACCATTATTTATTTTGCAATTATTTTAAGGTAAACGTTAATATAATATTAAATACATAATAGGTGTTTCATATTCTTCGAAAGACGAGGTTTCCAGAAATATATAATACATTATACCTTTTCCTGTAATGTATAACGATAAAATCAATTTGAAAGTGATGAAGTGAACGGGCTTAACATGGACGTCCGTCAAAACTATAAAGTTTGTAGAGTTGTAAAAAAAACATTTCAAATAATATGTATAATTTTTTGATATTATATTCTAGTTTGGTCCTTAAACTATTGAGTAAAATAAATAAAATATGCCAGTAGCGACATTGACAAAACCCATTTTTAATCAGCAGTTGTTCTACGATTTTCCATAGTGCGTCGAGCCAGCCATCGGAAGATCCCTTTCGGAACAAGTTGTATCTGCAGCGGCTTAACTGGCTCCGCAATCAGGTCCAGGTGTCCCGCTGGGAACTTTTCTGCAACTTCGACATAATGTGTTTGAGGTAGATGTCTGAGCAACCACTTCTTTTTGCTTCAATAGCCCTATTGTTGTCGATTAAAAGGTGGTGAGGCTACTACAATACTTTTGCAGCTTAAGCATTTTTCTTGACTCAAATCACGGTCCTCATGCTAAATGGTAGCCAGAAACAACAGTAAGCTCTTGGTACTTGTAGAACTTAAGACTAAAAAGCCATTTTCTGAGGTAACGGTTCTAAGAAAATTCATGGTTTAGTATAGTATTCAAAACCTGAAAATAATAACTTAATTCCAAACACAAGATGGATCCTACCAAGTTGTTCTGTTTCGTATCTTATCTTTTATATTGTACTTATCAAGCAGTTTAAATTTATCTTTTCCGTGATCTTTTATCTCTTAACAGCTTTCAATGAACGCTTCTCTTATCGAAATAAAGTCGATTGCGATAAAGATGCAGAAGGGCGATAATAATATTTTGGTAGGTAGTTAAAGGGTGGTTTTATCTTGTGAACAATATAATTGAAAAAAAAAGTGAAATTTACAAGGTACTAAGCAGCCCTTCAATTGTTTAACACACTAACTGACAATTAAATCAGAAAGATATAATGGAATTAAAAAAAATGTCTGGTAGACAATGTAAATTACGTTATGAATATGTCATCACATTTAGGTTGCAAGACATATTTTTTGTACAACTTCAACGTAATAAAACCTAAAGAAAGCTTTACTTGTCAAACAAAAAAGTTAATAATAACATCAAGAAATACATGAAAATCCTAGTGCAATATTTTCCGCCGACAGTGTAGTACCGATAATCGTTTCCTCACCCTATGAGCTATCTTCAATAAAACATATAATCACCTTCCTCCTACAGAATTTTCATTTTACCTGTCTCAACCAATCACAGCACACAGCTTTCGAATTTGACAGCTGCTTATCCACTTTTAAAATCCTCCCCAGGGAGTTCGAAAACAAAATCGCATCAGGTTTTTTCCCGCCCGTTATTAGAAGACAGGACTCCAATGTGTCCTAAGGCACTTCTCACTCTTACCTGCGAAGTAGTGTTCCGTGTAGCGGATCTATCTGATAAATGGAATGATCAGAAAACAAGTGTGAACGAGGCAGAATCGCTCCCAGATAACTTACAGTGTAGCTCGTAAATCCGTTTGAATATCCGTTTTTTTCTGTTAGTCTTTGAATTGGTTCGCTGTTTCGAATTGTAGAAAAGATTTTTACGATAGAATCGTTGTTTCTATTTGAATGCTGGAATTCCAATACTTATCGGGATATAGGAGAGTTTTTAGCTGGGAAACGTTTTATTTAAAGTTACAAAAAAATCTTATGCTTTAGAAAATGCAGCATCTTTTAGTTTAGTTTACACCGATGCAGCAGCAATGAACACTTTTATAAGTTCTCGAAAGCCTGGGACATAGTCTTAAATCTTTCTGTAAAATTGAATGTGTGTGACTTGTACAAAATAATTTACTTTTTTTTTGTACAAAAGCAGGCGGCATGGTCATTTTAGCATTGAGTCGTAACATCTGAACCAAGCCTAACACAACACATACCGAACTTCAAAACCGTCTCCACCACAAAAGGTGGGGGCGTAAATTTTAATAATGACGCAAAAGAAAACACGAGAACTTGACTATAATGAAAACAAGGCTCCTCCCACGACATTACTCGCGACTGCACACAGACTAACGGGTTAAATTCAGAATAAATAAATAGTCGAGCACCTGCACACGGCATTTAAGTGGCCATTAGCTTCTCAAAATGCTATCATTGTTATTATAATTGTATTCTTATGGCTTGTGGGAGAACTGTGGACCTTTTTCTGCGTTCCTTTATTTGGGACATAAATTGGGTAGGTTATGCTAGAATTAATAAAATAATGAGGTACTAAGGTAAAGTGGAGTCTGATGGTAGATGAATGTCTAGCCTTCTTAGCAAGCATTTTCATACTCATATGATGTTAATACTATTCACTTTCGTATAAATTGCATCGAGTGGAGGTTTTAAGAAATATGGTGTGCTTAGGACTTGACCAACTGTTCAAGACCAAATGTGATAAGGGGTTTAAGTTTACCTTCAACAAACTGCACGGGCTCAAAGAGAGATTGCCATTCTTTACCTATCACATATCTCGCAGGATTATTCTAATTTTAAATAACGTCTAACATTCATCTTTATCCAGATTCCTTTTTTAAAATTTTACTCCAACGTTTTTCTCCAGTAGTAATTTAAGTCGCCTCTCGAACCCGGCCTTTTGTACATAACGGTATGACCGTATTATGCTAAACAACTTGAGGCAATTGCAGAGCGCCTCCGCTTGCATTCATGGGCCATTCTCACTTCAATGGCGAATTACCATGGTAAATTGAACGAGCGAATTATGTGCCTATCCGCCTTTGCAAGGAAATTTGATGAATGTATCAAGTTGATATGGAAGAAATTGGAGATTCAGGATAGGATATTTTGAAAGAAAAGAAACAGAATGTCTCATTGATTTTGTAACGGGGGGACTATTAGTCGCTGATTAAGCTTCAATTTATCTAAATACAAACACTACAAATAGGAGGAGGAGGAGCTCGTGGCTAAATTATAACAGCCGCACTTATCGATCTTTAAGCCGTGCTTGCCGAGGTTGGTCCGTAGATGGGTGACCATAATTACATACCGAGTTTCCTCCGTGCCTCGGAGAGCACGTTAGCTGTTGGTCCCGGCTGTCATTTGTAGATGTTTGACAGTCGTTACGAGTAGTCAGAAGTCAAAAGTCTGACATCCAGTTTTACCAAGGGGTATAGTATTACCCAGTTACTGGGTTGTGGAGGTCAGATAGGCAGTCGCTTCATGTAAAATACTAGTACTCAGCTGCATCCGGTTAGACTGGAAGCCGACCCTTAGATAGTTTGGGAAAAGGCTAGGCAGATGATGACAAACACTGCAAATAATACTAACACTACTACGACTGCCAAACTACTAATACTATCTAGTAACATAATTGAATCGATTAGAAATTGAATTGAAGTGCAAAATTTATATGTTTAAATTAACAATGCTTGTTTAATAGGCGATATAAAGTGGTGGAAGTACCATTACTGATTCTTTCTTTATCATGCCCTGGTGACAGAGTTTTTATGTCGCCAAATGGGGCATCTGACTTGGCTTTACATACTGTCGTGAAATATCTCTCAGGCATGCTAGTTTCACGATGTTTTCCTTCACCGAAGCAAGTGATAATTATAAAATACGCACATGAATCAGAAAAATCAGAGGTGCGTGTCATAGGTTTGAACTTGAGACCATGACTCGGCAGTCCGACGGTCACACCACTAAGCTATCACTGCTATCTAGACTAGTTGATGAAAGCACTAATAATGCTGTTGTATTAGCAGATACACATTATTTATTTAAACCACCACTTTATGAGCATTAAACATTATTGTGAGCCATCAACGACAATGACTCCAATCTATCACACAGAGACATTATAAATAACTGACACTCGGACATTTTCTAATAAACTCGTCTGAAGAAACCACATTAATTTAAGTTCCATAAACTAATTGTATTTATCAAAATGCGTGGCGCTGAGTGAAGTTTTTATATCGGCTCAATTAGCGAGCAATTAAACACGTTAGTGGTAAGTTAATTAATGGCTGTAAAATAATTAAGATAAGATAATAATTAGAAAAGTGACAGCTGAAAAACTCTTTGCTGGTGGACTATGAGATTTAAGTGAATACTTTACTTGTTCATGGTTATTTTTTTTTGTAAAATAAGTGGGAACATTGAAAACGGAGGCTTTTTTTATAAATACAGCCCATTCAGATCAAAATTAAATCTCGTGAAGCGCTTAAACAGTGAAAACATTCAATACAAATAATAATCAATGATTTGAGCTTAAGAGCGTTTACGCCTTACACTTTAATTTTCAATTTATACAAATTTTGAAGTCCTTATTTTCAGAAATGACTAATGCGATTTTAATGAAACTTAATACATACATGATACATAGGCCTAAAATGTTTCGAAAAAACATTTTCGAAAAATAGTGTTACAGCTAAATTATACCGGTTATAAATTATCTATAGAAACATAAACCAATTATCTTTTTTTTAAAGACTGTTCGTGATAGGGAACAAACTTTAAATAATAGTCTGGAGTTTTGTGGAGTTTAGCGTTTATAGACTAGTATTACAATTAATAATTATAGATAGTAGAATTAGAGAAATAGGAACTAGGAAGCACCAAAGTGCGTGTCGTGGAGTCGAGACTCGAGATGGCGGGCCGCGGTCGAGCCAGAGTCCCGACGCAGCTATGCTCCCGCGCGCCGCGCTGTCGCCGTCACGCCATTGGTTGACAGATTATCCCGTCATGGTGAAGGGCAGCGATTGGCTGCGGCTGCTGTCATTGGGGTTGCCAGTTTTGGTTGACGTTCGGAAACACGGCGTCAACAAAGACATTTTATACCTATTAACCTGCTTATGCGTATTAAGTTTCACTAAAATTTGTCCAGTAATTTCGTAAAATAAGGACTTGAAAGTTTGTGTTTGAATGAAATGCCGTAAAAACTCTCTTTAAGCTAAAAGTTTCTGGCTGGAAATGATAACCTTGCCGGAGGTTTTATCACTGGCTACACCTACTTTATAGACACCATTGTTAATATTCTCTCTATAAAAGAATACAATACTTTTACTTCACAACGTCTTCTGCCTAGAAGGTCAGCTTCCACTCTAACCAGATGCCGCTGAATACCCGTAGTTTACATGAAGCCACTACTTGTCCTCCAAAAACCAGTTACTAGGAAACACGACGCTCCTTACCACCCTACCCCGTCCTCTCCCTAACTACCATACGTCACATAAAGAACCGTTTAATTCAGTCCAGGGTCACTCCAAAACTATAAACCCGACGTTTTCATTACATGCCCTAGATTTATTTACACAGAGGTCATCTAAGAAAATGAGACTTGCAAAGCGGAGTTGGCAGAATGCTTCTAAAATGTATAGTTTCTATTTGGACCGTGCTCATTCGCTCGTTGATTGCAATTCAAGCTAGCAACATAACAGTTTAGTTTACATTTAGTCTGTTGATATTCAGCGATTTTTTAACGGTAAAATGGGTTGATGTTTATATGCATTCAAAATGGCGGCTGGCAGGCGAATAAATGGGTCTGTATGGTTGTGTATGAGAGTGGATAGAGTTGTACGGACTTATGGACACTGATAGTGAGGTTTTGGACTTGTATATTATCTGTTAACTAACACTACATCCTAAATATAAATGCAATTTTAAACTTTATAAATATAAATAAATTACAATTTCGTTTGGACTTGCAATAATGAAACAGCCTGCACACTACATGTTTACAAGCATGTAGATAGTCGATCTTTTTCCACAGAACAAATGCCACCAGTTTCGCAAAGAATTTTCGTTTGGACTATTTCACCGGCGTTGTCTTCCCAACTTATTATTCGTTCCAAACAGAGGGTGCCTCAAACACACCACTTAGACACAAAACAAGGGTGTATTAAGTGTGACTTAAAATTTAAATTGATTCCACCCTCCCTTGGGAGAAAATTCAAATAGTGCATGGTGTGATCTGAAGCGGAAAACACTGTGTTTGTGGGATTCTTTTTCTGTAAATTGGACGCTTCGGGGCGTTTACACACAAAAAGAATGGGGAATTAGAATGCGTGTGTATATGTGTGGGTGGCGGGATGTACAAACGGTGATGACATGCTTCATTTGGCGAGGGAGTTGGCAATCGTGTGGCCAGAAACTATACAATATAGGGACAGTTTTAGCTGAGTGCGTGCAGGGGTGTAAGCGAAAGGATTGTAGAAACTATTCTCAAAATAAAACTTCTTGTTCTCTAGGATGTTTCATAAGTTTTACGGTCAGAAGCACGTCCTGAATTCCAAACGAAAAATTCTAGCCTAGTACCCGGCCAAGTGCGAACTAGATAATAACAATATTTTTAGCGCATTTTCATATTATGTAAAACACTGAACAGCAAAACTAAATTAATTTCATAGGGTGTTAGCGAGAAACAAAGTAGGTGCTGCATTTTAATGAAAAAGTCCCACATCTCAAAAACACTAAGGATCAAATCTTATTAAAACTGTTATAGCCATTTTGCAACGGAACCCCAAAAAACAAAGCGCACAGAATATTTTTGAACACGGAACACCGAGCGGGATACCATTAAGCCCAAATCAGTTTAAAAAAGATCCCCGTACAGAAATACCGTCGATCTAATTAGCCATTCTTCAGTAATTCAAAGGAAAAAATTCAAATTTCTGTTGCGGATCGTTTACCGCTGTACACAAGCCTCGCGAGGCAGATGAGTTGTAATATCATGCAAATTTCCACGAGCTCAAGTAGGGTTGCGAAAAGGAAGAAGAATCGATACATTTCTTGTTAGTGAAATTTGGAATCGAGAAAAGCCAAGAGTCGAATTGATGATTAGGATTTGTCTTAATTGAATAAGTGAAAAAAAATCAATAAGTAAAATTTAATTTTCCATAACTTGAAAAATTTGGAACAGGAGACTCTAAAAACTAAACTCTAGTGTGGTTTGTGAACTTAGCAATTCGTTTAAATGTTAGCTGGCTAGATTTCCAAGTCCTGATCTGAAATTAGCATTCGAGTTGGCTCGATTCCGAAACCCGTATTTATACGATTCACTTCACTAAGTTTAAGTATGAAATTCGTTTTATTTTTTCCTTTCATTTTCTTAGGGTTTTGGGTCATGTCGTAAATGACTGAGAATTTTGGTACATTATACTTTTAAAATGAGGACCCTAATGGTTCCAAACAGCCTGTAATAGAATATGAGGCTGGTACTGTGTTATATTTAAGCAGTTATCTTTCATGGAGGTCGCTTGCAAGACGTATTTCTTTTCGATGTGGCGATTAACGTGCACTTGTAATTTTGAGCAATTTTTCCTACCTACTATTTTTTAACGTAAACAGAAAATCTTTGGCAACAAACTAACAAATGTTTCTCTTACAAAGTAGAATGCAAAGTTCTGCTAAGTCGTAAAACGTGACTGAGGTATAAAAGTTGTGATGGATAATGTAATATTTTACATACTTAAAAAGCACAACTTTACTCTCAAAAAGATCCGCATTATAGGACCAAAAACCAAAGTCTTTAAAATCAAAAACCGACACGTGACATAACACACACATAAACGCATTTGCCCTTTTCGAAAGACGATGCCCTCAGCCATCTGCCCAAATCAATCTTAAATATTGAATTTGCGTCGTAATCTGATGGAAACTTTTACGGGAAACGAGTTCTATTACATTTTAACGCAATTTGTATCGAGTTTTCACCTTCCAGCGTGTAGGTGGTACTTCGAACTTATACAGGGGGTTTCAAAATTTAATTGCAGACGTGAGATGAGCGAGTTTTAATACGTAATATATTGTACAGTTATTATGAATTAATTTTAGAGAGGTACGAAGGTTTTGTGTACAATGAGTTGTTAAATTGTTCGTTTGGAATTATTTTGGCATTGTTTTTATGGTTATGTGGTTTATTGATGTTTTTGAGTAATAGGGTTTCTTGGTTCCTGAAATTATTAATTTGTGATTGAGCTTCGCGATTAAGGTTCTCGCAGCATTCAGTTTTTAACTCATTTTTTTTAGCAAGTCTATTGCTGTAGAGCTTTTACACTAGGCATTCATGCATGAGCGTCTCAGAAGTTCAGTAAGAAGAGCAAACCTTGAGTATTCAAAATTTTTACTAAAATACGACATTGGATTTAAAATTGAAGCATATTTCATACTTCGTTTATCGTGTCTCATACATCATTTAAAAGCGATTTAACAATGGAAATCCTCGTCGCGTCGATACACTGACAGAGCGCAGTATATTCGCCTGCATTATTCCCAGCTTACAGCTGTAATCCCAATTTTCAACGGTTGGCAACACTTTTTCGGGATTCGACGGCGGATTAAAGGCGAGTGTTGGAAACTTTGGTCCTTTTAGACGGAGTTCTGTTTTTAAGTGTACACCTTATTAATTAGTTAAACCCTTTGTTTTGTGTTCAAGTTTAAGGGGGCGTCTGATGTGCTTTTTATATTGTGAAGGTTAGATTTTAAAGGGATAAGTGTGATGACTAAGATTTACATTTAAAAATGTCCAAGCTTGTTTTTTTTTTTAATTATCTTTGAAGTTTTAATTTTAAGCCTGAGACAGATCTCCATTCTGTGTGCTAGTATACAAGGTGTAAATCACCTCATCACGAAGCCGTCAACAAAGCATTCTGTACATGAAACTAAGTAACTTTACGCAAAAATTATTGCTGGGAAACGAGTTTTTTTTGGGGGGTGTAAAATCATGTTTTGTGGTAGAACTCAATGTAACGCACTCAAAACATTGTGCTGATGGACGGATTGAATAGTGTGGGGGTCGTGGAGGTGTTTAAAGTAAAAATCTTAAATCAAAAACCTGTATTTAAAAAAATACTTGTCAAAAAGTTGGAACTTTGACCCCTAATATCTCCGAAACTAGAAGGTTCCCAGGTATGGTGTAGAACAAAAAAGTGATCGCAATGACAGGGAGAACCAGTGCCTTTCGGCTTCGTTAAGAGGTGTTTTACACCCTATATAATCGTAGTAGATAAAAAAATCCGACAGGACACCGTGGTCTGTCAAAATTCAGGCCTTTGCCAACTAACGAACTATGCTTCCGGGAAGGTAGCCTCAAAGCCTTAAAAACTGAATATGTGTCATTCCTGTCTCGTTTATTTTTGTAGCCGTATTGTGTGCTTTTAAAATAAAATATAAATCGAGTGCAGTGGTTCAATTCAGCTTGAGAGAGAGCCAATGAAATGCGATAGGCTGAGCTGATTGGAAAGTGTAGTGCATTTACTTAAAACTTAAGCTATGATATTATGAAAATATTGCATATAATATGATTTTCATATTTTTTTGCCCAAATAAACACTGTAAAATAAAGAGATTACACAAACTGTGATAGGCTATGTTATAGCCATCGTCTATCAGATAACGCAAACGACTTAACTAGTACCAAAATTACATTTCACAACCTCCGTAACCAAACTCAATCCATTCTTATTTGGCCTGTTTGGTTATCATAAATCTTTTGTTATCTTTACGAACGTTTTCCATTAACATTTTTATTCGGCATTTTACATTAACGTGCGCGTTTGCGTTAATGTTTTGCTTCGATAACTTTTTCGGATTGTGATTTCGTTTTTTCAGCCGTTGAATATTATTATTCAGTTACCGATAAAACCATTTGCGAAAAGTAACTTAAGGAAAGTAAAAATACATTTTAAGCCTAGTGGAACTGTTTTCATTAACATATTTTGTTTAGTCTCCTTTTTTAGAACAAATTCTGGATTCGTGCACTACTTAGAACAAAACCTTGTTCAATATGTACATGGCATAACATAATGGCACTTGAGTGGCCATGGCTGACCTGGAAGTCTTTAAATAGACTTCGGATTCAGGTTGCAGCAAGGTACCTGCTAAGGTGGAGATTCAATAATTCTGCCCTGGAGTGTAAATGTGGTGCTGTCCCACAAACGATGCGGCACTTAATATTGTGTCCTGCGTGTCCTACTGTTTGTTCATAACAGGAACTGATGTACGATACAGAGGGTGCCAAACTAGTGGCTCAGTTCTGGGCCGACATGATTTAGATTGCCATCGCGACGCTAAGAAGAAGATTACGGCACTTAAACATAACCAGTGAATTGCGAGTGTACTCCATACCTCAGCCTGACTCATCAGAGAAAGCAGCTTTAGTATTGTGTTGAGTTAAATTTTTGCCATTAATAAGATGTTATATCTGAGCCGGAGAGGTGATCTTTACCTTAGCAGGACTTTCCTACTTCATAAACCTTTCTGTACATACGATTATGCATATCTAAACCACCGGCTAGAACTCCTGATGTCGAGATAAATACAGCTGTATGATTATGATTATCTACTTACTTTATTCTAAGTTATGGATAAGCTGCCAAAAATTTCACAAACTTCAGATTTTTTTAATACTTTTCCCTAAAATAAATGTTGCTTTACATTTAGAGTCGTCAAAAGCGGTGGTTTTCTGGCACCGTTGTCCCGCCAGACATCGTAATGGGGGTAGGCTTGCGGCCGTCGAGTGGGGCTTACTCCACCTCACTTTATATCCGAAATGAAGCAACCGTTTACATACTATTGCTGAGTGGAGTATATTTTGTGCATTTAAACCTGAGTTTTGGAGGGTTATAATTTTAATGAGGAGAGTATTCTCATATAGAGTAACAATAGATTACTGATCTGAGAAAGGAATTAAAGAAATGAAAAAAATCCAATGGGTCTCATCCAAAGTCTACTTGTTCCAAAAATCACTGTGTTTTGCCTTCTCTGGCCAATCAGTCAAGAATGCATCCAGATGTCACGCCATCGTTTCTTGGGCCTACCTCAGTAACGACAAACGTCTTCAGGCTGCTAGCTAGAAAGAAATATGGTTGTTTTAGACTAACTAAAGAACCTTATTTCTATGTTATTTCACCTCATTTTAAACGTGCAGCCTTTTTGTAGGCCTTTTTGTGTTGTACGTACAGCGCCCTTCGCGTTCAATATGCGTTCCGGGTATTGACGGGGCTGTTCCGTTTCTGTAGCACATCAGGAATGTTGCGAACAAGAACAAACAATCGACACGAGCATCAGATTCAGGAATGTGAGATAGCTTGAATTTATCACTTCGACCGGGCATTATGAATAATTCCCTACTTGTAGCCGGGCTATTGGGTTAGGTTAGGTTAGGTTATTTTTTGTTAAATTTTCATGAAATTTTTGTAAGTTTAATTTCATTTAATAAACAAAAACACTACAGTTCACCTATTTTATTACTTTGCCCAAGATAGGTTGGACATTATTCATAATGGCCGGGAAAAGTGATTAATCATGCTGTTTTAATCACATCGCCCAATTGAGTCGGGCATTATAAATACAGACCGGCCATTATTAATAGTGCCCGGACTTATCAAATTGCCCGTAACATATATATACAAATAAGTAAAATTAAAGTGTCTGTTTGTAATATTAAAATAACCGCTTTTTACTACTTGCACATGAATGTATATACGGTACATTTTATACCAAAATAACATTTTTTACAATTTTTGTCTGTCTGTCTGTCTGGTTGTTCCGGCTACTACCCTACCCTACCTGCCTACTCTCTGGAACGGCTGGACCGATTTTGACGGAACTTTCACTGGCAGATAGCTGGTGTGATAAGGTCAAGTAACTAAGGCTACTTCTTAAATAACATGCGGATGAAGTCGCGGGCACAGCTAGTTTAGAATAAACTAGGTTGGAAACCTCATATCAAAGTCTAAGCTTGATTCATTACATATTTGTTAACTCCGGTACCTACAATAACCCCTTACTGAGCATTTCTACAGTGCACGGTCTAGAACGTTCCGGACTAAGTAAATGGATTAAATGTCATTGTGATGTCGAAACGTAATCCACTCGCACCGTTTTAACATTATTGGAACTGGAAGATCTTTTTATTTGGAATAGAAAGGTTACTTCTTCAGTAGTTCTTTGTTTCAGCTAGTTGAACGATTCAATAGAGAAATGTGTTGTACTTTATTCTCACCTATCTTAGAAATCTTGGTTCTTTTCTGAGTGATAATGGTGCAATTTAATGTATTATTCCGCTATGGCTACTGTACAAAGGTTTTTTGACGTTTCTGATGAACCAATTATTTTTTTATTTGTTACTTTTTTTTAATAACTTATAATTATTATTCAAAATGGTTTCTTTGATGTCGACAAAACCACTAAAAGGTCTCATAAGACCATGGGATCTCATAAGATTGCATTAAATTTGACGACACGGTTGAGCGATCGACTGCTGCGCTGCGTGTCGCGGGTTCGATCCCCGCACGGAACAAATATTTGTATGGCCTACAGATAGTTGTTCCGGGTCTGGCTGTTTGTTGAGAAATTCCTAGAGTAGGGTAAAGTTTAAAAAAAAAATCTTCTTGAAAAATATTTTGATTATTGCAATCCGATACTGACTAATACATGATGTAAACGGACTGTTTACGAACAGTCCATTGTGTACATCAAACTAAGTATTTTTACGCTAAAATATTTTTTGGGGTACAAAATATTTTTTAGTAGGTAGGGCTTAAAGTAATGCACACAAAACATTGTGCTGATGCATGCATTGAATAGTTAATGGGGGTCGGGGAGGTATTGCATTTAAAAATAAATAATTAAAAAGTTTTATTTAAAAAAATACTTGTAAAAAGTTGGAACTTTGACCCCCAATATACAAAACAAGGTAAAAAATGTTGCTAGTTTTGGTCTGGAACAAAAAAAAAATATCACAAGTGCTTTTCGGCTTCGGTATCATTATTTTAAAACTTAATCTATTAGTTATCGTAGTGCCCACAGAATACCTAAAAAATTCACAGGCTTGAACTTGATCAAGCAAACACAACCAGGCTAGACTTGAATAAGCAAGCCAGTCCAAAACAAAAGACAACCTATAAATCTAATTTCAAAATCCTGAAAGCACTTCACAAAAACGGACAACATAAGCAAGTAACCTCTTGTCCGTTTCCACGTTTCTACTGACCATTAGGGGCCAGCAAAACGGCTAATATACATAACTATAGAATGATAAAAGCCCTGTATAACAATGGTACGACCACATGAGAATGTTCTCTCTCACACAATTGTACTGCGTTAATTTTTTGTGTAGCACAGAGGCTTTTAGGGGACATTGATTAATAGTCCGAAGAGGCACATGTATCTCACTTTTTATTTCACAACCAGATTAACCCGACCTCCCGTTCCCCTCTTTGTCGTTTACAGTTTTAACAGATCAGGGGATTTATGAACTGTGATCATAGGTCAGGTAAAGTTGGTTGGTAAGGTGTTTTCAAAAGTGCGTTCAGTTCGGTAGGAGAGCTCTAAAGGAAATCGCTTGTGTCATTGCCACATTATTAGTATTAAAGGCTTTTTAGTGGATAGCGCGTTGTGTGGTTTATATTTATTTCATTTTCAGGGTGTATTGAAGTTCTTTTTACGTGACTGCGAAGAAAGTTTACGTTTATTTGGCGCAATTTGTTTCTTTTCGGTTTTTTATTAATTAAATACAACCTCTTTCACAACTCACACGTGGAAAGTCACCATGTTTCCTTACAGCGGAATGTATCATGCCTATTTAGATATTTCAGTTTTTCAAGCGATGTTTTTTAACCGTAAATAAGTAAAAACCAATGTACATTGTAACATCCGTATCCTTAGCACATCGATTGAATGTCGTTACAATTATCGTCGATACTCCATACATACATTAGTATCTTAAATGACATTAAAATGAAACAATTTTTCCGCCATTGTACTATAATATATTATTACTGTTTTACCGTTAATGTTACCTTTACATTTTACCTTTGACATTCAAAACGTTGTTTCCAGAACATACTTTCCCGTTTCGATAAAAATATTCCGAGCTTTTATCGTAAGGGCACAATCCTCTTATTGTGGCTACTAAAAATACCTACCTAAGACTAATGGCCTAAACACAAACGGAAAAATAAAAGAATTTAAATGGTAGAAAACATTTCATTAGGAAAAAAGAAAAACAGTTAATGGTGTGATGCGAAAACGTTGAGATATTAAACCTGAAACACATTTAGGTTACGTCACTATAAGTCGTGAAAAAAGGGACAGTAGCGGTGGCCCAGTGGTGGCAGCGCCAACTTACGAGCAATAAGCGGTTCGAGCCCAGGAAGGCGCATTACTTTGTGTGATTTATTTCATCACCGCTGCTCACAAAAAACGGTGAAGGAAAACATCGTGAGGAAACCGGCATGTCCTAGAACAAAAAATTCGAAGACATGTGACATCTACCAAACCGCACTGGGCTCGCGTGGTGGATTACAGCCCACTCCTTCTCATAGAAAGGAGGCCTGTGTCCTAGCAGTGCAAGTGGAAACATTATAGGCTGATGATGAAGTCGTGAAAATGGGTCCTTCAGTTTTTTTATTTTTTTTTTGTTACCCCATTTTAATTTTATGGTAGATATATATCTAGAATTCCGAGATTTTCTACGTGATGGTCCCTACGATCCATAATTTAAAGCTAAACACTTTTAGATTCCAGAATTTGTATTCAAACTGCTACACAATACAAAACTAGAAGGCAAAAAAGTTGTTTAACAAACTAATTTGTGTTTTTCATTGTGCGATACAGAGTAGTTAACGTTATTTCATACTAGCTGTCCCGCGCAACTTCGTCTGCGTCACATTTTCCCCGTTTTCGCAACATTTTTCATTGCTGCTCCGCTCCTATTAATCGTAGCGTGATGATATATAGCCTTTGTCCTTCCCCAGGTTGAAATCTATCTTCTTGCCAAATTTCATTAAGACCCGATCAGCCGTTTAGTCGTGAAAAGGTAACAAACAAACAAATAGAGTGACTTTCGCATTTATAATATTAGTATGGAACTATGGATGAAAGATTAAAGTATCACTCAGCAGTTGAACTTTTCTTTAAAATATTATATTAACATAAAATCACGCTTGTAATCACCGAAGGGTTAGGCAGAGCTGTACTTAGTAGGTACATCACAATAGTACACCCACATTTTGCCAGTTATGTTCAAGTCCCATTAATTAGTGAGCGAGCTTATTGCCAGCAAACGGGAACAAATCCAGACACCGTGACTGCTTATGAAAAATTCCTAATGGAAAAACCAATAACACTTTACCACTAACACATACGAGTTATCACTAGTTGTATTTTTACGATATACAGTATGTTAGGTTAAACGAGGGACATATTGAGCGAGGGTATTCAGTATTCGATTCTCGTCCCAAATATGTAAAAAACCTATAACGCATATAGAAGAATTTTTAATGTTTTGTTTAGTGCCTAGATATTTTGGACTGTCCTAAGCCAGGTAAGTTTAAAGTATGAAGGGAAAATGGATTATACCTAAGAGTCATTGACCCGCTCACATGTTCTGCGATAGTATTAAGTCGCTAGCGCAAGGGTGTATACACGTTGTGTGACATTTGCGAAAATTTTGGTATGGTTCTGTCTGTTATTTATCAGTGTTTTTTTTTTGTTTATATTTTTATTAGTATCATGTTAGCATGTACTATTATGGGTTTGAATATGTCCCTTGTTTAAACTAACATACTGTATATGTTAGTCTGTAAGGTATTTATCTATAGGCCAGTTGCCTGAGAATAAATGAATGTTATGTTTATGTTTACCGTATACGGGAATCGAACCCAGGTCCTCATGCTCAGCAGTCGTACTTACTACCACTGGTCCAATGGGGAAATCCGAGGTTTTAAAAAATACTTTCTGCTATTTCATACCAGCATCACTTCCCGTGGCGTAACCTACACCTATACTTATTCGGTTACTTTCCCCGGCCATTAAAAGCCGCAGATAAGCTGAGTTGCTGTCAACTGGTAACATCGTTAATTTCTGGGGAACTCCAGTTTTTATTGTGCGTAATTTTTCTTGCCCGGGAAATATATTGCTCGTACCGTCGACATGTGACACAATGTACGCATTTATCTTTGTGAGAGCAATAAAAATTATGCTCCGTTGATTTCCTCCGGGCAATTAATTAAGTGCTTAAGCGTTAGTACTTGAACTTAGTTTCACTTTTCTTGTTTTTCTTTTAGTGGGCAATAAAAGAGGCTTGTTAGTTTTATTTGTTTTGTTGTAATAGTTTCTTCGGTTCATAAAATGTCTATTGGCGTTTGTAGTAGTAGTTTTGGTAATAGATATTTATTTTTAGTACTTATGATATTTCTTACTTCAAGCTTTCACAATTCCAACATTGGACTACGAGTTCACGATTAAATTCAGAAAAGATCTTGCCCTCCCCGACCCTCGCTCGAACCAGCCCACGATGCTGTGCCAGTAGTTTTAAATCAGCCCCTAAATAATGATATCATTCAGATCCAGCCTGTCCCCATGCTGTCCTCCCCCACCAACGCCCTAAGCCGAGGCTCGTACCCCACAGGGGGTTAGCCTGTAGTCGCTTAGTTTGTAAGAACCCACAGATAACTACCAAGACACCCACAGGATAGTCCGGTTAAGCAGACGACAACCTCCTTGGTTGAACTGCGAAACCATACACAGAAAAAAAAGCAAAGATCTAATCTTTGTAAAAGAAAATGGAAACCTTTAATAAAGTCCTCAACACGCCTAAATTCTCAACTTTATTCAAGCTAAAACACTTCTAAACCGCTACTAACTAAAGAAACAGCTGTTCCATTTTCAAATCCTAGCTATCTGATACCTTACATATGAAGGCTCCCTTAACATGCTGAAGGTTCAGATGCGCGCGTCTGTAGCCTCCCGAAGTCCCGAGCTGTCCCGAAGGTATCCCTCCCCTCAGTACCGTTTCGACTGCCGGGGAGGGTGCACGCGTTTGGGCGGAAAATCCGCCCACGAAAATTCGTAAAGCCGGTATATTTTTTGGTTAGTGCTGTGTTGTGGGACGAATTTGTGATTGGACTTGTTGTGTATTACATGGATCTGTTGGATTGATGTGAGTATTATTTTTTTCTAACTGGATTGTTCTTGTTTTTTTTTTAGGAAAATGGAATTTTGTTAATTGAATTTTGTCATTGTATTTCAATTTGATTTTAAGTAATCTTTCCTACTGTAACTATCAACCGAGGTTTAACATAAAAAAAACGTTTTAAGCAGGTGAATCTTTGCATCCAATAAGATTTTATTTTGAAAAATAAAATCAAGTTAGAATAATAATCAACTTAAAATATTCACCATGCCTAAAAGTAATTACTCTATCCCATAAACGAAAGCCCATTAACGAGTACAAATAAAAGAAACTGCATTTTATTGCTTGTACAAACAATAATTATAAAGTTTCGCGTGGTTACGACGAATAAAGGTGTAAAGCGTAGCGTGATATTATTTGTGAATGGATAGTTAAATAGAATTTATAGGCCACTACTATAATTGCCACTATGATTAGCTAAACATGTGTATTTTTTATGAACATTGCTCGAAGTAAAAAGCAGTAATCACTTCTAAATTAAAGTTTTATATTTAATCGACTGTTCATTTATTCCAAAAAGTATTTAATTTAATAGAGGTTTAACAAAATTACTAAAGTTTAATAAAAACTTATTGGATTTTACTAAAAGTAAGAAGGTTATTATAAAATCAAATTCAGTGGTGTTAAAAATCCTAAAGCTATCATTTTAGGGACGCAAGCATGGTCGCTATACGACAACATGTTTTTATTTAATTTGTTATAATGACAACAGAATTTGTAACTGATTCACTGAACTTAATTCCAGAAGGGTGCAACAAAAGCGAATCTGTTTGATCGTGGGTAGAATAAAATATATTTTAAGGATTAAAAAGAAACGAGACCACACGCGAGTTAAAATGAAATGTCTTTTGTAAATTCAAACACTATAAAAAAGACTTAAAAAAAAATTAGAAGTAAAAAGGTACAAAACTGCACCTCACGCAGCACAACCCAACATTTTAACTCTTTTCGTGAACACAAAAGCTAGGGTCATCGCCAAACAAAAATAACCCTCAAAGATCCGACTCACGATTATTCAAATATTATTCTTAGACCCTATCTGTTTCACTTGTATCAACAACGTCTAACACGAATTTTAAAAAGAGTAACATAAATTACTGGGACGCTTTCGAACGCGACAGTACCGGACACAGACTATCAGGAATAAAGTCATTTAAATCTATTGTCATCTTTGGTGTATCACTGAAGAAAACAACAACAAAATGTAGCTTGAAAATCTACTGTTGTTTGAAAATCAGCCTTATTTCTGTCAACTTTCGGGTACAGGATAAAAAAATGGTCGTATCATGATAGTTGTTATAGCACAAAGAGGTAGCGATAAAACAGATAGCGGGCACAAAAGGCTATAACAAAAGATATTATTGCGTATAAATATAGCCAACGTTTATATATAATACATTGTGTAATGTATAATAAGGCATTCGTTGGTTATAATAGTCCTGTTCCTGATGGCCAATACCAATTAAACTAAAGTAATATAAGTATAACAGATTGTCCGTATTGTTTTTTTTTTCTGAATTTTTTGATCTGAATTAATTGTTTGCTTTGACTCTTCTTCCTGGTAGTTTTGATCCTTTGACTTATCAAAGCATTTTAAAAGCCGTGTTTCTAAAAGGACGACTTATTGTACTTTTAAAAAAACAGCTTTATTAAAATTCTGTAAAGTCGTTGTCGGTAATAAACTAAATTTTATGTCATAATATACATGACATTTATTGTAAAATAAGGGCGGGCACATTATTTACGTATTCCGTACATTTTATTCCCAAAGGACTATTAAACACTTATTTGACCAAATGACCGTTTCAATTTAGCTTCAATGAAGGGACAATATATAACTTTTTATCTTCTTTCACATCAAGCGGGTATCTATTACGAAATTGCGATTTGATAAATCGCCAAACATTATTATGGGCGGCGAAAGAAATGGACTCGCTCAACTTGAAACAGTACTGAATATCCCTTTATATTTAACCAAAAAAGAACTTTATGAGATTCAAAATAAAGTCTGGTTTCAGTTAAAGGTAGTTCAGCCATGTAAAATAAATATTATGAAAGTAATAGGAAAACATAATGCCACGGATACTGTGATGAAAGCGGTCCTTTTAATAAATTGACTGAAGGTTGAATATTAGGAAACGGCTCTTACGCGTACTACGAAGAATACGATAAAGTTTTTCTATATTCGGCCTTATAAATATAGCGTTAAAATATGCAATGAATTTTACTTTGCGTAAGAAGGTCAAAGTTCTGAACGTTTTGCCTTTTACGGAAAAGCAAAAGTTTGAGCCAAATATAAGTATAACAAAACATTGATTTAGGTAGCGGCTATTTTTATAAAATTGTTTCTTTGGAACCCGTTACGTAATCTGTACGGGTTTTGGCCTTTCTTTTGCGTATGTGTTACGCTGAAAGGTAAACGGTCTGTTGTCTTAAATTAACTTTAAGAAAAAAGGAACCGTTTTCTTATCGTAGTTTTCCTTCTTTTTCGCTTTCTCTGATTGTCAGAGATATTTTTCTTGGAAACCGCACTGTTTTATTAGGTTAGAAAATTACAATATCAAGAAAAAAATGACTTTGATTTTTTTTTGCAATTCTAAATCTTATTTCTAAACATTAGAAGGCTTGATGTTGATTGTCTTTTCTGTTTTTTAAAAGGAACGAACCTTTACTGACACTTAGCGCAAGGCCAAACGAGCGTAATTATGTGAGTTGTGAGTTTGTGCTGGCTCGTTGGTCTATTCGTCGTTAGCGCAGCTGCTGAGCAAGCGGTCCTGGGTACAATTCACAGGTCGGACAGAGTGTTGTTGTGTTTATCCATCAGGAATTTCCCAGTTGCAGCTACGGAGTCTGAATGTTTGCCCAGCACTGGGCTCGCCGCCTATTACATGGTACTTAGGTCATCTGCCTAGCCTTTTCCCAAACTAACTTGGGATCGGCTTCCAGTCTTACCGGATGCAGCTCAGTACCAGTATTGTACATGAAACGACTGCCTATCTGACCTCCACATCCCAGTAACTGGGTAATACGATACCCCTTTTTTTTTACGGATGGGAAATCATCAAATGACTTCTACCGCTCTGGGCGGAGCGGGAGGGAGTGTCAGACTTGACTGACTAAAACCCACCCATGTTCCTTCTTAGCCCTTTGTGTTCCAGGACCGCGGTATCTCTTTCGAACAACCCGCAGCCCTTAATACGATACCCCTTGGTTAGACTGGATATCAGACTTTTGGCTTCTGACTACTGTAACAAACTTGCTTATTCCTTGATGAAAGGAGTAAACAGTTTTGTACATTAAAAAAGTAATTAGGGGAAAATGAATTTAATAAATGATGAAATGAAAAATACAATAAATTAGTACAAAAGTGAAGGGCAGGTTAACCGAGAACGTTTTAAATATCTCCGCAAATCTCTGAGCGTGATAGTAACTGAAGACAAACTTGCAGTCGTAGAAAGCTGGCTTGATTAAGATGAGCTTGACCACGACGAACTTGATGCAGGGCGATTTGGTAGGACCCACCAGCAGACACGTACCGCCCAATGCCAGGCTCGTCAGCTCGAAGAGCAGCTTCCAGCAGACAGGTAATGAGCCCCAGTGCCAGGCTCGTCAGTTCGCAAAGCAGCTTCCAGCAGACAGTTAGCAACAGCCACGGCAGCACTAAACGAAGGCCGCTCTTTGACTCCACCAGGCTGTGCTCAAAACTCAAGATATGACAGATCTTGACTCCAAACTAGACTTAGCTGTTTTCTTGATTTTAGACTATACTGATTTCTCGTGTCCAGACTGAATCGACTCTTAACTCCAGACTAGAACCAGGGCATCTGTCAGAAATCCCTTTTATACCCTGATCTTCCGTTTCTTTTCTTCCAATCATTTTTTTAGATTCAAAACTGCTGCGCTCTAGTAAGACGCAACCTGCCAGTATTAAAAACAGCCAGTAACAATGGTCAAAAACCCTGCACATAATATTTTTAGAAATATAACTCAGAATATCTTTACACAGCAAATATTCGCAATTAACTATAAAATACAACAATTTGAACTGACGAATTGATGATAATAATTTTTAGTAATATATAATCTAAATGAAACCTTCATAGAGAGTTTGGTTGGTTACAATTAAAAATAAAAGTAAATGACAGCTGACAAGTTCGATGTAAACAATGTCACAACAAAGAAAACTAAGAAAATATTTATAAAAATGAAACAAATCGTAATATGCTAATGGAAAACCAATAAAAGTATGAATATGGATGATAATTGTGAGTATAAAGTGTCTGTAGTAGGCAGATACTATATTTCCCCAACGACCCCGAGAAAATTTTTGGCCTAGAACAAAAATTTTGGTAAGGTTAAAGTATTACAGCATTCACAAAACTTTCATAACTCATTCAAACACACCGACATCTTACGAAGTTAGGCCAGGTAGGATTCACATTCAATGATCACTACTCCACCTGATAAATCAATAACAGTAGGCTTATTTTTGGAGTTGTAATCCGCTCGCGTCTAAAACCCATAATAAAATGAAGATTTTAATAAGGGATCCACCCCAATCAACTTTTAGAGTTGAAGATTAGCGAAGGCTTATTTTAAGGAAGTCGCAACCCGCTTCAATCAACTTTTAGAGTTGAAGATTAGCGAAGGCTTATTTTAAGGAAGTCGCAACCCGCTTCAGTCAACTTTTAGAGTTGAAGATTAGCGAAGGCTTATTTTAAGGAAGTCGCAACCCGCTTCAGTCAACTTTTAGAGTTGAAGATTAGCGAAGGCTTATTTTAAGGAAGTCGCAACCCGCTTCAATCAACATTTAGAGTTGAAGATTAAAAAAAATAGTAATACCAACTTATAGTATAGTTAGGTATAATAGAAGGTTAGATAACTTGTACCTAAAAGCACTTCAAAGAGTTATCTGATAAGAACAGATATAGGAGAAGATTAAAAGTAATCTTTTAATGGTTTAAGAACCCATGAAAGAACATAGTTAGAAAATAAAAACTATAGAGTTTAAATAGGCCGAATAAAACTCTACAGTTAGAAGGGAAGAGGATAGAGATGAGTCATGAGTAAGTATAAGATAAAAAGTTAAAAATAAAGTGTATAAAATTAAAAGGGAGAGAGAGTCAAGAGAGTCTGAGTTATTATCAAGAAGGACTATAAAATAGCATACTTGAAATATTCAAGAGCGTTGAAGGACTGTCATGTGTGGAAGTCAATACTTTTGCGCTAAACCAGCGCCGATAATAGTTCGAGCCCACGACACTAAACCTATTTTGATGAGATTCATAGATGATATAGATAAATAAATAATAAGTGTTTAAGATTATAAGCAGATTAAGTGATGTAATATGATGAAAATATGATGAAAATAGTTACCAAATATAATCTCTTGTGGAAGTTGTTTTAGAATTTAGAGAATATGATTAAGATCAAGACTCGATTTTGCGTTAGGCGCCAAAATGTAACAAACTTGCTTATTCCTTGATGAAAGGAGTAAACAGTTTTGTACATTAAAAAAGTAATTAGGGGAAAATGAATTTAATAAATGATGAAATGAAAAATACAATAAATTAGTACAAAAGTGAAGGGCAGGTTAACCGAGAACGTTTTAAATATCTCCGCAAATCTCTGAGCGTGATAGTAACTGAAGACAAACTTGCAGTTGTAGAAAGCTGGCTTGATTAAGATGAGCTTGACCACGACGAACTTGATGCAGGGCGATTTGGTAGGACCCACCAGCAGACACGTACCGCCCAATGCCAGGCTCGTCAGCTCGAAGAGCAGCTTCCAGCAGACAGGTAATGAGCTCCAGTGCCAGGCTCGTCAGTTCGCAAAGCAGCTTCCAGCAGACAGTTAGCAACAGCCACGGCAGCACTAAACGAAGGCCGCTCTTTGACTCCACCAGGCTGTGCTCAAAACTCAAGATATGACAGATCTTGACTCCAAACTAGACTTAGCTGTTTTCTTGATTTTAGACTATACTGATTTCTCGTGTCCAGACTGAATCGACTCTTAACTCCAGACTAGAACCAGGGCATCTGTCAGAAATCCCTTTTATACCCTGATCTTCCGTTTCTTTTCTTCCAATCATTTTTTTAGATTCAAAACTGCTGCGCTCTAGTAAGACGCAACCTGCCAGTATTAAAAACAGCCAGTAACAATGGTCAAAAACCCTGCACATAATATTTTTAGAAATATAACTCAGAATATCTTTACACAGCAAATATTCGCAATTAACTATAAAATACAACAATTTGAACTGACGAATTGATGATAATAATTTTTAGTAATATATAATCTAAATGAAACCTTCATAGAGAGTTTGGTTGGTTACAATTAAAAATAAAAGTAAATGACAGCTGACAAGTTCGATGTAAACAATGTCACAACAAAGAAAACTAAGAAAATATTTATAAAAATGAAACAAATCGTAATATGCTAATGGAAAACCAATAAAAGTATGAATATGGATGATAATTGTGAGTATAAAGTGTCTGTAGTAGGCAGATACTATACTACTCGTAACGACTGTCAAAGATCTACAAATGACAGCCGGGACCAACGGGTCAACGTGCTTTCCGAGGCACGGAGGAAAGTTGGTATGTAATTAGGGTCACCCATCCACGGACCAACCTCGGCAAGCACGGCTTAACCTTAAAGAACGCCCGCCTATTACATGATACTTACTAACCCTTCGGGGATTACAAGCGTGATGTTATGTTTTGTATGCTTCATTCGGTTTCATATATAAAAGACTGGTTTGTGTTACACAAGGACGCAAAATGAGTCCAGTAATTACGCTCATTTCGCCTCACCCTTTGCCTTAACCAGAGGCTGTAATTCAATAATGCCACCTCTGTCTATCACCTCCAGGACATAATGACTTTATGTTACGTTTCGTAGAGTTTGCTTTTTCAAAACGGTTCAAGAAACGGGAGTTCAAGAATTGGGCTCGTCACGCTGCCGCTGTAAGACAGTGTGACAGATGTCATTATAAAATACCTTCTTGAGGAAAGAGCTACATTACCAGCAGAAACAACATATTATCTCAGCAAAAATAAATATTTTAGGAAAACACAAAACAAATTACTATCCCACGCAAAAATCCATCTTCGAAATCCTTTTCTTAGATAAGTAAAACATCCATTGGAAAGCGTGCCACTAAATCATAAGCACCATTTTCTTTGGTAAAGAAAACGGATCGCGTGAGGCACCCCTTGGTGTTTCCACATCGCACGCGATACCAAAATTTTCTTCTACATTACGTAGCAAGTTTTCTCACGGTGGTATGTATGACGTGGTTGAATTATGGCGTTGATAGTCATTTGTTGGAACTTAGATAGAAGTTTTGTAATTAATTGGTTGGTCATCTTCGTTGTTGGCAAAGTTTCGTGTAAGTTTTGCGAAGTTGTATTGTTAGTCTTTTAATAGGAGTTTGGAATTCGCCATTACTGTGAACAAAGGAAGTTTTTATTTAATTGTTCGTAAAAAAATGGAGTGAGTGGAGGTAGGCTTGTCCCCAGGAGCGGGACAGAGAAGGCTAGAAAAAAAAAGAACAGTTATGCAAATGAGACGCGAGCTTACATTTCGGACATGATGGTATAAACAAAATATTGTTTGTCCTAGTTTTGAAGATTCTTGTGTAGGCGAATTTGGCTACAAGTTTTACAGCTCTCTCACAGTGGTAGTCAGTAGGGACTGACCACTGATACATAGATACACTTTTAAAATATTCTTACTTCTCAACAGTAAAAAAACAGGTAAATCATACTTACCCAAATTCAGTTTAGTTTAGTTTATTTATTAATAATTATCAAAATTACATGTCAAGTTGTTTAGAAATAAAAATACAATAACAGCACAAATCATTAAAGGATCATACAATACATATTAGAATGAAAATACAAATTATAATAAATTAAATTAAGAATTACTCGTGAAATATAATAACAATATAAACGAATCGTTTGTCAACAGAAAAATAAACATAATCAATTCAAATACCTAAAACCATTCTTTTAGGTCATAAAATGCGTGTTCGGTTAGCCAGCCTTTTAGTTTACGTTTGAAACCATTGTCAGACGTCGAACAAAAAATATCATCTGGTAGACGGTTGTATACCGCTGGACCCATTATATGGATCAACTTTCCAGACTTAGATAGGGTGTGTGGGAAACCAGCTAAATTATTTCTACCACGAGTACAGTAGTCATGCCTATCGCCACGTTTCCTATATTCGTTTAAATGTTCCCTAACATATACCGCCGCCTGCAATATCACCATCGCGGGAAATGTCAGTATTTGTAATTTTTTAAAAAGTGGTCTCGCGGTTGCATCCCATTGCGACCGTGTAATGGCTCTTACGGCACGCTTCTGCATCCTGAAAGCTCGCTCCCAATCCGCAGCACGGCCCCAGAACTCAACGCCGTACTGAAGGACTGAGTGTACCAACGCGAAATAACACCCTCTCAATTTTTTTTTTTTTTTTCATAGTATGGATAACCCAAAGAACAAAACGTACATTTTATTTACCAATCTCATAAATATACCAAAACAGCCAGGTCAAACTCTAATTGAACCGTACATCAAATAGTTTATAACAAAACTTTTCTTGTGTACATACAAGGACTCAGAGGGGCCATAGATTGGACGATGTGTTAATTTGTCCTGTCATGCGATGACTAACAACAATGTACAGATTGTGAGGGTCGTCGGTCCTCACGGAGGTACGTCACTCCTCACAAAAGGTACGCACGCAATTACTTTTTGCGTGTAAGAGAAAAAAAAAGTGCTCTGCTAATCACTTTTGGATGTATGTATTTCTTTTGGAAAAGTCTGATTGATGGCGTGCTTCTTTTTTGTGTGTGAGGGGATGGGGTAATTACTTAATCGAGGATTTAGATCGTATCTGTTCGTTTTTTTTTCCAGAAGTTTTATATGATATCTTTTGTTATTATTGCAAGGGAGATTAGCACGCACACTATTGACATGAATGCACATGCATTTAAACTGCTGTTAGAATACCTACGATACAAGAGAAGTTCCTAGGGCAAAGTTTTTATTAAAAGAAAAAACGCCGCAGCGAATACAATTAAGCAGATTATTTTTGAAATTTTAGCTATTGCATACAAAAGTGTAATTAGCACGTACAGCATCAATAAATATAGAACAATAACAGAAAAAAATGCAATAACAGAACCATCTAATTTGCATCATTTCAGTCTATGGAAACTAATTATAAATCGCATTAAATATTTTATAGATCTTTTTATAGTATGACCCCTCTGAAATTAATCCAAACAGTTAACCCTTCACCCAACCAATCAATGTACGAAATCAAACATTTAACCCGTAAAATTCCCTGCCGTAAAATAGCTTAATTGTCAAAAGCCAACAACATAAAACATACAAAATGCATTTACAAAAGGTCAAGGCAACGCCAAACTAAACGTGAACGTGCCAATTAGATTAGCCTGAACGCTCGACGCCCGTAAATTGTTGAGAAGGGGTGTCTATCGAATTGTCTGTCCCTGTCTTTTCCCTAGACATTGAGAGGGACGCAGCTAGGGTAATTAGGCTACGGCTGTGGTCAGGTTTACGAGTTTACTCAGTCGCTCTGCCTTTATTACTGAAAATATTTACGTAAATTATCCTTAATTGCTTTTAATTACTTTAAGGAGTTGCATTTTCAGGCTTCTTATTAGTTTTCATGTTAATACATGTCATATTATTTATATCGATAAAATAAAAGATTTTTAACAAGCTCATTTTTTCTACTACTCATGAACCATAATAATTGTAAGACAGAATGAAAAAAAAAACGGTCGTAAAAGAGACGTTTTATTAGTACTAAAGCCTAATAAAATCGGTCATAAATCCATCAATGATTGTCTAAAAAGTCTTTATTCAAATCCTCTGTCTCCTTAGTATACTAATGTGCATAAATCACGTTCAATGTATTCCAAAGCCTCTTTACTGCATTAAAACCTTTGCAAAAAGGAACAATCGATCCTTCTTAAAATTAATTCGTTCCGAGTCGCGGTAAAAATATTTTGTCCAGTTTAGTCCACTAGCAAACCATTGTAAACCCATTTAACACCCATGAAGCATTTTTGGGAATCGTATGTCCCAACAATGGGTCAATAATTATGTTACCAGCGTAATAATGTAACGTTGTAAACGACCATTGTTTACACAGAAGCGGTTACAGTCGGCCATCATGATTTAAAATTTTGTGTACCCGGCAACTTGATTAGGGAATAAGACACCTTATTGTGTTCGCTTAGAGTGTAATGTTGACTGATGGTAGACAAATGTATTTGCATTCAGACGCGTGCACGGGACCCTTGTGATTTATATTCGTCTTTTGTTTTTGGCTGTTTAGCTAGCATCAGTATAAATGGCGGAGAGTCTCGGAAGGTCGTTATTCTTGCATTGTACCAACACTATTGTCTCCAAAACGACATCGTTAGGGACTACAGCGGGTGGTCGTGTCCATTGAAATTCTATTGGCGTGATGATAAATCATCTGTTATTAGAAACGATTCGTTTAATTATTTCGATTACAACAGGTGACATTTTTATGTTAATCTCACCATTTCTTATCACTCCGCTCTTAAGCGGTAACGTACGCTTTATGATTTGAAAGCGCTTTAAAAATCGAATTATGAATGCAACCAACGAATCGAAAGGAACTTTTCAAATCGATAAAAATTGAAATAGTTCCATTCAATAATCGACCGTTTTATACTTTATCGATTCACGTTCGAAAAAGGTTCCATTCACTTTTTTTTTCGTACAGAATTATGTGTCAACGTTGATATATAGCACTAAAGAAAGACAACAAAGGGAATTCACGTCCGTTTGTCAAAATAAAACGACATCAACCTACGCGTAACATGGGGATATCACACATCAAAAACCCCATACACGGCTAAAATAAATCACCAGTATACCACCATGTTTAGTAATAACTATTTTGCTCTGTGTCCAAAAAAGTGTTGTGGAAATAAAACTGGGCAAGCACGAATCGAACCCATACACACAGGGTTCCATACAAATTGCCGAAAAAAGAAGTTTATTTTTCTTGGATCCCTTTTAATGTTTAACTTTATTTTACTTTTGTTATTAATTGTTATAGATATAGCCATACAGACTGTGAAAAAATTAAGTGTCTTCCTATTACGGTTCAAAAGACACAGCTTTGTGACTGACAGACAAACTGACGGCGAAGACTTATTAATAGGGTCCCATTGGCACCTTTTGGGTACGGAACCCTAAAAAGGTATATTATTGTTATAGAAATGTATATATATATATAGTTGTGATCGATCCTAAAGCTTATTACAAAACCGAAGTCGTATTGTTGCCCGGAGACGGGTGATCTGTGATGTCGTCTATTGTCCGTGGTCGGTGTTGAACAATAAGTGACCATCGAGAATAGACTCTTTGTCGATGGCAGCTGTGTTTTTATAGAGGATGTCTATCGGACCGAGATGAGCTATGTGCTTTGATAGAGAGAGTATTGAATAGTGACGCTGATAGTAAAACTAAAATTGATGATGGCTGTATTTTAGAATTTTTGAGATGTTGATATTTCCTTGTGTCTGGTTTATAGTGTGCATAAAAATATTCCTACTATTAAAAGACATTCTCTTCATCTATAAACATATTGAACATTTCAAATTCGGCTCTGCTCATTCGCAAATGCCGCTATCGGTGAAACCAAGGCAAGCCACTAGCGAATACCGTCTGTCTTCAGCCCTCAAAATTTAACAACTCACTATAACTCCACATTATTTGCTTATACGACGAAAAATAATAACCAGCACACTATTTCAGAAACATGAGCCAAATAGCCTCTTGAGTTTAACGAAGCACGCAATGTAGAATTAAAACGGGCAAGTGAATGTAGAGACAAAATTAAAATGGGCAAAGTGAAGTGCCCACTAAAAGATTTCACGGGCATTCGCAGTTCACAATGTCCCTTAATGAGTTGGTAGTGAAACTTTGGAAGGCTTCCAGGCTGTCTTGTAAACAGTAAGACTTGACCGCTGCGAGGAAAATTGTGTTTACTATCAACGTTGCCAAAGCACCAGTTATTATTTTAATTATGAAATGTTGACTTGCAAATACATTGCAACGAGAATTAGCATTGTTTAGTAATAGTGGTCCGATTTACAGGACTATTCCTGTTATGTTCAGGGTTGCTTGCTTTTCTCCTAGTTCTAAATGCTTGTTGGTATATTGATATTTGCTAGTCATAGTTGATTTGTAAATCTTCTGTATAATAAAGAATCAAGGCTTATGAAACTGAACGCGATTGGGGCAATCCATACGGAACTCAACTCATTTCTAAGCCCATGCTTAAAAGCTGTCAGTGTCAGTCTCTTAACAGTTACGATAGCAGTGATAGACTAGGTAGTATGACCTTCGGACTGCCAAGTCATAGCTCTCAATTTCAAACCCAAGACGCGCACCTCTGATCGATTTTTCAGATTCATGTGCGTATTGTAAAGGGTGTAAACTAACCCTTAACGAAGCCGAAGGGCACTTGTTCTCCCCGTCATTGCGATATTTTTTTTGTTCCGAACCATACTGGGAACCTTCTAGTTACGGAGATATTGGAGGTCGAAGTTCCAACTTTTTAACAAGTTTTTGTGTTACTGTTTTTTAAGTTTAGAATTTTACTTAACATGCCTGTCTTTATGACCTGTTTAATAGTCGTTGCACAATGTCTTGAGTGCGTAACATTAGACTTTACTGTAAAACGTGATTAAAATATAAAAAAAAAGTCGTTTCCCAGCAATAATTTTTGCGTAATTAATTAGTTTAATGTACAGAATGCTTAGTTGACAGCTTCGTGAAGGGTTGGTTTGCACTTTGTATCTAGTTATCACTTGATTCGGCGAAAGAAAACATTGTGAGAAAACATGCATGCCAGAGAAATATTTCTCGACGGCATGTAAAGCCAAATCAGTGCCCCATGGGTGGCATAAAAAAAGATACAGAAAGAACAGTTTCGAAACTAAAAGATCCTGTACTTCAATAGGTCACACTCTCTTCAAACTCATGAAAAATTCCAGCATCGTTGCTCTTAGCTCACAACCAAAATCAAAAGTCATTTATTCAAACTACGCTGATAATCAGCACTTTTAGAACATCAAAATTACAAGAGACAGTCCCCCAAAACGCCCGGCTTTCGCAACTTCCTAGTGTTTTAGCTGGGAAGAAGAAGTGGCGGAACAAACTCCCCAGCAACACATCTTTCTGTTAGGTTAGAAGAACCAGATTCTATACAATAGTGTTCAACAAGTTTATATAAACAAGGAATCCATTACATCAAATTAATGACACATGTCAGCTAGCACACACCAATAATAAAACCAATCGAAATAACTGACTCACACTATAGACAACTTAGTTACCTACAAAAAATGTACTACATTACAGAGAGTAACAAGAAAATCTTTATGTAAAACCGAGTAAAATGTCTGCGCTAATAAAATATCATTTTACATTTGTGGCACATAATAACATTTCTCCATACTCCTTTTATACAATATTACACGTATGCATTAGTAAGATAAAGCCAGTTTCACCAAAATGTGAGCTGGCACATTCTGTATATTTTCTCTATTTACTTGTAAGTTAGAAGCAAAAATATTTTTGTGGAGAAGACAATTTCTGTAAGTAAGGTCTCGTCAGTCAAATTATTTTTAGTCGTCTAACTTGAAAACAATATACTAAAATAAATTGGAAGAACGTGTCACTACGTCTTTTGGTGCTTTTCTATAAAAGTGCGAAACGAGTACCTTCATTGATGAAAAAAAAAATGTTAAAGCTTTGCATCTGAGACAATAACCTGAAATCACAATAATTTTAGTATAGGAGGGCGCCACGTAAATAGGTACCTAAGTATGTTGTTTTTAAGAGAGTTTGTTGGTGTTTTTAGGGTTCCGTGCCTCGAAAGAAAAAAACGGAACCCTTATAGGATCACTTTGTTGTCCGTCCGTCTGTCTGTCTGTCAAGACCCATTTCTCAGGAACGCGTGGAGGTTTCAAGCTGGAATTTATATCAAATACTCAAATCTACTGTCCCTTGGATCTGTGAAAAAATCATACGTCTAAGCCAACGCAATCAAAAGATACAGCCGTTTATGCTGCAAATTTCCGCAAATTTTCGACACTCACTACAGGGTACTTCCCGTTAACTCAGAATCTTGAAATTTGGTACGAAGCAACATCTTAAATAATTTTAAAATTACTGTCCCTTTCCACATGAACGCGTAGAGGTATTAAATTGAAATTCATATAAAAAAAATCAAGTCTGTAATATCTTTAAACTGTAATAAAATCAAACTTCTATGTCAATGCAATCAAAAGAAACAGCAATTTAAGCCGCATATTTTCAAACTCGCAAGGGAATCAAAACCTAAAGGGTACTTCCAGTCGACCTAGAATCTTAAAATTTGGCATGAAGCAATGTTTTATAGCACATTTATAGGAAAAATTCCGAAAACCTTAAATTTTTGGTTAAAAAACATATTTTTATTTATTCTCCTCTTTAATTTTGGTTTGTAAGGAACCCTCGGTGCGCGAGTCCGACTCGCACTTGGGCAGTTTTTTTTTTAAGAGTGGATTTCTAATAAGAGTGAAAGTTTACCAATTAATTTAATTTAATTTATGATCACACTACTACGTGTCAGCATGACATAACGTTGAACAAAACACCTACATATCAATCAACTGAAAATGTTACACTTTCAACGAAATTAATTCTCATAAAATTCATCTTACTCATAAAATTAACTACCTCTCCCACCCAAGGTGGGAATTTTGCACGCGTCAACTTGAGGCCCTTGGTATTCGATGCTCGACGGCTCGACTTTTAGCAGTTGAGCATAGTTGAGCATTAACAAGTTGCTCGTTCGCTTATTGAGTCGCTACTGAAACAAGCCGCTGAATTTTCAGTATCGGAGCGTGAAATTGCATTAAATAATAAGCTCGATAGCTAATTAACTAAATTGAAGCGCTTTTAACTGGTCATTAGTCGCTTTAAATCAGTAATTTGTAGTCTTAATTGAAATGTTGTATGTATGCATGTTAAAATAGCAGCGCTATTTTGTCAGGAAAAGCAAAACCTAATCAATTCTCTGCATGGAAAAAATAGTCAAGTCGGTACGACTAGATATGATAAGTTTCTAATATTACCTCGATCATTAATCTAATATGGTGCATTATCATAAAATTTGTAAGAGGGAGAGGTCCATTCTCCACCACGCCTGGCCCAGTGCAGGTTGGTGGAACTCAGAATTAGTGTTCGTATTTTTAGTTCTACGACATGCGAGTTTCTGCACGATGCTTACTTCATCGTTTTGTGAGATTGCTGATGAAATTTTAAGAAAAGTAAAATACCTGCCTGGATGTGTCAGGAATTATTTAAGTGTCAGTATAAAACATCCGTCACATAATTCCTCTATTTCCTTTTAGTTTAAAAATAATTGTATTCATGACGACATCAAAAGTTTAAATTGTTGCTTATCTTTCAATATAAATCGTTACAGCTTTCAGATTAGAAACTTTTGTCGAATTAAGTTTTAATTAACTTTTCAGGGAACATTAATTAAATTATCCGAGCTACTTAAGATACTGTTTAATTTTACAGAAAATTTACCTGTCTGATGTCTGATTGAACAAAGTTTAGTAATTCCGTGGGACATTGGACAGTCCTTTGTTCGAAAATAGGTAACTGAATAAACTAAAATTTAGGATACAGATAATGTGAATTTATATAATAACTAGCTGCTGCCTGCGACTTCGTTCGCGTGGAAATTTTGATGGGTTTTAGGGGTATGAAAAATAGATGTTGGCCGATTCTCAGACCTACCCGATATGTACACAAAATTTCATACAAATCGGTTCATACAAGCCGTTTCGGAGGAGTTTGGTAACAAACACCATGACACAAGAATACTATATATTAGATAATGCAACTTTGGTTTAGCCACCCATATTTAGGATAGTATTTTAGGATTATTATTTTTGCACATCAGGCTACAAAAATATAATTTATTTAATTTAGTTACATTTCAGAAATTTTAATTGATTTTAAATATATTTCCTTTTTCTAGTTCTTGAGCAAAAAAAGGACGTTTAAGTAATAGGTATAACATATTCGCTATGCGAAACAAGGTCTTCGATAAAATATTTATTTACTCTGTTTTTGGTTAATCTTTTTACAGTCGACAAATGTCAAAAGTGAAAGGATGATTTCAAATCAGTTTATTATAAATCCTAAATCTGTCTGCAGCTGTTAAATTAATGGATAACGGAAGGAAGTGTTTCCGACCGCGTCTCGGTCCATTGTTTTATTGTCATAGCTACTAACTTGTGACTGCTGGTTAAGTGGCATTGACGTCAAATGTTTCTTTTGAGCCAGTGGCTGATATTAATAGACAACTGTATTACGGTTGAAAATGAAGCTAAAGATATAAAATTAAGTGGAAGCTTTGGCTTTTGGTTTGGCTTTGGTTTGGGTGCGACATGAAAATGTAGAAAACAAAGAATTTAGTTTTTCTTTTATGAAAGAGAAATTTAATATTGTCCTTACGGGCCTAATCAAAGAGTCATTATATGATTGACGTGAACTACCGATAACTTAAGATAATTCCGTTGAAAGTCGAAGTGGAAATAGGACGTGACAACGAAAAAAAAACCAAGATAATCTGGTTCAAAATATAATATATTATTTTTTGTAGGTATTTGTGAATCAGTAGCCGCTACCAAACGATTTGTGCATAAACAAGAGTTAATCCGATATTTGAAACTAAAATTAATAATAAATTAATCCGCACGCAAACATTTATAAACACACATGCATTATTAATGGAAATCATAAACAATGCTATTACACAAATCCGCGGATTTAATTACTTATTAATGGTTTCAATATTAATACTCAACACCTATGTAAATATGGATAGTATATGCTTAGGCATATGTCCCACCGCTGCCGATGAGGAAGCTACTAGCTGTCGAGTTGTTTCTCGCCCTGGACACACGTGTGTCCAGTCTCTCGTGTCGAGATGGTGAACAACCTCCATAAAGCGGACAAAAAATTGGAAGTCCCTTGTCAGTAAAAGAGACGTCATAACATAACATCGCACCTGTAATCCTCGAAGAGTTAGGCCGAATTGTACCCTATTTATTAGGCACCACTCTGAGTGTTTTGTCCCTTATTAGGTACAACTCTGTGTGTATTGAACCTTATTAAGCACAACTCTGTGTGTGTTGTACCTTATTAGGTACAACTAAGTGTGTGTTTTACTTTATTAGGTAAAACTCTGTGGGTGTTGTATCTTGTTAGGTACAACTCTGTGTGTGTTGTACCTTATTAGGTACAACTAAGTGTGTGTTGTACCTTATTAGGTAAAATTCTGTGGGTGTTGTACCTTGTTAGGTACAACTCTGTGTGTGTTGTACCTTATTAGGTACAACTAAGTGTGTGTTGTACCTTATTAGGTAAAACTCTGCGGGTGTTGTACCTTGTTAGGTACAACTCTGTGTGTGTTGTACCTTATTAGGTACAACTAAGTGTGTGTTGTACCTTATTAGGTAAAACTCTGTGGGTGTTGTACCTTGTTAGGTACAACTCTGTGTGTGTTGTACCTTATTAGGTACAACTAAGTGTGTGTTGTACCTTATTAGGTAAAACTCTGTGGGTGTTGTACCTTGTTAGGTACAACTCTGTGTGTGTTGTACCTTATTAGGTACAACTCTGTTGGTGTTGTACCTTACTAAGTGCAACTCTGTGGGTGGGTATTGTGGGTGTACAATAGTACCCACATTTCACCAACAGGAGGTGGACCTATCCTTCAACGGAGCCTTAATCCAAACTCCATATCTGCTATTGAGAAATTTCCGATGAAAAAACTCAATAAAACTTTACACAACCTGGAAATCGAATCCAGGATCTCATGCTCAGACTTGCAACCACTAGTCACACGAGAGAGTACTTATATGAATAGTTAATCGCTGACTGTTCACACTCTCGGGCAAGAGTTCTGCCAAACAAACCACTCGTTTTGTACGTACCTCTACTCGCCTCTCGCTAATCGCCGGCTGTAGAACTGGTGCCTTACAAAAGATAATGCTGTGTTCACTCAGGCGCCTGTAAGGCCGGCTACATATCTTTATCTTTAGATTCTGTGAGCTTTCCTCGACATGAGGGATTAACAGATTAACTAGTACTGCAGTACTTTAAGCAAACTTCGTATTAACCCGTCTATATAGTTTTACGTAAACATCTCATGGCGTTTTCTAGGAATAGACGCATTTTGTTCGGAACCGTCGTATCGACATTTTTGTTTGTGCTTGTTTTGGCTTTTTTTGTTGATTGTTAATATTGAACAAAACATGTAGTAAAACGCGACGGCACAGCACGGTTGGCGCAGTGGTTGAGCAATCGACTGCTGCGCTGCGTGTCGATCCCAACACGGTACAAATATTTGTATGGCCCACAGATAGTTGTTCCGGGTCTGGTGTATGTGAGTTTTAATGTTTGTAAACGCATCCACAATACAGGAGAAATTCCTAGTGCCATTAGTTATTAGTATTCCACACCGCTAACCGTTGTCATGTCATCATGACTTAGAAATTGTAACGATAATTATCATCGTTACAATTTCTAAGTCACGATGACATATATCAATATGAGCATATTTCAGAACTATAATTTTCTTTCTAACTTTCCGGCCGTCATTTGTAGATCTTTAATAGTCGTTACATGTAGTGGACCGAAAATCTGTCACCCAGTCTTACCAAGGGGTACCGGATTACCCAGTATTAACTGGGTTGTGGAGGTCAGATAGGCAGTTGTTCTATGTAAAATACTGGTATTTAGCTGCATCTGGTAATACTGGAAGCTAACTCCAATACATTTGGGAAAAAGGCTGGGCAGATAATGAATCTTCTTTCTTACTCGCTTGGTCAAATCAACGGTGCTTTAGATTTTTTTTGAAACCAATAAGTATCACGTTGATTGCAGTCTCAGTGTTAGAGTCAGCTCACACCGAGACGCGACGCTGCGCACTTGTGAGAATTCAGAATACGTTGCGCAACGTATTCTGAATTCTCACAATGAAATGTGTATATTTGCGTGTAGAAAATAAAGCTATATTTTGAATCGCTCTTTTCGAGTGTACGCGCAGCGTCGCGTCGTGTCTCGGTGTGAGCTGACCCTTAGTCTTTAGTTGATCAAACGTAAAGAGTAATTTTAGGACTTCCAGCAAGTGGGTCATGGTGCGATCGGAAGCGCCGCACTCACATAGGGTATCATAATTATGGTTATCGAGAAATGCTTTACTGCAATAGAAGATAATAAATTATCTAGTAATAGGCAACTGTTTAATCTGTTTGTAGTTTCTTGCTACGGTTACTTTGTGTGTATGTAGCTCGATAGAATATGTTTATGTATATATGTTTTGTTATGACTGTACACCGGTTTGGTCATTGTTACAGCAACAAGACGACTGTTCAGTCAGTTGGTTAGTCAACTATTTATAAACTACATGACATAGAAGGTGACAATTTATTATTAAATTGTTGTTCCCCAGAATATAATCTATCTCCTTGCCAGGTTTTATTAAGATCCGATAAACCATTTAGTCGTGTTAAGGTAACAAACAAACAAATAAATAAACAATCAGAGTTACTTTCGCATTTATAATAGTATAAGTATAAGTATGGATGTTGAAACATCTTGCTTCTCAAAAAGATTTTCTAAACAAAACACAGTCAATACTTTTTAGTATCGCCTCATTCCTTTTTCTTATACCGAAGAACACTGAACGCCGCATAGCTTACATACACAGAATTCTGCCCCGTCACCACGACTCTATTATTCAGTGCCAGTACATGCGTTGTATCAAAATGACGCGTCATAAGTGCATCAATTTGTCATTACACCCGCATCTCCTGTTTGAGACGGATCACGTGGGATCTGGTCTTAATATTGTGTTTTGTTTTAAAATCGAGTTATAAATATTGATATCTCCTTGAATTTAATTTTGTAGGGTTGTAAAAATGCTATTGTCATTTGACATCATCATACGCTTGGATTACTCTAAGCTTGGTCACAGCCTAATAGAAAAATCGTTTTCAATAATTACACCAAAAAAAAACCCTTTCAACAGTGGGCTGGTGAAACATTGGTTTTTGTTTTTGCGATGGGTTTGCTCTTGACTCTAGTCTAGGTCAGAGATGACAGAGACAAAATCGCCGATGGTACGAGCTTGCCCAGATGAAGCCTGTCCACTTTACTTTTGAAGAGATTAGGGTATATAGTAAACGATCGGAAATACAGATGTAGGCAGAAAGTTCCACTCCTTTGCTGTGCGCATTATGAAAGCAATTGAAAACGCTTAGTACGAATTGCTGGAATAGCAATAAGGTAGCGATAGTAACTTGCAGTGCGTCTAGATGTCTGATGGTAGAAGGGTCGGTGGGATGAGATCGTAGAGTTCTTGGGCACACTCACCAAAGTACAGCCTGTAGAAGTCCGACAAGCTGGCAACCTTGCGTCGATAGCAAAGTAATTGTGAAGCTTGGCATCCACCAATTTTACGTTGTCAGTCAGCCTCTTTGCTCTGCGTGGTCGGTATACTTTAACTATGCCTATATTTACCTACCTATGTTATGTTATTATCACCATGCCTAGGTAAAGGTTTGCTGACAGCTTTATTTGCCAATAAAAGGAGATGACATTTTCTTAAAACTATAAAAGAACGAAAAGAACTCGTTTTTCTACCATGTTTAGGAGTGTTTTTTAAGTTACTTTAAAACAGCGCGATTCAATCCGAATGCAAAATAAAACAACACAAACTTTATCCATTTCTAGTCAATTAACTTTTATTATTAGCGAAAATGTTTCTTTTTAACTACAAAGCGCCTATTTATCCGTCCTTTTACTTTAACAAGGTCCTACTTAAGGACGCAGGACACAGCAGATAAGTCCAATAAGCAATTAACTGAAACATTACAGACTCCAAACGATTTTCACATCGAGTCCTACGTGATTCTGTGCTCAGAGCATTCCCTTTTGCAGTACGGAACTAAATTTAAACCAGATCAATACGGATTATTCTCGCTGTGCAATGGCGAAGCAGACATTTTATTAATAGAATATCTATTTGATAGCTATTTCTAAATGATGAGATCTTGGGTACGGGTTTTTATTAAATTGGTTCGCGTTTTTTTCTTTGTGTTGTAAGGAGGGAATTTTCTCTTTTTTCTGCTTTAGAGATGTCTTTTAAGTTTTTAATTTGATGATAGTTTAATGAATATCTATTGGAGATTAGCCAGCTTCAGGTTGTTAAGAGTGGGTTTTTAAATAGTTTGTTAAAGTTTCAAGTAACTTCTTTGTGCTATTTGCTTCAGTAAGTTTTGATGGAATGAAGTAGGTGTGTATTTTTAACACTTCGTTTCACATCCTTCGGTAGTAGGTACTTTCCCGAGGGTTAATTTGCAAATAACTCGTCTGTAAGTGGTTCGTGAAGGTCAGAAATTAACTCTCGAGAAAGTACTACCGAGATAAAAAGTAGGTACCTATGCTAACCCAATGGGAAATTGGGAATGAAAACAAGTGCAAAATAACTAGGTACACATTTCAAAACATTCCAGACCGAACACTATTAAAATATAGGAGTTAGTCAGAACATTGGAATTATATGTAGCACTAATGTTTATTGTTTCTTAGTATTGCTTAGTTCCTAATGCTCCGAATAGTGGCGCTTATGTGCACCATAGCGTTCATAGCAATAGCTATTACTGCCGTTTAGTTACGCATATACCGTGAACACTGAATTGGTTTAGTTTATGACTTAGGTACGGATAAAGTAAACTTATGTTTATGCCAGCTATGGTAGAAATACATACCATTTTTGTAGAAAAGAGGAGGGAAAAGTGCGAAACGAAAAGAGAGGAAGGAAAAAAAATCGAAATTAAAATCAAATCCTATCCAAAAAGAGAGGTGGTATGTTCGATTCCCGGATCGGCCACTATATTTTTTTTTTTGCCATCAGGTATTTGTCAGTAGCAGCCACGGAGTCTAGATTTGTAACCGGTTGGTGGCAACGCCCCCCCCCCCTCTACTAGTTACTATTTAGTTACTCCTCTGCCTAACCCTTCGTGGATTACAGGCGTGATGTTAGAATGTTATCTTATTTTTGTTAAAATCCAATGAAAGATCGATCCTAATGATCGTAATTGCCCCTGACGGATACATATTTGATTACCTTAGTTACATTCGCATTCGACAAAAATTATGTTCTACCTTCTCATCATTTTTAGGGTTCCGTACCCAAAGGGTCAAACGTCCGTCCGTCTGTCTGTCACCAGGCTGTATCTCATGATCCGTGATAGTTAGCCAGTTGAAATTTCTACGGATTATGAATTTTTGTTGCCGCTATAACAACAAATACTAAAAACAGAGTAAAATAAATATTTAAGAGGAGCTCCCATGCAAAAATGGGTTTTTTTTTCTCGTTTTTGATAAATAATGTTAAGGAGCCCTTCGTGCGCGAGTCCGACTCGCCCTTGGCCGGTTTTTCTAATTTAATTAGCAACAGTAGAAGTAGAATCAAAAAATAGTTTTACTTAGACGTTATTTTTAGATATTTTATTTTCGTCCAGTCAGATTTGAAACAACTGTTTAGATAATGTTCAAAAATAAAATAATCAGCCAATTTGTTTAAGTAAATATGTACCAATGAAAAATATACAAAACAGACATGTTTTGCACATGTTATTGTTTCGAGTCATCGACTTCTAGACTATTTACGTCATCATCATATGCCTAGCCGTTTCCTATAGCTATTTTGGGGTCGGCTTCCAGTCTAACTGAATGCAGCTTAATACCAGTATTTTACATGGAGCGACTGCCTATCTGACCTCCACAACCCAGGGTGGGTACTGGGTAAAACAATATCCCTTGGTAAGCCTGTTTGTCGGACTTTCGGATCACCTGTGACAACTATCAAAGATCTAAAAATGACAGCCTGTAAAAACTGCTAAACGTGCTTGTCTTCTTTTTGCTTCGTATTCTAAACTATTTACGTATAAGTTTATTTCTAGTATTGAAGATCCAAGTGTCATTTGCACCAGTATTTATCTTATATTTTGATTATACAGAGACACTTTTTTTGTCATCATAAGAAATAAGATTGTATTGTGAGATAGTGAAAGAAAGCATAATTTGACTTGTTCTGTAACTTACATGGGTTTACATACAATCTAGAAAATTATGTTTGACAGCAGTGTGGTACTCAAAAATGTGGTCGCTAGAAATTAATCAGTGCGGACACTTAGTAACGAGTACACATACAATAACAAAGAAGACTGAAAATAATAAACCACAACGTTTTCAATCTTCTTAATTCGAACCTCAAATTAAGAATTTTCTCAACTTTTCAACAATGTCCAGTCTCGATTGTAGCAAAATGTACCTGAAAACCGAAAAACAAAGAACACAAACCGCCCTAAACGAAGAATAAATAAAGTTTCAACTTCAAACTTTGCTTACGGGCAAAGTTTCCAATACGAAAAGCGCCTTAATTATCTTGCTTCGGAATCGCCTGCAGCAAATCTCTGTTTGGGATATCACGTCAAATGATTTTATCTAATTGAAGTACAAAGTCGACGTTATTAATACTTAATAAGATACTTCCTTATTGATGTTTGAGCTTGGCCGTTTCGGCCGTTTTCTGGGCAAATGTTGGCCGGGGTTGATTCGCCCTATTCCCTCCTCCCTTGCGTTCCCCCCTGCCGCCCTTGTCTAGACTACCGCGAAGACCGATTCAGTTCGTTCCCATCGTTCGTACGGGAAGGGTGTCGCGCTCTCCGTTTGTTTGGCGCGTATTTTGAACGTCAGTGCGTTTCTATTTGACTTTTTTGAATTTGTAATTCTAGTGTATCATCGAGTTTTTTAGTGATTGACTGTAGACTGTTGTTCTTGAAATGGATTTATAGTAAATGTAAGTAAGAATTGTTTTGGTAATATTAGCAATTTGATTTTTTTTTCGTTGTTTTTTGCAGTTTTTTTTACCGAGTGTGTTTATTCATTCAGCCAGATTTATCTAAAAAAATGTTGACAGAAAAATTGTGCTCTGGTAAATATCGTATCTTTAACAGCAAAACTATTCCGTGTCAACGCCTGTCTACGAATTACCCAATCCTGTGGAAAGGACCCCCTTAGCATACACCAATACAGACTCTAAATACAAATCCAAACAGTACTTATCCTTCAAGGACCCACTAATTCCAAACCAAAGACACATAAAGCCGCAACCAGATAAAATCCTCTTCATTCATTTGCCAATGAGTTCTACAAACATTGGTCGCCAACACAAACCAACGTTAAGAGCTACCATTGTTAAAAAAATGTTGAAATGTACTTAAAAGGAGAAAAGTCATTTCGAAGACATTTTGCGGGGCTCTTGAGAGTTTGCGGGATGGGATGGCGGGATAAAAAAACCGAGTTCCGGCCGTCGTGTCGTCGTCGACCACTTATCGACGCCGAGAAGACGCGATGAATTAGCGAAAATGTACTGAAAGTGTAGTGAGGGAACTTGATGCCAGAAATACGGTGTATTAAAAAAATAAAAGAAAATATTTTGGTCTTCTGAGACGCTAACTTTGTTGGCACTGATATAAATTTTGTAGGTATATACATAATAAGTATCTGAAACTAAAATGGTTAATTTCATATTTCCGTTCCTATTTTGACAACGCTTCCATTGTACACATCCCTGGAGCAAAGTCTTTCCTATTTTACTTAGACATTAATATTATGATTTGTTTTCGATACAATCCTGAAAAAAAAATATCTAAACAACCCGGTACATCGCAAGGGATCTATTCAAAAATCCTTGTAATTAACCGAGTTCCTTAGCCAAGATAGTAAAAAGCCGGAAACACAAAGTTACAAATAGATACATTAGTTCTTGTAACCGTAACATCTGATACATTCATTCTGTGTTCACTTACTGCGACGGAAATAAAAAATAAATATGGAAAACCCTTTCTGTAACTGTTTTGTTGATATTGTTTTTTTTTTTGGTTCTAAGTTACTCCAATTTTTTCTAACGTTGTTCCTTAAATACTAAATAGTCTTTAACTGTAGCAATTTATTGACGTATTTTTATTAAATAAAAATTCATAATTATACGCGATTGCGGTTTTAAATACTTCGTAAGCCCAATATTCAGGGTATTCCTCAGTTAGGGCACTTAAAAACTTACAAAAAATAGTATTACCTGTTACAATAACAGAAAGTTACATTTGTCCCTTGTCAACAGTTGTCAAAATATTTATTTCATTTCAACCTTAAATGAATATAGGTATAGAGCAGCTGATTTTGAATACATTATTTTCATGCACAAAAAAAGGGTTAAAGCTTTGAGTGAGTTTGGCACTTAAGTATAACCACAGTGCGTACAATATAAATAAACATGCCTATTGTTACTTGCTAATGAAATTTTATTAAAATTGTATTTGGTTTAAAGAACCGAAGTTCTCTTTTCAAATAAAAACAAAACACTATTCGAACAGTCGTGCACAGTCTCAGAGAATCAATGATTTATTCCATCTCGAGACAGCTATATTGGACTTCTAATAGGTCGAATCCGTCCCCCAGTGCACCCGTGGCCCAGCCTCTGAGGTCATCAGAATATCACTTAACATACAATACTGAAACATGAGCAATATGCGCATATTTAGCCCCATCACCGTCGGCCCACTTAACTGTTTAAAACACCGTGCTGTTTGCAAAATGAAGGGGGAAATTAAGAAAAATATTTTAGGTACGTTTTCATGCACGTGCAATTTCTTATTTAGTATTCATCATTGTTTTCGTTTGGTTATGCTTATTTGGTACAAAAAAGAAAGTTATAAATAACGGTTTTTTTTTAAATAAGTTAATCCTGCTGCACGCGTAGCATGACTCAGTGGTCATGCTTCGCGTGCAGCAGTATTTACAAAATCGACAAAATGACAGATTGTCATTGTCTATCTGTCATTTCATTATGTCGATTCTTCAGTAGACAAAACTCGTTTCTACAGTGGTCATGGCATGCTACGCGTGAAGATGTTGGCAGTGCGCAATAAAGTAAACCTATAATGTCACAGGCACGCAGGAAGTTGCAAGAATTCACAGTCACTATCCAGCTGATTGGCAGGTTGTCGAACGTTTATTTTCATCGTTACTGTTACAAAAAAATACCGTTGCCAACGGCTTTGCAAGCACTACAGTACGCGTTTTTGCGTGCAATTGTAAAAGCCGGCAAAGCGCTTAAAGCACTCAGCTACGCTTCGAAATATAGTGCACGTATATCTTCGGCCGTTCACTCTAACACTAATGAATTAAAAGCCAACAGGATTTGGGAATGCCCGGATAAATAAAATTTCAGAGTAGCAAAACAATAATAACGTTATCACAAAAATAAAAAAGCCATACAAAGAATCAGTCGCGATAACCATTTCACTCTATGAAATGAAACTTTTATCGTCGTTTTACGAGAATTTCGGTGCTATAAAAGCGACCCTTATCTTCTATTGTTATCTAACACCCGATAATCGAAAACTTTGAATTCATTCACGAAATCCGATATCACCTTAACTTTGAAACAAATGGATGGCTGGGAGTCCTGTCCGCTCGAGAACTTCCAATTTCAAGAGGTCACGTAATTATTCCACTTGGTATCAAGCGCCTCTCGTTTTAAAAGCCTATTCTTGTTACAGATAAACCGGCGATATTTTCTGACCTTTGTGTATCTTTAGGTATGTATTTTCAGGATAAGAAACAGTGAATTTTAATTCCTTGAGCGACTGTCGGCTCGTAAATAAGACGCTTATCGTATAGGTAATTGGGAGTGCGGGCGACCGCTCCCATAACGCATGGGTTATCAATATGGGGTTATAAATTAAATTATACTATCTAAACTGGATCACGGTTTGGACAAAATGATACAAATCTGTCCGTTTCGTCCATTATAAGTGACCTTGAGGGGAGAAATACATTTTTATGTAACTTACTCCACCAAATTTCGCAGAATGTTTTTCGTCTTTTACTACAGTTTAATTTGGATGTTTAGTACCAGACTTTGTTAATCCTTTTTCATGAGCTTAGTAATTTTTTTCTGGCAGAGTTTCTGAGAGTCAGCTGTCTTTTTTCCTTGTCCTTAGAAAATCAAATAGAAAACTTAAACAAATGAGTACCTACAAAGTGTTTTCTGCTCTTATCATAATTGTCGTTTAAACGTAATTAACTTTTATTACGTCAAAGATAAAACTACAAATTACTTGAACATATTTTTTTATTAAATTCTTGATTTTAGCTTTGGTAAATGACAAACTTGACATTGACGATAGTTTGATAGGAGAATAGGATATCTATAGGACCAGACAGAGAGCAACCTAATACAGGATCTATATTAATTTCTATCTCAGCTTTATAAAGAGGTCAGCATTCTATGTAAGTAAAGTAGAATAGTATGTTATGTGTATAAATTAATCTTATTGTAATTTTCCTTCTAAGACAAAGTTTTGTTGATCGCCCACATGTTGCCAAATGGGAAAGCCATAATCATGAAACTGTTAGCCTAGTTTTGTCCATAAAAGTTAAATCTAGAAAAACCCACAAAGTTAATAAAAATTGGCGAGGGATGAAGACAAGACAAGACAAGACATTTATTTGTGGAAACATGAGTATACATACAAGGCATGCAGGTTGTTCATAAACAAAAAAGATCCATCATGTTCGGCCTTTGTGGCATACAAATATATACACGTAGGAAAAGTCATTACAAATAAAACATTTTAAATTCTCATCACAAACAAAAATTAAATTATAAACATAAATCAAATTGTAATTATAAATTGCAAAAATTATAAAAATATTAATATTACATTTTGTCATTTAAAAATTCTAAAATACTGTAGTATGCTTTCCCAACTAGATACACTTTTAGCCGCTTCTGATGAAAAATGGAGAAACAGAGAGTGACGCCCAACTTACGAGAAGAAGAAAGAAGCTTTAGTTCCGCTGTCATACACCGAGTAAATTACCTCATCACGAAGCCATCAACCAAGCATTCTGTACATGAAATTATGTAACTTTACGCAAAAAATATTGCTGGGAAACGACTTTTTTTTGGGGGGTGTAAAATTATGTTTTGTTGTAGAACTCAGTGTAACGCACTCAAAACATTGTGCTGATGGACGGATTCAATAGTACGGGGGTCGGGTAGGTGTTTAAATTAAAAATCTTACATTAAAAACTTGTATTTAAAAAAATACTTGTCAAAATGTTGGAACTTTGACCCCTAATATCTCCGTAACTAGAAGGTTCCCAGGTATGGTGTAGAACAAAAAAATGGTCGCAATGACAGGGAGAACCAGCCTTTCGGCTTCGTTAAGAGGTGTTTTGCACCCTTTATACAGTAAAAACCCTAATAGCAATAACTACACCACTCCTGTGATCCTAGGAGTCATAACCACCGTGTTACTTTAGACAGGTGTCCTTTCAAAGACTAGGACAACTTACAAGACATTCGAGATATGATTACCTGTTGCATACAAAAAAACGTTACTCCAAGAACTGTTTACCCCCTTTAAAAATGATAGGCTGTGACATTTGAGCCCGTAGCTTATCTTAGAAGGACAAATATATCAAAATGCTACTTCAGAAGTTGTCTTTGTTGAAATAAGATAATGCTGTCTTAAAAAATATTATTCTTTTATCATATCGTGGAGGACACCCAACGTGAGATGTGAAAATGATGTATGCAGTTGAAACATAAATAAAACTAACTAAACTAAAACTAACTAGTTTAGTTGTGTTATTTTAGCTTATTTAAAAAAAAATAGCCTCGTATTTCTAGCGGGAAAAATCGCGGGTGCTGAGCTTGAGGACCTGGGTTCGATTGAAAATTGTTATTGGGTTTTTAAGTCAGGAGTTTCATAGTAGCAGCCACGGAGTCTGAATTGGTGCACTATTAGGTAAAAATCTCTGCCTAACCCTTCGAGGATTTAAGGCGTGATGATGTTATGTAATAAAAGGGAAAAAAACTCATTTCTCTTATAACGCAGCGCAAGTGATGCTATCCTCGACAAAATGGATGAAAACTCTGAAGGTTGTCTAGGTTGAAGTGGACTCCGCGTTTTCTAATGTGGGGGGAGTATGCTACAAGTATGAAACATTTTTACCATTTCTATCTTTAGCAACTTTCGGTCTGTTCTCTGGCATAAAATTACGTCTTATCAAAAACGTATCACAGCTCATCGAAACCCTTCAGTGACATCGGGACCTAAATCCACCATCCAAGTCTATCAAAATCGAATAAAGTACAATTTTCCTCCATTACCGCCCTTCATATCTTCCGTCATTTCACGTATCGCTTCCGAGCCCAAAAGAGGGTAAGATGTAAAGATGAAAATAATAAATCCGTATCGAATATGCACGGCTGGAGCGAATGAAAAAATTCTTCGCACGAAAATATTATATTCGTCCGTGTAATTCGCCTGTCGGGGATTCGTAGCGATCCATCAACAATTAAATGTTGGGTTGTTGGCGATACATTATCGGCCGTATTGCGAACGTTCTGATTGATGGCGGCTGGTGCCATGAAACCATAGATGCTTCCCGCTCCATTGGACGCTAGTCTATCGAGACCACTGTCACTGAGTGACCGATCACCGATCCCGGTACTACCGAATCCATAGCTATCGACACCAACCCTAATTGATATACAGCCGGCATTAGCACTGAATAAACAAGAAAATATGTATTTTATTAAACAAATACGACCGAATTATTCACCTCTCGGGTGGTCTTTGATAAAATTTGTGCGATAAATTTACACGAAGCACGCAGATAATTACCTCAATTTAACAACCAAACAATGTGCACCTGATATTATTAATATTTTAGAATAGAGCGGCTTTAATCACGGCCTCGAATTTAAGCTTAATTATTCCGTCCGTCGGATAATTAATTAAACAAAAGATGGTATGCAAGCTAGGTGAGTATTGAAACTGACTTCCATTGTTGTTGGAATAACAGGGAAAAATCCGCGATGCTTCCGGCTGCGTCCCTGCTCCTTCATTGTTCAGCCTTACGCCTCATTCCAATTTACGCAGCTCTTTCATAGCGTGACTGATGCATTTATCATTCGTGTTTAAGAAATTTTCTTTATCCCCTATAAATTGTTTATTGAACAGGCGTTTCTAATCGCGTCGCTACGACTATCTCGATGTCTTTTTGATTCGTGCCCGTACGACAGATTTGTAGGCATTTAGCGTGAGGTCGTAGGGTGGGTCCTTCGTTCCCATGGCATTGGGGTGTTACGCTATTTTAGTGCGTCGTCGTAGGGTAATTTACGAGCATGCAATGCACACAAGCAGCCCTGCTTTTAGGGTGATGGCCTGGAATAACGATTTTTCGTGAATTTATGTCTCTGTAAAGATGATAAGTGATGGCACTCTGATATTCATATACGCGTTGCAGAGTATACAGTTTGAAATATGTACGGAACGAAATTAACTGTTTGGCCCTTTTGTATATTGTCGGAAACATCTTGATAGTGATCTAAATATTCAATGAAATTACGGTGTTTAGTAAGGTAGGTGGTAACGCTTGCGGCTATAAACTAATACGTCTGTAGTTAACTTATTACTGGACGCTTAATTGAATTAAGTTTTGGTTTTGTTAAGCGGTTTGGCTTTGAACTTTTTAACTTTGTGTTGTCGGATCATAATAGACCATACGGACATTTATATCCAAAGACGACACAAACTTGTTGTCGTTTTCTGTACTTTTTGTCATTGTTTATATGTTTATTTAGTAACATCGTACAAATTAATATTATTTTTAAAACTAGATAACTAAAATAACAACAAATTATAAAAGGGCGTCAAAAAACTCCTCCTCAACGCTGTCAACTGGTAACGTGCCCAAGAGACTGGCGGCGTTGCCACGTTGTATGGCAATACTTAGCCTCTGGCCAAAGTAAAACCCAGCCCTTGGGTCACGGGAAGTGTCAACTAGGCGTTTAGATATTTCCTTGAAAAGGCTGTGAGCACTCGGACCCCACGGCCCCAGAGTTTCAACCCCAAACGGTTCAAAAATATAGTTACCACAAAGGTTACTATATTTACGCCGCTTGAGGTTCTCCGCAGCCGCAGCGGCAGCGCCTGTACAGCACGATGAGCTTGGAAGATGTGATGGCGCAAGAGTATCGACGCAAGTTGCGTCCCACACTAAAGGCCTACCCATCTTCCAAGGAAACAAAGACATGCCGTCCGGTCTTTTGCCATCGTCGCGTGCCAAGCCATTGGGTTCTAAGATAGCTGGAACGCCGACGGTAACAAGAGCTCGACGGATGATGTCATTTATGTTCGCGTGCCGCGCAAAACGTCCCGCACTTCGGTTGCATGACAGGCCGTGGTGTCCGAGGCTGTTGACAGCTTCACCACAGTGACAGCGATGAGGAGAGCAGCAGGCGGCACCAAGACGTAAAGAAGCAGCGAGGCGGAAGGTCGTGTCGTCGAACAAAGTGCCTATGCTCGACGATGGCAGTGCGAGAAGCCAAAGACCCGACTCCCACTCACCCACAGCCAGCAGTCGCGCACGCTCAGCAGTAGTAGCAGACGTGTTGAGTAAATTCTCCTGAACTATTCTGCAGAGCGGCTCGTCCCACCGTCTCTGGGATAATGGATTGTCGGGTTTTTCAGTATTACGGCAAGCGAGTTTCCAAGCATCGATAGCCTCGGAGAAACACGGCACATCAAAATCAATCAGTGTGGAAGCCAGGATATTCCTGATTAATTTTTCAGTGCCGTAGACCGAGGATATGAATGCAGGTAAACTAATACTAGAAATTTTGCGGACGCCGAGTCCTCCCATACACACCGTCTCTGGGTTAATGGATTGTCGGGTTTTTCAGTATTACGGCAAGCGAGTTTCCAAGCATCGATAGCCTCGGAGAAACACGGCACATCAAAATCAATCAGTGTGGAAGCCAGGATATTCCTGATTAATTTTTCAGTGCCGTAGACCGAGGATATGAATGCAGGTAAACTAATACTAGAAATTTTGCGGACGCCGAGTCCTCCCATACGAATAGGAAGACTTGCTTGTGCCCAAGCTCGGTCGTCCAAAGCCACATTTAAAATGGATGATAAAGTATGTCTGATAATTTGATCCATGTTGTCCAAGAGATGTGTGTGCTTCCATAAAGGGGAAGCACGAAGGAAGTATGTTAATTTAGGGCCGAAACAACAGTAACGAATTAGGGTGATAGCCGAATGCATGTTAATTTGGAGCAATCTTTCCGAAACATCATCTTTTTGTCATTAAACATGGATGCTGTTATGGAAAATTAATATTAATAAACTTATTGCTTTAACGAAACACCAGAAAATTGATTTTTGATTAAAAACGGGAGATAACATAAAAGCAAATAATGTAACCATTTTAATGATACTATTTCAATTTAATAAATAATAATAATAATATTTTTTTTTTCCTAACAAAAAACGCCTTCATCCTCTCTTCTATTGAAAATTAACTTTGCTGTGCCCGACAGGGTCCATAATTGACTCAATGTTTTAACATACCAACTGTTACATGTACACATTATAGAATGCAATAAGGTATTGAATTAAAGACTGTTATCATTATTCCATTAAATATAAATGATGTTTTTATAATCAACTTATATGAACAGTATATCCCACACAAGCTATTGGTTGAATATAAAAATCTAGTTAAACTATATTAAATCAGATAGAGTTACTAACTATAATTAACCCTTAACATATTGCTAATGTACTTAACATGTTCAACACACACATTCAATGAACATAAAAGGAGAATAAAAGTGAAAGCTCTATTTCTCCATATGTGGCGCGTGAAATATTTAACTACAAAAACAAACCCATTTAATAGTTGAACTGTTGGACCAATTTGTCCTCAAATTATTTGTCCATTCCGAAAATTGTTCCGGATTTAGAGCTAAAGGGGTTCGAATACGCTACCGAAGTACAGACGCCAGCCAGCACATCAAGCTACAACAATCTGTCAAATTTCTTCAATAGATTTTGAACCTTATCGTTAAAGAATATGGTTCAAGATTGATTGGGAAAATTTGACAGTTTCGGGTGTCTGAACCTGCTGACGTCCGTACCGATGTTCGGATTTGTGACAATGCCTCTAACAAAAGCAAGACTAATCTCGTAGACTGAGGACATGTATATCTAAAGCTCTCTGATCTTTTCTAGAAAGTTGAAGCCAAAGTTCAAGATATTTTTATTTACATCAAGTTTCATAAAGGACCAGACGAACAAACGCAGTCATAAATAAGTCAGATAACGATGACTAATTATTATAAATAAAGTAAACGTTGATGTGAGTAATTAAGTATCGTAATTAATGAATGAAGCCTTGATAACCTTGACTTGAAGACCACCGGAAAGAAATTTCAATTGATTCACTATAAAGTCACGCAGACAAGGGACCAAAAATATATTCCTGGTTCTTCTTCTAAAATATGAAACATGTTTCAATTTTAGAATCTATAGATAAATAGAGTAATTTAGTATGTGAAGTTTCAAAAGACGCAGCAGAAACTCTCAAAACTATCATAAATCAACAAGATACTTTAATATTATTACAAAACTCCATATCTTTTATGGCATCGCGCAATGTCATGGAAAAAGCAATGAGGTGTGAGCTTCGCGCATCTGCCAGTATTGTGCTCGATAATGATCGTTTGTTGCATATACTGCGCTGGTTTTAGCCGAATTTACGATACTGATGGCAATTGGCTGTCGTGGAAATTAATATGGTCATTGTGGTACTTAATATGTATGTTTATTAAGCAGGCAGTTAGGGGTTGCGGCTTTAGCGAGGGGTATGGTGAAATTTCATTTTGTTTTCAGGCATTAGGATTAGCTTATCGGGAGTTATGGTGCATTACTTCGTATTTATTTAAAACTGTAATTAATTTTAAAAAAAACGTCCGGCATTTTTTTGTTTTGTGGAGAAAGAAACTGAACATTTATTTTTAAATTTATAATTATCGAATGCAAACACGTAGTATCTGTACCTCGTTTAAGTATAACTGTATTTTTTTATAATTATATAAAATGGTACAACGGTTTTGATCAACGTTGGCAGCCGTGATATAGTTTACTCTACCGTTTACGCTAGTACGGTTGTCACCGTTTTAACTTATTGCCTTCCATATAATTGTGTGTACCTACATAAAGGTTAGACTAATATAGGTTAGACATAAAGGTTAGACACCATGTAGGTACATACTTTTACCTATGTGTCACAAATAACCATATTTGAATTTGAACTATTAGGTTATCTGTTACTTTTCGTTAGGACAAATAATCTTCTTGTTAAACTTATTAATATCATTAAAATCAAATAAGAACTTACCATTTGAAACTTCAAATAATAAGTTCATATTGCTTAGTAAAACAACCAATTTATTAACAAACATCACATATGGTGGTCTTTCCATCCGAGTTCTAAACTTAAATTTCTGCACAGCTGCTATTCCGCAAAACAAACTAACATAGCCTCATACCAAAACACTAATAGACAAAACACAACTACAAAATCGCGTACACCTAATTTTATTTGCCGTGTCTATACATTACGAGGTCTACACTCCACTGTCTCAGAATAGAACGGTAAGTTGAGTATACATAAATTAGCTGTCAGGGAGCTAATCGCTCTGACAGGCCGCGATGAAACTTTAGAATCCATCAGTGGTCTTCTAAAAGGCCAACATGCTCGGAAATAGATACACAATAAACGCAGTTATTTATATTGTTATCCTTTTAGCGAAAGCCAAGAGGTCGTTACTTTAAATTACAGAATGTAACTGTTTGTCTAAGGATTTTGGAGAGACGCCGCGCGCCGATTTATGAATTAGTTTTGTTAAATCGATATATCGGATTATTCGGTGATGTTATGCGGGAGTTGTTTTAAGAATAAAGTAGTTTTGGTGTAAAACTGACTTTTTCTTTTTTTTTCAAGGTGGATTTTTTTGGAATACAAAAATTTATATGTCCTAACTTAGGTAAAATCTTTTGAGACGTTATGAAAGCTAGTTACTTTCACATTTATAACATTAAGTATAGGTAAGTATTTTTTTAAGTCAATATCCTGCGTTGCAGTCTGTTTTATAGTTTCCTGTAACTTTACCCTTATTTCCTATCTCCATGACTAAACACAAATCAATGTAAACTAAAATCACTACCACTTCATATCCAAAACCATTAAGTCCAGAGTCAGCGATCCTCCACGCAAATTACGACCCCTGTCCCAGATTCACACGGTTCACAGAAAAACTGTCGTCTGCCGAACAGTACAATAGAACACAATTACCGCCCGACGGTCGTAATGAGTGAGAATGAGATAGCAATAAAATTTCGCCGCACAATACGGTCATAATTAGAATTAACTGTCTCATTCCCACCCACATCCGATGGCCATCTCCATTTTGTCCATTCGCCCCATTGATGTTGGGCAGAGTTTTCTCGGCTGTTTCGCGAGAATTATGGGCTCTATTGAATTTGTCTCGGTTGCTGATCCTGAACTGTGATAATGAGTGAACCTTTATGAAGTGTGCTTCTGTGGATGGGATTTTGAACTGTGTGATGGCCTCTTTAATTTTACTGTAGCTTTCGTTACGTGGACAATGCGCATTGTGTTGGGCTGCAAAGGTGTCTGGTGAGGTGACAAGTAATAAAGTATGGAAGAGGAAGACATGCTGCGCCGACCCAAAACAAATGGATAATGGCAGTAGAATGATGTGTTGGGCTGCAAATATGTTTGGTAGAAAATAATGCTGTACATTATTATAAAATTACTAGCTGTGCCCAAGACTTCGTCCGAGTGGAATTAGAATTTATAAAATAGATAGATATCCTATGTTACTCCTTATTACATCAGCTATCTGCCAATGAACGTCCCGTCAAAATCGGTCCAGCCGTTCCAGAGATTAGCCGGAACAAACGACAGACAGACAGAAAGACAAAAATATAAAAAAAAATGAGATTTTGGTATATGTACCGTATACACTCTTATGCGTGTAGTAAAAAGCGGTTATTTTAATGTTACAAACAGACACTTCAATTTTATTTATTTGTTAAACTTTCACATCGTTAACTCGCAAGTTTTTATCCATTTCACTATCACTTTTACTCTCGTATTTTCTCTACCTACCTTAATACTCATTACAGACTCAGAACAGTTTTACCTGCATTTGCTAAAGAAACGCGAATTTTCCCCGTCCAGAATAACAAGTAATATCATTGTAGCTAGCTCTGTATAAAAACAAATACTGCTATAAAAACAAAGCGAGAGCTTGCTAAAAGTACCAGACTAAAGTAGGCTACTTCAAACTCAACAAGACCATTTTGCTAACAGAATTTCACAAAAAACCTTTCAAGAAAAACACATGCGTTTTCTTAAATGTCCAGTAGCAAAAACATCGTAAATGCCGCTCTTTGTTCCACCATATGTTGTTGTAAAACACCTTTATGCTTCTGAGTGCCAGTTTTTGTTGAACCAATTAAAACGATAGTTTCTTGTGTGTATTGAAATTCACGGATCACTCAAGCGGCCCTCATTTAGAAGATTTAAGGAATTAGGAGGGAGAATAGTGCGCGTATTGTACGAACAATGTGCTATTGTTTTCGACTTAAATGTGGAGGTTTTGTGTTAATAAACTGTTTCATTCGGGGCTTATTTCACGTGGCATTGTTGTTTTCAGTTTGTGGAGAGCTCTTTATGTAGTGTTTTGGAAGCACTGTTATGTTATTTAATATGCTGTTGCGTTTACGTATAAAATATCTGTCTGTACGAATAACAAAACTTTACGCTGCCAGTATGTGTTAACTGTAAACAGTCCAAGCCACACATGCAAAATAGAAGTCAGATTAACACATTCGAGTCCACCCCCATTTTATTGAGCTCATGTGCCATCCCGCCAAACATACTGCAAGTGGACCTTCCAGGTGGGTCACTGGCACGGGTGACCATGTCTGCTTAGTTTGCTAGGCAATTTTACCTCGAACAAATAGTAAGCATTAGTTGGTTGCTTTTGTAGTTCCAAATAGGCAGACGAAGTCGCACTATAACTATTCCTTCCACACCATTTTGATACCAAGCCCTGAAAAGACTCGATTTTCATCTCATTCTCGTATCATCTCAAAAAAATGTTGTCAGAAACGTTTCAAATCGTGCAAATGGTTTTTCACCCCTGAAATAGGACCCACGATGTGGGTTCTCAGCATCTAGGAAGCGGTGAAAAATTTGTTGAAAATAAAAATTATTGTAATTTGAAACCTAATATTCTTATTAACTAGTTCAAATACATGTGTTTTTATTTTTACATTATTTGATGCTGTTTTGGCTAAGAAAAATGTACATTTAAAATGAGCCCACCAGGTGGGTTCCAGGCACTGAAAGTGTTAATGACCTCAAATTGATTACAACAAAATGTATTTGCGATAACAAATTTATCCATTTCACACCTAACCAAACAAAATCTAAATCAGATTATCGCCATTACAGCTTAATCCGCAAGGTAAAAAAACAAGCACACACACACACATACTAAAACAGGAAATAAACGTAGTGTGGGAAAACAAACACTAAAATGCAAATGTTCGTAATTAGTTGTGCCATAAATACCGGTCGATTCGACCCATAAATAACATAATGGAATCTCTAAACCGAATTCATAAAGCATTGCTTGAAACCGGAGCTCTGAATATTAACAGGATTTGATTACGACTCTGAAACTGTTTGAGCGTAGGAAAAAAATGTTAGCTGTATTTTTTTTAGTTCACGCATAGTGATGCTGTTTATGGTAGGGTTATAATTATAACATAGAAGGAAACATTTTGCATGTTTTGTTTTTATCTGGTTTTTTTTCCGGTATGAACATGGCCAGATATTGCACAGGATTGAGAGGTTTGGAAGGAGAAAGGGGAGGCCTTTGCCCAGCAGTGGGAAGCTAAATAAAAAAACACATGGTAGAATTCATTCTAATTTTAAAACTCTGGGTTTTTCATAATTGATCATTTGTCAGAAATGATTGTGCAGCATTTGTATCGAAATGATAGGTACAGTCAGCTCCAACTAAAACTCACCCCCTAGAAATGTTGACTTGTATGTGAGCGGGGTGAGTTTTAGTTGGAGCTGACTGTACATACGTATTAGCTAATATCCCAATCAATTATGCAAATAATTATTATGTCTTTTTATGTTGCTGTTTTATAGCATTCTGGGTAAAAATTGAGGTCTGTGATATGGTTATTATTACGTCGTGAACCTTACATATTTTTATGATCGTATAATCGACAAAAACAGTGAAGTATACAGCCAACTACCGAACTCAGGTTTACAACTTAGGTTTTATAGTGTGTTGTTTTTGTCGTACTAACTGAGCTTGCCTAGTACTTAAAAATTTATTGGTACCTAGAGAAACAACGAAAATTCCGGCGTAAAATGTTTATATCTTTCATAAATGTTAGTTTTTCTTTTTTTGCTACGTTTTTGGTTACCTATGAGGCTATGACATTCATCAAGACTTTCTAATGGAGAAACACAGTCTCCAAAGTCACGGGTAAAATTTAGTTAGAGACCCATTTGTCGTATGTTGTACTGTAAGATGTCTGTAACAATGTTGTCACTGTAATGAAATAAATAATTTATTTACAAATACTCACTAGAGTAGGTAAAAATACTAGCAAAGCTTTTTTTTCAAAGCGAAAATACTAAAACTTCGTCAACCAAAACTTAAGAACGAGTAGTATTTCTTAAAGCAAGTATAATTGCTTTAATGCTTGTATGTTTGTCACGTAATAGTCTAAAGTAGTACTTGAGTGGGATTTGTTACCCTGTGATGTGGTGTGTGGCGTTGAGTTCGGTTAATATAGTATTTCTCGAAAACAGAATAAGATATGTATAACAGAGTGCGAGCTTCATACAGTCTCTTTGTGATAGCGATGCTTCTACGCTTCTTACGTGGTTAGGGTTACGGGTTAGTGTTCCGACAGACACAGTGTGATTGTATGAAGTTTAGTCTCTGTCATATATGCTACTCTGTGGTTTTAAACTCTGTGTGCGATATAATATTGCGTTTGTGAAATTCCACATGCATTTTGAATTGGAGCCTTCATTTAGATTTCAATTTCCATCCGGTTAGAATAATATGATTACGAATAACGAGACATATGCATTAATTATTAATTTGGTTTATGTTTCATCAGTATCATCGACCGAGCTTTTAGATTCTATACGATTTTAGTATAGTAACTAAAACTTTATGTTCAGTATATTGCAAAAATAACAAACCTACCCAGACATCAATGTTCAAGCTTCTTCATCGTCCATCGGCACGCAAAGAAGAAGTTCTTTGCGTGTCGATGGACTCAAATTATACCTGACCAGTGTATAGCCACCTTCACAGCTCTTTCCTTGGCTTTGTTTAAATCCTGATCAAGCAGATCATTTATTTATTTTCCTTAAGAAAAAATCTGTTTTTTAACTGTTTCTTTAATTTAAAACACCTACAGTGTCGATATCAGACATTTTTATTAGTCCACAGACCGTGCACTGTAACTTATCTTATGATAATTAGGCTAATAAATTCCAGAATTTAAACATGCACCATTATCAAAAACACTACGCTTAGGTTAAAAGCTATCAATCAAACCCTTTGAAATTCAATCCGTATTTTAGACCCTTCAATTAAGCATAATTTTAAGATAGGCCTTTAATTTTTACGTCACGGGTGGGCTAAGGAAAGAGTAAGGCAGTCATTAGTCAGTTTTTATGTAAGCGCTTTTACCTTTTGTCTTACACACCATATTTCTACGGCATAATCCATAATACATGAGATACCGTGCTCCTCATAGCAATTATGTGTAATAAATCTCATGTTAGATCAACAGCTGATGCCTAAATTTATTTTATTATCTGTATGCATTAAGCTTTTACACTTCAAAATGTTAGGTGATTTCAAAAAATATTAAATCATATTTGATTTTCGTTGGAGCACCACTCCAGTGACCTCAAATCACTCAGCGCTGTGACCATCGTTATCATCGAAAATAAATGACCAATTAAACAATCTAATTCATTTCGGTTGGGTCCCCGTTTAGGGTGGAAACATAAATCAACATGCCGTCGAGTGGCGATAAACATTTTGTGACTTCCAACCCAGGTGATAAAAAAGTGTCCACTTTTTTGGACACTGCACACGCGAAGAGCCTTTGAAAGGGTGACATTTTTTAACTCTAACGGCTGCTTAATTGTTACAGCCCACCCTTTAGGCTTAAGCACGTCCTTTTTTGACAAAAAATGATCCTAAATAAATGACCCTAACGAGCCGATTTGGAGCTTCGACCAAACAAAAAACTAGTAGGTAGCCGTAATTGGTCGTAATTCGTGTGTGATAAGAGGAAATTCTTACATTGTTGCCGCATAGACGCCACTTAAATCAATATTTTTAATGCCGCATGCCTGGACATTAAGTGCCTGCTAATAGGGTAAGCAAATAAGGAGGTGGACACACTTGTATAAAGTGCGCACAACGCGCGCTGCGGATAAGAGGGTCAATATTTTGATAGCGCGCGTGGTGCGATGATGGTAGAAACATGTGGTCAAACATTGAGCAACACTGTATGGGTGTTTAATCGTTGCGGCGTGTATAACTGCTCCTCTCGGCAAAACAAATGTAACCGCGCTTTCGCCACGTATACATAAAGTCATGGGGTTCAGGCGCCAGAAATATCCACTGCGATGAATCAACCGCTAACTCGAGAAATTCCTGTACCATCGGAAAAGTGAGAATATGGACACTTTTCAAACAAAATCCCGTGCACTCGATGACATCTGTTTAACACCCTTATTACTATTGGTCCGGACAAATACTTTGCGGACCAATAGTGGTAAAACAAAAAAAGACCCGACCGAAAAATACACGACCGTTTTTTAAATATGTATTGTTTTAAACACAATCTCAGGCTCTGTTAATGATCCCAGATGTTTGACCACAGTTTTTTTTTTCATTTACGACACCAAGGGACTCGGCAAAAAATAGATGCTGCGATGTTATTGGTAGCTGAGCGTTAATAAGCGCTTCTATAGCGGCCGGACGCTGCAAGTAACGATAGTCCTTACCGTGGTCAGATATGCAGTTTGGTGATAGTACATCAAAGGCGGGAGTTTCGCGGAACTCGATTTTATATTTTGTACCTTATCGCTTGGAATGTCAGACATTTTGATTGGGAAGATTTTGTAAGTCGTTCATAATTACCGGCTGTAAATCATGTTAGAAATTAAGACAATTTTATAAGATGTGCGCGTAATGTTATGGGTTTAAATTGTTAAATTATAAATTGTTTATATGTTACATTTAAAATATAAAATAACCTGCCTCCATCAAAATTCGCAATTAATAATAAACATCCAATTTCGCAAACCACCGTAACACGATTTAGATTGATTACGAGACCGGAGCGAATCAAAAACGCTTGTAAATTTTTAAAACTCTAATTTTAAAGTTAAAAGGCATGGTTTAATGACGTGGAAAATTTGACACTTGGCCGAGGGCGGTGGGCGAGAGTCAAATTATTCAGAATTTTATTGACGGCCCGGGAGATTTACACACAGCTGCCTCGATGCCTTGCCCGCTTGCCTCGCAGCAACGGCAGTGAACACACCGCCTTACATTTTATATGAAGTATTTTGCATATTACATGTTCACATGTAAATTGTGTGAATACCTCCGATATAGTTCTACATGGTTATTAAAATTAAAAAGCCGTAAATGGTGCACGCGAAGTGTGCAATTTATTACAGTAACCTAATTTTTGTTTGCTTTGCTTTCAAGACTTGTTTGTAGTTAATTTATTATGGTACACCGGGCTACGGTTAACCGCAGTGTTTGATCTCAAGAGTTATTGATAAAAGACACAGAACTATAGTAAGTAGAAGTGTTTTTAAAAAGGTTTTCTGTCCTACGAAACGATCGAACGAAACTCTCACGAACGAAATTCTCACTATATGCGCAATAGTTAAAGTCTTTGCAAAACAATATGAAAAGGAATGGAGATGTAATGAATAATATGGAGTTTTATCAAGCCTTTATTTGTTCATTATTTATGTCTTTTACCAATTTTAGGATTGCAACTAACAACGACGATTGAATTGACAACCTCATAGATTGACTTTGTAGACTTCATGAAGTTACGAAGGGTTTTTTTTGTGAGGTTATTAAAAATACTTACTCCACAAAATGCGGTAGGTAAGCTACTTGGATAATTTCTCAAGATTGAAACAAGACCGAATTAATATCCTTCACACAATAGGTCTTAACTTCTACACCCTATGGCTTAGGTTGAAACTGAGAAATGTTTTCATTTATTTATTGATCGTTTCACTTGGCTGGACTCACAGACGTACAATAAATTACAGTTTTATTTCAGTTAACTTATTTTACGATTTCAAATGAAAATTATTAATTTCTTGTTCCAAATTGTTTTGGGGAGAAAACGATTGTGTTTAAATCTCGCGGTTCTTAATTGTATTTATTCTTTTGTTTTCTCTCATACCGCATCTCTCTCATAATATGAGTTCCTGCGTTTTTTGTATCCTACTTCCTACTAATATTATAAATGTGAAAGTTTGTGAGAATGGATGTGTGGATGTTTGTTACTCTTTCACGCATAAACGGCTGGACCGATTTGGTTGAAATTTGGTATGTAGATAGGTTATACCCTGGATTAACACATAGGATACTTTTTACCCGAAAAAAAAAAAAAAAACTGCGGGGCGCAATTTGATATAAGGTCTCTTGGCAAGCGCGTCTCGGCGTGTTCGGGATTGAGGTACTAGGAGAACATAGCTTACAAGGAGATAGTTGAGCGTGGAGTTGATGATTGATGCCCTGGCGCGTTATGTTCCTGGCGAGCGTGTCTGGGGTGGCGTGGTCGGGATTGGGGGCTAGGAGAACATAGTTTACCCGGAGATAGTTGAGCGTGGTAACCTTACCTACCTACATTATAATATCAGAAAAATGAAGGAATAGGGTAGGGTAGGGGTAGATAGGGTTGGGTAGGGTAGTTAGGTAGGTTGGGTAGGGTAGGTAGGTAGGGTTGGGTAGGGTAGGGTAGGTAGGTAGGGTTGGGTAGAGTAGGTAGGTAGGGTTGGGTAGGGTAGGTAGAGTTGGGTAGAGTAGGTAGGTATGTAGGGTAAGTTGGTAGGGTAGGAGGTAGTAGGTAGGTTGGATAGGGTGGGGTAGGTAGGCTAGGGCAGGGTAGATAGGTAGGGTTGGGCAGGGTAGATAGGTAGGGTTGGGTAGGGTAGGGTAGGTAGGTAGGGTTGGGTAGTGTAGGTAGGTAGGGTTGGATAGGGTAGGTAGGGTTGGGTAGAGTAGGTAGGTAGGTAGGGTAAGTTGGTAGAATAGGAGGTAGTTAGTAAAAATAGAAAATAGTCTGGAATAGCATATAGGATACTTTTATCCCGGTACTGTGATCCCGCGGGACAATTACCGAAAAAAGGCGGGCGAAGCCGCGGGCAGAAGCTAGTGCAATTATATATTTGAAATGATTTTTAAATGACTTGAACCACTGCCAATTCTAAAATATTGCATTTTTATTTACTTGGTTTTTTTTTTCGTTTTAGTTATGGAAAAGAAACACAGTTTAACAAGGCAATGTTAGGTACGCTCCAATGTTATATGCAAATCATGATAATAATGGATGATAGTTGATTATTTGATAAGTTTCTAAAAGATGACTGTCAAAAAAAATCGGTTCTACCGTTCAGGAGCAATGATGCCACAAACAGACACTCAGATACACACTTCAAACTTAGAACACCCGCTTTTTGGGTTGGGGGTTAAAAAGATAACTACTGCAACAACTTTATTCCATTCGCGTATTTAGATACCTATTAAAAGATGTCTTAAAATGTTTATCTTCCTACTCATCTACCAAAATCTGATGAGTCTTGAACATAATTTCATCGATACCAATACATTACTTCCAGATGACCATTATAATAAAACATCCGGGAAAAATGAGAGTTCCCATGGGAATTTAAAACAATAGCAGGTGCAGGACGCAGTTTGGTGAATTTTTAAAGTATTAAAAGGTTCAGTAGAAGGAATGGGCTAGCAGCTTGCACTCTGTCTTTTGGAAGCAGACACCTCTTTTAGCGTTTTTTAGTTGACTTTTCTTTTCGGTTATTTTAATAGATTATTTTTCTTGATTTGCTAGCACTGAGAAATGGTTTTTCTCTCTAGTTCTGCTTCATCAGCTCGGTTTATTAATTGCGACTGGTTAAAATCAGTTTTCATGCAGTGTCAACAATGAACGGCAGTGAATGTTTCGAAGTATAACAGACAGTGAAGTTTAAGATCTACATCTCCACTATTAGGTACACATCTGCTTAACTCTTCGGGGATTACAAGCTTCATGTTATGATATCTCTAAGATCGGAATGCAGCAGTTTCTTTAGCAAAATAGTTGAGGTAAACATTCCATTACATTTTTATATTTTGCAATATTATGTTAAAATAATATATGTATATTAAAAGCTCAATTTATTGTAGGAGCTCGTGGCTAAAGAAACATAGCCACACGGGTTAATCTTTTAGGTTAAGCCATGTTTGCCGAGGTTGGTCCGTGGATGGGTGACCATAATTTATTAAGACATTACATACAGAGTTTCCCCCGTGCTACGGGAAGCACGTTAAGTTGTTGGTCCCGGCTGTCATTTGTAGATCTTTGATAGTCGTTACGAGTAGTCAAAAGACAAAAAGTTTGACATCCAGTCTTACCAAAGGGTATCGTATTACCCAGTTACTGGGTTGTGGAGGTCAGATAGGCAGTCGTTTCATGTAAAATACTGGTACTCAGCTCCATCCGTTTAGACTGGAAGCCGACCCCAAGATAGTTTGGGAAAAGGCTAGGCAGATGATAAATTGACATACTTTGACAATTGTTTGAAATGAAATAGAATTTAGTTTTTCTCAATTAATATCCCTAGTTGTACTTTTTACAACTTTAATCTGGTGATTTTGACATTTGCTATACTGTATCGTCTGCATCTATACGCCTAATCACCAGTAGCGAACAAAGCGATTACTAACATCACCATCGACAGTAATTTTGTGACGAAACGGATCAAGAATTCACTGATAACCGTAGATAATCCTGTCTGACTCCTGTAGGTTATCATTACCTATTAATTAACTACAGTTTATCTCTAAATGAATAATGGGACACACTCTGTAACAGAAAGGTCTGTTGAGCCGTGAAATGACTCAATGAGAGCCGTTTTGTGAAATCAATAAACGTTAATATGTAATGTATTAATTTGTGTACTGTGCTAATTAAATGCTAATTGAATGGCATTCATAATTGGAAAACTGCCGATGTTGTTTAATTTATACTTAGTACTTTTTTTAGAGGGGTAGCTTGATAATACCAATTTATCTCGTCTGCTCGACGTCCGTATGTCACTACAGGGATCCAGCAGAATATCAGCGTCAGGTGCATGCCTGACACATGCTGAGCTGGACTCCCATTTGGTGCAACTTTGAGACGCACACCGCACCTTGTATAACGTTATTTTATTTAAAGTATGTCATGGTGTTATTATAACTGTTTCGTAAAAATGTTTTTTCTTTGTTTTTTTTTGTTTTTGTATATTGGCACCTTGTTTTTATATAGGTATATTTATGTAATCTGTGTCATTAATTGTGCTTCTGTGTGTTGTGCTATGTCTTTTGTGTGCACTGAATAAATGATTTATCTATCTATCTATCTATCTATCTAATATGAGGAGCTACGTACCTAATACGAACTTTTGCATCGAGTTTCTAAGTCTGGAGAGATTCAAATTTTGCATTAATTAATTCATTTGAACCTGAGTGTCAGTAAGTCTCGTGTATTCAAGACAGTGCATTCTAATCTCAGTAAAATCTGTCAAAAATACATTTAACTTATTTACAACTTTGATTAAAGTTTTTCACATTGATTGTCGCTGAGATTGGTCTACTCGATGCATATAAAGTTGAGTAGCTCATTACGTATTTGGATAGATCAGATACTGCAGTAATTAGAATTAAACCTATAAAAGTATAGAATAAATCACACATAAAGCTTTCTCACCACACCGAGAAAAGCCGTACGATAATAAAACTCAAATTATAAACTTTACAGCCGCTCAGTCGTCAATCAAAGTGTCGCAACCTAATAAAAAATAAAACTATATCGTAAAATTCTTCATATATTTATCACGCTGCAGTTTCACAAGCTACCGCAAAGGAATTCAGAAACTTTGATCGGTATACCAACATAATAACATAAACTTTTGCTCCTTTGGACGTTTTGACATGTCATAGCGACTTCAAAGTTGGCAAACGTTATTTATAATATTTATGTCTTGAGACACTATGGCGCTGGCGCTCCGATTGGCAGTATTATGTGTGTCTTTCATGTTTTAATGTTTGAAGAAGTTATTTATTTTATTGAGCCATAAAAATGTTAAATTTTAGGTGATTCGCAAAGTGATTAGTTTCAATTTTCGGGTTGTAAAATTAGTGAAAAAACAAGGCGATGATTGGTCGTGTTTGAAGTGTTCCATAAATATCTGAGTTCCAACAAACTGTTTTGATACGTTACGATAAATCTTTTGTTAAAAAGCACACGAAGTATTATTATTTCTCGAATACATGACCAGACCTTGCGAAAAAATCATGTATGACAAACCGAGCACGACATTTTCATGGGCGATTTATTTTATTGCAAAAAAACTCAAAGGTCCAAAGAATAAAAAACGCAACACTGTCCCAGGTGCGACATTAACGTTATTTCTATACCAACATTATAAAACTTTAGGCCTAACTTAAGCAGGGGGTGTTAACTTTGTCCTTTCTATTGTTGATTTTTTGTTAGTCGACAAGTTTCCTTTGACGCCTCCGCCAATAATCTTTTTTATTTACTTAGTAAGTTTGACGGGATGCTCTGGGGTTTTTTGACAATTGTTGCCTGTAATTTTTGGATAAACTGTATTTATTGCTTGTATTGTGCCGACATTTTCATTTGAACACTTCCTATACCGAAGTGTTTACTTAGTGATCTTTTTTTAGCTCTAAAGACTGTAGACAGACATACTGATTGCTATGCACAAATTATACCTTAAACGTGTATGTATTTTCCTAATAGGTAATTAATGATTTCAAGGTTTTTCGATCGCATGGGGTAGTAACTTCATTTCAAACTACAAAAAAAGCCTACCTAAGATTTTATTTTAGTTGGTACCAACTGCGGCAATTTACCAAAACAAACGACCAAAGCTGATTATCCGTTGCAAAATATTATATTTCAAATCCCCAATCATTCACGAGCATCCCAAATTCCCTCTTAACAATAATCTTTCGGGCGCTTTGTAAAGCCGCTTCCGCCATTCACAATAGATGCATGCAAACTTCGTGAAATGGGTAAAAATAATCCTCTGCCCGAGTCCAATACATCACGCGAACTGTCAGTACCGACCGCACGAACAAAAATATACCATTGTGAACGACGAGACGCGCATTGTACGAAACTTTCGTAAAAACTTGTGCAATTTCGACTGTACGCACCGAGCACCGACGCAATGACAATACCCCCTCCTTACCTTGTCACAACCGTCCAAAAAACTAATCGTCCCTTGTCAAACACTTTTCACACGAAACGTCTATTTTGAATTCCAATTGTCCATTAAGACGGATCGTTAGCTTGTAAATCAACGTCGGCTGAGCGATTGATGGTACCAGCAATTAAAAAACTAGCTGCGCCGTCGACAAATAGACATTTGGGACTGTTCTTAAATTGGAACAGGCACTCGCGTTTTGTACGCACAACTGACAATTAATCAATTCCAAAAGTAGAGCGGATAATATTTTACAAGTTTGGAGCGATCAATCCCTCTTTGTGTGGGTCCACCTCCGCCGTTGAGCCCTCCAAAACAAACATTATTCAGTGGATGTTTTCCATTTATTTTTATAATAATAACACCCACGTTACGGCAGCGGCGTGTGATCGTGCGAGCGCGCAGGTTTCGTGAGACTTACCTATAAACTTAAAGGTTGCAGTCAAAATATTTTCATATGTTGTGTAGTTACGACTTGACTTATAAGGCCACTTTCAGTAAATATTACACTTCCAAAGCGCGGGCAAATTCTGGTGATGTTTAAGGGATTTGATGTCAATGTGAGCTACATAAACGGGTTCTGTATACAACGTTTTCGAAGAAACTATGTGAAGAGTAAACAGTGTGTCTGAAGTCCAACCATTTGGTTCGTTTGCCAAAGCTATCTCTGGGTCGCGCCTGGAAAGTAGAAATGTCAACAGTGTCATTATATCTTAAGTGTCGTCAGAAGTAACCAAGAAAGTTGTCACATCTCCGTGGAACGAAAATATTATGGGAGTATGATGAAATGTTTTTCTTAGTAATTTTCGATATTTCATTATCGAACACCCACGCGAGTTCTGACTTTCGAAGAAGCGTAAATCTCAAAAACCATACCCGAGAAAAATGTGTTAGAGAAATTATCGCTACGAGACAACCGTATTATCTTAACGGAACACAAATTATATCACAATAAATTAATTATTATTTATAGCCGCATTGACATAAAGAAGTCTTTGTATAACCAAGAGTTTGAAAGTCCAACACAATAACATAAATAAGAATCGTAAAAGAAATATCATAATTACTTTTACGATACAGTTTCTGAATGGTAGCCACCAAAGAGTCCATTGTTTATTTAGCCGATAATGATTTTGAAGCAGTGGCCTGTCATCGCTGAAGTGGCCATAAATTATAAACTTAACCTTGGGTGCGTTTGTTTTCGTTCAGTGTCTAGACGAACCCCGCATATGCTTAGACGCATATGTGCTTGTGCATCGTGAGAATTTTATAGTGAGGCTATTTTTATGTATTTTTGGGGATTCGATTGTTTTTGAAACCCACAGTAGGTTTCAAAAACAATCAAAATCACCACCAAAAAGTATTTTGGTGGGGGTTTTTGAATCAATCACGTGGCACTATCTTTTATCACGTTACGTGAAGTCACAAGTAATATCTATAAAAAATATACCTATCTTTTCTCTTTCTTTCTCATAACATAACATCACGCCTGTTATCCCCAAAGCTATAGGCAGACGTGTATAGCAGCACATCCACATTTCTTCAGTTATATTTAAGTCCTATGTAATAGGGGGTGAGCCTATGGCCTTCATTTGGGCACTAATTCAGACCCCGTGTCTGCTACTGAGAAATTTCTGATAGAAAATCCCAATGACACTTCGCTCGACCTATCGAACCTAGGACCTCATGTTCAGCAATCGCGCTTGCGACCACTATACCGATGAGGTAGCCAATTAACTCATACAAGGTGTTGTTTTGCATCCTCGTCAAAATAGGGGATGATCACATTTTTTTTTTTCTTTGTCCTTCGTGTTGTTTATTGAAAAGTATTGGACACGTATTTTTTTCTTTTTTCACGTGGTCATAAAATTACTGAGATGTATTGAGTTGAAATGGCGCATGACGTCACATGTAGGTAAGTTTTATACCTACTTGTGACGTAGTGAGCCCCCATTTTCCAACTTTAATGAGTTTAAACTAAGTAATTTTTTGATATTTTGATAAAACAAAAAATACGTGTCTAATATTTTTGTATTACCTGTCTGACGGACAAAATAGAATGCCGTTTTCTTTACCCAGTCCGCACCCCTATTGAAGAGAATGTCACAAAAGACATAAATGATCAATTAAAATAAGGGTACCTAGTTAATCATTATCAAAACGCTGATTTTTTTGGTTGTTTAAATTTATCACTATTTCAGGATAAACCCCCTAACCTGGTTTAGGGAATAAGAAATTAACGAATAAACGTTTGAGATTGTTTGTATGTATAGTACCGACTTAGGTGACAACTCATCCGCAAAATATTTCATCCCCGGATGAAACGTCACCCTTTTAAAACTGTAAGGCGACGAATCATCCGTAAGTTCGGATGAATCGTCTTATAGTTAATATTGATGTGGTCATATCGGCCAAATAGACAACCAAACATTTGTGTTTAGGAACACTACCTACTTTATTATTGATTCGGGACGAAAATTATTAGGATAGTTACCTCCTTGAATTTGACGAGAATGCCAAACAACACCTTGTATAAAACCAATTATGTTCTGTTTTCCTAAAACAAATTGTATCCAATAAGTGTTGGCTGCGTTGTGTGCCTTAAAAAGATTATTGGAAATGACCATTCTACATGACCTCGTTTAGTAAAACCTCTCAGACATTTGATACATAATTCTCCCATAAATAGACACATGACCTAAAAATAAATTTATCGAAAAAGACCAATGACTTCTAAATTATCCAGATCGATACGATACGGTAACTGATTCCAGATTGGATTCCAAACAGTCTGATTAGTGATTATCCATCACTATAATGAACAAATATCCGTGATTACTGGGTATAGACCTGCTTCTATTTTGATACAATCGGGTTTATTGGATGTTAACTGTTTCCCATAGTTGGGTAATGTATCGTTAAACTGTTTCGCATCCGTTACAGTGAGTTTCTGGCTTTATTGGTGTTTCCTTTAAGCTGGGTGACATTTTTAGTAATTTCAGCATGTAGGTATAACGTTGTTGTTTACGTTAACTTTACACATATACAAAAACTGGCCAAGTGCGAGTCGGACACGCGCACGAAGGGTTCCGTACCATTATTTATAAAAGCGAGCAAAAAATGACATTTTTTTGTATGAGATCCACCTTAAATATTTATTTTATTCTGTTTTTAGTATTTGTTGTTATAGCGGCAACAAAAATACATAATCTGTATAAATTTCAACTGGCTAACTATCACAGTTCATGAGATACAGCCTGGTGTCAGACGGACGGACGGAGGGGTACGGAACCCTCAAAATGGAATATCTGTCAAAAGTGGTTTTTTATGCCTAAAAAAGGTAATATGGTTGTTGGAGATTTTAATTAATTAAATTGCAACACCAACATTAAATGTAAAATACTGTAAAACTGTGGCAGCACTCCCCCCTTCCATCTGCGACACTGGTTCAATACAGACGTGATAATTTTGCCTGCCGTATTTTATTTAATCTTCCTCTGCAACAACATACCAGCACCTCATCAGCTACCTACCATCTTATACAAAGCTATACATTGGTCCTTCGCGGAGAACAAAACTGCTGCGGAAGAAGCAAACTAAAGGTTTGGCAAATTTTATTTTCGGCCGTGTCGCAGCCATTTTGGTTGGCAACGCATGCGGGGCACTGCATGACTCTTGGCTTGGCCGTCGCTATAATCGCAAACCTTGAACCGATTCGACGACTCCAGCAACAATATACAGGAGGAAAAATCTTCAATTTCATCGATCGCAAAAGCCGTCGTCGCCGGAGTCACCTCTGCAGGTGTGAAGAGTGCAGCTACAAGCACCAAAGGTATTCCGCAAGAACGTGCGAGACGGCATTATACGTATCGCAATTATATCCATCTTGTTCGAATTTACGCGCCTGGAACGCGATCTACGTACGCCGTGCGTGCGTAACGGAAGCCAAACTTCGTACGAGCGCAAAAGGGACAGCAAGTGACGCTAAGAAATCGCACCACGCCGCCATTTTTGTGGCATTCGATCGACCCGTCCTCAAAATCAGTCCACGCGCATCAAAAACTAAATAAATAGTGTTGTGTTTGTGCTAGTGTTTTAGCATTAAATTGTGCTACAAAAGTGCTCATTAAATAAAAATGGATGACGAACTAAAACGTAAAATCGCCTCACGTGGCTATGTTAAAGGTACGATCACAAGATTACATAATTTCGTAGAAGTTTCTGATCTACGTAAAATAAATTGTGATGAATTGGTCACCAAACGTGATCGACTTGTGAGTGCATTTCGTGACTATGAGTCTTTATGTAAAGATATTCTATATCTCGATACTGCCGACAAAGAAAACGTTGAGCAAACTGAAAATAATTATTATAGTATCTTGGCATCATTGAACGAGCAAATTAAGAACAATGAAACAGGCCCCTCCGGCTCAACGTATTCTGATGCAATTACACATAAAACAAAGTTACCACCAATTTGCATAAAAACCTTTGATGGTACATTCACAGAATACGTACCATTCATTAATTTGTTCGATTCATTGATTCACAATGACAGTAGTCTTGACCATATTCAAAAGTTTTATTATTTGAGATCGTTTTTGAAAGACGAACCATACAACTTGATAAAAAATTTAAGTTTATGTACAGAAAGCTATAGTGAAGCTCGCAAACTGTTGAGAGATCGCTACAATAATAAATATAAAATTATTAATGATCATATAAGCAACATTTTAGACCTAAGTAGTATTGTTAAGTCAACAGCTAGTGGTTTGAGAGACTTTGTATCATTTATTAGGCAACAATTAGCTGCGATTAAAAACCTTGACTCTAATGTTATATACTGGGATGCTATTATGTTGTGTGTTCTTTCCCGTAAATTAGATGGCATTACTGCACGAGCTTATCAGCTAGACCGAGATCCCAGTATACAACCGAACCTCGAAGATTTCCTGCAATACCTTGAGAAACGAGCTCTGGCATTGGAAAATGCCGGACAGGGTCTTCACTCACAGCAACAGTCTACCAAGGTAACAGCAGTCGCCACTGCAGGAGCAACATGTATCTTCTGTAAGTTAAATGACCATAAATTATACAAATGTAAGAAATTTCAGCTATTGCCAGTAAACGATACTCTTGGTGAATCATTTCATTTAGCATTGAAAAGATTTTTAAATTTAGAAAAGAGATTGCATAGTGATCCTGACTTATTCATGCAATATAAAAATTTCATTCATGAATATCTATCTCTTGGTCATGGTCATTATATTGATATAGAATTGTATGATTTAAATAAGCATGCAGTGTATTTTCTACCACACCATGCAGTTATTAATAACAATAGTAAAACCACAAAGCTTCGAACAGTCTTTGATGGTTCAATGAAAACAAACAAGAAGGTTTCTTTAAACGATTTACAACTCAATGGACCTGTGGTTCAAAAAGATTTATTTGATATAATTTTATTATTCCGCTTTGGTAGATATACACTAACGGCGGATATCAAGCGTATGTTCAGAAACATCAGAGTGGATCCTCAATACACCACCCTTCAAAATATTTTGTGGAGGGACAATCCTGACGAGCCAGTGAAGTGTATTAGGTTGGATACGGTTACATATGGCTTGAAAAGTTCAAGTTATTTAGCAACTCGCTGCATAGATGAGTTAGCAAATAGATATGAAAAGTTACACCCACTAGCATCGTCTATTATCAAAAATAATCTATATGTTGATGATATTATCTATTGTAATGATAACTTAGAAACTACTGTAGCTACCAGAGACCAACTTCGTGATTTGCTTAAATTAGGTAGTTTCCATACTCATAAATGGTCATCAAATGAGGAGAATGTGTTGAACAATATACCATTAAACGAAAGACACTTTGATAGTTTAGAATTACAAAAGGGTGATTATAACATGAAAGCCTTAGGACTTCAAATAAATGTAAAAGATGATCATTTTATAATCTCTACTCCAGAACCATTCAATAGGAATAAGGTTACGAAAAGGAGCATACTTAGTTATATAGGTAAGTTCTATGACCCAATGGGATTTGTGAGCCCAATTGTAGTCACAGCAAAGGCCATAATGCAAAAATTATGGCTACTGAACACAGGTTGGAATGAGACTCCGCCTGCAAATGTTCAGCAAGAATGGTTTCAATTTACCAATAGTTTAGCTGCAATGCAGCCAATCCTATTAGATAGGAACATTAAGATTTCAGAAGCAGACTCAGCAGATTTAATCGGCTTTGCAGATGCTTCAAGTAAGACAGCCTACGGATGCTGTGTGTACCTGCGACTCACAAACCAATCAGGTACAACAAAATTGCATCTACTCTGTTCCAAATCGCGAATCAACCCTATCCAAAAGAAGGGCATGACCGTGCCAAGGCTTGAACTGAATGCTGCACTATTGCTATCGAAATTAATTTTGCGGACTCATAATACACTTAGAGTTAAAATTAACATAAGGCACGTCCATTTATTCAGTGATTCACAAATTGTTCTCGCATGGCTAAATACTGAGCTTACAAAGCTTCAAGCTTACATATCGAACAGAGTAAGTGTAATTCGTCAAAATACAGCTGGATGTAGTTGGCATTATGTCAACACTCATGACAATCCTGCTGATCTTATTAGCCGAGGTGTCAACCCAAATGAGCTGAGTAGCTGCGATATTTGGTGGAACGGCCCAAAGTTTCTGCATAACAGTGAGTACAATTTTCCTGCTTCCAGCTCTCTCACTGAATTGCTCTCAGTGGAAACCAGCTTAGCTCTATCCAGCAACTTGGTATGCCAAAATTCCAATCCTCTTGATTATGTGTTCAAGCGCTTGTATAATTACTCTAATATAAATAAAATAGTAAGGCTTTTAGCATACATATTGCGATTTTTAAACAATACTAATAAAAATAAAGCTAAAATAAATACAAACTTTCTGCAAAGTTCTGAGTTAGATTGTGCATTAATGTCATTAATTAAACATGAACAAAATATATATTTTAAATCTGAAATAGAAGCAATAAGCAATAATAAAAATTTGAAAGGAAACCTATCAGAATTGCATCCCTTTCTCGACAGCCAAGGTCTTTTGCGCGTTGGAGGTAGACTACATTATGCTGATATCGCTTATTCACAAAAGCATCCTGTCATACTGCCCAAAGGCTCTTCAATTACTAGCTTGCTTATAAAGTGTGAGCATCAAAGGCTACTGCACGCAGGGCCTAAGCTTTTACTCTCGCACCTAAATCAAAGGTTTTGGATTGTTAATGGATTATTAGAAGTTAAGAAAATAACTCATAAATGTATTGTATGTTTCAGACAAAAGGCCTCAGTAGCCAAGCAACTAATGGGCTCCTTGCCGGCTGCACGTGTAACAGCTACCAGCCGCCCATTTGAGAAGGTCGGCGTGGATTTCGCTGGGCCAATTGATGTAAAACTCTCTCGCGTAAGACGATCATTAATAGGTAAAGGGTACATCTGTGTATACGTATGCTTCGCGACAAAAGCCGTTCACTTAGAACTTGCGTCAGACTTGACCACGGAAACTTTTCTTGCGTGCTTGAGGAGATTTATCTCTAGACGAGGGTTGCCCATCGAAATTCACTGCGACAATGCAAGCACATTTAAATGTGCAAGGAGCCAATTAGTCGAACTCTACAAACTGCAAACTTCTCAGAACCACCAAACGCAGGTTCAAAGATATACAGCCGAGCGCGGCATACAATTTCACTTTATACCATGTTACTCGCCTACATTTGGGGGACTCTGGGAAGCGGCGGTAAAGAGCACAAAGTTTCACTTAAAAAGAATATTGCATAAAACTGTTTTAACTTATGAACAACTTAATACAGTATTGATTGAAATAGAAGCAGTGCTTAATTCTCGACCGCTCTTACCTTTATCTTCCAGCACAGATGATTATTGTTATCTAACACCTAGTCACTTCATTATAGGGAGTGCAATGTCAATGTATCCTGAAAGTAATGTCTGTAATATTCCACAAAATAGGCTTAAGTTTTGGCAACTTTGTAATTCTCTAAAACAGTCCTTTTGGAAAGTGTGGCATCAATATTATTTAAATTTGTTACAAAATAGACCTAAGTGGCGAGATAATATATGTAATGTCAAACTAGGTGACTTAGTTATTTTAAAAGAGAACAATACTCCTTCTTTGTCTTGGCCCATGGCACGAATTGTTAAATTGTTTCCAGGACATGATGGCAAAATTAGGGCAGTAGAGGTTAGGACCCCAAATGGAAAAACTCATTCCCGGGCCATCAATAAAATCTGTCCATTACCTATAGAGTATGATGATAGTTCTTAGATATTTCCATAACTGTTAATGTTAAATAATAAGTCTTAATAGTGTAAGTAAAAACATTAAGCTAGTTATTTAAGTTATTATATTAATTTAGTTTTTAAATAGTTTAAAAAACAAAACAAATGTAAACTTGTAAACAATTTATTGTAACTTTTTACCCATAAGTACATTGCTATTTCTGTGAGGCCGCAGCATGTTGGAGATTTTAATTAATTAAATTGCAACACCAACATTAAATGTAAAATACTGTAAAACTGTGGCAGCACTCCCCCCTTCCATCTGCGACACTGGTTCAATACAGACGTGATAATTTTGCCTGCCGTATTTTATTTAATCTTCCTCTGCAACAACATACCAGCACCTCATCAGCTACCTACCATCTTATACAAAGCTATACAATGGTTTTACTGGCTAGTAATAAGTTTTTTTCAGGTTTCTGTTTAAAAAGCCTTAACTTGCTCCACATATCATTAGTATAATAATTATTGTCAGTGTTCACAATGATGGGACGATGGAATCCTCTCTGCAAGGGGGGCCACTGTGTTTGGTTTCTTCAAAACCTTATTTTTTCATACTTTCACTGCATATAATTTTATTGTCTTCATTTTTCACACGATTCTATAACATTTTGTTCTACAACTTCTAAGTATGCAGTAGCTCTATCTAATTAAATGGTTATACAACTTAAGACTGCAATAAAATCCTCTAATCCTTGTATTTACAACCCGTCGACGGTATCTATCTTATCTTAGCCGCAGCATCTTTAAAGGAGATTTTTATATCATAACAAAATATTTTCGAAAGAATAACTTATGGCCCCAATCATAGTGCCCCACTTTAGATGCTGAACAAAAAATGGAACATCTAGCTATAAAAAATTTATCTCATTTTTAAAGCAAGGATGTTTTTACAGATTTTTTTTTTAAATATATGGTAGCCCAATATATTGGTTAATAAAATAATATTATGCAATAATAGTAAATAAAATAATATAATACATTTGTTTATTTAGTTGTCAGATGTCTTTTTCATGCATTTATGAAGTAATCGAATAGAATAGAATCATTTAATTAATCTCAAAGGATCATATCATAAAATTCATCACACAGTAACACAAAATCATAAACTACAAACACACAGAGATCAATATTACATTATTATTATTATTATTAAATATGTGTATGTTGATGTGTAATGGATTAGGAATTTCCTTTAAAATCTTTCGAAATGTGGTAGAAATACAAAGTTTGTTACCGGTGTTAAGCGACTTGGCCGCAAAACTATCAGGAAAACTCAAAAATTGATTAAAATTCTAATGAAAATATCTACAAGATAAGCAGATAAGTTAACTGAAAACATTAAACAAGCTAAAATATTCGCCGTATTTACAGTCAATAATCATAAAAGATGACAGCCGTCATTAAGCACATCCTTTACTCCTATTTTTCCAAATCATAAATGCCAGTACAACAGCTCATTTTCATCCAGCAACAGCCATTACAAAAAGGAAAAACACAAATTTACGACATTAATTACACCAAGTTCCGAGAAATTAAAATTGCAAAACGCGCTCTTATTCAAATCTGAAATGACGCTAACTTCCACTGTCCTTAGCCAAGTTTATATTATGAAGCTTGCACACAAGTTGCAAGAAATGGCATTGCAGAAACATTAAATATTATGAAACAAGGAAACAAAAACAAAATATCGTTTCTCATCACCTTCACATTGCCCCCTGGCGTACTCGGCGGGACTGTAGAGGGGTTAGCACATACTAACGCTGTCTGTACCTTTCAATTAACAAAAAACTATAGCAGTTGCAGTTTTTCCTAAAAAATGGGAAACCACTAACCATTTTTTCTGAAAAACGCCACTCACTGAACCATATCCCTCTGAAAGCTACTTACAAAGTGAACAAACTCCACAAACCTCGAGCAAGATAAATATACTCAACACCCATATTCAATCTGAATAATCAAACAATGTATTCACAATTTAATATGATATTATATCGAATCATGTAGCCAATAAGCGGTCGGTACCCACCGCGGAAGTTGTCAAGAGCACTTGAGTTCAGATAAACTAATTTGAACCAGTCAAAAGTTAAATCAGGGTCATATATTCGATAGGTTCACAGTGTAGGGTCAAAGCAGTAGTATAAGGGAAATAGTTTTTGTTTAGAAAAATGCGGTTGAAAGGTGGTTGGTGGAGCAAAAATGTGTCATACTGTGACATTTTATACACGTCCTGATACTGTTAGCTTGCGTCATCCCTCTGCTGGGCAAAGGTCTCTCCCCGTGAGGGCCACACTTGTGGCTGGTCTTCTTCAGCTCGCCGCCATCTTATCTTAAGACACGTCAAAAGGAAAATTAATCAAGGTAAGAAGACATAACGCACTGGCTAGAAAAAAACTAGTAATGAATCTGAAATTAAAACAACAAGGAGAAGTATTACCATAAACATCGGAACATTGGCGAGAGAGATTTCTTTTTTTCATCCAATTTCACCATTTACTAAAACAAAAAACAAAAGTTTTTTTTTTTACATAAATTAATAACTATTAACTACTGTTTCCTTTCTGTCTATCAAGTAAACTCGCCAAACCCTTTCACCCAAAACATATTAATAAATTCCCGCAGAACATTATTTAACACTTAACCACCTCCAAACCGAAATTCAACCCTATTCCGAAAATCCAAAAGTATAAAATCCTTTGCGACAAAAAAGGATCAACCCATCGCTTTTCACTTTAACAAGAGTATTGAATATTTGTTACCAATCAGACATATCAATATTATTGGATCAATGGAGGTACTGTCAGTTTTAATTGAAACATCCTTGTCAATCATCAGATTGCTTTTGAAGTTCAACGAAATTTTGGAGTGGTTCAGAGTGTTTGCGTACTTAAGATTATTATGGTTGTACTAAATATGAGCGTAATGGGGGATTATGTGGGCAGGTTGATTAAGTTGTTTCATTAACTAGAAGTAGCGGTAGCTTTACCTGAGTGTTTGTCAGATTTTATAGGGCTAATACTTGATTTACTGCGCTGAAAATTCTCATATTGATGCGCGCACTAACACGCGTTTTTTACAAAAGAATTTACGCCGGGAATTTTATGTATAATATACTAGCTGTCCCGCGCAACTTTGTCAGCGTCACATTTACCTCGTTTTCGCAACATTTTTTTTGCTGCTCCGCTCCTGTTAGTTGATGATATATAGCCAATAGCCTTCCTCGATAAATGAGCTAAAAACACTGAAAAAAATTTTCAAAGCGGACCAGTAAGTTCTGAAATTAGCGCGCTCAAGCAAACAAACAAACTCTTCAGCTTTATTTTAAGTATTAGATTAATATAAAAGTTACATAATACTATTACTAATAAAGTCGTAAATCCAGTCGTGATGATATCGTGAGAAAAAGTAAATCTTAGAGCTATTGCTGTAATTCTAGCTAATTGAATTTATATGACAGGACATGATCTTAACTAGCTTAGCCACAAATGTATTTGTCACTTGTTCTACTTTTCCTACATCTCAAACGGCTTACACAAAGACGTCGGTGACAACTAACCAGTGTGTTTGTATTAGTCAGTAGTCTTTTCTACCAATATTCCTAGAATACATATTTTTGTGACACTCGGATCAAACGATGTCGCAACTTGTGAAGAAAAATGCGACGTATTACATAAATGTTAGTGTCTTTATTGTGTTACACATGTTGTATTTTCAAACACCTACTACACATTTCAAGCTTACTGCAGTACGATTCTGTGAAATAAAAAGAAAATGATACGAAAGTATTTTTCCTAAACTATTTTTCCACTCCAAATTATTTTCTTTCATCAATTCATATAACTCTTGATGTTATTCTAATTTGTCACATCAGATGCAACATCTAACATATTCCCCAATATTTGTATTAAACAAACATTTAAAATAAACAAAACATTGCCAGAAATTTCCCAATGTGTTTCAAAATTAGCTGAAACTCCGTGAAATAAAATTAATAATCATCGTTTTTAATGTCTTCCGACATAGTAGCCCCTTTTCGTAAATTTCGTAAACATCACATATTTCTGAAACGTCGTCTGATATTTAAGACTTTTATTGAATAAACTACATGTTTTAACATGGCCGATGATCGCGATTAAATGTTTACAAACATGATATTAATATCAGTTGTAGATGAAAGACACACTTGTTATCTGCAAATTTGTTGAAATTTTATATTGATATTTGGTTTCGATGGATGTCTTCAGTTTTGTGATTTCTGTAGGAATTCAGTGCTGTTCATGTGCGTTCAACCCATACTTTTGGTTTTCCTGTCACAAAGTTGAGACTTAAACCAGGCCCCTATTCACAAACGTTCGGATTCGATTTCAATTCGATAAGACTTATGTCTATCTTGTTTTGGCATTACGAAAACGAGCGAGATAGATATACGACTTTCCGTGTCGAAATCGAATCCGAGCGTTTGTGAATACCTGGGCAGATATATGAACATGCAAAATTATACACAGAAAACTTATTTACGTAGTAATATTCTGTCCCGATGTATAAATTTTGTCCTCGGTCTGCACAGTATTAAATAAACTAAGTCCGAGCTCAGAAAACACTAAATACTCCGGCGGAATCCCATATTTCTCTTTATATTTGACTTACAAAATACTTTCAACGAGACAGATTCAAGAGTTTCAAATCTTTCTTGACAACTGTTTACTGTTCTTGATAATCCAAATAAATATTATGAAGTTTACATTTATGTTAAGAGAAGTGTCGTTGGTTTGCTCGTTATTTCAATTGTATAACTTGATTATGGAGGCGCGATGGTGCTTGGCACAGATGTGGCTACGGTCCCTCAAAGTTGATTGAATGGTTTAGAATTTTAGATATAGCTGAACTTTGGAGTGTCAATTTAGTTTAAGTTATTGGTTTGGTTTTAGTTTGATTTGTTTTTGTTTTACTGAAATCTATCACTCCTCATGTCTACAACAAAATATATAAATACTGTAATATAATAGGCCTAAGTGATCACTCAAGTAAAAAAGTGATCCAGAAACTGCTTCTCTCCTTACCTTACGATGAAACCGAAGACATTATCAGTTAACAACACCTAATCTGTGCTAAACCTTCACCACATATACTCACTTACATACAGACACCCATACACACACACACACGCACACACACACATATCATTCCTAAACATTAGAATTGTTCTTATTTTATTTTATTTTTTATTTGTCTTCTAATTTTCTGTTAAATATCCATTTTCTGTTATTCCAATTTATTAAAATATTTTGTTATTTTCCAAAATGTCTAATAAGCATAACTACAAATAAATGTTTTTAATTTAAAGTTATCGCAACTCCGGCCCCCAAGATATAGGCACAGCCTAGTTTGGGGTCCACTGTTATCTGAATTTGTTAAAATAAAACTTGTTACCGATATCCTTAATGATGTTAGACTAAGAAAATTACTGTCACTATGGTTTAATAAATTAATTCTTATTCTTATTCACTGACAAATCGCAAAATAAAGCATTCTTGACATGCTGGAATTCAAAATCTGAAATTGTTAACACATGTATGAGTCATCGTGGTGGTAACTGCTTCTGCTACAATCTGCAAATATTACCTCATTTACTAACATTCTGGAAACTTAACTTCAAGCCACTTTATAAAAAAAATAAAACAAATAAATAAAACATGACGAGCGCTAATCCTACGGACAAACTGTCACGCAGTTTGGTGGGTTTATAAATTTTTACAAAGTGTTTGGTCCAGAATAAATGATTTATTTATTTATTATTATTAAAAGAAGAAGAAGTTGTATATCAAAGAAATATACAACAAAACAACTACTCGAGACTATCTCCACATCCAGACTAATCTACACAACGAAGTGGCTTTTGATACTGCATTCACCACACTTAGACCGTCTGTCGCAAAGGGTTTTTGTTGTATACGTTTTACGAGTGTAAAGCTGGCAACACGCCAGTACGTTCATAGGCAAACATACCCGTAGGATAAGATGAAACTCACAGATTTCTGTGATGATGATAAAGAAAAGTAACAATAGCTGCCTATTGCTCTCCTAATATCTGCTGTTTATTCTAGAACAAAAATCTCTTCTTAACTGCTATGTGTATTTATAATTATGTACTTACATTCATCCATACTAATATTATAAATGCGAAAGTCACTCTGTTTGTTTGTTACCTTTTCACGACTAAACGGCTGATCGGATCTTAACGAAATTTGGCAAGAAGATAGATTTCAACCTGGGAAAGGACGTAGGCTATATATCATCACGCTACGACCAATAAGAGCAGAGCAGCAATGAAAAATGTTGCGAAAACGGGAAAAATGTGGCGCAGACGAAGTTGCGCGGGACAGCTAATTTTATATAAATGTAATAAATTAATATTATAGAGAAGACCTTTGATCAACGTGCTTGCTCAAAGCGTATTCACGATTTCAGACTAAACATAAATCATTAATTTATTTCAAAAAACATAATTATAAATCTAGGTTACTTCAAACCATGAATGTAAGTACCCATTGACCTTTTTGGACACAGTGACAGTGATGTCCAAGATAAACTTATAATCTAGGACATCACTGATATCAGTGAAGAAAATAAATCCTAGATGAATAATATTTTCAACCAAAGAACTCATAATAAATATATAGAAGATAGGCGGAACCATTCCTCTCCTCAAATTCACAAGGGCCAAGCCCATGGGTCCTGTTATCTCGTTACATTATTGAATAAAAGGGGTAGGTAAGGGGTTTTACGAAATCCAACGTGTAACTAAAGTAAATTACGAAAAGGCCCTAAACTGATGAACTTAATAAAGTTAGAGCGGCTATTTGAATAAAATGTTCAAGGTGTTTATTTTGGGTCGAAAAATGGAGTTATTTGTGCAGGGTAGTTAAATTAAGTTGAAGGTACAGTTAATTTTGGCTTTATTGTAGGTTACTTGTGGAAACATGAAGTAAGTAGCTGGAAAAGCTGGTAAAAGAAGATAAATTATCGCGAAAGAAAAGTCGTACCTAAGTCATGGAGTTTTAATTAGCTACTTTTTATGCCATCCTTTAGCGAATATCAACCTTTTTCATCATCTGCCTAGCCTTTTCCCAAACTATCTTGGGGTCGGCTTCCAGTCTAACCGGATGCAGCTGAGTACCAGTATTTTTACATGAAGCGACTGCCTATCTGACCTCCACAACCCAGTTACTGGGTAATACGATACCCCTTGGTAAGACTGGATGTCAGACTTTTTGGCTTCTGACTACTCGTAACGACTGTCAAAGATCTACAAATGACAGCCGGGACCAACGGCTTAACGTGCTTTCCGAGGCACGGAGGAAAGTCGGTATGTAATTATGGTCACCCATCCACGGACCAACCTCGGCAAGCACGGCCTTACCTTGAAAATCGACCCGGGCGGCTGTTGTTATTTAGCCACGAGCTCCTCCTATATCAACCTTTTTCATTCATAATTTTCAGTAACATATGAAGTACTAACATGTAACATTATTCATGAAAAATATTTAATGTCAGAAACTCATTTACATTTTTTACTCTCTTTTGTTACAGATGATTGAAAAGCAAAATGTTGAAGAGAGCCATCATCAAGGAACACCACTCGTCGAGCTGAAGATGTGGTAGTGACTGCCACGATGGATACTTTGACCGTGGTGACATCCTTACTGGGACTGATATGCATCTGCTCAGGTAAGAGCGTTGTATACACCGGTATTCTTAGTCATGAATAGAACTGAGTCGGACTTAACCACACGCCTACATACTGCGCAGTTTGTTTATAAATTGACATAAAAACGCATACTTACCATCTCTCAAATTTGAAATACCGAAAAGCTAATAATAATATACATCTTTAACGTTGATTAAAGTGACCTTTGACATCTTTAGCATTGATTGAAGCAGAATACAACTTTGGGTTTGACAAAGATAGCTAGCTGTAGGAGGCAAGGTAAGTACTTACTGAGGAGGATCCTCCTTAGGACCTTAGTCGAAGATCCGAAAAAAAATCTAGGAATACTATTTGGTGGATGTTTTCAACAGACTGTTGTCATGGAAACAAAGGTCGACTTAGTTCAAAAATGGATTTGGGAAGGCTTTTAGAATATGGGTGCTTCAACTTCCGATTTACATGAACTAAAATTATAAAAAGAAAGAAGGACTGTCTCGTTTATCTGGAAGACGTTAATGTTGAGCATTAGGCCAGATTGATGGTAATAGCCTTTACCCTATTACATGGTGAAATGTGGGTAAACTATAGGTATACCTCTGCCTAACCCTTCAGGGCAAAAACTGGTGTCAAGAAAGACATGCATTTATTTAGAACGTGCTTAAAATCAGATATCTTTACAATATCCTTCAAAAAAAGTCATTTCCATTGTAAAATGTGCCAATCAGCGTCGATCTGACGCCATGTTTTATATACCCAATCAGTGGGTATCAAACATTATGTAATATCAAATGCAAGAAGGACTACCTATGAAAGCAATTTGTCCCTTTGATGGAAGTGATATTTTGCATAATAACATAAAATATAAGCACACGTAGGCGAAGCTGAACTATTTACATTCTCAGTTTGCGCAAAAGCTGGGCCTATTCGATTTATCGCAGCTGCTATGGCTATTGGCCCACTGAGACGTCCCTTAAAGAATGAATTAGTAGGTAAAACTTTTCTGGTTGCCGATTACCATTGCTTTGCTATTGCCGAGAAGATGCATTTAAAGTATAAAAACTGCCTCGATATTCAAGTGATCATCATCAGCCTATATTGTTCCCACTGCTGGGACGCAGGCCTCCTCTCTATGAGAGGGAATGGGCTGTAATCCACCACGCGGGCCCAGTGCGGGTTGGTAGATGTCACATGTCTTCGAGTTTTTAGTTCTAGGACATGCCGGTTTCCTCACGATGTTTTCCTTCACCGTTTTTGAGAGCAGCGGTGTAGAAATAAAATACACAAAGTAATGCGCCTGCCTGGGTTCGAACCTACGACTTACTGCTCGTAAGTCGGGGCTGCTACCACTGGGCCACCGCTGCTCCCTATGTACGTATTAGGTTCCATTGAAATCGGTTCAGTCATTTCGAAAAAAAAGGACTTGAAAGTTTGTCTGAAATGCCGTAAGGTGTAAACGCTATTAAGTAGAATTAACAATTTAAAAAAATAACAATTTCATGTTATTTAAGTTGTTACGTATAATTGTGATACAATTTATATCTATTCGAACTATTTACGTATTCAGTTTCGTTTCAAATGAGCCCCATTTTTCGGCACAGTGATAAATAAAAGCAATAGAGACTGACACGGTTATTTTCGGGGCAATGTTGCCACAAATCTAAGATGGTACGGCAAGGCACTAACTATCCGTAGGGGATGGCAACCCCATGGGACCAAGGCTAATAGAGGTGAACCTTGACATAAGTCATTCTTTTGGATAATTTTGTTAGTTGTTCGTATAATTGGTCTGTTTTGGTTGGGGCTGAGTGGTTTTTATCCTGTTTTAATCAATAAAGTAACGAGGTGTCGTTTGATTTTGGTCTAGATTATGTTATTAAGATTTAGACGTTGGTAAAGTTTATGTTTAACTTGTTGCCTACTTTATGTATTTGGTTTATAAAATAATTTCATTGGCTTTATTACCAAATTATCTGAAATTTGTATGATCTGAAAGGTAGCCTAAATTCTGTACTCATTAAATTCCCTGTACGTGTGCTATAATCAAACAGTTTACTTATAATTTGGATAAAACCCCATATCTTCCTTTCTGACATGTGTTTTCTTTGTAATGACAACCCCAAAGTTCTACTTCATAAACGTCACCTAATAACGTAAAGTTAAAGAACGTTTTACACTCAATAAAAAACACAACCACGTTTTAGTTTTAAGCGTTTAAAATCGTGTTTTACAAATAAACACAGTAAATGATACTCCGGGGACTAATGCAAAGCGGGAAGCGTAACTTATTGACAAATCTCATTAGGTTAACAAAACACATGTGTATCCCGCATCTGTCTATCGCATATTTTACAATCAACAGCGTTTATAAATACCATATCTGGTCATTCTCGAACTTTGAAGATGAATGGGACCGCATTTGGGCTGTGGGCAGACTGGGCAGATACCAAGGGAAACAGAAGAAAATTGATTTAAAAATAACTTTACATTTCAACTATTGATACTTAACGCCCGTTCAAATCAAAACCAAGGCTTTGCGAGTGAGAGTGCGATCTTAGTTTCATACTTATTCTATCGTAAGCATAAGCGTTAATTTATTTCGCTGTCTGGTGACAATGCAATATTGTTGACACGTTGGCAGTGACTGAGCGATTGGCTGCTGTGCTACATGTCGCGGGTTCGGTTCCCGCACGGAACAAATATTTGTATGGCCTTCAAGTAGTTGTTCCGGGTCCGGCTGTTTGTGTATGTGAGTTTAAGTATTTGTGAACGCACCCACGATACAGGAGAAATAAATTCATGTGCGGAGCAAAGTTTTCTTAAAAAACAAAAATTGCGTACCTACCTACCTATTAATCCATATAAATTAACAAGTGAGTATGAAAACTCTCATTCAGTTTTTGCATTTTGTGCAAAAATGTGATTATAGAGGAAACAATTTCGTCAAAGTTGGAATATAAATACCACCACGTTTTAAATGTTTGCTCTACATAATATTATTTTATTGCTTATAGTTTATGAATTAACCAAATTATCAGTGAAATCCCGACCGGGTTCCACTATCTCCCCTGCGGTACCCCATAGAACTCGCCCGTGTCGCCCATCAAAGCGTAAAGAAGTTAAGCCAATGTCAAACGACGCATATCTTTTGTAACTAAAGCTTTATTCTCCGATACTCTGTAAAAAAGTCACACATACAATGGAAGCGTATCAAAATGATGTGCAATTGAGATTTTTTGTGATAGATAAATGGCAAAATTATTATTAACTAGACCCCCAGCCCAATCCTCGCGTTATAAAATATGTAGTGAGCAAAATATTATTAATGATCATGATGATGATGGCTAGAAATACATTTCAATTATGTTTAAAACAACATCTTAATCCTAGCCACCGACTTTCCAAAGTTTTTTTTTTCTTTTTTTCTTGGGTATGCTAGTCCTAATACAGAGCCTATTCCTTTTTTAGAAGTCGGTTGACTCTAAATTAAAATATTGTGGGCCTCACAATTGGATCTTAGCTTCTGCTTTAAACTAATACCAGCAACCTTGTGCAGATCTTGGCTTTACTAACCTACACAACCTTTGCTATTTTGCTGAATTCACTCCAAACGCGTCTATTCCAATGGTTTTCAGTTCAATGGGTAATGCGGCCAGGCACATTTGTGGCGATTGCCACTCCACTTTGAGTGTAGTCTCGATACCATCGGTCAACGATTTAAGGGGTAATTTGGCCAGCTATTCAGTTTACTTTGCTCACAATTGAATTGTCTATTAGTACTTACAAACTCAGTTTTCTGAGTCTGTCTGAGTATGCAATTTGTTCTTTTCGATCCGATCAGCCGTTTAGTCGTGAAAAGGTAACAAACAAACAGAGTGACTTTCGCATTTATAATATTAGTATGAATGATTATTCTTACAAAAAAGTTTTTATGAAGTAAGAAGTATAATACTAGGCGGGGACGGTGGACGGTGAAATGTATAATACCTAAACAAAACCACACAGTTGGATTTAAGGGTCGCTTGTTGCAACAGTTATTAAAGTTGTGTGTAAAATATTGTAATTTTAACAGTTAGCTATGTGCAGACATTTTTTTCCCATTTTGTTTGCTGTGTTTAGTTACTTTAACAAAAAACATTGACTCTGCTTTCTTTTTAAGTTCATTTTTTTATACGATTCGCCTTAAATGGACTGGTGTAGTCTTAATAGACTTTTCTCTGTTCGATAGCTTTCATCGATAGGGTTTAGGGCGAAATTATATTATGGAGTAAAAATACACGTTGGAGCTTTATCCGAGCACAAAGGAATAGGGACCAAACATTGTTTCATACGTTTTGTAGCCTTCGATACACTGCCGAAGCCATGATAAAAGTTTGTCTTCAACAAGATTACCGACTCCTGCCTTTCTGTGCAGAAGCATATTTTTTAAATAATATTCTACATAATAAATGTTGATACATATTTTATTTTGTACGAATTTTGAAAGAAAAAATATTTTTCTAGAGATTCATAACTAATTTATTTTGTCAGATTTAAACAGATAAGAGAGATCTGAAATATCATTCTAGAATTTTGCTATAAAATCTCAAATCAACTGAGCTGATTCTGGCAATATACAAAATACACCAAAAAAAAACTGTTGCCATAGACACAAAGGGCTTGTTCGTTTAGTGAGCGTCATTTTTCGACATTTGAAAAACCTTTCGATCTCAAACACTGGTGCTACAAACAATGCTATGACATTTATGAACACTGACACGTGTGTGTGACCCTTAATAAAACTCCTTTTTTTTTCCTAGCTATAAAAAAAAACCCTAGTTTTAAACTCCGTTTCTTATAGGCATGATGTAAATCAGTGTAAAATGAGCTTTGTTCGTTAAGTTATTACCGAAATTGAATGATTCATGCTTCGAATATGAGCCGTCATTTTTTTTTTAATAAACTTCTGTTCCTTGTTGCAAATAAGCTCCAATATTTTTTTTATTGAAGTAATTCTGACATTTTGCTAGAAGCCTTACGTATTGTGAAGAATTCGTTCCTTTAGCACTAAAATGACATTGACGTGAGGGCAGTTGGTAAACATGAATTAAATTGTCTATGGCAAACAAAATTGTGGAGTTTCGATTAAAGCCATTTTCCTTAATAACCATGCAGCACTTTATCTACCTAGTACGTGTATAGCATGACCACTAAATGTGTTAAATTCAAGATGGCGTTTGTTTTTAAGAAAATTTTCATCGAAATGTCAAACTTGGTACATTTATTTTAGTTCTGTGTTTTCCCACCTGCACTGATAACTTGGTTGAAGTGTAAATATCGAGATATTAATTCAACTAACAAAACAAAATACTATTGAACTGTGACTTATGTCTATAAAAAACACTAGGTATCCATTGTCTACAGTGCCTTTGTCACCACAATGTTTGTTTACTTAATGGGACACGTATTGTGAAAGAAACTGTATCTATTTCATTGTAACACAAATATTTTGTTGAACTATGTTCACCTTTTATATTTAGTGGATCACTTCTACATATATATATATTATATACCTATAGCCATATTATAATTTATTTACCACTTATGGTCCCACTGCAGTGTAAAGGCCTCTTCATAAGTAAAAGATTTAGAAACTGATCAATACTGTTCCTCGATATAAATTTATTGTGTTGGTACAGATTCAAATGATATAAGATGAATGGATATTTGTTACTTGTTGGAATGGCTTCTCATAGTAAACCTAGGAGGTTGTCGTCTGCTTAACCGGACTATCCTGTGGGTGTCTTGAGTGTAAGGCCTCCAGCCAGGGCATAAAACTACTTACAAACTAAGCAACTACACGCTAAGGGCACCCCCTGAGGGGTACGAGCCTCGGCTTAGGGCGTTGGTGGGGGAGGACAGCATGGGGACAGGCTGGATCTGAATGACATCATTATTTAGGGTCTGGTTTAAAACTACTGGCGCAGCATCGCGGGCTGGCGCGAGGGTCGGGGAGGGCAACTCTGGAATAGCACAACAGCTACTTTTTATCCCGGTTGTATGACCCCGTGGGACAATTAATTACTGAAATCCTCGCGGGTGAAGCCGTGAACATAAGCAGCATTAGTTAAGTATAAAACGAACAAAAAGGACTTAAGTGTTTTTTTTTAATTCGCAGCAGATTCTTATCATGCTTCTAAATATAGTCGTCGCTAACTAATCAGTAAGCAAGGAGCGCCTTTCAACAAACTTTTTTGTTTCGAAGATCAGATAACTTTGAGTTTGCAAACTACCTTTTTGTATTTTTTGGATGAAGTACCTGGTTCTAAATAATGGCTTCCGATTTTGTTTTTTTTTTTACTTTATTAGCTTCTATTTGGACCGGTTTTGGAAGCTTGATTTTGCGTGTTTAAGATTTCTTAGACGTTGTACTTTCGACATGCTCTCGTTGGTTACAGGATTTTAAGCTTTTTTACGGAAGACTTATTTCCTTTAAACTTTATTTTTTCTTTCTGTTTTGTAGCCATGGCAGACGAATAGGTTTATGTTTTACAATTTCTTGTTTTGTCTCGTTTTGGATAACCATCTACGAGCATCAAAAATTTTTATAGCGCATTGTTACTCTCAAAATACAATATCTGTGGGAGTTTTAACACAATACTACATGAAAGATTCGACATTACACGGGCCGTATATATAAATTCTAACAACTTTTCGTGTAGTATCAAAATCTGTTATTCCATCTGCCCACGCGTCGATCTGACACAACAACAAACCGTCCTTTAGAGACGGCGCGACTGTCGCCGACGCATTTCCGTAAACACCGCTGTCAAATGGCTACACCTCGCGAAACCAAATAAACTTTACAACTAACCAGAAACTTCAAACAAAATCCAAACTCTGTCACAACAAGAACAAAGATGAAATTCGGACAGCAACGTTCGAACAACAAAATTCCGTGTCATTTATTGCATGGATAGCTGCCCCAGTTAGCCAGGTATCGGTCCCTAAGAAAGATGACACTGTGTCAACAATTTGTCCCTTCGTACTTACATTAGAAGAACGCCTTACAAGACAAACATGGTAACTCACGAAAAACATATTTCAGTAATCCGTCCATCCGTTCGGGCTAATTCATAGCACATGGTGCGTGTTTTTTGCACCGTAAAATATAAGTGTTATTTCATTAAGCGTGTCGTTTCGTTGTTCATTTAGTACGAGCCAACATGGCGTCAGTTTCACGTGTTGGTGTTACGTCTGATGTGTGAAAAAGCTTCTAATAAAACCCTTAAGTTATATAATGGATTTTATTGCTATCGTTTTTATTTTGAGCGCTTTGGGCAGGATTTATTTGAGAGATTATCCAATGGACATCCATTTTGATTTAGACAGATTTGAACTGAAATATTTTGATGGTGTACGTTATGTAAGCCAACGAAAAAACTTACCTCTATAAAGTTTGTAAAAAAAACTACATAAATTAATTAGACGCGTGACAACATTCGTAATAATAACTTCATACAGTGTTTCCCCAATCCCCTCGGAGGAAGGAACACAGGCGATTCGGAAAATATGTTTTAATTTCGCACTAATTACCTACATGCAGTCAGCTGAAACGTCGCGAGTGCACTGGCAACTAATAACTTCAAACGCATCATATTGCAAAGGGTTCCAAAATTGAACACGTGTTCGTTCGAAAAATCGTGATTACCTCCTGAGGGAGCCAATCACTGCCATTAGAATTAGATATTCGAAATTCAAACGGCTATCAAGTTACTTGGGGTGACAGTTCTGGCAGTTATGGGCATTTGAAAATGTTCACTCAGTCTGTAATTACGTAATTACATGGAGCAATGTGATTTTTTCTGCGTACATAAGTTTTACTACGAATGATCAAAGAGATTTAGAGCTTTGATTATTTGACTATACGAGGCCACTGACAGCTTTATAGCAATATCTGAATGTACTAAAATCGAGAGTTGCGTTAGTTTTAAATTGCTATAAACCCAAATCGATTGAACCGAGTGCAATCGTATGTTCTAAAAGTTTAATAGTTCACGTATATACGAGAGCTATCAATTTCAAACCGACAAAAAACATTAAGGGATCAGTTCAAACGGTCTTGCAACAGTTTGAAGTTGGCTGGCCGCGTGTCGGTCGCCTTAAATGCGAAAGCCATGTCTCTATAACCGACTTTTTTTATTTACTTTTCTCTTGCAACGCGTGTCGACATGTGCCTGTAGTAAATTAGTAGGGGACACGAATCACCCTCGCGAACTTTTTTTTTAACAAAGATTTTTGAACAATAGAGGTAACTACAAGCGTGTGAGTTGTAAAGTCACTCCCGCGGCGGCGCGGGGTTTGCGTGTTCTTTGGGTGGGTAGTAGTGTAGGACATAAATATCATATTTTTGAGTAGCAACACTATTTATTTACAAGCTGTAGCGACTTTTGCAGTTGGTAAATATCAGCTTGGCTACAAAATGAGGCACGGTTTTTGATCGTGAGTATACCATTGACATCGTTGTCATAAGACTTATCTTCCAAAATCTGATTACCTTTACGGGGATAAAGACTCCCAGGCGCTTACATAGGTAATCTTAAACTAAAACCTAAAATCACACAACCTTCGCACTGTGTGTGTATTTCTATTTATGAGATTGCAGAATTAGTCAAAACTTACTCTTCACTTTTTGAACGTAAAAACACTATTAATAACACATGTTTAATACAAGCATGCCTAAATTGAAGAAGACTCTTTGCAACCACTTCTTCGACAACCCATAAACATTGCATTGTGTCAATATGTGTTATTGGAACGAAGTTCCTTATCGCGCGTTGTGAAAGGGGGCTAGACGGAAAAAAATCTTACGAAAAGTTGTCACGACACTTTTTGCTATAGTAAGCTATTGTAAGCTTTATTTCTTTAAAATAAAGTTGAAATTTCCTTAAATTACGTACAATTGGGGTGTGTATGTGAGTAAGGATAGTTCGGTCACTCAAAATAATAATCATATCGATTATTATTTTGAGTGACCGAACTACAAAGTACAAATTCGGTTGTGCAGTTAAGTAACACGTATTGCTTCGAATTAAGGATTAATCTTCCTTAAATTAAATATTTTATTTTTCGCACACTAACTTAAATCTAAAATGTATTGATATTATGTACGTGAAAGGAACTTCGTTCCATCCGGGTGTCCCTTGATACCTCTCAAGTTTTTTTTCTTTAATGTTTTTGTGTTTACTAATCCTTACCACTGTCTTTTAGTTTAAGTCCTTTTTTATTATTATTTAACGATTCTTTAGCTATTTGTGAAAACTTGTAATTGGCCAAATTATTGCTGTTAACGAAATTACTGTGTCTGCCTAGCTGTAAGTTTTCCGAAAGTAATAAAATAAAATGAAATAATAAACGTTAAGTTACACAGTACAATCAATGTACCTAGGATTGAAATATTCAGACATAATTGTGTATTGGCTTTAACTCTCTACCAAACTTTATTACTGATCTGCCGTCTGCATGGTTCTGAAAAAATGGCTTATTTCGCATAGCTTTTATTCCATAGATGGATTTGTCAAAAAAAAAGGTCCATCATGCAATTACCGAAATGCATTACAGAGAATTACCTAAATTATAATAATTTATGATGTTCTATTTATTTAAAAATGTTTTAAGTATTAATGGCAAGAATTTCTTTGTTTGTAGTGTTTATCAGCAAAATTTGGTTTTTTGTTGAGTCTATTAAACTTAAAAAACTTAATGTTTGTGTTCACATAAGTGTTGTGTGTTAAAATTAGCAACTTATTTATTAATGTTTGCATGCCATTTTTATGGCGAAATGTGTCATTGCACTGCTGTTATTTTTTCCATCTCTTGTAGGTTGGTATACCTACAAGAGATAGAAAAAATAATAGCATTTAATGCGAATAAATAATTTAAACTCTGACTAGTAAGACATTTCAACTTGCGAAGTTTAAAACTTTCCGTAACACGAATGTCCCAAAATTTTTGAGAAAGTTTCTTACTTTCCCGATACCAATATAAATATTAAAAATAGGTCACATCATATTTTTAAATTACATAAATATTTATATACATCGTATAGTAAAACTTTATGTCATACACATAAAACCGAGGAAGGATATAATATTGAGTAAATATCTAATAATCGATACATAGAGTTCTAACGCACAACTATGCGATAAAGTTAGCTTTATGTTCAATAAAGTAACGTATAGATAAACATAAACAATATTTTATGTTAGTCGCAATCTGCTAAATCTTATTTTTATCTCTGCACGTCTAGGAATGTGTGGCTTTGAAAACGGCGGTTGATGACATGATATTATTGAAACCAACTCGGGAAACATATTTATATTTTCATGTAACCTGATGATGTTCATTCTTTAACCTTTAATTAGTTAACATTTGCCCAGGTGATATTTGTTTTTAGAATGTTTCATGTCTCTCTTCGTTCCTCTAGAATGGATCAGCACTCATACTGAAGACGAGCTGTCAAAGATCAGCCCATCACAGCTTACAAAGAACTCCTCCCTGCACACTTTTTTACAACGTCTGTCGATGTTTGCTGCCAGTCATTAATACAATATTAAATAGTGTGATTGGTAACTGTTTTGCACTTACCATTCAATATGAGATAATGAGATTGGACTCTGCAGACACCGGGCTGAGACAGATAGTGATCAGAAACATCGGTCAAAAGCTGTCCTTAGCCCGTTCCGCTCGGTTAGACCGCACCATTCTATTTTTAGTGTAGCCTTACTTAGTTCTTCTGGTTGCAGCAATAAATCTTACCCCAGCTTCCTCCAAATCGCTCATACTCTCCGCTGCTTCTAGGGCCCCACACTAGCATCTATGTAGAGAACCGTATCATATCTGTGTGTTCTTTACGATGGCGACACTTAATTTATAGCTGTCACACTGCCGCTCTATGGTCAATATTTTTTGCTCTATATCCATTCACATGGCGACTTGCTATCTATGGGTTATATTTTTTTTTTATAAAGAGAGTTATGACAGAGGGTTTTTACGCTGATTTGAGAAAAAATAAGTATAGTGCTTTACCTGCTTCCGTATTGCAATAGTCATTAGAGTTGAGTGTTTCTACTCTTTGCATTTGGAGGACCAAGACGCTCATTGAACAGGAGTTTTATAAGAGGATGTATTTTTGTATCGGTATAGCAAAAAATGTAAATAATCTTAAAATGAGAAGACGTTTTGATTCAATGTTATTTTTCAGAATGAAGTTAATTAGAAATGGTAGAACTTCAAAACATAGTTATAATTCACTTTTGAGTTATAGAAATTAGTCTTTAGTAACTATGGAAAATAAAAGAAACTTTTTATATGAATGCAAACACGCGAAACAGCCATTATTTTTGTCACCATAGCCATTCGCGACGACAGTTTTTTGTTCAACTTTTTAAGAGTTTTTGACGGTTCTTATGCTTTTTTTTAGAAATTGTGTTTTGTAAAAGCTAAAGATAACTAAACATGTGAAGCTGTATATTAAAAATCGGAACATACAACAATTAGTCCCTATTCTATTATTGTATAAACGTTTAATAATAAAATATAACAAAGACCTCCTAGCTAATTATCCTCTTCCAGTCTCTTTGTATTATTTTTCAATACGTATTATTATTTTTACGCAACTAGGTCACCCAGTACTATCCAAAAATACGTTACAAAAATAGGGCTGTGGACACAAAAATCGAAAGATAGCAAATCGAATGGAGATTCAATTATAGATTAGCCCTTGTATCGTACCACATTCACAACTCTGGGACACGTGAATAAATAAACACAATTACCACACACAAAAGAGTAAAATCCCTATTGATTTCGTTCGCAAAACAAGTTCGTCTATGAAATCGACTCGTATATCGATTATGTAGGTTCATTTTGCTAAAATCGGACACCGAATCGAATATTTTTTCGGACGATTTTTTCTACGCTACAATAGCGCGCAGTAACAATAGACATACATCAATTCGAGTGTCAAAAACTAACATCTGCGCGTTCGTTGTAAACAGAGTAAAATAGTAGGGTCTTGGGTACCCCAGCTTCCGAAGGGGACCCTCAGACTCTGGGCAAGCCTGTGTTTATAGCTCATTATTATTGTGCGACGCTTTAGAGTAACTGCAAATGACATACTCCACCTATTATTAAAATAAACTGTAGGTTAGAAAGGGCTTTTGTTAGAGAAAATTTTAAAATAAAGCTTGTGTTTGAGAAATTGCAGTGGGTGGGATCGAACGTCGCCTTTCACGAGCTTGCCCAACACGCTACTGCATAAACACTTGAATATAAGTGTTTACACAGTAATTTATATTGTAAGGGTCGATGTGACGAGAAGTAGGTGTGCTAATGTTCAACAGCAAGACAAAGAATCCTGTATATTTTTGGGCAACAATATTTTCTGTCACCAAAGTTAAGATTTGTCACTAATCTGCAATAAATTATAATATCTATTCCCAAGAAATATATTAGTCATCATATTAATCAAAACGGTCTCTAACAGCCAGTTTCTTCATCAAAAGGAATGGCCAAAGTAAGGTAATAAAGTTAAAGTAACGGCTAAATTCGTTTCTTCACAATTTCAGCTGTTGGTTTAACTGTTACTTTTTTTTGCCTTTATTTTTTACTGCTCTATAAGATGCTGCTAAAGCTAAAGTCACTGTCATTTTGACAAAGCTGTTGAGGATATCACTGCGTATATACAGATTTTATTTAAAATGATACCACGATATTCATATAATGAAAGTTCAAGTTTATCAGACGATGAACTTTTCGTAAGTTATTTAAAGCGTAAGGGTAAAGAGTTTAACATTCACAAAAATCATGTTCCGATACAGAATTTATTTCAACTGACATATTATATTGTTAATTAATGTGCACCTAGCCTAATAAAACCATTTTGTTGCCAAAAGGTCCAGTAAACGGTGGCATGAGCGATGACTACGTCAGCACCGGAGAAGCACCCTACATCATAGAGCAACCCATCGACGTCACGGTTGCTCGCCATCAACCAGCAACCCTCAACTGCCGCGCTGGAGGATCCCCCCCTCCCACCATCCGATGGTACAAGGGAGGGGTACTCGTCGTGTCCGACACACACAGGAGCCTCCTTCCAGCAGGAGGACTGTTCTTCCTCAGAACCACTCATGGAAGGGCACATTCAGACGCTGGAGTCTACTGGTGTGAAGCCACCAATCCTTATGGAACAGCAAGGAGTAGAAACGCAACCTTGCATGTTGCAGGTAAGTTTTAATTATTCTGTAATTTTGTAATTGTACCGGTACTTGCTTTCTTTTTGCACAGGTCAGAGTTAATCTTGATTTGTAAGTGGGGCAAACAGTTTAAAAATGTAGGGACATGAACTTTTAACCTCGGGTTAGATGGTCAGTTGTTCGTGTGATTAGCTTGACCGTTCAAATGATTGCACAGTCGCCTGCTCGTGTAAAATGCAAATCTAGGTTGTCGTAGACCTTTTTTGTCGCGGACATGCCTTAACTTAACCTATCAGAGTCCTATATACTGTAGTTTTATACTATTCCTTCTTTGATAGCACTCATTTTTACTATAATATCAGGTAGATAATTATAAAACAGCTGTTTACATATTTGTGTTTCCCACAAAATACCAACGTAAAATTGATTTACGACTAAAATTCGCTTTCATTTTCCTCTAGTCCTCCGTGAAGAGTTCAGACTGGAACCGGTGTCAACGCAGTCAGCGCAGGGCGAGACTGTGATACTGGAGTGTTCTCCGCCGCGAGGGTCACCAGAACCCACCGTCTACTGGAAAAAGAACGGACAGATGCTACACTTTGATGGTGACTCCAGGTTAGTACCTACTTATAAAGTTATTAGCCATGAAAATGTGTTTATTATTATCTCAGAGAGTACATACGAAACAAAGCAAAAGTTGGGGCACGTCGGGACGTAAGACAAGTTTGCAAGATTTTTATGGTCGCCATTGAATGAATCATGTACCCAGAATCTTATCTTAACATTCTTTTATGACTGAACTTACGGCTAAAAAACAAAGAAACCAAATGCAAGTCAAATAAACCTGAAACCGCATAATTTCAACAAATCCAACATTACATGCAAATTCCAAACTTACAACTTAAAAGTTGAAGTTATCCAAAGTTACACCGCCTGTGATAAAGGATAGTTTAAAGCAAATTTGAGGGTAGTAAGTGCTCGTGGTAGCAAAGTGGGATGGTGGAAACATGATAGTCTTGAATAGCTACTCGAACTGTCGTTCGATATCAGATAACTTCATACGTTCTACCGCACAGTTCAGGCATGGAGTAAGAACAAAAATGGAGTGCTAATTTTGGCAATTTAGATATGAACATAATGAAAAGTTTACCAAACATACTGCCCTATATTAACACTTGATTTATATGTGTATGACTTTTCACTGTCATGATAATTTGACACGAACATAATTTAGATATAAAATGATGATTCCTTTGATAAGCCAACAATGAACTAACAAACAAGTAAAAGCTGACTAGAGGACTAGTCCAAAGTACAACGCATTTTGGCTCTTCCATCATTGTTATCACTGACAGATTATCAAGTCCTTCGGTCTAAAACTTTTATTTTACATCAAAAACTTTCGTCCCCTTCGTAAATCACCCAATTCGATTTTCAGAGAAGTCTCAGTAATTCAGTACCTATTAGCACTCCATTTTGATTAGTCAGTGTATACGGCCAATCAAACAAGGTACTAATTTATGCGGATCTTAGCTGCGGGGGCGAACATTCTTTTACGAGCGCGACTTTGTAATGGTCGCAATTAAGTGTCTCAAGAGTATTTATAGAGCCTTTGGAGACCTGATTAAGATCTTGTGACAATGATTTTACTTTCATTTTGTTTATAGGGCTTAAACTTTCATGCTTTGACATTGTATTCAATCCTAAGATCCGCAAAACTTTTTCAAGTATATATGTTGAAGTTTTTACTCTACCAAAGCACTTATTAGCATTACAAAGTAAAACTAACAAGTTCAAGATTGTTTAAAAACGAGATAAATCTTAACGCGGTGAATTGAATCTCGCTCAAAAGTTATATTGCCAATTTTCACTTTGCTCTCTATGAATTTTTATGAGCTTCACATCTTGAGGGCGCGCAGTTACGTATGGTGGAGCATAAAAATAATTAACACCCGTACGCAGAGAGGGAGGTACATCAAAGTTATAAAAGAAGGGGATATTTGAAGAGCTCGACAAGCAATCAAGTAAAATTCTCAATAGTTCTGACTTACTGGACCCTTTATTAAATGTTAATTTCCCATTGAAATATTCCGCCCCGCATTTGAATGACTTTGTTACTATGCACTTTGTTCGAAGGAATAAAAAGTTTCATTATTAATATTTGAACAACTGTTTACTTTGAATGCTAAACTGTAATGCTTTATTGCCCCAGGATGCATTTAGTCGACGGTGGCAATCTCGTAATACAAGACGCCAGGCAAACCGACGCCGGAAGATATCAATGTATCGCGAGGAATGCGGCGGGAACCAGGGAATCAGCCGTTGCAATGCTCAGAATACACAGTGAGTAACAATTCATTTCGTACCTCAAATTTGCAGCTAGCAAAGATTTGTTGAATTCAATTCATAACTCTAAATTTTGCTTGTGACTCGACGTTTGTGAGCCTTTTCTCGCGAACACCTCTTTTGTCATGTAATTCAGAGAGACATTTCTCACTGCGCAGTTAAGCCGTACTTAATCACGGGCCCGGAGGACGTTGTGGCGCAGACTGGAGGCAGCGTCACATTCCAATGCCGGGTGGGAGGGGATCCCCTCCCGGACGTGCTGTGGCGGAGGACCGCTGGAGGTGGAAACATGCCACTTGGCCGCGTCAAAGTTCTTGACGACAGGAGCCTGAGACTCGACAACGTTATTCTAGGGGACGAGGGAGAGTACGCTTGCGAAGCAGACAATTCTGTCGGCGCTGTGAGCGCTAGTGGATACTTGACTGTATACGGTACGTTTTGATATCGATGCGTTTACTTCTTTTAAGTTTTTCTATCAATAAAATTTCATTTTTGTTATTCTATGAATTAGTTTCAATAAGATTGATATTCTGTTTTTGTTTTATAGATCCACCGTCAATTACATTACGGCCAAATTCAGTGAACATAGAAACTGGAACAATGGCAACATTTACATGTTCTGCCACAGGTAGACCAGAACCGACCATGTTCTGGAGTATAGAAGGCAACAGAACAATTTTATTCCCCGGTACATCCAGAGGCAGATACCACGCAACGACAGTACTAAATGGGGTGACTGTACTAACAATCAACGACACAAATAAAAACGATAGTGGAAACACGATAGTTTGTTCGGCGGTAAACTTCGCTGGCAGTTCATTTGTTAGAGGAAAACTAATCGTGACGTCAGACGATGACCGGCCACCGCCAATCATAACAAACGGGCCCTCTAACCAAACGTTACCTATAAAATCGATGGCAGTTTTCCCCTGCACAGCCGTCGGCGCACCTGAACCAATCATCGCCTGGTATTTCGAAGGGGAAGCATTAATACAAAATCATAGACGGAATGTAACTAACGACGGTACTCTCATATTGAAGGATTTGGACAAAATAGACAGCGGCACTTATACGTGTGTCGCGTCTTCGCATCACGGGAAATATGTGTGGAGCGGCGTGTTACTTGTGGATAGTCCGATCAATCCGAATATTCATTTTTTTCGAGCAGCTGACGTGTCTTCATTACCCGGACCGCCGACAAAACCACTAATATACAATGTAACAGAAACAAGCGTTACAATAACATGGAATCAAAATAATAAAATAGGATCATCGTCTATACTCGGATATCAAGTGGAAGTATTTTCTAGAGAGACTTTATCGGGGAATAGCACTCCACGGAATTCAAGAGGTTGGGTAGTATTGGCAAGGCGGGTCCATCATACACAATTTGTAGCAAAATCTTTAGTACCTGGGATCACTTACATGTTTATCGTTCGGACGGAAAATTCCCATGGGCTTTCTGGTCCGAGTCCTGTCTCCGACGCGGTAACTATTGGTGACGATGCAAATTCTCTATGGGAAACCGGAGTATTTTCCAATAATACGGAATTCAGAAATAACATTTTAACCGACAATATAGTGGAACTGATTGAAGCAACACCGATAGACTCCAAAACTATAAAGCTCATGTGGGAAATACTGAACTTTTACTACCTTGAAGGCTTATTCATATATTACAGACCCCTAGACAATTTAACGACAGAGTATGAAATGAAAACTATTTTGCATTCCAACGATGTCTCTGGATATGAAATAACGTCTTTGAGAAAATACACAAAATATGAGTTTTTCCTCATACCATTCTACAAGAAATTTGAGGGGAAGCCGTCAAATTCCAGAGTGGCTCAAACTTTGGATGATGGTAAATACCTGGATTATATTTTGCATTTTATATCTTTACTGTACCTCTCACATTTTTGCTTACATTGTATTCTTTTTTACAGTTCCTGACGGTCCCCCAATTAACATAGAAATGTTCATTTTAAATACCACCACAGTTCATTTGAAATGGTCCCCTCCGGAGGCCCATTTACAAAACGGTGTTATTACTGGTTACAACGTGCTGGTTAATTGGTTGGACATACCTGCGAACAAATCCATGGTGGCTATCAACACGACCGTTCATCAAGCCACCAGTCTAATTATGACTAATTTGACGTCTGGTGTCAGCTATTCGGTCCAAATTGCCGCCGAAACTATCGTCGGGTTCGGCCCATTCAGCCAAAAAGTGTATTTAAATATCGACTCTCGGTCCGTCGGACTCGACCCTTTATCCAGGTAATTTCATTTACCAAATAAAATCCACAGAATATAATCGCAAATGAAATGTCATTACATGTAACATCGGACGGACGTTCTGACGTATTTATTTTATTTCAGATACCCGATAAACGGGGAGGTGTCTATAGTGGCTGGGGACTTTGTTATGGAAACATGGTTTTACTTTTTGATTGGAGCGATTGTTCTGTTCAAAATAATTGTGATTGGCGGCATTATTTATGTGCGGAAACACAACATTTTCGCCAAAAAGTCTGCACTCCCTAACATTTATGGTAAGTGTTCCTAGACATTGTGACTGCGCCAGTGCGCCACCCTACACAATAAAACATAATAATAAACGCTCCGCGTATATCTTTGATTGTTCGGAGCGGATCGCGTTCACATAAAACAACCCGACGATGCTAACTCGAAAATAAACAGTTATTCAGCTTATCTCGAAACGCTATTTTTTCCGAGGAATCAGCATCAGAATTTCAAAATTAAAAACATTCCTCGGGTGTCGTGGGGTGGTGCAGGGCGCCGAGCGTTTGTTTGATGGAGGCTTTGCCATGCGACGGTAAGGGAGGGGAGCTAGATTACTTTCGAGTTGAAAGGTAGCGCGAGCCCTCTCGTGAGCGCAGTGGATCTCTTTCACTTTGCATTCACGTTCGGCGCACAAAGGAATGATACAAATCCGAGAAATAAAGACCCAGTAAATGTAAATGTTTTCTATTTTGTTTTCTCCGGGCGATTCGTTTGTTGACTCACCCAGTTACCTTTAAGCCAATTTCCCTCGCTTTGTTTGTTTTATATTGCGTTTTACATCTTTTAAGTATTCAGTAAACGAGATCATTTGCATTTAGCTTATGAAATGGTTGTAAAACGTTATTATAATGAAGGGAATCCATGGTATGCCTAATTGGAGATGTTGTTTTAGATTCCAACGGGACGAGCTTAGTGACTCAAATGAACATAAAAGCCGCAGTGTCTTTGTCACATCCTCTCAGCAGTTGTTACAATAAGAACACTGTGACGAAAACTGAGTCATTGTTGTGGATGGAGAATCAGCCGGGATTATGTATGTCCGGCACTCAAACTAATCAGAGCAAAGAGAAAACCAACTCAGAGTACGATAAAGTTGCTCACCAATTACCTGAATATGCTGAAGTGACGTCTTCACGAGTGAATGCAAATGAATGGAACACAAGTAAAACTGCAACTTCACCGGCGGCGTATGCCTCGGTTACTTTAGTTGCCAATACCAGGCAATGTGTGAGTTCATTGGTAAGTGTCCAATTATATAATGTTCTCGATTTCGAAAATTTGAAGCTCTGCCAACTTGGAGTTTGTGCCATTTAATTTATTCACTCAACTGTCGAAGCCTCAAGTAGTTGTGAAGTATCACTTGTTTGGGATGTAATTGATGCCTGCAGATTGCCAAAACTTGTCTGAGTAGCGAGCCATTACATTAATTTGAAGTATTCATCATTATTTGTGTTTTCTACAGGGCTGGTTTCCTCCAACCGGTAAGAACGTTGAATCCTTCGATAATCGGTACGCTCCTGAAGAGGAAATGTATCCGGCCAGCAACGGAGGCTACTACAACCGAAATGTGTACAGTGAAAAATACTTCCAAGGTCATCCCAACGTCCTGAAGTTTTACGACCTACCTTCCATGGATAAAACTCAAAAGGCTCAGATACGATACAACCAAAGTTTAGAAGACAGAAAAGGCGATAAAAACTCAAAGACTGATGCAACACAATCGCTTATAGGTCGCACCTATGGGATTAGTTCTAGGAAAAATTCCGAATCTGAATCGACGTACAGAGCATTCGGGGAAGAAGAGACGGACGAGGAGAATTATCCAGAGGATGGTGGTTACGATGAGTTGCAAGCGATGCAACCGCAGCGGCAGAGACCGCAGCATCAGTACGAAAGGCCTAATTTTGACACAGATGCGACGCGGACGCTGGCTCGGCTGACGTCGTTCAGGCAGGGGCAGGGGCTGACCGGTGGTTCCAAACCATCGCTCGCCCCCTCGCACCCGCCCCCCGCGCCTCACCCCCGTGTCGACTCTGTGACTCGGTAGTATCACGCCTTGCCGGTTTTCGGCGACCTGTGCCAAACGGACGTATAGACCGATAATCTTTCCTAGTAGCGTAGTGACGTCACTGAGATCGCAGTTCTTCCTCACGTTGTACAGTATACTCGTGTAAGAATCGTGATTGGTTTATTTTTGAAGATAAAAGTGACAGTGAGTGTTTTAATTTCTGATTTCTGCGGACTGCATAGGCCTAAAATTGTGATTTAAAAAGTGACTGGCGTATTATGTTATAGCGCACAATAACTGACAGTGATTTATCTGAAATTTCTAATAATATATTTTGAAGTATTCCTAGTCTTTGTAATTATAGATTATTGTAAATTATGTAAATAACTACTTACTATTAATTTAACAAATACGAATAACATTCTTGAAGTAACTAAACTTGGTGAAGTTAGATATCAATTCTGATGAATGTTTACAATGTTATTATTGGAATTGGAAATTCAATTGATATGTCCGTCTGAATATCAATAAACGAATTTGTAATCCTATATCATTAGTGTAAGTGTAACAAATAAAATAGAAAAACAAATTAACGCTTGGCAATAATTTGAAATAACTTAACCTTATTAAAATGATTCATAGCATTGTAAATAATAATAATAGACTTCAACTCGAATAATAGTATTTCGTTTTGTACTGCATTTAGACAACAATAATTTATTCGAATAAAAAGTATGATTAGTTTTGTTAACTGTATCTAATTAGTATTATTATTTAGTTAATTTCACGTGCCATAAGTAGGAATCATAGCTAAAAATTATAATAAAGTAACATTGGAGTTGTGAGATAAAAATAAAAATCAAATGAAGCTTTTACAAAACTAAAATTATAATCTACGTAAGATCATGTGATATGAGTTTATATAGCCACTTGTTATAATATTAAATAGCACGACTTGTATTGCATATCAAATGTATTAGTCACGTAATAGTTAAAAAAAAATGTTATTAATTAGGTCGCTTCCATATCTCAGAAACAAAATTATTATAATGTGTATTCGTCCTTCATTTTGTAAATAATGTAAAATGGAGTTGACTCGCCTTTAATACTTCAAATTGAATGTATAAACGTTTTTTTTTCTTTTAGTCTGTCGACTGTTAAACGGACTATTTTAGGCCGAGATCACAAGATCGCGAGGTGTGGTGACAGGACCAAACGGTGGAGACATTAATCTAAATGAAGAACGCTCACAGAATTCTTCAAAGCACGTTTGTTAAGAAACTTTGTGTCGTCATTTAAATTCATGTTATTACTGACCGACTCACAGTGGAACGAATGTATGGGAGCGGTTGGACGTAGACATGTCCGAAAAAAAAGAGTAAAATTATGCCAAACTAATGATGCCATCTTATTCGATTACTTAATGCCTTCATAACTTGTGGTGATGAATTTCTTCATAACTCCCATATTTCGGGAGTAATTTGAGAAAATGTGAAATTTTACTATGAAAATGAGTGTATCGAGCTCTCTCCCTCCTGATTCCGGGCTTGTTTCAAGTAGCGGTCTCTAATATCATAATGCTAATACTAAGAGCTATATTTAATACTAAGACACATAGTGCGCCAAATGTGCACTTTCTGGGATAAAGAGTGATGTTTATTTTATAACACAATTTTTTTATTTTTTGTTTATTTTGTTGATTAAAACCGTTTTTCTAAAGGTTTACCTTATTACAATAACATTTCTGAGCAGCCAATTAGAGAAGATATAAGCTAATTAGGATATATAATTAGGGACTTAAGGTTTACATATAAAACTGATGCACTAATGATTACTGATAAGAACATTGCTATTATTTAATTACTAAATGGCTCTTAATACTAATAATTTTGTTTATTTAGCATGCATCATTTACTAATTATCACAATAACTAATTACCTTGCAATATTTAACAAAGGATACCTGGGATACCTGGATTTTATATAAATAGGTCACTATTAGTAACTTTAAAATCAGTGTTGATTTACACCTCGTTGTATCCAAGCTAATCTCGCAATGTATTTTCCAAATTTTAATACAAATCTTGATATTCACGTTGCTTTATGCGCACGCGCACATAAAGATTTACGCGACTTTAACTATTTGTTCAGTGTTTTAAAAGATAACAGTTGTGTTCAGTTATGTGAAAGTGCTGAAACAAGTTTAAAAGACTGGTGTCGTCGATTTTGCTACCGCATTTATGCAAAATGGACACAGTCTGGAAGAAGCACAGATAAGTTTCGGAAGAAACATGAGATTTGGCTACAGGCTGCAATTCAATGGCCGGAATTACAGAATGAAAATATGGAACCTTCTACAGAAAATATAAGTGACGTCATCGAGCCCATAATTTCTCCTGCTAAATCTAATGCTTCAACTTGTACACATCCTAGTCCTCGTAAATCTTTTGAGGACCTTAGTAACCGGCAAAAAAGAAGACGCACTGAAGATAGTCTTTCATGCAGCAGTAGCAGCGCTGAAATTATGTTTTCGGCCGAAAGGGCGCTTCAAAAGGCAGGACAAAGCGATACAGCTTATGTTATGAAATACTTGACGGAGAATCCAGAAGAGGCCTCAAAAATCAAAGCCTTCATTGAAGGTAAATCAATTCAGGTACGGGAAATATCCCCTTTGAAGGCATTGGCTCTTTATGTATCGATGAACTTATCGAAATGGCGCTATAACACTCTTCGGGATTTCAACACTCAAGAAGGAGCTCTTCAATACCCGAGTTACTACATGTTGGTTAAAGAAAAAATTAAGTGCTATCCGGCCAAAGAAGATCTCACAGTTACAGAGAGCTCTGCAAAAATCAAATTACAAGCCTTGATGGATTTAACCTCAAGAAGACTTATTAGGTCGTTAGAAACCCCTGTTGATCCCAATCAACAGCTCGTATTGACCAGCAAATGGGGTTTTGACGGATCATCTAGCCAAAGCATTTATCATCAAAGGACGAGTGAAGATGAGCAAATCGATCTTGCTAGTAATTTTATGATTAGTCTTGTACCACTGCGGCTCGTCTCAAAAGGTGTAACAATTTGGGAAAACGAGCGACCATCTTCCACTTCATTTTGCCGGCCAATATTGTTTAAGTTTATAAAGGAAACCAAAGAAAATGTGCAGAGAGAGATGGCTGAAATCGAAGCAGAGATTGAAGCCTTAACTCCATCCACCATCACTGATGGAATTAGTGTCAAACACCAACTGCTGTTGACAATGATTGATGGTAAAATTCATTCCATTATATCCAATACAGCAGCTTCAGTGTGTGACATATGCAAGGCTTGTCCTAAAGAAATGAATAATTTAGAGTTAATCAAAGATAAACACGCAAACGAGGACATGTATAAATATAGCTTAAGCACCCTTCACGCTTGGATTCGCTCAATGGAATGCTTATTACACATTTCCTACAAATTAGACATAAAATCATGGCAAGTAAGGGGTGATATAGCAAAAAGGCAAGTTGATGACAGGAAGAAAAGAGTTCAAGAGGCTGTAAGAAGAGAAACGGGCTTACTTCTCGATGTTGTGAAACAAGGCAGTGGATCCACCAACAATGGCAACTCGGCAAGGAGATTTTTTGAAAACTACACTAAATCTGCTGAACTGACCGGAATAGATGCTATGCTTTTAAGAAAAATCTGTGTGATCTTGCAGTGTATTTCATCAGGAGAGAAGATCAACGTAACTAAATTCCGAGAGTTCTGCTTTGATACTGCTAAGCTTTACGTGGAGTTATACCCATGGTATTATATGCCTTCTTCACTTCATAAAATTTTAATGCATGGGCCAGACATAGTTCAGAACATGTCAATTGTGCCCATTGGTTTTCTATCCGAAGAGGCATCTGAGGCTAGAAATAAAGATTTTAGAAAATATAGAGAGGGGCATTCTCGAAAGCATAGCAGTATCTCATGCAATGAAGATATTATGCACAATCTTTTACTGTCTTCTGATCCACTTGTTACAAGTATCCGTCCAAAAGGAAATAAGTTTGTAAAAAAATCTTCTTTTAAGGAATTTTATGAGCTTACGGATTCTGAGAAAAGTGATATCGAATTTGTTAACATAAATGATTTAGCGGACATCGATTCTGAATTTGAATTAATTGATGATGATGATGATGACGAAGATAATTAAATGATGTTATTGTTTTAAAATGTGTAACTTAGTAAATTAGAGCTTACATCTTAATTATTTATTGTACTTTTAATGAAACTAGGTAATTTATTATCAACTTACTTAAAAGTCATACTCTCATCAGTTCTTGTGAATATTTTTGTTAATATATATTTCTGTATATATATAATATATTTATAGACCTCTTAATAAGTCTGTCTGCGGTTTAAAGTAAATACAAATGGGGAAAAAACGTTTTTTTTTTTTAAATTTTCATTTCCTTTTATCCCAGAAAGTGCACATTTGGCGCACTATGTGTCTTAGTATTAAATATAGCTCTTAGTAATAGCATTATGATATTAGAGACCGCTACTTGAAACAAGCCCGGAATCAGGAGGGAGAGAGCTCGATACACTCATTTTCATAGTAAAATTTCACATTTTCTCAAATTACTCCCGAAATATGGGAGTTATGAAGAAATTCATCACCACAATTTATGAAGGCATTAAGTAATCGAATAAGATGGCATCATTAGTTTGTCATAATTTTACTCTTATTTTTCGGACATGTCTACGTCCAACCGCTCCCATACATTCGTTCCACTGTGCGACTGGTCGCTTCTCTCCACTTGTGTTTTTGTATACCTGCCCTTATTTAGATACCTTGCTTTGCTATATACAGCAAATCCGTATAAAGTAGAGTTTAGACTGCAGGTTCTTAAACAGAATTCTTCGTAGTTCCTATTTTAGCACTCTGTTCAAAAATAATAAAGGCAATAGGCATTTCACATAATAATACTAAAATAAAAGATTGATTATTATTATTACTTATAAATTTGAATAACAATGAGACTCTAAACGTGTTTATTAACGCTATTTTGTTTATTACAAATAACTTGAAGTTGAACGAGATTTTTTATGGATCAAAGAAATCTCGAACCACATAGTGTTCTACATCATAAAAATCTTAAGTTACTTTTAACTCTTATCAACACATTGACGTTTGACTTATATTTTTGTTGCATAACAGACCGGAATAAGTTTGATTTAAAATACAATGCATTTAGGTAACTCGTAAAACATTTTCTTTCACCACCAATGCCTATGTAGGTATTGCACAAACGATATAATATCGTTCTTACTAGCAACGAAGAATAATACCACTTCGAAATTCGAACAGCCAATTCGATTTATTTGAAACGAAGATGTGTAGAGTGACTTGTAATGCAATTATCAAATCAGAAAAAGCAAGAGTAATAATAAAATAATAGATAGCAAGGTGTCTATTTATGACAATTGTACTAAAATAACATGAAACATTGTAACAAGCCCTAAGGCCTATTTTTATGTGCGAAATGCTAAAACCATACATTGAAATAGACAACACAATAATTATAAACTTGATGGATTTTAATTTTTGTATTAGTCTTTGGATACCTATTTTTTAATAAAAATAATTTAAATACTAATAATATTGCATTTTATTTTACCTTAATAGGTTAGTGTTTTTAAACATCACCCTTCAAGATCTCGAAAGAAAATCAACTGACGAAAATAACTGGGCATAATTGGCGAAGCGAGTTTTTGAGAGCAGTGGTGGCTCAGTGGTGACAGCCCCGAGTTACGAGCAGTAAGCCGTGGGTTCGAACCCAGGCAGGCGCATAACTTTGTGTAATTTTATTTCATCACCGCTGCTCTAAAAAACGGTGAAGGATAACATCGTGAGGAAACCGGCATGTCCTAGAACAAAAAATTCGAAGACATGTGACAACCAAACCGCACTGGGCCCGCGTAGTAGATTACAGCCCACTCCCTCTTATAGAGAGGAGGCCTGTGTCCCAGCAGTGGGAACATTATAGGCTGATGATGATGATGATGAATAATCATCATCTTCAAATCTGGGTGTACATCGATAGGTATGATGATCCATTTATAGGGAAGTGCAGCTGCCTTTGTTAGTCAATTCAATAGCAAGCGACAATCTAATCTTTTTTTAAACAGCCCCAGACTTAGTTAATTATAATCTAACTGCACGGAAAAATCCTCATTTTGTTCATGAAAAACACAAACACATATTGAGCCTTCTAAATTATGAACTAATAGGTTGGTTATCCAACAAGTAATCTATGAGGTCTGCAAACAAAATAGTATTATCGTGGTTTATAATATAATTGACACGTTAATTATATATTTTCACACGGTATCAAAAGCTCTCTCCCGTAGTATCGACAACTATCCCCGCAGGACTAGCTACAATTAGAAAAAAGACGCGCAACACCTTCACGAATGTGTTTATAAAAAAGAGCAAATAAAAAACCCTTTTTTGTTGGACTCCCCTTAAATATTTATTTTTTTCTGTGTTTAGTAATTGTTGTTATAGCGGCAACAGAAATACGTAATCTGTAGAAATTTCAACTGGCTAACTATTACGGTTCATGAGATACAGCCTGGTGACAGACGGACAGCGAAGTCTCAGTAATAGGGTCCCGTTTGACCCTTTGGGTACGTCACCCTAATAATTAAGAGTGTGTACTCACTGCGAACATTTGCTTCGCGATCGACATCATATCGACGACAGTTTGATCATAAAATGAATACTAGTTGCTAAATTAATATAAACTAATCATATCGATCCTTATCATTTAAAATACCATAAAGTTTGACCAACCTGAGGGTGAAATTCTGGCTATTTTAGACCGTGGCCGTTGGCGGTCAACGCAGTTGTTCGACAAAACTATTCGGTTGTGGTATTAGCCCAACTGTCATTCGCAGACAAAACGACAATTTCATTGAGTCTATTGTGTACCGATACGTTTTTAAATATCGCTTCCATTGTATCAAACAAATCAAATCAGCTTACCGTAGTTCATTGTTGAGATGGTTTTTTTCTACACTTACATCAATACTTTGTGGTTTTTGTACTTACGTAATACGGAGAATCTGTATTTATAAAAAGAATATGTTGGAAAAGTCATGCATTTCCAATATTTTTTCATATGCACATTTTTTTTACCCAAATTGGACTTTTTTTTTTAGTTGCCCCACACTAGGAATTTCTTCTGTATCGTGGGTGCGTTTACAAACATTTAAACTAACATACACAAACAGCCAGACCCGGAACCACTATCTGTAGGCCATACAAATATTTGTTCCGTGCGGGGATCGAACCTGCGACACGTAGCGCAGCAGTCGATCGCTCAACCACTGCGCCAACCGTGACTTGTGTGAGGGCTTTGTCCAGCAGTGGGACGATACGGGCTACATAGATAAATCTCCTAAATTAAACTTAAGCCACATTTGTCTTTTTCAGCAAAACCGCTCACGCATCACTTCCGCATGAGTACATTTGACACTCATAACGTGATTAAAAATATCACTTCTGTGCCAGCAAACCTGCGGTCAAAAGCCATCACAGCCATCCTTATCTAACTCCCATTAATTAAATTCAATGGTAGCCACCAACAAAAGCATTACGTATGAATGAAAATTTAAATCGGGCCAAACATGAGCACGCTTTGTTTGATGGCTTATTCAGAATTATTCCACTCTGCTCTATCAAGACGTCCCACGACTGACCGGAACAAGTAAATTATTTTATGTCATCTTTGTTTGACTACCTAGTCGACTATGGTAGAAAGTATTACCTACACATTTATGTTAAAAGACTGAAAGACTTATGATTAAAATATTTTTTTAAATTATGCTGGGAATTGGAAAAAAAAATCGACTAAAAAATTTCAGCACGACATTTCAGTTAAAGAATTTCTTTGGAATATGTTTTTAATACACAATGTTCATTATAATTAAGCACCACTAGTCCCCGAGTTATACTCAAATCGATTATTATAGTGAAGTTAGGTGAATAACAAAATTCTAAATAATTATTTCATTTTGTCCCGACTCTCGGTTGTGGGACAACTTGGTAGAGCAGAGTGGAACAATCCCTCATTCAATTTATGGCTGCAAATCTCTGTCGTTCACTCTTCGTAAGTATATTATTGGTATTTAGCAGGCTCGCGGCCAGCTCGTCTGTAAACCGTAGATAGCTAACATACATTCATACACATGCCGATTGGATTCCGCATTGTCTTGTAATGTGGAGCTTGGCTGCATTGTAAAGTTATGTATGTGGATTTGAAAATGTGTTTAAATGTAGGAATGATGGTTTTAATTATCTGCATCGTGGTGGATTTAAAGTGGCAGAAATGTGACGCATATTCATAATATTGACCATATTAATGAGGAACATGAATGTAATCAGTGCGTCTACCATGAGTTGTCATAGTTAGATCGCTTGCCGTAACTGCAATAGTTCCGTCAATACGCAAATACTATAGTTAGCTTTTTCAATGGTTCCAAGAGCTGTGTTGGTTCTTACTACCAAATTCTAAGCAAATGAAGCCCAAACTTGCAGTCGCTGTAGTATAGTTTACTACACGGTGACGTAGGATAGATAACTATAGTGACTCATACTGTGCATTTTAGTACCCAACTATCCGCTAGAGGCGCTGTAAAAGTTTTCATACATTTTTTTAACTACAGACGCTAGCGAGTATAGATTGTTAAAACTCGTGGTAGACGTACATGTCACAGGAAAACAAAACTAAGCAGGCCAATCGAGATACAAGATCGTCTGATATAACATAAGATCAATAGATGCCATAAATTAATTTTCTAAACAGGTAAAGTTTATAAGTTTCATTTGAAATCATAAATTCTTTTACTAATGGAAAGCTACACTATTACCTAGTGCCATAGGATATTTTTTAAGTTAAGCCATGCTAGCCGAGGTTGGTCCATGGATGGGTGATTGGTGACCCATTACATACTAAGTTTCCTCCCTGACTCAGAAAGCACGCTAAGCCGTTGGTGGGCTGATATTGGTAGATCTTTGACAGTCGATACAGGTAGTCAGTGACCCGAAACTCTAAAAACCATTCTTAACCATTCTTACCAAGGGGCACCGTATCACCCAGAACTAACAGACTTGTGAAGATCAGATAGACAGTCGCTCCATTTAAAATACTGGTATTAATATCAGCTGCTCCATACATTTGGGTCGAATAGGTATTGAATTTTGTATGGGGCAGCAGATAACTTTTTCGCTATTACGATGTTTTTCCGATGAAGAAACATGTTCAGTTTGATGGCACCCTGTACATGGTATATTACAAGTCAGAGATTCATAGTATTTAGCTCGGCTTGTCGGCTGTCGGCTAGCCTATAGGTCACATTGCTATTGGATTCCATGTTGTCTTATAAGAAATGGTATTATGATTTGGATAGGCACAAGAGTGTTATACAAAAGTACGTTTTAGAATTTTAAATATCGAACAGTTTTAACAACCAACGTTTAGGATTTTTTTGTAAACATCTCTGAGAATCTAAAAATAGAGAGCTGTATTGTTTCAGGTATTGATTACGGTCGATTTTCAGTAAACTTTTGATTAAACTTATCTTCGGATTCAAGGAAGTAGGTTAGGCATTAAGTGATGAATCGCATGAACATACCAAAACACAGAACTACACAAAACATACATCACTATTTCCCAAAAGACATAGTATGTACAGCCCAACATACTGCAGTTCGAAAACATTCAAACAACGGAGCAAAATCCGTCCAACTCGAACCGATAAACTTTTTACAGTAAAGTAAACGTATGAAAACACGCGAAGTTTTTCTCTTTCGTTCCACTTTCATACCCACAGTACAATAGGTATACCGACGGAGTGTGCTGCGCCCCGGGTGCCATTTTAATTTTCCGCCAGCCTGAAAATTTACACGAAACGAATGAACCATCTTTTTTAATGAGCTGTAAAAGTTAACTGATCATGGTAGGGCTCGAGAATGCTCGAGAATATGTGATTGTGGAGCTCACTATTGCACACTTTTCTATTGTGAAACTGCTCCATATTTTTGTGAAATCTGGACTGTGTCATCTGAAATGATTTGTGAGGTTGGTGCTGTATTTTGTGGCTGGAAGTTCGGTGTTGTATTGAGATTGGAATTTCTATCGCGAAGCTGAAATTACGTTACCTACTCGTACATGTATTGTAAGGTTTCGTGTAAATAATTTGGAAAAATCACAATATAGGTGATGGGCAGCAAGTAGAAAAGTTCGTCTCTATAAATCGTAGTTGAACTTCACAAAAATCACACAAAACCGAGACCAAAAACAATCAATTACACAATCCCGGAAAATAAATCAACTGCCACTCATCCAGCCGTATCGGCAGACCTCAAAACCTCAAATCGTCCATTCACGTCAGAACCAATGACGTATGTAATCAAATTAGGGGTTAATTGCTAAATTAAGTGTCATCGCACTTTGTCCTTTTGCCTGATATACGATTTTGTCAGAAAGGCGTGTGCCCGCCAATTAAGGTAATGGAAAACTGGGCACTGGCAGTTGCCACCCAATTTGGGAGTAAGTGGACGGTTGTAAAAGTGATCTAATGAATTGTTGTCAATCAATTAGTAGCAAGTGTTGAGATTTAAATTTTTGGCTGACTTGTTGATTTTTGTGACGTTATTTTTTATTTGGGCACGTAATCAAAGGGAATTTATACTCATCATCTGTCAAGTCTAACCGGGTGCAGCTGAGTAGGTACCAGTATTTTACATGAAGCGACTGCCTTATCTGACCTCCACAACCCAGTCAATGGGTAATACGATACCCCTTGGTAAGACTGGATGTCAGACTTTTGGCTACTTGCTACTTCTCTATTACTCGTCATCTCACCTCGGCTGTCCCTCATCTCGAATTAATACGACAGTGTATTATGTACTCGTACTTGTAAAGTATGTAATACACTGACAAGCTTTCTTTAAAAAGAACCAAATCACTTTTTCCATAATTTAGACTTCTCAGTGCTTTTACGATTTGACTATCAAAGTCACTTTGAAAACAATGGCCAATTCTAATACTTTTAGTCTAGCTTTTATTTTGGTGTTATTTAGAACACGAAACGTAATTCTTCATCGAAGCATTTTAGAGCCTACTGCTAGGGTTCATTTTGTTTAAGCCTTGGTTCAGATGGTCAGGCTGGTAGCAACAGAAATTGTAGCGACCATGCGGTGAGTTCGGAACTTGCTTTGCATTTAATAGTGAAGTTACTGTTCACCAACCAATGTTTATAGTGTAACTTGACAATAAAGGTTAAGTTAGGTAAGGCACAATAACTATTTTTTTCTTTTTATTCTTTCACACACTATCGTCTACATTTCTTTTTCATTTCTCCTTTCGCAGGTCTGCTGGCAGAAATTTCATATATAATAAGCAGTACCTTTGTACTCTAATATTTAATGTTTTTTCCTGTCTTGTCTATTGTGTGTACATAAATAGTAAAATAAATAAACATTAGTATTTAATTCCTTGTAAATTACTTCAGATTACATTAATTGACTACAGTCATTGAATTATATTAAGATTCCAATCGGAAGTTTTGACATCAGAAAACATTTTTATTTCTATCTAGCAACTTTACTTATTATCAGTAACTTCTGTAAAGGACTATTGCTATATTATACATCATCAGCCTATAATGCTCCCACTGCTGGGACACAGGCCTCCTCTCTATGAGAGGTAGTGGGCTGTAATCCACCACGCTGGCCCAGTGCGGGTTGATAGATGTCACATGTCTTCGAATTTTTAAGTTCTAGGATATGCCGGTTTCCTTACGATGTTTTCTTTTACCGTTTTTGAGGGCAGCGTTGATAAAATAAATTACACAAAGTAATGCGCCTGACTGGGTTCGAACCCACGGCTTACTGCTCGTAAGTCGGGGCTGCCACCACTGGGCCGCCGCTGCGCTCCATTATCTGCGCTATTTTATTTGCTTATAATTATTTTTGACCAGCTTATGACTACTATTTGAAAGTTGGAGATTGTTGAAAAGTTCTACGTCTCTTCAAACTAGAAGAGATTAGTGCAGAAATAACTCACCACTATTTTCCTACCCTTGCCTCATGTTACTTCAGGTCGACAGAAATAACTATATTTTCTAAAAGCCCTTTAGCAAGAGAGCTCTGAAAAACACGACACAAAATCATCAAACACTTAACACAGCGTATTAAGCCTCTTTTCTGTCACATCCCTTTTCACATTAAAGAAAAAATCATATGCATTTTATATAAAAACCCGAACCACATATAGGAAAAAGCAGCCATAATATACGGTGGCCCTTAAGCCAAAAGTGCCCTTAATACTGTGCTTAAGTGGGCAAGCTTCAGAAAATGTTCAGCGGCTTTTCAGGGCAACACTCCTAAGCCTTTTAATATCGCACCCCTAGACGCGTGCTTATCGGATCTCTTAACTGTTGCCGTTTTTAATGGCGTTTGCAGTTAAATCAGGTGTTCTTTTTTTTAAACACTTGCATGGAGCTGGCTGTTTGTGGATGCGGCTTTATGTTGCCTTCGTATAAATAGGGGAGTGTAATTATTTGATCTTATTGTGATGGGTTGAGCTTCTTTTAGTCGATGGGTTTTCTTTTTGGCTTTTGATCTGAAGTTCAACTGCCGATTAATTTATGGGCACACTCATCAGAAAAGCTTGTTATCCATGCAATAGGCTTAGTCTCGTATTACAGAACATGTCACTATGATCTCAAGAATTACTAAAAACTAGTTTTAAAGAATGTAATGGCTTGAATCTTATTTTAAGTAATGTTGAGTATTGATTGAAGCTCTGTTATAAAATCATAAGTCGATAAGTCTGGTGAAAGAGTACCAAGATAGAATCATAAAGCGATACTTTTCACTTACTGTTCCAATCTGTAGACTCTTTAAAGTAATTCTATTTGTGAACCATTTCAATTCCTATAAGGTACCTACTAGATATTCATAATATGTCGATGAAACAATTTCTTCTCTTATTAAATCTGCCTACATTAAAACAAACTGACGACTCACTATGCACCAAATAAGCGCAAGTCACGCCTGCATCACACAATAAAAGCTCGAAACGAACGTGTCTCAACTTAATTCACTTAATTCTAACTAGGGGTCACTGTCAAACTAAGGTTCTAACAAACTCTGCGACAATCGACCAAATTTAATTACGTCACTGCATGCCAACCCTTCCGATGCGACTCTAAAGTTTAATAGCGATATGGTACAGTCAGAACGAAAGTGTCCGAACTCAAAATTACGACGAATTGCGTTACATACCTAAAACCATTCCTAATAACATGATAACATGGGCTAGAGAATCAAAACGTAACGGTATCGTGCTAGAAAAGGACAAACAAAAACATTTCATCAAATACTTTATTGGAAACTCCTTAAAACACGAAACACAATTTAGCAATTTTCCATAAAACGCAAATTTCGTGTTAGGTTACTTTTGTTCTCGGGGTGATCGGCGATGTGGCGATAGTCACTCTCACCCCGCAGTACCCCGCACATGGGCCCTATGCCCGTACTTTTGTAATTTTATTAATGACGTAATAACAGTTCTGTCAAACGCATGTGTGTGCCCATGAGCGATAGTGGAGTCGTTAGCTCGGACGGGTTAATATCGGAGGGTTGAATTGGGGATTATCTATGAAATCTATGTGTTATATGGTATTAAAAGTGGGTGTTGAATATATGGCTTTCGTGTGTGGAGGTTTTGTATTGAAACAGGCGAAATAGCTATTAATAACTATCGTCTGTGTTTCCGAACGCTTACAATCCTAATCTCTTCAAAGTTAGTGTGGTCTTCTGGGTAAGCTCGTACCATCGTCGACTTTGTCATCTCTGACCTAGACTAGAGTCAAGAGCAAACACATTGCAAATAAAAAAAAATGGATAGGTGTTGCTATATCATCATCATCATCATCATCATTTCAGCCGAAAGACGTCCACTGCTGGACATAGGCCTCCCCCAAGTGTCGCCAGATTGACCGGTCCCGTGCGACGCGCATCCAGCGGATCCCCGCAACCTTCACCAGGTCATCGGTCCACCTAGTGGGAGGCCTTCCAACGCATCGTCTCCCGGTTCGCGGTCGCCATTCCAGAACTTTTCGGCCCCATCGGCCATCTGTTCTGCGAGCAATGTTGCTATATACCTGGAGGCATTGAGGATCAAAACTAGAGATACTAGAGGAGTTTACTAGAGAATTTGTGATGAAAACAACTTATACTTTGACCGCTTGCTGGATTATATTCGTCGTAATGACCACTATTGTCATTGACAGCACCATGCCTAAATCTTCACCTACAAATCATTGAAACATTCCATTTTCTTTAATACAAAACAACACGATCTTTTGATTTCCCAATCTTAAAAGAATAATAGTTAGACCACGTAATTTATTAAACAAAATTAGTCAGACAAAATCCATTCATTGTCATATTAAATTTTCCCTTTGAAACCCCTTTCATTCCCTGCAGTGAATCTGGTTACCTAAAACGATTCCACCTTCACATTGTTGTCGGCTTTCCATTGTTTTCCATTTTGCATTGTGTAATTTTCGTGTGCTTTTGGAAGCACATTTTTTTTCAGTCACTTTCCTTAGTTACTTTTTCGCTTATTGTTATTTATACCGTATGTAAATGCAAAAGCTAGTCTGGCTAAGGGCTTCAATATTCAGATAGGTAACTATTCTGCTGAAAAACGAAAACAGTTTGACATACACCGTGTAAATCACCTCATCACGAAGCCGTCAACCAAGCATTCTGTACATGAAACTAAGTAACTTTACGCAAAAATTTTTGCTGGGAAACGACTTTTTTTTGGGGGGTGTAAAATCATGTTTTGTGGTAGAACTCAATGTAACGCACTCAAAACGTTGTGCTGATGGACGGATTGAATAGTACGGGGGTCGTGGAGGTGTTTAAAGTAAAAATCTTACATTAAAAACTAGTATTTAAAAAAATACTTGTCAAAAAGTTGGAACTTTGACCCCTAATATCTCCGTAACTAGAAGGTTCCCAGGTATGGTGTAGAACAAAAAAATGATCGCAATGACAGGGAGAACCAGTGCCTTTCGGCTTCGTTAAGAGGTGTTGTACACCCTTTGTATTTTTAAATAAAAGCTGCCATTATCTGCCTAGTCTTTTCCCAACTATGTTAGGGTCCGCTTCTGGTCTAACCAAATGTAGCTCAATACCAGTTTTTTTACTTGGTGGGACTGCTTACCTCCACAACCCAGTTAGTACTGGTTAATACGATACCCCTTGGTAAGCCTGGTTGTCAGACTTTCGGACCAGTTACTACCTATAACGACTGTCAAAGATCTACAAATGACAGTCGAGCCCATTAGCTTAACGTGCTTGCCAAGGCACGGAGGAAACTGGATACGTAAGAAGTGATGTTATTTAGCCACGAGCTTTTTTTAAATAAAAGCTGTCATATCGTTTTTGTTATCTCATTTTCCTCAGGTAAAACTTTTATGACTATTAAAAACTCAGCACTAGTTACTAAATATTTTCAGGGTTAAACACCTGATTTTCTCCAGCAACCAAATGCACCGTAAAATAACGGGTAAATTGCCGAAATTTGCAAGTTAACTAAGCACATCACAATAATGGTCAGATTTTGTTCGAGCTCTAGATTAAACCTAAAATGTTCAGACAACAAGCTTCTATTACTGCCAAACTTGATCGTATTAAAGTTTTCCGACGGCCGCTGCTCGGAAATATGAGCATGGAATGGCTCGCTGAAATTTAACTTGCTATCTGATCGAAGTATTTAAGTGGCAAGTAGATTTTGTTACATTAGTTATTTGGTTGTCAACGAAAAATGTTGCTTCATTTCGTGTTAAATATATTTTTGTAGGGTCGTTCTGGTGATTTTCTTCGTGTGGCGCATGATGACTTCATTGTGTCCTTGAAAGATGTTCTTATTTACCCAAAAGTTATAGAGATAGTTTTTTATGAATGGCATCTCGCAGTTCAACATAGGAGGTTGTCGTCTGCTTAACCGGGCTATCCTGTGGGTGTCTTAAGAGTAAGGCCTCCAGCCAGAGTGCATAAAACTACTTACAAACTAAGTGACTACACGCTAAGGGCACCCCCTGTGGGGTACGAGCCTCGGCATAGGGCGTTTATAGAGATAATTATTGCGTTACCATTTTATATCAATCTAAAATTCCGAAAGCCTGAAACCTGTAAATATTTTTCAAACAGCCATTTCTACAGTCAAGAAAATTCCACAGCTTTCTATCATAAGCCCATTTGCCAAGTTATACCGGTGCCCTTAACAGATAAATAATATGAGGCAGCGAAAAAAATAATCAAAACGATATATTGCATAACTAAACGCCATTCTTTCCTATTGCCCTCCTTTATAGTACAGTCAGCGTAAACAGCAGCCATCAAAGCACAAAAGACATTCCTCGCACAACTATTGTGTCATCATACGAAAAATATTGCGTGAACGTCACCAATAAATAGAACAATATTCTTAGCTGTTACACAACTTTGTCGTTCCTTTGACTACGTCTAGACACGTAAATATGGCATACATTTGTAGCTGGCTGTAATTATTCATTGTACAAAACTTTGAATGGCGGTGGAACTCCTCATTTTGTATAACGAGTTGTGTTTAATTCGTTTTAGCTCAGTGCGCGGTGTCTGCCAGATGGATTTTGGAGAGTTCCAATTGTTTTTAATTTGGGGTTCTTGTTAAATGTTCTGTTTGTAATTTGTTTTTTTTATATAGAATTGTAAACTTAAAATAAAACATGTTCAGATCTGCTTATCATTAAAGTTGTTTTCAAGAAAAAAATAGTAGTTGATCTATGTGTATTAAAAACAGAAAGTGTTATCAAAGCTCCAACAACAAGAAACAGGCTAGACACTCTATAATCGACGCTCAGTAACTCTTGACCAGCCGGTGTCCCTATATCAACCCTGATCGACAAATTCCCTCTCATTTTCACCCCTCACTGCACCATACGGTACGGCGCATTCTTTTTATTTTATCGTCTTTGATAGACGACTAAATGAAACCCCTTTACCTGATTGATTAACAGAACCCAAACATGAGCTGGCCACTACAAAAACACGACGACTTGATCTGATGTCCTGTGTGAACAATAAAAGCGAAGCGATACCATGCGATGGAAAATATTGTAACAGAAATGAGGACAGCGTTGCTGGTTTTTATAGAATAGAGCTTCAGAGTTTCTATGGGATTTCAATAGCTCTAAAGTCAGGCCGTTGACTGAGGATATTGGTATTGTCCAGTAATTGACGTGGACTCATAACCTACATAACATGACGGCTGTAATCCCCAAAGAGTTAGGCAGACGTGTACCTTATAGACATCCATTCTTCGCCAGTTATGTTTGAAGTCCCATGTAGTAGAGCGCGAGTCTATTGCCATCAACCGGGCCTAAATCTAGAGCTTTTTTTTTGCTCTGTAATAACACGGTGTACGGTAAGACTGTACGCACTCAATAGTATATTGTGTATTAAGGGCGGTAAGTAAGGAATTACGATCGAGGCTCTTGTAGAAGCCCGAAGTCGAAGACTGAGGGCTTTCTGAGTCGAGGTTCGTAATTCCCGTACCGCCCGTGAAACATACAATGTTTTTCATCACACTTGCGAGTTAATAATTATGAATTTAGACAAGTCAGCACATATTATTACGAAATACGTGAACTGATTTGCGGATGGCGGGCTGTTTGCCCACACCACAGATTATACAAATGTTTTGTTCAGAAACGTTAAAGGCAAATACTTACCTAGGTATACAGCCATGACGGAGTGTAATTTTTTTTAATAATTTCGACGTTTTGATACAAAAAACTATCGATTATTTAGATTTTAGAACATTAGTTGAGTAATTAAATAACATGTAGCGAGATTGAATGAAATTCCTGTTTAGATAACATTTTAAGACAATTTTTCAATTGCTTGTAAACTCCTTGCTTGAACTTGCATGACCTGTGTGCTGTCATGCTGTGCTGTAAATTAAAAAAAATTACTTACCGCCCTAGGGTTTTATATGGGGCATTACAGCCAAGTTAACCTGTATGTTATGACACTGTTTACATGCAAGTGTGATGAAAAGGTTATTTTTACAGCCATTACATTTTTCATCGCGTCACATCCTCTCTCTCTAGTTCCTCTAGTAGGACAATGGGTTAACGTCGGACACTGATGTCGCGAGTAGATAAGTGGTGCGCTATCCATCATTGCGTTAGGGGGATGCCATATTCTATTGATTTTTCAAGTATTTTTGCAACGACATCCCCCATTTATGATAGTTTGGTGCAGTTGTCAACTCTTAAATTCTTAAGAAATTCGGAAAGTATGATATTCTTAAACGCCTGTTTTAAAGTCAATACATTAACTACTGCTTAGTTTGTATGCTGCGTTCTGAATTACAACGTACTACTTAAGCTTTCGACAATGCTAGTTTGGGTATAATAAGTACAATTAAATAGAGTTAATGATAATGATAACCAGTTATTTTTATTTTTTAATTCCTTTTTAGGGTTCCGTACCCAAAGGGTCAAACGGGACCCTATTACTGAGACTTCGCTGTCCATCCGTCCGTCTGTCACCAGGCTGTATTTCATGAACCGCGATAGGTAGCCAGTTGAAATTTCTATAGATTATGTATTTCTGTTAATGCTATAACAACAAATACTAAAAACAGAATAAAATAAACAACTATATTTATATATAGATATAGCTAACAACAGTGTAGCGACCTACAAAAAGCAACTTACAACAAAAAGTACTACAGCGCCATCTATGACACGACGGAAGAACTAACATCAGTTTCCTAAAACTTTACAGCCGTTCCTCATACCACTAAAACAGCATAGGTAATTAGGTATGTACCTATTCTATTTACAATCCGTATTATCTCTTAAATTAACCACACACGATAATCGTGTGGTCAAATAGACACAGAATTATCCCAATTAGCATGATATCGAAACACTATAATCCTATCAAACGTTTAATCCCCTATAACTGTCGGTAAGTTACTACCTTACCGATTACGGCCTGTAATGAGTTTGATAGCAAAGTTCCTCATAATTACGACCACGCTAGTAACTTACTTAATGGATATTTGAATAAGTAAACACAGTTACCGACAGATAATTTGAACTCCAAAACTTTGTTATTTTACATCACTTAAATTTTCAATTGTTAATTAATTTCGTGGTTTTCTTCACCCTTATTAAGCATGTTTATCACCTGAGCGTAACTGTTTCCTTTGAAACTTAATTAATTCGATAAAATATTGCGTATGGGAGCTATTTCCGTCCGCACATGCTCGGTTCACTCAAATTGGACTAAAACTATGTGTGCCTCCTAAACACACGAGAATATATTAGTTAAGCTCAGCTGCTAATTCTTAATAGTTTATGCAAATCTGTGTCAAACGGCCCCTGTGTAAATCTTCCATCCCTTTCTGACGTCATCTCGCTTCAAGATGAAAACAAAATGCTGATTTGCATGTGCAAATAACATTGTAGTGAAATCCAAACAGCAATTTGGGAGACAATTGGGGACCAGCTGTGTCGTCCCTTCTGAGTTTGGGGACAAGAATTAAACAATAATTTCTTGCTTCTTCGTCAAGAACTACTGTCAAGGGCTTCATTGTCTTCTTGTTAGAGCACCTGATTCGTGAAAATGCTCTCGAGGGGTCTTAGATTAAGCCGGAATTCGAGTTAATTTTGAGGAAATTTTAGACACACAAAGGATTGCAGACAGTCTTTGTTTAAATTAATCGGTCATACCTAACGGTTCTCCTGTAAATTGATTTCATACTCTCTTTTATAAACTTTTGTCAAGAAATGATTCATGATTCAAACATTAAAATGGAAATACCGGTAGCGTTATAAAATATAAATACTGTAGATAAAACTAAATAGGAACTTAATAAACAACGATAACAAAAACAACATTTCAATTTTCGTTAATCAATAATCTATAAACTCTAGAACACATTACAAAAGAAATGATTGATGATACAATCTGCAAACGAAGTCTCACAAATAAAAAGAAATCTTGCAACAATAGTTCTCTATCAAACGCAATGCCGAAAACATAAAACTGTCATGTGCATTATGCACCCAATAAATATTATTCCCAGTAGACACTACTAATGCTATTTAGTCTCTCTGGAGATGTAGGTCACTATGTTATCTATGATTTTCCGATATCACCCGAAATACCACCCTATTTGGTCAAACTAAAGTTCTATTCCTAACTATCCTAATTTCCCGGTTCAGCGTCAATAAAAACTAAACTTTGATCAAATATTTCAAGGTTGAAATTGCGTTGCAAGTTTCAGTGTATGCAAAAAATCGCGGCTAGGGTAACTATTGATTTGTGCACGCATCTAATGCGTGGGGGGAGCGTCTAATGGTTTCTGCATTCATTCAGAAGTTCAAAACACGAGTGCATTTAATTTATGGTCGAAGCAAGAACGTGGGATTATCCATTGTCAATATTATCTTAAATATTTTATGTTCAATTAAGTCTCCTTTTATTTTCTGTAGCTATAAATTTTGCCGCAACACAAGATATCGCTTGTGGGGTTCGTATGAGCAAACTAACCCTTTCGTTTTCCTTGTTTTCTGTAATATATTACTTTGGATAAATATTTATCTTGCATACGTAATAATATTATGATTCTCTTACGTTTTTTCTTTGACCTAGTTTAACTGTGTTAAGTATCACGTTTCCTCTGACAGTTTGAGTAACTATTTATTTAACCGGAAATGTAAGTATTAATAAAACATTATTAGTTATATTTACATAATTATTCATTACTTTTAACTGTATACAAACCTGTTGACTGATAAACTAGATTTTTCATTTCCATTGCCAACTTAAACAATTTTTTTCGCCGATTTTATACAAGATGTTGTTTTGCAACCACGTCAAATTCGAGGAGGTAACTATGCTAATGATTCTCGACCCAAATCAATATTTATTTTTTATTTACGGGAATCGGTAAGTGTGAACTATCCGTGTTTTAAACGCGGCCCGTCTGATCCTCGTCCTATAACCGAGCTTTCACACGTACAAACAATCTCAAACGTTTGTTCGATTATTTCTTATTCCCAAAACCATGCTAAGGGGGTTATACTGATATACTGACAAACTAAAATAACCACAAAAATCAGCGTTTGTTAAATAGTTAACTTGGTACCGTAATTTAAATTGATTATTTACGTCTTTGGTGACAACCTCCTGAATTTTGACGAGGTTGCAAAACAACATCTTGTATAGGTACAAGTTGACGTAAATGACTTTACGTGGGCAAACGCTTTGCTTTAAACAAAACATACCTGACGTAGTACCAACAACACTAGTCGTCACCAAACTAAAATCCAAGACAAACTTCGTAAGCCCATAATTAAAATAGACAATAAACTTTATCCGCGCAAGCCGCTCGTCTTAAACCCTATCCAAAGGGCAACCACCCCGGTCTGTTTACACAGTAACCTACATTACTGCTTATACCATGAGGGATGGCATCATTAATGATAGGGACTTGATCGGGGGACCCTTCGTGACTTTGAATGAATTGAGCGTCATTCAAAACAGTTTGCCTATAAGATTTCGCAACAATTTTGGAAGTGTCAAAAATGTGTTTGGGTTTGTTTTATTTAAGTTCGGTAGTAAAACATATTTTGCTTGACTGAAATCAATAATTTACTGCGAATAAAAAAGTTCTTAAAATATTTCCTAACTTAACAATACAGCCCAACAGTAACTTAGTTAAATTCTTTTTTTTTTCTATTACATATCCACTGATTGGATTCCGTAGCAAACCATGGGACGCATAAAAGAAAATCGACGTTAGTTCAGTTCCAATTTCAATATCAGATCGCGTCCGTGCCGATCTATTGTGCAGAACGTCCGAGTGTTCGGAAGTAAGCACGGTGAGCCGAGGTGGGCGTCACCAGTGCCTTTCATGCCACCCTGTAGGTATATTCCATTCAAATTTTTACCCTCAGAACGGTCGGCATGCTCGATGAGTGCTCTAACGTCCATTCAATGCAATTTGATGAAGCCAACGCAGTGTACGCTATTCAAACTGAACAGGATCGGTCACAACAATACCGGGATTTAATAGAACCGCAAAGAAATACCGGTTTACATGACATAGTCTTGTTTCCGACGTATTTGTCGTACAGTAATTGAGTTAATATTTTGGGGAATTTAAGATTATGATCAAAGGCAGAATTCGGGTTGATAGACATTCTTATACAAAGGTGTGGGACGATGTTTCCATAACATAATCAATTTGGTTACAGAGGCATCTATTTTGAGTGATAAAATTTGGTTATGGTTTATCAAAATAGTTGATGTCAAACACAACTACACTACTATATTTTAAGTAGCGTCTGCCAAGTAATCCCTGGGGTGCGTTTTTTATCGATTTAAACATTTTACTGCTCTTTACCCCTCACGACAGACTTTTATGCAGTTGAACTCAGTTTAAACATCGATTAAAATAAAAACACATAGAAAGCTTCACATTTGGCAGGTAAGAAGATAACTCATTACATTCGCCAACAATTTGATTCAAAACCAGAGCTTACATTAAAACAATTACAAAACACATCCAAGCCAAACAATACTTGTCACTGTTTAACGTATTTCACTGAGGCAATAAATCTGCCAACGACGACAAACAACTAAAACTGAGTTATAATAACAAAGTCAAATTACTGAAGGAGTTTACCGCATCCAGGATAGGAGGGGGAGCAACGAGCAACCGACACCGGGGTGTTGTACGACCCCAGAATACTGATGCACCTAACTCTCCAAAGATTTTCGGATCGGGATTTTCCTTTCTTTACAATGGGTCCTACTCTTGGGGCATATCAATTGCACGCGGTTATGTCGTTAGAAAGTTTCTTCGGGCCACACCGCCGACATCGATTTTCGGGCTTAAGGGGACGTATGCGTGTGGCGGGAATAATGCCGAGGTTGGTGATAAGTTGAAGAGGCAGACTGATATATTGGGTGATGCACTGGTGTTTTTTATTATTTAATCTCGGCTTATTTTCGGGTATTGCTTCATTGCTCTGGCATCGAGAATTAAAGAAGTTTTTAACACTACAATGAGGTTGTAGTTATTTTAGTAAATGTATGCTTACCAGCTTATTAGCACCATTTACTGTAAAAGATGACACCGGAACAAACAGTCCACTCTCTTTAGGTATACACGTACATTATGTCAATACGTAAATTTTCCTAGCAATTATTTTCTAGACTTGAGTAATTATTATCATCAGAGAAACGCATGTCGCTAAAAAGGAAAGAGTGTATGAGGTAAATATCATCATTCATCATCATCTTGCATTCATCCCATAACCCAATTAATTTGGGGTCGGCGCAGCATGTTTTCTTCTTCCATGCTTCTCTATTTCTTGTCATCTCATCAGAAACCATGTAATTTTTTGGTGTAAATATATCGTATAAAATATTAAATACTGCGACTCGAACAGGTTTCAGCTTGGAGTACACTCCAGTAATCTTGCAACCGGCAACCAGCTTATGCCATAACGAGAAAGAATTAAATCAATCAAAATCAACCAGTTGGTGGGCATTAGAGAAGCTTACTACTAATTCTATAGGAAATAATCGATCCCTCTCACTTATCTAGGACATTAGGCACATGCGATCCCGACATTTAATTTACATGAAAGTATCGGCTATTCATTTTTCTGTAAAAGGGGATTATCTATATGGAATAGTGATCCCCTGGGCATTAAGTGTATTGTAATACGCTGGAGTATGTCCCCATACGTCGGGTGGATTTATTGAATTATGAAAATTAAATGAATGGGCAGTTGGTATTGGAATTAGGGAGTTTCTTTTCAAATGTTTAAATAGTATAAGACCTTTGTTGCACTACATTTGTACTTCGGGCAACTTTATAAAATTTAAGCACCTTTGAGAATCTAAAAATAGGTACAGTTGAGTTATTCATAAAAATGCGTCAAATTATTGTTCGTTAACAAGCAGTCTAAATACTTAGCAGCTTTAATTATTTTATAATTTTGGTTTTCAGCTGCATCCGATTAGATTGGAACCCAACCCCAACATCGAAAAGGCTTGGCGGATAATTTATTTATTTATTTATTTATTTATTAGGTACACCAACAGCAATACATACAATTTATTACAAAAAACAATAAAATTAAAATTAAAGTGCTGGTATGTACGCCTATTATAGGTATACGCAGCGTTCACCATAGTGACAACAACATAAAATTCTAGTATATTATTAATAAATCATAAAATCTGAATATAATACAAATTTTACTTAAATCTAAAAAGGTAATATGGATTATGATGACATAAATATTATACATGTGACATGTCAAGATTTGTTTTAAATTTTTGTTAACTAGTACCGCAGTGGCACGTGAAGAAGTGAAGTCAGTTTTTTAACGGAAACTTAGTGCACTCCCGTACCTCAGAAACTGATCTTCTAAACTTGTTGAGGGAAACACCGAATAAATCGGTTTCCAAAGATTTGCAGGAACTATTGTAGTTTCTACATATTCGTAGCAAGGGAGCGTTGAGACCAAGGTTAGAATTTCGGAAAGGAGTATAGAACAGTCTGGTGGTAGGATATCTGTATAATTAATAATTAGATTGAGTTACTTTAAAAGCCCTTTTCAATCTCAATTACTTCACAAACAGTGTCTCTATTTATGTAAAACATAGCCATAATAGTAACAATATAACTGATATTATGCAATATCGTTAAAAAAAATCCGTGTCACTAGAGAGAAAGAATAAAAAAAATGTTACATAAACGTATAAACATAAATCATTTATTTGCATAAAACATGGTATACAAAAGTGTTAAATAAAATTATAATAATTCAAACATGGTTCAAACACAAATTTTAGGGTTTATTAAAAATGTATCAACCTTCCTCATCCATAAATTATTTTAGACTATAAAAATTACATTCATTTATCCACTTGTGCAATTAATCTTTAATAGTCTTGAATTTAATTCTTTGAACTGTCGCCCCATTTACCTTACCTTACGAGTACGTATCCTGTAAGCCCCAAACATCTAACTAAATCAATTCCGTTTACACACGATGTTCTATTGGAACAACGACAACGATACAGTCAACCATTGCATTCCCAACATTCAGGTAGCTAACCCGTAAGAGGCCGGATCAGTCCGGGCCCACCTAAACTCTGCTCACGGAGTTGGAAAATTGCATTCGTTATCGCATATCCGTATCCGGACTGCCTACTTGCATTCTAGCATTGTTTTAGGGGAGATACGGCGGGAAAGAAGGGGAGAATTGTTAAGATGTTGTGTTGGAGTGGCGTAGGAATTATAACTGTGCTATGTACGTAGTTTGAGATAGCGAATTTATTGAGATGTAAACGGTTTAAAATATGTTCCGTTGAGTAAGTTCAGTAAATATATTAGCACGTCAATTCGTTTTATTTTTTAAATCAGTATGGGATAAATTGTTTTTTTTTTAAGATTCCTATTTGAAATCTTTAAAAAAAAAGAAGTTGCAAATATAGTTTGCGAACCAGACATTTTCAGTTGTATATTTACTTGAAAGAGTTATGAAAGAGGTAGATCGAGGTAGTAACCAAGTGTGTGTGATTTTGAGAGAGCAAAACACTTCTTAGTTAATTCACAACTACTTACTATCATTATTTACTTCAGAATCAAAATATAGACCCAAGGGCTGGTTTTTACGTTGGTCAGAGGCTAAGTGTTGCCATAGAACGCGGCGACGCCGCCAGTCTCTTGGACACATTACCAGCTGGCATCGTTGAGGAGTTTTTTTATGCATTTTTATAGGATGATATCTAATAGTTTTTAATTGGAACAAAAATTGCTTTGAATAAGATTACCTAAAGCTAAACACGAACAGACTAACCGCAGTCATGTCCACGTTATGTCACACCACTAACAATGCCTCCAGTCCACTGTACAGACACGGACAGTGAGTAACAAAATGTCAGCCGAACTCGGTAAATAAATGTCTGACACAAATTGATTTATTGCTGATCGCGACTCCAATCTACTGTGATGTCCCAACATGATAGCCGCCATTATTTTTAGGTCAAAAATGGACGTGAAATGAGGCTGGACGGCGATATTCAAGGTTCTTTTGCGGAATAAAAAAGCTGCTGCGAATTTATCAATGTCAAGGTCCAAAAATGAAACATTCAAATGTGTTAAAAAATGATGATAGTTGTATTGACCATTTTGACTGGGCACAGTTGGATACTTTTAAAGTTTTAACCATAGGAGTCGCTTTGACTGCTTTCTTTGGTCTTGGTCTTGACTAACTCGTTGGTCTAGTTGATGCAATCGCGACTACATGTGGTTCTGGCCTGGTTCCCCGTTCGGGCAAATTGTTATAAGATTTTTCCATCAGGAATTTCTCAGTACCAGCCACGGAGTCTGGATTCGGGCCCAGTTAATGGCAATAGGCTTGCCCCCCATTACATGGGACTTAATCATGACTGTCAAAAGGAGGGTGTACTAAGTACACCTCTGCCTAACCCTTACAAGATAAGAGGCGTTATGTTATTTTTTGCTATGGAGTCGCTTAGTGTACTGTAACGAACTTGCTTATTCCTATAGATAAAAGGAAATAAGCAGACTTGTTTACATTAAAAAAGTTAGAAGGGTAAAATGAATATATTATTAAATGAGATAAAAAATACAATAAATTATTAAAAACCTGCTTATCATGCACACTTAATGTCTTTAAAAGGCAAACTGTAAAAAATGAAGACCAACTCAACAGAAGAGGCGAGATCTGACAACCAACCCGATTTTCAGAACAGTATGATGAGGTGAGATGAGTACTCAGGAATGTAGAACTGCTTCAGAAGATCCGTAGTAGCACTCAGGAACGTAGTACACCTTCTGAAGATCCACAGTAGTATTCAGGAACGTAGTTCAGCTTCTGAAGATCAACAGTAATACTCAGGAACGTAGTTCAGCTTTTGATGATCCGCAGTAATAGTCAGGAACTTAGATCAGCTTCTGAAGACTAGTAGTAGAGGTCCCAGGAGTCTGTAGTGAGATCTCCTGGACAGTAGCGACTCGTCAGATTCAGATTCAGACTCCCCTTAACTTAGCTTGACTGTCTCTTGACTCTCTCCAGTGCCATCCCAAAACTGTCTTCCAACCCTCATCCTCCGTTTCTTTCTTGTTTATTTCTCAGATTCAAAGCTGCTACGCTCTAGTAAGACGCAACCTGCCAGTATTCAAAACAGCCAGTCAAAAACCTTGCGCATAATATTTTTATAAATATAACTCAGAATATCTTTACACAGCAAATCTATAAAATACAACAATTATTGAACTCACGAATTGATGATAATCATTTTTAGTAATATATAATCTAAATGAAACCTTCATAGAGAATATGGCTGGTAACAATCAAAAATAAAAGTAAATGACAGCTGACAAATTTGAAGTAGGTAAACATGTCACAACAAAGGATATAAAGAAAATATTTATAAAAATGAAACTATTGGCAAAATGCTAATGTAAAACCAGTAAAAGTATTAATATGGATGATAAGTCAGAGTATAAAGTGTCTGTAGTAGGCAGATACTATAGTACCTAAGAAAAAACGGGTGTAATAATAGTATTAAAGAGGACTTAAATTATGTACCCACCTAAACCAATAAGCCAATATACTAAATTACCTTTTATGAGTACATAAAGGTAATTAAAGGTATTTATTATTAGGTGGTAGGTAATTTACGTTTCTATTGTAAAATTGTTAAACCTAAATTGTTCCAAATAAACCTTTTTATTTATTTATTTTTATGTTAATATTTATTTTTATATTTCTACCCTAAGCAAAAAATCGACGACTAATAATTTTCTCACTTCTGACCAATAAATAGCACCGCAGTATTGAGTCAATTACCTTCCATAATTACTTATTTCTTCCTTCCACCTGCCAATACATTTTCTCAACCCCATACAAAACCGGCGAGACATCAAACCGTTTCACTACCCAGAGAAGAGTATACTTCCGTAATACACCCCCTGTCTACGCGACAGACGACATCCCTGAATGACCTATTCATCCCAGTTCATTCTGCTAATGGAGTTGCCTTTTTAAGGTGCAAATAAATAGTCAGTGCGCCTCAAAGACTTCCCCTTGAAAGTGTGGCTAATTAATTAAAAATTTCCTACACGTTGACTACTCTGATAGTAGGCAAAAATATTCCCTCAATTTTCTTCTTTGACTCGCTTTATTTAGGTTTTAATTTAGTTCTGCTGGTTTTCTTTTACTTGGTGTCTGAGGGCTTTTAAGTAAGTAGACTTCTTATAAAATTCTGTGAAAAGACACTAATATGTCTTTTATAATTTTTTAAGTTTCTTTTGTTGAGAGGGTTCCTGAATTCTTCCGTGGAGTTTTTACAGGCAGCTTTGTCTGTATTAGTATTTTCATACATCTAATCATCGTAATGCCTTTACAACTTTTGCCTGTTGATAAAACACAGCATAGCATAAGTATTATCAGCATATTACTTTTCCACTACTGATACTCGGGCTTTCTTAGTATCTGTGAGCGTTATTACCTAGGCCATAATCCTCCTCTCGGCCAAACGCGCGTTTGTGTATATGTCACACGTCTTCAAAATTCTGGTTATGGAACATGCCTCTTAAAACAAATGAGACAAGGTTGATATTACCATAACGTTTTATTTATTCAATCTAAATCCAGGACAGCACATTAATGTCTTTTCTTCTCCAACACAAAACAAATAAAGCGTAAATCCGAGATAAAACGAAATATTTACTTATTCTTTTAAGATTCCGTTATGCATTATTAGGATGGAAGACGCCAATCTCGCTGGAGGCAGCATTCTTCACAACAGCTTCTATTAGCTTCACATGCCGATATAATTGAACATTCTCAAGTGCCTTAAATATTTGCGACTAGCGAACAAGCCTGGCTTTGCGCACAACCATGTTTCATGGATATTTGTGATGTAACATTAAGAGTTTTGTTTATGATAAAATCTATTTGCTTTCAGTTTTCAATCCTTTCAAATGGGCCTCTGACTGCGCTTTACATGCCTTTGAGAAATATCTCTCAGGTATGCTAGTTTCCTTACGATGTTTTCCTTCACCAAATAAGTGATATTTAAAGACTAAAACAATATACTGAAACATGAATCCGAATAAAAAAAAAACAGAGGTTGGGTCTTGGGTTTAAACTTGAGACATGTAACTGGTCAGTTTGACGGCCACACCACTATTTTACACAGCCTTTAAAAAAAAACTGTGTATTAACCTACCTTAAACTATTCCGTAGAAAACTATAACAATAGACAAGATGTTACACATTATGTACTTTAACTGCATTCGGTTAGACTACAAGCTAGAAGAAAGATATTTATCGTAAACTTATAATAATCCGGCTGCAAAGAGGAATTACTTGCAGTCGGATTATTAGAAGCTTGCTTTATTTTTTACCTTCAATACCTTTATGAAAAGAATATTCTCCATACAACACATTCCCCATTTCATTATCCAACATAAGTGTTAATTTCGCCTTTCGCCCACCAAGCAAAACCAAAGAAAATAGACAGACAGATGCGCCAGACACTCCATTTCATACTGTTTGGTAATAAGTCGGCAATAAAGCCGGTCTTGCATTTATAATCCCCGCTCCCCCTTTACACCCCCGTTTAGATCCTTTCGGTATTGGTAATGAAAATTCGAGACGTCTCGTCGCGGATTTTACTCCTGTTTGGTGAATCTGATTCCTTTGAATACAGAGGAAGGATTGGAAAAATTGTGACTGATTAATTTGAAAAGTTTTGTTTCGTTGCTTTGAGCTTTCGGTTTTAGTTTATTTCTTGAAGTGAAATGAACTTGGACGTTTTGCTTCGATATTAGCTTGACAAGACAACGAACATCCAAAAACGCCTTTGTAAAGCAGGTGGAGTCTAAAAAGTAAGAAAAGAGATTTACAACGAAAACAGGAACAATAGCATTATTTTCTTTTTAGTATGGATAGATAGATAGACCAATGAAAGATGCTCTATCCCTGTTTACAATAAAAGACTTTAATGAAGTGAGAATAGAACCTGCAATTGGACCACAAAATCAGTAAATAAAGCAAGCTTCGACTAGCGTCTGCCATACTCTCAGGTAGCCAAGGGGTGACCTATACTTAGCAAGGGATAACAAAAGTATGTATAGGTATACACATCTGGCTAAATGTAAACTGTCCGTTACTCCGTCAGCTGTACTTAATAATGTATTAACCCAAGAGCATTGTTAAGTAACTGGCTACCCGCAGCCAGCTTACATTATGCTTGAATAACCAATACGTGGATTATTATGGTCATTTATAGATCTGTGGTTGCTAATATTTGTCTGACATAAATTATCAACATAAATTACGTTACGAAGTTAATTATTAAATAACACTGCTTTTTTTGTTGTTTGAATTTGTCAGTATTTCAGAATAACCCCCTTAACGTGGTTTAGGGAATAAAAAATTATCGAATAAACGTTTCAGATTTTTCGTTTGTGTGTCAGCGTGGTTATAAGGCGCGGATCAGACGGGCCGTGTATGAAACACGGGTGGTTCGTACTTACCGATATCCGTAATTAAGATAAATAAAATAATTACGTACCCATTTTATTATTGATTCGGGTCGAGAATCATTAGCATAGTTACCTCCTTGAATTTGACGTGGATGCAAAACAACACCTTGTATATTTAATATTAGAAACGTTGTGGGTGTTTGGATGTTTATATCTCAGTCGCACCTGAACGGCTGAACGGATCTAGATGAAATTTGGCACAGAGATAGATTATAGCTCGGTATAGCACATAAGATACTTTTTTTTCTCACAATTACACATACAAATTTTCAAGCTGACGAAGTCGCGGGCAACAGCTGGTACAGATGGAAGTAATCAAATTTTACATACACCGTGTAAATCACCTCATCACGAAGCCGTCAACCAAGCATTCTGTACATGAAACTAAGTAAATTTACGCAAAAAATATTGCTTGGAAACGACTTTTTTTTGGGGGGTGTAAAATCATGTTTTGTGGTAGAACTCAATGTAAAGCACTCAAAACATTGTGCTGATGGACGGATTGTATAGTTCGGGGGTCGTGGAGGTGTTTAAAGTAAAAATCTTACATTAAAAACTTGTATTTAAAAAAATACTTGTCAAAAAGTTGGAACTTTGACCCCTAATATCTCCGTAACTAGAAGGTTCCCAGGTATGGTGTAGAACAAAAAAATGATCGCAATGACAGGGAAAAGCAGTGCCTTTCGGCTTCGTTAACCTCTCCAGCCCCGTGGTTCCCATATGGGAACGCCGAACAATTCGGTTGAGCCCCGAGGTTCCCATACGGGAACGCCTCGTACAAGCAAACTTAAACCCTTATCGTACGTACAGTAAGGGTCTAATTCGTTTGTAAAAATTTACGTCTCTTGCCAACTAGAGTTCGATTAAAATGACACCAAACATACCAACCTAACAACTGCACAAAATTATTAAAAAAATAAAGAAACGCGTCTTTGTCGACTGTCAAAATGAGTCATGGCGGCCAGTGTGGAACGGTGGTGTTTTGTTTTGGAATGCAGTGAAATTTTTGTGTTTTGTGTTGTTAAACTTTGGTAAGTAAATGTATAGTATGTTATAAGTGTATAATGTAACTTTTTAGATAGTCATTTGCTGGAAAAAATATCTAAAAATTATGTTTTTGACCCAAAAATTTCTCCAAAAATTCCTTTGTTGTGAAGTTCGTCAGTCGAAATTGAAAATATGAATTTGACTCTTTTACAATGAAATATGGTCTTGGAAACATTAGTAATAAGCGAAAAAATAGTGATAATTCATAATTTCATGCATTCGAGGCATATTTATTCATATTTATTGATATTTCAAGTATTTTCATGCATTGAACTGCGCAGTTAGAAAATGGCCGATTCTAATAAGACGTTTGAATTGGAATCTTGCAAGAATAATTTATGTAGGACTCCTAAAAAACACTGTCATTAGATTACTTGTATATTTGTTATGTTAGATCTAAAGTTTCGTGTAAATTGATCCAGTAGTTTTACCAAAAAAAAAACAAACTACGACAACAGTATGTTTGCGGCGAGCTCTCTGAATTCTATGCGATGTTTATAATTCTCAAGTAGTTATAAAACAGTTGTTTATATTGTAATACATGGTCTCGTTAATCAAGAACCCAAAACTGTTTACCGCTTGAGATAAGAGCTAATAGAACTCGCGCGATAAGCTTTTTATGAGCGCAGGACACTTGACACGCTCGATGACGTCATTGTGAGGCCGGCTGGGTGTTTTACCGTTTAGGCGCAAGGTTGGAGAGGTTAAGAGGTGTTTTACACCCTTTAGGTAGCTAAAAGCTAAAAAGAACAAGAGACAATGGTACTTACAAGAAGATCTTGTAAGTATAATAAAAAAAGTTATTAAAAAAATGTAAATAGAATCTTGGTACTAAGTCATTGATTCAAATCCTTTTCCAGAAAACTTTTCACTAATTGACCCTTACAAAATACCAGCATACCAGATTTTGCGACTTATTTGATATGATTTGTTAATCGCTAAAGTGGGGAATACCGAGGGTGAAATGTTTCCCCTAAACCATTATTGTGACGATGCATTTCCGCAAAGAAACGCCTTATTCAATAAATTAGGCGAATATTACCCTCCGGTAACCTCACAATAAATAGCCTTTGGAGACAGAAAACTTTGAGCAATGTTGCCGTAAGAGACCGAGGCAATGAGAAAGGTTCTATGAATTTTGTGAGGATCCTTCGGATCGACGCAGTGGGGTTTGATGTTGTTTTTTGCAAGTATGTCTTATTACACGATCATCATCTGCCTAGCGTTTTCCCAAAGTATCTTGGGGTCGGCTTCCAGTCTAACCGGATGCAGCTGAGTACCAGTATTGTACATGAAGCGACTGCCTATCTGACCTCCATTACCCAGTTACTGGGGTAATAATACCCCTTGGTAAGACTAGATTTCAGCCATTTGGCTTCTGACTACTCGTAACGACTGTCAAAGATCTACAAATGCCAGCCGGGACCAACGGCTTAACGTGCTTTCCGAAACGGAAACAGTCGTCTCGGACCAACCTCGGCAAGCACGGCTTAACCTTAAACATCGACCCGTGCGGCTGTTATTATTTAGGCACGAGCTCCTCCGAGCTTATTACATGATATCCCAGAAAAATAACCGTTATGTTTTTTTATGTTTAAAATAACCATGCCAATACGTCACGAAAGACCTCGCAGTCTTCTGCGGCTATCTTTAGTTGGACCAGCTAGACAAAACCAACGACCAGTGGTCCACATTAGCCGTAGATCGAAACAACTTGAAGTCATGGGGAGAGGCTTTTGCCCAGAAGTTGGATGACGCAGGCTAACAGTTTCAATTTCAGTAACCAATGGGCAGTTTTGTTGCAGTAGATAGAGAGTTTAATCAATTGACATTTTTTTAAGGTATTTGAAAAACTTTTTGTTTTGACAAAAAGCTACGATGTTTCAAACCAAAACAGTAGTAGCAGTAGGTTAAACACAAAACCTCAGTCCTATCTAAATGTCTAGCCACCTTTCTAACTTATTCGTTCTCAAAACTTCCAAATGATCATCCGAACTTAACCCGTCAGAACTCGCGTCCAAAAAAATGGCACAAAAGTTCCCAAACTTTAAATAAAGCTAGGATAACCGTCGCGTTATCCCGGACGCTTTGTGATCGGGATTCGACGGCTACGGTATCATGAATGAGTAACGCTAGAGGTCATGAATGTTTTATAAGTCGCCCGGTGATACCCGGGTCGATCACACCTCTATCTGCAAGGACACGGGATACGGTGGGAGATATTATTGTAAAGTGGCCGTTTGAGGGTTGTTTTTTTGCGGGCTTTGATTTTTCATTGATTGTTAGTTTTGCTTTTTTTTAGTTATTAAAGTGAAACTTTTATTACATCGTCTCAAACTTTTTCGTCTGTGTGTTGCATGTCGCGTGACGCTGACGGTCGGCCGCGGAGTAGGGATAAAGTGAAAGGCGCTCGTTAGAGCGCCGCGCTATAGTGTGAAAAAAAGTTTCACTTTTACGTTTCCGTGGTTTCATAAAACCACACAATCCTTATTTTTATTATGCGTTATCAATATTTTGATGTATACTACGACTAATACTAGAACTACACTCAGGGTTACTATATATACAGGGTGTAAATCACCTCATCACGGAGCCGTCAACCAAGCATTCTGTACATGAAACTAAGTACTTTTACGCAAAAATTATTGCTGGGAAACGACTTTTTTTTTGGGGGTGTAAAACCATGTTTTGTGGTAGAACTCAATGTAACGCACTCAAAACATTGTGCTGATGGACGGATTGAATAGTAAGGGGGACGTGGAGGTGTTTAAAGTAAAAATCTTACATTAAAAACTTGTATTTAAAAAAAAAACTTGTCAAAAAGTTGGAACTTTGACCACTAATATCTCCGTAACTAGAAGGTTCCCAGGTATGGTGTAGAACAAAAAAGTGATCGCAATGACAGGGAGAACCAGTGCATTTCGGCTTCTTTAAGAGGTGTTTTACACCCTTTATATACTATATACGACGAATAATAGAACTACATTCAGGGTATTTCAAACCGCATAGATGCTTGTGTTTTCATGACTAGGTAATAATTATTATGCTAAATTTAGACCATTTTGAGCCATTTCTTTTCTTAGTCGTAATCGATTTCTTGCTTATGACCTAAAAGTTTATTACGTATCTGATAAATACGCGTCCTTGAACTAGAAATTTCACTTTAAACATTATACAGGGTGTAACGGAAAGGGTATATACATCCTTAAGAGTGTGCTACAGACCATCAAACTGAACATGATTATCAACATAAAAAAATTTTTGCAGAAAAAAAAAAATATCAGGTGCCTATACATTTGGGTCGAATAGGTATTGTAATTTTCTATGGGACAGCAGATATTTTTTTTGCTGAAAAACATGTTTTATGATGAGAAACATGTTCAGTTTGATGGTCTGTAGCACTACCTTAAGGATGTATATACCCTTTCCGTTACACCCTGTATAATGTCACGCCTGTAATCCTTCAGCGTAAAGCAGAGGTGCATCTAATAGTACACCCACATTTCACCAGTTATGAATAAGTGCAATAGGGGGCGAACCTATTGTCATCAACCGGGCACAATTCCAAACACCGTTGCTGCTATTGAGAAATTACTAACGGAAAACCCAATATCATTCTGCCCGATCCGGGAATCGAATCCTCATGCTCAGCAGTAGTGATCATCAGTAGGTATCATTGATAGTAGTGAGTATCATTGAGGCAGTCAACCTACATTTTACTTCAAACTCACATAATAACTAAAATCCTGCAAAAAAAATGTCACGTTTTAAAAAAAAACTAAGAAATTCTAAAAATAATTCATAGGGTTTCCTGTTACAGTCTCACATAAGGCATAAACACACGGAATAATCGAAGCACACGTACGGCAGATTTCCCGGATCGAAGCGGACCCGGACGTCCTTACCCTATCCGATAATGGCGGAGATTTATAAAATATTCAGCGTCTTCAGTGTTATTTATGAGCCCTTCATGCTGGAACAAAAGCTTTATGTTAGTCTCCTAAGGTTTGTTAATGTGAAAATAAAAACAAGTTACCGAATAATGTTTGGTAGATATAAATGTTGTTTCCTTTGCTTTGTTATTTTTGTGTCAGTCATTTTATGATTAAAGTAGAGGTTCCTATGAAGGAATCGATAATTATACTTAAATTTTCAACGCGTTTTGTATGGCAATTTTTTTTTATATTATGCAAAGAGCTTCTTGTTGTAATGAGTCTACCCCCAAGCTAGTACTTATTTTTTTTTTATGTATAGAATATGAATAATTACATACAATTTCATTTAAGAAATTAAATGAGGACGATTATTTTCATCTAGTAGGGAAAGATTGCCCAGTTCAACGAATTACTTGAAATGAACAATTGCACTGTCTTAGTTGAATCTTATTGGACAGCCCCAATTAAATTACAACAACAATATAAAACCTTGAATTACTTCCTTTAAAATTCCAATGAAAAATCCAACCCTTACTAATAAGCAGCCGTAGTTCAAAACGCACAATAAAGACATATGATTGAGGAGTAGGACTGACAGATAATTACATGTTTGATGCGTATTCACACGGGGCGATTAGTGCACGCCCCTTTACTTACGGGCCTAACACACTGGCTGTAAAACTTTATAAAAACAATTAAGTTTTTAACCCTTTTTATGAAAGGTAAGTAAGGATATTTTAATGATATTTCAGTCCATGTAGTTTTTAACCTCACACAACCTCAACTGCTGGACTTGTTTTTAATAAATAAGGCGCAGATTTATCATCAATGAAATGAGTGTGCTGGAAGACGTTTCTGAATGAAATATGCAATACCTTTGTGCTTTTTTGTCTGTCTGTTATATTATTATCCTGTGTATGTGATTTCGAATTCTAGCATCATCATCATCTGCTTAGCCTTTTCTCAACTTTGTTCCCACCTTCCAGTGTAATCAGATGATGGGTGTTGGAGTGAATAGCATTCTTTATAAAAAAAAACCGTCCACCATTCTCCCTGCCCTGCGAGCCTATCACTTACCTATTTTTAAAAAACTATTTACAAGTCACCGTGAAGCTAATCAATTATAATTTAAACCTAGTCAACATTAGGTACGCCAGTATACACGGAACTTTTTACTTCATTACGCGAAGGAAACAGCAACGCCTTTTGCATGTCGCAAATAATAATTACCAACACGTCTTTACCTATAACTAGGAGGCTCCCCAGCCATCAAATGTGATTGTTTTTGTCGCTTTGTTCGAGTAGGAAGGCAAGGCAAGGTGAGATTTTAAATAATTTTGTTATTGAAAGAGTACGCGGAGTTATTAAGTATGAAAAAGTCTCAATCATAGCACCACTGAAAACCAGCGCTGTGATGTGGGCCCCCCATAGCACAGCATCATGCTGAGTGGTAACCTACTTGTCGCAGTCACGACGTGCAAGCTGTCAACTTGTTTAAGTACTTTTATTTTATTTTTTATTTTTTAATCTTATTGTTGTATATTTTATATTATTGTACTTTCAAATGTTTGTTATGCTTTGTATGTATATTGTGTTCATTGTTATTTTGTATGCACGTCATGTCCCTGCGACAAATAAATTTTTTTTCTTTCTTTCTTTCTTCATTGATAGATACTATTTTTAGATCAATGTATAAAGGAGTGATCATTATAAAAACAATAAATAATAAGAAACTAGGTTCCAGTTGGAAGAAGTAAAAATGAAATGGACTGAATGAGGTGTAAATTTAACGCAAACTTTTAAAAAAGTCAACAATCTTATACCCACCTACCCATGTGCGTATGTTAATTAATTCATCCGTACTAAGACTTTGTAATGTACAGTAGACAAATAAATCTTATTGTACTACTTTTTTACTTAGTCGCAGTTCAATTGTATGAAAATCTTTAGGAATTGAAGAGAAAAATAAGTGTATGTCAGCTGGCTCTAGTCCCACGATTGTTGTAAATTCATGTGCCTGCATGAACCAAGGAAAACACGATATCATGTGTGCAAGTAGGCAATAAACTTTACTGAGAAACGATACACAACTGATTTTTAAAAGAAATGATTAAAGAAAAATCAAAGTCTTTGATACAAAGCTTCAAAGACTTTAGGGATCTGTGGTTTAATCAGATTTTTGTGGATATCAATATTTCACACAGATAAAGCGCCCTGAGAAACCGGTGTAATAACGGCGTTAAAGGCAAGAGGCGAAAATACGAAAAAAAAATATTTCAGGAAAATTCAGGATTAATATTTTTTATCAGCCACTCAAAACAATCCTGAAAATTAATTCCGTAAGCCCGTCTTAATACTTTAATCTTCCTCAGACTTCAAAGGCTGACCTTTGCATCCTCAATTTTAAGGTCATTTCTGAAATACAGAAATCAATTTTGTTTGAATTAAAAAATAAAAGAGGTGGATGTCCAAGGGGAAAGTTTCCCGAGATTAATTCTCTTGATAAAATTTCACGGTTCAAGAAATCCAACTACCGGTTGCGTGGGGCGATGAACGATACTGATTACGTTCGTCTCGGCGAAGACTTATGACTGGGTTAGAGTTGACGGTTTCTTTAAAACAAATGAAAAGGTTTGGAAAAGTTTCTCTTTGTAGGAATTTTTAAAGCGGCTTTATTTTTATTTGATTTCATAGTATAAAAGGTTTAAAATAATGAACATATTCCCGTTCGTCCCACCAACAAAATTAGTGGGACGATCGGGAAAAAAAATAACGAATTCCCGTTCGTCCCACTAGGAGGGCGAAGTCGGTGGGACGAACGGGAATATACGACCCAAACGTATATGCCATTTTGGCGAATGTGTAATGAATTGTAATAAATAGCATAAAAGAATAAATACACAAAACAGCTCAAACACTGGATCTCAAATAAAAATATGTTATGATAAAGCACATAACCTGAGCTTTTTATTATTCAAAATATTGTTCAGTTCTAAATATTTCCCAAACAAAAATCCCAGTTTGAATTATATATATCTTTAACTCAACGGAAAAATAAGCGTTTCCTTATTCCATTTCTACCATTTCGCTCAGTCTATTTTCGTAGCCGTAGCGCTACGTCTGTGCTACGGGTCGTAGCTGGCGCTACGAGTCCCAAGAGATAGAAGGCCTTCGTAACCTTACTACGTTCTGCCTTCGCTTAGAGCTAAGCTGCCGTCTTATTATTTTCTAGATCATTTTCAAAAGCGGTTTACATAAATGTATGTCTATTAAGTTTAGAAGGGAAAATTTATTTTTGGGAAAAGCGGTAATTGAGGAAGATTTGGCGTCGTCTTTTTTGTACGCCTTTTTACATAACGTGGAGTCTTGTGTTTTCTTTTCTTATTGCCTTCTTGGACGAACTAGTTACCTATTTTAATAAGATTTTGGCTTTAGGAGAGTTCATACATATATCATATATTTGCCTTTTAATCGATGACACTAACTCGGCTGATCAAGAACGGCACATTGCCTCAAAGAATGAATTCCCATAAAAATGGCCATAAAAATGGGCTTAAACCTGTTCATTGAACCATAACTTAAAATATCCATTACACAAACAAAAGCTGACCTCGAAGCGGGAAATTGACAGTAAATTGGACCCACAAAACACCCATTAACGGTAAGCAAAGAGAATTAAACTGTGCATCGGTAATTTTAAGTCGTTTAGATAACTTCTGTTATGCGTTGTTGTAGATAAACAATCGAATTAAGAGCTTAATGGAGCCACAAATTGAAAACTACTGTTTTGTTGTTGCTCCCGGCTTAAACTGTTATGAGTTTCAGAAAATGTTTTACAGTTATGTTATAATGTTCCGTGTAGTTTTCGCCGAATGTAGTGGTGATATGGATTTTGTTTCAAGAAGCTACTCGGAATAAGTGGAGGTTAAAAGATGATAAAAAGGCTGTTTATTTATAAGCAGTGACTGTCAATGGTAAAGACTCAACTTCAGGTGGCGTACCATGACGTCTTAAAACATTATTGTTCCATTCTTATTTCAGAGTGAAAAAGAGACGGAGCTATACAGGTCGTCTAGCTCTATCTCTTTCCCACTCTGGAATGGGAATGGAAAAATAATGTTTTAAGCGTCATATTAACCCCCCAGAGCTGACTTGAGATAAAGAGACATAATTCTCTTGCCTTTATCCCAATGCATTTGGGATCGGCGCAGCATGTCTTCTTCTTCCATAGTTCTCTATTACTTGTCTCCTCATCAGACACCTCCTTTCTTGTTATATCGTCCTTGAGATAATGATACGTGCAGAAGAAATTATTATAGGTCGTATTTAGCAACGCAGGCCGAATAAGAATGTCTCGGCGAGGGATCAATGGAGGTAATTCAATGTAGTGATTGAGTCACTCACTAAAATCGGAGCATCATAAACATGATAGCCAATAATGTACTCACTGCTAGGATGCAGGCCTGCTCTATATAAGAGGGAGTGGACGTCATCCACCACGCTGGCCCAGTGTGGGTTGGTGGAAGGCGCATGTCTTCGATTGGACATTTTTCGGTTTCCTGAAGATTTTTTTTTTTCACCATTTTGAGAGCAGTACAGGAGTGATGATTGGAGTTGACTTTCGTATACTTGGTACCAATTTCTTTATAAAAATGAACAACCCAATTTTATTTTTCAAAAAAATTTCATGCATTTTTATTATTGTACTAGCTGTCCCACGCAACTTCGTCTGCGTCACATTTTCACCGTTTTTGCAACATTTTTCATTGCTGCTCCGCTGCAAATTGGTCGTAGCGTGATGATATATAGCCTATAGCCTTCCTCGATAAATGGGCTATCTAAGAATTTTTCAAATCGGACCAGAAGTTCCTGAGATTAGCGCGTTCAAGCAAACAAACAAACAAACTCTTCAGCTTTATAAATTATTAGTATAGATTTAAACGCATGTTAGGGAAAATAAATCTATCTTATCTTAACACTTGGGGATGATATTGACACATGATATTAGGTACTGAAATTGCCTTGCATTTACACCATAACATAAGGTTAATTAAAATAGTTCTCGAAAATGTCTTTAACGTAGACTTTCCAGAACTTGCAAACAACAAAAGATAAAAATCTATCAAAGCCAACAGATTTATTTTCACACAAGTCTTTCCCACCTCCGTCTTATCTTCGCACAAGTTCTAAGAAACTTCTTACTCCACGACCACCGGAGGCTATGAGCCAACCACCCGCCATGTTATTTTACACAATTAGCCAGACAACACGCTCGCTACTTAGTTAGCACAAAGTTTACTTAATGTTACGCTTTTTGGCACACAAACTAATACAGTTTTTCCAGGAAAAACGTTCCATTTTTGTGAGGATTCAGAAATTAGATGTTAAAAGAGTTTTTGTACAGTTTTATGGGGACTAACATGAAAAAACTTTTAGAGTGTTTCCGTGAATGCAATCGTGTGGGACATTGTGGAGTCACCAGCTGTTTCGGGCTAGTGTTGCAGGTAACAACAAAATGCATTTAATGTATCTAATAAAATCTCCTATTTGACTTCTAAACATTGCGTTGCAAGGTGGTCATTTGGTAGAACGTAAGTATGCTAACATAATGAAAGAAGTGTAATTATAATGTTGTATTTATTTAAGCTGTAAACTACAATTATTAAGATTATAAAATCAATACCAAACCACTGCCCGACTTTAAAAAACCCTTTTCATTTTAACAAAATATCAATTACTGAAGGAAAAGCTTGTTGAAAAAAAACATGGCCAGTAATTAAGGGTGAAATAAAAACGTGCTTAAAGATAATAATATTTATGAATTTTGTCTTAATTACACGTTGTTATCTTTATCTCATCACTGTAATTCAGCAGGCTGTTATAACATATAACAGCGGCATCTTTCAAGTGGAAACAAGGGGCCGACGTGCTATAATTTATGTGCTAGGGTGAGCCCTACTCATCGCAGGGCACATCTGGTTTTATTCAAGGCACTACCATTCTGAAGAAGCCTTCTGAAGGTAGTTACGGATGGATACTCATATTTATAACGATGTGACAACGCCTATCAAAATAATGTTCGAAGTTGCATTTACTTCTTGTCAACTTTGCTATTAAAATATTGTAAGGCGTTATTTTCTAGTAAACTGTTTTTACCTATTTGAGTTTAAGTACCAATTTAGCTAATACCTACGATTTTCATTAAAAAACTGAGAAAGATTTATGTAGCTTTAAAAAAAGTTTTTGAGTGCGTTAACGAACTTGTAGCTGTAACTTGACTTTTAAACGAAATCGTACTTAATTATTATTCATGTTTTGGTATCTTGCACCGTATTTCGGTTAAGTTTGGTAATGGAAAAACTTTTTTTAACTGCCCAAATCTCGGGGTCCGTCCATAAATAACTGTTACAGCAAGCTGTTACGCACGAGCGGTGCTTTACGGGGTTGCCAGTGTTGAAGTTGAAATATGCCATGTTTGACTTATTTATGATGTTTTAATTTTTCTCAATGTGGTTGATTTATCAAAATGTTAACCAAAAAACCATCCTTTGGGCTTCGCCCTAGCAGGGTTAAAATAATTAACGCTTATATTTAGGAATGGGATGTCGGGATTACATAAACCGGTCTTTACCAACTTTTGACTGCATTTAATCTAAGACATTAAAGTTAGGCTAATTTACAACAAATTATGTAATAAAAACTAGGTACCTATTTTATAGAAAAATCTTAACCATTTATTTCAACCTTACAACCTTCAAGTCAGGGAAACAATAAGAACCTTGCAACACCTGCAAGCCATTCCTTCTCTAGATCACAACGAGGGGTCAAACAGCACGTAGGTAATTATTTAAAAGTCCCTGTTGCAAAAACATTTTTGTTTTTTTTTTGCAAGCTAAAAACGTGGAGAAAATAAGCGATTTTCCTTAAAGATTAAGTTAAATTAGGTACGGCGTTAATATGTTCGGAGTGCTCTTTACAATTTTCTTCTTATCTTTAGAGTATTTATGTTTCTTTTTTAAAGGTTTTTTTGTTGTTTTTCGTAATGTTTTAGATTGTGTTGTGAATGGGTTATCTTTGTAACAGTAAATTCTGTTTTGGTCCTGGTTTTTTTTTGTAACTTTTTTTAATCATGTTGTGCCGACCTAGAAGTAACATGGGATAAGGGCAAGAAGATGCCGCGGGAGACGCCCTGGGCGTCGGGGGGCAACCAGTGGCCCCCGGCCACCGTAGGCGCGAGCCTGTGGACGGTGAGTAATGGGCTAGCTCACCGTCCGTCCGTCTCATGACGACAGGCCGTGTCGACGGCGCGTACGTGTTCCACGCGCGCCTCAAGGAGATGTCAGCAAACCGGAAGGGGTCCGAAAGGGCCGATGCCTGCCAGGGCTGCGGGTTGTTCGAAAGAGATACCGCGGCCCTGGAACACAAAGGGCGAAGAAGGAACATGGGTGGGTTTTAGTCAGTCAAGTCTGACACTCCCTCCCGCTCCGCCTAGAGCGGGAGAAGTCATTTGAGGATTTCCCATCCGCAAAAAAAAAAAAAAAGGGCAAGAAGATGACGATGACTTTTCATCTGTAAAAACAAGATAAAACTGACGCAGTCACACTCCCTAGAATACTCTCTCCTGTATATGTGTGTGTATCTTTCTTAATATAAACAAACATTTATAAATGGAACGTTAAACTAGTTTTACATCAGAAAACGACCAGTCTATTCCCGATAAAAATATATTACCCAACCAACCATTGATAACACAAAATCAAAGCCTCACAAAGCGTTTAAAACCACAAAAGGAGGTTCTCAGGTCGAACTAGGATGCGCTATCAGCTGCAAGCCGGACGTTCTCTCTTTGAGTTATGGCGGACCACATCCGGTGAATGTATTTCCGGTTGTGTGTGCCCGATCGCCACGGACAGTTGACCGCTCAATGAATCATAGCTAATCAGGGATGGGCTTATATCTTGTTAGCTTTTTAGCTTTCGACGTTAGAGAAGGAAATTACTGGGTTTATTTATGTCGAGTTCGATATTTCTGGTGATTACTGCTGCTGTTAATGTTGAGGAGCTCGTGGCTAAATAATAACAGCCGCCCGGGTCGATTTTTAAGGTTAAGCCGTGCTTGCCGAGGTTGGTCCGTGGATGGGTGACCATAATTACATACCGAGTTTCCTCCGTGTCTCGGAAAGCACGTTAAGCCGTTGGTCCCGGCTGTCATTTGTAGATCTTTGACAGTCGTTACGAGTAGTCAGAAGCCGAAAAGTCTGACATCCAGTCTTACCAAGGGGTATCGTATTACCCAGTTACTGGGTTGTGGAGGTCAGATAGGCAGTCGCTTCATGTTTAATACTGGTACTCAGCTGTATCCGGTTAGACTGGAAGCCGACCCCAAGATAGTTTGGGAAAAGGCTAGGCAGATGATGACTGCTGCTGTTAATGAGTTTGTTTTTAGTGCATAGTTCACGGAATGTAGAATATTTTGTATAGTGAGACAGTCTGATGGCGTTTCATCTGCGTGGTTTTTCAGGAATTTCTCAGTAGCTGGCTCGGCAACTGGATTTGTGCCCTGTTGATGGCAATAAGCTCGCCCCCTATTACATGTAACTTAAACATAACTGGCGAAATGTGGGTGTACTGATGGGAACACCTCTGCCTAACCCTGCGAGGATTACAGGCGTGATGTTATATTGAGAAGGTACTTACAACAGAGCTCTGGCTACGTAGCGGAAAGGGTATAAAGGGTGTAAAACACCTCTTAACGAAGCCGAGAGGCACTGGTTCTCCCTGCATTGCGATCATTTTTTTGTTCTACACCATACCTAGGAACCTTCTAGTTACGGAGATATTAGGGGTCAAAGTTCCAACTTTTTGCCAAGTATTTTTTTAAATACAAGTTTTTAATGTAAGATTTTTACTTTAAACACCTCCACGACCCCCGTACTATTCAATCCGTCCATCAGCTTAATGTTTTGAGTGCGTTACATTGACTTCTACCACAAAACATGATTTTACACCCCCCAAAAAAAAGTCGTTTCTCAGCAAAAATTTTTGCGTAAAGTTACTTAGTTTCATGTACAGAATGCTTGATTGACGGCTTCGTGATGAGGTGATTTACACCGTGTATACATACTTAAGGGTGTGCTATAGACCATCAAACTGAACATGTTTTTCCATCGGACAAACATCGTAATAGCAAAAAAATATCAGCTACCCCATGCACTTGTGTCGAATAGGTATTGAAATTTTGTATGGGGAAGCTGATAATTTCGCCGCTATTACAATGTTTTTCTGATGGAGAAACATGTTCAGTTTGATGGTCTGTAGCACGACACGGTTGGCGCAGTAGCTAAGCGATTGACTGCAGCGCTTCGTGTCGCGGGTTCGATCCCCGCACGGGAAAAATATTTGTAAGGCCTACAGATAGTTGTTTCTGGTCTGGCTGTTTGTGTATGTGACTTTAAATGCTTGTAAACGCACCCACGAGACTGGAGAAATTCCTAATGTGGGGCAAGGTTTAAAAAAAAAAAAATAACCACAACCTTAAGTACGCATATACTCTTTCCGTTACACCCTGTATTATGTATTGGTGTCTACTTACGTCAATAAATGATGTATAATGCGGTAATGCTATATAATGTATTGCCTTAGTGCAGTAAGTAACCGTGGGAATATTGTGCAAACAAAACATTCTTCAACAACTATTCCACTCAATCCTACTAGCTATGTGAAGCTTCCCTTGAGAGTAACTCATACTTCAAACTCGTGTATAGAAGAGAAGACTTTGCATCTAAGAGATGAACTAACTTTTGACTGATGCAACAAGCATCAGTAAATCGATTGTCTTTGTTTAAATAAGTAGAGAAATAACTCATAATAAATATTGTAATTGAACTGATTCACACGCTTCATTAACCCGGCGGAACACTTGCCTCCTGGAGCAAGCGCTCGTGGATAAGTAATAACAGCCGCTCGGGTCGATCTTTGTGGTTAAGCCGTGCTTGCCGAGGTTGGTCCGTGGATAGGTGACCATAATTACATACCGAGTTTCCCTCGTGCCTAGGAACTCATGTTAAGCCGTTGGTCCTGGCTGTCATTTGTATATCTTTGTCAGTCGTTACGAGTAGTCAGAAGCCAAAAGTCTGACATCCAGTCTTACCAAGGTGTGTCGTATTACCCAGTTACTGGGTTGTGGAGGTTATATAGGCAATCGTTTCATGTAAAATACCGGTACTCAGCTGCATCCAGTTAGGCTGGAAGCCTACCTCAAAATAGTTTGGGAAAAGGCTAGGCAGATGATGATGATGATGCCTAGTCCCTCGATAGGTGGTGGTCAATCCAAACTAGGTTTAGGTAGATGAATAAATGAATACAACGTGTTGTTTTGAATTCTCATCAAATTCAAGCAGGTAAGTATGCTAATGATTCTCGACCCAAATCAATAATAAAATGGGTAGGTATTTTTTTTTGTTTTATTTAAGGAAATCGGAAAGTACGAACCCTCCGTGTTTTAAACGTGACCCGTCTGATCCTCGCCCTTTAACCGCGCTTTCACAAACAATCTCAAACGTTTATTCGATAATTTCTTATTCCCTAAACCACGTTAACCTCTCCGACCTTCCGGCTCTAACGGTAAAACACCCATCCGGCCTCACAATGACGTCATCGAGCGTGTCAAGTGTCCTGCGCTCATAAAAAGCTTATCGCGCGAGTTCTATTAGCTCTTATCTCAAGCGGTAAACAGTTTCGGGTTCATGATTAACGTGACCATGTATTACAATATAAACAACTGTTTTATAACTACTTGAGAATTATAAACATCGCATAGAATTCAGAGAGCTCGCCGCAAACATACTGTTGTCGTAGTTTGTTTTTTTTTTGGTAAAACTACTGAATCAATTTACACGAAACTTTAGATCTAACATAACAAATATACAAGTAATATAATGACAGTGTTTTTTAGGAGTCCTACATAAATTATTCTTGCAAGATTCCAATTCAAACGTCTTATTAGAATCGGCCATTTTCTAACTGCGCAGTTCAATGCATGAAAATACTTGAAATATCAATAAATATGAATAAATATGCCTCGAATGCATGAAATTATGAATTATCACTATTTTTTCGCTTATTACTAATGTTTCCAAGACCATATTTCATTGTAAAAGAGTCAAATTCATATTTTCAATTTCGACTGACGAACTTCACAACAAAGGAATTTTTGGAGAAATTTTTGGGTCAAAAACATAATTTTTAGATATTTTTTCCAGCAAATGACTATCTAAAAAGTTACATTATACACTTATAACATACTATACATTTACTTACCAAAGTTTAACAACACAAAACACAAAAAATTCACTGCATTCCAAAACAAAACACCACCGTTCCACACTGGCCGCCATGACTCATTTTGACAGTCGACAAAGACGCGTTTCTTTATTTTTTTAATAATTTTGTGCAGTTGTTAGGTTGGTATGTTTGGTTTCATTTTAATCGAACTCTAGTTGGCCAGAGACGTAAATTTTTACAAACGAATTAGAACCTTACTGTACGTACGATAAGGGTTTAAGTTTGCTTGTACGAGGCGGTCCCTTTTGGGTTCGCCGGGGTTCAACGGAGGGTTTGGCGCGATCCCCGATGGGCTCGCGCGGGCCGGAGAGGTTAAAGATGTTATTCTGAAATACTGACCAATTTATACAACAAAAAATAGCAGCACTTTTTTTTATAATTAACTAGGTATCGTAATTTAAATTCAATTTTTTTTTTCTGACAACCTCCTGAATTTCGACGAGGATGCAAAACAACATCTTGTATAATGATGGATGGATTACATCTAATAGAATAGAATAGAATAATTTATTTCAATCTCAAAGGATCATAAAATTAAAAAAAAAAACAGCAACAGATCTTAAACAACAAACACACGAGTAATACACACACACACGTAATAGTACTTAAGCAAATAGCACTTAAGTAATAGTCATTATTATTATTATAAAATATTTCATAATTTAATCTAACAAAATAATAATTCTTAACTCAAGTAATTAATTGATTTCTAAATAATGATGCATTCCAAACACAACGCCAGTAAGAAGCTCTTTTGCAAAATATGCTCCATTACTGCCCATCTGGCACACCCAGCTGGACCTTTCAGGATTTAAACGAAGTCGACGTTAGAACTATGTAGGTGGCTTTATACTGGTCTACAAAATTTGAGAGTACTCGACACGTATAGAAGAATAAAACTGCCCCACATCCTAAAAAACAAAACCAAAGCTGAAGCAAAACAGAGCAGAACTAAACTCAATTTACATTCCAATACTTCCGTTGTCCTATTATGATGTAAAAATTCATTTCTTTATATACATGTACGGAATATTTTAGCGTTCATTAATGTTTGACTTTCTCCCTGCGATCTCGGTTAGATGGTTCATAAATATGTAATGGTGCGCTCCGTGAGCTATGCAAAGTATCCTGGGTTCCCTTTGGTAAACAGGTCAACTTGAATTTAGAGTCGGTTTATATCTGTGGTTGATTTAGTGGAAATTGTGATTAAATTGGTGGTGTGGGAAGTTGGTTAAAAAGTGGTGATGGAATTTGAGAACCTACTGGGTATAAGTTTTGTTGCTGAAAGCTGGCTCATTGAAAACAGATCTATATGTGTTTCAGTTAAGTCGAAGTTGCACAAACTACTGGTAAATAATGTTATTATAATGTCAAGGAGTACTTACAGGATAAAGATATGGATAGATACCTATAGCAAGAGAAATTTTGTTTCATTTTGATGTAGCCATAAAATAATGTGAAATGCTGTAATAATTTTTACTTTGTCTAATATTTAATTTTTAAAACCACGAACGAACTATAATCCTTCTGACATTTTGTATTTTAAACCTTTTGACATTTGTGGTACTTGATATTTTAATGTATTTAATTTTTAAAACTACGACATGAACTATAATTCTTCTAACATTTTGTATTTTAAACCTTTTGACATTTGTGGTACTTGATATTTTAATGTATTTAATTTTTAAAACTACGACATGAACTATAATTCTTCTAACATTTTGTATTTTAATCCTTTTGACATTAAATTTGTGGTATTTATTCTGAATTTATTATTATTAGATTTTCTTTTCGAACATGATAAGTTTTTAATGTTATAAAAGAACTATTGTAATTTCATTTGAAAAACTAGACTGCCTATATATTTGCTCATCTAATTAGGTAATGATACAGTGCACTTTATATCTAATTGTAACATCTTTCTATACCTACCTGTATTATGCAAATAAATAATTTGATTTGATTTGATTTGATTTGAGTTAAAAAGTATTTCCGGTTCCGGTGTTTACTTATGTCAGTCGCTTTGCTAATCGCTCCTCGGTTTTATCGAAAAAGTGTACGGTTTTCTTAAGTTCTACCTACAAAAGTGCCGTTCGGAAGGTTGTGCGTGAGACTGTGCACTGAATTACAACAGAAACACCATAAAAACACGCCAATAAAGTGTACATAAAACAAAAACATAATCGTCAAAGTTAAGTTGAGGTTATCTGTCAAAACAGAAAACCAAAGACAATATAGAAGCTACGTCAGTACCAACTTAATAACAAAAGGCTACGTTCGGAAACATAAAATTTAACAGCTCCGCGTTTTTGTTATTGCAAGATGCCTACGCAACTGTCACCTGAGATGTCGCTGCTTTTGTCAAAAATGACAGAACAACTTAACGTTCAAACAAACACGATAACAGAAAATATCACTAGAACTATACTGCAAAAGGTTGACGAAAAAATTAAACCTATTATAGAAGAAAATTTGAAACTGAAAAACGAGGTTGAGAAATTAAATAGAAAAATGGAATACCTCGAGATGAATGGAAGGAGGAACAACGTAATAATCCATGGGGTCCCAGAACTTACAGACGAAAAGCACGAGGATTTGATAACCCTGGTAACTTCTACACTAACAGATATAGAGGTCCAACTTAAGGAAGGTGAAATCGATAGAGTCCAGAGATTGGGCAAAAAAGGAAACGAAAACCGTAAGACAAGACCAATTCTTCTTGCTACCACGACCCTAGGCAAAAAGATCCAGATTCTGAAAAACAAAAAGAAAATGAAACCCAATACTTATATAACGCATGATTTACCCAAAGACACATATTTAAAGAACAAGGAAAAAAGAAACATGGAGAGTATTGAGAACGAAAAAAGGAAAAGATCTGAAACTCCGAGTCCCAAGAACGGAAATGGGAGTACAAAAAACGACCCGAAAATGCAGAAGCTAGATGCCTTTCAGTACTTACGAGGGAGATCAATCTCGTTCTCAGACAAGCTCACAAACAGAAATTAGAGACCATGCACCACGAACCGGACAACCACAACAACACGAGAAACAGCTAACAACTAAATGTCTCCCAACACGGCTGGTCCCCGCGGGAGAACTAGACCACCACCCTCTAACTAAGAGATGTGAAGTTTTAAACATTGCAACACTAAACACAAGAACTCTCAGGACACCTGAAAGCTTAATGGAATTAAACAAAGCCCTAGAAGATATAAAGTACGACATACTAGGCATAAGCGAAATGAGAAGACTAGGCGAAAAAATTGTGGAATATCCAGATTATATCCTATACCAAAAAGGTGAAACAGCCGGACAGAGAGGAGTAGGATTTTTGATTAAAACATACCTAAAACAACATATACAAGATTTTATTGGAATCTCAGACAGATTAGCTGTACTTAACATTAAACTGCCAGGATATAAGAAACAATGGTCAATTATACAAGTTTATGCCCCAACTGAGCAAGCTGAATTGTCAGTGTTAGAGTCGTTCTATGAAGAAATGTCAAAAGCAATAAAAAACAGCTCAGATAAATTTATTATACTAATGGGGGATTTTAATGCACAAGTGGGGACTAGAAAAAATACTGAAGAATATGTTCTTGGAAAATTTGGTTATGGCAAGAGAAGCTGCAATGGCCAGAAACTTGTTGAATTTCTTATGGAACATAATTTAACTCTACTGAACTCGATGTTCAAGAAAGGCAACAATACGAAATGGACATGGATTTCTCCTGATGGGTCATACAAAAATGAAATCGACTACATAATTAGCAACTACCCCAGAGCATTCACAGACACTGCCGTTATATGCAAACTGAACTTTAACACAAACCACCGCATGGTACGCAGCTCCTTAAGAAAGTGCCCCACTAAAACTTCTCGAAATCACATAAATATTAACCGATTTGATCAACCAAGAAATCTAAAAAATACAAATAACACAAAGTATACAGCAAACGAAACAATAAATATTACAACAAAGGATTCAACTGTGGCACAGAAATATGATATGCTAGAGAAACAAATTCAAAACCATTTGATCGCAAACAGGAAAGAAAAAACTAACAAATACCAACTTAGCGACCAAACTTTGCAACTGATAAACGAAAGGAGAGAACTGATAAAGAACCAAATAAAAAAAGAAAATTTAAAATTAATAACAGAAATAAGTAAGAAACTGAAAGCAAGTATCAGAAGAGATCGTAAAATTAAAAGACTGCAAACCCTAGAATATCATATACAAAAAACCGGCGGGGTCAAAAAAGCTCTAAAGGAACTACGGGAAGCAGGAAAAGAATGGATACCAAAACTTAAAAAAAAATCAAAGATTACTACACAGAGGAAGAACATCAAAGAACTGGCAACAGACTTCTACCGTTGTCTATACGTAAAACAAACACCAAACGTTGTAAGGAAAAATTATACCGAATCAATACTCGATGCCATTCTGGAACCCGTCCCCTCAATCTTACCCAAAGAAGTAGAAAAAGCAATCAGGAGTCAAAAAGTGGGAAAATCTCCAGGACCAGACAAAATCACAAATGAGCTGCTGCAGGGCTCAATGGAAGAACTGGTACCCGTTCTAACTCAAATATTTAACGAGATTCTGATTAGCGGGGATATCCCAGAGAAATGGGCAAAGTCTCACATCATCTTAATACACAAAAAAGGCGACAAAGAGGACATCGAAAATTACAGACCAATAAGCCTGATGTCGAATGTGTATAAAATATTTGCAAAGGTCATACTGGACAGAATAAGCCCAATGTTGGACGAACAGCAGCCGGTTGAACAGGCAGGCTTTAGAAAAGGGTTTTCGACAATTGATCATATTTACACAGTCAAACAGGTAATGGAAAAGTATAAGGAATATAATAAAATTATATACATTGCCTTTATTGACTACGCAAAAGCTTTCGACAGCTTAAGCCATGAATACATATGGGAAACTCTAAAGCAACAAGGAATACCAGCAGCATACATCAACATTATCCGAACTATTTACTCCAACAGTACGGCTAGAATACAGTTGGAATCTCTAGGAAACGAATTCCACGTAGAAAGAGGGGTGCGGCAAGGTGACCCACTATCTCCGAAATTGTTCTCTGCCGTGTTAGAAAGCATCTTTCGCAACTTGAACTGGGAAAAGTTTGGTCTGAATATAAATGGGTTGAAAATGAACCACCTCAGATTTGCCGACGACTTAGTGTTATTCGAAGAAATCCCAGAAAACTTGCAAATCATGATACAAAGTCTGAGCGAAGAAAGCGAAAAAATTGGTCTGAAAATTAATTACAGTAAGACAAAACTAATGACTAACTCTAAAAAAGTAGGTATAAAAATAAAAGAGGAAGCTTTGGCTTATGTAGAGGACTACATATACCTTGGTCAAGTCATCTCCACAAAAGACCAAACTAGCCAGGAAATTAAAATGAGGATTGCAATTGGTTGGAAAAAATACTGGTCCCTCAAGGAGATCATGAAGTCAAAAGACCTAGGCATGACTTTGAAAAGAAAGACCTTCAACTCATGTATACTCCCATGTCTAACTTACGGGTGTGAGACATGGGCACTCACCAAATCGCTCAGAGAAAAGCTTGCTAAGTGTCAAAGAGCAATGGAAAGAAGCATGTTAGGCTCAACAAGACAGGACAGAATTAGGAATACAGATCTCCGGTCCAAAACAAAACTGACCGATGTTCTAACAAGAATAGACCAACAAAAGTGGAGGTGGACAGGCCACATGATGCGAGACACTAAAGGCAAGTGGAGCAAGGTAGTGACAGAATGGTATCCAAGGGACGGCAAAAGAAATCGGGGAAGGCAGCTTACCCGCTGGGAGGAAGAAATAAAACTGACAGCAGGTCCAAACTGGAGGAGAGTACCTCACGACAGACGTCAATGGAAACTGTTAGAGGAGGCCTATGCCACGAGGCACACCGAAATTCGAGACATCTTGTAATTTTTGTTTTAACCGTTATAGTTAGTGTAATTGTCTGGTTTCGGAATAAAAGGCTTTATTATTATTATTCTCTTTATTTATTTGACAAACATACGTTTTACATTTTTAAATATTTTTACAAAATTAAATACAAAAACATTTAAAAATATAAAAAATAGTAGCCCACCGGCATCGGGAACAGGGTCCGGGCTACCGGTGGTCAGGGCTCTTGAGAGAGGAACCTCCTAACAATACGTGCCGTGTCCAGAAGTACTGCTTTCTGAATCAAGCCCTTGATCCAACTGCCAAGCGAAAGACTCCGCAGATGTTGGTCGAAGCTTTTAGCCATTAAGCCATTGGCCGACACGACTATCGGCACAATGACTGCTGTAGTCACGTCCCACATGTCGACAACCTCGCGAGCCAGATCTAGATACTTGAATTGCTTATCTTTCTCTGCTTTCACGAGGTTCTCGTCATGCGGGACCGTTATATCAACAATCATTGCGCGACGCTCCAATCGATCTATCAACACAATGTCAGGTTTATTGGCAACAATAGTCCTGTCAGTGATGATAGGTCGATCCCAATACAACGTGATATTACCATTTTCGAGAACTGGGTCGGGCGCATACCTATAGTATGGCACTTCTGATTCCACAAGTTTGTATTTCAAAGCAAGTTGCTGGTGGATAATCCTGGCAACAAGGTTGTGTCTATGCAAGTACTCTCCGTTAGCCAGACGAGAACACCCAGAAACAATGTGTCGGATCGATTCTCCCGGACGGTGGCATGCCCGACATATGTCAACCGTGCCATCCTTCACAATGTGTTTCCGGTAGTTATTCGTCATCATAACTTCGTCCATTATTGCACAGACAAAACCTTCGGTTTCCCCGAAGAGGTCACCGAAACGTAGCCAGGATACGGACGCTAAGAAGTCTACATCAGGCCCATGTAAGGCCCGGTAAAATCGTCCGTGAAGCTCCTTGCTCTGCCATACCTCCCTGCGGTCATTAGTCTCTAATACTACAGGCTTGCGCCAGTTCTCGTTCGCCAAGAAGAGCGGGGTAAGTCCCTTGTCGACTGAGACTACATCTCGGTGCATCCCCACGTCGGTTTCTAGAAAATATTCCCTGAGACTGCATACCTCACGGTTGTGCAGGGTCTTAGCATTTAAGAAGCCACGACCACCACACTTCCGCGGGATATACAGTCTCATGACCGACGACCGTGGGTGATGCATCCGATTTGCGGTCAGCAGTACGCGGACCTTCCTATCAAGGGCATCAAGTTCTGTCTGAGTCCATTTGAGTATGCCAAAAGAATACATCAAAACCGGCATGACCCAACCGTTGAAGGCGCGCACCTTGTTTCCGCCTGACAGAAGACTGCTTAGCACCTTATTCAGGCGGCCAAAGAAACGTTCCCTCAACGATTGTTTCATGTCAGCAGTATTGATACCTAATGCTTCCGACATACCCAAATACTTGTAGGTTTCTGTTGAGGAGAGGGATCTAAGGTGTACGGAATCCGAGAGTTGAGTTCCCACGGATTCCGTAATCTCCCCTCGCTTCACATGCATGACTGCACATTTGTCCACACCAAATTCCATCCTGATGGCGCTACTGAAAGTTTCAGTTACCTTCAGTAGCTTCATCAGTTGCAAATTGTTGGGGGCAAAGATTTTCAGATCATCCATGTAAAGAAGGTGAGATATGACCTGACCACCTCTTCTCAACCGATAGCCTAGACCTGAACCCTCCAGCAGTGTGCTAAGAGGGTTCAAGGCTAGACAAAACCACAATGGACTCAGACTATCACCCTGGAATATACCACGCTCAATCCTTATCGGTTCGCTGTTCCCCTGCATCTGTCGACATCCTGGATAGCGAAGGACCGTCCTCCATTGCCCCATACACGACTCAAGGAAAGCGCGTAGAGTTGCATCTATCTTGTACAACTCCAGCACCCTCATGAGCCATGTATGCGGAACCGAGTCATAGGCCTTCTTATAATCTATCCAACATGTAGACAGATGCCTTCGGGAGCGGCGAACCTGTTGGCTAATGGCCATATCAATGAGGAGCAGCTCCTTAGTACCACGGGACCCATTCCTACATCCATTCTGAGAGGGAGACATGATGAAATTACTCTCAATATGTTGGTTAATTTTAGCTCTCAAAATGGATGTAAGAACTTTATAGACCGTTGGTAAGCAAGTGATAGGTCTATAATTTTTGGGCTCCGCAGTACTACCTGATTTATGGAGCAGGTGGGTAATGCCTGTCGTCAGGAACTGGGGCAGCGACCCTGACTCTAAGGCTGATTGAAACTGGGATGCCAAACGAGCGTGCGATCTTTGGAACCATTTGATCCAGAAGTTGTGCAGTCCATCCGGCCCTGGAGATTTCCAGTTAGGTAACGGACGGACTGCACGAGCTACGTCTTGGGGGCTGATGATAATTGCCCCCATTTCTGGTATTGGATCACACACTTGTTCAACCTCCCGGATCCAACCGCCCTCAGTGTGACTGACAGGCACCGACCAGATGCTGCGCCAGAACGAACACATAGCGTCATCATCCGGCAGACGCGTGTCAGTCACCCCTTGGTCCGGTCGTTCCCAAGCCCTATATACCCACCTTTCATCGCTTTGGAATGTGCGATTCTGAGTGTATCGCTCCACTCGCCGCTTGTACCTACGAATACGGCTTGCCCATGCACAGATCTTCTGCTTCAGGAAGTCGATACGCTCTGTGACGCAGGCCAAATAATCACGAGAACTAATGTTAGTTCCCGAGAACGCCCGCCTCACAAAGCGCATCACTCTAGGGCGAGTATTGCCCTCCCTGAAGCAGATTAACTTGCCGATGAGTACTCTAGCCTCACCGATACGCCGCTCAATCCTGCACTGCCAAGCTGGAACAGCTAATTTTCGTCGTGTAGCTCGGTCGCAGTTAGGAAATTTGACGTGAGCTACACGACATGCCGCTACAGCTGCGCAGTACAATATTGAGTGGGTATCAGCGAGGTCTTCGCTGTTGTCAAAGTAGTTTGACAGCTGCGAATCTAGAGTACACACCAGCGCCTTGTTTCTCTTGTGCATAGGCAAACGAGGTAAACGTGGTCTAAGTTCAGGCGGTGTGGAGCGGTACTCACGGAACGCACCCTCCAAAGCGCTCCTCAATTGTGCGTTGCACTGGGTACTCACGGTTATAACTTCGTCAACATCCTCTTCACCACCGCGATCGGATCGCAGCGAAGCATTGGATACATTCTGCATCTGCGCCACGATTATTGGCGAAGCAGGCGTAACTGGGTTACTCCGTGAGTCGAGGCGTAGTCGATCAAGTACAGTGTCATCCAACATATGGTTACGCTGGATGACCCGCACCTGATCCGATAGTCGCTGCGCTGACACGCTGATAGCTGGTTCAAGCACCTGAAACAGAGAGAGCATCCGACCACGGTACGCAGTCAAATTGCTTCCCCCCTCAGTAGCCCCATAATATGCGCGCATGACGTTCTCATTAATGGACTGAGTCCATCGCATGCGCGACACATTTCCACCGACAGCGGGGACCCTGTTCGGGGCCTGTTGGCCTCGAGGTCCCAAGCCCGCTGGTGGCCGTCCTCTTCCTCGTCGTCGTGGTGGTGATGGCGTCGACAGCGGGGAGAAAAACTCGTCGCTGGAGCTCGACGCAACTGCAACGACCGGCGGCGACGCAGCGCCCACGGATAAGGCGCGTCCCGGCGACTGCGAGGCGGAGCTCAGCGACGAGCCCGGAGATGGTTGGTGTGCCTTTTGTGTTCTGGCTCGACTTCGGGTCAGCATTCGTGACAAATATGACATTTCATTTTGCTTTTCTCTGATAAATTTTTGTTGAATCCGACTGGTTTTGATTATTTATAAAACTGTTTTTTTTTTTCTTTTTCATTGTGTTGTTAAGCTGGTCATTTCTATAGGTTTTCTTAATTATTTTATTGAATTAAAGTAAACGTGTGAAAAAATTTGTCTTGTCACTTTGACACTCGAGCCACAGATTATTATTATTATTATTATGTCCTTTATTCATTTATACTCTTGTTTTTTATATTTTTACATATTTCTTACAAAAAAAATAACAAAAAACATTTAAAAATATAAAAAACAGGTTTCCGCCGGTAACGAGAGCAGGGTCCAAGCTACCGGTGGTTAGGGCTGCAGAGACAGGAACCTCCTCACAATGCGGGCCGTATCGAGGAGTACTGCCTTCTGAATCTGACTCTTGATCCAACCGCCAAGTGAGAGCTTCGACAGATGTTCGTCGAGGCTCTTGGCCATAAGGCCATTGGCCGTTACGACAATCGGCACAATGATAGCCGAGTCCACATTCCACATATCGACAACCTCGTGAGCCAAGTCAAGATATTTTATTTGTTTCTCTTTCTCAGCTTTCACGAGGTTTTCGTCATGCGGGATGGTAACATCGACTATCATTGCGCGGCGCGCTGATCGGTCTACCACCACTATGTCAGGCTTATTGGCAACAATAGTCCTGTCAGTAATGATAGACTGATCCCAGTACAGCGTGACATGGCCTTTCTCGAGAACTGGGTCGGGCACATACTTGTAGTACGGTACCTCAGATTCCACAAGTTTATATTTCAAGGCAAGTTGCTGGTGAATAATCCTGGCTACTTGGTTGTGTCTGTGCAAGTACTCGCCGTTAGCCAGACGAGAACAACCAGAAATAATATGTCTGATAGACTCACCCGGACAGTGGCATGCCCGACACACGTCCACCGTCCCGTCCTTCATAATATGTTTCCGGTAGTTGTTCGTTAGCATAACTTCGTCCATAATTGCACAGACAAAACCTTCAGTTTCCCCAAAGAGGTCGCTGAATCGTAGCCAGGACACGGACGCTAGAAAATCTACATCGGGCCCATGAAGAGCCTGGTAGAAGCGACCGTGAAGCACCTTGCCTTGCCATACTTCCTTGCGGTCATCGGTACTAAGTACAACAGGTTTGCGCCAGTTCTCTTTAGCCATGGACAGCGGGGTGAGTACCTTGTCCACTGCGACCACATCTCGGTGCATACCCACCTCGGTTTTCAAAAAATATTCTCTGAGGCTGCACACCTCGCGGTTGTGGAGGGTCTTCGCATTTAAAAAGCCTCGACCCCCGCACTTCCGCGGGATGTACAGTCTCATCACCGATGATCGTGGGTGATACATCCGGTTTGCAGTCAGCAATGTACGGACTCTCCTATCTAGGGCGTCCAGTTCGGTCTGAGTCCATTTGAGTATGCCGAAAGAGTACATTATAACCGGCATGACCCAACCGTTGAAGGCGCGCACCTTGTTTCCGCCTGAAAGAAGGCTCTTTAATACCTTCTTCAGGCGACCGAAGAAGCGCTCCCTCAACGACTGCTTCATGTCAGCTATGTTAATGCCTAACGCTTCCGACATACCCAAATACTTATAATTTTCGGATGAGGAGAGAGATCTGAGGTGTATGGAATCCGACAGTTGGATTCCCTCGGATTCCATAATCTCTCCTCGCTTTACATACATGACTGCACATTTGTCCACACCAAATTCCATCCTGATGGCGCTACTAAAAGTTTCAGTTACTTTCAGTAGCTTCATCAGTTGTAATTTGTTAGGAGCAAAGAGTTTCAGATCATCCATGTAAAGAAGGTGAGATATGACCTGACCACCTCTCCTCAACCGGTAGCCTAGGCTTGAATCCTCCAGCAATGTGCTTAGAGGATTCAGGGCCAGACAGAACCAAAGTGGACTCAGACTGTCGCCCTGAAATATTCCCCGTTTAATCCACACAGGCTCATCGTTCCCCTGGATCTGTCGACATCCTGGATATCGAAGCACTGTCCTCCATTGCCCCATACACGACTCAAGAAAGGCGCGTAGAGTTGCATCAATCTTGTACAACTCCAGCACCCTCATGAGCCATGTATGTGGCACAGAGTCGTAGGCCTTCTTGTAATCTATCCAACATGTCGACAGATCCTTGCGGGATCGACGAACCTGTTGGCTGATGGCCATGTCGATGAGGAGTAGCTCCTTAGTACCACGGGACCCGTTCCTACATCCATTCTGAGAGGCCGACATAATAGAATTATTATCAATGTGTTTGTTAATTTTCTCTCTCAAAATGGATGTAAGAAGTTTATAGACCGTCGACAAACACGTGATCGGTCTATAATTCTTGGGTTCCGTAGGACTACCTGACTTATGGAGCAGGTGGGTAACACCCGTTGTAAGAAACTCTGGTAGCGACCCAGACTCTAAGCATGACTGGAATTGAGATGCCAGGCAAGTGTGTGAACTACTTAGCCATTTGAGCCAGAAATTGTGCAGTCCGTCCGGTCCCGGAGATTTCCAGTTCGGTAACGGACGAACTGCTCTGGCAACATCTAATGGCGTTATTATAATTTTATCCATTTCTGGTATAGATTCACACACTCGCTTGACATCTCGCATCCAGTCAGCTTCAGTATGACAGACGGGCACCGACCAGATGTTGCGCCAGAATGAACTAGTGGCGGCATCATCTGGACGGCATACGTCTGTCACATTTTGTTCGGGTCGCTCCCAAGCTCTGTATACCCACCTCTCATCGCTCCGGAACATGCGATTCTGCGAGTACCTATCAACCCTACGCTTATACCGCCGAATACGGTTCGCCCATGCATAAACTTTCTGCTTCAGGAAGTCGATGCGCTCTGTGACACGGGACATGTATTCTTGAGGACTGATTCCAGTCCCCGAGAATGCCCGCCTCACAAAGCGCATCACACGTGGTCGTGTGTTGCCCTCCCTGAAGCAGTATAGTTTGCCGATGAGCACCCTGGTCCCGTCGATACGGCACTCGATCCTGCGTTGCCAAGCTGGTACGGCTGGTTTTGGTCGAGTAGCTACGTCATAATTTGGGAATTTGACGTTAGCTAAACGACAGGCCGCTACAGCCCCACAATACAGTATCGAGTGCGTATCAACGAGGTCCTCGCTACTCTCAAAAATATTCTTGAGTTGCGAGTCCAAGGTACACACCAACGCCCTATTTTTCTTATGCATGGGAAGCCGTGGTAAACGGGGCCTAAGTTGGGTAGGAGTGGATCGATACTCGTGAAGCGCATCTTCCAGAGCGCTCCTCAAACGTTCGTTGCACTGGCTACTTACCGTGGCAACCCTATCACCCTCATCTACAGCAGCAAGATTAGACCGCGGTGGTATTGCGTCAATAGTTGACGCTTGCACCGCGGTTTGCACCGGAGTCAAGTCGATGTGGTTGCTCGGTACCTCTGAGCGCAGCCTATCAAGCGCAGCGTCGTCCAACATGTGATTGCGTTGGATGACCCGCACCTGATCCGACAGTCGTTGGGCCGAGACGTTGACGGTTGGTTCAAGAACCTGAAAAAGAGACAGCATCCTAACACGGTACGCAGTGAGGTTAGTTCCCCCCTCTGTAGACCCGTAATATGCGCGCATGACGTTCTCGTTTATAGACTGAGTCCATCTCATGCGCTGCACACAACCACCGGCAGCGGGGACCCGGCTCGGGGCCAGTTGGCCCCTAGGTCCGAAGCTTAACGGTGGCCGGCCTCGCCCCGGCCGACGTACAGGTGTGGGCGACGTCGGCGGGGAGAAATATTCGTCGCTGGAACTCGACGCTACTGCCACTGCCGGAGACTCAGGTGATCCGGGGTCCGACGGCGGCGAGGCGGAGCTCAGCGACAAGTCCGGGGGTGGAAGGCGTGCGCGTTGTGATGCAGCTCTGGTTATCATCATCTAATCATACCATTTTCACAGAATGAATTTTTCCTTTTTGTTTTCGCCGTTAGAATTTTGACAGACGTCATATCTCTGCGATCTTGTTTTTGGCTTATAAATTGTAGTTTCTTTGAGTTCTTTTCAAATATTTTGGGGTTTAAAAGTTTTCTATCCAATATAATCACTGTTGGTTTACAATTTGTATATTAAAATAAATATTTTATAATCAAAAAAGAATAAGAATGATTTGACGTGTTGACGCACACAGAGTTGCCTTATTATTATTATTATTATAAAAAGTATTTATTTAAAAAATCTTTTAGTGTTTACCAGTTTTATAAAAGATTTTTAGGTAAATAAATTTCTCAAGCATATCAAAGTCACAAATCTGTGTCAAAGGGATTGACTTCAAAATTAAATGTTTGTAAAAGCGAAGATTATTACTATCTCAAAAACAGACGCCATTGATCCCTCAAAGTAACTGCACAAGATTTATTCAAGTTAAAAATATCCAAGACTTTTTAAAGGTCAAAGAGGAATTCCAACTGTCTCAGCAAAATGTCGATTTGGCTTTATTTATTAAATTCTTTTCATACCCCGTAACAGAAGCTGAGAATATTTAAAATTTGATATTTATTTATGTTAAAAATACCATTGCTTATGGTATGAAAAAGGACGTCTTGGAATTTAATTTACTCTTGAATCGCTACTGGTATTAAATAAGTAGGTAGTTTAATTTTAAAATAACAGAGTCAAGTCTGCCGTGAAACATATTAAAACATAATTTGGATACCGGCCGAAGGGAGCAGGGTTAACAAGATGCCTTTAATAAAAGAGGAGATGCGACGAGTCTGAAGGGGAAAAAGGTGGATTTTTGTTTGGAGGACACTGAAATGTTTGGTTGCGTTCTTACAATTCAGTGTTTTGTGGCAGAATTTATCAGAATCGTAGCTTTTGGGCTGAATTAGAATAATCCTAACTAATATTGTAAATGCGAAAGTAAGTTTGCTTGTTACTTTTTCACGACTAAACGGCTGATCGGATCTTAATGAAATGGGAAAATGTAACGCAGACGAAGTTGCGCGGGACAGCTAGTAAGAAATAAGACAAACATTTAACCGTACCGTACTTCTAACCCATCGCCAAATATTTTAAACCATTTTTTTAAATTTGTATTAATAGAAATGATTAGAATTTTTTGAAGTAACTTTCCTCCAAGCAAAAATATATTCTGGTTCGAAAAAGTTACACCGGGGTCAAGTTATTATATCCAAATGTTATCCCAAGATGTAATCAAAATTACATAATCTAATCAGCTTTTCACCATAATGTTCGACCACAACCTATAAAACCCGATCCCATCTGTGCAATAAAATATATGATTAATATAACCATACATTCCACGTCTAAAAAATTCGTCACGGATCTGAATAAAAGTCCTTCCGCTTGACCGCGGGTCCTCATAACTCGACTCGTCCAATAATATCGTCATATTTTTTTTCTAACATCGCGAAATTGGTATAAAAGGACGGAAGGGAAAGTTCGGGACGAAATTGCTGGGGTCGTGTGTACTAGTAATAAATAATATACGCAATCTGCGACTGTTTTCTTCGTATTTTGGACGACACGTTTTGCGTTGCACGTGTCTTTGAGGCCGGTTTGTTAGAGGAAGTGTTCAATTGGCAATGATTTAGTAGGTTATGTAGTTTATGAGTGTAGTTCTGCCAATAACGATTATGAGAACTTTTTCAGTTCACAGCTCCTCGACTGATAAATTCTCAGCACTGAAAAGAGCCGCTGCTGACAAACAGTACTGAGATGAAGAGTAATAGAGAAGTATAGAAGTAACATGGATACGACAAGAAGAAGAAGAAGCACAAAAATGTTCACGTTTGTGAACTGTTTGTGTAAACAGTTTTTCTGGTCTAAAAATAAATGCAATCACAGCACAATTCCTTTGACTGCAACAGTACGAATTGTGGCAACAGTTCATTATTCGCTTCCCCGATACCGTTTACCGTATGAACGTGGTCGTCAATTATCGTAAATAAGTGAACAGTCGGTGCGCGGTTGTCGGTCGGGGCCGCCTATTCGCTGTCTGTGGCAAATGAGACGGCTAGATGCGCCCCTGCACTAACTGTAAGTTTTAGAACGTGGTCTAGTTCTAAGACTAAAGCGTGTCTTTTTGTTGTTTTAATACAGTCTCCAGGAGTGACACCGCTTCGGATATTCAGATCCAATGGCATAGACAAGTGGGCATCGGTTTCTTCAAGGACTTTTTACATCTAACTTGGTCGCTGACTGAACATTTTACCAAAGTCTGAGCATTCTTATACACCTACTTTGTACTCATTCGAGAGATAACTGATTTTAAAATAGATATTACTAATACAATATTACTAAAAGCTCACTGAAAAGTTTCATCGACTCGACAAGTTTTGTTCACTCTTGGATTAATTTGAGGTTAAAGTAGTTCATGCTAAATATCTTTTGCTGTCATTTGTCTTTTAAAAACGTCATGACCAGTATTCCTAAATTAACGCTATCTCGTATGTCATTTTACCAACTACTCTATTATAACAATAAAATGTTGTTACTTTGGCTATCGCTTACAGCTTGTATCTTGGCCCTAAACGTTTCTAAGAGGGTAAATTTACACCTACCCAAATAATAGTTGGTAGGTTCTTATGCGAGATTCGACGCTACGCAATATTGCACCATTTACTTTGTCAGCATTAGAATTCACTTGGGGAAAAAACGCAATTGTACGTTTTTTTTATTACCAAATAATAGGTTGGTACTCAATAAACAGTATGATTCCTAAATTAAAGTTCCCCATTGGCGTTGGTTCTACTGACTTTCTACTTTCCTGGTACACAGAAATAAATAAAATAAATGCGCAGGTAATGTAGTTTTACTAAACTATACACGAACAAAACACTTATTCCTTGCTTTATCTAACGTTCCACAGTTATTCGGAAAGAACTCTTGAATACTTTTACATAAGCCAGGATCTAAGCGCTAATGCTCGTGAAAGACTAACTTCACCTCGTATTCGCGTCACGTTTTAGCGGATTTTATACACCCCATCTCGACTCTTAAGTCACTGGTTTTACCTGTTATAAAAATCATATAAAATGTTAGGTACTTGAGTCACCCGTTTTTATCATGATATACAACCCTTTGTTAGTACTTTCTTACGCAATATGTATCGCTATAAAACCAACCATACATACGATAATGCTTATGAATAGCAATCCGAAAAGAAGAAGTACCTAAAACCGTATTAAGCATGACAAGCTATATGTTTAGACCTTAAATACTAATACCGGAATTGGAACTGCTTGCATCAAATTGTGTTAACGCAACATCAATGAATTTGTGTATCAGACTGTACGCCACCACAGATTTAACCATCTATTACGTGTGTACCTACATCGCACGAATAGTGTCACAAAAAAAAATCACGATAGATACTGAAACGTTTAAAATAACTATTTATAATAAATCACACATCTAAATCCAGAATCAGCCATCACCCCAGCTATTAAAGGCATGCAACCACAGTTCAAGTCAGTACACAGTAATCAAAACTCAGCTTAAACCTGAACACGAACACCAATTTCCCGATCGACTTCTATCCCTTCACATACAAAGACATCGATTGTTTATATACAGGGAAGTTTGTCGTCATGTGACACGGAGTAGAAAGAACATGGAGTACTCGGACTTTTCTTGGTTACATAGCCTTGGGAAGTCGTAGCACACAGTTTAAGTCTTTCACACACATCAAATAATTTTGTGTTCGCTTTTCACAGAAACAACATAATTAGATAGGCCAATGAACTTAATTGATTGTCACAGTGTCTAAGTATTTAGAATTACCTTGAATTCACATTCTCTCTCGGTCGGTCCCTCATATCTGAGGATCGTGGTCAGCCTGAGGGTTGCATCGGGAGCGGATGATCTGCTTCCATCGGTTTCTGTCCATCGCGTCTCTTACGACCGTGTAGAATTTGGAGGACGACGAGTCTTTGACTTGATCGGTCCATCTTGTTGGTGAGCGACCGCGCGATCTCTTGCCATCAGTGTTTCCAACCACTATCAATTTTTCTAGACTTTCGTCGCCTCTACGCAAATTCACATTAGACTTATGCAAAAGTGTAAGATATATTTAATGCCGAATGAGAGAGAGTATTGCCGTTGCATATTATGGCCATAAGTTACTGCCCTACCTGGCCGTAGCTGATAGTCTTCTTGCGTGTTTCGTAAGACGCGAGTTATGTTTTCCTACCTTCTTTGTTAACGACTGCCATTCATTGTATTTGTTAATCGCTGATCATTCCATTTGCTTCAACTCCATGTCATTAAAGTTGTTCAGAAAGTTGTATTGTGGGTTGACGGTTATGCGGGAACTTGGTTCCTTTACACGTTTAATTCGACAGTGAGAAGCGTTCGGATGTGGAGAAGCAAAAGTAGTCTGGTGATTGTTGCGGAAACGGCTGGTTGCTCTCTTTATTGTTTAGTTTGTTAAATAATATTAAGTTCTTTGTCCGATGCATCTATGGGTTAGTTAAAAAAATACGTGGTTTTCTATTATTCTCTACTAATGTAGAGAATAATAGAAAACCACGTATTTTCTCACGTATTTTCCACGTATTATTATAACCCAAAAAGTTTACGTTGCCTAATAGTACGAGAAGCCTCACATGGTAATCATTAGTTTTATACCTACGAGGATCTCAATCTCCGTTCAGTCATAAATCGACGGATCACAAAATAAAGCAAAGATAATATCAATAAACTAGATTAGACCTTTAAGAAGAAATAGCTTGAAACAACTGCCATTAGCCATGCTTTGTTAAGCTGGGTAGAACCCATTTGTTTCTCATTCACTCTGATAGATAAAATCGTTAAAGTTAGTATGGCCACAATAATGACCGAAATCGGAGTAGGTAACCATTGTGATCGATGTAAAACCAATATCGGAATCATTTTAACGTGTGCCACATTCAACCAATTTGATCCATTGGGCATGATTCCAATAACGTGATAGGTTGAATTGACCGAATTCGAGTTCAATATACCACTGAATAAAATACGAAATTAAGGAACATCCACACTGAGTTTAGACCGATAACAATTAAGAAAGTTTAAAAAAAATACTTTAAAATACTAAAATTGTAACCTTTTAATAATATAAAAAGGTTGATGACCGTTACATTTAAAACAATTAACCGACATGTTCATAAAGGCCTCGAAATAACAAAATTAAAACGCGCAGAAAGTATCGTCACGCACAAAAGTTTGTAACAATAATACTGGGTGTATGTACAGAATTAGCATAATGCTAACATTGGCGCCCGTGGGACCGCACACGTGGGCAAACAGCGACAACCGTACGCGGCTGTACCGCCCGGCCACCGGAAAATATTGTGACGTTATAAAAATACAGAATTGCAAAAATAAGGCTTGTTGATGTTACTCATGTTTTTGTTCTAGATATGAAAGAGAAATTCTTAGTGGGTTAACCAGCAGGAATAGGTTACCGCTTTGTAGGACGAGCTATGAATAAAAAACCATCGTGACACGGAATATGAAAACAGCCTTTAGGTCGGTGCTGTTTTTGTTAGGGAAAGCTCGACAATTTTAAACTGAATAATTCTATAACCTGAATACAAACCATTTGATAAATGATATCTATGTTATTATAGTTTCCGTTTTTATAATTACATACACATAAATAAATACTGGCCGTATTTATTTAGGACCATCGAAGTAGTTAAAGAGGGTATAATTGTAAATTATAATTAGAAATAGTTTTTTATCATTAACTACAAAAAAAAAATTGTATGCTGTGCTCTAACAGGGTCCATAATACTGTTTTTTAGCTGTAAGCTTTTTTTATCACCTTTATAACATGGTGGAACGCATAAAAAAATGAATATACCAAAGAGGAATGAAGATCACAGCACGTCTTTCATCTAATCACATTATATTAAGATATTCCCTTTACAATATAACCACTTCAACACACCTCAAACAAAAATTCCTCACAGAAAATTTTCTTTCACGACCCAAACGAGGCACCTTCACAAAATTAAGTCCAACTTGTTGAAGCTCTGTAATAAGCGGCCGAAAACACCTGACTTGTACTCTATTATTTTAATTACTTCTCTTTCACTGTCTTACAACTTCTTAGCATAATGCGAGCATCGCTTAGCTAGCCTAATTAGTAATTAGACATGAGGCTTTTAATTACGCCTTTTAGACGAACAAAGAATTCTTAGGTTTGCTTAGCGAACAAGGGGTTCGTTTTAAGCCTTGCTTCGAAATGCTTGGCCACGAGATACACAGCGCACGCGTGTTACGATAGCGACTGCAAATAAAAATAAATTAAACTTAAAAAAAAACAAGCTTTTATTAAATTTTAAGGGGAAATTATAAACCTAGCCGCGGAATTTTTAATTAGCCACAGAACCCTACCTCTAATTTTATATGTTTACAACGCCAACTAAATATTTCAAAGAAAGCGTCAAATAAAGAGCAACAATTATTTTTACTTGTCTCCTTGATACACATCACCGTCTAAATTACTAACTCAGCCACGGATTTTACAACTTGCCAAAATTTTATGTTTTACAGCTTCAACGTATGTTCCTTTAAAATAATTATTTCAGGCATCAACTCGAAAAATAATTAATTTAACTTAGCATGTAAAGAAATACATGGTATTCTTTTAATATGGAAATAGCAACTGTAACGATGGAGCGAGACAGGTGCCACTGGTCGCAACCACCCATGAGAGAGCGCTATTCGATTCATACGTGGAAGAGTCGTTTCGTGTATTCAGAAAAATAATAGTCCACTCGATTGTTTTTATTTACTTAAAATAAACACTAACACTCTTCAACATCGTAAAAAGGCTTTGCGGCAAGGAGAACATAGGATGCGAGAGCGAGTTCGGAACTTGCGGCACCCCGACTCGGACAGGTTAGGTTCGTGTTAGGTTATTTTAAACCTTGCAGACAGAAGTAGAAGCCCCGCGCAGCGGGACTGCGTCGACTAAGCCTATCACAAAAATGAATGTTATCATGCACCTTAAAACTTTGGGTAAAAACACTAGAAAAGTCTATTCTACCCAAAAAAAATGCTACGATGGTCTTGTTTCTATATTTAGTGGCTATAATTTGATGGTTATTGAGGTACATTTTATGGTCAATAAATTATACGACGAGTTATGATTTAGTTATACATAACTTGGTTTTAAACGTACAAAGTTATACAATTAGAAGTCGATAGAATTACTTTATGGACGTCATATATAGTTATTTTAGAAGCTTACTGCTTGAATTCATATCACAAATATGGATGCTTTAAAATAAAAACCATGCTGAGATGTATTTACAGTAGCTGACATCGATGATATATGGTGGCTAAGATAGTACTTTTAGATGCACATTTATGGTGGCCGAGTTAGTAATTTAGAGGACAAGTTATTGTTTGGACGACAAAAACGCTATTAAATAGAAGTCGGTTTAATTACTACCCAATTTTAAGTAGTAAATTAGGTCGATTTATCAACATGTAACGCGTATACAAAGTTTCATGTCCGTGCTCTTAACAGTTCTCTAGTGAGGAGGCGATCCTGGCTGGACTTTCAGATCAATCGGTCGGAGAGAACTGGTTTGAAATTTAGTTGCAGGATTTGAGCAATATACACTAACTACCTGACCAACGAAATAACTGACAAAGCAAGTTAAAATGTAAAATCTTATCACAATGAAGGAAATGGCTTAGAGCCTGCTACTAGTCACCGTGACGTGACGGCAATCACATGAAGGAAAAAGTGAGACACGAGCGTATTGACGCATCGCTTGAGGACGTGAACGGGGCGTAGTTTAAGATCTACATGTAGGATAAGACTAGGTAAGTCTAGCCTTAAGATCTTAGTTGGGTTGTTATGCGAGTAAGTCGTGTATGGATTAGTTTTAATGTTATAACAATACGTCCTTGGTAAGGCTTTAAGTGGATTAAGTGTAGAAGCTACAGTTATTGTCTGCTTTAGGCACTAGTGGTGTGTGGAGAGAAGTGTATCCGTGATATATTGTTTGGACAGCCTACAACGTCATAACGTGAATAATTTTGTAAGGGTGGAATTTCAATATTATCTTATCATAAATCCCTAAAAAATAGCATTTGAATGACAGACACAAACAGATGCAAAACATTTGTTTTAATAGAATGGACCTAAAAGTAAAATTTATTGCTAAAATATTTAACTAGCATGTATTTCCCCGAAGTTACGCCTAACTCCATAACTTACAATAAAACTATACAGAACTGACTTAGCCACAAAACGGTATTTAAAAAAACCTACAGATAAAGAACAAGCTCATGCCTGATCACCACGCATGTTTTCCCAACCTTACTCATACTCATCATCAGCCTATAATGTTCCCACTGCTGGGACACAGGCCTCCTCTCTATGAGAGGGAGTGGGCTGTAATCCACCACGCGGGCCCATTGTGGGTTGGTAGATGTCACATGTCTTCGATTTTTTTGTTCTAGGACTTGCCGGTTTCCTTACGATGTTTTCCTTCACCGTTTTCATAACAGCGGTGATGAAATAAATAACACAAAGTAATGCGCCTGCCTCGGTTCGAACCCACGGCATACTGCTCGTAAGTTGGGGCTGCCACCACTGGGCCACCACTGCTCTGTACTCATACTGGATAATGGAGATCTGTTATTTTATAATAACAGATCTCCATTACTTACCCTTACGCCACAATATACCCACATAATTATGCAAATTCCACAAACATGAAAAAGCCTAATTCTGCTTCTCAAAAACCTAAACCAACGGCCTTCCTATAAATATATTATCATGAACTTTGTTCGCGCGTGTACTTTTGAGCAAACCATCCGGACAACGCAAGGATAATCTTCTATGTATCTCTGGGTTCTGACATGAAGCCTGGGGTCAAACGGAATTATAAATCATCCAACAACGCGGACTCCTGAGTGTTTAATATAATATTCATACGGTAATGTATGGTTCGTAATGTTAAGAGTTGAAAGTAGGTCGCATTTATATAGATTTTGGTCACGTTTTTGAAGTCAGGTTTAGTGTCCGATTGTGGTTGGATCTTGATGAAGGATGGATTTGTAAGTGATACCTGTTTCGACGTGTTTTGTGTATACCTAATTATTAAACCCCGACCAAAAAAAGAGGGGTGTTATAAGTTTGACGTGTGTATCTGTGAATCTGTGTGTCTGCGTCTGTGATGTTTTTATTTTTTTATGTCATGCTTTTTAAACTTATATTATTATTCGTAAATTCATCAAAAAATGGCGGCCCACCGGTGTCGGGAACAGAGTCTAAGCCACCGGTGGAAAGGGCTCCAGAGAAAAGAAACCTCCTAAAAATACGAGTGGTGTCTAGAACTACCGCTTTCTGAATCCAGCTACCTAACGAGAGCCTCCTCAGGAGGTGGTGAGGCCGATTGTCACTGTGTCCACATCCCACATGTCGACAACCCTGTGAGCCAAGTCAAGATACTGTTGCTTATCTTTTTCGGCTTTTGATTTATTATTATTTTCTGTACAATCAGTAAATTTTTGACAAGTTTTGAAGACTTTTTGCCCGGCTGGTTGTTGCTAATTACAGTCTCGTCAGATATCTTTACGCTCAATTCCATGTACCTTCATTACATAGAACTTAAAGATATCTGGCGAAATGTCTTCCGTTTAACCTTTGAAGATTACAGCCATGATGTTATTTCATGTTTATCAGATTAACATCAGCACATATTTCCAAGCAGAATAAAATCCAGAGTGAGTGCAGCATCGAAAGCGGAAACAGTACGGAATTTTTATATCATTCTATTTTCCGTATAACATATCTAACAGGATTCTGCCGCGGGCCGGGACTGGCAGCCGACAGAAGTTGAAATAAAAACATTTGAGCTCGCTTCCAACTCACCTACGAGCTTCGCCTACAGCATTTTATTGATTTCAGGCTTAATTAATTAATCTTTAACAGAACAAACTGAAAAATACTTAGACTTATACTTCCGTCCCTATTTTTCAGTTTGTTAGTAGTAGTTTATAGCATTTGTATTCACACCTTCAGTGGCCATCCACTGAAGGTGTTAATACAAATGCTATAAACACAGGTGATCCTTGAAAAAAAATTAACAATAAATAATTAGCAACACTCTATGTTACCGTATTCTAAAGAAAACTGTAAAGGCGATAACAACACACGATAAAAATAAATAAAATTCTAGAAAGACAAGTTGTGTTTAAAATAGAAAACAAAATTAATGAGTACGAAAAAGGACTGACGATGGCGTAACCAACATGCTAATTTGCGTTTCAACAGCAATAAAGTAAAAACTGTTACTGTTCATTGTCATACCGTCAAATTACGGGAAGGAGCTAACAAGCAGCATAAGTAATATTAAAGAAGTAAGTAATCGCTCAAAGGAATCCGTCCTTAGTATAAAAATTGCAAAATTATAGAGTATGAACGATGGCGTAATTGGAAAAAATGTTGAGCAACCCGCGCTGGACTAAAGCATACCCACGATGTCAAAGGTTGATCACCTCTGCTACTGCAATTGATTTTTTATTGCCGCAAAAAGTATTACTATGGAACGGAACAAACGATTCGTTTTGCTAACTAGTCATAGTTTTTGTACGGGCGAACAGTTGCTAGGTCTGAACAGACATTGTTTGAAACTGTACGGATATTGGTATTACCTAGGAACAGTTAAATTAAATCCAAAAAGCTGATTCATGTACTCCCAAAACAAATGTTATCAAAACGAAAGACTTCGACAAAGTAAACAAAGACATTTGAAGCAAAAAATCCACTTTTGATCCTTCCTTTATCAAATACTTTTACAAAAGAAACATTTATGTTAAGGATAGCGGTGAAAAATTAGATAATAATCTTAAGATTTTTTCCTTTTTAGCCCTTCCCTGTAATTACGTTTTTGTTCATCTAGGAAGTTCTTTTGTTTGAAGGGAAGGCTGAACAACAAAAGCCTTGGCGGGGGAAGGAAACAAAGACGTCTGCCATGAAACCATAGCTCGATGGTGTTTCCCATTCACGTCATCCAGAATCGATGGCGATATGAAAAGCTTTAAGAATGCCTAATTATGGATCTGATGTGGAGCTTGTATGCATCGGGTTTCTTGTTTTAATATTATTTATTTATTTTATTATTATTATTTATTTATTTATTCAGTAGTACACATACATTTATTTCGTTTGAGATGGTGCCAACATAAACTCATTCGAGTTTTACCGTGCACCAAGATCATCGACTACATAATCTAGATAATTAGAACCTAAGTAGGTACTTATATAAAAATAAAAAAAAAAACAAAATTATAACGGGTATTCGTCAAAAATGTCTGATGCTAACGAGCGAACTTCGGTGACCAAACCGACCGTCCTTTCATAGTGACAGATACAGGTTGTTCCAAGAAGTATATCTTAAGTGTTTTTTTTTTTTTTTTGCTTTGTTTTATAATTGTACGTTTTCCTTCATTGTGTGTTAGACTAATTTTATAATGAATAGAAATTTAATAAAATTTTTTCCTTCTTATTAATATTCAAACTATCTATCTTCGAAATTTAATATATTTAATAAAAAATGTTGCTTTAATTTGTATTTTATGTTTTTCTGAGTTAATTTATCCCTCAATGATATAGGTAGTTGATTAATAAGGTAAGGTATTATATACTTTAGCGATCTCTTGCCGTGCAGATTCGTGTACTTTGGAAGTAACAGCATAGCATTGTGGACGCTGCGGGTTTTTATCTCATTATTATTAATGGTTTTGGTTTTCTTTAAATTTTCATTGAAAAACTCTTCTTTTAACAGTACATATTTTGTTTTTTCATGTACAGGTAATATCTTACAAAATTCAAATAATTTATGGTAGTCATTTTTGAATTTCTTCTTAATGTTATGCGGGACAATTGCTTTTAATATACGTAGTTGCAGTGCGTAAATTTTATCAAGATGAGTCTTATATGTCCTACCATAGCTCGACAGACCATAAGATATCGATGATTCGGCCAGGGCTTTGTAAAGTATTAACAGAATTTGATATGGAATTTTGCATTTTATAATAGAGAATTTAGCCAATATACATCTTAGCTTATCACACACCCCGTTAATTTATTTATACTCTTCGGATGCAAAAGTTACAAAAGCAGACATTATGACTTGGGCATTCTCTACCAGAAGCCCCATAGATACCCAACAGCGCAACTGTACACAGACTGCAAGGTTCTTACAGTCCGTCAGCTCTTTGTGCTTCAATCTGTCCTTAGGAAACACAGCAGTCTTCCGCCGTCTAACCCAAATAAGCGTACAAACCTCCCCCCAGGCACCCAACACAGAACTGTGTTCGCACAGCATCAGTATTATGTAATTAGCGCGTACATTTACAAAAAGATCCATAAGAAACTGAATATCTTAGACCTCAATAAGCACAACCTAAAATTAAAAGTGACAGAATGGCTACTTAAACAGGACTATGCCGCAACGGAAACTTTACTTACCTACATCGCATAATAAGCACACACGCATCTCCATGCTTGCACGAATACTTCTATTCAGGAATCCATAAACACCCACACATACATCTCCCCCCACTCACTCACTAACATACCATCACCACACCTATCCACACTCCACACAAACACCCATACACACACAAAAATCACTCATAATTAAAAATAAATTAATTTAAAAACTCAAGTAAGCAATAACCTTTTTTCCCTTCTGAAGTTTAATTGACACAGTCCACACATTATGAATCAATTGGAATTTCTTTGCGAAACACTGTCTCTTAAGATACAGGATAACCTAGTTTAAGAGACAGAGTTTAATCTATTGTGTACAGATTTCTGAAGCATCAAAATGTTTAATGTAAGTGCATTATTTAAAAAATATAAACTGAATGTAAAATTATCTGTATTTTTGGGAAATAAAGATATTATTATTATTATAGTCAACCAAGGGTAGTGGAGAGATAACATGGCAAGTGTATTTTTTAGCGTTACTTTTGGTTGTATCCAACAAAGATCGAAAAATTAATGGGTTATGTAGGTACCATATTATTCGTGTGTGTGACCTAGTGGAGTATTAAGTACTTTGAAGAGTTTAATCAGGAACGCTGGTTAAACCTCAGTAGTTATTGTGTTTAACCATTCAAAAAACCACCGTATATTTACAAATATACGGTGAGGTAAGGATACATCCTTCTTTCACCTTCAATCAGCGTTTATGAATAAAACCCTAAATATATGGATAGCAAAAAGTTAGCGCCATCACTCTGTAGCAAAATACAACCTACTATTTGAATATGAACACATAAAAAGGTTAACACAACAAGAAGGCTCCATAACTAAGAAGTAATAAATACCACAAACCACCTATCAACGAAAATCATCCGGCCGAGCGCCTCTAAAGATAGTTTTTCATCTGTTCAGACATAATGCTCGATTAACACTCCATAACGGTCAACCGGAAGTGCGGACGCCATGTTGGCGGCGAGATAGCGGAAATATATCGCCGGATGTCGACACCCATTATTCAGGAAAGGAGTTCTTCCGTCATCACTCTATGGCTCTTATTATTTTTGGCGATATCCTGGTTGTTTGGCGATAAGGTAACCTGTAATGAATTATTGGAATATTTATTACCTGTAAGTGGGTTGTTATGTTTTATTATCTGCCTTTATTAATGATTGTGGGTAGAACTATTTATAGATGATGCTCAAGAAAACTGTTGTATTAGTTAATGACTTAATGCATTGAGGATTAATACTAAGAGTAAATGAGATGGGTATGCTCAAACTAAGCAAAGAAGCAGAACAGGTCGGGTGGTATACCTAAAATCAGTACATTCAGGCATAGTCCATCACTGAAATTACTTCCTGTAATTATGACTACACAATGTACCCTGTATTTTATAAGCATTATTAGAATAAGTTTTAACATGATTGTCCTTGAAGAAGTTTTTTTTTTTTTGACGTGACAACGTCTTATAAATTGGTTTGCCGGGTGACACTTCAAGAAACTGCGTTACGCTCCGCTCACGTTATGCGCTCACAATGAGAGCGAGTGAGAGGCACGCGTCCCTATAGCGTTGTCACGTTCAACTATCGTCAGTAAACCGACTTTACAGACAACCAATTTTTTTTTTTATATTAATTTATATAGATATATTTTACATTATGTAAACTATGTGTATAGATGTAAACAAAGACTTTTATTATAAGTAAATCGGAAAAGCACACTAAATAGGCACCTAGACCAAAAAAGAGATGTATACCTCTAAGTGAAACTAAAACCGAAGTAAAAGTGGACCTATTATCAGGTCTGAAAATATACTTAAAAACTTATTTCAGCTAGAGTTAATTACTAAATTACAAAGTAATGAGAGCACTCCAACTATCGCCCCGGTGGATATTTAAAAAGCTGAAACTCCCTTTTACTCCTAACTTTTGTTGAGGCTCAAGTTATACGCGATAACGGTGTAAAAATTATGGTTTATAGAAAACTAGCAAAGATCATGGCTTATACAGAAAAGTAAAAACATACCATGAATTAAAACTAAAATAACATGGACTAAATAAATAGGACTTGAGTAATAATATAATGTCTTAATTTAATATTATCCTTGGTGGTGGACAGTAAAACTATAACCAAAATTGAGTTGCTCTGAAAAGTGGAAATTTTATTTTATTACACAAACTATGTACTTTTAACATTTTTACAAAACATTCTTTAACATAAATTAATCACTAATTTTACCTGATAAGAGAAACACCATTTATACAGTTCTTATTAATCACTATTATTTAACCTAACATAACCTCTATATTTATCATGCTGTATCAATCATTCAATATGACCGACAGCACCATAGAATCAAACAAGTTCACAAATAAATTATACCTACATCAAAGTTATTACGCGGCAAATTCAAACTGTAAAAATTAAATGAAGTGTCGCGCACTTTGTTTACAACTGTAAGTGCGAGACAGACAGACAGGAAGAGCGTCTAGCTTTGTTATTATTGTGAAGATGGGTTTAGAACAAGACGAGCGTGGACTATCGAGAACCAGAGCATTATTGCTAGTGTCCGAGTGAAGGTCTATTTCTGGCTGTGTTTAATGACATTTGTAGGAAGCGTGAAAGATAGACGTGGGCGGTAGCTAAGACTATAATAGTTTACATTAGAACATAACCCACCTTAAATACTATTAACGTACCTACTCGTGCAAACAAACTCAAAGTCAAGTCAAATTCAAAGGATTTATTTCAATTAGACTATTACAGGCACTTTTGAAAGTCAAAAAAACAAAAAAAAAACGCGAACCTACAGTCCCAGTCACAAGGCATAATAACTTGTGAAAGTACTGTAGTTGCCCATTCCGTAGCGTCAATCTCTATGGAGAAGAATGGGCAAGAAACTCCATGGACACTCTTTTAAATCAAAATATGTTACAAAATCTTGGTTAAATCAGTCATCTTAAGAATTACAAATATGTGACAACAATATTGGTTACATCATTCAAAATAACTTCGAGGTGTATCGATTAAAAAAAAAATCCTGGATGAGGCTGGCCCAAGAATCTGGAGCTTGGCACAAGCAAAGAGAGGGCAGTACCCAGTAGTGGGTCGGGCTGTGTGATGATGATGATGAAGAACCTTCTTATGGAATACGTGAGAAAAGAAGACGAATCATCATAAATTTAGAGCAGTTTTTCTAGGCCTTCCCCGGTTCCCCATTCCAGTGAAATTTACTAGGTGACGTGTGCCTTCCACTTCCTACTGCATTTTTCTGCTTGATTGACCAACCATTCGGTCTTATGACCTAAGTTTGTTCTCATTTCCTAGTCACATGTTCCTCATTATTTTTCTCCTCAGTAATCGCTACAGCCTCATCGCTCATCTTCTACCTTACGCCATCAGCAGTTATGAACAAAAAACTGTCGTAGTCCCTCCCTAGAGACGAGTCGTGGAGCTAATGACGTGTTCTCGTCAGGACACGTGTCTTGCACGCGCCGACATAACCTCTAATGTGTAATAGCGTGTCTAGAGTGCTCGGCAAATTGGCAAGACGGATTTGTTATGTTGACGATCGAAGAGTAAAGGGTTTGGCAAGCTAGTGAAGTGTCTTCGTTGTTGATTTTTTTAGTGCAAGTTTTTAGTTTAGGTAGGGAGAATATCACTGGCTCATAATCTTATTCAAAATACATCCTAAGTATTATAATCCTATTGTAGAAGCTAGTTTTAAATACTGACATCCAGGATGTTTTATTTGATTTTGGGAACGATTCTGTTTATAAAACTAATTTATAGAAATAAAATATATTGAGTTTTTGGCTTTGTCAAGTGTAAAAAACGTACGACGAGCGTACCATAACCTACACTATATCAAATTATTAAGGCATTGATGGACATTGTTTCGATGTAAAAACTTTCAATATAGGTTTATAAGTAAGCCTGCCACTTAAACATTGTCATGCTAATAAGAAAATAGCTCATAAAATTAGACTAAATAGGGCTGCACCTATAATAAATTATGCATTCCAATAATATAATGAAAATCCATTAGTTCTAGTGAATCGACGAAACTCAATGTTGACATTGAGGTGTTGTTTATCAACCCTAGATCGGAGATTGATTGATAAATAAGCTAAAAAGCTGTAGCGGGGTGATATAATTGAGCGAATTTCCTCACTTTCCCTTATAGGGTGGTGTTATCGTGCATACCACCAATATTGTGACATACTGCTGTAGAGTTTGTAAAACAAAACGAGACATTATTTAAATATTGGATGTCACGATATCTGTTTAGATCTTTAAGCAGTCTGGAGAAATTTATAGTATGTACGTATGTGAGTGAGCTGTGGCTATTCAGAAATACTCTCTAGTCAAAAATTGACAAGTTATTTTGCCTGATGCAAATAATTGTGGTGTTACAAATTTACACTTGAAAAGTTAACCAAACTCCTGAAAATACTAATCTACGTCATAACATTCAATAAAGTCCATCATACTTAATCAGTTAGCTCAATTGTTGCCAAACTAATTGAAGTCGGTGTGTATCACATATTAGGGTGTTCAGCGTACCGTACGACATATCTCAAATTAATTCATGTTTTGTCATACCCCCACTTTATATTCACAGCTTAATGACGTAGCACTATAAAACATAGTGAAAGCCTTTATCCAATGCGTAAGATATCGCGAACGTGCGTATCGTTGTAAATGGAAAAACATGGCTTTGCTCTTACTGGACGACGGGTATAGCCGACAAAAACCAATATTTGGAAGGGGTGCCATTCAAACTCACCCTTTGCTTGCAAAAAACGGGATATCTTTTGATTAATATATCGTACACACGTTATTGATTAGTCGATTTTTGGACCTATTTATTCTTTTGCGTGTAAGCCGACTAAAAAAGCTAACATGTGAAACCTTTTACTGTGGAGGTTTTAGTGTCCATTCATCCGTCACCACTTTTTGCCAAGAGATTTTTTGGATAGGTATTTTACTAAAGTTCTGGCTGAAAGTAAGTCGTAGCCGAATACAAATATTACATTTGCATTTCATAATGGCAACACGGTTCAATTCCACTATTTTCATTTAAAAATACATGCTTCATTATTATCGAATATCAATTTGTCTTTATATAATTACCTGAACACACAAAGGTGTACAAAGTCCAACAAAATGATGATGTATTTTGTAATTAACTCCGTCTGTGGTTTTTAATCAAGCGGTATGCGTTGAAAATATGCGGTCAACATCCATGCACATTCGTTTAAAACAACTATTTTAATTATTCACTGAAAATCAACTCCTATTTGGACGGAAACAAAGTTATTCGACACAAAATGTTCCAAGCGCAAAATTGGTTCGAACGTAACGGAGTGTGACACAGGATATATTATTTAAAAGCTCAAACTTTGTCCCGATTGATAACCATAAAAGAAATATGAATATGTTCTCAACTTTACTTAGATTTATTAAGGATATTATAGGAAAATGGGAAAGCGTTATTCAAGCGCAGGTGTTCTGACGATTTGCTAAGTTGCCATATTTTTGCAAGAGAATTGAGTTGGAGCATTTCGTAGATAGCACGTCGTAAGGTATTGTTCAGAATCTTATATCTTGGGGCCATTATTTACTGTGAACGGCCTATTCAACGATATGGCACCTTTATTACGTCATAATTTAACACTCACTCTGCTCTAAACGTATGCTTAGTATTACTTTGCTTCTTATAATAACGTCTTGTTTTTTGAAAGAAAAATGTATTGGTTACAATACATTATGCGTTAACGGGTTGTTATGACACGCTGTTAAATAAAAACTTATACAATGAAATGTATATATTTAACTCTATTTGCTGTGAAATCATTAACAATATAATATTTTCTAATCACTATTGGTATTAAAGTCGCATCATCAACATAAAAAAATGACTTTACAATTTCATCCTCCAACCAAAATTTACTAAGAATTTTTTTTTACGTCACATTTTTCCTTTTAATATACTCCTCTATTTAGATACACGCTTTCCCATCAACCCCGTATCAATGCAGGGTGCCATCAAAAATAATAAACAAACAAAGCATCCAGTACTTGATAATAGCCAATATGCGATGCCAAAATTGCTTTCCTAACGTTGTTTCCTTAACTAATATTGTAATGTTATTATCAGCTTCAGCGTCTATTACATACGTTGCTTTCTCTTTTTCTTTAACTATACTCTTCTGCTTTTCTCGTGTTTTTATTAAACATTCTAATAGCGTTTTGTTATCCGTTTTCCTATACGTGATCCCGTTTGCTTTTGTTCTGTATTTAATTAAAAGTGGTATTCTGCATTGTTTGCAGCTACCAGCAATTTATGATAGGGATTTTATTTGGAATTTGGAATTTTATTTTGTTATTAATTGGTAATAAATATGATGTTATTGATAGTGTATTGTGGTCACTTTTTCTACGAGTTAGAAACTACGTATCTTGTTTTTTTATTTCATCACAAGGCTGTTCTATTATAAATTGGATTGAGATGTAAGTTCCTGATAGCATTTTGTTTATACATTTTTCCTTAGGTTTTTACGTACACTACGTAGTATTTTCTAAATAATATTTTGTTTATTCATTAATTATTATTACTTACTCCTTACATTTCTAAATATTCCTTTAGAAAATAAATAGAAAAATTAAAATGTTTAAAAATCTGTGAAAAATAATAATTATTATTCTATAAAAAAATAGTAGCCCACCGGTACCGAAAAAAAGTCGAAATAATATTATTATTAGTAAAATTGTGTCAATATAAAGTAGTAGGTACATGTATTTCACTGATAAGTAACGAGATCCACGCACCCACGTGTCTCCAAAGAAAAGTAAACTCAATCGTACTTTTCCCTTAAAGATGACTTTCCTACAGAATTCTTGGAACTTGTCACGTTGTACGTTTTCTAGTTCAGTTATTTTTAGCGCACGTCCATGGCACCCAGACGACTTCTCGTTTCACTAATGGTACAACTACAGCGAATTGGATCCGCTTTTTGACAAATCAATTTGTCCTGCACACGTCGTCTTATATTTTTATCTGGTTAAAAAGTTTTACAGACTTTTTTTTAGAACGCAGGTATTTTTATTTAGGGACGTTAAATATTTACTGAACAGTTTGTTTATTTAAATTTTCACCAGTATGTGAGAAAAAGAAAAAATCTTCCACTTAATGAAATGCTTTGAATGGGAATTTACTGGGTTTTTAATTTTTAGGGTTCCGTACCCAAAGGGTCAAACGGGACCCTAATACTGAGACTTCGCTGTCCGTCCGTCCGTCTGTCTGTCACCAGGCTGTATTTTATGAACCGTGATAGTTAGCCTGTTGAAATTTTTACAGATTATTTATTTTTGTTGCCGCTATAACAAAAAATACTAATAATAGAATAAAATAAATATTTAAGGGGGCTCCTATACAAAAAAGTGTTTTTTTTTTGCTCGTTTTTATAAATAATGGTACGGAACCGTTCGTGCGCGAGTTTGACTCGCACTTGGCCGGTTTTTTATTTTCCCAGTACTGAATTTTTCATCAGACCAAATTTACCCAATAAATAAAATACACGGTGTAAATTACCTCATCACGAAGCCGTCAACCAAGCATTCTGTACATGAAACTAAGTAACTTTACGCAAAAAATATTGCTGGGAAACGACTTTTTTTTTGGGTGTGTAAAATCATGTTTTGTGGTAGAACTCAATGTTACGCACTCAAAACATTGTGCTGATGGACGGATTGAATAGTACGGGGGTCGTGGAGGTGTGTAAAGTAAAAATCTTACATTAAAAACTTGTATTTAAAAAAATACTTGTCAAAAAGTTGGAACTTTGACCCCTAATATCTCCGTAACTAGAAGGTTTCCAGGTATGGTGTAGAACAAAAAAAATATCCCAATGACAGGGAGAACCAGTGCCTTTCAGCTTCGTTAAGAGGTGTTTTACACCCTTTATTTTCTTGTACCGCTTCAAGAATACAGTTTCAGGATATCGTCGCAGTATCTTGCTTATAAAATTCTCAAGCAAAATATTTCAAGTGCTTATGTTCAATATTACATTCTTATTGCATTTTCTATATTTCTCTAGTATCTGATCTATAATTCAACCGCACGTATTGGAAACAGTGATTTTTATTGCTACTCGATTGATATGATGGGTATTTCAAGATTTTTCTATGTTATTGGACCTGTGAAATATGTTTATGCAGTTTTGATTGGAAACTTGTACTACTATTAACGCATGTCATTATTGGTCAAAAAAGGGGTGTAGGGGACATTGGACTTGCCTTATTTTCCTCTTTTACCCCTATTTGGTTGATGAGATTGATTTTCAGCAATAATGCCGAAAACACACGCAATCGATAACGTCTGTGTGTATTTACTTAATAATAGACAAGCTGTTTAAATTTTAATGTGAAAGTGTGAGAAAAACTCCTATTTGCTATTCCAGATTGTAATCTATCTCTGTGCCCAATTTTATCCAGATCCGTTCAGCCGTACTGGCGTGATTGAGTAACAAACATCCATCCATCCATCAACACTTTCGCATTCATAATAATAGTATTTATGAGTTTAAAACTAACTAAGTGTTGCTGTTAAAGAAACAAGGTATTGCAGACTTTGATTTTTTTTGTATCTCAAAGGGACAGTACAGACAATTTATTTCCCGATCAAAATTCAAATAAACTACAACATTCATTCCTTCTCTTATCTAAACTGCAATTCCATACGCAAAACAAAAAAGCAACACACACAAATCTCACTGATTTCTATCTTTATCGACATTGGTTTACCCTCCCAGCTTATTTCACAAAAACCCTTAGAAATGGAACTTCCCAGTTATACCGGGGATCCTATGTAAATATGGTTGTATGAATGTAAATGTGTTTTAAGTGGGTATCATACGTGGTGGGCTTATGTCGTTACCTAAGGTTATTGGTGCTCCTTGGTACGTGCGGCGCGGCACGCCATGCTAACAAATAAAAGTGTAAGGGACGGTATTAACGGTACTAGGTTAGAATATAGACGGGTAGTATTAAGATTTCTGTTGACTTTTGCTTGTTGTATATTTTGGGGGATGGTAGTACTTGATTTGATGCGGTTTATCCAATAGGGGATAATCCAATTTTTTTTTTCTTTGTCCGTCGGTTAGTTTATTGAAAAGTATTGGACACGTATTTTTTCTTTTTTCACGTGGTCATAAAATTACGGAGATATATTGAGTTGAAATGGCGCATGACGTCACATGTAGGTAAGTTTTATACCCACTTGTGACGTAGCAAGCCCCCACTCTCCAACTTTAATGAGTTCTAACTAAGTATTTTTTTGATATTTTGATAAAACAAAAAAGACGGGTCTAATATTTTTGTATTACCTGTCTGACGGACAATATAGAATGTCGTTTTCTTTACCCAGTCCGATTCCCTATTGCTGAAAAAATGATTTGCTACGCTTGTTCTACGAGGTTTCAGTACCTTGCACCGTTTGTTGACGTTTTATAAGTGCCCATGTAGGCCTATGTAAAATAAAATATTTAGATTTGGAGTACATACAAGTATGTATTGAGTTTTTAGATTTGATTTATTTTATTTCATTAAGTTTTACAGGCAATGCCTGATCTTTAAGGACAGTAGATACTCGTAGTTACCAAGTTCTTGCCTTAATTTCATGGCATCAAAATTCTAATTCAACATGTGTTCCAAATTAAGCACTATCTAATCACCAAACCACAACCTTCAAAATATTAACGACCTCGTTTGTTACTCATTTACAAAATCTAGCTGTGCACGTACCATAAAATCGACCATATATAATTCATAATTGCCACGTTTGGCCCGGCCCGTAGGCTCTTTTATTAGAAAATATTGCCCGGTCTGGCCACAGCAGGCTTTGCCACAATAATTATGCAGTAACAAGCGCATGTGCTAACGAGTTATGTAGCTACGAGTACATTAACGATCATACTTAATGATTTTTCTTTTAACACGTTTAAAGGAAAATTGAGGTACGCCTTCACGGGGTGTTGAGCAGGTTGATGCACTTAACACCAATGCCATGAAAAAGCTTATATCGTTCAAAATAGAAAACAGGGAATCTGCAAATGCATCAAACTGCCTAGCTTTTTTTCAACTATGTTGAGGTCAGCTCCCAGTCTAACCAGATGTAGTTGAATACCAGTATTTTTTTTTTACACCGAGCTTTTCCTATCTGACCTCCACAACCCAGTTAGTACTGGGTAATACGATACCGTATAGCTACTTTAATTAATAAAAAATATACCAAATTATTTTGTAACGAAACAATATTACGCATTTTCTCATAAAGCACCTATCTCAAGTCACATATATTACCCACCGCATAGCGACATGATCAGAACTAAAAAGAGAGGTTTTTATTAAAAAAAAGGTTTTATTATTCCTCCAAGATGCAACACAGGGTAGAGGCACGCACCACATAAGGGTGAACCGCGTAGTACATACAGTACACGGAGTTCTGTGAATATGCATATTGTCTGGGACGAGGAGTCCTAAGAGCACTCCAACCGACTACAATAGGCCGGGCGTAATTTCAAGTTTTTATAGCCTTATTGTGGATGTACCCGTCTACAGTATCTAGACAATAACTTCTTCCTACTATGTGTAGTGGAGTTTGTTTTTAATTTTAGATAGCATTTAGTTTACTTGCGTTGTGGTTATTTTATTTTTAAGCTTTGTTTAGGTTGACGGGGAATGGATTTATAGTTGTTTATTTTAAAATCTGATAAAATAGGAACAAGCAGGCTGCTCATTGCTCTACCATCTATAAAATGAACAGTCTGCCGAGTACTTACATACCAACTCTGTTTTTTTTTTTTTATATACAGGTTGTAACGGAATGGGTATAAACATACTGAAGGGTCTGCTACAGACCATCAAACTGAACATTTTTCTCATCATAAAACATGTTTTTCAGCGAAAAAATTATCTGCTGCCCAATACAAAATTGCAATATCCCATTTGACCCAAATGTATGGCAGCTGATATTTTTTTCGGTATTACGATTTTGTCCGATGGAGAAACATGTTCAGTTTGATCGTCTGTAGCACACCCTTAAGTATGTATATACCCTTTCCGTTACACCCTGTATAGAAGGTGCATCACATGTGAGCTTTATACCGAAAGTGGTCTAGTTAAGGACAGGAAGAATCACTCGGACGGAGGCAGGTGAGTAAATAGACAGCCTGTATTTCATCATAACTTTTATTACAAGAACTAAAAAATATTCTCAAAGGGTCATACTCGAAGGGTTAGGCAGAAGTGTACCTAATAGTATACCCGCGAGAAATGGCTGAGGAAGTCCCAATAAAACCGTGCCTGACCCGGGAATCGTACCCAGGAAAAAAATATGGGGATGGAAATAATGCGGAGGAATATAATTCAATAAACAATTACTGTTGTAAGTATAAATAGTGTTTACAAAGGAAAACAAAAAGGTTTTCAACCCTACAAATTCAATTTCAGTAGTAAAATGAACACGATCTCTTATTACAATAACACAAACAGGAATGTAATTTGAAACTCTCAAAGCTTTAATAAACACACATGTTCTAAATGTACGAATCCCATCTCCTGTACTATCTACACAATAATGGACTCGCACGATGCTTAGTTTGTTTTTAATTTCAGATAACGTCATGCTGAGCAAGGAACTGTGCATAATTTCAAAATGGTGGACACTTTAAAGAACGGTAAATAAGTGTAGGAACGAATTGACGTATGTTTTGTTCTACGTTTCTGTAGTTTTGCTATAGTTTTAGTTATTTAATGTAGGATGGGGGAGCGCCCCCTCATTCCCTGTCACTTTTAATATTTACGTATGAAATTCAATTTCCGAAATTCTTGATACAAAATACGTATTTTTGGATACCGGAAAATGCTTTTAATCTCAATGTAATTTCGGGGTGGTCAATTTTTTTTATAAAGACTTTTACTAAAGTTAATTTCATCACCTGCAAAAACCTATACCTAACCATCTTTTATTTAATTAGAATTAGTTTTTAAAAAAACCCGTGATAAAAAGAAAGCAGCTTCCAGAATTGTCAGAGCACGCACTCAAAGAGAAATATTTCCGCAAGTTTCAGTATTTCTATTTTCCTTATATTCTAGGTACATTTCTGTTTCATCCAGCGAAGCTTAGTGTATACCAAAGCGTATTTATCAAAAGAGATTTATCTAGTAGATAGTAAGTGAAATAATGGCCATGTTTCCTGATCCGCAGGTGTAGTGCACTGGCGGTAGGTTAAAATTTCCTGTTGAGTATTTTATACGGAGTACATTTAGTACGATTTGCAGTCCCTGTCCTTTCTTTTTTTTACATTATTTTTATGGAAAATCATTATTTGCTGCGTACTTAGGGAGTACTTTGAAGTTTTTTAACAATCTGTTTTTGTGTTCATAAAAATCTTTGGTACTTTTTACAAACATTTTAAATAGCAGGTGATCGTTTACTGTCTTTAAGTCAGATAGAAAATGTCCACGGTTGCCTAGTTCTCCACTAATTTTAGATGTTTTAATTAATATTCATGACCGTTAAGGGATTACATGTGTAACTTTATGATATGTGTGCATAAGAAGACATATCATAACATCATCATCATCAAGTATATAGTCATCATGTTTCATTTCCACATTCATCCACATCAATAACACCTCTTCAGTTCCAGCTAACACCTGCTAAATTAATTCACACTTACTTACACCAAGTTTCTTTAATCCTAGTACCTAAGCATGGGCTAATAAATTATCAAGTTAGTCTGCTATAGCCATTACGTTAATAAGGCATAATTAAATAGGCCGAGCCGTGTTTGGTGTTAACAACGGCACGATACTCAGCATGTAAGTACTTATAGTACATTTATCTACACCTCGTTTGCGAGCTTATGTCGGTCTGAATAGGTGTTTGTTGTGTTGATAAATAAGTAACCTACAGTAACCGTGCGTTGATGCATTGTGTTCTAATAAAAACTAAAAAACGCACTAATTTTTATTTCTCGTACTTCTCAGCAAAGCCTTTCAATTGATAGCCAAATCAAGCTCATCATCATCAGCCTTTAATGTTCTCACTGGGACACACGCCTCCTCTCTATGAGAGGGAGTGGGCTGTAATCCACTACGCGGGCCCAGTGCGGGTTGCTTAGTGTCACATGTCTTCGAATTTTTAGTACTAGCACATGCCGCTTACCTCACGATATTTTCCTTCATTGTTTTGGGAGCAGTGGCGATGAAATAAATTACACAAAGTAATGTGCCTGCTTGGGTTCGAACCCGCGCGGCTTACTGCTCGTTAATCGGGGCTGCCACCACTGGGCCACCGCTGCTCTCACTCTGCTTTTTTACATATCAAGGTGAATGCTTAAAAATAATAAGACCGCCATATTGGATTTAGAATGACGTCACTCAGTTAACCATGCATTGTCATCCAAACGAAGTGTGTAAGCAAAATTTCAGGTCAATTGAAAACCGGGGAGTGAAAATTAACTTCTAAGTTTTTTTTTTATATACTTATTACATGGGACCCCCTATTACATGGGACTTAAAATATAAGTGGTGAAATGTGGGTGTACAGTCTGTTGTCAAAATTATCTGACCCACCTTAAAAACAAACGAATTTGGACCCTTTGTCTGAAACATTAAGGTTTATTCAATTTAAAAATAGTACTATTAGAAACGCCTTTGCCTAACCCTTCGGGGATTACAATCATCATCATCATCATCAGCCTATAATGTAACCACTGCTGGGACATAGGCCTTCTCTCTATGAGAGGGAGTGGGCTATAACCCACCACGCGGGTCCAGTGCGGTTTGGTCCGAGTTGGGATTACAATAATGAAGTCTAAATAATATTTAATATTAAAACTACATTTTCAAAAAAAAAAACTAAACTATCGATTAACAAACCACGACAAAATAACGTACTAACTAAAACATAATTGATTGCTTCGAATTAATTGCGAGCCTGTAACACACGACGTGACATGATTACCCTAATCCGTGCTCTCGTTAACGAATAAAACATTTACCACGGGGTAAAGGGACGTATCATGAATATTAATACTTTACTTTCTCCCGAATACCTGCGCCCTGAAAGTTTATTTCATTAGTGAAACTCTATGGTATGGCCAGTATGCTGTGGAGTGAAGTTTTGCGTGTTATTGATATCAGTTTGGTTCGTTTTTTGTTTTAATTCAGTGGATTGGTTGATGGAAGGCTTTTGAAGTACGGTTGTGTTCATTTTTAGACTTCATCACGGGTTGGGTGGTTTGGATCGTGACTTGCCCGTGCTACTAATAATAATACTACTATCTACTATCTGCGGATAATGCAGTGGACTGCAACATTATTACTTAGTTTTGGTATCCCTATGTTTTAAATATGTCGTAGTTGTTTATTATCCCTTAAATAAAAAATAAGTAAAAAAATTGCCATTTATTCTGAATTGTTTCTGTTTCACTATAATATGTTGTTATAATATGTCCCTCAATTCAGTATGCCTTTTGGCAAAGGCGACCTCTAGTTCTTTCCACTGGTTTCTATCACGAGCCACTCTCCTCCAATTGGGACCCGCCGCTTATTTAAGCTCACCCTCCCATCTTCTTTTCTGTTTCCCCTTGCGTTTACTATCTCTTGGATACCAGTCGGTTATTACTTTACTCTATTTATCTGTATTTGCTCTCATCATGTGGCCAGTCCATCTCCATTTTTGTTGATCAATTCTGGTCAAGATGTCGGGTAGCTTCGTTTTTGCTCTCAGTTGTTCATTTCTCACATGATCTACTTGTCGTATATGTGTCATGCTCCGTTCCATGGCTCTTTGACAGTATTGCAATTTGTTTCTGTGTTGTTTCGTCAGTGCCCATGTATCGCATCCATATGTTAAACAAGATGTATAACATATCCGGATGCGATACATACACCGTGTAAATCACCTCATCACTAAGCCGTCAACCAAGCATTCTGTACATGAAACTAAGTAACTTTACGCAGAAATTATTGCTGGGAAACGACTTTTTTTTGGGGGGTGTAAAATCATGTTTTGTGGTAGAACTCAATGTAACGCACTCAAAACATTGTGCTGATGGATGGATTAAATAGTACGGGGGTCTAAAATACTTGTCAAAAAGTTGGAACTTTGACCCCTAATATCTCCGTAACTAGAAGGTTCCCAGGTATGGTTGTAGAACAAAAAAATGATCGCAATGACAGGGAGAACCAGTGCCTTTCGACTTCGTTAAGAGGTGTTTTACACCCTTTATGTATGCAGTATGCGTGCTACTAATACCATCCTCTTATATGGGTGGAATTTTTTCATAGATAAGTAACATAATATCACGCCTGTAATCCCCGAATGTTTAGACAGATGTTTACCTAATAGTACACCCACATTTCGCCAGTTATGTTTAAGTCCTATGTAATAAGGTGAGCCTCCTGCCATCCAATTTTTATGTGCAATCATGAGTAGGTAATATGAGTTCACGTTGGATGGACTTTAAATTAAGGGCTTAAATTACTACTTGGCTTGCATTACTACTAATTTTAGTCATCAAATAAATTCACCAAGTCATTTTGTTCGAAACTTGTTTCTAAAACCATCGATTACAAAACACCAAAATCAGTAGATTTCACCATTAAATATTTACCGCAAAATCTCCTGAAAACAATTGACAATCGCGCCGGCTGTCGCACAATCGATGTCATTATTATCACAAACTGCGTTTCATTTCAGTATAATTTGCGCATTATTTCCGCTCAGACAGAAGCTGTGTAAGGATTATCTGTAGGAGACGTCCCGACGGTATCGTCAGCGACTGTAGGCTTAAATTTTCATTATGTTTATTGGATAATTCGCTTCTGAAGCGGCGTGGAGGCAAGGAGATAGAGGGGATTGTCAATGCAACACTGAGCATTCCTTAACGCATCACTATCAGACGTTGGTAGCTGGAAAATTTTGAATTTGCGTTCGAAATTCTGTTTCGGTGTCCATTGTCCTTTTTGTAAGCGTTGGTGGATAGCTGTTGCAAGGGTGTCTGATCAAAATATGTAATGTATGGTGTAATAAACTGTTTGTTCTGTTGTGTTGGGTTTTCATGGTAGGAGATTATTGTTTCAATTCATGAAACGGTTTTTTAGGAGGACCACAATATCTTACAGAATCTTGAAATACTTAACTGATTCTTGAATTAAAACAAACTTGACTTAACCCAGAATATCAATAGGAATGCTAACTATAACTACTAGGCGGGTCATGTTAAAAAAGAAAAACAAATGCATGTTATAAACTTGAAGTTTTCAATTTCTGTAAATTCTGATCAAACGTTATGAAAATTGTCAAAATAATCCTATTTCTATTATTCTGTTGACATGAGCTATCGACAGAATTATGTCTAAGTTTTTGTAAATCGTTGTACACTGCAACAAACTATCTGTGCAGGCGGGACAACATGAAACTAAAATAACTGTACCAAGTTTGACATCATCATCCATCATTGTTCTGCCCTTATCCCCATTTATTTGGGGTCGGCGCAGCATGTCTTCTTCTTCCATACTTTCAAATCCTCCAAATTCTTCTGTACCTAGTACCTGTACAAATCGGTGGTAATTTTCTTGACAAGCAACTCTACTTTGAACAACACACTTAGTGGTCATATTAAAGGAATAATACTGAAAGTTTTGTCAGCAATTGAAATACTTTTCTATGCCCTCAGAACATGAGCAATTGTCATAGACTTATTACTATAAATACCTAACCACTCACGATTTATATATACTATAAACAAATCAACCCAAAACTAAACTGCACTAACAGAGAAGTGAACCCTAACCTCATCTACATATAACGACTATATTCGCGTGTTTTTCGTTAACTTTCACTAGTTTATGTCGGCGGCTGGCTGTTTGCCACTACCTGCGTACCTACCAATTACGCAGAGTGTGCTGAACCAATAAATAGTATGTGCAATTTGTTAGTAACGTGAGGGGCTAGAACCTTAAGCTTTAGAGTAGATCGATCTGTCTAGCAAGTTCAGCATGGATTCTGCAGGTGAGCTGCTTGGTGGGTGCTTGATTTATGTTCTTACTAGCTTATGCCTGTGGCTTCACCTGCGCGAAGCTCGGTAATTTTCCCACGGAATCGTGCTCTATGTGTTAATCCAGTTTATAAAATATCTGTGAGCCGTTCAAGTAAATCCGTTTAGTAGTTTTTGCGTAAAAGAGTAACAAACAGCCATCCATTACACAAACTATCGCATTTATAATTGGAAAGTAACAAAACAAAAATAAAGATTAAATATGTGGGGTCCTCTGAGTGGACTATCAAAATGCAAGTCGAAGGCTTGATTTTGAAAGTCCCACAAAACAGTCTTACCAAGGGGTATCGTGTTACCCAGTTACTAGGATGATGTCAGATAGGCAGTGTAATACTTAGACTGGAAGTCGACCCAAGCTTATTTGATGAAAAGAATTGATGCTAGACTTTTAGAGCACTGAAAAAATATTTGATTGCACTCAAAGAAAATTGTAAAAAACAGCTAAATTTATAAAAAATAATGGGGGGGACGGGGGTGCAGGCAACCCCCCCTGGCGATGCCCATGGTTACAAGTGACCAGATTTCAAATTCCGAATCGACCAGACCTGTGGAAGTTGTTAATTTCCCTTCAACTAGAAAAGAGGTGATAACCTTCAAACGGCTGACCAGATTTTCTTCAAACATAGCTAAGAACACTCTCGATTAAAACGCCTTTCAAACGAAACCAATTTTATCAAAATCGGTTCATCCGTTTAGCAGCTACGATGCCACAGACAGACACACAGATACACAGATACACACGTCAAACTTATAACACCCCTCTTTTTTGGTCGGGGGTTAAAAATATATCGACTATAGAATTTTCTGACAATTACAATTACACGACCTTAACTTTCCATTTTTTTGTATACCATTTTAAGCTTTATTTACAGAACCCTTAAAAGGTTTTTATTGAAGCTGTCTCAGTAAAGAAACAACAGAAGTTATTAGTCCAAGTTCAACAAAGACCTTAATTCTTTGACTTAAGACGACGGTAATCAAGAATCTTAGCCTTTTATAATCTTAAATAAAAGAATTTGTTATATAAGAAAGAATTCTTATTTAAAAATAAAAGCGATACTTTGAAAGGAACAAGAAATTACGTCAGCCATCCGAAGTAGCATTTTAATAACAAGCAGTTTCACGCTACAGTGTCCTTGCAAGCAGGAAATTATTCGATTTTGTATATCCAAATCCCCTTTATTGAATGACGGAAATAAGAGAATTGGAACTTCGTGTGTCTATTTATTTGTATTTTATTTTGTTAGGAGTAATCGATTGGGGTAAGTGAGTAGCTGTTATGTTAGGTTTAAATAGTAATAAGAGTTTGGTATTCAAAATAAATTTTGTAAGTCGGTATAGTTTTAATCTAAGAGATCTTTAAAAACGGCCTCTAATTGCGCGTAACGTAAAAAAACAAAAAAGTTGGGGTCGGCTTGTAGTTGACGGGACCTGACTGGACCCGAGCCTGGGTGCATACAGCAGACCGGACTACCTATCTGACCTCCAGAACCCAGTTAGGAGTGGGTAAAAAGATCCCATTGGTATTACTGGTTGTCAGACTTTTGGTCTTCTGAATACCTCTTCTTCTTCTTCTTCAACCTTTGGCCACCCAATGTTGAGTGTAGGTCTCTTCAAAATCTCTCTACTTTTGGTGGTTATGTGATAAGGCTATCCAGTTTCTTCCGGCCACTTTAATGAGATCATCTGTCCACCTAGTCGGTTGTCTGCCCACATTCCTCCGTCCCGTCCGTGGTCTCCACTCCAGCATTTTCTTCCCCCATATTCCATCCAGTCTACGGCATATATGGCCCGCCCACTTCCACTTTCTTTTTGCTATCACTTCCGCTATGTCCGTGACTGACTACCTAATGACTGTCAAAGATCTACAAATGACAGTCGGGACCAACGGCTTAACGTGCTTGCCGAGGTACGGATCATCGGTATGTACGGAAAATCGGTATGTAATGGGTGGTCACCCCTTTATGGACAAACCCAGGCAAGCGGGGCTTAACCAGAACATCGATCCGAGCAGCTGTTATTATTTACACGAGCTCCTTTAATTTATTCTCTGCCATGTAAAACAATAATCAGATCCGGTACCTATGTTATGCGTATAAATTGCATAATAGACATAATATTAGTAGGCTTTTTGTGAACTTAAACATTTGACGTTTTATTGGCTTTCCTTTAGATAATAATCTGAAATCGTCTTTTTATTAAAAATATAGCAGTGATAGCCCAGTGGTGTTACCGTCGGACTGCTAAGTCTCGAGTTCGAACCTAAGACACGCGCTTCTGATTTTCGGATTCATGTACGTCGTGCATGGTGTATAATTACTGATTCTGATTTTCGGATTCATGTACGTATTGTGTATAATTATCAGTTGCAAGAAAAATATCGTGAGAAAACCAGCATGCCTGAGAGTTATTTCTTGATGGATTGTACAGCCAAGTCAGACACCAACCACGAAGAAGATGAGAACTACATTTTATCAATAATTTGTTGTAATTGCGACCTTAAGTGCCTACGTCAAGGGCTGCGGGACTGTTCGAAAGAGATACCGTGACCCTGGAACACAAAGTGCTAAGAAGGATGGATGGGAGCACAATTCTGACGTTCCCTCCCGCTCCGCCCAGAGCGGGTGGAGTCATTTGATGATTCCCCATCCGTAAAAAAAAATACCCACGTCAAAAGTCTGAAACCCAGTTATAACTACAACCCAATCAATAAAACAGGTCTTTATTATAAGCTCATAAGACACTGTCCGATAATGCTGACCTAAGAATAGTAGGCGCAACATTCTGGTGGCGCTTGGGTCTCATATTAATAACGAATTTGGGTCTAATCGAGTAAGCAGCAAGTGACCCGTTTTCTTTAGTTATTTTTAGCAACGGCTAAGAAAACCTAGTGATATTTTAGTGGGAGCTTTTTATATTTAAGGAGATAAGAATACTGCAGGGTCAACTTGAACAGATACTTCAATAATAAAGGTTACAGGCAATTTGAGATTCAGAATGTTAAAGAATATTGTCGAGAAATACGATTTAAATCTAAAGACAAACTACATTTTTGTATCATCATCATCATCATATGCCGAGCCTTTTCCCAAACTATCTTGGGGTCGGCTTTCAGTCTTACCGGTGGCAGCTGAGTACCAGTATTTTACATGAAGCGACTGCCTCCACAATCCAGTCACTGGGTATCCTCTTGGTAAGACTGGATGTCAGACTTTTGGCATCTGACTACTCGTAAGGACTGTCAAAGATCTACAAACGACAGCCAGGACCAACGGCTTAACGCGCTTTCCAAGGCGCGGAGAAAACTCGGTATGTAATTATGGTCACCACTCCACGGACCAACCTCGGCAAGCATGGGTTAACCTTAAAAAATTAAATTGAAAATTGAAAAAACCCCCGACGGACAAAACCACTAAAAAACCAAAAATAAAATTAACCCAAGCGTCGTAGCGTCGGGGGTCCGCTTTGTTTGTATACATATTTTTATGTGCTAAGCGATCTACTTAGCGGTCCCCCGACGCTACGACGCTTGGATTAATTTTATTTTTGGTTTTTTAGAGGTTTTGTCCGTCGGGGGTTTTTTAAATTTTCAATTTAATTTTTATTTCATGCTTTTTAAACTTAAATTATTTTTTCTTAGCCTTGACTGTCCCTCTCCTGGGCATAGGTCTACTCCCATTCCTTCCACTTTTCTTGGTGTTGCGCCTCTTCTCGCTTAATAACGAAAACAAAGAAAGATATGAATTTCAAAAAAAAAATTGAGCTCATAGGGGGGAAGGGGGGTGTGCAGCCTACCCCCTGGCGATGCCCATGGTGAGAAAGTGACAAGAATTCAAATTTCCAATCAACTAGACCCGTAGAAGTTGTTTAAATCCCTTCATCAACTAGAAAAGAGGTGATGAGCTTCAAACGGCTGAGCAGATTTTCTCGAAACATAGCTAAGAACACTCTCGATTAAAATACAAATCGCTTCATCCGTTTGGGAGCTACGATGCCACAGACAGACACACAGATACACACGTCAAACTTATAACACCCCTCTTTTTTGGTGGGGGGTTAAAAAGCGCCCCATGCGGCTGTAATTAAAATGCCACGAACTTTTCTAAAAAAAAAGAAAACGTCCTATATATTACAGGGAATTAGAGTAAGAAGCACGCAGGTCGCATTTTCTTTCAAAAACACCAAAGTAGCCTGCATTTTTCCCAATTTATTTGTGGTCATACTTCTATATTACTTATCATCTCAGAACTTACACTTTTTCTAGCCACATCATCCTCCATTGAAAAATCTATAAGTATTTGCGCAAACAGAACGCCAGCAAATACAAAAAAAGCCTTAACAAATCACCTCATATTTAAATTCATATAAACCACTCAAACAAATTGCAATCTAAGAATATAATATCCTGAAACGGCTCGGCACAAATGACAAATATCCTTAAACAGTCACTAGGTCGCAGATGGCCGGGATATTTTAGTCAATGAGGCCTACGTTTGTGACAGAGAGACGTCAGTTGAAATGGAGAAGGCGTCGCGCGTCGTGGGAACAATAGTTCAGCCCTGCGATAGGTTGAGGAAGTAGGTGTTCCAACTGGTACCTACTGTGCCCTGCATGATTGAATTTCTACTCTATTGACCCCTTTTTTTTTTTTTTTTGCGGATGCGAAATCATCAACTGACTTCTCCCGCTCTGGGCGGAGCGGGAGGGAGTGTCAGACTTGACTGACTAAAACCCGCCCATGTTCCTTCTTAGCCCTTTGTGTTCCAGGGCCGCGGTATCTCTTTCGAACAACCCGCAGCCCTACTCTATTGACCCCTGTAGTTCTTTTCATCAGTAGGGAACGGACTGTATCATAAAAATAATGATTATTTCTAGTACAAATGCTAAGCGACATCTTAACACTCCAATAAAAGCACTCTTTTGGATCTTAAAACACGGCCTAGTGTGGATACTACTGTGCTTATAATACTTCATTGCCTTTACTGCGAAACTAGGGCTTTATTTAGGTATTATAAGACATAATTAATTAATTAAGACATAATTATTTTCGATTTAATTAATTATGATTTGTATACTACTGTGCGCGAACAAAGATACATTAATGACTTACTAAATGATGATCTGTCATATGACATTCGATACCTAATCTGTACTTTAGGCTTCTCCATATATTCTTTCCCTTCCTACCCATGGATTCAAAAACTAAAATCCTCAAAGTCATTCTTGACCATCACCTTGCCGCATCCACACCAAACCTCCTTTCTTATCTCCCATACCTCCGTATGCGACACGACTGCCCATCTGTCACAGTGTAACCGGGACGCAGTAAATTACTCGCCTTCATCATCCCTCGGGCTACTGACCTGACGCTGTCGCACCCAACTCTTAGGAGGCTGTGGCTTTTATTTAACATGAACAATGTTGCAGGATAAGTGTCAAGGATTGTAGGATGCTGTCTGAAGCACGGATGAGGATTTTGATTTTATATCTACGGGTAATGCTGTGTTTGGGTATAGTGCATACAAGGGTGCTGCTGTTATAATAAACCTTTTTAGCAATATATCAAGGCAGTTGGATCTTTGTGCTCAAATAAGAGCTAAGTAGATTTTTGACAAATAGACAGGAGGCCACCTTCCTCTGCTTCCTCTTTTCGAGTCAAGTTATGGCATTATTGTAAATGAGTTGGGCCCAGTAGCCACGCCAATCATGACATCTGTAACGTGTTTAGGTTCATAGAAATACAGGTGGTAGCAAGAGTAGTTAGGTAACTGGGCTCATAGGCTATGAGCCCAGTTACCTAAACATGATCTTTAACGTATACTTTTTAAGGTTCCGTACCCAAAGGGTCAAACGGGACCCTATTACTGAGACTTTGCTGTCCGTCCGTCCGTCCGTCCGTCTGTCACCAGGCTGTATCCGAACCGTGGTAGTTAGTGTAACAAACTTGCTTATTCCTTGATGAAAGGAGTAAACAGATTTATACATTAAAAAAGTAATTAGGGGAAAATGAATTTAATAAATGATGAAATGAAAAATACAATAAATTAGTACAAAAGTGAAGGGCAGGTTAACCGAGAACGTTTTAAATATCTCCGCAAATCTCTGAGCGTGATAGTAACTGAAGACAAACTTGCAGTCGTAGAAAGCTGGCTTGATTAAGATGAGCTTGACCACGACGAACTTGATGCAGGGCGATTTGGTAGGACCCACCAGCAGACACGTACCGCCCAATGCCAGGCTCGTCAGCTCGAAGAGCAGCTTCCAGCAGACAGGTAATGAGCCCCAGTGCCAGGCTCGTCAGTTCGCAAAGCAGCTTCCAGCAGACAGTTAGCAACAGCCACGGCAGCACTAAACGAAGGCCGCTCTTTGACTCCACCAGGCTGTGCTCAAAACTCAAGATATGACAGATCTTGACTCCAAACTAGACTTAGCTGTTTTCTTGATTTTAGACTATACTGATTTCTCGTGTCCAGACTGAACCGACTCTTAACTCCAGACTAGAACCAGGGCATCCGTCAGAAATCCCTTTTATCCCCTGATCTTCCGTTTCTTTTCTTCCAATTTTCTTTTTCAGATTCAAAACTGCTGCGCTCTAGTAAGACGCAACCTGCCAGTATTCAAAGCAGCCAGTAGCAATTGGTCAAAAACCTTGCGCATAATATTTTTATAAATATAACTCAGAATATCTTTACACAGCAAATATTCGCAATTAATTATAAAATACAACAATTGAACTAACGAATTGATGATAATAATTTTTAGTAATATATAATCTAAATGAAACCTTCATAGAGAGTTTGGCTGGTAAGAATCAAAAATAAAAGTAAATGACATCTGACAAATTTGAAGTAAACATGTCACAACAAAGGATATAAAGAAAATATTTATAAAAACGAAATGATTGGTAATATGCTAATGTAAAACCAATAAAAGTATGAATATGGATGATAAGTGTGAGTATAGAGTGTCTGTAGTAGGCAGATACTATATTTCCCCAACGACCCCGAGAAAATTTTTGGCCTAGAACAAAAATTTTGGTAAGGTTAAAGTATTACAACATTCACAAAACTTTCATAACTCATTCAAACACACCGACATCTTACGAAGTTAGGCCAGGTAGGATTCACATTCAATGATCACTACTCCACCTGATAAATCAATAACAGTAGGCTTATTTTTGGAGTTGTAATCCGCTCGCGTCTAAAACCCATAATAAGATGAAATATAAAGACTTTTAATAAGGGATCCACCCCAATTAACCTTTAGAGTTGAAGATTAGCGAAGGCTTATTTTAAGGAAGTCGCAACCCGCTTCAGTCAACTTTTAGAGTTGAAGATTAGCGAAGGCTTATTTTAAGGAAGTCGCAACCCGCTTCAGTCAACTTTTAGAGTTGAAGATTAGCGAAGGCTTATTTTAAGGAAGTCGCAACCCGCTTCAATCAACCTTTAGAGTTGAAGATTAGCGAAGGCTTATTTAAAGGAAGTCGCAACCCGCTTCAGTCAACTTTTAGAGTTGATAAGAAAATAGTATAATAGAAGGTTAGGTAACTTGTACCTAAAAGCACTTCAAAGAGTTATCTGATAAGATCAGATATAGAAGAAGATTAAAAATAATCTTTTAATGGTTTAAGAACCAATGAAAGAACATAGAAAATAAAAACTATAGAGTTTAAATAGACCGAATAAAACTCTACAGTTAGAAGAAGGGAAGAGGATAGAGATGAGTCATGAGTAAGTATAAGATAAAAAAGTTAAAAATAAAGTGGATAAAATTAAAAGGGAGAGAGAGTCAAGAGAGTCAGAGTTATTATTAAGAAGAATTCTAAAATAGCCTACTTGAAATATTCAAGAGCGTTGAAGGACTGTCATGTGTGACAGTCTATACTTTTGCGCTGAAACAGCGCCAATAATAGTTCGAGCCCACGACACTAAACCTATTTTGATGAGATTCGTAGATGATATAGATAAATATATGATTTAAGTATTTAAGAGTATAAGTAGATTATGTGACGTAATAAGATGAAAATGATGAAAATAGTTACCAAATATAATCTCTTGTGGAAGTTTTTTTTAGAATTTAGAGAATATGTTTAAGATCAAGACTTGATTTTGCGTTAGGCGCCAAAATGTAACAAACTTGCTTATTCCTTGATGAAAGGAGTAAACAGATTTATACATTAAAAAAGTAATTAGGGGAAAATGAATTTAATAAATGATGAAATGAAAAATACAATAAATTAGTACAAAAGTGAAGGGCAGGTTAACCGAGAACGTTTTAAATATCTCCGCAAATCTCTGAGCGTGATAGTAACTGAAGACAAACTTGCAGTCGTAGAAAGCTGGCTTGATTAAGATGAGCTTGACCACGACGAACTTGATGCAGGGCGATTTGGTAGGACCCACCAGCAGACACGTACCGCCCAATGCCAGGCTCGTCAGCTCGAAGAGCAGCTTCCAGCAGACAGGTAATGAGCCCCAGTGCCAGGCTCGTCAGTTCACAAAGCAGCTTCCAGCAGACAGTTAGCAACAGCCACGGCAGCACTAAACGAAGGCCGCTCTTTGACTCCACCAGGCTGTGCTCAAAACTCAAGATATGACAGATCTTGACTCCAAACTAGACTTAGCTGTTTTCTTGATTTTAGACTATACTGATTTCTCGTGTCCAGACTGAACCGACTTTTAACTCCAGACTAGAACCAGGGCATCCGTCAGAAATCCCTTTTATCCCCTGATCTTCCGTTTCTTTTCTTCCAATTTTCTTTTTCAGATTCAAAACTGCTGCGCTCTAGTAAGACGCAACCTGCCAGTATTCAAAGCAGCCAGTAGCAATTGGTCAAAAACCTTGCGCATAATATTTTTATAAATATAACTCAGAATATCTTTACACAGCAAATATTCGCAATTAATTATAAAATACAACAATTGAACTAACGAATTGATGATAATAATTTTTAGTAATATATAATCTAAATGAAACCTTCATAGAGAGTTTGGCTGGTAAGAATCAAAAATAAAAGTAAATGACATCTGACAAATTTGAAGTAAACATGTCACAACAAAGGATATAAAGAAAATATTTATAAAAACGAAATGATTGGTAATATGCTAATGTAAAACCAATAAAAGTATGAATATGGATGATAAGTGTGAGTATAGAGTGTCTGTAGTAGGCAGATACTATATTAGCCAGTTGAAATTTCTAAAGATTATGTATTCTTGTTTCCGCTATAACAACAAGAATATAATAAATATTTAAGGGGTACGGAGTAATGGTACAGAACCCTTCGTGCGCGAGTCCGATTCGCACTAGGCCGGTTTTTTATATTAGAGTAGGATTTATCTATGATAAACACGCCAATACAAAAAATAAATTACCCTTTTTAGTGGTTTCACTCACACAAACCACAAATATAAACAAATAGAACTTAATTGAAAACCTCCTCGTTTTTTTGAAGACGGTTAAAAATGTAGTCTATAATCAATACATCGCTACCCTTTACGACATACCTAGTAACACATAATGATCACTCTTAAACTTTATTTGACATAACAACTCTCTTACTTACCTAGACCCAGCCACCTACGCTAGGCACATAATAGATAGTTCAACGAAATAACATTGACTTACGACTTTCATATGAAGAAGTAACATTATTTATGAAGTAAGGTCGTCATAATATTATGATACAGTTCTCTTTATTTATGAACGAGGAACGATGTGATATTTGTCTTACTTTCATTAATATGAAACAGTTTCATCGTACGTTTATATCAAATATACTGAGTTATTTTTTGCCTTGATATAATATGTAGGGATATAGAATTTGATTTATATTTTTTCTGAATCGGTATAAATGCAAGACAATCGACTATTTTTATGTAAAAACTAGCGGCCCGTCCCGGCTTCGCACGGGTGGCCATTTTTTTTTTAACACTGTGGGATAAATAAAGATAATTTAACTTAAATGATAAATGATTAAAGGACACAGCCCGCCCCGGCTTCGCACGGGTATTTAACAAAAATTTCAATATTAAAAATTACAATACATACTCATAAACCCTTCTATTTGCGTCAGGTTACTAAATAAAGAAAATTATAAAGAAGGTTTGAATATTCCCGTCCCGTACAGCCCGTACCCCAGTGACGCGTACAGTACATCGCTTAAGGTGAGCAGGGTGAGCGGCGACCATACAATTTTTTTCTAATACTTACATTTTTAAACTCGTGATATCTTTCGAATGAAATGTCCGAATTGAATAATTCAAAAAGTTATATAAAGCTATTGAGGTAGTCTTGAATATAAAGTTATTTATTTTGATAAGGATTAATACCAAGATACAAAAACAGAGCCTTTTCCAGCGGCGGCATTAAAAAATATTTTTTTAAATAAAACAACACTTATTGTGGCATAACTACGATAGTTAGACATATGCTGTCGCGACACTTTTTATAAATAATGATGTGTTCTGCAAAGTCGTGGAACATTACTATATTCTATCATCAATAGTTTTCGCAGCGCACGCGATATAAAGAATATTTTAGGTAATTTTTGTACACCTTGGGTTACATTATTGGAGTTTTAGTAAGGATCCCTAATTTTTTTGAAAATATTGTTTAGCCTATGTCACCCGGGGATAGTGTAGCTTTCCAACAGTGAAATAATTTTTCAAATCGGTTCAGTAGTTTCGGAGCCTATTCAATGCAAACAAACAAACAATCAAATCTTTCCTCCTTATAATATTAGTTTAAATATGGTTTTGTAAATTAAGGTTACGCTCAATTTACGACGGACTTTACCTTTTCTGCTATCTTTACCTCAGTCAGATGCTTTCTCTTCAAAGTATTGAAGAGGAAGTCTTTTTTTATAACTTTGGAATTAAGCCATTAAAAATGATTTCTGTAAAACGGTGAATACCAGTAGGTACTTTTAAGAACTTGAATAATGAGTGCACTGTCTGGTCTGGAAAGTCATGTGAGCGGCAGAATTTGTTGATAAAATAAGTAAAAAAAGTTAGAAAAACGTAGTTGTCTTACGAAAAATGTTATCATGTTAAATAAATAATATTTTATTATTAAGTAACCCTGCATCTTTAGCTTTGATTCTAGAGCTATCTATGCTTTTGTAAATATTCACATCCAAAGCAAGATTTACAGTACAAACTAATTAAAAAGATGAACTTCTTTTCAATTTAACTTAATTATTCAGACTACAATAAAGGTAAACAGAACTAGCCGCCAAGTTTGTAGATTTTAAAAACAAAGTTGTGCGCTGGCGTGAAACTGCCTGAAAACTTAAAAGCTGGTTAAGGGTATTACCTTGCTCAATGACCTTTAAGATTTGACCTCTGTACTAGTATTTGTTACTTTTGCGCCCTCTACAGACAAACGAACATACTAAAATAAAACGAACTGAAGATTAGGCAATAACACAGATGTGTCTCAGAGTTGTCAACGTTTTTGCCTATTTTATTCGCTCTTTTACGAGTCTCGAATCTATAATAAATTATTTAATAGTAAACAATTGTATTTTACCTGCTGACCTAGCTTTCATTCTACTACATGATACATTCTGAAGGTCTGATGATAACCAGGTAAGTGCTTATCGGTTCTCAGTAACGGTAATAGTTAGGATTACCTAGCTTTCAACATTTATCTAATTGAGTACGGGTGCTACTACATGATACATTCTGAAGGTCTGATGATGACCAGGTAAGTGCTTATCGGTTCTCCGTAACGGTAATAGTTAGGATTACCTAGCTTTCAACATTTATCTAATTGAGTACGGGTGCTACTACATGATACATTCTGAAGGTCTGATGATGACCAGGAAAGTGCTTATCGGTTCTCCGTAACGGTAATGGTTAGGATTACCTAGCTTTCAACATTTATCTAATTGAGCACGGGTGCTACTACATGATACATTCTGAAGGTCTGATGATGACCAGGTAAGTGCTTTTCGGTTCTCAGTAGCGGTTATAGTTAGGACTACCTAGCTTTCAACATTTATCTAATTGAGCACGGGTGCTACTACATGATACATTCTGAAGGTCTGATGATGACCAGGAAAGTGCTTATTGGTTCTCAGTAACGGTAATAGTTAGGACTACCTAGCTTTCAACATTTATCTAATTGAGCACGGGTGTTACTACATGATACTTTCTGAAGGTCTGATGATGACCAGGTAAGTGCTTATCGGTTCTCAGTAACGGTTATAGTTAGGACTACCTAGCTTTCAACATTTATCTAATTGAGCACGGGTGCTACTACATGATACATTCTGAAGGTCTGATGATGACCAGGAAAGTGCTTATTGGTTCTCAGTAGCGGTTATAGTTAGGACTACCTAGCTTTCAACATTTATCTAATTGAGCACGGGTGCTACTACATGATACATTCTGAAGGTCTGATGATGACCAGGAAAGTGCTTATTGGTTCTCAGTAACGGTAATAGTTAGGACTACCTAGCTTTCAACATTTATCTAATTGAGCACGGGTGTTACTACATGATACTTTCTGAAGGTCTGATGATGACCAGGTAAGTGCTTATCGGTTCTCCGTAACGGTAATAGTTAGGATTACCTAGCTTTCAACATTTATCTAATTGAGTACGGGTGCTACTATATGATACATTCTGAAGGTCTGATGATGACCAGGAAAGTGCTTATCGGTTCTCCGTAACGGTAATAGTTAGGATTACCTAGCTTTCAACATTTATCTAATTGAGAACGGGTGCTACTACATGATACATTCTGAAGGTCTGATGATGACCAGGAAAGTGCTTATTGGTTCTCAGTAACGGTAATAGTTAGGACTACCTAGCTTTCAACATTTATCTAATTGAGCACGGGTGTTACTACATGATACATTCTGAAGGTCTGATGATGACCAGGAAAGTGCTTATCGGTTCTCAGTAACGGTAATAGTTAGGATTACCTAGCTTTCAACATTTATCTAATTGAGCACGGGTGCTACTACATGATACATTCTGAAGGTCTGATGATGACCAGGAAAGTGCTTATCGGTTCTCCGTAACGGTAATAGTTAGGATTACCTAGCTTTCAACATTTATCTAATTGAGCACGGGTGCTACTACATGATACATTCTGAAGGTCTGATGATGACCAGGAAAGTGCTTATTGGTTCTCAGTAACGGTAATAGTTAGGACTACCTAGCTTTCAACATTTATCTAATTGAGCACGGGTGTTACTACATGATACATTCTGAAGGTCTGTTGATGACCAGGAAAGTGCTTATTGGTTCTCAGTAACGGTAATAGTTAGGACTACCTAGCTTTCAATATTTATCTGACACCTTTCAAATGAGTCCAAACACGAAGGTTCTACGTAGTGCCGTCACTGAGATCCTATACCCACCTTCGGAGTCCACCGTCAGTTAGGTGACATCATCATTCACCAAGGTCTTCATGACACCTTTCAAATGAGTCCAAACACGACGGTTCTACGTAGTGCCGTCACTGAGATCCTATACCCACCTTCGGAGTCCACCGTCAGTTAGGTGACATCATCATTCACCAAGGTCTTCATGACACCTTTCAAATGAGTCCAAACACGACGGTTCTACGTAGTGCCGTCATAGAGATCCTATACCCACCTTCGGAGTCCAGCATCAGGTAGGTAACATCATCAGTCACCAAGGTCTCCACGAGCCCTTTCAAATGAGTCCAAACACGATGGCCCTACGTAATGCAGTCACTGAGACCATATGCCCACCTTCGGAGTCCACCATCAGTTAGGTGACATCATCATTCACCAAGGTCTTCATGACACCTTTCAAATGAGTCCAAACACGACGGTTCTACGTAGTGCCGTCATAGAGATCCTATACCCACCTTCGGAGTCCAGCATCAGGTAGGTAACATCATCAGTCACCAAGGTCTCCACGAGCCCTTTCAAATGAGTCCAAACACGATGGTCCTACGTAGTGCAGTCACTGAGATCATATGCCCACCTTCGGAGTCCACCATCAGTTAGGTGACATCATCATTCACCAAGGTCTTCATGACACCTTTCAAATGAGTCCAAACACGACGGTTCTACGTAGTGCCGTCACTGAGATCCTATACCCCACCTTCGGAGTCCACCATCAGGTAGGTGACATCATCAGTCACCAAGGTCTTCATGACACCTTTCAAATGAGTCCAAACACGACGGTTCTACGTAGTGCCGTCATAGAGATCCTATACCCACCTTCGGAGTCCAGCATCAGGTAGGTGACATCATCAGTCACTAATGTCTCTATGACCCTTTCAAATGTGTCTCTATCCGTCAAACGAAATTCTCAAGATAGCTAAAAACGATAAAAAAATAAACACAACAGAAAAAAGTATTTGATAGGGTAGGTACTTATAATAGTTTTGGAGAGCTTGACCACACTTCACTTTAAATTTATTTTTATATTTAGGCATAGTCAGGCTTAGTCTATGAACACAAAATGAAATTACAATCTACTATAAATATATTAACAAGCTTAATTTCTATTTTTAATTTACCAAATATTTATATTTATACTATTTACAAAATGTTTTAATTCATAAAACATTCAAAAAGACAACTTTTGTATTTAATTTCGAAAAATTTACGCGCGTATAGCCCACCCGTCGCAAGAGTCATCGAGACACTAATGTATCGCGTCCCGTCGTTGCGCCACAGGCCTTTGCGGGGGTGCTCCAGCGGGGTACTGGTGAAGTTTCGGCTTGCTATTTATTATTTTAAAAGATTAAAGGATATTCGAAAAAAAAAACAGGTAGAATTGTGAAATACGACATTTCCTATTTTTTGGTACTCAATTGATGCCAAACTATTAAGCCGTTACATAGAACATTTACAATTTAGGTTTAAGAAGGACCTATTTACTACAATTTATTCCTAAAATTTGGGAATGTTTATTAAAATTTTAAACAGGAAGATGCATTTATGATGACCCTAAGTATAACATATATTTTTTATATGGAAAACGCCTAAAAGGATTCATCTACAAACTTCTTTTAACATACGGTGTTTTTGGGATTTGAGCAATGTAATCCCCTTAAGCTAGTGTACGTACGGGGTTGTAATTTATCTTGTTGAACTGACTGCGTTATTCATGGATTTTTAATCAATGCAGCATTTCATACACGGTGTAAATCACCTCATCACGAAGCCGTCAACCAAGCATTTTGTACATGAAACTAAGTAACTTTACGCAAAAATTATTGCTGGGAAACGACTTTGTTTTGGGGGGTGTAAAATCACGTTTTGTGATAGAACTCAATGTAACGCACTCCAAACATTGTGCTGATGGACGGATTGAATAGTACGGGGGTCGTGGAGGTGTTTAAAGTAAAAAGCTTTCATTAAAAACTTGTATTTAAAAAAATACCCTTCAAAAAGTTGGAACTTTGACCCCTAATATCTCCGTAACTAGAAGGTTCCCAGGTATGATGTAGAACAAAAAAATGATCGCAATGACAGGGAGAACCAGTGCCTTTCGGCTTCGTTAAGAGGTGTTTTACACCCTTTATAAACTTTCAAGTCCTTATTTACCGAAATAACTGAACCAATTTTAATGAAACTCCAATACACATAAGCAGGATACGTAGGTCTAAAAGTAACCAAAAACATTTTCGAAATGTCTTTAAAAAAAAAAGATAACTGTAATAAATTTATAATCGGTCTAATTTAGCTGTAACACTATTTTTCGAAAATGTTTTTTAGTAACTTTTTAGACCTTTTTATCTTGCTTATTCTATGAAACTTTTTATGAATTCGTTTCGGAAAATAGGACTTGAAAGTTTGTATGAAATGTCGTAAGTCGTAAACTCTCTTAAAGGCATATTTTTGACGACACGGTTGGCGCAGTGGTTGAGCGATCGACTGCTGCGCTGCGTGTCGCGGGTTCGATCCCCGCACGGAACAAATATTTGTATGGCCTACAGATAGTTGTTCCGGGTCTGGCTGTTTGTGTATGTGAGTTTAAATGTTTGTAAACGCACCCACGATACAGGAGAAATACGTAGTGTGGGGCAAAGTATAAAAAAAAAAAAAAAAAAATGAAATTTCCCAATGTATTGTTGCCACGACTAAGTCACACATGACTTATTTTTATGTATACTATATAAAAACTGGACTGCCACGTTAGTCCAGTGACATGTCTTTGGTTCGATTCCCACGCCGGGCAAAGTGTTAGGGTTTTCCATCAGGAATTTATCAGTAGCAGCCACGAAGTCTGGATTTTTGCCCGGTTGATGTAAATAGGTTCGCCCGCTATTTCATGGGACTTAAACCTAACTAGCGAAATGTGGGTGTACTATTAGGTACACCTCTGCTGAACCATTCTGGGATTACAGGCGTAATGTTATGTTATGTCTATGGAAATCATTCCGTAGATGGGAAAGTTACCGCCTGTTGCTGTTTTCGATTTAGCGTCTATGCTGCGATCAAAGAATAGTTGATACTTTAAAATGTTTTGGTACTAAAACTCTCATTATATGAAAATTAACCTTATTATTTGCCCTATACATTTTGACAATCCAACGTGTAATTTGACTTTAAGTTAGGTAAGTTACATAACATAATAATAAGATAAGATAATAAGATAAGTCGAAAACGGTGAAGGAAAACATCGTGAGGAAACCGGCATGTCCTAGAAATAAAAATTCGAAGACATGTGACATCTACCAATCCGCACTGGGCCCGCATGGTGGCCCACTGCCTTTCATAGGGAGGAGGCCTGTGTCCCAGCAGTGGGAACATTATAGGTTGATGATGATGAAGATGATAGGATAAGTCTAAAATATTAACTTATAAATACGTCCCACACGAAGCACTCAACTCATATCAGATTTTCACAACAAGGAGACGAGATTCTATAGACACCTATCAACACACCCAGAACCAACAACCTGACACCGACATCGATCACAATATCAGTACAGTAACACAAACAACAGTTTTAGTTTATAGCTCGTCGCATATTGCTGGCTGTAATATCAGCCCGTATATTGTATGCCGTAAGCTGACATCAGACAACACGTTGGCAGGCACTCCTGCGAAATTGGAAGAGAAAATAAACTGGAAACTTCACGTTCACTACAAGATTACACCTGAGAAGGATGCAAACATGATTTTGGGGAGGTGATGTCGGGAGTGTAAGTTTGGTTGCAAATAGTTTTATTTTTGGATGATAGACAATGTCGATTAAGAGCGTTCATACCTTGCGGCATTTCATAAAAACTTTCAAGTCTTTATTTAACGAAATGAATGAAACGATTTTAATTAAACTTCATATGCATAAGCAAAAAGTTCTAAAAAGTTACTAAAAAAAAAATTCGAAATGTCTTAAAAAAAGATAATTGGAAATTTCATTTAATGTTTCTGTATATAATTTATAATCGGTCGAAAATGTTGTTTAATAACTTTTTAGACCTATGTATCCTGCTTATGCATATGGAGTTTCATTCAAATCGGTTCACGCATTTCGGAAAATAAAGAATTGAAAGATTGTATGAAATGTCGTGAGCCGTAAACGCTCTTAATCACAGACAGTAGGTTTTAATGAAATATTGAATTTCATTAAAACCTACTGTCTGTGAAAAAGGTTGAAAATTACAATATTAATCAAACAGAAAATGTTTTACAGTTACAGTAAGTAATGGCCAATAACCCGGAATTAATACAAATCAAAAATTTCCAAAAACTAGTTTGACAACGATTGTTTTAATTGATTATATTCTACAGATTTAATGTAAATTAAAGCCAAAATAGGCTATGATAAATGGTAGTCTTTACTCTTTCAACCCAACCCAACAATTGGACTACCAACGCTAAAACAAACGCAATTGATCGACGTTTACAATAAACCGAGATAATACTAATAAAGACAGATAAATGTAATAATGTCTTCTATAAAACACTATCAATTTATGTCTCAAAAGAAAAACCTAAATAAAATCATCACCTACAAAACACAATAGATAAACAACTTTAAAAACAGCTCACGCAACGCGCTGAAAGAGATAACATTACCAAGAAAAAGGTTTCAGTGTGAGGCCCGAATTCTCTTTATTATTTACAAGTAATTTTCCGGCAACTACCTCGGAGCATTGCTTTGATTCTAACGTAAAGTGAACGTTACCGAACTTGGTGGAAACGTGTCATGTGATACCTAAGAAACTTGGGTAAAGTTTAGTTTTTTTTTCTTTACTTTTTGTAACTGTAACGTAAAGTTCTGTGTTTCTTTGAATTTTTGTTGTCCAACCTGTCTGGGTTAGTTATAAAGAAAATAATTACCTATGTTATTTTTCTCTTAAAGCTCGATGCACGAGTGAGTAAAAAAAAACTGCTAAATGTGAACCCACGGCTTACTGCTCGTAAGTCGGTGCTCCTACCACTGGGCCACCGATGCCATCTTGTAATACATACTTAATACCAAAGTGCAAAAATACATTGTTGCTAAAACCCATAATGAATCTATAAAGTCACTATCAATTTTTACTGAAGCTGTAAATATCTACTAGTGAAGTTCATCGCACTATAAAACCCGGTTTAAAATTCGTAGCATGTACTTAACCCGTTATTCACAAGTGCATCGAAATCTTTTGATGGAAAATTTCGTAGCGATAAGTTAATTCTGTAGTTTTGGAAAATGACTAGTAGAATAAGTTATTGACTTTTTAGGCTTTCCTCATCCCCAATAGTAAAGGGAGGATCCTCTGACCAGACAGGTGTGTAAAAATCCCCGACACAAAAACCTCTAAAAACCATAAAAATAAATTAATCCAAGCGTAGTTTGTGCCCTAAGTAGACCGCTTAGAACAAGATAAAACAAGGCGGACCCCCGACGCTACGACGCTTATTTTTATTTAATTTAATTTTTATTTCATGCTTTTTAGCTTTGATTATCCCACTTCTGGGCATTTACCTCCCCCATTCCTTCCACTTTTCTAGGTGTTGCGCCTCTTCTCGCCAATAAAGGAAATAACAAAAAGCGGAAAAATTATAACTTAAAAAAAATCCAGAGCCTTAAGGGGGAGGGGGGGTGCAGCCGACCCTCCTGGAGATGCTCATGGTGACAAGTGACAAGATTTCAAATTTAGAATCGATCAGACCTGTTGAAGCTGTTTATATCCCTTCATGAACTAAAAAAGAGGTGATGATCTTCAAACGGCAGAGAAGATTTTCTCGAAACATAGCTAAGAACACTCTCTATTAACATACCTTTCAAACGAAACCAACTTTATCAAAGTCGGTTCATCCATTCAGGAGCTATGATGCCACAAACACACAGATACACACGTCGAACTTATAACACCCTTCTTTTTTGGTCGGGGGTTAAAAACCAAAGGCCAATTAAATATTCCACACATCGGGCACGTTATTCGTGTACTAATTACGTTAATTTTGCGTGACTCCGTCAAGCGGTTCCTGCGATAATTGTTAAACTATTATGAACCTTTCCCGTCGGGAAACTGCTGTATTCTTAACAAGGTGATTTAATTTAACCACCAATGAATTTGTGATACTGTTTACACGAGTATCTTAATACATCAGTTTTTTTTTAATTATCATTGAGACTAAACTTTAGACCAACGATTTCTACTATCCAACCGAGGTACACCATTATTTGAATATTAGATTAGACTAGTTTTGGAAATTATTAATTGTAAAGGTCATCATCATCATCATTTCAGCCGAAAGACGTCCACTGCTGGACATAGGCCTCCCCCAAGTGTCGCCACATTGACCGGTCCCGTGCGCTTCGCATCTAGCGGATCCCCGCAACCTTCACCAGGTCATCGGTCCACCTAGTAGGAGGCATTCCAACGCTTCGTCTTCCGGTTCGCGGTCGCCATTCCAGAACTTTTCGGCCCCATCGCCCATCCGTTCTGCGAGCAATGTGCCATTCTTCGGACTACGTCGGTAACCTTGGTTCTCTTGCCGATGTCCTCATTTCTGATTCGATCACGCAAGGAAACTCCGAGCATAGCCCTCTCCATTGTCCTTTGGGAGACTTTAAACCTTCTGATGAGGCCCATTGTTAGCGACCACGTTTCGGTTCCGTATGTAATCGCTGGCAATACACACTGGTCATAGACTTTCGTCTTGCTTGAGACACTGCGGTAAATTGTAAAGGAGATTTCCTTAATTTAATTCAGTAATAACGTTTATTATCAAGCACGTAGTAACGTATTACCCGGTACTACCTAGGTTGTGGAGGCCAGATAGCCAGTCGCTCCATGTAAAATGCTGGTATTTAGCTGCATCTGGTTAGACTGGAAGCCGACCCAACGTAGTTAGGAAAGGCTAGGCAGAGTATGATGATACAGCACTCAGTGACCGATAGGTATGTTTTTACGCGAGTCGATACTACAACTTCGTATCAAGAACCACAAAGTATCTAAAAATACCTCTTTCCTGTTTTTACGGCAACAGATATCACGAAACTATTTATATATGGGGAAGGGTCAGAAAGCCGATTATAGGTCGCCTTAGGAACGGAAAGCTTTCGCTTGTAAGCCACTAATGTGACTGGCTTATGAAGGACAAACTTATGATAACTCCGTTGATAGAATATAGGGCGATAACCCTGTTATATTGAATATGGCTTGATTTTAAAAGGAATTACATCGTGGGTCTAGTTAAAGCTTGAGATGAGATGACTCTTATTTGGATTAAACATGGCAAGATCTTTGTACGCGAGAGAGAAGGATAAAAACACTTCGAAGTTAAGACTGATGCGGACCTTTCTACCATTTTGAAGTCCGCATGACTATACTCAATCTCGGATTATATAACCAAATTACCCGCATTGCCGTTTAGTGTTTATTACTGTTTTCTGTTCCATATGTTTTTTAGTTATTTTAATTACCTGTATTTCTTCATGTTAATATTGTTTAACTCCATAATTTTTATTAACAATCAGTTGTACACTATTTCATTACGCGACACACAACTCCTTTACTATAATTTTACATTAACACTACATTTCACATACCGTATGTCTTACAATTATATGACACACCGTCTTGCCCTCTACTGTATTAGAATACTACCTAATCCTGAAGCTATTCAATATACAACTAAGTTTATTCAAAATAAATTCAAATCCATACCCTGCACAGATATAAGCTTAGAGCTGACCCTACAAAGGATTTCCTTCTTAAATTCATATAATCATTATGGATGATCTAAACATAATTAATACAGAGATCGAAAAACTTTCTGTTTTAGAAAGTTTTGTCTGCTCTCCGGAGGCAAGTGTTAAGTATTTGAGTAAACCCGAATGCACACTTAAAATCCTACATGTCAATATTCGAAGCATCAAGCGTAACTTTGACAATCTGACATTGTTATTAGGCAGATTGAGTTATACGCTGGATGTTATTGTATTGTCTGAATGCTGGTTGAGCAAATGTCCGAATATTCCCCCTCTATCAGGCTACAATACTTGTACCACTTCCTTTAAAAACCAAAACGATGGAGTAGTCACCTACGTCAGAAAGGATTTACAATACTCTTCTGAAACTCCCTCGGTTAATGACGCAAATTGTTTGGTACTGAAATTCTCTGACAAGGTTGCAATTGTCGCGGTATATAGATCACCCTCGATTAAAGATCTCAATCCATTTCTCAACAGCCTAGATGCGTTGCTCCACCACTTAGGAAAATTCAAGACTATCTCTCTTATCGGAGATATAAATATTAATATTGCATCTACGAGTGTGGATCCAAATTGTGATGAATATTTAAACATTGCTGCATCACACGCTATGCTTCCCGCACATTCTTTCCCTACCAGGCTTGCTAATTGTCTAGACCATGTATTGCTGAAGTCGACACACACTGCCACAACTTTGGTATTAGAATGCGACATAACTGACCATTCTCCTGTTGTACTGTTTTGTAATCCTGATATCACAATAAATACACGAAAACATTCGGTCACCAAAAATGATATTGCTAAAGTGAAATCAGACATTGAAAATGCAGACTTTTCTATAATTCTTAATTCAAATAACCCAAATTTTGCTGCCGAAACTTTCGTATCTCTAATATCCTCTTCAGTAAACCTCCATACAAGTTCTTCGGTCATTCCTAGTAGAAGGCGCATCATCAAGCCTTGGATTACCCCTGGCCTCATTTTTTTTTTTTTTTTTGCGGATGGTAAATCATCAAATGACTTCTCCCGCTCTGGACGGAGCGGGAGGGAGTGTCAGACTTGACTGACTAAAACCCACCCATGTTCCTTCTAAGCCCTTTGTGTTCCAGGGCCGCGGTATCTCTTTCGAACAACCCGCCGCCCTGGCGGGCATCGGCCCTCTCGGGCCCCTTCCTGTTTGCTGACATCTCCTTGAGGCGCGCGTGGAACACGTACGCGCCGTCGACACGGCCTGTCGTCATGAGACGGACGGACGGTGAGCTAGCCCATTACTCACCGTCCACAGGCTCGCGCCTACGGTGGCCGGGGGCCACTGGTTGCCCCCCGACGCCCGGGGCGTCTCCCGCGGCGGCTGGGACGTGAGGTTCTTTCCCTCTCACGTTCCGCCACCTCCTTCGCTAGCATGACTGGGAAGGAGGCGACGGCATCCCATTCCCTCTCGCTCCGGACCATGGATTGAACCAGGGCCGGACGCGAGAGGTCGTCGCCGCCAATCGCCGCTACGAGGACACGGCGGTGCTCAGCCCAAGCGGGGCAGAGCTCCACGGTGTGCTCCACCGTGTCCTCCGGCCGATCCTCGCAATGGTAACACCCGGGCGTTTCCTCCGGCCCGATTCGGTGCAGGAACCTCCCGAAACAACCGTGTCCGGTGAGGACCTGCGTCAGGCGGAAGGTGAGGGCGCCGTGCCGCCTCTCTAGCCACTCCTCAAAGAGGGGACTTATCGCCACTATTGTTGCGTGCCCTGCACGTGGTTGCGACAGTCGCTGTCTCCATGTCGCCATGAGATCACGCCGGAGGTCTGTCCGCTGAGCGACAATTTGCCGCGGCAGCGGAGTTTCCCCCGACGTAGTGCCTCCGCGCGCCATTCGTGCAGGCGCGCGAGGACTATCGCCTCCAGATCCCATGGCGGCAATCCGGCCAAGAGGCTCGCCGCCTCGCCGGAGATCGTACGGTACCCCCGGACCAGCCTTACGGCTACCACCTTCTGGGGCGCGTTCAGGTAATGGGCGGCTCGCCGCCTCAAAGAACGCGCCCACACCGGGGCCCCGTAAAGGGCCATGGACCGCACGACCCCCGCATAGAGCCTCCGGCAGGAGGCGTTTGGACCCCCTAGGTTGGGCAAGAGCCGCTTGAATGCAGCCCCTGCCCGTTCCAGTTTGGGGGCCAAACGTCGGAAATGCTCCACGAAGTTCCACCGGCTGTCGAGGACAAGCCCTAGGTACTTCAGCGTCGACTCGACGCCGATGGGAACCCCTCCTACCGTCAGTATGGATCCCGACGGTGGCGCATTCCGAGGCCCATGAAAGCACATGACCTCGGACTTGTGCAATGCCACCTCGAGACCCAGTTGCCGGATTCTCTCCACGACTATCGCAACCCCGCGTGTCATTAATTCGGCCGCCGCCTCGTGCGACCTCCCCTGTGCCAGCACCAGCGTATCGTCAGCGTAGCAAACTACGCTGACACCGCTAGGGAGGTCAGCGCGCAGCACCCAGTCGTAGCCGATGTTCCACAAGGGTGGCCCCAGAACCGATCCCTGTGGAACACCGCACGACACCTCTCGCCGATTCCATTCTCCGGTGCGACCGGGGTAGATGACGGCCCTATCCGTCAGGTAGTCCCCGACCACACGACGAAGGTAGGTCGGCACCCGATGATACCGAAGTGCCTCCCTTATGCAGCTCCAGTGCATGGTGTTAAAGGCGTTGGCGATGTCAAGAGACACCGCCAAGACGACCCCACCCCGAGACACTGCATCCATCGTCGTGAGAGCCCTCACGCGCATGATGGCGTCCACCGTCGAGCGCCCCCTGCGGAAACCAAATTGGTGTTCCGCAAGGTCCGGCCCCATCCCCACAAGGTGCCCGGCGAGGCGGTTCGCAATGACTCTTTCAAAGAGCTTGCCCACCTCGTCGAGCAACACAATGGGCCGGTATGCGGACGGAGAGTCCGCAGGGCGCCCCGGCTTCCGGATGAGGACCAGCTTCCCCGTCTTCCAACGAAGCGGGAACTGGCCTCTCTCCAAGCATGCGCTTAAGAGCCCTTCCAGTCGGGGCCCGAGAGCCTCCGAGGCCAGGACCCAGGCTTTGCCAGGCAAGCCATCGGGTCCCGGGGCGGTATTTTTGGCTTTAAGCCTGCCTATCGCCACTCTCAGGTCTACTCCGGTCACTTCCGGAATGTCGTCATCGTCCTCGATATGGTCCACATCTGGCACCGCAAGCGGCGGAGCCATAGGCGGGGGAGGATGTTCCCCTCGCAGAGGGAACAGAGCGCTCACCACGTCCTCCACGAGCTGAGGGCACCCCTGGCCTCCTCAGATGTATTCGACAAAGAGATAAATTACATAAAACCTCCAAGAAACACCCAGAAAACGACACCCATAAAACTATTTATCTTCGCTATCGAACTCTCTGCAATAATTTACTAAAGAAGCTCAAACGCGAATATGAAAAGTTAGAATTCCAGAAGGCAGGTAGGAACCCTAAGGCAACCTGGAAAGTCAATAAAGAAATATCCCATTTGGACAAGGGTAGAACTTTTTCTTCAGAGCTACTAAAATGTGAAAACGACCCTCTTCTCTTTGTCAATCAGGTAAACCATTACTTTGCAAATGTGGGCAGCGCGCTCGCATCCAAGTTCTCTAATTCTCCATCACAAAATAACTGTTCAGACCTTCACGTTTCACCCCAGGTAGCTAGCTCTTCTACAAAAGCCCCGCTGGAATCGATGGTCATGTTCGACGTCGATGAAACCGAAATTGAAAGCATTATTTTAAATCTCAAAGATGAATGTGCTGTCGGTTATGATAGAATACCATCCGCAATTATCAAGGCCTCAAAAGATACAATCATCCCTCTCCTTGTCCACATATTTAATCTCTCTCTATCCTCTGGTATTTTCCCGGATGTTTTCAAAACTGCCATAGTTACAAGAGAGGAGACAAGGATCTTGTTTCCAATTACAGGCCTATATCCGTCCTTTCAACCATCTCAAAAATCTTTGAGAAAGTTATCAACGCGAGGCTTGTGAAATATTTAGCTAAATTTAGTATCCTGGCCGAAAATCAATATGGTTTCAGAGCGGGGAAATCAACAGAGGACGCTACCTTGGAGCTCACAAGTACAATAGTCGCTCACATTAATAATAACCAGAAGTCTCTTGGTGTCTTCCTAGACCTCTCGAAGGCGTTCGACACCGTCTCTGTATCCAAATTGATTTACAAGCTGGAACAGATTGGCATACGTGGAATTGCCCTCGAAATCTTTCGTAGCTACTTATCGGGGCGTAAACAGGTTGTGAAGGTTGGACCATTTATGAGTGATGAAGAAAATTTGTTCTATGGGGTCCCTCAGGGCAGTGTCCTAGGACCAACCCTCTTCCTCATATATGTCAATGAGTTGTGTCAGTTATCTCTTCCAAACACAAAAATTATAACGTATGCGGATGACACAGCTCTTATAATCCATGGCAAGGACTGGTCTGAGGTTCGTGAAAAGGCAGAATTGGCAATGAGCACGGTTATGAGGTGGTTAACCTCTAACGTGCTCACACTCAACATCTCCAAGACTAAGTTTATCCCCTTCACCCCGAGTATTCTTAGCCAACCGCCTTTGTCGTTTGAGATAAGGACCCATGTCTGTACTAACCCAGTCGCCAATACTTGTAACTGTGCCCAAATAGAACGTTTTGATAGCATAAAATACCTTGGAGTAATATTAGACAATCTTTTGACATGGAAGAAACAGATTAACTCAGTTGTGGCTCGAGTCAGAAGATTAATATACTTATTTAAAAAACTTCGAGCGGCTGCTGATATCCAATGCCTTAGAATGGTCTACTTTGCACTCGTTCAATCAATTCTCGGTTACTGCATAACCACGTGGGGGGGAGCGCACAAGACTACCATGCTGCGGCTAGAGAGGGCTCAGAGAGCAGTTTTAAAAGTACTCACAAAGAAACCTATTAGATTTCCGACTTCTGAGCTTTATTCACTTTGTGAGGTACTCTCAGTGAGACAGCTGTTCGTGCTACAAACAGTTATTAGGAAGCACCTACTTCTCCCATACGAACCTCAGTCCCTTCCAAAGAAGCGTCGTCGTACCGACAGAGTCTGTAAGACTGAACACTGCAGGTTAGCGATGGTCAGTCGCCACTTCACTCACACCAGCTCTAAACTTTATAATGCCATAAATATAAAAATTAAAATATACCCTATGACTAAGAATGTATTAAAGAGAAATGTGACCAACTGGATTAAGAGCTTGTCCTACGATGAGACTGAGCAACTTATGGTGTCATAAACGCGGTAGACACACACACACATACACACACAAACACACACTTACATACACACGTAAATACACACTTCATCCTCACATCATACAACATAGTAACCACTTAGTGTACTATTTATTTTATTTGTACTTTTTTCATTTCTTTTTATAATTCTTAATTTATAATTTTACTTCTTTTAGGTTAATCTGGAACAATGTCTATGATTGTATTTATTTAGAATTGGGCGTTGATAGCTGCGCCACAGTACTTTACTTTTGTAGCTATCTTCGTTTTTCCTGTGTAATCTGTAAACTTAAGTTGTTCCAAATAAACTTTTATTATTATTATTTGCTAAATATTTTTTAAAGTATTTATTTTTTCAGAGATGATCAAATCTCAGCAACTACCTCACTTTTCTATCTACCTATTTGATTTTGTAACATTAAAAGTGAATCACCAATAATTTTGCATAAACCTTTATTTAGTTTCAGCATAACTTATTTAAATCCGCTGCAAACATTATCTGGCATCATTAGTTCCTCCAAAACCGATTGCAAGTGTGGCGCTTCAGATCAAGCTATGACTCACCTGCTGGAGTGTCCCAGGAGTCCGTATACCTGCGCTCACGAAGACCTGAATAAAGCCTCGGATGTTGCAATAAACGTGGTCACCAACTGGGCCAGAACTGTCCAGAAGAAGAAGGAAAACTTATTCGACAAGAAATGTAATCTCACTTAAAATTTAGTAATATTTAATGTAAATCGTGTACAACTTACAAGAAAATGAATGAATGAACTGACAATTACCCCAGCACAAACTGAGTATTTATAAACTATATTATTTATAAATACTCAACAGGAAATCAACGAAACCACAAATCCTTTAAACGAACTCCCGTAACAATGTACCTGCACAACTACCCACAAATGTTTTTTTTGGTTAACCACTAGTAACGATAGTAAGTTATATATATATATATATATATAAATACTTGTAATCCGCGAAGGATTATGCAGAGGTATACTTAATAGAGTAGAGAGACAGTTTTGCCCTTCCTGAGAATCGAACCCAGAACCTCATGTTCAACAGTCGCGGTTGTGACCACTAAGATCAACGACCAACCAGTAACAAAAGTAAGTTAATACATAATTAATTTTGCAAAATTAATCTCTGGAAGTAAATAACTCTGGTCTCGGAAAATCTAAGTAATATAAGTTTTTATGATGCCTACGAGTTACTTATTCATATTAGGTAGTAATAAAAAGTACATAAATGCGACGGTGTATAAAGGGGGGCGTAATATAAGTTTTCCCAAACGGCTAACTTGACGGAGAGGCTCTTATAGGTATCGGATTTGCTTGACACTATACAGGGAAGGATACAAATATCAGTAATATGGGTACTCGGAAAAGACAACTCTTTTATGAGCATTTATTTTTGCAAATACCTACTGTCTATGTGTCTTGTGTGTGACATACTTGGCCACCCCTTTGTCATAACCAAAATGATTGTAATAAGTGGCAAAGACTTACAAAAATACATTCATTTTGTTTAAATATAGGTTAGGTAATCTAGACGCATTGCAAGTCACCATCCTTACCATATTGCTATTACAACAATTCGCATTAAGAGTTTTCAAACGTCTTTCTTATGCGCACAGCAAAGGAGTGGAACGCTCTGCCTGCGTCTATGTTTCCGAACGCTTACAATCCTAATTTCTTCAAAGTTGAACAGGCTTCTTCTGGGTAAGCTCGTACCATCGTCGACTTTGTCTCCGTCATCTCTGACCTAGACTAGAGTCAAGAGCAAACACATCCCAAATAAAAAAAAAAAAACTGTTTAAATTCTATACTAGGCTATAATCACGTCCATGCCTAAAGGGTCTCATGCTGCGAAATTCATGCCAAATCTTTTTTCAGAGTTCTAAATCTTCAAAAATGGTAATCCCAAACACAAAAGCTTTTAAACTTTGACCCACAAAAGAATACTCGCATCGTATTCTTACAGATTTTGGTCCTCAAAGCGGCAGTTTGACACTGACGCCCCCATAAGCTGAGCTTCATCACCGGTCCCATAAGACCCATAACACCGTGTCTACTGCCTAACACGTAGGAGTATGAATAAGTTATAGAGTGTCTTATGTCGTATTTTAATAGACTTTGTAATTTTGCGTGATAAAGAAAAGACAAACAAAAACCTTTATTTGCTCCAAATGTGATGCATAATAAAAAATAAAGCACACTGCTAACACAAAATGAAACGTGCTGGAGGAATTTATACGTCGCATTTGAAAATACGGGATTCTAAATAGAAACTAAATCTTAAATTGTAATAAAAAAAAACCTATGCATTCAATATGAAGTAATTTTTTTTAAATCTATTGCTCATACCCCACAAAATTTTCTTACTATTTGCTACTAAATTGACATATTAAAATATACTTCTTTTAGGTCACTTTAAGAGACCAGTTTTTGTCTTTTAACAGAACATAATAATATCAGATGATCAGCCTGAAAATAACATAGACACAATAGTGTTTTCATAATTGCACGTTCAGAAGCACACGTTTACACTCTGCACCTTGTTGAATTCATACCCTGAGACCGTCATATCTTGGGGCCTTACGCGGAGAACTTTACGAATGGGCAATAGTATTCGTTTCATTGCACCCGGGTGCCTACTGGCGCGATATCTACTCCAAACTGGGCTGTTTTACAAAGACATCGTTTTAATTCTGTCAACTTTGAAGGTACTTCTTAAGTACTAACAGGTGATACATAGTTTTATTTTTGTCATAATTAAATAATACACTTATTTGATGCTTTCTCCGCTTATCTGGATAAGTATTGTATGTATTGTATAGCGGGCTGGTTTCCGCAACTCCACGTCTAAAGCGCGTATTTTGCGTACGGATCTTGTTATGTAATAATTGTTTGTCTTTGATAATGCCGAAAACTGTAAAAGTTTATTTTAAAACGTCTCGAAAAATAAAACTACCAGAGTGGGAGACCAAAGCGAGGAGCTCGTGGCTAAATAATAACAGCCGCCCGGGTCGATCTTTAAGGTTAAGCCGTGCTTGCCGAGGTTGGTCCGTGGATGGGTGACCATAATTACATACCGAGTTTCCTCCGTGCCTCGGAAAGCACGTTAAGCCGTTGGTCCCGGCTGTCATTTGTAGATCTTTGACAGTCGTTACGAGTAGTCAGAAGCCAAAAAAAAGTCTGACATCCAGTATTACCAAGGGGTATCGTATTACCCAGTTACTGGGTTGTGGAGGTCAGATAGGCAGTCGCTTCATGTAAAATACTGGTACTCAGCTGCATCCGGTTAGACTGGAAGCCGACCCCAAGATAGTTTGGGAAAAGGCTGGGCAGATGAGTTGGAGACCAAAGCGAAAAATTCCTTGTTATGTATAAAAAAAACATTAATTGCTAGAAATATTACTGTTCGTCCTATAAATATCTCAGTCCAACGACATCGAAGAAAGTTTATCTATAAACTAAACACTTCCCTGTATCTACACCAAACTCAACCAACATACAGACAACCACCTAACTACAATAATGCAAATCCGTACTGCATTCAAAGTGACACCTGATGCCATCGAATGCAACTCCCTGCCTCAGGGACTACTTCGCTACGTGTACCAAATGGACCTCGCTAGCATACGAGCTCGTTCTTCGTTTTGGACCATTAGAAGCGAATGAAGGAAACAAAGTGAAGTATTGCCGCCTTAATGCACAAAGAACCGTGGTATGTAAGTTGCAGCTGCCACCTACGTGAAAAGTTAAAAGGCGGAACCTATATTTATCGAATTTTAGTGAAGGAAAAACTTTGTAATTGCATCTTGGAAATGGATAATCGATTTGATATCATAAATCCGTTTAGAATGTTATATGAGCACTATGTTGCTTTGATTCGAAGATTGCAAATAGGGGCATACGAAACCCCGTTTCGCTCACATAGTAAAACTGGTTTTTCCTGAGTTTTAATAATTGCAAAGTATCATACTGTTCAGTATTCTTTACATAAAAAAGAATATCAAAAATCAATATGGACACGTTTGATGAACTGGTATGGAAACCACTTACGATAGCAGACGGATTGATAGTCACCTATAATATAGCTATGCAAGTATCTTCTGACCCGTTGCGAACATCGGAACAAAACAACCAACTAGCTTTTCGATACACACTTTACAAAAAATTACCAACAATGCCTGTCAATATGGATGTGTAGATAGGTTTTATCACATAGTAAAAATATCTATTCCACGAGTAAATCGCTTTAAAATAAATTAGTGCATATGATGGGTACTGTAGACTATGCCTGTGTTAAAGACATGACAATTCCCAAAATATTCAGTCACACACATCCTATCGCACAAACTCCTTTGCCTATCAAAACAACCCTAAAACCGGCCAGCAGACCAATAAATATTCACCAAGCTACTGCTATCATGTTATGTGCAATGTAAATTCAGGACTGAAACATTTAGACCACGTAGTAACCCTCGGTTGGGGATACGGAACCCTTTTGTCGCGATGCGTCTGGAATGCGATACTGGGCTGTATCGGACTGCTTTTGTTTTTATTTATATCTTGTTGATTTTTGTGAAGATGTGGTAGTAAGTGATGGGTGTGTATTTCTATTACATGATTAAAGTTCAGTCCAAAATAACCAAGACGTAACATTTTTTTTTTTTTGTTGTAAGGAATATTTAAAAATGTAATAAATTTGTGAAGAAATACACAAAGGAACATAATAATTGAAATATGAAAACTTACTCCTCGGGTAAGTTTGTTGGAAAACATCAATTTAAGAGAGTAATATTTTGATTGTTTGCCGAGTGTATTGTCGATGCTGCCGCGTGCGATAACACACCCGCCCTGTTTCTCGCTCCAAACTAGCAAATGACGGTTCTGCGCGACGAAAAAGGACAGAAGCATGGAAAAATGCGAGACCGTGCTGATAGATGATGCTCAACCCTTACACACTACAACTACTACTAACGTACTATTTTAAAGTCAGACTAATTTGCTTGGAACCTAGTCTGTCAGTCTCAGTTATTATTGTATGGTTTCTTGTATTAGGGAATATTATGTATTATAATATATATTAGTTTATTTGAACAGTATATATATGTATTAGTATGTACCTATTTATGTATATCAGTTTATGTTAGCTAAATGGTATTTTTCTTATTATTATTTTTTGTACTCTACCACAATGCTGTCCTATTTGACCCAAAGGTTTACTGGTAGAGAATGCCTTGTGGCATTAAGTCCGCGTATGTACAGTCGACATCAGAAGTCGGTTAACACTCATCAATATTACACCAAGTTTTGTGCTGCTCAGTGTGATCTGATGTAATATTGTTTTGTAAATTTGTGTAACCATTGATGAAAGTATTGTTTTGTATTTTACTCCAGTCTGTTAATATGGATCGTTCATAATCTAAGATGTCTTATAATTTTGGATATGTATAGCCACTTTAATTGCTGACCGTACCACCTATGTACGTGAAGTTTAAATAAATAAATAAATATCCTCCTTGAGTATTTGGAAAGTTGCTTACGTTGAAATTACTTGAAACAAGACGGTAATTAGCACATGGCCATTGTTATAAACGACATATAAACTTAAAAAGACTAGATAAATCTTTAGGAAAGGTACAACATAAAGGATACACGCACAATTTTCCCATATACTTATTCGAATAGTCGTACTCAAAAATCACTGCAAAAAAACCGCAGTAAAATAAACCAGCTCTCATTTATTATACAGTACATCTAGTCACCTTTAAACCCCAACCAATTTATTGGGACGACATCCGGATAACCACAATGATGTTGACAAATCGTCCAGCCACAATGTTCCGCCTTTTTGATGTTCGATCTTTTAGCCATAGTTATCGAACGAATCGAGTTCGAACTCGAATGATGCGACTTATCGATGCACCCCAAATGATGCGAGTTTTCGATGAACCTCAAATGATGCGAGTTTTGGATAAACTCGAATGTTTTGATGTAGGTATTCATAAAAGTTCATCCGTTATGGGTATACACATTGTCTTTCTATGATTTTGAAATAAAATTGATTAAATAAAATGAGACATTCTTGTAAGATTATGTTTGTCTTTTCAATTACTTATTCATATCTTATTGCCACAAATAAAGGTAAATATAAATTGCTGTTACATAATACATATGACAAATATTACAGGTAGGTATGAGCAGCGTCCGAGTACATTTTACCTATACTCATAATATTTTATAGAGATAGATAAAGTTTGTGTGTTTGTAAGTATCGTGGTCCACAAATTTAAAGTCGCTCAACGTGCTATGGAAAGGGTTATGCTTGAGGTTTCTCTGAAAGATCGAGTTCGTAACGAGGTGATCCGACAGAGAACCAAGGTTATCGACATAGCCCACCGCATAAGCACGCTGAAGTGGCAATGGGCCGGCCATATTACCCGAAGAACCGATAACCGTTGGAGTAGACGAGTTCTTGAGTGGAGACCACGGATCGGTAAACGTAGCGTAGGACGTCCTCAGACTCGGTGGAGCGATGATCTTCGCAAGGCTGCTGGCAAGAGCTGGATGAGAGTGGCCGGAGATCGTGCTCAGTGGCGTGTCATGGAAGAGGCCTATGTCCAGCAGTGGACGAATACAGGCTGATGATGATGATGATGAAGTATCGGTGTAGGGGGTTATCTTTGGAACTACTGATCCGTTTCCGAAAATACTTTAGCAAATGGAAATACTACGTTCTGCTCGAGAGTTACATTATAAGCGTTCCCGTGGCATAATTTCTTACCATAACGGTAGCGAAGCGGTGGGCAAAAGCTAATTTTGTAATATACCTACTATTTGTGTTGCATCCACAACATAAGCAACGATTCTGATATTAATTATGTATATTTAATTTAAATTTAATCATAATTACTCTCTGTTTACGTAAACATAATAATTATGCAAACTCAAAGTTTGATTAGCTCATCATGTAAATTAAGAGGAAGCAAATTACAGATTAGGTCCTTAGCTTTAACTATGAATTTAAACGGGTTTCGGTATTTTAATAATTCAGTGGTTTGGCTTACCGGCTTTTAGAGGTACATACCTTTGAACTGTAAATTTTGTATACAATGCGTGGGTACATAACTAACCACAACGCTGTTTGAATTTATTCACTAGATTATTTTACTTATTTACTAATTTAGCCGGCATTGCTAAATACAAATTACATTTTTCTTGCCCCACCCTTGGCTCTTTACCGCATCGTGGTTGCGTTTACAAACATATAATATCATATACACATACAGCGGCGACACACACAGACACATATAGAGGGCGGCGGTGGCCCAGTGGTGGCAGCCCCGACTTACGAGCAGTAAGCCGTGGGCTCGAACCCAGGCAGGCGCATTACTTTGTGTAATTTATTTCATCATCGCTGCTCTCAAAAACGGTGAAGGAAAACATCGTGAGGAAACCGGCATGTCCTAGAACCAAAAATTCGAAGACATGTGACATCTACCAACCCGCACTGGGCCCGCGTGGTGGATTACAGCCCGCTCCCTCTCATAGGAGAGGAGGCCTGTGTCCCAGCAGTGGGAACATTATAGGCTAATGATGATGATGATGACACATACAGCCAGGGCCACACAAATAATTGTTCCGTGCGAGAATCGTACCCGCAACACGCAGCGCAGTTGCCAATAGCTCAGTCACTACGCCAACTGTACATCGTTGTTCGTTTTTCCACACAGGAACCTACTAGTCTTGGGAATGAGCAACTAGCTTCATTTTTTCGGATGACCAACTCCTTGTCAGTTGAAAAGTGCTTTTAAAATTTTAAATTGATTCTTCGTGTTTGAGTATGTACTGACTGACGTGTTTGAAACTTTTATTCATAATAAAAGCTAAGTATAAGCATAAGTTTTATGTATTCAATTCTCTCTTCTTCTTTTACACACTATGTCTGCATCTCTTTTTTTAAATATCTCCTTTCGCAGGTATGCTGGAAGAGATTTCTTTAGAAATAAGCATCACCTTTGTACCAATTTTCTGTTCCGTTCTTCTTCTCTGTATTAAGTGTGTACATAAATTGTTAAATAAATAAATAAATAAAAGCGACTTTACACAGAACTGGCGAAGGTTCACTATTAAGTATAACTCTGCCTAAATCTACTTTTACATACGTTGTGTTATGTTTGTGTGTTACTTAATGTGTTCCTTTTCAAGCTACTACTACTTTATTCAATACAAAATTTTTCATTGAAATTAGTTTTACTTCCGTTCTAAGTACATACTTAACTGCTTTCGCTAAGTGAGTCATAAGTCTATTATATTTTAACGCTATATTTCATCTCAGCACATAAACGTCGTAAAGAGGAAGCCAGCTTAGTATCTGCATAAGTACTTTACTTGTATGTACCCGGTCCTTAGTCCCGACCAACACAGGATTTCCATTAGCCAATGGAACGTAAGTTTTCTTAAACTGCACTGTTGCGCATCGTCATCTAGGGTGCAACGTCATTTTGTATTGAGAAAGAAATAATACAAACTGTCTAAAATGGGTCGACGGATTATAAACCGTATACAGCACTTCTTATGTTTGTAATTCGTGTGAATATGACTATTGCGTAAATTCTATAGGCCTTTCATCATTATATTACCTCTGATTTTGCATCACTATCAAAATTAGAATAACATAACATAACATCAAGCGTATGCAAGGTGTTGTTTTGCATCCTCGTCAAAATTCAGGAGGTTGTCACAAAAAACATAAATAATCAATTAAAATTGAACTATTGAATTATTAATGAACGCAGATTTTTTTGGTTGTTTAAGTTTGTCAGTATTTCAGAATAACCCCCTTAACGTGGTTTAGGGAATAATAAATTATCGATTAGACGATTGAGATTGTTTGTATGTGTGGAATCGAGGTTATAAGGCGAGAATCAGACGGGCCGCGTTTAAAACACGGGTGGTGAACACGTATCGATTTCCATAATTAAGAAAAAAAAAATACCCACCCATTTTATTATTGATTCGGGTCGAGAATCATTAGCATATTAAATTCAAGAAGGTTACTCCTTGAATTTGACGAGGATGCAAAACAACATCTTGTATTTCTCTGAATGTTATCTTTAGATTCATTGCACTAAAGTTGCTTGCACTTAGGTTACAGCTGTTTGAGGTGAAAGTCACATACTGTCGTAAACAAATATTTGTAAATCATCATCATCATCAGCCTATAACGTTCCCACTGCTGGGACACAGGCCTCTTCTGTATGAGAGGGAGTGGGCTGCAATCCACCACGCAGGCGCATTGCGGATTGGTACATGTCACATGTCTTCGAGTTTTTAGTTCTAGGATATGCCGGTTTCCTCACGATGTTTTCCTTCTCCGTTTTGAGAGCAGCGGTGATGAAATAAATGACACAAAGTAATGCGCCTGCCTAGGTTCGAACCTACGGCATACTGCTCGTAAGTCGGGGCTGCCACCACTGGCTGCTGCTGTATTTGGATTTTTTAAAAATTAAATTCGGTATAAAAACCACTACAGGCTCTAGAATCTTCTTACCAGATCTTTCCTTATTTACAAACTGGAAGAATAACATGAATTTTTGACCAAAACAACCCTTACTGACTACAAAGATCGAAAATCACTAGACCCAAAAAAAGAGGTCCCTGCCACAATCACTGCTAAAGTTGACGGAGGTAGCAAACAATACCTGCCAATGCAATTTCGCCACCTGCATCGAAACACCTACCCCATAAAGTAAATACTCCAAACGTCGCTGTTTCGTTTTCAACAATCCCATCAAATCACAACTCTAAGGTACCAAGGGAACTGATTGAATTGAATCCCCTCTACCGGCGCCATATTTCTTTTTCCGGTTTTCCCCAAATTGAACTTTTACCTACAGTTAAATGTACTTTAATCTGATTGAACTTGCGACTTAGATAAATCGCTTGAAGTTAACGACATTGGTTTTTAAAATGTCGGAAGTTGTAAAAAGCTGGTATTGTGTTGTGATATATCGTGTTTTTCTAATGAAAAAAAAAAATAAGTTTTGGTTTTAATGTTTTTTTCTGAAGGGTATGTGTAAAATTCAAATTAAATCAATATATTTTATTTTACATAGGCCTACATGGGCACTTATAAAACGTTGACAAAAGGTGCACGGTTCGGGTTGGTCGTTTTCTATGGAGAAGAACCGGCAAGAAACTCCATGGTTACTCTTTTAAAATCATTAGGTTTTACAATATTTTAATGTTATATATACCGTTAGTACTGAAATGTGGGAGGACAGTGTAGGCCCGACAATAAGTCGTTGCTTACAACAAAAGGTAGAAAAAAAAGAACAGGAAGGGTGTCAGGAAGATTGATGTGAAGAAAGTGGTACTGGCTAGTGTATATTTGAATTCAAAAAGACGGAACGCTATTTCTGTGTCCTGCAATACTTTATAACGTTGCGATTCTCCTCTTCAGTCTAGGCTGCACTGCCTCTTTGGTTTAGTGTTGGTCAGTTCAATCCCCATAGGTCTGGGTAAACTATAGTTGGGGTTTTCAATCAGGAATTTATCAGTAGAACGCCGTGTCAACGTGTTTAGATTTTTTGTTGTGTACTATACAAGGTGTTGTTTTGCATCTTCGTCAAAAGTCAGGTGGAGCGAGGTTATAAGGCGAGGATCAGACGGGTCGTGTTAAAAACACGGGTGGTTCACACTTACCGATTTCCGCAAATGAGAAAAAAAATAACAAACTCATTTTATTATTGATTCGGGTCGAGAATCGTTACCTCCTTGAATTTGACGAGGATGCAAAACAACACCTTGTAGATTCACTTCAGCCTAACCCAAAAAAAAGCGTGTATATGTATTATGTAGTATGTGTATTATATACTCGGCTACAGTTTTAGAATGCTCTCCTTGAGAAAATCTAACGCACTTCATTTTTTGTCAATCAACACAAAAAAAATGACACGCGTAAATCTCGAGAAAAATAAACAAATGAACGACGGCTTATGAAATATCGCCGCAGCCGTAAAACTCGCTGTCAATCATAACAATAAACTTTCGAAACTACAAATCGATAGTTTTTCTAACCCGCTGTGCTCATAAGAAATGCATGCTCTTCCGCTTTATTTATTTACATGGGGTTAGCCGATAAATCCCGGGACTTGGTAGCATGGGGGACTTTTATTGAACTTTATATTTAGTCCACACCCATCGGATCAATAGATGGACGTTAAGTTTTATGCAACAATGTCCTATTGTCTTGTCTCTACGATTTTCGGGACCGCTTGGTAGCAAAAGAAGTTATTTTATTTTGTAGGCATATGGTTCAGATTGTTCCATGCTGTGATTGTCCAAACGGGACCGTGGCGTTTATGCTAGTTGTTTTAACAATTTTTAGTAATCATGGAATCATTATCATCATCAGCCTATAATGTTCCCACTGCTGGGACACAGGCCTCCTCTCTATGAGAGGGAGTGGGCTGTTATCTACCACGCGGGCCCAGTGCGGGTTGTTAGATGTCACATGTCTTCGATTTTTTTGTTCTAGGACATGCCGGTTTCTTCACGATGTTTTCCTTCACCGTTTTTGAAAACAGTGGTGATTAAATAAATTACACAAAGTAATGCGCCTGCCTGGGTTCGAACCCATGACTTAATGCTCGTAAGTCGGGGCTGCCACCACTGGGCCACCGCTGTTCTCAATCAATCATGGAATGATCCATAATAATTGTTTAATAAACTGATTTCTGTAACTAAGAAGAAATGACATTTAAAAACCAAGTTTTGATAAATTGAAAAAAAACACTCAAATTAAAAGTTTATGTAGATTCTTACAACATAATGTAGATCATTAATTGCAACGAGAATGCTAAACGTAAAACTTCGACGCCTATAAACATAAAATTAATTTACCAACTGCATAGCCTAACAACATAGCCCGCTAAAGCGTACGCCAGGGTATAGCTTAACAATAATTGTAGTTGGCTATTTACAGCATGTAATTAACGAGGCAACACACAAGAGACGCGACCAATTTGTCATGGCCATCCGGGGCGTAGCGGCGTCGTAGCGCTGTCGTAGCTTTGCTACGCCGTAGCGCTACGCTTGTACGACTTGATGAGCTTTAGTTATTAATTTAACGAAAACGGTTTGTACTAAAAAAATATTTTGAGTTATTTTACAAAAGGCAAAGCGTGTTTATGCAGGTGAAAATGTGGTTTTTCGAATAAATGATAGAAATATAGTATAAATTCAATTGATACTCAGTAATTTTATGTATGTACTTGCTTTATGAAATAAACGCCGCCGTCCAATCTAGGTTGCTATCAGTATTGTTAAGATAGCTAAAGCTGTAATACAATACTTAATCTGTGTGGGAAGGAAGGTAGCACGAAACCTTTTAATCTGCATGAAAAACCAAACCTAGTACAACTACACACAGCACTGTTCACCAATCTAATTCAAATATCGGTTAGGCAGAAGTCGCAAAATCACCAAGCATCGTTGCAGCTGCACGGCGGCGGCGGTGCGGTGCGGCATCGGTGCGGCCGGTCGGTGCATTACACCGGAAACATTGTCCGATTGTTGCGGTCCCGCCGTAATGGGCTTAATTCTGATGCGGCTTTCGGCTTTTAGCCATTGTTTACCTGCGCACGATACACCGAAGCAAACATAAATCTGAATTTGTATAGGTAACGTTTTTGTGCGCGGCTGTACGCAACGCGGTCGTTTTTTGGTGTGTAATTTGGTTTTGGGCGCACAGAGAAAAACGGATATTGAAAATGTAGTGCTGTAAAAGCTTGTGATAATTTACGGTTTATCAAAATATGTTGTTATGTCAACAGTTTGGTCTATTTAATTACGTCATTGGGGATTGTTTATTTATTCATTTACCCGGTTTATTAAACATAGGTGTTTATTACATAGTTAAATATAACATGAAATTAATATATTAAAGTGGAAGGAATTGGGGGAAGCCTTTACCCGGCAGTGGGACAATACAGGCTAATTAAAATATATATAAATTAATAGTAAATATTAGCTGACCCACGCAATTTTGTCTGCGTCACATTTTCCCCGTTTTTGCAACATTTTTCTTTGATGCTTCGCTCCCATTGGTCGCAGCGTGATGCTATATAGCCTTCCGTGATAAATGAACTAATGGTCGAATTAAAAAATCCTTTAAGTGTTGGGAAGCCACCCAATTACAGTACACACACACACACACTTAAAGCATTTTTCAATTCGACCAGTAGTTCCTGAGATTTGTGCGTTCAACCAAACACACAACAAATTCTTCAGCTTTATAATATTGGTATAGATAAATCTAGTACTCTGTCTACTGAGCCATTCAAAAAAACACCCGTATTGTTTTAGGGTTCGATGTTTGCAAAAAAGGACAAAAAATAGTTTGTGATAGCGACCGAAAAAGAACGGCCATTTTAGGCACATAGGCCGTATGTTGTTACGTGTATGATAGTGTGTTTTTTCGATTACCGTTGATAACTTCATGAAAGAAGGGTTGATATAATAGAATCTAGTTTCGGCCCACAGCTTGAACTACGTGGAACATATTGTAAGGAGAAGTTTTTTTTTTCAAATGGACAGTAAACAGTTACATTATGGGAACTTACAACTAGTTTAACAAAAACAACTATAGGGCTATAATATACTGCCCACAGGTAGACATAAAATTTAAAGAAAAGAAAAAAGAGGAAATTTTGCAGCAGTACGTGCAGTAATATAATATAAGAGCATTAAAATTATAAAATTATAATATAATATAATTACAGTAAACATGACATTAGTGAATTTCACAGGTTTCACTTAAATTTAATATTATAATAAAGAACGGTGGATGAGGCTTTTAATCTCTCTATCCTTTGTACTAACCAGGGAGGTTACTATGATGTTTTAAAGCAGTATTGTTTTACTCTTATTCGAGTGAGGGAAAGAGATGGAGCTATGCAGGATGTCTAGCGTCATCTCTTTCCCACACTGGAAAATGAGTAAAAAAATCATGTTTTAAGACGTCATGGTAGGACGCCAGGTTATAACCTAGCTGAGTGCCGCATTTGATCAAAATTCGTTAAGGCGCGAAAAGGTAAATGACTGAGTAACTTTCATAATCATAATATTAGTTTTTTTTTTGTTGTGTGCACTTGTGGCATGTGCCAAATATGTTTTTTTTTTTTTTATATTAGTGGCGTTGCGCTTCTGCGACTGCTGAGACTGACAAAGCCGGGCAAAGTGTTATTATGCAGTCCTATTAGGAATTTCTCTGTACCAGCCACGGAGTCTGAATTTGGGCCCGGTTGATGGCAATAGGCTCGCCTCCTATTACTTACATGGACTTAGAACATAACTGGCGGAATGTGGGTGAACTATTAGGAACACCTCTGCCGGACCCTTCGGGGATTACAGGCGTGATGTTATGTTATGTTAATGCGTTAATTTGTATATTTTTAAATAATTTGAAATTATGATAGCAATCTTGTTTTTAAGTTTCGTCAAAAACAGTCAGAATTCATTTTGAATTTGAAAGTTGAACATTATTCTGATGCGTTTAAAATCTTTTTCATTAACTATTAATAATTTTCGAGCTATTACTTCGTACTCGAGGTAGTACTTTTTTTTTATTACAGAATCGCATTCACAGTCCCATATGAAAACTCACACAAGTTCCTTCCCCGAAGTAAACTGTGTTTGTGCACAGTTTACATATTCAAACCCAAACCGCGTCTAACACATTGACGTACAATGAATTTAGTATCAAACTTCCAATTTTATGACGTCACGTTACAGCACAACTGTTGGGCCAAAAGTTAAATTGAAACTGGTAGGCAAACCACACTCACATGATTTATTAGCCGCATGTGAATACGTTATGTTCTGACTGTACATATGTATGTAATTGAGCGAATTGTACACAGCCACCTAAGGGATTTGAGGTTAGAACTGTACTGTTTGCGTTTAGTCGTAACCCAAGAAAGTTTTGATCGTAAGAGGTTATGTGTTTACGTACGGAAGTTATCAAGTTTGAGGTGTCTGTTTTGTTAATTGCAGTGGCATCTTTAAGGTGGTTGCGCCACCACAATAATTAAGCCAGATCATAAAGGCCTACTGCCGAGCAAGGGCCTTCCACGAAAGTTCAAAAGGAAATTGCCACAAGCGTGACGCGTGGTAAATGCAGTTGCAAGTGTGATTGTTTGCATGCTATTGCACTTTTTTTAAACAGTTGTTCCGTTCATAATTCATCATCATTAATCATTATCAACGTGCTATGAATAATTTGTATGAAACTGTACTCAAGAAAACTCATCATCTGCCTAGCCTTTTCCCAAACTATCTTGGGGTCGGCTTCCAGTATAGCCGGATGCAGCTGAGTACCAGTATTTTACATGAAGCGACTGTTTATCTGACCTCCACAACCCAGTAACTGAGTAATACGATACCCATTGGTAAGAGTGGATGTCAGACTTTTGGCATCTGACTACTCGTAACGACTGTCAAAGATCTTCAAATGACAGCCGGGACCAACGGCTTAACCTGCTTTCTGAAACTCGGTAATGTAATTATGGTCACACATCCACGGCACCAACCTGGGCAAGCACGGCTTAACCTTAAAGATCGACCCTTGCGGCTGTTATTGCTTAGCCACGAGCTACTCCCTCCTGTGTACTCAAGAAAACTACTGTCAATATTTTCTAACTCAGTGTTAACTACTTCTTATAATACAGTATGTTAGGTTAAACGAGGGACATATTGAGGGAGGGTATTGAGTATTCGATTCTCGTCCCAAATATGTAAAAAACCTATAACGTGTATAGAAGAATTTTTAATGTTTTGTTTAGTGCCTAGATATTTTGGACTGTCCTAAGACAGGTAAGTTTAAAGTATGAAGGGAAAATGGATTATACCTAAGAGTCATTGCCCCGCTCACATGTTCTGCGATAGTATTAAGTCGCTAGCGCAAGGGTGTATACATGTTGCGTGTCATTTGCGAAAATTTTGGTATGGTTCTGTCTGTTATTTATCAGTGTTTTTTTTTGTTTATATTTTTATTAGTATCATGTTAGCATGTACTATTATGGGTTTGAATATGTCCCTCGTTTAAACTAACATACTGTATAGCACTCACTTTTCACCTTCAATATTTCATTCAGTATTTATACAGGGTTACTGGTAACTTGAGGTATTCCTTGCAGGATGTCATGGTAGAATTAAATTGCAACTAATTAACCCATTCAAATGTCTACCGAATTTCAGTAGTATTTGAGTCAGTTAGTTTTTTTTTTGTTTTCAATAAAAGTATGTTCCGACTTTCTTCCGTGTCTCGGAAAGCACGTTAAACCGTTGGTCTATGCTGTCATTTCTAGATCTTTGATAGTCGTTACAAGTCAGTGGCCCGAAAGTCTCACAACCAGTCTTTTCAAGGGGTATAGTGTTATCCAGTACATATTGGGACTGCATCCAGTTACACTGGAAGCCGGCCCCGCCATAGTTGGGATACGACTAACCAGATAATGAATCAATAAAAACATGCTGCCAGAACATTTTACAGCTAAAGTAAATGTTAACCATGAAAATATTGAATATTCCATTCACGTAATTTATTGCAGTCCTCTCTCAATACTTGTATACCAAATGGTCTGTATAAATATAAATAACTAAGTCAAATAAGCATTGCGCTTCATTAGGTTTGAAATAGCGGACTTTGTTTGTGTTTATTCGAACCAATTCCCACGCTTAATTTGTGCTAAAATATGACTTAATGGCGGTAGTTAAATTGAAGTTGTAAGATAAATAAAACAACGTTGTTTAGTTTAGTTTGGATGTTATAATTGCTGAGATCGCTAAATCTAAACATACTTTTCATGGTTTACTAAAGCACAATTTACTTATTTTTATTTATTTACTACTTATTATTTTACTTTTCATTTCTTTTTTCGTTCAACAAAAATTAAAATCACTGTCAATCATTGATTAATTTCACAGAATTACAACATAATATCAACTTATAGGCCCCCGGTGCCAAATATGGCCTAGGTGTTATAAGTGGCCTAGATGTCAAATATGGCCCAGCTGTCAAACGTGGCCTAGGTGTCTAATTCGGCCTAGGTGTCAAGGTGGCCTAGGCGTCAAGGTGGCCTAGGTGTCAAATATGGCCCAGTTGTCAAACGTGGCCTAGGTGTCGTTTGGACCTGGTTTCATATGTGGTTCAGGTGTCAAATATGGCCTAGGTGTCATATGTGGCCCAGGTGTCAATGTGGCTTAGGTGTCAAATTTGCCTTGGTGTCAAACATGGTCTAGGTGTCTAATTCGGCCTACGTGTCATTGTGGTCCAGGTGTCAAAATTGGCCTGGGTTTCAAAAGTGGCCTAGGTGTCAAATACGGCCCAGGCGTCATAAGTTTGACCTGTGTATCTGTGTGTCTATCTGTGGCATCGTAGCTCCTAAACGGATGAACCAATTTTGATAAAATTGGTTTCGTTTGAAAGGTGTTTTAATCGAGTGTTCTGAGCTATTTTTTAAATCTGCTCAGCCATTTTAAGATCATCACCTCTTTTCGAGTTGATGAAGGGAAATAAACATCTTCCACAGGTCTGGTCGATTCGAAATTTGAAATCTTGTTACTTGTCACCATGGGCATCGCCGGGGGGCGGAAGGGCTGACTGCGATGCTCCCCCCCCTGGTAGCGTTATCGCCAATGAACGAAAACGCAGGTGGGACAGTTAAGCTAAGAAAAATTAATTTAAGGTTAAAAAGCATGAAATAAAAATTAAATGAAGAATTTAAAGAACCTCTAAAAGCGTCCGTCGTAGCGTCGGGAGACCGATAAGTAGACCGTTTAGCTCAAGCACTAAACGAAGTGGTCCCCCGATGCTCCCGAATTTATTTTAGGTTTTTTCGAGGTTCTTTTTTTAATTTTAAATTTATTTTTTTTCACGAACTTTGGTGATGTTCTCTACGGCATGTAAAGCCAAGTCAGAGGCCCAAAGGCTGCATAAAAACTGACCTGGTTAGGCACCTAACCACACAAGAAGAATTCTCTACTTTTTTTGCAGAAACAACCTTCAAATTTACCTATTACTATTGTACCTACTTAGCTTCAGAGGCACCTAATCAATTCACTGATAACAAACATAGCTCAATATTATTCAAAACCACTAACTAAACAGTAACTACATCTTCTAGTTAAAACTAAAGCGATCACGGTCAGAGGTACGCGATAAGACACGGGTAGATAAGACGCAGTTAATCCACAAGAACAATGGCGTCTGTCCCGGGGCAGTGGCGCGATTTCAGCCCTTTGTGGCTATTCTTGAAGTTTGAGTTGCGTACGCGACATGGATAAGAATATGTTGCAAAATAGTTGCATTTTCTGTGCGCGAAGATTCTACTTTTTTCATATCTGGTTAGGTGTGAAAAAAGTAAAATCTTCGTGTTGAAATAATTCGTTTCGAAATATCTTGGGCCTAGATTTTTCGAGCAATATTTATGTATAAAAGTCAATCAATTGCTGGAGTGGCAGAGTAATTGGTTGGTTCTATTATTAATAAAAATCACCTTTTTTTACGGATGGGAAATCATCAAATGACTTCTCCCGCTCTGGGCGGAGCGGGAGGGAGTGTCAGACTTGTACTGACTAAAACCCATCCATGTTCCTTCTTAGCCCTTTGTGTTCCAGGGCCACGGTATCTCTTTCGAACAACCCGCAGCCACGTCAGATTTATTTATTTCTTAAATTTCACAGCTCGTCACATTAGTAGTAAAAATCTTTTTTTAATCCTTAGAATATTCTAGATGAAAAGCATGGTAATTCATCTACAAATTGTTTGCCTATGTATTATTCTTGTAGTTCATACCAATTCAGTATACATTGTCATGAAAACTGCTAATTCTGTTTGCTAAAAATGTTGAAATCTGTTAAAAACGGGTTCAGTACAAGAGTTTTTTCTCTAGCTTCAAAAACAGTCATGAGGAAAGTTTTAAGTATGAACGTGAATGGGAAGAGTTGTGGAAGACCAAAGAAACGAAGGATGATATGGCAAGAAAGTAGATGTCTTATGAAATGACAAGTAATAGAGAAGTATGGAAGAAGAAGACATGCTGCGCCAACCCCAAATATATTGGGATAAGGGCAGGAGAATGATATACGTGGATGTGATATTCTAATAAACGTAGCGTGAGCTTTAAGATTCTGTATCAACCAGACCACACTTAACACGGGCAGCGAGAGCACGTGCCCTTAAAGTCATTCATCTACTTACTGATAATTTGGTGGTTTTATTCTAAACCCTAACTAGTGTAACTAGTGAACACCACATTGTACTTCAAAAACAGATAAAACCCTAGTTGTGACCACACCACTCGTCATCTTATCGCACAGTTTCCATAATACAACCCTCACAAAATCCTAGCCAGGGTCCCGTCGACGTCTGTGTCTGAAACGTTATTATCTACTCTCAAAGGGCCTCACTTCCGTCTCACTGGCCTTCACAAATGTTTCTTTTTATACACCCTTTGATCAGCTAAGCCTTGAGAAAGGTAATGCGTGGGAGTGATGTACAGGTGAACAAGGGTTTGAATTAAGGTAAGTTACGGTGGTTGAGAAGTGAAACTATTGCATTGGTACAGGGTGAACTGTGTCAAAAATGGAGCAGTTTGTTCTCGAAGCCTTAGGCGGATCTTTGTTGGTTTTACTCTTATAAATCTATTATGTATCAACAAGTCTTTTACCGAATTTTCTATCGAAATAATTGACTCCCACACATACTTGCGTGCCTGCCCAATAGGTGATGAATTTTATAGAATCCAGCTTTAGTGCTCCAATTTTGGAATAGAAACACTAAGGATGATGATGATTCTTTAAGATTGAATAGCTTAGGCCGGAGATTGTGTAATCATGTTTTTTTTTATCCTATGACGGTTTACTTTTTCTGGTGTGTTATACTTATTTATAATGTTTTGAGCATTTTATTCATACGCATGGATTACCTACGAACACATCAAGTTATTACACTGATCTAAAACTTTTTTCTACATTAACAATCAGTATTATAATTATAATACTAAAATGTTCGTAGTTTGGGAACGTAGACCAAACAAAGAGATCAAGTTACTAGTGGTAACAGTTTTAAAAGTTAATGAAAACAAAAAATAACATTCATCTCTTGAAACGAAGAAAAGTAAAACTTTCCCAGACGAAAACAACAACAGTTCGAAACAAGCTAAAAAACGCGAACCCGATTAATATTGTTATGTCTACAAAGTTTATTGAATAAAAATATCAGAGCTGCAATCGAAAGAATAACTCAACTTGTACTCCAGCAGTCATTATAAGTTACTATTAGCATTTTAGCTTTCAGCTCGATGGTTTGACTTTCAAACTCTCTACGAAGACTTAGGGAACTTCCCAGGGTCTTTGTCTTGGACAGATGAGGCAGAGTGACGTCGAAAAGTTGGGTAAAACTATCCTTTTGGTACTTACAGACTATTAGTCGTCGAGAGGGGATTGGTTAGAATTGGTTGTTACTGGAATTTAAAGTTGGGAAATGTCAGCACATTTTTTAGATGATTAATAGGACTGCATTACTGAGAGACGTCTATTTTTCCTAAAAATTAACGAGTTGAAACAAAAACATATGAGCAATTTAATTTATTATAAAAATATATGACTTTGTTTAATAACTAAATTGAATTTGAGTAGTAATACTGTCAGTAGATTTTTAGTATTAACCAAAATTATCATCAATCACTTAACTAATTGAAAATCTATAATTACCATTAAAAAAATGCTTTTAGATCAAAATTAAAGCCACTTTTCCATTTTAATATCTACAAAGACATCAAAAATACAATACCAATAAAATAATGGATTTTTCTGTCAAAATCCATTACATTACTCCCCCCAGTGGACACAATACATCTTAGCGATGAAGGCGTCAAACTTGAAAGGGATCTAATGGATCAGTTTTTTTCAAAGAGAGATTAGAAAAACTTTTTTTCGGGATCAAAATAGAGAAATTCATAATTAATTTCGCACCCCAACTTCTGAATGAAGGCGCCAACAATGGAGTGCATTTTGTGAAGTTTTGAAAACGGACTGGAATTGAGGAAATGGGGCAATTGTTGAGTTTAAACCTGAATGTTCTTTGTGCAAACGTCTTGAAGACTTTTCTTCATAATAATTTCGTTCTACATGAAATAAGTACCTATTATCGTTAAGCAAATTAGTCTTGCACGTGAAAATTAACAAATTGCTAAAGGGTGTAACCCAATAGGTTGTGAAGATCAGAGGATCTGAACTTAATAATTCTGTTGCATTCTGTTAGTCTCGAAGCAGATCCAACATAGTTGAGAAAAGGGTAGGCAGAAGATGATATTATGGTTGATTAATTATTTTTCACCAGATGTTGCTAATAACTGTGACAGTTTTTTATTTAGTTTTATTTTTTTATCCAACGTGGCAATGCGGCCAGCGTTCTGGGCACTTTTCCTGTTGACAGCGATGTGGACGATTTTTTTAACGCCCTGTAATTTTGATATTTGTACATATTTTATTATAAAAATAATTTAAAAATAAAAATTAGATATATTTGTAGTTTGTAAATAATGTAAATATGTAATGATAAATAAAGAATATTTTATTAGATAATTTTAAACTGACGAAAAAACGACGGAGGTTCTCAATTCGACGCGTATATTTTTATATTTGTTTATTGTAACAGTTGTTTATTGTAACACAAAAGCAAAAAACCAGATTCCAAGAAAAAAATAAATACGAGTAATTACAAACTTAGACAAAGTTTGTTCCTTTGAGACGATCATGAATTAATTTCACGTCCAAACAAGGTTTAGCTTAATTAATCTCAGAAAAATCCGTTTAGGCGGATTACACACTATTTGCTTTTGTTGTTTATTTGGGCTACAATGTAACTCTGATTTGAGTCAACACGTTTGTTGTCAATGTAAGATGGGTTGAATAATCATTACTTAAGAAAGATTCGCAATAAAGTCGACCATTATGTGTGTAAATTAATATAAATATCAAAGTACATGTAGTCCGGACCTAAAACATTTTTAATTTTACTTAGACTAAATAATAATGTCTGTTATGTTGTTAAAGCCCTTAAGTGTTTCGATCCTGAAATATTGATCTTAAAATTAAGTTGTGATTCCCTATGGTGATGATGAATGAATGAAAAACCTAAGACAATCTCTTAAAAATAGCTCCTCAGAAATGTTATTGCAAATTGCAATGCAAATATTTATGACTGCCAGCAGTGTGCGCACAGCCTTACATCCACACGTTCTTGCCTCAAGCGAATCTACTATTTAAACGTTGAATATTTGTTTTCCTTACGGCATCCAACTTACTAATTAATTCTCTTTTATTCATATTTAAGCTACTCATCAACATCTTGACTTAATTTAAAATAACAGCTCATAATTAAGTATGACGTTAATACCCAGTAATGGTGGCTGAATATTTCTGAAAAGGAATGACGTATAATTTTACTTTGTTATTGTTATGAGGTTTTTCAGGTTTTGTTAAGGTGTTCTATTAAGGTTTTTATGTCGCGTTTTTATGTTTTTTCTTTCGGCTTTTCACTTCTGAAATAACATAATCTTTTATTTTGTGAAAACCTATCTCAAATATTACAGATAATATTATACAAGCTGTTGTTTTGCTTCCTCGTCAAATTCTAGGAGGTGACTATGCTAATGATTCTCATCCCGAATCAATAATAAAATCGATAGGTAATTTTTATTTTTTTTCTTATTTACTAAAATCGGTAAGTGTGAACCACCCGTGTTTCCAACGCGGCTCGTCTGTTTCTCGCCCTATAACCGCGCTTTCATACATACAAACAATTTCAAACATTTATTCGATCATTTCTTATTCCCTAAACCACGTTAAAGGGGTTATTCTGAAATACTTAATGAAAAAAAAAACAAAAAAATCTGCGTTTATTAATAATTAACTGCGTACCGTAATTTTAATTGATTATACAGGTCTTTTGTGACATCCTCTTGAATTTTGACGAGGATGCAAAACAACACCTTGTATTTAAGAATCCAGGAACAGAAATTCGAGAACAGTGTTTCACATTAGCCAGGGATGGGAACAACTGGAAGTCATGGTATAGCCTGTATTCAGCAGCAGGAGAAACATTAATTGTTACAGGTAATCTGCAACAGAACTTTTCTGTGTGAGTACTGTTTCTCAAGAATCAAAAACTGAAAAAAAAAATAGTGCGTGGAGTCCCTCCGCGCGGAAGAAGTGAAACTTCGTAATACTACACGCATGCGTTCGAGTGCCGCTCTGTCTCTTTCTGCTTCCCCTCCATGGTAGCGTTAAACGTTTATCGCAATCTTGTTGGAAGTCGCATAAGAAGTTACTTCAAATAAGTTTACAGACGGTCAACCAAAGGACCGGCAACAGTAGAACTTTTTGTATTACAGGCAGACGAAATCATTTTATTTCACATATCTATGTCCAGAATAAATAAACTGGAAACATGGTACACAGGTAACACAGGGGGATTCAAGAAGTCAAGCACACAATTTTTTTTTTTTATTAAATAAATAAATAAATAAATTTGCCCCAATTACATCAAAACATAGCAATTTGGTCAGAAACAAAAGAAAACTAGTTTGTACCCTATAAAGGCATTACCACGCAACAAAGCCAACATTTATGTGCTTCCATTCCGTTAATAACAACAGTCAGACCGACACGTATGTTGTAACGAACATCTCATTACCAGTATTTCGTACTCATTACCCGCCTTACAGCGTGTCGGCACAAGAGTAGATAAGGTACAGAGTCCAAGCTTCGAAACGCACTGCGGTACACATAGGTGTGGAATGTCTTTACTATGTTAATAGTATGCTTGATGTATGACTTCTCTTGACTTCAGCACATGCCTAGGCTTATTTAATATTAGTAACTCAGCAAATTGATAGCAGAAGTGACTAACAGATTTACCAAGCACGTATGTTTAATTAAGCTATCACTGCGTCGCCATCGAAACCAAAAAAATTAAGCTTGATCGTGAAAATACTGTTCTCAGACGTTATTTTAGCAAATCACGATTTAAAATCAGCAATAGCTATTTGTACAGTAATGTTAAATTGTAGTACATTTTTTTTTTCCGATAACAGTGTGCGAAGAATGAGCACACCATTACTTTGTAATAAAACATGAGTACTTTTGCGCCAATTGTGGCAAGATAAACAATACCTTTCAGATTACTAATGCAACAAGATTATAACTTTATTCAGCTCGACTGTATGAAGTTCAGCCTCTGTTGTAGAACTTACTCCTGTTGTTCCATTCCGTCCGAAATGGGGGTTAATTTCATTAGCACGGGCGCAACGAATCGTGTGATAACTTTAGTGATGTTATTCGGTAGCGCCCTTGGGATTGGTTGCTGATGTGACGTACGTTTTGTTCCGTAGCGTTTAAATTTTGTGAGTGTTTGGGAAATGTAGCTGGTTTTAGTGTGGGTTTTATGGGTTGGAAAACAGGAGGCAAACAAATTAAATTGAACATTTAAATAGTGGATGTTTTGATTTATATTTCTTGGATAAATACAAGCAGATGGCTCATGCACAAGAAGCGACTGCCCAATACAGCCGACAGTGGTAGAAGTCTGATTGTGGATGATGATAAAATCAGTTTTCATACAGCAGGAGTAGTAGCTATCTATTATTGTAAATAGACCGATTTCAATATAGGTAACGATTAATTTCAATGGTTCAATAATATTAAAACAGGTAGCAGTTGTAAAAAATACTGTTAGGATATCAAAATATAACTACTTCCCTGGCCATTCCAGTTACGATGATCCTATACTACAAATGTGTTTTTTTTAAAACAACCTATTCTCTCTCCTTATGCAAAAACGTCGTTATACAAACTCACCAATCAATGGCATCGTTCGAATCATTACCATAACTGATTGGCTAGTGCTGTCCAGAAAATTCGTGCGGCAATTCCGAAAACGAACTGGTTCACTAACTGCCGTATAATTATAGTACTGGGACCAAAACTTTAGTAGGCATAAAACGGACGGGTGGGCAAATTAAAAGACTTATGTCAGGCTACTATAAGTTTGTGTGTTTATTTGTTGAGAATATTCTTAATATGGATTGAATTATTACGTTTTTATGATAAATTAAGTGGGCTAATAGCCAGTTTGTGAATGTCTGATTGTGATAAAACGGAGCTTAGCAGTGATAATTTTTGTGACTAAAGCATAACAGCCGTTTTCCATGTTATGTAGATTTCATCTCTAGAAATGGCAAAAAAGTGAAAGTTTTTACTAAAAATCGGTTACAAATATTGGAGCAACGAAATGTTGAGGATATTGGTTAATACTCGATCATTAGTCAATGCAACTACATAGCAGGCAACATTTTAGTGTCAGAATATAAAACTAGGCATGTGTTAGCCACGGTAGCTAACAGATTTCGACACACCTCACTAATTGGCCAGCACAGTCGTGACCACTCGATTGACTATTTGGAATTGCTTTTTCCCCGGATATTTGGATTTGCATTGATTTTGTGAGTTATTAGTGTGAAATAAATGTAGCTTGGGTTTTGAATGAAAAAAAAAACAGTTTTGCAGTCGACCAAAACTCCAATAACGCAATTAATGCCAACTAATTGCTTCGTCTATTTTCATTTCATTTGAAAAAAATAAATCAATGGAATTTCTTCTAGAACCCGATATCGATATAATAATATGTAAATACAAAGAATCTACACATACACTGCCTGGCCTTCCGCTTTTTTTCTCAAACTTTGAAATTGGCGTAATCGATGTTGAATTTGAACGTGGTCACTCACAATGGGCTCATCACTCATCAGAAGGCTTAAAGTCACCCAAAGGGCAATGAAGAGGGCTATGTTCGGAGTTTCCTTGCGTGATCGAATCAGAAATGAGGACATCCGAAAGAGAACCCGACGTAGCCCGAAGAATTGCCAAACATAAGTGACAGTAGGCAGGGCACATTGCTCGCAGAACGGATGACCGATGGGGCCAAAAACTTCTGGAATGGCGACCGCGAACCGAAAGACGATGCGTTGGAAGGTCTCCCACTAGGTGGATCGATAAGCTGGTGAAGGTTGCGGGGATCCACTGGATGCGCATCGCACGGGACTGGTCAATGTGGCGACACTTGAGGGAGGCCTATGTCCAGCAGTGGATGTCTTTCGGCTGAAATGATGATGATGATGTTGAATTTCAATTATAAATTAAAGTCTTCAAATGCAAGATACAAAAATTTTACAACCAAAAATACACTCTCTTCTCTTTAATTCAGCTTCAGTTTTCCAAAAAATAACCACCGTAAACCGTACCGTAATCAACTAACATCATTACATCATTCCCATTTCCAATCACAATGCAAATTCAGGGAACCTTTAACAAAATTTTCATTACACTTTTTATTTCGTACTCAAATAGAATTTTAAGTACTTACACGAAATAATAAAAGTTTCCAAATTATATCAAAGCCGCTTCCCGGTTGTTAAAGTTAAAAATTACCGTTCGGATCACGTTCCTGGCCCTTAATTAAGAAGTTAATGAGGAGCTGACCTTACTGTGATCGATTATACACTATATCACTCGGTACTAACGAGAGTTTCGTCGGGACGTTTGTTTGTACATTAAATTGCAATTAGTGATACTATTGCTGTCCTAGTCAGATATTCTGGACAGCTTATAATGATGCTGAAGGTTGATAGTTTTACAGGTGCTTTTTAAATTTTGTGTTAGAATTTTAAACAACAGAAAAGTTGTCTACAATTGGTACTTACTTAGCTATATGAACAATTCCAATAACAAACGTGCGACGTAATCGTTAATCAAATACTGATTGATTATTTTTAAATGGAAATAATAGTATTTAAATAGTTGTATATAAACCAAAATATAATGGGTGCGTTGGAACCCATTATATTTTGGTATAAGTGTTGACGATAAGCACTGTTAGAATCACCTATATTAATAAGCCTAAATATTTTGTGGGAAACAAGTAGGTACATCCAATTTTAAAATCGTTCGGATTTACGTCACGATTCCTTCACACGTCCGTACTAGGCCCACGCTTAAGGCGTTGCGTTGGTTACATAAAATATTGTTTGATGTTGTAGCACTGTGAGCTACGCCGTAGTGACGTAACCGTCCGAACCGAACTGGATGATAAGTATTAGTAGTTTTTTTTACACCTGTTTTAGCGCACAGATAATTTCTCAGCAAATAATTAAACAATTATACCAGCCTGTGACTGTCCCACTGCTGGATAAGTGCTTCTTCTCTTACAAAGAAGGCATGAGCATTGATCACCACGCTTGCTGAAGACGGGTTGGCCATTTCAGACTTATATCTTACTTATAAGTCCAGGTTTCCTCACGATGTTTCCCTTCACAGCACTGATGTCTGTGATGTCCAAAATTAACTTAATATGAATTGAAAAAGTCACATTGGTACTTGCACGGATGCTTTAGACAATTTCTAGCATGAGAGGCGAGGCCATTTCTCAGCTACTCCTGCTTATTATATTCCTATGATTTCATCAACAAAAATTCTGAGGAAGAAGCCATGCTGCGCTGACCTCGAATAAATTGGTATAACGATGATGGACATTCACAAAAATATTTATTGTCATTTTGATCATTTTTATTCTTTGTACAAAACCGAAGCGCGTTGTTAGTCAACATTTTTCCCTACGAGCGGTTACCTTGTTAGAGCTGGTTTCAAATTGAGTTAGTTTCATCAATCTCTTAACCGATCACTAGTTTAAGCAAAAATTAAGGTTGCGGAGAAGCTGTGGATTGAATATTTTAAAATACTTTGAATAACAAAGAAGTAGTTAAGGAGTTTTAAATCACTTCGCTTTTTAAATATCTTTACGGTAAAGAAGACAAAGCTACTAATCGCGTTTTTGACGAAACTCTTGATAACCATTTTATGAAACAAAATAATTTATTTTCATTCCCTTAGTAACATTACATACATTTTCATGAAACACATGACTAGTTACAACAATTTCCATAAAACAACCCCTAATCCAATTTCACAGCTATCATATTCCAGGAACTTACACCAAATTCGCATTAAACGCTCGTTTCATAAACAAGGTGCAATATTAAACTGGTGTAATTTACCACAACACGATCAAACTACTACCTTAAACGTGGATTCTGTACACGGAATCCCATCCCGGAGTCCACATTATCACGTTCAAAACCGTATAGCGAGCATTTACAGTGAAGTAAGCCACAAATATGCTTAAGTTTTGGTCGTTATACCTACATGGATATCGAGGACGCATTACCTCGAACGCTAATAGCCAATATCTGCCGCCAAAATTGCCTTCCTAACGATATTTCTGCTGCATGTAATAAAATCCGTAATCCTATTACGGAGTGAAATCGTTTTGGCCCACGTGGACATAATATCTTTCATAATATGAAAAAAATATTACTTTTAAACGTCGATGTGTGTGACGTTTTATGAATTATTTATTTTGAGTCAAATGAACGTTTTTACGGTAGCTGTACACCTACGTTTAATAGTTTTTTTTTTAACATGCCACCCGTCCAATTGTTGTGGTTAGCGTTATATGCAATTATTTTGAGCGAGCTTTTACAGCGTTTGAGCGGTGGTTATTGAAAAATATATTTCTATGCTTTCATATTATTGAAGTGAAACTTCTTATGCGACTTCCAACAAGTTTAACGCTACCATGGAGGGGGAATATTTTCTATTACTCACTAAGAGATGGCAGTATTACAAGATCTGTGACTACGTAGTTCTACTAGGTACGCAAGATGGCGTGCAAACAGTCATGCATTCGACTCTTCGGTGTGACCAGCCTTCGCTCATTTTCCATGAGTAGAATAACCTCAATAAACTTACGAAATAATTATGTAAGAAAAAAAATACAACAAGAAAACAAAAAATATATTTAGAAGCTCAATAAAATAACGAGAGTGAATGCGTGGCACTCGAACGCATGCGTGTAGCATTAACTTCTTCCGCGCGGAGGGACTCCACGCACTGTTTTTTTTTTGTGTGAACGAAGATGGTGGTTTTGACAGTGTTAACGCGGTACAGCTTAAGTAAATGCTTTATGCTTTTATTTTGCGGTTTGACTGTATTGCCATGACAACAGATGAAAACACGCAACAAAACATATTTCTAGAATTTCTTGGCCACAATTGGCGGATCTTCGAATACCTAACGTACCTCCTCCAGCTACCTAGCTTTGTCAAACTCATGGTTCAATGCTAAAGATGTCATATCTCAATTTAATCAATGTTAAAGGTGTACATAATAGTATTCTTATAGTTTTCTTGTTCTTCAAATTTGACAGAAGAAAAGTAGGTGTTTATAAATGTCAATTTATAAACAAACACGGCGAAATGTAGGAGTGGTTAGTCCGACTTAAGATCAGTGATTCTTAGAATACCCTGTGGTGTTCTATACTTTATATCTAAAGTGAGTGGTGCCTTAATGAGGTAAGTATGTCCTATAAAATAACATAACAAGATGCCAGTAATCCCAGAAGGGTCAGGCAGAGTTGTTCAACTGCTACAGAGGAATTCCTGATGGTAAAACCCAATAATACTTTGCCTGAACCGAGAATCGAACCCAGGACAACGTGCTCACCAGTCGCTTGCGACCACTAGACCAACGGGAAAGTCCTATAAAATAGGTACGTTAAAAAAAATGATTTTAAATACAAGATGTAAATCACCTCATCACGAAGCCGTCAACCAAGCATTCTGTACATGAAACTAAGTAACTTTACGCAAAAATTATTGCTGGGAAACGACTTTTTTTTGGGGGGTGTAAAATCATGTTTTGTGGTAGAACTCAATGTAACGCACTCAAAACATTGTGCTGATGGACGGATTGAATAGTACGGGGGTCGTGGAGGTGTTTAAAGTAAAAATCTTACATTAAAAACTTGTATTTAAAAAAATACTTGTCAAAAAGTTGGAACTTTGACCCCTAATATCTCCGTAACTAGAATGTTCCCAGGTATGGTGTAGAACAAAAAAAATATCGCAATGATAGGGAGAACCAGTGCCTTTGGGCTTCGTTAAGAGGTGTTTTACACCCTTTATTTATCAAGCTTAGCAGATTTCAATTTGTATTTAAAACTTACTTCAATATTGAAAGTACCTAATTTCTACTACATACGTGTGTTCCACTACTCAGTCCTACTTAAAGGAGAACCTACATTACCACTGCATTGGCAGCATTCAAAGCCGCATGCGTGTGTCGGCTATAACCATAAGTAATGACAAGTTGGCAGCACACTGGCCAAATGGTAAACAAAGCATTCATAATGCACTAGTTTGTGTCCTAGATATGATGCTAGCAATTCGCTATAAACCCAGCAGTGTAGGCAGTTAATTTATTGTATTGTGGCATTGTTGTATGGGCCTGTAAATAGAAAACCATATTTTTTTTATTTGTGTAGCGACCTACAGAAACCAACTTATAACAAAAGAAAAGTACTACAGCGCCATCTATGAAAAAACTGAAGAACTAAAATGGTCTGAATCTCGCAATCAAAGTTTACATGGACTTTAGACTATATTTATTTATTTAGAGATACCCGAGAACAACTGTTGGGCAGTTGCCCACCGGACCACAAGCCTATCTGGTCGGAGGATCTTCCATTTTCAATGGAGTACTGAGGAACTATACACCCTGTTCTACATACTCCTAAACTTGCTAGCGTAAAACCCAATCGCCAGTAATTTCCGAACGGTTAAGCAGAGGTGTACCTAAAAGAACACCCACATTTCGATAGTAATATTTTTAAGTTCGCTAGTATGTAATAGGGAGTGAGTTTATTGCCATCAACAGAGAACAAATCCGGACTCCATGGTTGCTACTCCTTAATTCCTGATAGAAGAACCCAATAAAACTATGCCCGATCTCATGCTTCGCAGTCGCGCTAGCAACCTCTAGACCAACGAAACGTTAAACCACGATAAGATATTGCCGTTTGCGCATAAGATTATTTAGTCATAAAATTGTTCATCCGACTACCCAGTATTGCCGCCTGACCATTTAAAATTTTTTTCGCTTAAATCCTGCGGCGGCGGCAAGCCACGCTCCCTTAAACTTTTCGCCTATTAGGAAAGCGCTATAGCAATTACTATACCCAATATTCTTTGAATATCTTTGTTTATTTTATTAAGTTATAAAACTAATAAACTTTTCGTCACTAAAGGTCAAGGAGCGGGGCTAGAGAGCGCTTCTATTTATTAAATGCAAGCAAAAATGAATCTAGTGGTGGTCAGGCGGAAGTGTCCGCGATAGTACCCAAGGTGATGGGAGCATAATAGAACATATACTTATTTCGTTATCAGAAATTGAATGATGAAACCCTCTTGACAAGTGCCTATTCCAACCATTATAATTAAAATCCAATTTTATTTTGCCCTGCATGCGTAGCATGAACACTGTAGAAACGTTACTACGAAAAATTACTAATTTAATAATTAATTTAAATTAATTATTAATTTAGTAATTTTAATTTAATAATAATTTAATAATAATTTATTTCACTTAACTTTACAAACTTCTACATATATAATCGTACATAGAGGCCTCCTTTTAAGTATGATAAATACCTGTGCTAGGAAAGGACAGAAGAATCGACATAATGACAGATAGACAGTGAAAATGTGTCATTTTGTCGATTCTTCCGTAGACAAAACTCGTTTCTACAGTGGTCATGCTACGCGTGCAGAGGTAAAATATTACCTTTTCTGTGTTCAGATGCCACACATGGTGGTGCGTAAGTGATAACTAAACCAATTAGATGGATATACCATTGTTATTATTAGATTAGAAAACCTAGTTCTTAGTAACCCTAGTTATACCAAGCGTTGGACTGGTGGACAAAGTTCTAAAACTAGTAAGCACCAAATTGACTTTTTCAATTTCTTTGCAGTTGCTAAGTTGAGTAATGTTGAATAGGAATGACTTGTATGCACTTACTTACATGAAAGATACTTAAATGCAAGTTAGTAAGCGAAACACGTTTCTCATGACTATGTACTACAAAAGAAAAAAATTACTATCGCACAGAACATCTAAATATCTTTATGATCATTTTTATATGTCTAGCCTTTTCCCATTTTCAGTCTAACCGTATTTTACACGGAGCGATTGCCTATTTGATGTCCAAAACCCAGTTGGTACGGGGCTACATCGATACCCCTTGGTAAGACTGACTAACTTTATTTATGAAACTTCTCGGATAAATTGTCTAAATGATGGTGAAAACCGCATCGAAATCTGTTGCGTAGTTTATAAGAACAACGTGGTCACACAGGCATACACGAAAAGTGCCATTAATCTATAATTATGTTGTTACCGACGAGTATATGTTAGAATTTGCTTTAGTTCTGTTCAGGGTCAGTAAGAAGTGTCCACCTTTACAATTTGCTAAAACACCTACTTACTGCAAGTAGTACCTACAACATCGTGCCAGTGTCGCCAACCGAAGCGAACTCATTAAAAGCGCACGCTATTGGGCAATATTGCCTCCTTAACGATGTTGCCACTCAAACAAAACCTTAATTTTATTAGCATGACCCGCATAGCACATCGCTACGTAAGCTTCACGAAGGATTGTCAACATTGTGTACGATTAAACTGCTAAGTATATAGCAGTATCAGGGAAATGGCGTTAAACTCGGCTCTTAACAAGGTCAGCAGAAATACAAGCTGTTTTAACTTTGTAAGTACACTGTTGTCCAAAATAACCGTGGCATGCTGTTTAGATTCTCTTAATTCAAAATGAGGATGTCCAGTGGGAATCTGGACATACGCCATTGGTACATTTTATTCGAAACTGTTTCTAAAATCAAAAAATTAAAATGTATATTATTGACATAATAGTAGTACCACTTTAAGTGTGCAGTTCAAGGTAGCATTAAAGCAAAATTTTAACCAATGTGTCAAACATGGTACATTTACTTTAGTTCTGTGTTTTCACGCCTGCACTGATAAGTTGGTTAGCTATTGAATTAAGCCTGTTGACATTCATTGTTGAAATACGACATGTTATATAAAAAAAGTCACCACTTTACGCCTTCTTGTTTTGTTATATCGAAACTAGACACCTTGGAAATGTCCTTAAACAATAGTTTTTAGCCCAGTCAACAGGATTTAATAGGCAGTCAAGAACAGGTGTAACTGGCATGCTTCACAAGGAATGTTCCTGGGCCATATAATACGACCTTACCGCAGCCTACAACGGAAGCAGGGGCCCGTAACTTAAGCTCGCTTACTGCGAAATGCAAATTACTTTAAGTTTAATTCAAGCTGTATCATTTACCCTAATTATACAACTGGTTTTTTGCTGGTAAATTATGACTTCTACTCAGACTTACTTACGTAACATAAGTACAAGTTATTTTACATGACTTTCCTCGCAGTAAATCACTTTAAGGATTAAAAAATTAAGAAACATAATTTCAGGCTGCCCACGTTTCGAAAAAAGGGACACAACATTAAATGCTGAACTAAATTGACCCTTTTTTTTTTTTTTTGCGGATGGGAAATCATCAAATGACTTCTCCCGCTCAGTGTCAGACTTGACTGACTAAAACCCACCCATGTTCCTTCTAAGCCCTTTGTGTTCCAGGGCCGCGGTATCTCTTTCGAACAACCCGCAGCCCTGGCAGGCATCGGCCCTTTCGGACCCCTTCCGGTTTGCTGACATCTGCTTGAGGCGCGCGTGGAACACGTACGCGCCGTCGACACGGCCTGTCGTCATGAGACGGACGGACGGTGAGCTAGCCCATTACTCACCGTCCACAGGCTCGCGCCTACGGTGGCCGGGGGCCACTGGTTGCCCCCCGACGCCCGGGGCGTCTCCCGCGGCGGCTGGGACGTGAGGTTCTCTGCCTCTCACGTTCCGCCACCTCCTTCGCTAGCATGACTGCATCGCAGAAGGAGGCGACGGCTTCCCATTCCCTCTCGCTCCGGACCATGGATTGAACCAGGGCCGCACGCGAGAGGTCGCCGCCGCCAATCGCCGCTTCGAGGACACGGCGGTGCTCAGCCCAAGCGGGGCAGAGCTCCACGGTGTGCTCCACCGTGTCCTCCGGCCGATCCTCACAATGGTAACACCCGGGCGTTACCTCCCGCCCGATTCGGTGCAGGAACCTCCCGAAACAACCGTGTCCGGTGAGGACCTGCATCAGGCGGAAGGTGAGGGCGCCGTGCCGCCTCTCTAGCCACTCCTCAAAGAGGGGACTTATCGCCACTATTGTGGCGTGCCCTGCACGTGGTTGCGACAGTCGCTGTCTCCATTTCGCCATGAGATCGTGCCGAAGGTCTGTCCGCTGAGCGACAATTTGCCGCGGCAGCGGAGTTTCCCCCCGGCGTAATGCCTCCGCACGCCATTCATGCAGGCGCGCGAGGACCATCGCCTCCAGATCCCATGGCGGCAATCCGGCCAAGAGGTTCGCCGCCTAGCTAAATATTGACCCTTAGTGCATTATTAATGTTGTTGACTTTTTCTTTATTTACGAAAACGTTAGGTAAGAGAATCTTAGTCAATTAATACGATATTAATACACAACAAATATTTACTGCCATTCGCATACCTTATCTTAATAAAATATGTACGTACTACAATAATAAATTAAGGTAAACTACAGAGTCGAACGTACGAAATTAAATTAGGAAGAGAAAATTGGACGTCAGAGAAAATGATGTATGAACGGTTGCAAAAAATATATTTTGCGTCGGTATTTGACCCAGTTATGATACTTTTTGATAGATGACTATTGTTTTTTTTTTGTTATAATAATCTGGCCTGTCTATTATATTATTGCCTTATTGGGAAAACAATCTGTGGAGTTCGAGGAATCTGTTTTGTAATGATATTTGTAGGTGAATCATTTTTGGATAGTGTTTCTATACATCATGTCATAATAGGTAGGTTGTTAGACATTTTTTTTTAATTTTATAAAACACACTAGGAATTTCTCCTGTATCGTGGGTGCGTTTACAAACATTTAAACTCACATACACAAACAGCCAGACCCGAAACAACTATCTGTAGGTCTTACAAATATTTGTTCCATGCGTCTATCATCTAAAAACTCATTGATAGAGTAGCAAGCCTTTTCAATCAAGAATTTCTTAAGTTGCGATTTAAAATGGTATATGTTGGTCATGTTTTTTTTTAAGTTTTTGGTAGTTTATTGTAAATCTTTGGACCCATGCCGAGACAACTCTTTAAGAAAAGTGCAGTATTGTGTGTTCTTTAATTTTTGTGTGCTTTGGTGACGTCTAGTATTAAGTTTTTCAAATTTAGACGGATTCTCCTTAACAAATATTGAAATTTCATAAATATAAAGGGATGGAAGCGTAAGTATTTTTAAACTAACGAAAAATGGTTTGCAACTTTCGGTGGTTTTTAAGAAACATATGGCTCGAAGATATTGTTTTTGGGCTTTAAATGACATTTCTCTGTTGGTAGAGTTGCCCCAAAATATTATGCCGTAACAAAGAGTTGTGGAGACATATGCATGATATGCAGTAAGGACAGTATTACGATTTGCAACCTTATTCAAATTGTGTAAAGCATAGCAAAATAGATGATTTTTTTTTTTATCATAGTCCCCAAGTTTGTTTTCCATGTCATGTTTTCGTCTAACCAAATACCTGTCGGAGACAGTCATTAGTACGGACATGAATCGAAAGCGCGCCAAAAGCGACCTACTTACCAGTCTACCCACACCTAAGCGCGCTTACTACAGAGTCGTGATGTTTCGAGCTCGCGGCGAGGAGGTGTCTGATCGCGGCGGAGTCAAGACGTCCCGAAACTGTAACCATTATGCCTAGTGTTACTGTGTTGGATTGTAATTTCAAGTAATTTGTTAGTTCGATAAAAGCAGTGTACTTTGTGTATAGAATCTGGTTCTTCTAACCTAACAGACAGATGTGATGCTGGGGAGTTTGTTCCGCCACTTCTTCTTCCCAGCTAAAACACTAGGAAGTGGCGAAGGGCGGGCGTTTTGGGGGACTGTCTCTTGTAATTTTGACATTCAAAGAGTGCTGATTATCAGCCTAGTTTGAATAAATGACTTTTGATTTTGTAGTGTGTGTTTTCATAGCACGAAACCCATGTTCTGCCCACATGAAGACCGTGTCTAACGAAATAAAATCACCTCCCTACGACATACCTATAAATTTTGTTCGTTCCGTTTTAATAACCTTATCTTGGTCATAATTAATGTCAAGAATTTTAGGATTAGTTCTTTGTATGCCATTACTTATTTGAGTTTTATTCAAATTAATAAAACTCTAATAATGACGTTTGAGATTGTTTGTATGTGTGAAAGCGCGGTTGTAGGGCGAGAATCAGATGGCTCGCGTTTAAAACACGGGTGGTTCACACTTACCGATTTCCGTAAAAAAGAAGAAAAATAAAAATTACTTCCCTATTTTATCATTGATTCGGGACGAGAATCATTAGCATAGTTACCTACTTCAATTTGACGAGGATTCAAAACAACACCTTGTATATATTTATAATTGGCTCACAATCGTGGAATTGAAATACTGGCTTTTGATTCACTTCCCTACAACTGACTGTACGCTATCCAATTTCTGTTAATCTTTGAATGTCTACAACAACAAAAAATGGATTACACTCACTTTTGTGTTCAAGAAAACCAAACTACCATTTATTAAAAGAAAAAACAAAACGTCTGAGTAATTCCGTGCATTCTAGAAAGCGCTTTGTCTTCAAATGTCTGAGGGCTGATTGGAGACACAAATAAACTCCCGTCTTCACCGATTCGTCGGTGGGTTCCGCACACTCTCGTTCCCTCGCGCACAGCACACGTGATCCGAATGAACTATTCTAACGAAACTTTTATTTGAAATGTGTGACAAATATTTAGTAGCGTCTAGGAACTTGGAGTGGGTTTGGTTTCGTACTCAAGTGGTGAAAAGTTACGAAGTCGTGGCATCTTATAACAAAGGGATTTCGTCTTTTGGCAATACCACAAGCTGCTAGTTCAGTTGTCAAATCTAGTGATGTGAAGCCTGACTTCAATTCAGTTAAAATATTTCAATTTTATTTATAATGAAACTTCGAACTAACACTAGTGTACAATGTAGTCGGTAGGACCAAGAAACCTGCACACTTTGTTGAACAAAAATCTATGAGACTAGCAAGAACTCTCGTGGTAAATTGTGATTTAAAAACAGGGAATTTTAAAATTTAAAATACTTATTTTATGCATAAAACTTGTAATGTCAGGCTTATACTTATTAACTAAATAATAATTAGAAGTCATAAAATAAGGGGTGAGAAATTATACAGCAGTCGTTAGAAATTACCACATAAAAGTGTAAAAATAGTTATGTAATAATTGTACATTATTATTGTGTACGTGTGTATGTATATGTACATTATTATGTAGTCGCGGATAGCTTAGGAGTTATTAGAAGGTATTTAAAAATAGAATTAAGTCTTATTAAAAAAAATCTTATACTCTTGAAAAAAAACCGGCATTAACGTACAATTTTTGTTGAAACATACTACGATACTTCTACTTCTGAAAACTTCATGTACAAAAACTCTTCATGTATTTTCATCGCAATACGCAAGTTGGAATACCGCCCTTCCTCTGTTTAATGCAAATAAAAGTGTTCTCTGAATCAATACCGCATCGTTCTACTTGAAATTCCGCTCTCAATTCTTCAAAGACATCATTACGGAAAATCATTACCATACAGATATGACCTGGCTTTGTGTCTCCCTGGAAAATATAAAACTCTCCATTTTTATATCGAAATTGGTGAGAATTTTATAATATTTTCTATGGTAAAATATTTTTAATGAATAACAAATGTCATTACTTGTCGATATTATTTGTTTTAGTCGAAAACATTTTCTTAGCGTGTCGATGCCAATCTAAATTGAGTCGACACGGAACTAAGCCACGAGTTTCGCGCCTAGAAGAGTCCATCAGTTTTTGTAATGCACTGACGACACAATATTAAGTGCCCCATATATTGTGGAACACCACTACATTTTCACTCCAGAGCAGAGTCATCAACGAATCTACACCTGTGCAGGTTTCTCTTGCTGCGGCCAACCAGGGTCCAGATTCTATTTAAAGAATTCCAGGTCAGCATCATAAATATTATCTACGTAAGTTGCATTAAAAAGAAATTTGTGGCGTTCTCACATAATATTATGCAAGTCAAATCAACATAGCTATATTAACGCATTCCCATCTTTGTAATACACGCTTTTTGCAACAAGCATATGCATAATAATGTAAAGTTCCGCAGAATAAGCCATCCAATCACATCGTCACAGTTCCACCAAGGCTGCATAAAATCGAGTATGTATCAACTCAAAGTTCCAAGCAAACAGCCCGGAGTTGGTCAGGTTTAAAATATGAATATAAATTGAGAAACTTTAGGGTTGCTCAAATCCAGTACCAACTTTAAAATTATTAACACGACAACCTTACAGATTTACGTGCTATAAATCTGTTTTGCTCTCCACAGAATTATGTTGGCTGAATGTAATATTCGAAACTGGTCTGTAGTTGTAACTTTTGGGAACAGTTTTTGGGTTAGTATAATATTTCTTGCTGTAGAATTTGTTGACTTGGATTTGAATAACATCAGGACGTTCTAGCATAAACGTGGGACTTAAGCATAAAGTGAATTCATACGATTTTTAATACGAAAAACAAATATGTTATAGCATTTTGTTTTTTTTTTTTATGGATAAACACAATCATCGACTGATAATTTGTGTAAGATTTATAATCATGCAAACCATATTATAGACAATATTCGTTTACTAGCTATGTACATTATTAAAATTCAAAATAATTAAATAAACTTACAACAAACTAAAAAAGCGCATCCAAAACTCTTCAACGCTGTCAGCTGGTCATCATCATCTGCCTAGCCTTTTTCCCAAACTATCTTGGGGTCGGCTTCCAGTCTAACCGGCTGCGGCTGAGTGATAGTATTTTACATGAAGCTACTGCCTATCTGACCTCCACAAACCATAACTGGGTAATACGATACCCCTTGGTAAGACTGGATGTCAGACTTTTTGGCTTCTGACTACTCGTAACGACTGTCAATGATCTACAAATGACAGCCGGGACCAACGGCTTAACGTGCTTTCCGAGGCACGGAGGAAACTCGGTTTGTAATTATGGTCACCCATCCACGGACCAACCTCGGCAAGCACGGCTTATCCTTAAAGATCGACCCGGGCGGCTGTTATTATTTAGCCACGAGCTCCTCAGCTACAGACACGAGCTCGCTGTCAGCTGGTAATATGCCTAAGTAACTGGCGGTGTTCCCACGTTATATGGCAACTCTTAACCTTTGGCCAAGGTAAAAGCCTTTAGGTCACGGGAAGCTTCAACTAGGCGTTTTAAAAGTTCCTTAAACAATATTAAATATGATTTGGTGGACTCTGGGACCTGAAACTACATTCGAAAACCCGACCATATCAACACACCTCAACAATACCAATTATATCATCATTTCTCAACGACAAAAAGTATAAAGTAATCGTTATTACATGAATTATTCAAGAATAAGATTACTTGCTTCAACGAAACTCAATTCAAAGTTTACTGGCAATTTAAATGAAAATACTTTTCCCTTATTCTAAGATTTTTTTCCGCTTACAACTCTCTTTTCTTATCCCGTGAAGAGATTAAACATTGTTCGACTGGCGTAGCTGTTAAATTATTAAAACGTTATTAATGTTCTCTGGATTTTATTTGATTGTAATTGTTTTTAGAGAAAAATCGAGCTTTTTATAGTTTATCGCTTGACGATTAAATATTAAAAGAAATGTTTTGGTGTTGCTGTATTGGAGTAGGACTCAGCTAAGATACGATCTACTATAGTACAAAGCTATTGCTTACTTATAATTAACTTGACAGAACCAGGCTCTATCAAGCACACAGAAAACGGAAAGATGAACTGAGAATTTGATTCCGTTTCAGTTTTCTCTAACCAAAGTTAAACCATTTTTCGTAGTTCCCATTATTTACTTACCTACCGAGCTGTTCTGAGTCACAGATTGAAAATCAGACGCGACCTTCCTAGAAATATTTGCTATCGAATCAAACACGAACGGCATGGTTGGCACGGTCGGCGCCGTGGCTGAGCGATTGGCTGCTGCGCTGCGTGTGGCGAGTTCAATCAAAAAAAATATTTCTATGACTTACAGTTAGTTGTTCTGGATCTGGCTGTTTGTGTATTTGTGTTTGAATGTTTGTAAATGAACTCTCAATAAAGAGAAAAATCCTAATGTGGTGCAAAGTTCTCCAAAAGATAACACACTAGCTTCAGTTGACCTAACCCTAATAAAGGGAAGGAGCATCAAGATAAATCCCAGACGGCAGTCAAAACAAGAACTGTCTCGTTCTCACAACGTTAAGCCAATCTAATATTTTTATAACCAGCCGAGATGTTATCTTTTAATAATACGTCTGCCTGGACCTTAAACGACTTGGCAGTTTTATTGCTGTACCTACTTGGAGGTACATTATTCTGAGGACTGTTGGTACTTGTCACTTGATTTGTTATCTTAGATAAATTAAAACAGGGTTCCTTTTTTTGTTTTCGGAGATTTTTACTTTTACACCTTTTTTTTGTGGTAATGGCATCTAGCAGTTCAGCCTATGAGGCTGGCTTCCGCTTAGCTATCCTGATGCCTTGAGGGTAGGCCTCTAGCTGCACCTTTCGTTGTTAGAGTTATAAGCTATGCATAAGCACTGCACCGGAAAAAAAAAATCATCTCGAGCCGAGCGCGAAACTCCATACTGCACCGCATAATTATATGCATCGTGATGGCAAAGTCTTGCATCAAGTAGTACAATGAGGTGAAGTGATTGTGATCCGATGAGGTTTTTGGAGCTACCATGATAACAGCCCGAAATGTGCCCCCGTGGTGGATAGTGTATGATTTAGTCATTCCCACAAAGGAGGCCTGCACCCCAGCATCGGAATAGATAGATAGAATATATATAGATAGAATAGAATATATTCTATAAATCTATCTAATAAAAAAAAGATTTAGAGAGAGAGAGAGGTTTGAGAGTGAAAGAGTCGATGGCAATAAACCCGAGTTTTGGCCTCCATAAACCTCTATATTGCAACTTTCATCGAAATCGTTAGTTTCAAAAATGTGATTAAACATATTATATTGTTATAAAAGTACAAAAATTGCTCATTTAATTGTAAAGGATTATGATGACATCTCCAAAATATAAATGTATGATGGAAGTGTAGGTACCTAAACACAACTTATTATATTAATAAGTTGTGTACTATTTCCATTTAAGAATCATCGCCCAATATATTCTAAGAGCTCTTGGGAAATCTAGGCTTCGTATTCTACGAAAGATGCCAATTTGCTTCATTATAGTACTGAGCTCACAAGCTCTCTAATAACATACGTATATAGCCCAAACTAGGTATTATATACCTTTTCTTTTGCTCCGTACAAAGGGGAAATTATTGTTTAGAAACCTGGCTACGAACTAAAATAGTCCGAATACACAAATAACAAATGCCAATATTAGACGGTGGCTTAGCAGTGGCGTAGCACTATTTTTAGTTATACGAGGTGTTGTTTTGTATCCCCGTCAAAATTCAGGAGATTGGCATGAAAAGACAAAAATAATTAATATAAATTACGGTTCCTAGTTAATTATTAATAAACGCTGATTTTTTTGGTTGTTTATGTATGTCAGTATTACAGAATAAAACGTGGTTTAGGGAATTAGAAAGGATTGAATACCTAAACGTTTGAGATTTTTTGTATGTGTGGAAGTGAGGTTATAGGTCGAGAATCAGACGGCCCGCGTTTAAAACACGGGTGGTTCAAACTTACCGATTTCCGTAAATAAGAAAAAAAAAAAAATACCTAATAATTTTATTATTGATTCGGGACGAGAATCATTAGCATAGTAACCTCCTTGAATTTGACGAGGATGCAAAACCACACCTTGTATTATAATTATGAAGGTCTTGTTATTAAATGTTATTTTATGAAATGGTGTTTTCACAGTTTGTGGTAGTACTTAGGTACTTTTCTCACCATTTGCACTATTTCCACGAACTAATTTATCTCAGAAGCTCTAGCAGACGAACGTTACCTGTACCACAACATGGACAATTATTTATTATCAGCTCTGGCTGGCATTAGCGGGTTTTTCCGCTTTTCCTCATTTGCCCGCAACCGTGACGGATGCCCAGAGCAATTAGTGGCCGGAAATTACACAAGAAAACACGGGCAATCCATCACCTGAAAAAATAAAGCTGAGAAATCTGCGTTGCCCGCACACAGCTTCCACAAAACGTCATTCAAACAACCGTGACGCAGCTTATTTTGCTTACGTTATGAGAAAGATGGTACTTGTTCTAGGGATCGTCGTTTATCATTTTTTGTAAAAAAAACAATAATTATTAAGTATTGTGTTTTTTTTTTTGCTGTAGTTGTAGAGTGATGGTTTTAAACTTTTTGCTACTAACAATGTATTATAAACCTTAAATGTCAAATAGTTTGTACATAATCTAATCAGTTGCCTCAAATTTAACGTACTTAGATAATGAGACCAGTGCCATGTTGTATTTTATTATAATATTAAATTAATATACGACAATACCTGCTGACACACTTCCCCACAAACCTCAATGACTTAACACAAACAAAACCTTTCAGCACCTCAGAAAAAAAGCCCAATTTTCTCAATTTAATGGCAGCCATAGACGTATTGGCAGAAACGCCAACGTCTCCGGAAATCACGTGTAAAATCTCCATTAAGAACACCTCCGTTCAGCGATTGATCTGGGATGAGCAGCCATCTATCGGACACGGCCCATAGCCGGAACTCGTGACCCGAATACCGGATAACCCGAAATGTTTTAGCTGTGGTACAAAAGATGAGCGGATTTTTTGTCGAAGAGAAGTAGTGGAGAAAAGGGGACTGGAGATGACTGTTGAAGGGCCGGGAGAAAACAAGTTTAAATTTTGCTAAAAATACATGTTGATGACCATGAGAGTCGGGTCTACGCCATTAGGCTGCGCTGTAGTGCTACGCCGTAGGGCTTTCTCGAACAGCTTTAGCGTTTCAATTATTTGATAGAAATGGATTTTTTTCAGTACCGGCTTTAAGTCAAGCTAACGCTAGAATGTCTTTACTTGTACCAAACCCACCGCCATCATTGCAAGGCTTCTTCACAAGGTTGACGACGGGTAATTTTTTGAATGATGTCCCAATTTCGCTGTTCACTTTTTTATCTTTATGTTGCGATGTTTTTGCACGCAATGAAGTCAATTTTATGAGGTTTTTACAAAGATCTTTGTAAAAATCGCATAAAATACTGTAACGGCTTTTTGACGTAGCAAATCGACTATATTAGGAACGATTAAACTGCAGGGTTAGTTTTATGAGAGTTTCTGATGAAATTATTATTCCTCTACTAAATTCTCTCTCACGGTAGAAGCAAATTATAAACGAGAAAGAATGTTTAGATGTCAGAACTTATTGTTACATTTCAAATAGGTTACATTCTAAACTGGATTAATGGATTAATGGCTAGCTTCCCTATGCCATTAAGTAAAAAGCCGCGCAAAATAGAATGCAGGCCTTACACAACTAGTCGTTGCAATAAGTTTAAAAATAATATAGCTCTTAAGGTTACACCGTCAATAGTGGATCACGAAACTCCTAATGAAATTTATGAAGCCCTTTTCGATGTTGTTCAAAATGAGTACCAATCTGTTTTTAAGTCTAAAACTATTAACATTAGTGGGCCTTCCGCTGGGTTCAACCAATGGGCTACACCAGGTATTTATAAAAGTCGAGCTAGATTATACGAGTTGTATGGTTTGAAACAACACCGGTTTGATGCAACTTTTCTTGAGTATGTTAAAAATTATTCAAAATTATTTAAAAAGATCTGTGTTATTGCTAAATCAAAATTTTTAAGTCAGACTATCAAAAATTCTAATAATAAAGTAAAAGCCACTTGGAAGATAATAAACAATGAAACGGGTAAATCTGTTAATAAAGACAATCAACTTGAAATCATGGTTGATAACAAATTAGTTAATAATGCAGCCGACGTAGCTGAGGCATTCAATGAGTATTTTGCCAGCATACCGATAACTACGACTCGCACTTTAAGTTCGTCGCCGTCTAAAGCTGAAAACCTTTTGCATAGCAGCGTGCCTAAATGTGGTCTCGTATTTAGTTTTGAACATGTAACACCTCGTGATATAGTTAACGTTTTTAATTCACTTAAGTCTAAAAACACAGGTGATTACTGGGGCATTTCCATTAAACTTTTGAGTAATATAATCGAAATCTTAGCCCCCTATCTTGCTGTTACTTTTAATAAATGCGTTGATTTAGGTACTTTCCCTGACCTTATGAAGAGCAGTAAAGTCATCCCTCTATTTAAATCAGGCAGTAAGAATGATATTGGCAACTTCAGACCAATTTCTATTTTACCCGCGTTTAGCAAAATTTTTGAAAAGTTAATACTTAAACAGTTGCTAAGACATTTTAATCTCAACAACCTTCTTCATAACGATCAATATGGCTTTACAAAAGGTCGTTCAACTACAGATGCGGGTGTTGCTTTGTTGAGTCACATATTCAACGCATGGGAAAACGCGCAAAATGCAATTGGTGTTTTCTGCGATCTCTCAAAAGCTTTTGATTGCGTTCACCACGATACGCTTTTACGGAAACTACGTTATTACGGTGTTCAAAATGAAGCCCTAAATGTAATAGTTTCGTATTTACAAAATAGATTCCAATGTGTAGATGTTAACGGCGCGAAATCGTCCGGGCTACCTGTTCAGCTAGGTGTACCTCAAGGCTCAATACTGGGACCGTTTTTATTCTTGGTTTATATTAATGACTTACCATATTATTGGAAGGGTATTTGTGACGTTGTACTATTTGCAGATGATACCTCTCTTATCTTTAAAGTAGATAGGAATAGACACGATTTTGAAGAAGTAAACAGCGCTCTATCAAAAGTCACGGATTGGTTCACAACAAATAACCTTGTTCTTAATGCCAAGAAAACTAAAAGTATTAAATTCGCCTTACCTAATGTTAAAAATCTAGGTCCCAACATTATTCTCGGCAATGACGAGCTTAAAACGGTTGACTCAGCTGTGTTTCTGGGTATAACAATAGATTCAAAATTACAATGGGGTCCTCACATATCAAGCCTAGCGGGGAGACTTAGTTCGGCCGCATACGCCGTCAGAAAAGTTAGACAATATACTGACGTTGATACAGCACGGTTAGTCTATTTTAGTTACTTTCACAGTGTTATGACCTATGGTATTCTGCTGTGGGGCAAAGCCGCTGATATCCAAAATATATTCGTTCTTCAAAAACGAGCGGTTCGTGCAATTTACCAGCTGGGTGCACGAGTATCTCTGAGAGATTTTTTTAAAGAGATTGGTATTCTCACGGTGGCTTCACAATTTATTTTAGCTAACATTTTATATATTAGACAAAATATCCATTTGTACTGTAAAAACAGTGATATTCACAACATAAACACTCGAAATAAGCATAAACTACGTGCTCCCTTTCACCGGCTTCATAAGGTTCATAATTCATTCGTAGGGCTTGGTATAACATTTTACAACAAGCTACCATCTTCCTTTTTAGACTTGCCATTTAATGTGTTTAAAGCTAAAGTGAAATCTAACCTTTGTTCAAAAGCCTACTATTCCATTAACGACTACTTAAACGATAAGAATAGTTGGTCGCTGGGTTGAACTCAAGACAATGTTTATGTTCTTTCTTTCTCTAATTAGCTTATGGTATTATATAACTTCACGCGTAGTTTTTTTTTTTACTTTATATTTTTTTTTTTATTTTTTTTATTTTACTTTATCTTTATTATTATTTATCTTTATTTTTATTTTATTCGTCTGTATGCACGTGTAAGCGGGCACGCCCTTTATGTCTGGAGGCTTTATTTATTCTTGAGTATATTTTTTAATATTTTTTTTTATTATTGGTGTGTGCTAGCTGACATGTGACATTAATTTGATATAATGGATTCCTTGTTTATATAAACTTGAACACTTTTGTATAGAATCTGGTTCTTCTAACCTAACAGACAGATGTGTTGCTGGGGAGTTTGTTCCGCCACTTCTTCTTCCCAGCTAAAACACTAGGAAGTGGCGAAGGGCGGGCGTTTTGGGGGACTGTCTCTTGTAATTTTGACGTTCAAAAAGTGCTGATTATCAGCCTAGTTTGAATAAATTGCTTTTGATTTGATTTTGATTTGATTTGATTTGAAACAAAATAATTAAACGATTATTTAATACTAGCTGTCCCGCGCAGCTTCGTCTGCGTCACATTTTCCCCGTTTTCGCAACATTTTTCATTGCTGCTCCGCTCCTATTGGTCGTAGCGTGATGATATATAGCCTATGTCCTTCCCCAGGTTGAAATCTATCTTCTTGCCAAATTTCATTAAGATCCGATCAGCGGTTTAGTCGTGAAAAGGTTGTAACAAACAAACAAACATATAAACAAACAAAGAGAGTGACATTCGCATTTATAATATTAGTATGGATTAGTATGGATTTTACAGCTACACAGAAAATACACAAATGAACCATATTCATTAAAAGCACTTAACAAAACTTTGCATCAGACCGGATTCACCTGTTGATGAATTATAAAGTCGAAGGCAAACAAAACGCGAAGGTAAACCATTCCCTTATGAAAATCCACACTCGTTTCATTAAACTTATCACTTAGGGTGTAGACAGTCTAGCAAGTTTAAGACTGCTAGTGTAAGCAATGATAACAGCTACAGGGTAGTTTGCAGACGCGTCATTATTGCGTTGTCACTTTACACTAAACAGCAAATGAAAGTATCTGTTTGTAGTTTCAAAGTAACAGCTTTTTACTGAATGCAGATGAAAGTAAATACGGTACTTCTTTCTGTTTGTTCCGGCCAATCTCTTAAACGGCTGGACCGATTTGGACGGGACCTTTACTGATAGCTGATGTTATAAGAATTTAATTTGGCAATTTTTATTTTAACGGATTAGGGTTCTGTGTAAAAATAAAACCTATATTCGCGATACTTAAATTAGATAAAATTAACCGCCTGTCCGGGTTTGAACCCAAAATTCAGATTGCCATCTCTGTGCTCTGCTCTGAGCCGTAATACTTCTTGCAAAATATCAATTAAGATTAAAACAATATATCACAGCAATAGAGAAACGTATGAGCGCCCTCAGTATTACTTATCTTGGTAGAAACAAATTGACTGCTTCATGGACCGTAAACAACTGATCCCCTCAAGAAAAATCTTCAGTCAATTGGAACATACGATACCGTGTCACATATTCTCATTAACACGTTCGCATTGAGATATAAATAAATGGGAAACATTGAAGGGGTTGAATTTTGACTTATGAGGTTAGATTTAGCTTTTTAGAGATCAATACTGTGGAAGACATATGACAAGTGGAAGTGCTGAGTCTCCTAATAAAAGCAATTCCTTGCTTAAAAGGTGATCTCCAATAATATGTATCGAAATGCCTATTGTAATTGAATTAAACGTTTTTTTTATTTATTTCACTTAATACTAGGCTGTGGCTAAAATAACTGCGTAAGGAATGTGAAGTCATCGTGTACTAAGCAGATGATGATAATGATGATCTAGTTAGACTAGAAGACCATTCCAGTACAGTTATGTTCCACATATACGCAACACCATACTGTGCTCCAAAACAAATTTTAATGACGTTGCTCAAAAAGCCGCTCATCTCAAGTGCGACTGGGCTGGCCATGTCTGCCGTATGCCCGAGGATATGTGGGCAAAAATAACGATGTGGATAGAGCCCTGACACAGCCAGAAGGAGACGCGGTAGACCTTGCAAGAGATGGTGGGACGTGCTGGACAAACCAGTTGTCCATTTTGGCCCTGGTTCAAAGGATTTGGAAGCCAAGAGGAGAGTGTTTTTGCCCAGCAGTGGGATTACACAGGCTAACAGTAACAGTTCCTCAACATTGGCTACACTACAAGTCTAACCGGATACTGCTTATTACCATTATTTATCTTAACAGAACGACTACCCACTTTGACTTCCAAAACCCAGTTACTGGGAAACACGGTATGCTTTAGTACTGGTTGCCAGATTTTCGAGCTTCTGACTTCTCGTAGATTAAAAACATTTGATTCTTTTTTTTATAGGGACTTTCGAAACAAAATACATTTTAAAATTACAGAAATGTCTATGTACATTTCAAAAATGATGTCAAGAATACAAGTCCGAATTAGCAAGTAGGTAATCCATTTGAAACGTCCCCAAACTTTGCGGGGTAACCTCAGAGCTATTTTAATGATTAATGTGCTAAGCGACAAAGCGAATCCTCGGCGGTTATCTGACCCGGACAAAGAAAGGGCACATCTATTCATATATCATATGCAGACTTGACCCTTCCTTCATCGTAAATCGGAGAAATATAACTGCTAGGTATGTCTTTTGATTTTTAAGTGATTTTTATTGCGCTAGCAGAACACTGTGTTTTTTTTTTTTTTTTTTTTTAACTTTGTTTAGTGTCTGGTTCACCAAGATACAGGCTGTGCCTAGTTTGGGACCCGCTGTTAATCCTGTCTGTACTCTGTTGTGTTAGCTAATAATAAATGAATTTGAATTTGAAAAATGAATTTGAATTTGGATTAACTTTCATAGCACTAAGCTTTAGGTTTTCTTTTAGATATCCCGTGTTTTCCGTGTATCAACGAAAGTGTTGTGTGTGTGTGTGTGTGTGTGTGTGTGGAGGTTTTGTTAAAGTTAATGTGTTATTGGGTTTTTCCATCAGGAATTTCATTTGTGCCTGGTTGGTGGCAATAGGTTTGCCCCCTATTACATGAGACTTAAACGTAACTGGCGAAATGCCGCTGTGCTATTAGGTGCACCGCTGTCTAACCCTTCGGGGATTACAGGCGTGATGTTATGTTATGTTATATTCCGGGTATAGTCAACGGCACATTAGTGGTAACAATTTGACATTGATCATTCATTTGTTAGCAGTAAGGGTGGTTTTCGTAGTGCTTGTGCTACCGCAGTTGTGAAGTTACTGTACCTAACAGGTAGGTAGTATTGCCAACAAAATTAATCTTCTCATTTTTATAACAGAATTCCGTGTACATGAAAACCTCGTCTGTTTATAAGCGCTTCTTTAGCGGCCAGGTGCTGCAAGCAAGATTAGTCCTTACGGTGGTGTACATAATTCTTGACCAAATGTCTGTATCTACATTGACAGAAATATCCAGACAGAATTAATATCTTTTTAACAAAAATATTTTACTGGTTCTTAATTTTGAACAAATACTTTTTGCAAGTTATTTCCAGAAAAACCCAACTAACTTTCAAAACAATTTAACATGTCTGCCTGCACACAAACATTTAAATCTTTTGATTAAAATGTCACAAAGAATAAACAACATCCAGAGACTTTATTTCTTTGTAATTAAAGAGCAACCTTTCTGTCGCTGTCTTGTACTTCTAAAACTTGTATTGAAATGTCTGCCACATTCCCTCCTCCCAAACCTCTGCCCAAAGGTTTTATACAAAATGCCCCAGGGTCAATTCCAAAATCGTTTTGTTTAAAAAAACACTCTCTATTAAGGCATTTTTAAGTTCGGTTTTATTTTTTATACCACGAGATTACATTGGCTTGCATTTGACCGCAACTAAAATCATATGAAGCGATGTTGCAATCTAGGGTGGGGCCGCTTGCCTAGTTTAAATTTCACGATTAGAACGTGATGACTACCGATTTGGTATTCTAATAGGCAATTTCATTACACTTTTTAAACAACAATTAAGCTGGATTGAAAAAAAAGAATGAAGAAAAAGATTTGGGATGATTACGAAAATTTAAAAAATGCTAGGATTTTCGTAGTTGCAAGTAACTCATACATAAACTTCGTTCATTCATCGTTTCTTTGAATTTTAACTGTGTGGAAGGGGTCTAAGGAGCCTTTTGACAGCTGCTTCATTGACAGATAGCTATTATCTATTACCTAGAATATTTGTTTTGAGCTACCTACACGCACCGATATTCAACTCTTGTGTAGATTAATATTTGTACATATATTGCCTTTCACTTCAGGCAGTTCCGAGAAGATTCAATGAGGGTGTTTAACGAAATAAAGTTCATCAAAGCTTATACAAGGTGTTGTTTTGCATCCTCGTCAAATTTCAGGAGATTGTCACAAAAGACATAAATAATCAATTAAAATTACGGTACCTAGTTCATTATTAATAAACGCTGATTTTTTTAGGTTGTTAAGTTTGTCAGTACTTCAGAATAATTCCCTTAACGTGGTTAGGGAATAAGAAATGATCGAATAAACGTTTGAGATAGTTCGTATGTGTTGAAGCGCGGTTATAGGGCGAGAATCAGACGGAGTGCATTTAAAACACGGGTGGTTTACACTTACCGATTTCCGTAAATAATAATAAAAAAAAAAACAAAAATTACCTACCCATTTTATTATTGATTTGGGACGAGAATCATTAGCATAGTTACCTCCTTGAATTTAACGAGGATGCAAAACAACACCTTGTATAATTTCGATCGGTTTTCAGTAATGTCCCGACTGTCATGTGTAGATTTCGACATTCGTTACAGGAGACGGGTAGTCAGTGGCTGAAAGTCTGACAAGCAGTCCCGCACGGGCAGTCAGGCACGGGGTATCGTTTTACCCAGTACTGACTGGGTTGTGGAGGACAGATAGGCAGTCGCTCCATGTAAAATACTGATTTTCAGTTGTATCCGGTTAACTAAGACTGGAAGCCGACTACAACACTGTTGGGAAAAAGGCTAGGTAGACGATGATGAGAGCAGCGGTGGCCCAGTGGTGGCAGCCCCGACTTACGAGCAGTAAGCCGTGGGTTCGAACCCAGGTAGGCGCATTACTTTGTGTAATTTATTTCATCACCGCTGCTCTCGAAAACGGTGAAGGAAATCATCGTGAGGAAACCGGCATGTCCTAACACAAAAAATTCGAAGACATACTTCATGTACATAGGCGGACTTAATGCCTCAAGGCATTCTCTACCAGTCAACCATAGTGTCAAATACGACAACATTGTGGTAGGGTACAAAAAAAAAATTACAAACAACGCTGGTTTTAGAAAATTCATTCATTTTCATAGAGACATCTATCAACCCGCACTGGGCCCACGTGGTGGATTACAGCCCACTCCCTCTCATAGAGAGGAGGCCTGTGGCCCAGCAGTGGGAACATTATAGGCTGATGATGATGATGAGACGATGATGAATATTATTTGCGGTATTCTTCTTTCGTTTGTTTTTTTTTGAGTCACTGTCGCTACACGCTTTGTCACTTCAGCTTGTCCTTTGTGCCCAAGCAGAAAGAGGCTATCACTAAGAATCGAAAAGTCCCTTTAATGTATCTGTCACAGTCAAAACTGTTAAATAGTCAAAACAGCTTTTGACCGTAACTAACATTTAATTAGAAACTCATTAGGTTGTTAGGTTTTTTTGACCGTTTGAAAAACATTGTGTTGTAGTAATTCTAGGTTACTGAGTCTCAAACAAAATATTTTTTATGCACGACAGTTATGTTAACTTAATAAGGGTATTGGCCGACACAGGTCAAAAGTGATTTTAACCGATTAAAAGTTTTGACTGTAACATATCGACGACCAAATCCTTTCAATCGTAACACAGCAATGCAGGTAGCATTGCATTGCGTAAGCACCATATTTATCATAACAATCGTTCCAACATCACATTGAAAACATAAATACATTTTTTTAAAATATCACTATTTTTCTAACTTTCGACATTATTCCTGAAATTGTCTGGAAAGAAGGTAGCGTTAAGTTTTGAACAAAGGTAAAGAGTTCGACGCCTGCAGACATAGAATAAACAACGTGAAACACAATTGAACCACAAGAGGAGCGAGTTGGAGTTTATTTTGAACTGGAACTGTTCGGTAAACTATTGTTATAACAGCTGAGACTTGGTTATGTATGTCGTCAGTTCCCTGGAATAACTGTATGCGCAATACGACAAAATTTGAGTTAGTGAAATTGCCCGATTAGAAACTTAACATAACATAACGCCTGTATCCGCCGAAGGGTTAGGCAGAGGTGTGCCAAATAGAACAACCAGCCACATTTCGACAGTTAAGTTTAAGTCCCAAAATAGGTTTTGAACTTATTGCTACATACCGGGCACAAATCTAGACTCCGTTGTAGCCAATGAAAAATTCCTGATCGAAAAACCCAATAACACTTTGTCCGACCCGGGAATCGAACCCAGGAACTCATGCTAAGCAGTCACGCTTGCGACCATTCAAATACATATTTTAATAGAATATTTTTAAGATTTAAAATTAGATAGCAAAAAAAGACGGAAGAAAATATAGGTACACAATTGCCAATCCGACAAGCGTGGTTATAAATGCTCATGCCTTCTCCATAATTATGAGGAGAGGCTTTTGACCTGCTTTGGGACAATAATAGGCTGATATGATAAATATGTGTGATAGCACAGTATCCTATACGTTTAGTCAACTGATAACAGAATGCATTTAAGTAGCATCCATTCATTTATATATAAATTGTAATTGAATAGGCTCTTTCAAAGTCATTTCATCACATCAAAATGCAATAGAATTCAATTCACATTAAATTTCTATGAACTTTATCAAAAGTAATTTTCATCGAGAGCCCACATATAGTAATCAAAATTAATTATCGCCCTAAATTCTCATTGAAAAACCGGAACCAAATTAACGGTTATATATCATTTCTGTAAATGACTGCATCACAGAATTTCAGAACGCATCTAAAATCTGTCTTTAAACTGAAACAATGCCTCTTTGACAATACCCATCACATTCAAACATAGCAGTTCCATCCTCATTTCATTCCGAATTTCTAGAATGTCCTAATAAACGTGTTTCTACATCAAAATATCCATTTGTAGTTTTAGCTGTTTGGTCTAAACAAGCCGGAGTGTTGTGGTCGCTTCGGCGCCGTTACCCTGCGGCCAAATTTTGTTGAAAACGAACCCTAATGCTCTGCTTTGTGAAATTAACGAAACAAGCGAATAGTAATGTTCCGCCAGTGCTGTTTTAGTAGCACGATTTAAGAGGTATTTTCCTATGTAATGGTTCGTGTTTGTAGGAAAATGGGAACTATTTTTAGTTTGAGGGTTATGGGCGCTTTTGCTTGAGAATGAGAGTTGGTTTTGTGAGAGTGTTCTCGTTTTATTGTGTGTTTACGTGCCATTGTTGACGTAATGAGTAGATAAATAGGTCAATATCTACGCTTTATTTTATGTTTAACAATTCTGTGAAACCCACATACTAGGCAAAATTCATGAAAAGTGGAACAAAAAAAGAAAATAATTCTGTTATATCCCACATTCAAGTTCAGGCAAATATTATGATAAATAATATTATGTAGTGTGTTACAATGGTTTTATCTCAAATTGTCACATATTATCATATTTAATGACCCAGCCCATTAAAACATAATGAAACTCAACCAAGCAAACACGCTAAATTAAAATAAAATGGGAACCTTTTTCGATGATGAAATTAACCTTAACAGAGGAGAGGTGGATGGGTTGAAAACCGATAAAAGGTATACAGAAATACCACTCCCGAAAATTCAACTTCGTGCAACACATAGATACACTGAAACACAGTCGGAGGTATTTATACAGAAGAACAGAACTACTGAACTGATAAAAAAACGCAATAACACTGCTCGAATTCTCCTGAGAATTGAACTCGGGACTCACTCGCAGTTTCACTTGTGGTCACTAGGCCAACGAGACAGCAAGTGAAAAGTAAGTTAAACAAGAAAAGTAATCCTATTGTACTAATTTGTTTGATCTAAAAGGTCTGTTTGTTTGTGACCTTTTCAAGACTAAACGGCTGATCGGATCATAATAAAATTTGGCATGGAGATGGATTATATCTTGTGGAAGGATATATTCCATCTCAGATTATTTTTCTATTTTTTTTTTTTCTCATTTATCAATATTTGCACGCGAACAAATTCGCGGGGAACAGCTACTCAATTATAATTCATATACCCCGTGATGTTATTGTAATTTTTCTTGCTGAACTTTAGACGTAGCTCTGTCAATTCAGTGGAGTCTAGCTGATTCTAGATTTAGATTAAATTCATTTCTAAGATCATCTTTCGAGTCTAATCGACTCAAAAGAAAATTATAGTGCATAACGAAGAATTTAGATATAGATTAGATTGTAGGCTTAGGGAAATAAGTAACTGCAACAGTGTTCTGGCTACGCCACTTTCTGACGCAGCAAGAACAGTTTACAGACTAGCTATGCTAAGATTTTGTTAAAGATTATATTTTTAGTTAAAATGTGGTAAAGCAACCATGGCGACATAATCGCATGTGCAACAAAGCCCTTTTTATTGAATAAAAAAAGTGTTTGAGCAGGTACACAGGCATTTAAACATAGTTTCTAAATCTGTACGTCTACCATGAGTTTTAACAATCTATACTCGCTAGCGTCTGTAGTTAAAAAAATGTATGAAAACTGTTTCAGCGCCTCTAGCGGATAGTTGGGTACTAAAATGCGCAGTATGAGTCACTATAGTTATCTATCCTACGTCACCGTGTAGTAAACTAAATTACAGCGACTGCAAGTTTGGGCTTAATTTGCTTAGAATTTGGTAGTGCTTGCACCAACACAGCGCATGGTACCATTGAAAAAGCTAACTATAGTATTTGCTTATTGACGGAACTATTGCAGTTTCGTCAAGCGATCTAACTATGACAACTCATGGTAGACGTACTGAACGCAAATTGTTGCAAAACTCTGTGCGCAGACCTTTTGTAATTTATTTATTGCATGCCTGAAACCGCCTGAAGCGTAGTACATGTCAATACATTTTACTCGGCAGAGCACATCAAAAGGTTTATTTTACAGTGGCCTGTTTTTTTGTGCCTGTAATTGAATGGCCAAGTTTACGATCGACCAAAAATATTTACTGTGGAAACTAAAGTAAATATAGTTCGGATGCGTGCTGTTACTGGTTTTTTGTGCAGATATGAGAGTAAATAAAATTCGCAATATTTGTTTGTTGGGTCTCTCTTTCTATGTATATGTGTGTTGGTAAGTTTACGAATGTATATTTCGATATTTGTTTTTAATATTTTACGAGGATTGGTATTTTTCTTGGGAACATATTCTACTTGTTTCAAGTTGTTTGTTCTAAGAATTCATTCTTTTTTGTAATCTTCTTCATACAAAGGTTTCAGGTTATCATTACTTTTACGGAATTTTTGTCGTAAATAATGCTTGAAGATACTCTTCTTTTTGTCAGATCTAATAATTTTTAGACAAAATAATAATGAATTAAGTTTTTTTTTTTTTATTTTATTATTTTTTTTATTTAGGTGTTGAATGAATTAAGTTTTTTTTATTTTATTTTTTTATTTTTTCCAACAATTGTTTACACGATATACATTTCAGACTTAATGATTAGAGTAACATTTACAAGTGCAACAATTAATTACAGGTTAACACCACATGCACAAAAACGGTTTAACATAACATATTTATTTAATATTGCCATTAGAACTAATACATACAAAAAATAAATTAAAACAATAATAAAGAAAAACTATCAACTCATTCATTCAATGCTGTATACAACATTTTAAGATAAATATGTAACGCATTTATGAGATGTTTATCCAAGCAATGTTATTCTCTTTATTTACCTAAAACGTCGTTTCATTAGAGCCTTACCGTTTGTTCGATGTCTACGTTTAATTTAAACAGACAAACCTCATTACAGACTACGATCTCTTCGCAAACTTTCTTAATCTATTCCTATTCTTAGTTTTCTCATAAACGTAGGCAACAACATGCGTTGTGTTGGCATTCATGTCTCATTAGCTGCTTGATAAATGACTAACAATACCACAAAGGTACCCACTTGTCTCGGTACTTGTATTTCTGCATGGGTCAGCCAATCATATTACACTAGTGGCGGTACTCTCATACAAGTCTAAAAGCTTGGCTTGCCCTTATAATCTACTAATCTTCATAATTTTAGGGTTTCTGAACAGTTTGTTTGTCTTATGAGCCTGCCGTATTGTTGGCCCTTAGACACGCTACTGACATGAACATGTTTCTAATTAACAGAAGGTAAGTAATTAAGGTTTGAAATTGACAAAATTTTCTACTTTTGCTGCTTGTAAAAACGATGTTTTACACTTAAGAGGATTCTACTTAGAGTTCTATCAGCGTTCAAAGTTCTGGGATTAGGTAAAAAGATTTTCATTACCTAAATTATATCTCTTTTTTTCTACATTTCTTAAAAAAAAAGTATTTATTATTTCTAACTACTTCCTTATGTTATTGTTATTTCCAACTAAAATAACATAATGTGTGTTCCGAAATAAATTAATTACAAAACCATAATTTACGTACAGAGATAATCTCGCTTTTTTTTCTTAAATAGACCAAAACAACTAAGCTTCCGTATTTCCACAACGACATTTACCTACTCCTCGTAATGGGTCCGAAGCGAGTGTTTAAAGAAACATTACCCACGGATAAGTTGGGTCATTAGACGTTTCGCCAGTTCGCGGACGAGCGTCCTAATAACAAGCCAACTCGCTTGTTATATTATTTATGTATATTTTTCTGTTACAGGGTACGTTGAAGTGTGGTTGTATGTATGTTATTTCGCGCTATTTTTCTGCCATGAATTTTAAGTATTGAAAACCGCCCAAAGTTCGAAACTGTATGATACCGAAGATCAATATTATAGTAATAGTAAATTTATTTCATAAAAAAAGGGGATTATAGTGTACTACAATCTCCTTTTTTTTTGCGATTATTATTGAGGCATACACAAAGTTAGACGTATAAGTTTTTACAATTTCAATCACAATCTGGTGGGTGGAGTTCTGCTTTCCTAGCTAGGTTATAGAATAACCCCCCCCCCCTGTATTAAGGAAAAACAGTCCCTGTCCCTTACAAAAAGTTACAATAAACTAGTACAAAGGTAATTTACTACAATAATGTTTATAATTGAAAACGTGCGAGTGTGTGTGTGTGATTATAAATTACTATTAATAATATAGTATGATCATACCGCACGATTTTATATTAATCATGAAGGTATAAATTTTTCTATTCAGAAATATCTCAGTAGCAGCCACGGAGTCTGGATTTATGCCCGGGTGATGGCAAAAGGCTCGCCCTCTATTACATGGGACTTAAACTTAACTGGCAAAATCTGGGTGTTCAATTAGGTACACCTCTGCCTATCCCTCCGGGGATTACAGGCGTGATGTTATGTATAATTAGTTATTTAGTATCTGTTGTCCAATGAATTAATAATTGCTTGCTTTCTTCCACAGTTATTTATATTACTACAACTAACTTAAGAGCGTTTACGTCTTACGACATTTCACACAAACTTTCAAGTCCTTATTTCGAAATGACTGAACCGATTTTAATGAAACTTCATACTCATAAGCAGGATACAGAGGTCTAAAAAGAGATTTTCGAAAAATAGTGTTACAGCTAAATTAGACCGACAATAAATTATCTGCAGAAACAAAAATTTCCAATAATCTGACTTTAAGACATTTCGAAAATGTTTTTTAATAACTTTTTAGACTTATGTACCCTGCTTATGCTTACTAAGTTTCATTAAAATAGATTAAGTCATTTCGGAAAATAAGGGCTGGAAAGTTTGTCATATAGCCATTTTCTAACTGCATGACTATATCGGGGGCGGATGCAGATGAATACGAGTATTTTAAATGGAGTGACTGAACAAGCAAGTCCCGGTAAAATACTAGTATAGCAGTCGAAATAAAAAACGTTGTTAGCTGACACAAACAAACCTCGGAGTTTCCGAGGAACATTAAAAAGTTTTGAATACTTTTTTGCTTTATCACTGTAATGCTTTAAGTTTAGTTCTTTTAAGCCTCTTGGGTGTAATTTAGACTTCACGCTGTTTTTAAAACACAGGACATATATTTCTGTGAGAAAACAAACCTGGCTGCTTGTGTTTTCATTGTTTTTAGAAACACCTATATTTCACTGTTTTACGTTTCATCATCATCTGCCTAGCCTTTTTCCCAAACTATGATGGGGTCGGCTTCCAGTCTAACCGGATGCAGCTGAGTACTAGTATTTTACATGAAACGACTGCCTATCTGACCTCCACAACCCAGTAACTGGGTAATACGATACCCCTTGGTAAGACAGGATGTCAGACTTTTGACTTCTGACTACGACTGTCAAAGATCTACAAAAGACAGCCGGGACCAACGGCTTAACGTGCTTTCCGAGGCACGGAGGAAACTCGGTCTGTAGTTATGGTCACCCATCCACGGACCAACCTCGGCAAGCACGGCTTAACCTTAAAGATCGACCCGTGCGGCTGTTATTATTTAGCCACAAGCTCCTCACTACATATATTTATATTTATACTACTTATATTTCACTGTTTTACGTTTCTACAACGATAATTTATTTGAATGCCTTGTTGGTCTTAGTGGCGTGCTTAGACGGGTCAACATTGCGGCAAGCCCAAAGGGTGAGCAGAATGTTAAGACACCCTATCATCATGAAGAGTGGTAAGCTATTGGTACAAGCCAAGCTTTTGAGTTAGTATGAAAGTAACGCCACTAGTTGGTTTATGTAGGTCGTGGCGGTGGTGGTTGCAATGGCTACTGCTAAGCATGACAGCCTGGGTTCGACTTCTTGGTCGTGCAACGTGTTATTAGTTTTTTCCATCAGGAGTTTCTCAATGGCAGTCACAGAGCCTGGCTTGTGCCCGGTTGATGGCAATATGCTCACCTCCCATTACATAGGAACTAAATATAACTGGTAAAATGTGGGTATACTATTTAACGGATTTTAAAACATAACAGTCATGAACAAAAATATTACAAATCAAACTAATCTTCCTTCGAAGTAAAAATCAATACAAAACTAACTAACTCCAAATAAAACCAACAACAGTAAAAAACTAATAGTCCTAGTCATTTAATCAAATCCCCAAACACTACATTAGCTACAACAAAACTCATTCACTAATGAAAAATGGAATCGTCATTTTTTAAATTAAATCATAAATCGAAATTGGAATCGCAATTGAAATCGTAACCATTTCCCGATCAATCAATCGACTATTACCTGTCAAGGTTGTCATCGAACGCTTTATGATAGTATAATGACAGAGTGGCAACCCTAATGGGCCTTCATTAAGGTAACAAATATTAATGGATGCCTTTGTCATGGCTAGGCTGTATGAAGTGATTTTATTAGTGGCCAGGAATTTGTCCTTTTACTTTTTTTGAACTATTCTACTTTTACTTTTGTTTTTAATTTACGTCAACGAACAGTCAAATTTTATGAGTGGATGAGGCAAGCATCCACTCATAAAATTTGAGAGTTATTGTTTGTTTCCCTAAAATCGTTGCGTTTTTAACATTTAAATGGTTTTGGCTACAATTTTTAAATAGTAAGGAAGCAAAATGTTTCAGGATCTCTCTCATTTCCTTCAGTTTAATGAATTAAAGTTTTTTTCAAAATGAAATATGTAAAGTAAAGTTACTTATCTTAATCTTACTTAAATTATATTCCTAAAATAAGACGATTATCTTTATTGCTCACATTTAGAACCTACTTAGCTTCTTCCACCTATTTCAGGACCGTCATAGATCAATTGGTTTGACAGCTAATTTAACCAAACAATAACTTAACGCACCTTTTCCTTTATTTTCACCAAAAATCTTCCATTGTTATAAAGATAAAAGAAAAGCGTTACATATAATAAAATATAATCACACCTCTGGGTTCTTTCGACGAATGAATCATTCATAAATCATAAAATTGTAATCGCGGTAAAATAAAACAGTTGGTTTCTCTCAAAAGCTACTTGTGAAATATTAAAAAAAAAACGTTCTCATTTTATGCACAAAATGGAATGAAATTGGGTGATTCCGAGCACAGTTCCGTTTTCAAAATATGCATACTGGTTCGGATTCGTCTTTAGTATTTTATTTTTCGTAAAAACAGCATTTATTTTATTAAAAATATTAAACTTTCTGCTTTTTTTAAGTTTTTTTTTTTTTTTTAATTTTCTTTTAAATCAAAGGTAGTAGTAAAAAAAAATAAGAATTTTACGGAAACAAATACACGAATTCTTTGCAAATAGGTACCTAAGTATAGGTAAGTAGATAAAAACATCCGTCACGTGGGTCGGCTAACAGCTAAAAGCTTAGCTACTTTTTGAAGTTTTTCACAAATTCCTCGCGTTTTGTAAGAAAGAATGCTTAAAATGTCGGCATCAGCATTTCGCGGGGAACCGTGACCTCATTTCAAAAACTTTTCCCTTCAAGTAAGATTGATGTTTGTAGAAAAAATTACTTTTCGCGAAAAAAAACGAATGAAACTTTGGACTCAGCGGGTTTTACGGCCATGGATATTAAGGTATGCTTTCTTTTTTTAAATATTTCACGAATTTTTTTGACAAAGCGCAACATCCGTAATTTTACGGTGTTCAAACTTTTTAGCATCCAGTTGAAAAATGTATGGTAGTTAAATTTTTTTTTTTTTAAACAAATGAATATCTACTTTTTTCTTTTAATTTTACAACACATTTGCTAAATCTCAAAGAATTCACCATGTTCCTTCAAGATTATAAGCACAAAACACTTCTCAAGCAAGAAAATTCCCAATAAATAAACAAAACACGACCTGGAAACGTTCCAATCTACGAACGCACCAACTTGTTTCATCTTCAGCGCCTCACGTAGACCAAGCACGGGGGTAATTCGATATTATTAGACGACAGATGTTTTCGCGTGTATTTTTCAATCTCACCCTGCCCCAGGCGATTTATGCCTCTCCTCTTTATAAATGACCTGCGTGGCCAAAATGAGATATAGAAATGGCGTAGTGATATTGGCACCGAATATTTCGTGGCTGAAAAAATGGGGCTGGAGTTTATCGTATTATGTGACGGCCGTAGGTACCTAATAATATTTTGGGGGGTAATCTCATCTCATTCACTTTACTTCAAATGTCTTGCGGGCATTAACATATTTAGTATGAAAGAACGGTCGGTAAATACCTAGCCATTTAAAATAGATATTTTCCATTTTCATAAAAGACTCGTATGTAAAATATTTTTTATATTAACCAGCTTTTAGTCGCAACTACCATTTATGTCTTGATACAAACAGAAATTCAAGTGTAATTTTTTTTTCGGAACTTACAGCTAATAAATGAGATAAGTAATGAGACTTGAATCGTATGCTCGTGTAGTGTGCACTAACAAGTTTTATAATCTTTTCCAAACAACGACATAAATCTATAAACCTTCAACAGACAACCGATACACCATCCTCAACCCCGATCAAAACTCATTACCATCACAAAATCACGCCAACAGAATTTTAAAAAAGGAACAAAAAATAACGTAACACAATCGAATTTGCAGATACAATCACAGAGCTTGGCAGAAACCCTTTGTACTTCGGATTGATGGGCAAAGATTCCCCGATCACAAAGACATGGAGAATGGAACCGATCCGAGCTCGGACAACGATCTATCAATTTGTTTAATTGGATTCTTTTCATTGTTATTTTTGCTTTTTATTTTCTGTTTGAAAACAGGTTTGTGGAGGTTTGATTTTGTATTATTTTTGTATCGTTTGTTGGATTCTGTTTGTGTTTAAGATGATTGGTGAGTTAAGGAAGTTTATAGTTTGCATAGTGATTATGTTTAAGTAGAGCAATATTTAATCATCCTTCGTATAAATTTTCTCTACATAAACACCAACTCGCTATTTATTAATAAGTCTAATGTGAAAATCGGGCTAAAAGAAGAGACCAAACATTCAGGCCAGTATTATCCACCCTGGGCCACATCATCGCTTTACATGAGGCGAGTTGCAGCCAAACGCAAGCTTACTTAGTATAAAAAAACCGGACAAGTGCGGGTCGGACTCGCCCACCGATAGTTCCGTACAAATTAACTTTTGTTACGCGATTAATTAAATCATAAAAATAATGTTTCAATTTGTTTTTATGATTTACTTACAAATGTAAATTTTTCAGATTTTTTCCTATACTTGTACTATGAGACGAGAGTGTGGCAATATACATTTTTTGCGGCTGTATATTTTTTTACGTTAATTTAGAGTTTGTTTTTTTCACAGCTTGAAAGGACTGTAGATCTACATGTATGGTTTTCATTTCAACTCGATACCTCCACGCGTTCCCGAGAAAAACGGTCTTAATAGACAGACAGACAGACTGACAACAAAGTTATCCTGTAAGGGTTCCATTGCCTTTTGAGGTACGGAACCCTAAAAGTAAATAAATTTACTAAAAAGAAAATAAAGGCCTACATATTTATTTTATTTTAGATTTATGATCACAGACAAATTCAAGCGGTTTTCACTTTTAAATTATCCAACAATGATCCAATAAAAATTCAAACAACTGTAATAAAATAACCTTTTGCAACATCACAAAAACACGTCTAAATTAGGCTCACGTACCCATCGAAACAGTCAGCAAAAAAATATCACCGTCATACATCGAAATACTGGCAGCAGAAACGAGCTGAACTGAGGCGTAACTGAAAAATGTCTAACACCTTGCAGTGTTTCCAAACGGTTATCTTGCAACGTTGTCACTTCGACGACATTTGTTAAAAAATGTTGTGAAAAGAGAAAAGGGGAAATGTGGACTATCGGATATGCGTATGAATTTATTTTTTGGTGTTTTGATGGTAATGAGATGGGTTTTTGTTTTGGCCCGTAAAAGTTAGGTAAAAAAAAAAACTAGTAACAAACAAAAATTAAAACAAAACAAAAATATTTATTGTCATAAAAAAACATGTACGCGGTTTGTGGGATTCACTGAGAAGCACTTCTATGATGAGAGAAATTTTTCGTTTGCAATTCAAATTGCAAGTTCTTTCGATTAATACGTAACGTCGTACCCAAAATAAATATGAAAAGTTTACAGTAGATACATTCTATTTACTATTAAACCTATACCTTTCTCTAAATAAGCTTTTACCAAAATTGGATTCAAAAAGGTTCACATTCTGACCTTCCTACAAAAATAGAATACACTTCGGTTTCCTTCTTAAGTGAAATTTTATAGAATTAATTGTTTAAAAAACATTTGTAAACAGGTTAGTTTCCTTATTTGCACAGAATTAGCCTTATGGGCATTCTCCAGAAGTCTTGATCAATTATTCTGGTATACATAAGTAGCAAGGCAAGCATGAATGGGTGACCATCCAATACATACAGAGTTTCCTCCGTGCCTCGGAAAGCACGTTTAGCCGTTGGTTTCGGCTTTAATATGTAGATATTTGACAGTCGTAACAGGTAGTCAGTGTAAGTCTGACAACCAGTCTTACCAAGGGGTCATTTCGTATCACCCAATACTAACTGGGTTGTGGAGGTCAGATGTGCAGTCGCTCCATTCAGATACGTCTGTTAAGACTGAAAGCCGACCCCAACATAGTCGGGTAAAATGCAAGGCAGATGCCTTTTTAGGGTTCCGTACCCAAAGGGTCAAACGGGACCCTAGTGCTGAGACTTCGCTGTCACCAGGCTGTATCTCATGAACCGTGATAGTTAACCAGTTGAAATTTTTACAAATTATGTATTTCTGTTGCTGTTATAATAAAAAAAAAATTCTAAAAACAGAATATAATAAATATTTAAGGGGGCTCCCATACAAAATTGATTTTTTTTTGCTCGTTTTTTTATAAATGCTACCGGACCCGCGCGCGTGTACGAGCACACTTGGCCGGTTTTTTCTTGAAATACCATGATTACGCAAGTAAAACACCCGACATTACCTTTCTAACTCGCTTACCTGTTTAAAGAAAACATAAACATACAAAACTTCTAACACCACGTCACGGGTATTTTTAGTAAGGAACCTTTAACAGGCCGTAACAAGGCGCCCGCGGCATAACGTGGTGAGAAACTTGAGGCCTTTTCTACTTAATTAACCATACAACTTTCCGAACGAGATAAAACCTGCCATGTGCGGACTGAATACAAACATTACGCGCTAACTCCAAATGTACGAGTGAACGAATGCCCATATACTATTGTAGTCTTTGGAACGAACGAAACAAGTAGTTCGTGTAATTCCCTAATTAGATAGTTGCTCGCCGACATTAAGCCCTAATAAAGTTAGCCATTGATCTTTGCGAGCGAGGATTGTTAATAGAAGGTGTTTTTGGTTGGAGGAAATTTTTGAGAATATTGGAAGTTACATCCTGGTTTTATATTGCAGAGCAGTTCAAATTTAAGGGTGTAAAGTTCATCCTGTCTGAATACCAATCGTGTTCTTCAGTAACGTTCTCAGCAAAATCCTGTCGTTTGCAAGTGATGACTTTTATACGAGCGATCCTAAAATTGGACTCCTTCCCGTATCGAGCATATGTTCACAAATTACATTGATCTCGAACTCCAAACGAGTTAAGGAAGCTCGTAACTAATATAAAATATCACGGGAAGCTCTCGATTTCCACAATTTCTAGAACTCGTTTTATTTCTGCGAAAACTGCTACGTCTTGCCGGCCACCGGCGCTCCTTAACGACCAGAGTCATCTAGTAATTTTCGCTGGAAGCAACGATTAAATGTTCGTTCTGGGACACTTGGCTTGGCTAAAATTTATATGATGACATATTAAAGGTAGTGTAAAGGTACTGTTGGTGGCAATCTTTCACAAACCACATATTCCAGGCTTAATTGCATTGAACAATTTATTGCATAGTTGAAACAAGCCGGTTTTGTAATTACGCGCGGTGCAGCCCTAGTTCTGACAGGACAATTAACTGTTACCAAAAATGACTACATTTGCCCGTGAATTCCTGATTAACTCGATATTTTTGTTGGTTTTTTGTTGAGCGTTGTGGGGAGTCTATTATTTGCTATGGTATAATGGAAGCGTGGAAATAAAATGGTTTTGCACAAAAATCATGAAAGCGCTCGGTATTTCTTTTTTAATGTAACAGATACTGCTGTAGCTATTATTCCCTATAATAATATCAGAAAGTTTGTACTCTTTCACGCAAAAACTACTGAATAGATCTAGATAATATTTGGCACAGGAATAGATAGTAGTCTGAAATAGCACATAGGATACTTTTTATCCCAGTAGCACGATCCCTTGAGGCAATTACCAAAAAAAACGCGGGCGAAGTCGTAGGCATAAGCTAGTGCGTAAAATATGCCTGTGTCCATTTACAATCAAAAAGTTATTAATCGTTTAAAAGATGCGATCTCATTCATGCAGCAATAACACAGGAATAAATTTAACACCTCAAAAAATGGAATCCCAAAATTATTACAACGTAATTGTATTTTACGCTAAGATGGCTGGTATAAGTCAGGTTATGAGCCCTGTTTGTGACACAGCTACGTTCAGACTTGACAATCATACGGCTCGGTGGACCACTGGTAATTAAATGTACTGCGACGGAAGCTTAGCTCAAATAAACATTTTGGTAACTACACGTTTTGCGGAACGCTTACTAATTTTATGTAACGAATTTGTGTTTTTTTTTTGTGAGTGGTGTAGGGCTCGTTTGAATTTGTGTAGGCTTGATATTTTTTCGCATTGGTTAGTGGAAAATGGTTCGTGTTAGTAAAATAAAAAGGGATTAAATATAATGAGCACCAAAAAATACTTTGAGATCTTAAGCTACGTTACCAAAAAAAAAATACTAAACACCAAAAAAATTGTATTCAAAGACCAAATATAGTAAATGATCACCAAATATAGTAAATGATCACCAAATTTTGTGGCAAGAAGAACTTAGGAAGCAAGTGCGAGCAAAGCGAGCTCGGGATATTGGGCACCCCGACTCGGACAGGTTAGGTTCGAAGGGGATGGCGGGGTCTAGTGAGCGAGCGGAGCGAGCGAACTAAGACCCCGACATCCCCTTCGTGTTAGGTTACTTTAAACCCTGCAGAGAGAAATAGGAGCCCCGCGTAGCGGGGCTCCGTCGACTACGCCTTAGTTCGGAGCTGTGATTTTCAGGTTTTTAATTCTGGTGATCATTTACTATTTCTGGTGATCATTTACTATTTTAGGCAGTATAAAAATGTTTTTTAAGGTTATATTTACTTTATCTGGTGTTATGTTAAACATAAGCCAAATAAAAAGCCTATCCTATCAAATCCAAAAATGTTATTGTTATTCCTAATACGTCCACATTTGTTTAACGATCTAAAATAGAGAAGTTTTTTACTTATGTGTTCTAAACATGATGATGATGAATGATTGTTGATTGCAATAGGCTCGCACCCAATTATATGGGACTTAAACACATGTTCTTAAAAAGGAGGATTTCTAAGGAGGCGTTTTCTAATGTTATAATAAAAAATAATTTGACTTGACTTATTTCAGGAATGTATGTAGACACGATAATGAATACAAGCACGTACTAATTAGGCCTTGTAATTAATTAAAGTACTTAAAAATTAATAAACCACTTATTTAAGCATCATGCACACTGCACTTCATCGCTGCCAACTATGTTGCCAGTAATAAATAAACGTCCACGCTTATTTATTATTCTCGCTCATTAATTACGTAATTGGCTAATTGATGCGTAATGCAGTCCCTCTGTGCTGTTATTTACGCAATTATTGTTAATAAACATTGTTCATTAATAATGCAATTCAATGACAGTGGTTTTACTTGAACAACTGCGAGTCTTGAGCTTATTTCGTAATTTCTTCTTTAGTGTCAGATAGTTGCCAATACGCTGGCTAGTCTTGCATAGTCTTTAAACGTAACTGGCTAAGTGTAGGTGTACCATAATTGGGTACACGTCGTTCAGATCCTCGAGGATACAGGTTACCGCGGGGACTCCTGGGACACTTCATTACTTCTCCATTCCATTCTCCATTTACTTATTTACATAATTTAAAACAAAGTCAGTTCTCCTGTCTGTTCGCTTATATATTTTAAAACTTAACGGATAACCTAACGCAACGGATTTTGATGCAGTTCTCATCAATAGGCAGAATGATTCAAGAGGAAGGTTTATGTATAATTTATCCCTGAAAAACACATCAAAATTTCCACGCAAACAAAGTCGCGGGCAGCAAAGAGTCTGTAAATAAACGAAGAACAGTCCTATCCATTTCACATCACGGTCTGTAAATATGTGAAAAGCCAGCATTTTCCGTATAAAATCGTTCGTATGCTCTTTAATAAAGTAATAAAATAAATCGCTCCTCTTTTCTCTGCACGAGGCGATGGCAGCACAAAATGTCAATTTTAATTTTATTCAGCAACCACCGACAGTATGTTTACGACAAAGCGCTTTAGCAGCTAATGGGTTAAAAAGATTTTGTAGCGTTATTAAAAAAGATAAATCAGCGCTTTTAATAACCGCTTTTATTGGAGATATTCGGGAATTATATGAGTGAAAATATTTTTGGGAATTATTGGGAAAGTTTTCGGCGAAAGAGATGTTGGTAGGTGATTGATTACAACCATAAGGCGTGACATATGTTTCGGAATCATAAACCGAAACAGTTTAATGTTGAAATGACCAACTAATCTTCCCAGAGTTTTTATATCCAAAGTCCCAAGGCATTGTTTGGTACTAATAAGTGGTGTTGGTTAAGAATCAATATTATTATAACCATGTTATGCCTCCACTGCCCTTGATTGACTGGTAGAGAATACTATAGTCTTTTTTTTTTTCCCACTCTGGGCGGAGCGGGAGGGAGTGTCAGACTTGACTGACTAAAACCCATCCATGTTCCTTCTTAGCCCTTTGTGTTCCAGGGCCACGGTATCTCTTTCGAACAACCCTCAGCCCTGGCAGGCATCGGCCCTCTCGGACCCGTTCCGATTTGCTGACATCTCCTTGAGGCACGCGTGGATCACAAACGCGCCGTCGGCACGGCCTGTCGTCATAAGACGGATGGACGGTGAGCTAGCCTATTATTCACCGTCCACAGGCCCGCGCCTACGGTAGCCGGGGGCCACTGGTTGCACCCCGACGCCCGGGGCGTCTCCCGCGGCGACTGGGACGTGAGGTTCTCTCCCTCTGAATAATAATCTTAAGTTCGTCTTTGTACCGTTTGTGTTCGTAAAGATTATGCCGTGATAGCCTAGTAGTGTGACCGTTGGACTGCCAAGTCAAGGAGTCCTGAGTTCGAACCCAAGGTACGCACCTCGAATTTTTCGGCTTCATGTGCTTGATGTATAATCATCTCTTGCTTCGGTAATCGTGAGGCATGCCCATGGGCGGCATACAAACATCTACACCAGGTCAGGTTAGGTTAGGTAAAAATTAAAACTCTGCTTATACATAAAACCCCTGGCGTAAAAAGTATTTGATACCAACTTCACTCCTTTAATTATGAACCAAATTACCCTAACAAGTTATTAAGAAACTCATCATTAACAATATTCATAATAAAACGTAGGAAATAATTATCTATAATAAGTTCATACATTCCCTTGATAGGGAAACTTTTAATCTGGCTTATGAGCCCCTCGATTTAATCAGCGCGAGGCTACGAAGCCAAGACACCTCCTTTGAACAACCTGACAGACTCCTTAAGTCTGCTTGATAAGTTGAATACAGAAAATACCTGCACCTTATTCTATCTACGTTGGGTAGAAAAGGAAATAATAATGTACAGAGAATTATTAATTGGTGCTAATTAAACGAGTAACTTTTATTTAATATAAAAACATTTTGTTTTCTTTAGAGGATATTTTTGTAGTCCTATAAAACATGTCCAATGAGCCTATAACGTTCCCACTGCTCCTGCACTATCTGAAAGGAGTGAGAGAAAATTCAGCATGCGGCGGTAAACACGTGTCTTCAAATTATAGAACTGCTAAAGCTGGTTTCCTCAAGATGTTTCCTTTCACCGTTTCACATTTATAAAACAATGGTTTGGAAAAAAATATACAATTAAACGAAAATCTTTTCATTTCTGTTTTTTTGGTTTAAATTAATTTATCATATAAATTAAAAAAAAAAAATGAGAAAAAATACATTAAATTTATTAATTTCCATACCTCATTGCATCGTGTGTCATTCCACGGCATACATTCATTTTTGGAACTTTACACCTAAATTGAATATACTTACGGTTCATTAAGGCCTGTAAATTACCTCAAGGCTTTATAATTTTCTATTACAACGAAAAATTAAAAAAAAAATCCTTACAATTTATCGAATCCAAAACATCATAATGCATACCTACCAACGAGTTGACAAGCCAATTATTAAACCCTGCTTCAACGGTAATATTTCACTAGTTAATCCAATAAGCCCGGTTGGCTTGACGACTCTATTATTAGCTGTCATTAGTTGTCAAGTTGCCAAGCTTTCTTCGACTGCAATGAGCTTGAATAATTAAAATATTTGTGATCGATTGGCGGGATTGCTTCATGGGAATTGCCGGCTATGCGTGATTTGAGAGAAAATGATACAACGTTTTTTTTTACTGTTTACGTTTATTTCGTTTGTTAGATTACTATTTATAATCGGATTTCACATCGTGTTTAGAGTAATGTTTTCATTGAAACGATAACAAGTTTAACAATTACGTGTTTTTTTTCTACTTTTTTTTCTCTTAAAAATCAAATTTTAAAAGACCACTCACGGCTACAAATCACACTGGGTCCGCGTGGTACAGCCTCTACCTTTTTACTTTTTTTTTCTTTTTCTTGACACTTATTGACTTGACTTTATTCAAAAAAAAGAACCCTATGTATGAACGTGGACGAGGCAAAAGATGGGTGGCGTTCTGTGGTTTCTGCCTACCCCCATTTTATACACAAACGTGCATATAGAACCCGATAAATCAGAATAATCTACATTTTTCAAGTCTAGAGTTATAATTCTTCACTGTTTCTGGCCTAAGAGAATAGTGTTAGGTTTTTTTTTCTTTTTTTTGACAAGCGATTAGTCAGCATATTATTTTATTGTATTGTATGCTACTTTTAATGTATTATGGTTAGTGCTTTTATTTTTTCTAAACCTGACATGTAATTTTGATACTTAATTATTAATAAATAAAATAAAATAAATTAAGCATCTTAATTCCCATTCGCGTATCGTAAAGTCACAGCTAATTTTTTTTTCGCAACCGATTATGAATTCCACCACTTCATAAACCGTCACCCCAAAAAATACATCAGCCGAAACCACATATGTTTCGTCTCAAGATAATGTCAGGCGATGATAGCGTTGCATTATTGCCAGGGGACGCCGCTTAACGACAGAGGAAACTCATTAAATACGCGGCAATTTATGGCCGTACCGGGGACTGATGTTCTTGCGTACCTCTTACCTCGGCTTAGTCAACCCTTTTGGTTTCTTCGGGGTACTGACTTAATTTGGGTAAGTGATGAGGTTTTTGTTTTTTTTTTTTTTTGTAATTAGATTAAGGAAGGTATTTAAAAAAATAAAATGGTTTGGCGGAGTTCTAAAAGTGTTCCCTGTAAGTTATTTTTTCTTTTATTTATTTTAAGCATCTATTAATGTTAATATTGGAATAGATATGAAACCATATATTATTTTTATAATATTACATAGACACTTTATTATATTAATTATTATTATATAAATAATATTTTTTTTTAATAAATTCATAGTATTTTTAAATATTACCTACGTTTAACATTCTGTAATATTTGTATGCCAGTCTACAGCGAAACATGTAAGATCATAAGCCCTATTTATAAACTCTTAATGTATCATGTTTTAACACAAATAAAGTTATTTTATTCTTGGAATATGACAAGGAAATAATTTACGCGTAAGCAGTGCATTTACTTGTATATTGTATTAAACATAATAAAACTAACTCAAATAGGTATTTAAACGAAAAACTTGAACTTGAATAAATGAGAGCACAGTGCGAGACTTTTTAATGACCACTTCTCCAAGAAGAAACATTCAAACAAATTAATTACCGACCAGTCTCCAATAAAGATAAAACCCACCAAAGTAACAGTTCAAAGTTAAATCTTTAAAAACCAAAGCTGTCTGTGAAGTTGGACAAAAATCGAATTAATTCAAAAATCCACTTAGAATTTGAATTGCGTAACGTGAAACTTTAAAATTGCCATTGTGTACCTAAATTAAACTTTCCGCTTGGTCCCGTTCAAGTTTCCAATGATAACATTAACATTTGAACCTTCGGATTGAACTCTGATGCGAAGGAGTCGGTACTGTTTAAATCGGTTTATTTTAGCTAAGTACTTAATAAAAGAAAACTAGGTACAGTATTTTAAAGTACTGATAGAAAACTTTTTGTTACTTTTAAATAAAGCTATAGTTTTTTTGTATTATTAAAGTTTAATTAAAAAATTACTTCAATTATTAAAAGCAATCATAATTTCATTGAAAAAAAAACCCACAAGCATTTTTTATAGAGAGACTTCGAAAATGTTCCAAGTAAATGAACAAAAGAAAAACGTACTTTTATATTAATATCGTACACGAAAGAAAACCCATACCTACAGTTAAGATTATTAAAAATAAAAATAAAGCACAACCGTCAAAACGAACAAAGAAAGAGACATGAACCAAATGAAAACCCAAATATCATATTACAAAACAACACAACATTCGGTCGTTTGACCAAATTATTACAAAAAAATTATAACAAGGTTCCCCTTTTTCTTAAATAAAACCAAAGAGAAATGAGTTCGTTATTTACATCAACGATCGGAAAGCGGAAGATAAAAATCTTTTATCTGTCCTGAATGAGATGTTTGTGCCACGATCTCAAAGAAAATTTTCACCTAATTACCGCAGCATCCAGCTTCGGGCGTTTCGGTGAACCGACTCTAAAAGGGAACGATGCAAATAATTTTCAGAAGAATATTAAAGATTTGCGGATGATTTAAAAATTAAGCGCGGTTTCAACAACAATTTTTAATTATGCCTAAACGTTTGGAGAGCGAAAATTTACCTAAGGCGGAGGCGGTGAGAAATTACGTAATGAGATGTATGCCTGTTAGTTAGTATTTTCTTTAGGATAAGTCAACGTTTATACAAAGTGGTGTTTTTTTTTCTATTTTTATTAATCCTAACTAATATTAAATGCGAAAGTATGTTTGTTTGTTACGCTTTCACGCAAAAACTACTCAACCGATCATCATGAAACTTTATGCACATATTTTTGGAGGTATTAGAAGTAACATAGGTTATATATCATCACGCTATGACCAATAGTAGCGGAGCAGCAATGAAAAGTGTTGCGAAAACGGCGAAAATGTGATGCAGACGAAGTTGCGCGGGACAGCTAGTAGGTGTATAAATTAATTGCCTCAATGGTTCCGAAGCTATCCAATCGTTGGACAACGATGTGATTTTGAATATCTATCTGATAAACTTCCTCGTTGGTCTTTTGGCCGCAAGCACAACTGCTGAATTTGAGTCCGGGATTCGATTCTCGGGTCGGGCAAAGTGCTATTGGGGTTTTTCATCACGAATTTCTCATTAGCAGCCATGGAGTCTAGAAATAAGTGCTTGATTAGTGGCAATAAGCTCGCTCCCACACACATGAGCACAACTAACGTAACTGGTTATGTATGGCATCTCGCAGTTCAGCCTCTGAGGCTGGCTTCTGCTTAACCGGTCTAAAAACGTAACTGGCGAAATGTGGATGTACTTATTAGGTAGACCTCTGTCTAACCCTTTGCGGATTCCAGGCGTGATATTATGTTATGTTATCTAATAGAAATAATGACACAAAGCTACTATTAAACAACTGCGCTACTCCCCTGCAAAACGGATCCTCCTCAAAATCAGACGTCATTAACCCTTTTGATAAAATATAATCTCCTTACTACCCTACAATTGACTATCTACCTTAATACCTTACAGGGGCCAAAGGTTCAAAGAAGCTAGGTTCGATATAATCAGCCTAAGATACGAGCTCTATTCAGTCGAGGTACAGATTGAATGATAATTAGCACCCCTAGCTTTATGGTGATTAAGTTCCCTGATAAGGCTTAATAGATTGGAGGTGATTTAAATTAGAGTTTGTATCGGTAGGAGATTTTCTTTTGGGAATGTTGTCTGAGCTATTAGGTATTTTTGATTTAGAAATATTCGGTCGCTATTATTTTTTATTTGAATATCGTTGTTATCCTGTATTTTTGATGTTTCTTCAGCAAACCCAATTATCTTGTATGTGCTTTATTAAAGCTTAGAAATACTATTTGTTGTTAAATAAACTTATAAAAAATAACCTTATTTCATTTGATCTCTTTCGTCTTGGTACAAAAAATATTCTTAACGCTAATTACTTGATTTTCTTCTAGAAGTAAACCCTATATTAGCAACTATCAGCTACGAGGTCAGACTGTCATATTATTATATCCGTCCTCTATTTTCCATTATGCAAAGCAAATAAAATTTAACTCTTTAAAAACTTCGTTCAATAAAAATACATCGTAACCGAAACTATGTCTTAATATTTACCTTTCCAAACCCTCTTAAAACTAAAGTACAACTCCTAAAAGGGTAACCACCCGTAAAGTTAGGATATTCCCTTTAATTTTCCCTCTCTATGATTTCAATTAAACGTATCATCTAAAGCAGCCATAATGTATGACGTAGGAGACACGTTCTAAAGTTAAATTGCTCTAATTTGCGCCGTGCACCTTACTGCAGCACCCCCTTTTCAAAGCCACTGCGTCGGTATTTATAGTAGTGGTGGGCGGTGGCTGTCGATGGAATTATGAAAAATGTCGATAGTTTGTGTGAATGCGTTTTCTTTCGGATTTGGAGGCAATAAATGGTAATGTCACGAACGATGATAAGGGGGGTTACTATGACGTTTTAAAACATTATTGTTTCATTCTTATTCCAGAGTGGGAAAGAGATGGAGCTAGACGACCCGTATAGCTCCGTCTCTTTCCCACTCTGGAATAAGAATGAAACAAAAATCTTTTAAGACATCATCGTAGGCCACCAGTTTGCAAAATTGTTCTGCATTATTTGTCTTATGAGGCAGGTACCATGTGGTTTCTACTGTATAGTACTAACAACCTTCTTTCTGAAACAAGAATCATGTTTATGTTGATTTTCGTACGTGAAAACGGACGAATTTCTGATATAAAACATTATTTGCTTCTCAGTCCAAAAAAATAAGTACCTACCTAATAGGCTACCCGGAATTTAAATATTTATTTACAAAACTCCGCTGAGTGCAAAATTATTATTGAACCACCTTAATATTTTCTTGGCGGCTTAGAACCAGAAGCTTTCCCAATGGAATTACGTAATGTTTCGAGATAAAACGCGCCTGACCTTTCCATTGTAGGCCAATAGGAAGGTCAAAGGGCATTTTTTATGCTAATCTTAGGATGTTTCTTTATTCAGAAATTAATTAAATTGTTCGTTGCTACGTCAGGTCATGATTAATTAACAAACTAATAGGAGCCTGACCTTTCTTATTTGTAATTATAAAATAAGGAACTAAATTGTTCCAATACTCCAAAACACAGACATTTTCAATAGTCTGGTTTACTTCATATTTTACGTTTAATAAAATAACATCTTGCCTTAAAGACCCTAAAGAGATAGCCAGAGATATAACTACAGTAATCTCAAATTCATTCAGTTATAGTTAGGTGTAATGTTTTTTTTTTTATTATCAATAGGCTCGCGCTTGACCACTATCTCACTTGATGGTAAGCAATGATGTGGTAGACGGTGAAGCACACTTGCCTAGAAGAAACCTATTCACTCTTGACTTAAAGACCCCTAGATTGTAGCTATCGGGAAACACAGACTCCGGCAGGGAATTCCACTCCTAAGCGGTACGCATAATAAAAGTATTCCCAAAACGCTTAGTGCGTATAGGCGGGATGTCCACCATGTTTGACGGCACGGTTGGCGCAGTGGTTGAGCGATGGACTGCTGCGCTGTGTGTCGCGGGTTCGATCCCCGCACGGAACAAATATTTGTATGGCCTACAGATAGTTGTTCCGGGTCTGGCTGTTTGTGTATATGAGTTTTAATGTTTGTAAACGCACCCACGACACAGCAGAAATTCCTAGTGTGGGGCAAGGTTATTAAAAAAAAATATATGTACCGATGGCGCATCGCCGTACGTCTGGTAGTCCGATGATGAAACGGGCTAGAACACTCCCGACCTGGGAATTGAACCCAGGATCTCATGGTCAACAAACGAGCTAGAAAATGACACTGAGAATACAATCATCATCATCAGCCTATAATGTTCCCACTGCTGTCACACAGGCCTCCTTTCTATGAGAGGGAGTGGGGCTGTAATCCACGCGGGCCCAGTGCGGGTTGATAGATGTCACATGTCTTTGAATTTTTAGTTCAAGGACATGCCGGTTTCCTCACGATGTTTTCCTTCATCGTTTTTGAGGACAGCGGTGATGAAATAAATTACACAAAGTAATGCCTACCTGGGTTCGACACCACGGCTTACTGGCTTACTGCTCGTAAGTCAGGGCTGCCACCACTGGGCCACCGCTGCTCTCATTCATTAATTCTCTGAGAATAGAATAACAAAAGAATATAGGTACAAAAAAAAAACGATAGGATTAAATAAATAATGCCTTTAGGTACTATCGAATACCTAGCGATCACAATTTCCAAATCTTATCGACAGAAGTGATCCGCATTTTTTCACCCCCCTCTATTTACGATGTGATTTTCTCCATTTTGCTTGTGAAAGCGCATCGCCTTTGAACTTGTCTGAATTATTTAATCGTTTAATAGAATTACTGTAGAACACGACCCTCTATCTGTAGCTCAATACAACCTTCCCCTTAATTGGCCCGCTATGATAATATTTATCTTTGACTTTTTGTGGCCCTGTGTTTGTAAAGATTTCTTTGAAAAGTGCAATATCTTGTTAGACTTTCATTAAATTGCAGTGGAATTCTTGTAGAGTTTTCTTAGAAGCCAATTACGTAGCTATTTTATTTAAGATTGTGTAGGAAGGTATTGGAAGCTTCAAAGCATGTATGTGGGCATCGTTGACATTGTTAGGTGAATTAATTTTAAAAAGGCAGACAAGTCAACCTCAAATAAAATAAAACTTCATTATTAACCAAAATATTATTAACCAATATCAGCAATGTCACTTTTTACAAAAATTACAGCACTAGATATCACACTTTTGGCCTCGTAAAAGACCAGTTCAATTTTTCTATTTTCTTTTTTTTCTGTTTTGTATTTTTTTTTTTTTGTTAATTTTAATTTTCTTTAAATGTATTGGGCGAGACTAATAAATACTTTTTCTTTTCTTTTTTCTTTCAAAACCATACAAAATCACACATACTTACATTGCTTCATAAATTATCACACTCTTCATATAATTTCTCCGCCCTATACATGACAATTCAACCAACACTGAATAAATCAGCAGCCGATTTTCCGAACACATTACAACACATATATAATTAATGAAAATCAATTACAAAATCGGCAATATTCCTGTGAATACCCTCATCTAGTTATCAGCAATATGCATGATAATGCTGGTAAGCGGCTATTCATCAATCGAGGCACTAGTCATGGCCTCATTCAAGCCTCTAATCAACGCGCATCGCATTCAACATTGCAGTCAGATTATAATTCATTATGGTCGCTAAGTGGCATGGGATTAGTTCCACATTTAATCAGGTAAAGCGCGCCCTGTCTATTTTGAAATAAATTGTGAGGCAATATTGATGGAGTAATTCTCTGTCTTTTTAGGGTTCCGAACCCAAAGGGGTAGACAGGACCCTATTACTGAGTTTTCTTCGTCCGTCTGTCACCAAGCTGTATCTCAAGAACCGTGACAGTTAGCCGGTCGAAATTTCTACAGATTATGTATTTCTGTTGATGCTATAACAACAAATACTAAAAACAGAATAAAATGGATATTTAAGGGGGCTGCCATACAAAAAAGTGATTTTTTTGCTCGTTTTTATAATTATTGGTACGGAACCCTTCGTGCGCGAGTCCGACTCGCACTTGGACGGTTTTTTCTCTTTCCACATATTTTTGTTGCGTTCTGTTTAATTTGAGGTAAACAGTACAATAATAATTATCTAGTATAGTCCAGACTCTAATTATATCTCGGTGATATAGCCGATTTTGCAATTGCACTATCATCTAAGGCTGAATGTATCTTGCACTATATAAAATATCCAGGTGAAAGTTAAACGAGGTACGCACAAGCGACCAACGGTCGTGTTCTGTTTGATCGGCGAATCCAATCGCGTGGACGGTTCACCCTAGTCCAGTTATTCGAACAATTATGCGACATAATTTTTATGAAATCGACGATCGCGTATTCGCGAAACCATCTCTTTGGTGAGGTCAGGTTAGCCTTAAGTTGGTTTCAATTTACTGTAAAGTGTTGTAAAAAGTGGCGAGTTTGTTATACTTGTTATATATTGTCCAGTTGCTGAAAGAGATTGCCTATTCATGGTGACATCCATTTTTTTTACTCTAATATGAAGGAAAATCAACTCGGAAAGATATCTCAATACCTACTTACCTATAAGTATGCTTGTTAAAGTAGAACTAGAGAAAAGGTAGGTGAAATAATAAACCTGTATGGCTAATTATATTTCATGGCCGCTATCAATGGTCCTACAAAATCGTCTAGATGGTCCTAACATTTGATTGAGACATTTAACGTTGACGCACCCACTAATTGGGTGAGGACAGGGAGGTGAAGGGACAAATTGCTGTTTTAGGGTGACAATAAATTGATACCGGCCGAGGGAAATTACCATACAACCCCGAACGTATTTCACAATTGCTTTAATTACTGATGCCCGATGGTGGCAAGTGCCGAGAATGGGTACGTTCACCCTACGTGGTTATGTTTTCTTAACAATTGTTGGTGTAGGACGCGCCACCCGCAGAACTGGTGTTTAAGTGTTTATTTGAATTCGTAGGGGCAAGGAATTTAATTATTGGTTATGAATCCATATTTAGTGCTGCTGTTGTTGCGCCTGAAATGATATCGTCAACCTGACATTCTAATTTTCTTTTGAAAAAGGCGACTAGCTTGAATAGGTATGTAAAATAAACAGGTTGTTTCATATTATTATTTAACTATTTTAATTACGTGCTTGATACAATATCTGATTAACTGTCTATTTTTCGGGTAGCCTTTGAGTATGTGATTGCTAAAACAGTATGTTTCCTTTAGCTTTCTGAACAAAACCTGAAACCCAAACAAATGGTGAAGACTGGTCACCCCGATGCTAATGAACGCACAGCTTCGTTTTTTAACCAATCAAATGCTGGAAACGCTCCAGGGAAACAATGGGATAAAGATTTTATCCATCACTGTTTGTACCGGCATTGTACGGCAATTGGCATTCACAATAGAAGATTTTTTTTGCAGAAAGGAAACCTAGATAACAGACAAACATATTGAGAGGCTAACTTATTGTAACCATTTTCATTTTAAGTACTTACTTACTTATTGCAAGAAAATTATTTCAAACCTGCATAAAATAAACGCTATATCCCGTTTTATGAATGTTTATTGTAGTACCGTCGCTAGCCAAAAACTGGCCAGGCCGGTGCGAGTCGAACTCGCGCATGAAGGGTTCCGTACCATTATTTATAAAACCCCCCATAAATATTTAAGGGGAGCCCCCTTAAATATTTATTTTATTCTGTTTTTAGTATTTGTTGTTATACCATCAACAGAAATACATAATCTGTAGAAATTTCAACTGGCTACCTATGACGGTTCATGAGATACAGCCTGGTGACAGACGGACGGACGGACAGCGAAGTCTCAGTAATAGGGTCCCGTTTGACCCTTTGGGTACGGAACCCTAAAAACAGTTAACAAAACAAATTAAAATGATCATCAGTACAAAAACACGAAAACCTTCAAAGCACACATTCATTCACACACGACTGATCACTCTTTCATTCACTCAGACATACGTTCACTAAAAAGAACATAATTGAATGGTCTTCACCGCGTGCATGAAAACCTAAACGCGCCGTTTACAATGTACGGGGGGTAGCTAGCAACCCCGAGGTTATTTTGGCCGACTATAAATTAATTTCGGCACAGGGCACTGCAGTTAAGCCTCCATACATTTTAATTGCTTCCATTATCGGCTATTCGGGAAAATGGCGACCTGATGACAATAGGACCCACCCCATGACAGTGTTTTGATAAAAGGCTTTATTAGGATTAATTTTTGTGAGCACAAATTAGAGTGCAGTAATGTTTTAAGTAATTAGGTTTTGTGGTTCTTGTGTCGTAATTTTAAACTGGTATTATTTAATATAATGTTGGCCACCGCTTATCTCTGAAATACAGTACCCGTTGGAGGGTCCTTAAAGAGGTTTTCTTTTGAATATGTGGCGCCAGTTCTTCTTTCAGCGAACGCACTAGGAAGATGCAAAGAGTGGGGCGTTTTTGAGCCCTTTCTCCAGCTGTGAGAGTTTGCAAAAATAAGTAGATCATCATCATCATAAGCTGTAATCTACCGCGCGGGCCCAGTGCGGGTTGGTAGATGTCACATGTCTTCGAATTTTTAGTTCTAGGACATGCCGCTTTCCTCACGATGTTTTCCTTACCGTTTTTGAGGGCAGTTGTGATGAAATAAATTGCACAAAGTAATGCGCCTGCCTGGGTTTCAACCCACGGCTTACTGCTAGTAAGTCGGGGCTGCCACCACTGGGCCACCGCTGCTCTCTAATATTAATAAGTAGATAAAAAAACATTAATTTAGTCTTTTCCTATGTTACAGTCGGCTTCCAGTCTAACCGGATGCAGCTGAATACCAGTATTTTACATAGAGCAAATGGCTATCTGACCTCCACAACCCAGTTAGTACTGGGTATAACGTTACTCCTTGGTAAGACTGGTTGTCAGACTTACGGGCCACGGACTACCAGTAACGACTGTCAAAGATCTACAAATGACAACCGGGACCAACGGCTTAACGTGTTTTCCAAGGCACGGAGTAAACTCGGTATGTAATTATGGTCACCCATCCACGGATCAACCTCGGTAAGCACGGCTTAACCTTAAAGATCGACCCGTGTGGCTTAGCCACGAACTCCTTCGTCTTCCGTCTTACCAAGGGGTATCGTTTTATCCAGGTACTGGGTTGTGGAGGTCAGATAGGCAGTCGCTTTATTTTAAATACGGGTACTCAGTTGCATCTAGTTAGACTGGAAGCCTACCCCAAAATAGTTTGGGAAAAGGCTAGGCAGATGATGAACAATGCATGTTATCTACGTGTTTTTATTTCATGAATGCAAAAGTTTTCCCTCAACCTTCACTAGCGAAAAAGGCATCAAAAACACGGAAAAAAGAACCAAACCCAAATATTCACCCCACCATCATTCCTAATTAAAATCATAAAAATTATCCAATGTTGTGTATTCAGATGGCCTTTTTCCCCAAAAAAGTAAATGTATTCAATATGTTAATTACCTTTAATTGCGATTCGTTTCACAAACGAGATCAACCTGTCGAAAATAATTAAATTATTCAATTGCAGCCAAAAACAATAGTAGGGTCGCGTTACCGTTTGTTTAATTTTACATAATAGGTATTCTGAAATAACGTAGAAATGTTTGTTCCAATTCACGTACCGTTGCTTAAAAAAATGCTCTGAAAGTGTTCCACATATGTTTAATAACTCGTTAGGTAGAAATAAAAGTGAACTGTAAAATAGGTATAGGCTTGGTGTATTGCGATTAAATTTACAGTATTACAACTGTCGTCTTGTGTCAAAATGTCGTCCTTCGTGGTGGTGTCCGAGGAAGCGAGTGTCCGCAGGCCGGCCGGCGCCACCCGCAGCTCCCCTCGTTCGTCGATGACGTTGACGATGACGCGTAGGGGTCAGCTCACACCGAGACGCGACGCGACGCGACGCTGCGCACACTTGTGAGAATTCAAAATACGTTGCGCAACGTATTCTGAATTATCACAACGAAATGTGTATCTTTTCGTGTAGAAAATGAAGTTATATTTTGAATCGCTCTTTAAAAGTGTGCGCGCAGCGTGCTTCGTGTCGCGTCTCGGTGTGAGCTGACCCTTAGAGTCACCACTGCATTCCTTAAAAAAAACCATCTTAAATCTAGAAAACTTATTTTTTGAAGATCATCTTCCTGCCCGTGTTCCATATTACTTGGGGTCGGCGCAACACTTCTTTTTCCTCCATTCTCCTCTGTCACTCGTCATGATATATCATTTACTCCTTTTTCCTTCTTATCATTTCACACAATTTTCCATCTTAACTTTGGTCTTCCTCTCCCTCTCCATCCATCCACATTTATATTCATGATTCTTTTAGACACATGTGTCCCATCCCTCCTCATCACATGCCCATACCAAGACAGACGACTCCCTTTCGCTGCTTTGAGCGGCGGATTTGTCCTGAACTTAACTTTTGTAACAACTTTGTCCCTGCTATATCTTAGTCTTTCACTTTTAGCCTATATTATGGACCTCATGAAAAACACAACCTCAAAATCTTTAATTTGAACATATCTACGACGACTATTGTTAAAAACATCTTTCATACGTCACCAATTATATCAAAATCGGTTCATCCGTTTAGGAGCTACGATGCCACAGACAGACACACAGATACACACGTCAAACTTATAGCACCCCTCTTTTTTTGTCGGGGTTTAAAAATTGTCTTACAATGCGATACAGAACCTCAGTAAAAACCAATTTCATTCAACAGTACCAGGCTTCCAGAACCGCAAGTACATTTGAAGGAACAAATTAAAAGCAATAATTACGAATACCCTTTCTTATTCATCCTTTTACGTCTTCATCCCTTTTGCATAGTTCCAAGTTCCTGGCTGGCTGACAAAGCAAATCCAATTGTCATTTTCTCATTACTGGTCTTTGCAGTCTGCTCTTTGTTTCAAACAGAAATACAGAAAAAAGAAGGAAAGAAAGAAACAATTGCAGACTAGATGCCAGACGGATTTTATTTTTGTTGATCCATTTAACTAAGTTTGTTGGAAGTTTTTTTATAAAGAAGTATAATTTTATGCTGTCTTCGTGAATGCTTTGAGTAGTTAGAAACCGGTACATCTTCAGCTGTATTGAGAAGCTGAATATACACTAAATAATTAAGGCGTACATAACATATACAGAATTATGTAGGTCTCTTATGAAAGATGGCTGTATAAAATCCTCCTTAAGTTAAAATCTAAAGTTGGTTATACGGCACCGATTTGCAGCACATTCATTAAAGTCTTAATTATTATAGTTGCCAAAATATCAATGATTTCTTAAGCAATTGGCGATGACCTAAATACTATTGAGACCATTTTAACATCAAACTTATATAACCCTGACCTAAACCATTCCAGCATAACCAAACCACCAGAATATAGATCAAACAACCTTTCGAAGCAGAAGCAGAATACTCTAAAACTGCCAAGGTTAATCCAATCTAGGGTTGTCATTACATACCAACATATCCAACTGTTTAAACCCTGCCGAAGTTGTTTGGAAGTGGGCGGGCCATATATGCCGTAGACTAGATGGAAGATGGGGGAAGAAAATGCTGGAGTGGAGACCACGGATGGGACGGAGGAATGTGGGAAGACAACCGACTAGGTGGATAGACGATCTCATCAAAGTGGCCGGAAGAAACTGGATAGCCATGACACAACCGCCAAAAGTGGAGAGTTTTGGAAGAGACCTACACTCAGCATTGGGTGGCCAAGGGTTGAAGAAGAAGAAGAAGAAGTTGTTTGGGCCTGGTCATTTATTCACATGTTTTAATAACATGTTTTTTTTTTTTTGAAACAAAATAAGCCTATGAAAACTGAGAAGTAAAAAAGACATGACCTTAAATCCGATTTTCCATCTGGACCTCTCAAATTCCGAAATGGTAACCCTGGCACCGTCACAAACTCGACCGCAACTTGTTACCTAATATAATTATGTCAATAGTGAAATTATAATTTCAAAGTAAGTTAGCAATCGCCCCGGGTATACCATTTGTTATATTTGTTTAGGATTGTTTTTGTTATTCTCTAGGTACCTACTGAGAATTCTAAATTAGTTTGCGGGTTGGCAGGCACTTAGGTTGGTATATAACTATTTTATGAATATCTAATAGATTGATGAATTGGTAAATAAATAGACAATTGGGTGTAATTGATTCGTTGATAACCGTAATTGTTGTGTTTTCGTAAAAATATAGTATTATGTAAGTACATTCGGTCACGCAAGTCGACAATTTAAAAGTAGTAGTACTTATTTTGTTTTAATAAAAACAGTTTATAAACGTTTTTAATGTATTATTTAATTGTAAGTACAAAAACTGTTTTTCACTCAACTCTATAATATCTTCTAATATATAAAATTCTCGCATCGCGGTGTTTGTTACCAAACTCCTCCGAAACGGTTGAACCGATTTGTATGAAATTTTGTGTGCATGTCGGGTAAGTCTGAGAATCGTCCAACATCTATTTTACATACCCCTAAAACCCATCAAAATTTTCACGCGAACAAAGTCGCGTGCATCAGCTAGTAAGTATGTATATTTTATCGGCCAAGAAAGTCTCTTGGGCAAGAAAAATGTACAGTTTACCTAGATTTCTCAACAAAGATTTGTACGACTTTGTTTTATAATATTATTATATTATATTTACACAAAAATCTGTTAGCATTCCACCTTTGTCCCCAAAAGTACACAGCGAGACATAATTTCCATGGAAATGGCACAGATTTTCCTACAATACGGTACTTTATTACGAATAACTGGTATCAATACAACATAATGTCATATCATGCTGGGCAGGCGCCAGACCCCTAGGGTTCTGGTCATCCCTTCAAGCTATAAAGGACAATCATAGCGAGCCCAGTTGTTGGATTGCTGTTTTTATTTTGTTTGTTGAGTCGTTACGTCGGAGAGGGTAAAATATATTCGTTTAATTTTGTTTTACTGTTGTTTAAGGTAAAAGGGAACATGACAGAATGGGCGGTCCTGCGAATGATAGGATAGAACATTTGTATTACAAGCATTATAAATATACTCTCTTTTTATACCTCATAAAACCATTGATACTGTGCCATATAACCTTCATCAAAATATGTCACTTTTTTAGCTAAATACAGTTAGAAACATTCAAATTCATCCCCACAAATAACTTTCTCCAAAATACCAGACGAAATCCTTCAATACCAAATCTAAAGTAGATATAGTTAATAACTTGTGGTCCTCTGACCCCTAATCCGGCGAAGCGGAAAATACTTGATAAAACTGAAATGGGTTTATCTTATCCGACCATCAGAAGTGTGTCACAGACTAAATGAACCCCTTTTCCTTCAGAGACAAACTAAAAAAGATAAAATGTTTCTTAGCGTACATTAAAGCAGTGTTGGACTGGGAAGAGGCCATAAAAAGGCAGGAGCCCGCGAGTCCTTGGGGACGGCGTTGAGACGGTCCTTCGAGCCGAATTAAAGTATAGAGTGGACAACTGGAGGAAGTCGTGTCGGGATAGGTAAGAATATTTTTAAAAAGAAATTGGTATTTCATTGTAGTTATTTTCTTTTTGCATGTATTTTGTTATTCAGTTTAATTGAAATTCTACCATGTATTAGGAAACAAATAAGATTTATTTTAGTCAGCTAGGAATTCGAACAAAAGCTCTGTATTGTTTTCTTTCTTCCAACCCAAATTTCAAACTGACATCGGCTCAGGAATATCCTGCTTACTGTAACGGAATATCAAAGGCGCTGCCAAAATCGTGTCTCTGCAACTTCTCAAACAAACTCAATTTCTGTCTATTTCCTCCGAACTCTACAGCAACCAACCGATATCGGTCCACGGGCTGCCCTCCTCGCTACCTAGTTACAAGATTTCAAGCGTGAAATTTTATCGAGAGAATTAATCTTCAAAAGTTTCCCGACTCTGCCCTTTTGTCTTAGATGTGCCTGCAATAAAATTTATTCCTATTTCTAATCGGAAACAGATAATTCGAAGGGGAGAATCCCGTGGGCTCAATGATTCCCGTCCTCATTTAATTCGCTATAGAGGAAATCGGATAATATTGGTAATTATGATAAGTAGAGGACTTATTTATTAGCTTGGTAACTAATTCGGGAATAAGAGCACATATTCGACGATGTGTAATTTCCGGAATTTATTTACTTACCGTAATAAGTAGAGATAGGTAAATGGGATGTTTAAATTAGATAATGGCGAATTCTATTAGCCTGTACGAAGGTTGATGGCTTAAATAAACTGGCAATCTGTGAGTGAAGCTACTAGGTTCACCTCTGCCTCACCTCTTTGCTAAACAGATATGATGTTTTATGTTATACAAGGTGTTGTTTTTCATCCTCGCCAAAATTCAGGAGGTTGTCACACAAGACAGAAATAATCAATTAAAATTACGGTACCTAATTAATTATTAACAAAACGCAGATTTTTTTGGTTGTTTAAGTTTGTCAGCATTTTAGAATAACCCCCTTAACGTGGTTTGGAGATTGTTTGTATGTGTGGAAGTGCGGTTATAGGGTGGGAATCAGACGGGCCGCATTTAAAACACCGGTGGTTCACACTTGCCAATTTCCATAAATAAATAAAAAAAATAAAAATTTGCTATTTTATAATTGATTCGGGACGAGAATCATTAACATATTTATCTCCTTGAATTTGACGAGAATGGAAAACAACACCTTGTATGTGTGTATGATATTTACCATGTTTTGGCCGTCATTATAGTTTTGGCTCTGTCTCGTTGATCTAGTGGTCTAAAGAATGACTGCGGGGCAAATCGTTATTGGGGTTTTCCATCAAGAATTTCTCAGTAGCTGCCATGCAGTCTGGATTTGTGCCGGTTAATAGGCTGGCCCCCTATTACACAAAACTTAAACAGAACATAACTGGCGTAATGTGGGTGTACAATTACGTACACTTCTGCCCAACCCTGTGGGGATTACAGGCGTGATGTTATATATGTATAGTTTTGGCATGAACGTTCCAAAGAACAATCAAATAGGAAATATACATTAGGTACCTTTGTCTTTGTTTTCTGAGCACTAAGCACATTCTGTTAGAAACTAATACCCTTCCTAGTACTAAGATAAAGATCATCAGATTGGCTTTGTAACTTGGCAACTTCCTTAGTTCAACACTAAAATATCACTGTTCTTGAGACAGGTTCAAGATCTTTAATCTCCTTCTAACTTATGGGTTAAGCCGTTTATAAGGAGTACGAAACTAGAACTCGATTTTAGGAACTAAGTTTGCGTGCCTTGGTTACTCGACGTTCTAAGGCAAGTGTCCTGTTTATGCAGATTTTGGCTTCATAAAGGTTAGTACTTAGTAGCTATAGTATGCCATCTATTTTATACAAATACAATTGCCAACTTTTTATATAGTTCTAATATTTTATGACTTGGGAAAATATAACAATAAACGCATAACACATGCTGTTTCCTCGAAGATTAAGCAGAACTCTGCTGCCCAAATTAAATAATCATGTCCCAATTCTAAGCAAACCAAACTTATCTAACAATAAATGCAACAAAACTCCGAATTCCAAAATACTTTTACAAAATTAATAAATTGTTGGGAAACATTAAAATGAATAACGCTTAGAGTTGACGAAATTAAACTCATTATGTAGGCGACAGTGCTCTGTGGCGGCAACCACAAGCTTTTTGTGTTGCTCGTGACAAATGAACAGCGCTGAGAGCAGGCTGAGTAAGTTGATTTTCACACGTAGACCAGTTGGATACAGAAGCGACAGGTCTATGGGAGCAAGGGTAGACATGATTCTTGTTGGTAGTATTGTGGCTTACACAGTTCAAACGTAATAAAGTTAAAATGGAGTATATAAAGTTTATATTGCACTAGCTGTTGTCCGTGACTTCACCTGCAATCTGGGATGATATATATGTTACGGGCAATTTGATTAGTCCGGGCACTATTAATAATGGCCGGTCTGTATTCATAATGCCTTACTCAATTGTCCGATGTGATTAAAACAGCATGATTAATCACTTTTCCCGGCCATTATGAATAATGTCTAACCTATCTTGGGAAAAGTAATAAAATAGGTGAACTGTAGTGTTTTTGTTTATTAAATGAAATTAAACTTACAAAATTTTCATGAATGAAAAATTAACAAAAAATAACCTAACCTAACCCAACTGCCCGGGTACAAGTAGGGAATTATTCATACTGCCCGGTCCAAGTGATAAATTCAAGCTATCTCACACACTGACTTATTACTTGGACCACGGGCCGTCGGACATTATTAATAATGGCCGGTCAAAGTGATAAATTAATCACTTTGCCCATCGCTCTTGGGCATTATTAATAATGGCCGGTCCTTATTAATAATGCCCAGTTAATCACGTGGCCCGTAACATATATATGAGATTAGCAAACATGCAAATGCATTTAATCCGATGTCTAGTTATAAATGTTACTTTTATCACTACTTATTTTTTCAGAGATCCGTACCTCAAACGAAAAAACGGTACCATTATAAGATCACTTTGTTGTCCGTCTGTCTGTCAAGACCATATATCAAGGGATCGCGTAAAGGTATCGAATTCAAATTAAAATCATTCACATTCACTCAAGTCTACAGTGCCTTAAAGCTGGGAAAAAATCAAACTTCAAACTTAACGTAAAAAAATATACTGCAGCTTATGCTGCAAAAAACGTATATTTCGACACTCTCGAGATAATCAGAATTTATAGTGAACTTCCCGTTGACCTAGAACTATGAAATTTGACAACGTCAACGTTTTGTCACCTAATATCGTCTTATACTACGAGTACAGGAAAAAGTCTTAAAACTATACATTTGTAATTAAATCATAAAAAAGCTCGGAAAAAACTGCGAGACTCAATTCTTGAACTATTTATATTATGTACCTACAAATTTGTACGGAACCCTCGGTGGGCGAGTCCGACCCGCACTTGTCCGGTTTTTTTTCTACTTTATTTTAGCTTGGAAGTCTCCGAACGGGTTCGTGTTTTATTTTCATACTGCTATATTCATAAATACAAATTTAAATGGTTTTAATTTACAAAAACCATATGAGTTTTTCATTTCAACAAAGTTTTGTAAACTAATTTCAGTTTTACATCACTCGAACAAAAACGTTACTCTGTGTCGCCAGATGTTTTTTAACTCTGTTTTTTCAGAGACAAATGAATGGCGGAAAAACGTAGTAGCTTTTCATGTTACGCGGGTTCCTGATTGGATGACATTTTGGACTTTAGTGTATATGTTATAACTTTGTTTTTTCCAAAACTGTTTCCAAGCCATACCTACAACATTTTATTTATGTACACGTAAACCGATTGGAAAAAGTGAGCTGCCTCGTTAGTTTAAAGAAATCTAGGGTTAAATTCCTGTGTCGGACAAGGTTTTTTTGTGTTATTTTCACCAGGTCTTTCTTAGCAGCAGCGCCTCGTCTGGATTTGTGTCCGTCTAATGGCAATAGGCTCGCCCCCTATTACATGAAACTTAAACATTCCAGCTGGCGAATGTGGTCGTACTATTAGATACACCTCCGTCTAAGAATTCTGGGATTACAGGCGTGATAAATTCTGTTTAACTGATTAGTGTGTACCATTCAATTCCAGTATTAGGCATAATCTGAACCTCATTAAAGTGACTAATTATTCTTTGACAATCATTGCGCTCACTAGAGTGATCCATACTTTAAGCGGAGCGTAAATGCTCTGTTACATGGAACTGTTAATTTGGAACAGAACCTGTTCCAAATTGTAACTGTTACAAATACTAGCGTGATTTCACGCGCCCGTTATAACAAGATTTAATTTGAAATGTGTTCAGTGAATCTTCGACCGATTGTTCGTTTTCGGTGCTTGGGGATAACTTGATCCTTTTCGGGACGGTTGAGGTCTTTTGCAGTATTTGTTCCTGGGATTTAGTAGCCAAAATATTATCAATCCAGTACTAGAATTTCGTTGGTATTTTTCACGAAGAATGTAATAGGCAATTTCGAATTGAGAATTTGAAGTTAAGAAGTTGTTAATAATTTTGAATTTCGAAGGAATCGCTGCAAGTACCTACACCAAGAAGTTTGACGGGTTCTTAGGGCCAAGGGGTAAGCGCCAGAATAACCTCAAAATTAATATTTTCTTACTTTTTTTTGCAATTCTCCGGTCAGTGTCAGGTGGCCGAGATATTTTTTTCTTTTTTTTAACTTTTTACGACATTTAGTACATTCTTCTCTTAGTAGGTAACGCAAAGTCTATGGCAATCAAAGGTCTTCTATACTAACAACAATACGTCTAAAAAACAACTCCACCTCCCATCAAAACCGACAATGTGTACAGGAACTAAGTCCACAACTATCCCACAAGTGCACGAACCTCCCCTGTATTCAGATCACATCACCCACGCCACTTTCCAAATCAAAGTAAGACTCAAAGCAAACACTCGTTGAAAATGCGATGTAAATAATAAAAAGGTACGCAAATGTACGTAGAGGTGCGTTAGACTGAGTTTACACAATCCGTCTTGACGTAGCGTTTTATTATAGACGTGTTACGAGGAAAACAGAAAAATTTAAAAAAAAACGAACCCTATTTTTTCCAGGTCGGGCAAAGTGTTATTGGATTTCTCCATAAGGAATTTTTCAGTAGCAGCCATGGAATCTGGATTTATGCCCAGTTAATAGCAATAAAGAGTGCAGTGGTGGCCCAGTGGTGGCAGCCCCGACTTACGAGCAGTAAGCCGTGGGTTCGAACTCAGGCAGGCGCCATTACTTTGTGTAATTTATTTCTTCACCGGTGCTCTCAGAAACGGTGAAGGAAAACATCGTGAGAAAACCGGCATGACTTAGAACTAAAAATTCGAAGACATGTGACATCTACCAACCCGCAATGGGCCCGCGTGATGAATCACAGCCCACTCCTTCTCATAGAGTGGAGGCCTGTGTCCCAGCAGTGGGAACATTATAGGCTGATAATAATAATTGCTGATAGCAATATGCTCGCCCCCTATTACATGGGACTTCGACATAGCTGGTGAAATGTGGGTGTACTAATAGGTACACCTCTGCCTAACTCTTCGGGAATTACAGGCGTGATGTTATAATAATAATAATAATATTTATTTATTTTCAGGCAACTTTGGCCCATCGATAATATACCTTACAGTCTAACCTACATAATTATGATAAATGTATTATGTAGTTGGTAAAAATAACGAACCCGGAATTTTCTTCTTTTATTTCGTCTCTGTGTAAACGTGCTCTAAGGTAGATGAAAGCTTTCTGAGGCTGTCATTCGCGCCACTGTGGTGCGTCCCCTCCGCCGCGGTTTATTTCAGATTCAATATGCACTAGAGATGAGAGACCATGAAATATGGCGGCGCATCCACTTTCAGCGTCTGTTTCGGATGTGGTTTGAATATTTTTGGATAGGGAAAATGGTAAGTTATTTTTTTACCGTGTCTTATTGCGTTGAATAGGAATTATTGCTCTGAAGACAATAATAAGAATATATTATTTATTGAATAACGTCTTCACGTTATTCAATTTGTGAAATTTTGTTTCAATGCAGGTAAATAAATTAGGGAGCTCGTGGCTTAAAATAATAACAGCTGCACGGTTGGATCTTTAAGGTTAAACCGTGCTTGCCGAGGTTGTTCCTCCATGGATGGGTGACCATAATTACATACCGAGTTTCCTCCGCGCCTTGGAAAGCACGTTAAGCCGTTGGTCCCGGCTGTCATTTGTGGATCTTGACAGTCGTTAAGAGTAGTCACAAACCAAAAGTCTGACATCCAGTCTTACCAACGGGTATCGTATTACCCAGTTACTGGGTTGTAGAGGTCTGATAGGCAGTCGCTTCATGTAAAATACTGGTACTCAGCTGCAACCGCTTAGACTGGAAGCCAACCCCAAGATAAAGTTTGGGAAAAGGCTAGGCAGATTATGATGCAGGTAAATAAATTATAAATGGAAGACTATAGGTTGGCTGGTAGAGAATGCCTTGTGGTTTTGAGTCTGCCTATGTGCCAGTCTCGTATATAAATTTTAAATACATAGATTAAAATATTATATGTATTTCCACGATGCTGTCATTGGAGAATAGAAATCAATATTTATCCTTATACTAAAATACCCTTCTCTTTCCTCCTTGTTCCCTTTGACTCTCTATGAAAAATAATACTAATACTGGTGCTATCCTACAAAATATGGGGCTACAGTGTCCTGATGTTTGCATTACAGGAATTGATAGATGCTACTTCAGGTCCCAAAGATAAAGGCTATTTTTATTTTATTTATTTATTTTATTTTACTTCAGGTTCCAAACTCAAAACCAAGATCTCCGACTTCATTAAGATTGCGTTGCGTAAGTTATGAAGAAAAAAACAGTTAACAAAGACTCCTCTAGTACCAATGAGGCTATTTCTACATCCAACTGAGAGAGGGCATTTGTTACTGTCGTCAAAAATATAATTCACGATAAAAACAATTCACTTTCATTATCTCAGTACACATCCATAATAAAAGAAAAACCTTACAACAAAACAGTGCCGAGAGCCGTTTTTAAAATGCGACTTGAAAGCTTTAACTGGGACAAGTCCATTTTGTAAAGAGCTTGAGTCTATTGCAAAAACAGTTGTTCCTACTTTTTATTTATTTTCAACAATAACTGCAGTGACACTGGGCTGGAATTTTAATGGAAACTCATTTTGGACAAAGTGCATGAATTATGGACTCATGTCTACAGAGCTATTTTTGTCACATTTTCTATCGTGTTTTTTTTTTTTCTTTTTTATTATATAATAGAAGGATCGTGTCTTTGTGAAGCTTTGAGTATGGGACTTTTATGATTAACTTGTTTTCAAATGTTTTAACACCCGACCAAAAATGTGGGTTGTTATGAGTTTTACGTGTGTATCTGTGTGTCTTGCTGTGGCATCATAGCTCCTGAATGGATGAGTCGATTTTGATAAAGTTGGGTTCGTTTAAATGGTGTGTTAATCGAAAGTGTTCTTAGCTATGTTTCAAGAAAATTTTCTAAACCGTTTGAAGATCATGATCTCTCTTCTAGTTGATGAAGGGATATAAACAACTTCCACAGGTCTGATCGATTCGAAATTTGAAATCTTGTCACTTGTCACCATGGGCATTTCCAGGAGGGGTGGCTGAACCCTCCCCCCTCCGCTCCCCGTAAACGCTCAGGATTTTTTAAAGATATAGTTTTCTTTTTTTCGTTAATTGGCGAGAAGAGGCGCAACACCGAGAAAAGTGGAAGGAATGAGGGAGGTCTATGCCCAGGAGTGGGACAGTCAAGGCTAAAAACAATAAGTTTAAAAGCATGAAAAAAAAATATTATTTAAAAAAACCCCGACACAAAAAACCCCTAACAACAAAAAATTAATAGTTAATTTGATTCTTTAATAGTATACAAATGTAACAAAGAGTATGGCTATTGATTAAAGTGTCTTCAAAACCTTGCCTAAGATCTAGTTACATTTAAAGCAGTTACGATAATGTACCTATTAAAAAGGTCGATGTGCATTGTTCTAAAACATCATAATCAATCTTTATTTAACAAATTAAAAGTTATCACAATACAATAATTCAGCCAAAACAAATTGAGTCCCTGCACACTTATTTTAAAGAGCAAAAATAATCCTCTTTCGACCCCCAGCCAGCAATCGTTAGAAACCTATCAGATTATACTTCTTACAAGCAATTGAAACAAATAGTTCTATTCATTATTAATTTCTGAGCACCTTATGACAAGTTCGACGGTATAGGGAGACTTGGAAACAAAACATTGACATAAAATAAATATAGAAGGTAAAGTTCTTACAAGGAATGAAAACTTACACACTCCTAGACATGGTTCAAGCATAACAAATTCGGGAGCTCTCATCACCTCCATTCTCTTGCCTATCCCAATTCATTTAGGATCGGTACAGCAGAGAAGTATGGAACAAAAATACAATTTTTATTCCATACTTCTCTATAAAAAAAACCATCGCCTCCTTCTAGCCATACCATCACACACTCCATATCCATAATTATTTTGGTCTGTCTCTACTATTTTAGCCAAGCAAAGCTAGTACTCATTTGTTTCAGGTGGCGTACCATGACGTCTTAAAACATTATTATTCCATTCTTATTCCAGAGTGAAAAAGAGACGGAGCTATACAGGTCGTCTAGCTCCATCTCTTTCCCACTCTGGAATAGGAATGGAACAATAATGTTTTAAGCGTCATAGTAACCCCCCAGGTCTCCGTGCCAACGAGTTACGTAAGCGTGTGCCGATTATTTTCCTTACCAAGGAAGTACAGTGAGAGCATAAAGGTGTTACCGTCAGACTGCTAAGGCATAAATCTCGAGTTCGAACCCAAGAGAAGCACCTCTGATTTCTCGGATTCATGTGCGTATAGTATAATTACTTGCTTCGGTGAAGGAAAACATGGTGAGGAAACCGAGCCATTATACAATACAATACAATACAATATCATCAATATCAGTAATATTATGCCCGAAATATTTTGACGGCATGTAAAGCCAAGTCAGTGGCCCACAGACGGCATAAAAACTCTGACACCAAGATAAGCACCAAACAAAAAAGAAGAAGATGGAACTGCCCTTCTGTATTATCTATTTTGTGTCATCGATTCCGTACATTGTAATCGGCTTTTCTATTCCATTTCTAGCAGTAGATACTTCGTCTAATTGTACTCAGGCCTCAAGAGACTGCAATGCTCGTATACCTGGGGATCTTATTTTAGATATAATGTTACAGTTGCTTGTCGGATTTTGTCTTTTAAAATAACGAGGAGCATTGAAATTGAAAAATTAGGGTTTGTTTCGCATGTGCATTTTTCTTTGAGAAGTTTTGAAGAAATGCAGTATGCTCTGAGTTTATTTCATTTTTACCAACACAAACTATCATTATTTAATTTCCACAGGGGAAACTTGAGATAAAACGATCGAAATCAAAAACCATATTAATTATAACTTTATTGTACTCTTCTAATTATCTCTGTGCGATTCCAAATAAAATATTATTATTTATTTACTTTTGAACAACAATCAATTCCTAAAATAAAACCCATGCAAATTAGAAGCACGACGGTATAATATTTTGTCTGGCAACATGTAGATTAAAAGCAAATTTCCCGCCAATATTAGGCTCATCTCACGTAAATTGAATGCAAACATGAAGCCAGCAAATGCGAAGACTGTTATGGCAGCGCATTAGGTATAATTGAATTTAATACATACATACATGTTACTCGGATTGAGTACCTATACGAGTTGTTACGTGGTATACAGAACCTCGCGTTTACAGTACCTAATATTTAAAACAAGTGTGTTGTAATAGTTTTGTGAATCGCGTACACCTAAACTGTTTGTCTAAAAACGTGTAGAAAACTTGGCAAAACAGTTACCAGTGCTAGCCTGAAACATTGGCAACATAACCTAGCTAGGAGAGCAGTGCTCACCAACACGTTTGTAGAAATAATACTTATTTTGTAAAAATATTTAAAAATGTAAATAATATGTATATTAATAAATTTGTATATTTGTGTAAATTAATATAGATGAATAAATTTGTAAATAAATATTATTATAATTATAATAATATGTTTGTAATAAATATCTGTCCTCTCCTCGCTCATCGGTACAAACTATTTGAAGATTTCTCATGCAATGTTAAAAATATTAGCAATCAGCAAGGTGGTAGCGGGCACTATTATAACCTAGTATTATTTGTAAAACAAAAAAAAATATTTCGTATAAAAAAAAACTAATTTTTAGTCAGTTTAATTATAACAAAAGTCTTAGCATTTTTCACAAAATAACTATGAGCGAAAGTTTTATTTTATACCTAACTATTTTCCACCGGCACATTTTTTCGAGGAGTTAATTTTTGTCGGCCAGTGTTCCCTACATCACTATGCCAATGTTGTAAGATAATCAGTAATACAAATAACTAAAATTGAAGTAATTTTTATATAGGTAATATCGAAACTTTCAGACTAATTACCAAGAACATTCATAAATGGATTGATAAAATTTTACTGCAATCACCAATCAGCCTGCCAGACACACTAATTAAGGGACTATCGACCTTAACATCGTTCCATGTAATAGCCAATTTCAAATAACGATATTGAAGTGAAGACATCAATGGATGCTTATGTTAAAATTAGCAGGTATTTAAACCTCTGTACAAGTAAGTTTGATGAGTTAAGTGACTATGAAGGCTTTTGCTTGGTAACGACTTTCTAAGTTGCTGTGTAATGTGTCTAGACATCCGAAAGATTCTTAGAAATCGCATCTTTGGTACCTCCGTATAGGTGTTATTTTATGTATGAGGACATTCACGTCTGAACCTTTGATCTCTAGGACTTCTACTTGAAAGAGGTTGCTGTCTAAAGACAAACGTTTTTCTGATTCTAGTAAATAATATGTACTTAATGAAAATAATAAAACTGAAAGATCATGCACAGCCTAAATTACTGCGGATCGAATATGAGATTTTTTAACAAGAGTTATTTTTATAACTACGGTGAGCACTTAGAAAGAGCACTTAAATGTCTAAAATCGGAATGGATAAACAACCAGATGATGAAAGATTGTATGGAAGTTCGCTATTTTAGTTATTTGGAAATCTCATCGGCACAAGCCTTGTCTAGTCAATAGAAATATTGATTATAAAATTCTTGATAGACACACAACCGGATCTGATAGGCTAATCGCTAATCTGAAAGCATGAAATTCACAATAAGCAGTGATTTCCCAGATAAATTAATGTCATAAACCAGGCGTTATAACTGTAGCCACCACTGCTGTCACAGCACATTACCTCATTTTGAATCTCTGCAAAGGAGACACGGACGCAAACAGTTCTCAGAAAACCTGAAAAAGAAACAGGAGTATCAGGTGTTGCGAGTCTTTGGTTCGAGGCATCTTTTATTTTCCGTCACCTCGAATCTAAAATTCACATTCATCAATCAAGGAGTAAGTATTTCTTCTACCTCCAGTCAACCTTCAATAACTTTTCAAGTGTCAAAAAACAAGAACACATGAAAACTACAACTAAACTACTATCAACAAACAGTATTCTTTTTCACCAAGCGGCGACTTCAACTTCCAGTCTTACTTTATTTCACGAACATCGCAAGTCAGGAAGCAGTCTCATATAAACTTAAGACTTCAACACAAAGTCTCGGAAGTCTGCCGCAAACGCAGTAATGGCGAAGTTACTTTAATAAATTTATAATAAAGTGTACGCGGTTGTTTACCGCCTGTAGTTGGTAGTTAATAAGAGCTATTGTTGCAGTTTTGCTCTAGATGGAAGATATTGATTGGCAGCTAAGTTTCAGATTGCAGGCGAGTCCGCTTAGTGGCAACACCATACAGCGTGTAATCATATCACATAGCCATCCGTTCAACAAACTACGCGTTAACAAAGTAACCTTTGGACAAAAAAATTTTTTAGGACGACTTTTAGTCGGAAATGTTTAACTCCAATATCCCGGGAGCCATTAAGTTGTGAAGTAGTACAAAAACTGATTACAATGCCGTGGTAAAATGTGTGCTCTCGGCTTGGTAAAGTTTTATTTTTACACTCGTTATACGTCATATCGATAAATAAGAAAAGAAGATAAATTCTTACAAGTTCAGTAGCGGTAGGATATACTGGACAAAACAAAATACTTTGAAAAATGGTCGCCAATAGGCTGAATTATTAATGAATCCTAAAAAACTGAATATTAAAAAAACATATGAACCCACATATAATCAGACACTACAAAACGCTTCCTTGCTACGATCGTTACAGTTAAGATATTATTTATTTAAATAAATTATCCTTTCACTAGAACGCACTGTCACGGTTCAAGTATAATAAAGTAGGTTAAAACGCAGACATGCTGCGCCGACCCCCAAATAAATTAGGATGAGAGCAGGAGAATGAAGATGATAATTATTTAAAAAACAAAGATATGCAAACAAACAAACATACGAATACATATACACCTATGTATCATTCAGTACAATTCCAGCTAATCTACATACAACAGCGATTAGCACCTTCATCGCGGTAATATACCAGTGTTGATACGCATCACTGGGGATTTGTTCCGCCTTGCTCTGAGACTATCTAACCGTGTTAACTAAGAGGTAGTGCTAATAGTTCGAGTGTACTAGTTTGTGTTGTGTTTCAAAGTAATAAGTACTATAATAGTAGGTACCGTCCCGCACGCAAAATACTCGCTACGTACCTTCCTCTGCTTTTCTTTATACATATTTAGATTGTGGGTATTTTTTTGAAAGTGATTTATAGAATATAAAGGATTTTCTATCAACTCGCCTTTAAAGAAAAATAAAAGTAGTTGTCAACGTCTACAAAATTAAAAGAATGGTTAAGTATTTTCTATACCTATTCTGTCAATTTACAGAAGAATAATCTAAACTTATGATCTGTAAATTGTGTAAATTTTTCTGTAAGTTCACACCTGAATAAAAATCGCTACACCGTCATCCCATGAAGCTTATCATACCATAACGCTTCAGTCAATGGTATTCTCTCATAAAATTTTATTCTGTCCATACATAAATACATTTATGGCCGAAACCTCGCGGCACACAGAGGAACGTACCTTCAAAACGATTACTATAATGTCCGCGATGATGAGTTCTATAACCGTTATGGCTGTAATGATAGCCCACATCTGTGCACAGATTCAGCCAGTATTACGATCTAGACTAAAAACTCCTTGATCTCCCGCTTGGATATTCAGATTTTATTCAAACAAAGATTTGACTGAATTTTGCTGAGAAAATTTTGCAGTTGAAGAGAAATCTGCGTGCGTTTTTTTTTAAACATACACGATGGCGTTCAATTTTGATTTGGTGAACTTCCTAAAAGAATTTGTGATTTATTAAAAAAGCTAAAAATCAGCACTGTAGCTTTTAAAACGTTGAATAATTTTTCAGGATACGTTTGGCCAACATTTTAACTGGCTATGATTTTACAGAGAGGATGCGCAAACAGTGTTTAATTATATTTCTTGCATTCAAGTGATTACCGAAGAATTTTCTTTCTTTCTTTCCTTGCAATTCTTGGCAGCAATAACAAGCGCCGTGCAGTCTCTACTATAAATAGGGCACTGAGCACTTCAAGCTGGTTAGAAGCGATTAAGGGATAATATCGAGAGGATAGGCAGCTGCATTCATGTAGGTCGGACCTAATGACATCGAATTGCGGTCAACAGTCAGCCTTGTAGTTGCTATGGTTATATTGGTCGGTCTGTCAAGATTATAATCAGGTGATAATGTTATAGATTAATGGGAAACAATTATGAGATGTCATAAGGAGAGCATTGTCACCATTTCAATGGCGATAGTGAATTGGAAATCGGGTTCTGTAACGGTTGGTTTATATTTTTTTACCGTAATTTAATACTTCGATTTTCATTTTGTTATCAATTATTTTTGATGTACATTATTTTAATTTATATTTCATTTTTATTGTATTGCTGGACATTGTTTATGTAATTCGAATGTGTATGTGTTATTTTATTGGTTGTTCATTATTTTAATGTCCTCTGGTTTTTATAATGTGTGGACTTTGTCTGAAATTAATGAATCAATAATAAAACCCTGAAAAGTAGTTTTGAATATTTTGATCGTTCTGTATCTTTGCCTGTACAATCATTTGATTGGATTTATATTTTTTCCTTCTTACGTTTTATTTTTCTAACTAGTTCCAAAAAAGCGTAAATACTCGTTTTTTTTTACACAGAAAGTGCTAGAACATCTTAAGGATTGTACGACGGAGCTCTCATAAACAAACACCATTCTTTCAAAAGATTGCACTCCTGTCTCATTACCGTTTTCTGGCATCATACAATGTACCAAGCACCTCTGCTATTACCTACCCTGCAAACCTTTGTGCGAACTGGCAACCTCCCCTTCTGAATTTAAACGAGCAAATTATTTTCAAGCATTTTTCGGAAGAGAAGTTTTATTGTATTGTTTGATTGCGTGTCAATCTGATAGATGGAGAGAGAGAGATGGTCCCGAAAACTCTCGTACAATCGAAAAAATATATTCTTATACAGGCATTTTTAATGTGAGAGTGATAACTAGTCAAGTCTTTTTCAGTAGTCTCAAGAAATGTGTAAAAAGTTGCAATACACAATTTTATATATATTGGTAGTGTTGTGGAAAATTAAATATTTTCCCTGTATACCAAACTGTTTGTTCGACAGTACCTAACGTCAGGTTACGGACGACTGAATTTATTCGAAAGTTTACCCCGTGATAATGCCTGTCGTAAAGTTTAATAGTCGTTTTAAAGTTTTTGGGCGAAAGTAGCGAAGTTCGACTTCGAAAGTCGGTTTCAATTCTTTTGGTGAATATGAACGTGCATTTTACTATGGCTGTAGAAGATTCGAAGTTAAATGATACAGCTGCTAATGAGAAAAGCCTGTCTAACCTCTTGTGAAACCAATGAGGGCAAACTTTTTATGTCGTTAACAGATTTTCAACCAATAACAATGCTTGGAACGAGATATACTAGCCCTATTAGTTTCACAATAGGGATGGTGACTCATTTTTTTTTATTTGCCTATCGGGTAGATTATTTAAAAGTATTTGACACGTATTTTTTCTTTTTTCACGTAATCGTAAAATTACGGAGATATTTTGAGTTGAAATGGCGCATGACGTCACGGCTCAGTACATTTTATACCTAGTTGTGACGTAGTGAGCCCCCACTCTCAAACTTTAATGCGTTTTAACTAAGTATTTTTTTGTTAACTTGATAAAACAAAAAATACGTATCTAATATTTTTGTATTACCTGATTGACGGACAAAATAGAATTTCGTTTTCTTTACCCAGTCATCATCCCTATTGCCAACCATAGTTACAAAGTCCAAAAAAAAATGTATGACTTACTCGCACCTACATGCAAAGAATTAATACCTACTTATATTAAACTCCCTTTTAATTTAACTTTAAATAAATACCAACAGGATGAGCCCTATTTTAATTGACAACACCTAAGTACTTAACACCTACCCCTTTTACACCCCACGCATTTCATTAACTTTAAAAGTAAAAATAAAATGGCGCCCAATATACAGGGTGTAAACAATGCAGTTGTACGGAGCCCAAAGAGGTGCGAATCCCCCAATAGTCTTAAAAGACTGAGGCGAAATAACAAAAACACAATTTAAATAACGAGTATTTGTGCTGACGTTGCGCCTTGAATACGGTTTATGGTTTACGAAGTAAACCGGGTTGCCGTTTTTTTAATTTTTTAATATGTTTTTTAGACTCTTTGTTAGCTATTGTTTTTATAAAAAGATCAGTTACAGAACATAACCCAAAGGCATTGTATGTTGTTTGAGAGCAAATGGCAGTCCCATACTGCATTTGTTTTTGACCGTATGAACGTTTTGATTATTCACATCATTATCATGTGAACGACCGCTAACTTGACGTCTGAGACAGAAAGAAAAGAAAGAAAGAAAAGTATTTATTAGACACGCACAAGACAGAGAAATATAACAAAAAAAATATCTATTCAAATTAAAAAAAAAATATCTATTCAAATAATAAAATTGAAATGTCTGTTTGAAATATTAAAATAACCGCTTTTTACTACATGCGTATGAATTCAATAACATTTTTAAAATTTTTGTTTTTATGTTCCGGCTAATCTCTGGAACGGCTGGACCGATTTTGACGGGACTTTCACTGGCAGATAGCTGATGTAATAAGGAGTAACTTAGGCTACTTCTATTTTAGAAAAAATCTTATTCCAAGCGGACGAAGTCGCGGGCACAGTTAGTATATATATAAAAAGACAGAGGTGTACCTATAGTACATTCACATTCTGTGAGTTATATTTAAGTCTAATGACAATCTAAGCCAAATCAGTTACAAGGAGAAAATAAGTTACCAAAATGATGGTGCCTCTTTTTAAACTTAACTTAATCCATACTTCCATACTAATATTATAAATGCGAAAGTCACTCTGTTTGTTTGTATGTTTGTTTGTTTGTTACCTTTTCACGACTAAACGGCTGATCGGATCTTAATTTAATTTGGCAAGCAGATAGATTTGAACCTGGGGAAGGACATAGGCTACATATCATCACGCTACGACCAATAGGAGCGAAGCAGCAATGAAAAATGTTGCGAAAACGGGAAAAATGGGACGAAGTTGCGCGGGACAGCTAGTTCTGTATAAAAACGTAAAATGGAAGTCAGTGAAATAGGTTACTTGTATTTGAGCATATCTAAATAACGTACGGATCGAGTGGACTTTATCGGATTACGATCGCAGTGATGAATTCTTGGCACTCTATTTTATTCTCGACAGTTCTTATCGAGTAAGTGTCGAGTGTATGTAGGCACAACATATGAACTTTTAAAACTTAAATATACTTCCATATACTGCCTGACTGACTCGATGGTATAGTGAACGCAAGTGTGACAGCTGAGCATGAGTTCGATTCTCGGGTCGGGCAGAGTTTAATTAGGTTTTTTCATTACGCCCGGTGCCCGGTTAATGGAAATAGGTTCGCTCCCTATTACATGGGACTCAAACATAACTGGCCAAATATGGCTGCATTATTAGGTACACCTCTGCCTAACCTTTCGGTGATTACAGGCGCGATTTTATGCTATGTTTATAAATATTTAAGGTAGTGTATAAATAGTTCATAAATACATTCACGCCTTTAAACATCCTCTATATGCGCGAATGTATTAATAAACTATTTCTATGTTATTTCTTAGGAAATCAATCATAAGTTTTTTTGTAATTCCTACCAACACTGATGCACAAACTTCAAGAATTTACAAAGCAAGGCCACACTCAAAATTGAGACGTAGCAACCCGGTTGTTAGCTACGAAGCCGTAACACCGCTACTTGCTACGACAGCGTAGCTTATTTGCTACGACGGCATAGTTTGTGTGGCGACAGTTTACCTGTTGAGATTGTAGACAATAAACGGAGTTAAATGTCACGTAATAATTTAAAATCTCGTCAAATTACGAAATAAATAAAGAAAATGATTACGTAACATAATATCAAGCTGGTATTACCTCAAAGGGTTAGGCAGATGTGTACCTTAAGTACGATTTGTTAGTTATATTATTGGCTTAGCCCATTGCCATCAACAGGACATCATGGTCAGCAGTAGCGCTTACGGACCACTAGAGCAACAAGACAGTCCATTATTTTAATTACTGATTCTCTTTACCAAAAAACAAAACACCAAAGACTTTAAAGCCTCATTTTCATAATATAATAAGGTTCATTAATAAACTTCAAAAGCTCTAAAACCTCCATAAACCTTTTCCCCAAGAGTAGAGACAGCGTCTACGTAAATATTCATATCATTCTACGAAAAGTTAGTTCATAAAAATTATTACAAAACGTCCTGCATTGATTAAATTCATGAAAGTTTAAACGGGAAACTATAAAAGTTTACGAAGTGAGCGACGACCGACGTCCCAGGAATTGTGAATGAGATCAGAATACTTGCAAGAGGTTTGAGTCTGGCATGGAAATCAGAATAGTGTTGTTTTAAGTATATTATGTGCTGGTATTTGTTTTAAGAGCGTTTACGCCTTACTATTTCATACAAAATTTCAAGTCTTTATTTTCCGTAATGACAAAACTGATTTTATTGTGACAGACATAATGACAAAACCGATCTTCGTTCTCTTTAAGTATATTATGTGCTGGTATTTGTTTTAAGAGCGTTTACGCCTTACTATTTCATGCAAAATTTCAAGTCTTTATTTTCCGTAATGACAAAACCGATTTTATTGAAACTTAATACGCATATAAGCAGGATAGATAGGTCTAAAAAGTTACTAAAAAACCTTTTCGAATTGTCATTAAAAAAAAAAAAGAAAATTGCAAATTTCTGTCTCTATTGATTATTTATAATCGGTCTAATTTAGCTGCAACATTATTTTTGTATCTTGCTTATGCGTATGAAGTTTCATTAAGATCGGTTCAGTCATCTCGAAGTCAAAGTCAAAGCATTTATTTCAATTAGACCATTACAGGCACTTTTGAAAGTCAAAAAAAAAACAATATAAAACGCGAAGCTACAGTCCCAGTCACAAGGCATAATAACTTATGAAAGTACTGTAGTTGCCCATTCCGTAGCGTAGATCTCTATGGAGAAGAACGGGCAAGAAACTCCATGGACACTCTTTTAAATCAAAATATGTTACAAAATCTTGGTTACATCATTCATATTAAGAATTACAAATATGTGAGAACAATGTAGAAATGTGGGCAAGTTAAGAGCGTCCAGAGTAAAAGATTAAATCAGTAATTAAAAATAAAGTAATTAAAATAAACCGTGGCAGCTAAAAGATGACCAGTCACAACTGACAGCGCCCGTTCACGAACATGACGCATCGCGCTCGGATAATAAGGTCTTGAAAGTTTGTATGAAATGTCGTAAAGTGTAAAAACGCTATTAAATCTGGAGACTTCAACATTCATTTCAATCAATGCCAAAAAGTCACACTTGGACTTTTTTTGGCATTAATTCAGATATTTTGGTAAAGCGAGTTTTTGGTTATTTATTGTTTTGAATCAGAAAAGATTGTAACTTTTTCAATTACAACCCGTAATATGCATTTATTTTAGGGGTAAGGGGTATCGTATTACCTAGTATTAATTAGGTTGTGGGGGTCAGATAGGCAGTCGCTTCATGTAAAATACTGGTATTCAACTGCATCCGGTTAGACTGGAAGCCGACCCCAGTATAGTCGGGAAATGGCTAGGGCATATGATAAGGAATATGTATTTATTTTATAGCTGCTGCCCGCGACTTCTTCGCTTGGAAATTTTCATGGGTTTTAGGGGTATGAAAAATAGATGTTGGCCGATTCTCAGACCTACCCGATATACACACAAAATTTTATACAAATTGGTTCAGCCGTTTCGGAGGAGTTTGGTAACAAACACCGGGACACGAGAATGTTATAAAGGGTGTAAAACACCTCTTAACAAAGCCGAAAGGCACTGGTTCTCCCTGTCATTGCGATATTTTTTTTGTTCTACACCATACCTGGGAACCTTCTAGTTACGGAGATATTAGGGGTCAAAGTTCCAACTTTTTGATAAGTATTTTTTTTCATACAAGTTTTTAATGTAAGATTTTTACTTTAAACACCTCCACGACCCCCGTACTATTCAATCCGTGCATCAACACAATGTTTTGAGTGCGTTACATTGAGTTCTACCACAAAACATGATTTAACATCCCCCAAAAAAAATTCGTTTCCCAGCAATAATTTTTGCGTAAAGTTACTTAGTTTCATGTACAGAATGCTTGGTTGACGGCTTCGTGATGAGGTGATTTACACCGTGTATATTAGAAAATAACTTCTTCCACTGAAATTTCATGCACTTAATTAATAAAAATTCCATAATGGGATGTTTATAAAATAAGTGCATGACTTCTGCTTAGCTTGCAATAACATCTCATCCAAATCCCAAAACCAATTTCCCAAATTAAAATTTTCGCACCTTCAATTCCGGAAGAAAATCACAATATCACACGCTTGCCCTAATTCCGGCAGCAACCATTCTGAACCCGGTTTAACGCGAGCCCCGTACTCTTGGGGGCAATCGTAACGTTTGTTACCCAAAGTGGGGACGAAATAAACGAATTTAAACGAACAATTTTAACCCATGCTTAACTTTCAGGGCTGGAGGTAAAATTTTTGGTCGTTAAACCCAGTTTTAATGAGCTTCTGTTTGTTTTAATTTGGCTTGTTATCAATGAGTTTTTGGTGACATGTTTTTCTAGGAAAAATTACTTGTCATCGCATTAAAAATCGTTTGCTTGTTTAACGGCTTGGCCACGTTCAAGCAACATGCTCATGGTGACAGGGAAAACATGATTTATCATCAAAATTTTTTTTGAAGTTAGCCTGATCTTACCCACTCCTGGGAAAAGGCCTCCCCCTATTCCTTCCACTTTTCTCTGTTTTTTCCTCTTCTCGCCAATTAACGAGAAAGCCATCCAAGACGTCCCGCCAGCTTCTTCTTGGTCTGCCGCGACCCCGTAATATACTTCTATATATATATAATTATAATATACTCCTAAATACCCCGTTATATACTTCAATATACTTCCATAATTATACTTCATATAATTATGCAGTCAGTGGCCCGAAAATCTGTTAACCAGTCTTACAAAGGGGTATCGTACTACCCAGTACAATAGTTGGGAAATGATGATACTTCATACATGTTAATGGAAATTAAAATAAAGTTCCCTTACATGGGGTTTAAACATAACTCGCGAATTGTGAGTATATGTCTAACCCGGCAGAGAATACATGCTTGATGTCGTGTTTTATTTCTTACACGTGAAAATATCAAGTTTTTTGTTCCTTTCTGTTGTATTTATAAACAAGCTGTGCCCGCGACTTCGTCCGCGTGGAATTTGAGAAATAGCGTAAGTTACTTCTTATTACATCAGCTATCTGCCAGTGAAATTTTCGTCAAAATTGGTTCAGCCGTTCCAGACATTAGCCGGCACAAACAGACAGACAGACAAAAAAATGTTATTTTGGTATATGTACCGTATATACATTCATATACGCTTGTAGTAGAAAGCGGTTATTTTAATATTACAAACAGACACTTCAATTTTATTTATTTGTATAGATCTATAAATATTGTTATGCGTTGTATATTCGTTATTCTATTTTTTTTTGTCATTTTGTATGCAAGTCACGACCCTGCGATATTTCTTTTCCTTTCTTTCTTGTTTCTTGAGCTCACATCATTCATCAGCACACTGTTAAATATGCGGCACTAACGATAGTAATCAAAGTGATTACAGCAATTCATCCAATTACCTGGAAGTGTTACACCTATTTCCTTTACTTAAGGGGAGCTGTAGTAATGGTCGCGTTCTAGTTGACTTGGAACGATAATAATTATTTACATGCTTGTATCGTGACTGCTAACTAGGTTCGGGCAGGGTGTGTGTGGTGAGAACACGTGTGAAGGAACACCCGTCTGCGCATATGGCGTTCTACAGGAGGTGCCAGTTGCCTCATGGTTACTTCCCACTGCTCATTGGTGTATACTTCGATTCAAAATCAAAATATGTTATTTCACATACGAGTAGGTCTACATAGGCTCTTGTAAAACGTCGACAAAAAGGTGCACGGTTCGGGTTGGACGTTTCCTATGGAGAAGAACCGGCAAGAAACTCCATGGTTAGTCTTTGAAAATCATTTGGTTTTACAATATTTTTATGTTACAGCATTAGTACTTAAGTATGGGAGGACATCGAAGGCCCGACAATAAGTTGTTGCTTACTATAAAACGTAGAACAATTGAGATTATAGAGGTATACGTCGTAGACCTCCTAAAAGATGGTTCATTAGCCATGGATCTAAAGTCTTGAACTAGAAGTCATGGCGAGAGTAGAGATTTTCGCCCGGCCACAGAACGTCGCAGGCTGACAACAGAGAAGAATATCACGAGTTATATTTTATCTTCTTCTGTCTTTCTGTATCCGTGCTACTGTTATAATAATAATATCACCCAACAGGTATAAAAGTGCTGCAGCTCGAACAAAAAACTAAAAAGCGCTTTACAGTCCGGTACACAAGTGCTTTACAAGTTACGCCCAGAGGCGTTTTTAGGTCGACAGAACCCGGTATCAAACAAAGCGTAAAAATATTTAAATATTTTCATCCGCATTATTTAAAACGCCCAGCTTTAAAATACAAAACAGTTCATAAAACGCTATGCATTTTACAGCACAATTTTGTTCGCCAGCACTCAAAAGCATTTTAAATATTTTTTAAATGGATAATTCTACGTAAAATTTTCCAATTACGAATAATCATGGATATTACCACATCCATCGGATTTGTTTAATACCTATAGCTTGTACCCCGTCTCAGGTGTGTGAAAGAAAATTTCAATCAAATCAACGCTGAGAAACCGGTAAAGGAAAACCATTCGGCCTATGGGGCCTGTGACTGATTGACAACATTGTAACAGAAAAAATGGCCCGACATTTTCCTTAAAAGTTGCGGAACTCGTTCATTTGTCAAAATGACTTTTTCTCGAGACATTTTTTTTTTTTAGAATTTCATGCGTATTTAAAAAAATGTGTGTTGGGAAAAGTTTTTCGTTTTATTCAAAGTGGTTTTGTGGGACTTTTTTATGTTAAGAGGCACCTAGAGCGTCATTAAAGTAGGTATATGAATGTGTGCTGGCTTCTGTGATTAATAGTTGCTTTTATTCAAATTAGCGCCTGATATAGAGTCTTATTTAGTTTGAATGTGGAATTCGATTGAAGATTAATTGAGCACTAGGTATGTCTTTGTAACCATTACTTACTACTCCTAACTATGAATACAAACTCAATTTCTGAACCACCAAACAAAGACATAGAACAGATACGTCCACAGACGTAATGGGGACTAACTTTCTAAAGTCAACACACCCCCTCTTCCTCCTTCCTTCCCCCTTACCACGAGACGCTTGGAACGTCACTTGGTTAGCAAAGTTATTGAGTTGTGTCGACCACAAGCCCGTCGTGCCAACTGCTCGAACAACTTGGTACCGAGTTGTGTTAGCCCTAAATATCGTTTATTAGAAAAAGTTTTACAATTTATTGAATGTTATATCGGTTAATATAATGTGTTGTGTTTATTGGGAGTTTGGAATGGCGTAATAATTTGTATTGGAATGGTTATCATTAAACAGTGTAACCAATTGTAGCAACCTGCAGTCGTAAATAAGAAGTCTAAATCGTTAATATTGCATTTGGTAGCTTATAAGTGTTAGTAAGATCATCAATACACAATCTAAAAAAGTTATAGCTAAGTGGTGTGACTGTCGGTCTGCCAAGTCATAATTCGAAGTCCGAACCCAAGACACGCGTTCGTAGTGTATAATTATCAAGTGATAATTATACACTACAAGATGTTTTTCTTCACCAAAGCAAGTGCTTTGGTGAAGAAAAACATCTTGGTGAAACCAGAATGCCTCTAAAGATATTTCTCGACGGCATGTAAGGCCAAGACAGAGGCCCATGGGCGGCTTAAAAACTCTGAGAACAGATTAAGTACTAACACGATAAGAAAGAACGATCTAAAATTACTACGCTTAATTTTCCACATAATCTGTGTAGCATTGAGTCACAAATAAAGATACAGCTCGCAACCAAAACACAACAAAACCAACCCACACAATTAAAAGTAAAAATCAACCAAAACTAATTATTTCCGCATAAGTTCATCTGGCAACGTTGGTCCGATGTATAATTAAAATTTCAGTACAAAGCTGAAACCTCACAGAATACGTGACTACGAATAATTTAGTTACAGGGATTCCCCTGTCTGTCATGCGCTTTGACTAGGATAGCCATGTGTACGGAATTCTCCGGACACAATCCGGTTTGAGTAGATGTGTGCTGATGTTGTAATTCTATACCTACTATCAAATAATTGGACGGTCGGGATAATTTGCATTTGTGTTTTGTTTTGATGAAATCTCGGAAACCCAAATAAACGACTAAGAACAGAAAATCGATGTTATTTCAAATTGATGTTACGGTGGTAATAGTTTATATAGTTTCTGATAGTTTATATAGTTTCGATAACCATCGTTATTTTAGAAAATAATAAAGGTTGTTTTTTTTTTGGAATGATAAATGTGGGAAAATTACCTTACGTGCATAGATGTACCTAAGTTTAAGTAAAAGTAAAGGTCTTGACTTTGAGCCCGTAGTAAAAGGTGACATCACAAATCAAGCATCAGTTATTGAACTTTATTAATTTATGTATTAATATAAAAATGAAAGCTTTTAAAAGTGTATTTGTTTCTTATGTAACATAATATCACGCTTCTTTATTCCCGAAACGTTAGGCACAAGTTCCTTCCGTTTTTTTAGGATTCCGTACCCAAAGGGTCAAACGGGACCCTATTCCTGAGACTTTGCTGTCCGTCCGTCCGTCTGTCTGTCTGTCAGCAGGCTGTATCTCATGAACCGTGATAGTTAGCTAGTTGAAATTTCTACAGATTATGTAGTTTTGTTGCCGCCATAACAACAAATACTAAAAACAACATAAAATTAATATTTAAGTGGGGCTTCCCATACAAAAAAGATTTTTTTGCTCGTTTTTAAAAATAATGGTACGGGACCCTTCGTGCGAGAGTCCGACTCGCACTTGGCCTGTTTTTTTATCCTTAATATGTCCTTGATTTTTTCATATTACCTATGGCATCCCTACTATAGGTTTGATGATTACAAAAGAAAGGACGAGGGTGGGTACCTCAGAGGCATATGAAACGTTAAAATAACGAGGGAAATGCAAATCTGACGGATTATCATAGAGTTAACGATTGTCTATGCGCTCTTCAGATAAAAAGTTCCGTGACGTAATTATTTTTTACCATTTTATAAAGGGGGGGTGGCAATCCGATGCATGCGACTTACGCGATTAATAAATTTGCTGTAATAAAGTTTTCTAGATAATAATTAAATAATCCAAACGTGTTTTGGACTCTTTTTATAGGAAATGGCCCTTAGCAGCTTTAAAATGGGAAAAGGGGAAAAATACTAGGCAAGCGTTTGCCCTACAGTTAAGTAGTACATTATTATTATAATATTATGAGCCTGATGTTTCCCACTGCAGGGTAAAAGCCTCCCTACGCTCTAGCCATTTTTATCTATCTTTAGCTATTTGGGCCCAATCCTTCTGGTAAGATTCCAGCTTATCATGCCATCCTTCAGTAGGACATACCTTACATTTTATTCTAATTTTCTCATTTTGGAAAGTTTTGAGTATGAACATGGATGGGTATAAGAGTAGATGAAGACCAATGAAACGATGGATGGACTGTGTGAAGGATGATATTGCAAGAAAGGAAGTATCACAAGAGATGACGAGTAATAGAGAAGTATGGAAGAAGAAGACATGCTGCGCCGACCCCAAATAAATTGAAATAAGGGCAAGAGAATGATTATGAAGATGATTTCTCATTTTGGAATATAACGCCCAATGTTTTACTATTGCAGAAAATAATTAGACATACTATTGAAATAAACAAATATAAGCACAATCAAATCACATCAATTGAAATGAGTTATAAATTACACACGACTTCACATGAACGGAACTAGGATATTCCACGAAATCATTATTAATTTTACTTATATTATAAAAATCAAATGAAATCACTTATTTCTTTGCAAAAATGGGTAATTTGTACTTAGATGTTTTATTATTTATAAAACTTCTATGTACAATAATTGTTTATAAAACATCCTTACTATATATATAACCTAATCTAACTATCCTTTGCTATTAATAAATCGCAAATAACTTTCTGTATCGTCAATAATGAGCACATAATTTAATAAATCCAATATTCTACTCAGTACTCATTATAGTACAGGAAAATACGGAACAATGGATTTGTTACGACAAATGATGGAATAATAACGTAATTAACTGCAACATACAGTGGAGTTTTGAAGAATATAGTTACAAAACCAAGAGACACAGAGTGCAAACCCAGATACGTAAGCTTAGATACATATAGCTGTACAAGGTTCTTTTGGGGCGTGGCTTAAATCAGGACTGATACAGCTAACAATTTTTAATGGTTCCCTATCCATTTGCACAAAATTTTAAGACCTAATATAACTTAGCATAATTTTGTTTGGCATAATTATGTTTTCGCAGAATATAGTTACGCATAACAGCTTACGCATAATTTTTTTAAGCATTATTTCTCTAACCATAATAATGATTAAGCATAATATTCTAAAGCATAAATTAATTAAGCATAAAGTTCTAAAGCATAACTTTTTTATAAGCAAGCATACAGCATGCAAGCAAGCATGCAGAAAACAAGCAAGCATGCAGCATGCAAGCAAGCATGCAGCATGCAAGCAAGCATGCAACATGCAGCAGGCATGGTTTCTGTCACGGCTCCGGCGCTGCGGGCCTCCGGCGGCCCCACGCGTGTTAATCGTCGCAGACGGCTTTCACTCACCACCGCAGCTTCGGCTTGTCACCTGCTCCTCAGCCCGCGAGCCGCCTCGCCCCTACGCACCTACGCGATTTTAAATTACACTCTAGGGGTAGGACAAACAAGACTACGTAGAGTCGGTTTTGCAGCAATTCGGCTCTGTCACTAACTTTTGTTCCACAGCATATTAAATTTTTAACCTAGTTGGTTAAATTTTTAGGCCTACTAACGTTATGCTAACCAAATTTATGCCAAAACAAATTAGTCTTTAAGATGATTATGCCAACATAAAATGTATGCCTAAAAAAATTATGCCGAAATATTATTATGCCAAAACAAATTGTGCCAAAATCGTTATGCCGAAGTATATTAGGACAAAGAACATTATGCGAAAAGAAGGGATCCCTTTTTTAATACCTTTCACAAACTTTCGCCTAAAGCACCATTAACCCATTTGATCGCCAAACGTCGTTGTATCACTGTATCTTAAACGAACGTACGTCAGTAGCAAGTACGCCTGCACTCACCATAAAGCGTGTCTATTTGTGTATATATTTTCGCGCGTTGTATGGAGTCGATCTTCTGTTTATCTTTGTTTATGAACACAGCCCTGTCAAAACTCTTTGTGTAGATCCACTGAAAGGCTTTGGCGGTCGTTGTAAATATTTTTTGCGGCAAAAAGCAGGATTATGGCATGTTTTTTTATATCTGTGAGCTAGTCGCGTTATATTATAGAACCTGTTATTTTTAGAGCCATCGGATACGTTCTTGTTTACCTGGTAGATAGAGTCAAGTAAAAAATATGCAAAAAGCATGTTAATAGAGAGTAGCGGTGGCCCAGTGGTGTAGGCTCCGACTTACGAGCAGTAAGCCGTGGGTTCGAACTCAGGCAGGCGCGTTACTTTGTAAAAAAATATTTCATCACCGCTCCTCTCAAAAACGGTGAACGAAAATATCATGAGGAAACCGGAATGTTCTAGAGAACTAAAAATTCGAAGACATGTACATCTACCAACTCGCACTGGGCCCGCGTGGTGGATCACAGGCCACTCCATATCATAGAGAGGAGGCCTGTGTCCCAGCAGTGGGAATATTATAGGCTGATGATGATGATGAAAAACAATTATACCTCATTTATTAAGTAATCTGAAGTATATTTTTTTCCTGGAGATGATAAAGAAGGCCTCAAACAACAATGAATTCAATATCAGTTCAAACGAAACTGATTTCTGGATCCAGTAAGATAGAGCTATTTTTTTTAACCATGACATGCGATGAAAAGCTTTATAGTGGCGTGGCTTATCAATTTTCATGTGCGCTGTCAAATGCAGTTGCGGAAAACCTGCGGGCGACAAGCCATCAACGTTATACACTGGTTTATCAAAAAATATGCATGTACCTAACCACACATATCTAGATTTGTGGTCCCAGTTCATAGGCTTGTTAGGTGGCATGAAACTTAACATATTTGACGAAATTGTTGGCATGATTGGTTTAAATATACTTTAAGTACAGTCACGAGCACCAATATGTAAACACTCAGCAACTTTTAACTATTCTGATCAAAATTTCATCGTGTTGCGAACTATTTTAGAACTCATATTATTATGAAATACATATATCCATATTAAAGTTACAATTGTTATTACTCGCCAAAATCATATCTTTACAATTTAAGAAAGTGTTTATTTATTGTTGTCGTGACTGTATACGCCTGCCTAACCCTTCGCGGAAAAAAACCGGTAAGTTTTGTTTTATATTAAAAAAAAACACTTTTTAATTAAAACTCCAGACAATCTCTATAATACATTGATTTGGTGAGCAGTTTTTGAACTACAGTTTTGTCACCAATTGGCCTATTTACAACTTGCAAAACACTTTCGTCACTAAAATGAACCTGTCACGCTTAAGGCAATACGAATGCAGGATGTACAATGAAACACAACACGCATTAAAATAGATAGTTTTAAAGCGTGTAGTACTTGGAAGTACATCGAGTACATGAATACTCACTCAGCGCTGGAGGCTGACAACTCTTGCTTTATTACGTTTACGTTACCGAATGGGTGGTAGCTATCACTAGGCATTTCACCGGTTTGTATTTTTGTGGTTTAATAATAATAATATTTATTTATAAAAAGACATATTTACAATGAAATTTCTTAACAATTAAAATAGAGCACAGTTGCTTATTTACCAGAACAAGGTTGAACCTGTGTTTCAGGCGAGAAGTGCATAAATGCGTAGGTACTTAAACTTAATAAACTAAGAAAAAGTACTAAAATTAAAACTTACATAAAATAATAATAAAACAGTGTGTTTGCAGTTTACTTGCAGACGACAAGTAGATCTTCTGTCTGTGCATAAGATAGAGATATAAAAAAAAAAATAGATCTTTTACAGCTATATTCAATTTTCATGTGGTCGTATAGAAACGAAACCGGCTGTCATTTATTGTAGATCTTTGACAGTCGTTACGAGTAGTCAGAAGCCAAAGGTCTGCCATCCAGTCTTACCAAGGGGTATCGTATTACCCAGTTACTGGGTTGTGGAGGTCAGATAGGCAGTCGCTTCATGTAAAATACTAGTACTCAGCTGCACCCGGTTAGACTGGAAGCCGACGCCAAGATAGTTTGGGAATAGGCAGATGATGTATAGAAACGAAACCGAAAAAGATGTTTATATTAAAAGCTCGCTTTGAAGTCTCATAATTATTGCCTACCATCATTATAATTAGGTCTGCATCGTTGGTTTAGTACGAGTAGTCTGAGCACGAGGTTGAGCACAATTCTCAGGTCGGGCAAAGAGTCATTGAGTTTTTTCTATCCGATTTTTTTCAGTAGTAGCCACGGAGTCTGAATTTATTATTATATTATTATTTATTTTTTTTCTGCCCAGTTGTTGATAACAGGCTCGCCCTTTACATGGGACTTAACTGAAAGAATCACCGCTGCCAAAACCTTCGAGGATTACAGGCATGATAATAGTTATGCTGTTCTAATTTAGGTGTACCGACTTTGACCACAAAGACGTTTACTGCAAGGCCTGCACTTTTTGTTTTTTTTAAGTGAAACTTCTTATGCGACTTCCAACAAGTTTGCGTTAAACGTTTAACGCTACCATGGAGGGGGAATAGAAAGAGACAGAGCGAGAGTGAATGCGTGGCACTCGAACGCATGCGTGTAGTATTACGAAGTTTCACTTCTTCCGCGCGGAGGGACTCCACGCACTATTTTTGCGTTTAGCAATCCTCATGGATGCTCTCTGCCCTGGGATGAAGAAGTCTGTCAGACTCCATATGCGGTTTTTCAAAACCTTCGGCCGTGTGACTACACTTGTACTGTTCCTCACGATATGCCTCTCCTAAGTGTCACTCTTCAACCGATGCTGTGATTGGGAACTTGGTACTTTTTTTTCATTGATGAAACAGCTAAAGTTCATTGAAAACTTTATTTTTTTGCGAGTATATGCTTGGTGCCCAATATCAATCATCCATACAGGTATCTAAAACCGAAAACACAATTTATATGGCTGGTGCATAAAAAAATATTCTATTAAAACAAATAAAAAATCAAAATGGCTGCCGCGTGTCGGAATCGAATGTGAATTGAATCGAAAAGTTTTTTTTTCGGTGTCAGATAAAAATATACGCCTCGTCATATTGTACGCACGCTTTCGACTGCAGAATGACTTTTGCCACGGTGACACTGTTGTTTCTGATATTTTACGTAGTATGTACGTGTATTTTAAACGAGAATCGTGCTATTTCAGGCTAAACCGCGGCAGTGTTTTCCTGCCTATGCAAACCTTAATATTCTCATTTATTGAGCCAGTTACTGTTGAAGTCGCCGGATCGATATCACTAGATACTCAGATTATAATGGAGAACGACAAACAAAAACTGGTGCTAACCGATTGTGCACTAGCTAGACACGTGATGTTACGAGGTATGTTACCCAACTCTTCACTGTTCCTTCTCGTCATAGAAACAGAAAAGATTCTTGAAAATATTTTTGTTTTCCTAGTTTCGACACATCATCGATACTAAAGTACTTTATCAAAGATCTACATATGACAGCCGGGGCCAACAGCTTTCCGAGAAAATTCAGTATGTAATTGGTGGTCACCCATCCACGGACCAACTTAGGCAAGCACGGCTTAACGTCAAGATCGACCTGAGCAGCTGTTAAGCTGTTATGATTTATCCACAAGCTCCTCGATAGCATCAATACTTTAACAAAACACATTAATTGACAAACAATCCCAAAGAACCGACCATTCGTAATCAATCTCGTCTCAGTAAACCGCAAATTAAACGTTAAGAACATATAAACAGAACATCAGCTAATAAATTTAGAGGGTCTGTTTTATAGACAGATCGAATTACCTACCACAGTGTTAGTGTACCCTCATAAACGTCAAACGTGCTACGGACATGGGTTCTACTTGGGTTTCACAGCGCTATCCTCCTCTGTGCAGGAGTAAGGGGGTATCAGTTGCGAAACTGAAAAATGTAATTAAGTAGCGAACAGGTAAGGTGAAGTTTTTGAGGTGGAGTTTAAGATGTGGATGGTAGTAATGTATTAGTAGCTTTATTGGTATGCGTTGGGCAAGACAAGGCTTTCATTTCAAAGTGTTTCATTTTTCTACGACGACGTAATTGACATAAGTGTTTGTCAATCCAAAATTTATGTATTTCTGACTTTTCGTACTGTTCACAGTCCTTCAGTTATAGGTATAAGTAGAAAATAAAGTCCAAAACCTAAACCAAAATCTAATAAATAAAATATCACCTAAAAGCAGTTTAGATAGTGATCATTGCAAGTTTCTCCTCTGAAAGGCTTATATCCTTTGAGATTGCAAAACAAGGATTGCAGTTTAAAATCGGTGACCGTATCAACATTTACTACCAGTAGAAAGTGGTAGAAAGTGGTCGAAAGAATAATAAAATATCTGTTTAATTTTTAGGGTTCTTTACCCAAAGGGTCAAACGGGACCCTATTACTGAGACTTCGCTGTCCGTCCATCCGTCTGTCACCAGGCTGTAACTTATGAACCGTGATAGTTAGCCAGTTGAAATTTCTAAAGATTATGTATCTCTTTAGTTGCTAAAACAAGTAATACTAAAAACAGAATAAAATAAATATTTAAAGGAGCTCACATACAAAAAAAAATTGCTGGTTTTTATAAATAATGGTACGGAACCCTTCGTGCGCCAGTCCGACTCGCACTTGGCCGGTATTTTGTTTTTTTTTTGTCAGGTTATAGCGAGTTCTTTAATCAAACAAACAAATGAACATCAGACTAAAGAATAATAGCCCAATATGTGGTGTATCAGTGTGCTGGATTGGTGGAATTTAGGCTGAACACCTGTCACAGTGAAGATGGGCAGTAGACTATGGTGGAAGTACTTGAATAATAATAATACTACATTCCACTGTCATAGATCGCGAGTTCTGAAGCCTACTCAGCCTATTTAATATATTGTGCCAGATCTATAGCAGAACTGCTTCGGCTGAAATACTGAACTTCATTTGTTTTCTGTATCCAATAAGTATGTAACATGAAGTTCCATCAATACACGAATGTATACAAGTAAATGCGTCCAATCGCGAACGTGCCGAACCGGCCGCAGATGTCCACGCGGACCGATACATAAAATTCTCAGCTGGAAAATAGTCACATCGCAAACTCGTGTAGTTCAATCTCTCACGAGCGCGATTCTCACTGGAACATGATGTAGATAACCACCAGTAGTTTAGGATGAAGAAACTAAAACGTCACTGTTGTGCATCTATTTAATAGATATGTAAACACTGTCTCACAGCCACAAGTAGTCAGGTAGCTGTCATTAATGTCAACTGTCAGTTACCACGAATGGCGGGAAGTTGGAAGTAAATGTGTAGCCTAGACTGTAAGCTGTTGGTGCTGGTGAGTCTGTGATATAGTTGGTAAATTCTGTTATCAATCTATTTGCTGTACAAGAGGATACTACTGTTACTATTGCTTGGTGGCTGTATTTAATGGCGCTCCCTCACCGGAATGTTCGCCTGTAGTGCAACAACCCAAGGTTCAATTTTCTATAGAAACAAGTGATGGTTACTAATTTTATCGTTACTGGTAGCGCACTCGAATCTGAAGTGCTACATTACAGGCGATAGCTAATACTAAGTTTTCAGAAAAGCCCGTTCTAAATTGTGTGACTCTTTTTACCATGTTTTTTTAGTCTTTCAATGACTGTCTAGTGCCATATGAAGAATAACAAAACTATTATTGTAGCAAATGATCGTAATTTCATACTCATTATGACACTGCTTTAGTGATAAGCTGTACTTGGGCCTTTACGGTGCCTTCTAAAAGGTCAATCCACATCACGGCTGGTGGGGTCTTATAGAACTCACACTTAACAGATGATAAAATTGACCCCTATCGTACAAAACGCAAATTTAACATTATATTTGTCTCTTCTGTCCCATACCTGTTCAATGTCCCAACACGCTACGTACTCAATTTGTCCGCTTGGCATATGCTTGGCATGCGAAACATGACGCCGGCAACATTTACGTTTCCACGTAAGCGGGAAACGTCCCACTCGCGTTACCAGAAAATCAAGTCAACTGACAATGTTACGAGAAATTGAGGAAGACTTTCTGGTATTATTTTCTTTTTTTTTCCGCGGAATATGTCAAGAGTCGTTCGTTTTATGTGCCTGATTGATTTATTCTGTGGCAATAGTTGTGCGAGAAAAAACATGGGGACGATTCTATTTTCGAAATTCAAGTTATTTTTCTTTTGTGCTTATGAAGGAGTCTTATATTATTTTGTGCCAGTACTACAGATACAGTAAGCATTTCCAGTAAATTTATGTATATTTGCATATGGATGATGCGAGTAGCCTGATAATAATTGTAATTTCAAATATTAATAGTCCAGTAAAAACAGGAAGACTAAAAAGATTAATGGAGTTCCACAGTTACTAATAAAGATACTCTTCAACAAAACTACAAAACAAAAAAACACCCCAAAACAATTCTTCGACCACAAAACCAAACGAAAGGCACCAATCCCTCACGATAAACTATCCTTTCAAAGGGAACCTGCCTCATTCTATTCAAATCCGAAGCAATTTCCGAGGCAATATTTCACAATCTCCTAGCTACTATTGAGATTTACTTGCATCTAGATAAGACTGGAGTGGACGGTGGGGTCCTAGATAACAATGCAATTTACACTGAGCATCGAGAACGGATGAAAAGAATCGGCTTGTAATGGCGGGTATCGAAATGTGTTGTGTTGAAGGTAGTGTTAGGATGTTGGGCCTTTGAGTTAACAAAACTGCATATTGGCTTGGATATGTTTATATATAACTCTTATTATGTTAGAAGCCTATTTTGCTTGGTTTTAATGTTAGTACCGTAAGGATGTTAATTGCCAACATAGCCACCAGAATTTCGATTTTATAATACAAACATAATTATCATGATGATTTACCATCAAATACTTTTAAATATAAACATAGCAAAGAAATTTTGTGTAATATTTTTCAAGACGCATTTTTTAAAATGTTTAAAAATGAAACGATAAGCTTCTGACTATATTAAAGTTTTACACGACTTATATCTTCATCTCTTAACTTACTTTAAATACGCAACTTTAAAACGTCATAGATCATCTGTAGAGAAACTTAGTAGATAACAGTTGCATAACTTACTAACCGTGAATCTACAATAATATTCTAAGCTGGAATTGGGAACGGATTCCCTCCAATAGCAGGACGCGATCAATATCCCAGACATTAGCCTGTATTCACTTCATTGCACGCATTGTGCCAACTGATTTGGTTCAGCTTGCACTTTGACCACGTCTTATTGAAATGGCTTATTGATAGATATGGAACTAATTTCGGTAATACAATTAATCTTTCAATTAATAGGTGATAAGCTGGTGTATGTACCAATGTGATTTTAATTTAATTTAATTATCATACAACACTTGAGCTCTTAATTAAAACAAATAGTACTCCCAAGAAACAGCCCTAAGTCTTCTTCTTCCTGCCCTTATCAAATTCAAGTTATAACTGAAATCTGGACATAAATGATTATGTAATCATTTGCATTATTCAATTCAAACGATAACAAAATAATTTATCTCTGTTCAGAGAGACACTTAGGAAGATTTAAAAGTATCCGAGTCCGAATGATGGCTGATACATGCGTCATGTTCGTGAACGGGCGCTGTCAGTTGTGACTGGTCATCTCTTAACTGCCACGGTTTATTTTAATTACTTTATTTTTAATTACTGATTTAATCTTTTACTCTGGACGCTCTTAACTTGCCCGTATTTCTACATTGTTCTCACATATTTGTAATTCTTAACATGAATGATGTAACCAAGATTTTGTAACATATTTTGATTTAAAAGAGTGTACATGGAATTTCTTGCCCATTCTTCTCCACAGAGATCTACGCTACAGAATGGGAATCTACAGTAATTTCATAAGTTATTATGCCTTGTGACTGGGACTGTAGCTTCATTTTTATTGTTGTTTGACTATTCAAAAGTGCCTGTACCTAATTGGCTTACTTGAAATAAATTATTTTGATTTGATTTGATTCTCTTAGCAACACTCATTTGGCTGAACTCTGATCAACTGCAGAAAACAGAAAGCGTAAACTCTTTCATGTCTTATTTGATTTGATTGTGTGTCTTATTAATTTGCATATCTAGGTTTTTATAAAGATACTCGCGTCGTCTCGTTCCTCGAGTCGCGTTTCCGCAAATTAAATGTAAATAAGGACCAATGTGGGGCATACAGGGTTGCCATATGGACGCTTTTAGGAGGATTGCTACAATATTTCGAAGAACACAAAGTGCTGGTTGAATAATTGTTTTTTTATTGTAAAAAGTGCTAGCTGGCTGAATAATAGATTTTTTATTGTATAAAGTGCTGGCTGATTAATAGTTTATTTTTATTGTATAAAGTGTTGGCTGAATAATTGTTTTTTTTTTATGCTATAAATTATTAGTAGTTATCTGAATTTCAAACGATTACACGGGGGTACTATGACGCTTACAACATCATTGTTACATTCCTATTCCAGAGTGGGAAAGAGATGGAGCTAGACGACCTGTATAGCTCCGTCTCTTTTCCGCTCTGGAATAAGAATGTAACAATAATGTTTTAAGACGTCATGGTACGCCAGCAGGAATGTATGTATGTAAAAAAATTGGTTGTAAGCGCAAAGAACGAAAAAATAATTTCGCAGACTACATTGAACAAATCCAAATGTTTAACAAAAAAGAGCAAAACAAAAAAGAGCAAGATAATGATGATGACATTAAAAGAATCACTTCAAGCTATGTTAAAGTACATAACATCAAGCCTGTAATATCCGAAGGATTTGGCAGAAGTGTACCTAATAATACACCCATATTTCACCAGGTGGCCTACCATGACGTCTCAAAACATTATTGTTTTACTTCTTTTCCAGTGTGGGAAAGAGATGGCGCTAGAAATCCAGTATAGCTCCGTCTCTTTCCCACCCTGGAATAGGAGTAAAACAATACTGCTTTAAGACGTCATGGTAGGCCAGCAGGATGTAATAGAGGGCGAGCTAATTGCTATCAACCGGTCACAAATCCAGACCGCTACTGAAAAATTCTTGATGTAAAAACCCAATAAAACTTAGACTGTGAATCGAAACCAGGAACTCATGCTCAGCATTCAATCAACCCCTAGACCAACAAGCCAGTCATTTTTTTTTTTTGTGAATGGCCTCTCGCAGTTCTACCTATGAGGTTGTCGTCTGCTTAACCGGACTATCCTGTGGGTGCCTTAAGAAAAAGACCTCCAGCCAGGGCATAAAAACTTACAAACTAAGCGACTGCACGCTAAGGGCACCCCCTGCGGGGTACGAACCTCGGCTTAGGGCGTCGCTGGGGGAGGACTGCATGGGGACAGGCTGGATCTGAATGGTATCATTATTTAGGGGCTGATTTAAAACTACTGGCACAGCATCGCGGGCTGGCTCGAGCGAGGGTCGGGGAGGACAAGCCAGTCAAATCAAGTTGAAGGTAATTATAGTACGTGCCTGTGGACCACCGTCCACAGGCTCACCAGTTATGGGCTAGCTCACCGTCCGTCCGTCTCATGACGACAGGCCGTGCCGACGGCGCGTTCGTGTTCCACGCACGCCTGAAGGAGATGTCAGCAAACCGGAAGGGATCCGAGAGGGCTGATGCCTGCCAGAGTTGCGGGACTGTTCGAAAGAGATACCATGGCCCTGGAACACAAAGGGCTAAGAAGGAACATGGATGGGTTTTAGTCAGTACAAGTCTGACACTCCGTCATTTTATGGTTTCCCATCCGTAAAAAAAAGGTCAATATAGTACAAAAAATCAAAGACTGCTAGCAAATCGGAAAACAGCTGCTCAAGCCTATAACATAATGATATACATAGGAGGCCCAGATCCTTTTTTCCCTAAACAACGCTATCTGAATCTGGAGCTCCTATATGATGTTCCTGGCAGAATGACAGGCACCGCAATGTACTTACATAAGCACGCAATGTTCTTATATAAGCACGCAAGCCCGTAGGCCTGTCCTGGTTTAATTATCTAACGTTTTCGTATCATTTGCGAACTGCGTTATCATTGTATTTGGTATCTTGTTCTTTTAGGAGGAAATAAGGTTGAATCTTGAGTTAATTTTCATGTTTCATTATCATGATAACAGCAAAATGTGTCTTATAACCCGAATAATGCGTAAGACATCTCAGAGGCTAAACAAAAACTATAATTAATTCGTATCAGTTAAAATGATAACCAAAGTATTTTTTACCAGCAATAGGATTTTTCCATCCTGACATTCACATTTTGAATAACGTTACAAAAAAAAACATCCAAACAGTTTTAGCTTTTGAATCTAAAAGCAAACGACAACATAAACACAATTCGAATATACTATCACGCCTCTCCTATCATGTAAGGTCCTTTACCTCACATAATAGTTTTACGTACCCTGCAGGCAAAACCACAAACACAAATAACTATTAAAAGGAGTATCTAGTCCAATTAACCAGTATAAACAAAACACAACCGCCAAAGTATGTTTCTCTTCTACCAGTTTATTCAACAAAACGACAAAGCGCCCCAGGATTATCAACAGCGGAACCTATTACCAAGATAATATTAAAATTCCGTTTGTTTGTAACAAATTGAGGAAACGGAAAGGGCTCCTCTAATGAGATAATAACATTTTCCGCACAGGTGGCCCGTTTTCGGCCCTCTCGCTGTGAATATTCCAATTTACTATCTTGCGGCGACGGCCTGTGTAATCTTAAAACTTTATGGGTCAGCATGCCTGTTTATGTAAGTTTTGTGTCTGCATATTCCACTTTAGAGCACCAAATTAGTTGGTGTTGGAATAGGATAGCTTCTAAATATAACCACTATATTTATGTATGATTACAGTTGCAAAAGATTTTAGACAACGCGTAGCAAACACTACGCTTGCTACGAGCATGGCAAGCGTAGCAGTGATGCTACGCCGTAGTCAGATTGCTACGCCGTAGTCAGATTGCTACGCTACGAGTATATTGTTGACATAGCCGCTGCTACTCAAAATTTTAGGTTATACTTTATGCACTAAATCCTATTTTACTATTACTTTGACGTACAGGCAAGTAAAAAGTTTAAATGTCGTTGCCCAGGTTATTAATGCAGCCTCTGTTTAAGACATCAGCAAACTGAGGCTAAAAATTTACCTTGTAACGTTAGTTCACGTTCAGCGAGAAAGATGGCGCTTCTTATATGGGTCATATAAATCGTGGTAAATGATCCCGTAACTAATTGCTGAAATTAAAATAAATTGCTCAGTCCTGTCATGAAAATGAGCGCGCGAAATTTTAATAAAAACGCTTTTGTTCTAGGAAAAAGATATTATTAATGAATAAACTGCTGTCTTTTATTATAATTCTTAGGAAATCTTATTTCCGAGGATAGTCATCAGGGCTTAGTAGGTGTTTCGGCCACTAATTTTCATCCAATCTGGTCTAAATACGAATTTCATTATTAACCAATCACGTGTAAGAAAGCTTAGCTTTTGTTTTGTTGTGTTTGTGTGTCAATGTGCGTGCAACACGCCAAAAGTCGAAAACAAACCGACCTGTGAGAGATCACTCATTAATATTTATTCAATTTATATTTTATCCATGGCCACAAAGTAACATGGGTATTATTTAATTGTGTTGCCGATGTTCCGAAATACCACTCGAAAATATTAATAAAAATGAAATTCCTGTTTCGGCAAGATCGGACGAAAGTCAGCGGCCGAAACACCTACTAAGCCGTCATGATATTCAAGAGAAGTTATCAGAGTCACATTATTTTCAAAAGCCTATAGCCGTTACCTTAGGATTTCCTTTCGGATATACATCTATCTATCTCTCTATCTATATAAATAAAAATCAATTGCTGTTCGTTAGTCTCGCTAAAACTCGAGAACGGCTGGGCTGATTTTGCTCATTTCGGTTTTAAAATGTTTGTCGTTGTCCAGGGAAGGTTTAAAAGGTGAGAAAGGTAGGGTAGGGTAGGGTAGGGTAGGGTAGGTAGGTAGGTAGGTAGGTAGGGTAGGGTAGGTAGGTAGGTAGGTTTGGGTAGGGTAGGGTAGGAAGGTAGGTAGGGTAGGTAGGTAGGTAGGTAGGTAGGTAGGTAGGTAGGTAGGTAGGTAGGTAGGTAGGGTAGGTAGGGTAGGGTAGGTAGGTAGGTAGGGTAGGGTAGGGTATGGTAGGTAGAATATGTAGGGTAGGTAGGTAGGTAGATAGGGTAGGTAAAAAGTGCATTGCAACGCATGCCGGGGACAGCTGCAGTACTTCATAAATATTAAAATTGTTATATTATATGTTAAATTGTATAAGTTTTTAAACTGACGTGGTCACTAACAATAAATTAACACTGAAAACGGGATATTATAAAAAAAAATTCAGTTCCCGATATTTCAGCGCTGTTCGAAGAACCATGATCACGGATAAATTCAACAACAACACAAATATACTTACTACTTGTTATGTTACTTCAACACCACAAATTTTCTTCAACATCAAAATATTTCCGGAAACAAACTACTCACAAGCACAGATAACGTCGATTTTCGTCCAAAACGTTTCAGTACAAAACTTCAGCTTTAACGGTTATACCGATTGCTGAACACGTAAACCGTAATTCAGTTCACAGGTGTGCCGACAATCCGAAGACAAGTCTACACATTGAAATTTAATAAAACTTCCCTTATTCGGGCGTTTACAATTTACGACGTGTCAGAGGAGACGTACAGAATCTATTGTAGTCGTAGATGAGAATATTAGCGGAGATAAATGTTTGTGAGTTATGTGATACTGTATGGAGGGAAATGTTAAAAGTTATAAGAAACAATATGATGGCAAATGACGGCACGGTTGGCGCAGTGGTTGAGCGATCGACTGCTGCGCTGCGTGTCGCGGGTTCGATCCCCGCACGGAACAAATATTTGTATGGCCTACAGATAGTTGTTCCGGGTCTGGCTGTTTGTGTATGTGACTTTAAATGTTTGTAAACGCACCCACGATACAGGAGAAATTTCTAGAGTGGGGCAAGGTTTAAAAAAAAAAATAAGAAGAGGTATCAGTCTCAAAACTGAAGCAAAACAAAACACGATCTCAAATGAGAAGTGAATAGAAGTATTTAATATCCTGATGGTAAAAATAAATCGTCGGTGCGCTAGTTAATAATAATTCTGAGTTTACTTAGGAGATATTAAACAAAAACGTCCACGTCTCTACTCTGTACTCGTTAAATAACCTGTTTTTTTATGTTTTTATACACTATACTGTTTCCCACTGCTGGACCAAGGCCTGCATTTCCTCCTTCCAAACCTCTCTGGTTAGTGCAATTTATAGCCACGTTAACCCCTCTATCGCCAGTTATTATAAATCTTAAATACAACCCCATTGTGAAAGGGCTATAGTACGTTATTAAAATAAAGAAACGTATTATTTAAAATGAATAATGTGGATAATTAGGACAATATTTCTCTCTTACGGAATTTATGTTAGATTAGCTGTGCCCACGACTTCTTCAGCGTGGAATTAGAATTTTTCTAAAATAAAACTAGCTTAAGTTACTCCTTATCACATCAGCTATCTGCCAGTGAAAGTTCCATCAAAAGCTGTCCAGCCGTTCCGGAGATTAGCCGGAAAAAACAAACAGACAGACAAAAATTGTAAAAAAAAATACTTTGTTATAAGTACCGTATATAAATTAATATGCATGGAGTAAAAAGCGGTTATTTTAATATTACAAACAGAGACTTCAGTTTTATTTATTTGGTATAGATTAATTTAACCGAGACAAAAATAGCTTCTTAAGTTCACTAAAGTCGTTTTTAATTTCCAAAACGTAAAAAATAAGTTTTATTTGTTTAAAATGCCTACATAATCATCCTGTATAATCACGTACCTCAAAGCAACTAACACAACACATTCCGTTTCCCGTGTTCTAATCAAGTTAGCGAATTGCTACTAATTCATAATCAATCAGAGTAGTTCCTGCTTGTACTCGATATATCCACGTCTGGAGCTTTGTGTACCAAGCTCCTACAAATCTTATCTTCATGTTTCACAGCGATTTCAACTTCAGCGTTTATTTAAGGAGCGTTCAAGTATTACGTAACGAATTTGGGAGGAGGGGGGTTCTTTTGAAACGTTACGATGCGTTACAGGGGCAGGAGGGGGGATTTAAACTACGCGTTAACTTTAACATTGTTTTAACGCTTCAGAACGGTCGCGTAGAGATTTTTTTCTAGCTGCGCATTACCTGGGGGGAGGGGGGGGTACTAACAGACGTTATGGCGCGTTACATGGGGGGAGGGGTTGTCAAAAACTCCAAAAAATGCGTTACGTAATACTCGAACGCTCCCTTACCTGCTGAGACAACGAAAAACGAGTGTCATAGAATGCAAGACTAGAGTCGTAATAAGTCAGTATCTTTACAAAAAAAGATGCTGGTCGAATACTTTTATTTTGGAAAAAGTATACGAGTTCCGTCCAAAAAAAAAATATGGAAGCATATGCAATTCAAATATGGAAGCTATTTTAATTATAATCTCACGCGAGCGTTAGGTTGCGGGCAACAGCTAGTAAAGGTTGTTAACAATTGGTTCGCCCCCTTTTAAATACGACTTAAGCTGGTAAAATGTGGGTGCACCTTTGTTGGCTGGATCCGGGGCAGTCTGGATGTGGAACACGTAGGACTGGGTGTTGTTTTGTGGCTTGGGAGAGGCTAGAAATGAACTGCGATAGGCTGAGTTGGATCGATTCATATTATCTTTTACCTAAATAGTAATTGAAATGTTATTAAATAATTATTACAGAAATATAAAATGCTAAATGAATTTCCCTTTCCTTACAAACGCACAAAAACGTCGTATACCCGAATCAAATAAACATTTTACACATAAATATACATATAAACAGTCGCATGCGTGCGGCCGCACTCTCGATACCTTCCGATACAATGGCCGAACGAAATCGAAACCCCGAATCCATTACGCACTACACGTTGGCGCGTACAATTTATTTTTTGTATGAAAGCCTCAGGGGCCCGTAATGGCAAAAGTTTTTCCTTCAGAGGTAATTGTGAGGGCCGATGCAAGGCAATAAATAACCACAGTCCCACAGTCCTCGGACCCTTGATTGAACTTGCTAATGAATGTAGGATAAGAAATAAGAAATTCGAATATCGAAACTCTCTCTTCTTCCTCTCTTGTTACACTGAAAAATGACTTAAGTTTTTATTCAATTTCGACGTCGAGTTTTCGAAAGTCGACTTGTAATTTTCTTATAGACGATACCCCTAATTCTGATATGACATCCCTTATTTGAATTCGGAAATCGGTGTTCTTTTTTACTTGGAGCAATTTAAAGTAAACTTTCTCGGGTTATAATGTGGATTCATTTATTGGCACCGATTGGGAGTTGGGGGAAGTGTCTAAAGATGTTAAATTACTTTAACGAAGCGTATTAATTACAAGTGGATTAAAAGACTAAAAACGCCTTCAGAGGCCATCCAATGTTTTTAGATTCTGTAATCTATATGGAATTTAAAGAAGGATAAACTTTGTTATCTAAAATCTCTCTCTTTTTACTTTATATAATATGAAAACGACCACAGGGTCGTTTACGTAACGTTATAAGTAAAAGTAAAAATGTAACCCCCATACATTCGTAATTATTATTCCAATCAGAATCGACTACAAATATCCTACGAACAACAAACAGAGTACGCCAACAAAAACATTAGACGATACAAGGAAAACCCGATAACAAGCTCAAACCGAACGTTCGAAATAAAAACGAAAAAAAAAACATTAAAAACACGCATCTTTGAAAGCAAATATCAAAGGCAAAAACCGTCGGCCGAATCGGATGTAGTTATCAATAATTCCGTTCAAGATATGCATTAAAAAATGTCTAGTCGATACGTCAAAGGGAACTCTGTTTTATTAACAAAGTGTGTTCGTGATCGGGAAGCCAATGAGACAGGGCCAAACCCTTGTTTTCAATAAAAACAACTCACTTTCAACTGTGTCCACGCTTGGGAATCTTGGCAATGTGACACAAGTCACAGTATTAATATGGAACAGTGAGGAACCTCGAAAACGTTTCACTTATGTGCGGACTTTGGTCTTCCTAAGGGAGGCTTCTAGGCGACGTGGATAGACTGTGGAGGGAGCTGAGAGCAGGTGTGGTAGTGATAGTGCTGTTAGAAAGTTTTTGCAGTATGCACTGGGTACTGTCCATTAGTTTGGAACTACTTTGATAAAGTTTGTGGTCAAAAAGCACAGGAAAATATGACTGCTGCCCAATGAAAGTTACTACATGAGGAAAATCGCAAAAAAAAACATGGAAACGAACTTTTTATTATTTTACTTGTATTCGTGTTACTAAAAGAAAAATATCGTAACTGTAACTTGTAATTTCGAGTGCTTTGCTTTTTACCTTTCTTTGACTATCACGGCATCGATCGGTGCCGATCTATACCGAATGTCCCTAAAAGGAACTTGTACCTATCTTTATGCAAGCACCCTTCATACGTATAGTCGACATAAAACCCTGTGTGCTATTAACTAGGTATAATAGAGGTGTTTAAACCAAAAGCCTGCATTGCCTGCCTATCTCTCTCTCCCCCTAATCAAATAGAGCACAAAATATTGTGAATTTCAATTAGTTTGAGAACAACCCCTTTTGCGGGGTCACAGCATATTACAAAAGGACAACGCGGACTCCCGTTATTCTATGGTCGGCCAATTAAATATAGGATTACGGTTCTACAGTGGTCTCTCCTAATATTCAAGATACCTAATACGATATAAGGTTAATTAAAAAAAAAAGCATTAATTTTGCCAAGAAATTTGTGTCGCGTCAAATTATACTAAAAATTGAAATTAAATTATAAAGACTATAATTTTTATTATTTCGACAGCACGGTTGGCGCAGTGGCTTAGCGATTATCTGCAGCGCTGCGTGTTGCGGGTGCGATTCCCGAGTGCAACAAATATTTGTATTTTTAAAGATTGATAGTTAACGCACCCACGATACAGGAGGCATTCCTAGTGTGGTATAAGGTTTTATGGCGCGAGAAAATTTGCCTGTAATGTATATACATTACAAGACTAAATTTTGTATAGAAACCAGTGAACTTTATGAACATTTTGTGATATAGAAATATAATGAAAATCTTTGTACAAGTTTTCTAGAAACACGATGTAGATCACTGTTAGGAAGTTAAACAAGCGTGTTACCTGCGAAGTTTAGGCTCAAAGGCAGAGTGGTCTGTCCGTTTCCCTTCGGCTTAAACTGCACTATGTTCTACTTTTACATTAAACTGAAGCAAAATTTTACGTCAATGTATTTTCCTATAGGAAGACACATTTATACTCGTTGTAGTGGTCGACGATGCTGCAATGCGATGCTTTTTTCAGCACGTTATTATAGAGCCCCAAAGCAGAACACAAACGAAAAGTTTTAACGCTTTTGGGTCAAGAATCTTGTACCTACTAAACAGTAACAGTAATCGCATCGATGTTCCTTGCAACGTATTTAAAAGCATCTGAAAACGTATGTATATAGAATATTTTGTACATAATACTACACATGTTATAACTCAGATGCTCATTTTAGTACCCAGCAATAACTTTGCCCATATTGCTCGTAATAAGCACAGATACTGACAACATTGCCCACTGTGACAGAGCCCCGAAGCAACTAGATAAAATTGCATCGGATTAATTTGCCTACCTGTTCGAACGATGCGACCCCTGTCCCTGACAGCCTTTGTGCGGAGATATGGACTTCATTACGTATATATGTACATATAGTGGGCTATTATGGGCCAGAAATTAATATGGCGTTCTGATTTGACCTTTACTTTTTGATTACTTTTACTAGGTTGCTTGAGGCAGGGGCATTCTTTGGCTTATATTTTTTTGTGTGGGTTTCTACTCGTTGGTCGAATATGGACGATTTGAATATTAAATTACCGAGATATTTATTGGATTTCTATTACACTTTTGTCCAACATCTGTTGGAAATGATTAATTTTGTGATAAGTTCTTATAGCGACTCATCTTGCTAGCAAGAGCACCTGAAAATATCGAAAAGTATGTTATTTACTACAAACTACAAAATGATGGATACTAAAATAGTTAATACCTAACAGTCTAATGAAAAATCTATACTAAATCATTTAGAAGAAATCAAAACATTACCTAATACGTTGCATAAAGTTGTGTTTCATCACAAACACGATCTTAAATTTTCCAATGGTGTATAGCGGCAATGTTTTTTTTTAAACCTAGTGTTCTTCATTGCCCTTACTGCCCTATTTTGGGGTCTACCGAAAGAACCATACCTGACTAATGAATCATCAAATAACTAACAAAACTCCCAACCTTGTATCACACCAATTACAACATCCTCAAACTAATCCACAGAAGAATAACCACACACAAGTAATCTGTTGGCAATTCAATAGTTGGTCATAACAACCGACCATCTTTGTCCACGCGAAAATATTGCCCAACTAAGGCAATAACGAGCAGTGTTAGTTGCCAACTTTGGCCAAGTTTTACCAACTATTTTTGCCCGTCATAATAGCCCGAGTTCTGGAGATCTGCTGTTTTCATTGGGACTGTCTTTATTCCGTTTTATTTTCCTTTTGTTGTAGGATAAAAGTGGTGTTACAGTTTCTATTACGTGTTTGGATTGGACGATTGTCACTTTATTGTTTTTTTTTGTCTTTTTATTTTAGTTTCTTGTTCAGTTTTCAATGAGAGTAGATACTTAATTTGAATGTTAATTGCTGTAGTAAGGGAGTAAGTTTAGCAATTGTTAAACTCTTTATTTTAAAATCGGTTGGCAGTAAGACAGTCTTTATTTTTTTTTGTTTAAAAAAAGATCTTGTGTTTTCTTTAAATTGTTTGAATGAACTACTTTATTACGGCTTTCCTTTAATCAACCATTTTCCTCATCAAATCCAGTCGGTTATCTACAAGAACAGAAACAAAGTGGCATACCTATCTAGTAACATTATATCACGCCGTAATCTAAGGAAGGGCAAAGGCAGAGCCCCACATACCTACCTACAGTTATTACCAAAGAGGCATCTTCATAAAAAACAAAACACTACTCGTTCAACGACCTCTCAAAATCCAATAAGCAGAAATCCACAACAAACTGCGATCAGTGAGCAACTGAACCCAACAATAGTCAGCAGATATCGAACTTCCGTGCTATTGAACTGCTAACATATCGAGCTAACGTAAAAAGTGGACATTGTCCTCATAAAGACGGCTAACCGATATCGATATTAGAGACTATACCGGAACGGTTCCATTTCGGGTTATTGCGATTTTGATATTTATATTGTTGTTTTATCTAGTTCATGAAATAAAGTTTAGGGGTAATGTTTAGGATCAGATATTTTATTGTTAGGTCCTTAGGAACTATGGCTCTAAGAAGAAAGGTCTTCTCAAAAAATGATTTAAACAACACCAGTAAATGTACCGTGTCATAATTGTAATAGAATTGTAATTCAATTAATGCAGGGATCTGTAATGGATAGACTGGTAGACTGAATAAAGTAATTTTCCTTCAATTCATTTGCTTTTTGGTCGCCGACGGTGAGAATATATGAAAAAACAACTGACAGTCAGTCAGCGACAAACGAAATCTTGTTCATTATGAATCAAGTTCACAGCTAAATGAAATATTCGAAGTCATGCGACAAATATCAACCCGCACAGCGAGCACATGATGGATTACGTATGATCCACTCCCTTCTGAAGAGAAGAAACCTGTATCCCAGTAGTGGGAACATTATTATCTTATAATATAAATAAAATTATTATTATTGTAATGCTTGTAGCCGGCGGCCAACTCCACGTTTCATTGAACGGCAGCAAAAATATGAGAGATATTTATAAATCGAACACTTTTATTATAACGAAAAACATTGCCATCCAGAACAAAGAAGCAATGACGTCATCGTTGCCCAGGTGTGCCCAACCTTCCATAATCCCTTACACGACACCCGCGGGACTGGAACCTTCGCAGAAATTTCTCCCGCCATATTTTTGTTGGCCGCTACAGCATTTGACGCGTTTAAATATAACGTCACGTCCAAGCTAACGCGAAGTGTTTGATTTATAATGTTGTATCCTTAGACCCACGTCACTCGATTTGTACAATAAATAATCGTTTCTCCGTGACAAGTAGCGGGGCAGGATATTTGTTGTTGCGCCCTGAATACAAAGGGACTGGTTAGATGGTAAAGTCGGAAAGGCTTTTTAAAAGGGTAGGGAATTTTCAGGTGAATTATAAAGAAAATTTGTTTGTTGTCTGCTTAAGTAAATAAGTTAATTCCTGACACTTAACCTGATTATGTTAGTAAACATTGAAAATTCTTGTAGGTACGTATTACTTTCAGAATAGTAGGTAGTACTGGGTGTCTAAAATGGCCGCTATTGCAAAATACTTAGGATAGGTACTAAGATGAATCACCTTAAAATTCTTAAAAAGGTTACAAACGCAGTTAATATTATAGATTAACACTTTGTGTATTTTTTTTTAATACAGACGTATTTTTTTTTATTCTATTGTTGTTTATTTTTTTATTATGCTAATGCGGCCATTTTAGGCCAACTGGGCACTGCAAGTTTATTTATGGAGTGCTACATAACAGAGAAAGAATGAACGATGAGCATTATCTCTAGCTTAGGTGATTTTTTTACCAAACTGTTTATGAATAGTTTTGGGAATATTTGTTACAATACAATATGTTATTTATATTAGGCTCTAACTATGAACTGTGGGCATTTTCTTTAACTGTCATAATTTTTCATAGAAACTTAGGTAGGTCATTTGTATGGAAATTCTGACAAATATCTATTCACGAATACAATACTCGTACAACAAGATTTATAACATAACATAACCTAAACATACTACAAAACATACAACTGTACTTAATATTTCTTTCTTTCTTTCATTCCTGAGTCACAATCATAAATGTAACGAACACGTCTGATTACACAACTAATTGTGCAATAATGGAAATTCTTATCGCACACCTGATCCGAAAGATGTAATATCTAAGAAATCATTTTCTCATTAGCGCAGCAATCCCGTGGTGGGCGAATCTTTCGTCCATTACGTATATACCTGGATTGGGAAAACTGTAAATGAATAGTTTTGGAAATATTCCTTACGAAACGTTATGTTATTTATGTTTATGAATATTATATGAAGGTGAAGAGAAAGTACATTTATGAATACACGGTGTAAATCACCTCATCACGAAGCCGTCAACCAAGCATTCTGAACATGAAACTAAGTAACTTTACGCAAAAATTATTGCTAGGAAACGACTTTTTTTTGGGGGGTGTAAAATCATGTTTTGTGGTAGAACTCAATGTAACGCACTCAAAATATTGTGCTGATGGACGGATTGAATAGTACGGGGGTCGTGGAGGTGTTTAAAGTAAAAATCTTACATTAAAAACTTGTATTTAAAAAAATACTTGTTTAAAAGTTGGAACTTTGACCCCTAATATCTCCGTAACTGGAAGGTTCCCAGGTATGGTGTAGAACAAAAAAATGATCGCAATGACAGGGAAAACCAGTGCCTTTCGGTTTCGTTAAGAGGTGTTTTACACCCTTTATGTTACTCGTATGTACGTAGATTTTGGCTGATTTAATTCATTGACTGAAAAAAAACAATTTATTTCCTGTATCCATTTTCTGTAGATAATATTTTATAAGTATGAAATGTCTGTTTGTCTGTAATCTTTTCACGCCTCATCGACTCCACGGTTTTCGAGTAAGTTAAGCACACGAGTAAACTATGGCCCCTTCTGTTACTGTTACCTGTGTGATCCCTCTGCTGAGTAAAGGCCTCTCCCCATGAGTTCGAAATCCATCGATCTAGGGCCAATGTGGAGCTCTGGTCGTTGGTTCTGTTATGACCTAAGTTAGCATAAAATAATTTGTACCGATCCCAGTAGTAAGTATGTTTCCGTGCCCCAACAACTGGCCTAAAAGCTAGTTGCTAATAAAATGAAATAAGTATCAACAATAATTTTGTAGGTGCTATTATATCCTCAAACATTAGCTACGTATTTAAAGCCACGATAACAAAAGTGATGACATAAAAAATGTGATCTAAACTCACAAGCCAAACTCCTAAACTAGTATACTAAGAAAATTCTTCGCTGCAAAACCTACTTTCGAACTTAAGACTAATAACAATACAAACAAAAAATGTTCTACGAAAGATTTTTAATTTCTTCGCCAAAGTTCGCAGACGGCGTTTTGTCAGGATTTCCATCGGTTTAGTGGGACCACAAGATTTTCTGAGTAAAACCAACTATTTTTCTTGGTCGCGACTTTTCTTGGATAAAAGAAAACTTGCTCTAACTAAGCGAAGGAAGATTGCACTTATTTATTTCAAGTAGGGATGTATAGTCGACACCTGCATTCATTTCTGCTGGTGTTTTTAAAACGGAGCTGTGTTTTTAGGTGTTTCTCGAGTTTTAGTGCTGTTTAATATGTTAGGAAAGGTGAGATAAGAATGAGTTGTTTAAGTTTAAGATGGTAACTTCCCCATTTGGACAACTAAACAAAAGTCGTGCAAAAGAAGTGAAAAACAGTGCCATTTCGTAACCATTTTAATCTTCATTGGGCAGGTAGGGCAGCTAGTGCAGGTACGGCAGGTAGGGTAGGGTAGATAGGTAAGTAGGTAGGTAGAGTAGGAAGGTAGGGTAGGGTAGGTAGGGTAGTTAGGGTAGGGTAGTTAGGGTAGGGTAGTTAGGGTAGGGTAGTTTGGGTAGGGTAGGTAGGTAGGGTAGGTAGGTAGGTAGGGTAGGAGGTAGGTAGGAACAATGCATTGCAACGCATGCCGGGTACAGCTAGTCTGCCTATCTGGCCTCCACAACCCAGTCACTGAGTGAAACAATACCACTTGGTAAGACTGGATGGCTTTTGGCTTGTAACTATTTGTAACGACTGTCAAAGATCTACAAATCACAGCCGGGACCAACGACTTAACTTGCTCGTGCTCGTCACTTTAAAAAAAAAACGATGTTAAAATTAAACTAGAAAAAAACAAATCGACGACTTTTAATTACACAACTCACAAAACTGTAAGACCTCTGACACAAAATAAATCCCCAACTATCCAGTCCCCATAACAAGACCTCAAAAAAAATCTTACGACGCACAAAACCTAGCTTAAAGACCACAATGGATCCATACTTAAACCTGGAGTACTGGGACCCCATTCAAAGACAGGAGGCTTAACATTCCAGCAAAATGCAAAGTTAATTTTAATGCAGCCCTATCTCGTTATCTGGATGGTCGATGCTTCTAAAAGGATTGCCTTGATCTTCAAGCAAGGCGGGGTAATATGGAAGTCAACTTTGACCAAGTTGGGACAACATGCGGGCAAGTTTGCCCAAGTCTGGAAGTTACAATCGGTAATGTATTGAGGGCCAATTAATAATTAGGGGGGAAAAGTTTTGCTGTTTTTGACGACAAATATTGCTGGGGAGTTTTTGAGGAGGGTTGTTTTATTGGCGGGTTTGGTTATCGGAATGTCTTGATCTGAAAAGGCAGCTGTTAAGGTAATGGGTGGGTAAATCTGTTCTTCTTACCTTAGCGTGAGGGAAATATAGAATAGTAGGTTTCTCTGAGGAGCCTAAAGTTGTTTTTTTTTTTTACAATTTTTAAATTCTCTGATAATCACTGATACCATATTTTGTATTTATTTGCTCTCGTTATCCTTGAGATCTTTGTTGAATATATATATTCAATAAGTTATTCGCGTACATAAAGCCACCTATTTAGGTATGTTTTATTGTTAAGTATTTCTATAACTTTATCCCTTTAGTTCCGGAAAGCATTTTGAAGCTCTTCATTAAAAAAAACATAAATAAAATGCCAGTGCTCTCTCCATACTATCTAGTCTCGTAAGAACGCAATGCTAATCCCTCTACCGCTATTATTTTCTCATTGCGAGCCGTTTTTACTCGCTCCATCCCGTGCGTCAGCGTATAATTAAAATACTCGCGATACCGGACGAATAGGATCCTACAGATTCTTTATACTAAAGTAGGTATTTGATTTAGGACTCGGGATTTTATTTCTGAGCTAGATTTTGAAATAAAAATGTCTGGTTGGTTGTCTACGAAACAAGGGTAATCTTTTGTGCCAGAACTGTATAGGGTAGGTAATAGTTGGGGAGGATATCACGACATGAATAGGTTAGGTACACAGACAGTTTATATTGCAGAATACGCAAAGTAACTGTGAAACTAATGGCGCAAGTGTAGGTTGTTTCAAACGTGTGATCGAACCTAGATTAAAATAGTAAGAACTTTAATGCATGACGAAGATAAACTCGGCACAATGATAAATGTAAATCTTTTGAAAGTAAAGCTCGCACGAAATGTAGGTAAAGTAACCACGAAGCTCAAAGTGAAAAATTAAGAAAACATTATACGCTTACTTACTTTTAAACGGTAAGTTTGATACGAGTTGAAAAACTAAACTCGAAAAAGAAAAGCAATTGTGAAAGTTTTACCAATTTGCGAGAATAAAGTGAATTTCAATCAAAGTTGTTTGAAACACAAACTAAAGGAGTTGCGGGGTATAGCGTACACCTTCGACAAACACCGCCAGCTTCCAATCAGATAAGGAGCTCCGTTTCTGTGTTTTTACATTTTCAGAGAGAATTCATGAGAGAAAATGTATGCTTATTTTTAGATGCTGAATATATTATTTGGTAGAAGTGCATGGTGAGGAGAAAAAAAACTTTAGTTTTGGTAACTTTAGTAGGTCATACGTACTTAAATTAACAGTAACACATAACATCACACCTGTAATACCTCAAGAGTTAGGCAGAGTTGTGCCTAATAGAAGGTACACCCACATTTTTAACCCCCGACCAAAAAAGAGAGGTGTTATAAGTTTGACGTGTGTATCTGTGGATCTGTGTATCTGTGTGTCTGTCTGTGGTATCGTAACTCCTAAACGGATGAACCGATTTTGATGAAATTGGTTTCGTTTGAAAGGTGTTTTAATCGAGAGTGTTCTTAGCTAGCTGTTTCGAGGAAATTTGCTCAGCCGTTTGAAGGTTATCACCTCTTTTCTAGTTGAAGGGAAATTAAGAATTTCCACAGGTCGATTCGAAATTTGAAATCTTGTCACTTGTCACCATGGGCATCGCCAGGGGGGGTGGCTGCACCCACGCCCCTTCCCCAGAAACTCGTTTTTATTTTTAAATTTTGCTGTTTTCGTTAATTAGCGAGAAGACACGCAACACCCAGAAAAGTGGATGCAATGGGGGAGGCATATGCCCAGTATTGGGACAGTCAAGGCTAAGAAAAAATAATTTAAGTTTAAAAAGCATGAAATAAAAATTAAATTAAAATTAGAGGTTTTTTCAGTCGGGGGTTTTTTAATTTTTTTATTTTGTTACAGAGTACAAAAACGAACAAGAAAGAGGGTAGACTGATTTGTCTGCTCATAAACACCCACCCGCAATAACGTCAGTTTATCCGTATTCATGGCGTTTGTAACAGCGCCGAAATATCGGGAACTAGAACTAAATAATGAACATGGTAAATTTCCCGTTACAAATGTTATTGATAGTCAAAGTCAAAGTCAAAGTCAAAGCATTTATTTCAATTAGACCATTACAGGCACTTTTGAAAGTCAAAAAAAAACAAAATAAAACGCGAAGCTACAGTCCCAGTCACAAGGCATAATAACTTGTGAAAGTACTGTAGTTGCCCATTCCGTTGCGTAGATCTCTATGGAGAAGAACGGGCAAGAAACTCCATGGACACTCTTTTAAATCAAAATAGCAAAATTAGTGTCCCAAGTAGCAAAATTAGACCATGTCAGTTAAAAAAAAAATTACTATACATTTGTTTGCCTCTGCAGCGACCGTACAAACTTATATTTTAACTAGGTACCAAACTGTACTCTGTAACTGTAAGACTCACACTGTATAGATATTTTTTGTGCAGAATAACTTTCGGCCTAGGACAGTAAGTAGTTACTATTGAAAGCGGAAAGTTAAAATTTTACAGGCGAGCACCATCATGGGTTCCTACTAAAGTATGAAGTACGAGTATACTAGGTGAATCGAATGGTTAGCGGATACGCTCTACCCATCAGAAACAACGATATCTAACGTTTTTAACCCCCGACCAAAAAAGAGGGGTGTTATAAGTTTGACGTGTGTATCTGTGTATCTGTGTATCTGTGTGTCTGTCTGTGGCATCGTAGCTCCCAAACGGATGAAGCGATTTTGATAAAATTGGTGTCATTTGAAAGGTATTTTAATCGAGAGTGTTCTTAGCTATGTTTCGAGAAAATCTGCTCAGCCGTTTGAAGCTCATCACCTCTTTTCTAGTTGATGAAGGGATTTAAACAACTTCTACGGGTCTAGTTGATTGGAAATTTGAATTCTTGTCACTTTTTCACCATGGGCATCGCCAGGGAGGTAGGCTGCACACCCCCCCTCCCCCCTATAAGCTCAAGTTTTTTTTTTTAAATTCATATCTTCCTTGTTTTCGTTAATAAGCGAGAAGAGGCGCAACACCAAGAAAAGTGGAAGGAATGGGAGTAGACCTATGCCCAGGAGTGGGACAGTCAAGGCTAAGAAAAAATAATTTAAGTTTAAAAAGCATGAAATAAAAATTAAATTAAAAATTTAAAAAACCCCCGACGGACAAAACCTCTAAAAAAACAAAAATAAAATTAATCCAAGCGTCGTAGCGTCGGGGGACCGCTAAGTAGACCACTTAGTACATAAAAATATATATACAAACAAAGCGGACCCCCGACGCTACGACGCTTGGATTAATTTTATTTTTGGTTTTTTAGAGGTTTTGTCCGTCGGGGGTTTTTTAAATTTTTTATTTAATTTTTTATTTTTATAAAACGTTGCCCTACACTAGGAATTTCACATGTATCGTGGGTGCGTTTACAAACATTTAAACTCACATACAACAAACAGCCAGAACCGGAACAACAATCTTGGGCCATACAGATATTGGTCCGAGGGGTGATCGAACCCGCGACAAGCAGCGCAGCAACCGACCGCTCAACCACTGCGCCAACCGTGCCGTCAATCTGGTTCTTAACATTATTATGGTTGTTTTGAAGCAGGTCATAACATCACGCCTGTAATTCTCGAAAGATTAGGAAGATGTGTATCAAATAGTACACTCACATTTTGCCAGTTATGTTTAAATCCCTTGTAATAGAAGGGCAGCCGGGCCACTGACCTGGCTGGACCTGTAAAGACGATCAAAAACCTACAAATGACAGCCGTGACCAACGGGTTTTACATACTTTCCGAAGCACAGAGGAAACTCGGTATGTTATGGGTGGTCACCCATCCATGAACCAACCTAGGCAAACGAAGCTTAACCTAAGCCAAAAGGCACTTGTGCTCCCTGTCATTGCGATTTTTTTTTTGTTCTACACTATACCTGGGAACCTTCTAGTTACGGAGATATTAGGGGTCCAAGTTTTTGACAAGTATTTTTTTAAATACAAGTTTTTAATGTAAGATTTTTACTTTAAACGCCTCCACGACTCCCGTACTATTCAATCCGTCCATCAGCACAATGTTTAGAGTGCGTTACATTGAGTTCTACCACAAAACATGATTTTACACCCCCCAAAAAAAAGTCGTTTCCCAGCAATATTTTTTGCGTAAAGTTACTTAGTTTCATGTACAGAATGCTTGGTTGACGGCTTCGTGATGAGGTGATTTACACGGTGTATATGCATCTAACATTCACATAAAGACGTAATATCAGTAATTAATTTAATATCAAGAACATGCCGCCCCGCTAATCAATCGAATAATGTTGCTAATTAATTTAGTTTGACACAAATGCACGATCGATTGATTGGAATACCTGCCAGACATTATCTTGCACCTATTTGACTAGTTTGTCCAGTGATGAATGGGCTGCGATATCGCTGGGCTAATTTGATTGTATAGATAGGATCTCTGGTATTTGAATTTTGGCGTTAATTAGTTAATTGACCAATGTCTGTGAATATCAAGAACCCTAAACTGCATTTCCGAGTTTTGCTAGCTACTTAAATTGGGTGCGCGTGTCCGTGTGTCGTGTTATTTACCTTTGTAAATCAAGTCTGATACAACTGTTTTAGAACACAGTGCTTGTATGATCAGATGTGTAAACGTGGACAAGGGAAAGGGAGTTTTTCAGGATCGTTGCGGGTGGTGTTCTGTGTTTTCTGCCTACCCCCATGGCAAAAAGGCGTGAAGTTCATGTTTGTATGTAGTATAACACTGAAATGAATCAATATCAGAGTGATTTATCCAATAACTATAGCAATACAATTTTATAATAGCGTCTCTTTCTTGGGACATTACCCATATCCCTAAAAATCACTTCAGATGAAGGTATCCTCTCCAATTCAAATCATCATCTGCTTAGCCTTTTCCAAACTACGTGGTTGGCTTCCATAGTGTAACCCGATATAGCTGAAAATCGTCATTTTACCTGGAGCGACTAGCCGTCTGACCACCAAAACCCAGATACTGGGTAACATTACCTGTTGGATAGGTTTGTTCTCATGTTCCAATAACACAGCATGCATTTACATCGAAACTAACCTTCATTATACTCATCATCTGCCTAGCTTTTAGCCAACGATGTGGGGGTCGGCTTCCAGTCTAACCGGATGCAGCTGAATACCAGTATTATACATGGAGCGACAGCCTATCTGACCTCCACAGCCCAATTATTACTAGATAATAAGATACCTCTTGGTAAGACTGGTTATCAGACTTTCAGCCACTAACTACCTGTAACGACTGACAAAGATCTTCAAATAACAGCCGGGCCAACGGCTTAACCTGCTTTCCGATGGACAGAGGAAACTTGGTATGAAATGGTTGGTCACCCATTTACGGACCAACATAGGCAAAGATCGACTCGAGCGGCTGTTATTATTTAGCCACGAGCTCCTCCTTACTAACATAACTACTTAGTAATCATTGAAACACTACATCCCTACCCTATAATATTTTATGATTAGTCATCCACCAGCCTACCCCCATACTCCACATCTAACACGTAGTCAACACGGCGCGTGACGCGCGACAGCCCTTCATTTCGCGCGGCCGGCGCCATGCGACGTCCGGACGTGTTTATTTTTCATTTCCGCGTCGACCGGCTCGGCCCTCGAGGCTCGGGGTACGGTCCCGCGCGGCCTTCTATGATGTGGCGGGAAGGTATGAGCGGGAAGCGGATTTTTTTCTTATTTTTGTGCATGGTAGGTTATGCATGTCATACCGATGACCTGGTGAAGGTAGCGGGTTTCCGCTGGATGCGAGTCGCACAGGACCGGTCAATGTGGCAACACTTGGGGGAGGGAGGCCTATGTGTAGCAGTGGACGTCTTTCAGCTGAAATGATGATGTCGGACAAGAAACATACCTACAACCCGCAAGCTAAGATGGACTCATGGATCTCATTTTTTAACAAATGCTCTGTAATACCTACATTCTTTGCCAATAAAGCATTCTATTCTATTCTATGGACAAACTAAATCAGGGTTGGAATTAGCCAGCCACTGCTTGAATCCGCAAGGATACCGGCAGTCAGAAAGTTATGGCATAGTATTAAGCGGGTCACACATCAAGGTACTTGGGTATGTCCTAACGACCATAAGCGAGATTGCAACGTCTAAAAAGAACGCTTTGCTTTGATTCTTGCCGGACATACGGCAAACGCGACGTGTGACGGCTCCTTACTCCGACTCCTCAGTGCCTTGGAGAGCACACTCAGTCATTTGTCCCAACTGTCAAAGTCATATACCGAAAGTGTGATAAAAAAATTACCGGTAAAATTATTTATTAATTACACCACTAGGTGTGATCGTCGGACTGCCAAGTATATACATATAGGTCATAGGTATACATAGGTCTCTAGTTCGAACCAAAGATTCGCAAGATATTGTATAATTATCACTTGCTTCATGAAATCAAGCCAGCGAGCCTGAGAGATATTTCTCGACGGCATGTAAAGCCAGAGGTCCATGGGTAGGGATGCCCGATCTGAATCAATTTTTCTAGAAGATCAATTCATGGCCATAACAACCACCGACTTATTGAATAAAAATAAAATTGTGATACGATCTTCTAAAATCGAGTAAGATCGATTCAATACAATACGATTAAGATCGTGAATCGGTTAACGAGGTTACGATCCATTACGATCCAGAAGATCGATTGAAAGCAAATATCAGGTATCCCTGCCAAGGGTGACATAAAAACTCTGACACCAGCCTCCTTATTTACAAACGCTTCGATTCGAATTCGATTAGACTAGTTGTACGTCTATCTTTTTTTGGCTTTCCGAATCGAAATGTTAACCTAGCCTTACCTAACCACACGAAAAAGAAAGACATTTTAAACAGCAGGAGTCATTACTGAACGAGAAGCAGCTAAGCTGATTTTCATGAAAAAATGTTTAGCAAATCATCACCAGCTTCTCGCTTCATCGCTCCGCTTACTTCATAGACTGATGGCTTGTAGAATACCAAAAACATATCACCATGGCTCTATAAAGCTACGTCAGTAAGGAACGGACTAAAATAATAATAATTTAATAAACCCTAAGGTATTTTGTGGTTTACTAATTAGGGTTGCAAGTCACCCTAAAACTTAACAACATAAATCTTTTAGGCAAAATATAGCTACCTACATAGAAACTAGTAGAAAAGGTATTTAAATAAAGACTTTTGTTCCAAAAAAATAAGACAAGGCAGCTAAGCTATGCTAAATTATTATTGTACCTATCATTACGTACATAAAAATTATGACGTCAAAAAAAGGAACATAGTTACGAAATCTTTGTATCATCTGCCTAACATTTTCCCAAACTCTATTGGGGTCGGCTTCCAGTCTAACCGGATGCAGCTGAGTACCAGTATTTTACATGAAGCGACTGCCTATCTGACCTCCACAACCCAGTAACTGGGTAATACGATACCCCTTAGTGAGACTGGATGTCAGACTTTTGGCTTCTGACTACTAACGACTGTCAAATATCTACAAATGACAGCCAGGACCAACGGCTTAACGTCTCAGTAGGTATGTTAGAATGGTCACCCATCCACGGACCAACCTTGGCAAGCAAGGCTTAACCTTAAAGAACGACCCGTTCGGCTGTTATTATTTAGCCACGAGCTCCTCGTTAGTTGCGAAATCTTTGTATCCAAACACTTTACGATTTACACTATTACGTAAAACTCTGTAATTTCTATATATTCACATCGCAGCCGTAAATTTATTCTCCCCTTGATAACTGAGAAGTCACTTTAACTTGAACATTTTCATACGTATACCTATAGTTACAACGCGCCCGGCTCTCCCCGTAACACTTGCCTATAAAATATAGGTGCCAGTTGGGTAGAAGCGGGGTATAATCACAAGGATGGGTGTAAAATTGCAAACACCGTTGTTCTCACCAGTGGGCCCTTTCACGTGTTTATTCCAGACATTATGGATGTGTGAGCTGTTTTTTTTAAACGCGCCCTTTATCGCGGGGATGATGAAATATTTAAAAAAAGAATGGCGTTCTTTTTCTTGAGTTTTTTGGAACGAATCGTGTTTATGGTGAATATGCAAAACTTTAGGAATATACGCCACTATATTCTTGTAGATACTAAATAATAATAAAGGTAAGTAAAATATTTGCAGGCATCATACATTTTAGATGCGGCAGGAAAAAATTGTAGATGTGATCGTGAAGCAAGCGTGACCTTATGACCTTACCTTAGCTTATGCTTCAACGGCCCCCGTCATAATTGGTCCAGCCCTTTCGGAGAAAAACAGACACACGGTCAAAAATCAGACAGACAATTTTATTTTTAAAGTAGGTACTTACCTACCGTGTATACTTTTCTAAGTATTCAGTAAAAAGTTGCTATTTTGAAATAACAACAGACATTTCAGTTTTATTTATGTGTGTTTATGACGTGTGCCTAGTCTTTTACTTACTAATAGGTACATACCTTTGGGTCGACTTCCAGTCTACCCGGATACAACTGTATTCCAGTATTTTCGTGACCGCCACAACCCAGTTACTACAGGTATTTTGGTACCCGTTGGTCAGACTGGATGTCAGACATACATGCTTTTGACTATCCGTTCAGACTGTCAAAGATCTTCAAAACGAATAAAAAAATAGTAATTTAACCAGCTACTCTCAGGAAACAGGATAAAATAAATCGCGTACTAACATCTGGATTGTACCGTTGTAGGACCTGTAGGTACATTCGCAGCCAATGTGCCGGTTCGTTTATCTCAATATCGTAGACGGACAGGGACGAACGTGCCTGCCAGATCCGTAGGTACGAGACTGAAATAAAACACTTCTGTAACGAAGCGTACTAGCGAAATTTAAATGTGTCTAGGTATTTTCTACTAGGTATTTTAGCGAAATACTACTTCTTCAGTATTTTGTTAGAATTTTATGTTTGGTAGGAGTATGATAGGTAAATAGCAAGTATTTTGTGCTTGAGGTCAGACTGGGTACTCTCATTTTCCACCCCTCCAAAACCAAACATTTGAGGATAGTTTGACATTGGATTATGGAAATTTAAGGAATTGTACCTAATACCTAGTATTTAAGACTCAAAATCAGAATTGCAGTACATGCAACCTCCACAACCCGAATTTATTTTCCGGATCGGCAGTTTACTCGTATTAATGATATCGACCATTCTAGTGATAGCAACAAAACTACGCTTGTTCGAGGTTGTTGTGCAGTATCTAATACGTAGTCGATAAACCCACTAAGGACGCGGTAGTTACAATTTCAATATTTTATTTTACACCTACCCTGTTTTATAATAGGATAATTTAATTAAATTTTAAAGCTGATAGATACTTTTATTCTTTTCAGTTTCCACATAGTGTTATGATGAATCTATATAAACATATCACTACGCCTGCAATCCCCGAAGGGTTAGGCAGAGTTCCAAATTGTACACCCACATCAAGCCAGTTATGGTGAAGTCCCATGTAGGTAATAGGAGGCAATTTTAGCCTATTGCCATCAACTGGGCACCAAGAGCCTGACCCCGTGGCTGCTACTCATAATCAGCCTATAATGTTCCCACTGCATACAGGCCTCCTCTCTATGTGAGGGAGTGGGCTGTAATTCCACGCGGACCCAGTGCGGGTTGGTAGATGTCACATGCTTTCGAATTTTTTGTTCTAGGACATGCCGAAAGAAAACTTCGTGAGGAAACCTCACGATGTTTTCTTTCACCGTTTTTGAGAGCAGCGGTGAATAAATAAATTACACAAAGTAATTCGCCTGCCTGGTTTCGAACCCACGGCTTACTGCTCGTAAGTCGGGGCTGCCACCACTGGGCCACCGCTGCTCTCTGTGGCTTCTACTGAGAAATAGTAATTATTACTTTACCCGACCTGGTAATCGAACATGGGTGATGGTCCTGCCATATGCTGAGCGCAGAAATTCACGTGAATAGACATTTCAACGAAAGTTTCGTGGGGGGCGTAGCTCAGATGGTAGAGCGCTCGCTTAGCATGCGAGAGGTACCGGGATCGATACCCGGCGCCTCCAACCTCTTTTTGCATTTCCATAATGTTGGGAAAATCTTCATCCAGTGATTTAATATAATTATATGCGGTCTCAGTTCAGTTTCTTCTTCTCTTTGAGGCACGGGGAGAATGGTAAAAAAACGACCCAAGTAGAAAACCAAGCAGCGTTAATAGAATAATCCCCTATAATGAGGTTAAGAAATTTCAAATAAAAAATGTATAATAAAATATTATATATTTTTATTAAATTAGGAACAACCTTACATTACATTACTTTCTACACTATTAAATAACATTACTGACTTACTCCAACTTCGCAAAATTAGCAATAATTTCACAAATACTCGAAAATAGGCCTGCACTTGAGAGAATGCTAAGCAAAACAGGGATTACTTTAGTATAGTAGAAACCGGTAGATTATTTAGTACTTAATTAAACTTATAGGTGGCGCTGTAACGTTCTCTCTTTTAGTGCCATAGTTAAGTAATGTAAACCATAGAGAAAACGCAGACCAGGGGAACCGCAGCGCAGGTTTCACTGCCAAACAAAAATCAACACTGTTTTGTTTACACCAAAGTCGATTTAAACTTGACTGAGACCACGCAACTGTTTTCTGCGTTTACTGTTCTTTCTGATTAATAGAAGAATGCATTTTGAACATTATTTCAACCTGAGAACGGTTTATATTTGTTCGACAATCAAAACTGCGCTTGTCTGCAATTCGCTAGATCTCCGTGCGATACTCAACCTTAGCCTGCGTTCTTTATTCAATATATCGGTCCTTCTTTAACACACGCGGGCTTTACACAATTCCCGCATTAACTATCTCTTTCTTTCAACATACGAACTACAGCCATCAATAAGTACAGAAGAGTGACAGAGAGTGATGGCAAACTATAGATACACGTACAAAGCTATTATCCTCCGAAAAATATATAATTTAATATATTCTACTCTCTTCTATTATCACAGTCAATAGCTTCAACAGTGATATTATTTCAAAAAACAACTTTTTTTTTCAAATAAATCAGAGACTGCAAAATTTAAGATCAAGGAAATTATTGAAAAACACATAAAATAATACGTAACGATATTTCTAAAATGACAAAACATTATACAGACATTTCAAACAGGCATTCCTACGCATTTTTACATAAGATTACAGAAATGAGCAAAAAATTCGTATGAAATAAATCGTGGTTATAAAGCACTATAAAAACATAAATCCTAGCGTCGGTATTCTACATTTAATCAAAAATTTTGAAATGCTTTACTCGTCACATACGTATTAGAATTTTAAAAAAACTTGAGCAGTTTACTATTCGATATTTTATTATTACCGTAATATGAGAACGAGTAATAGACAAGTATGGAAGAAGAAGACATGCTGCGCCGACCCCAAATAAATTGGGATAAGGGTAAGAATGATGGATGATGATTATTATTATCGTCGCGCTGGCAATTTACCAAAAAATTTAAGAACTAAGAATAATGTTTTAATCAATGTGCAATGTCAAATCCAATCGGCACTACAGTCGTTTCAAAGTTATTTTACCCCATACTTTGCACCACAGTCAAAATCACAGTGCTCTATAATCTTGTTTCAATATGTTTGCTGTAAAAAGAAAATAAAGAAAAAATGTTTATTTGTCGCAGGCACATGACGTGCATAGAACATCACAAAACAAAAATATTACACTAACAACACATAACAAATATTTTTAAATATAATAGGGGAACAAAAAAGTTGACAGCTGCTATAGTGTTACTCCCACTGGCAATTATATCAAAATAAGCGTTGTTTATTCTGTTTACTACCAAGGTAAAATAACTGCGAAAAGACTGCGAGAAGAGCGCCATTTTTATACACGCCAGTCAGTAACAAAATCAAGGAAAAGCTATTAAAATGCCATTAGATCTACAGTTTTATGGTTAAATAGTAAATGAACCAGTTAAGTCTATTGATATGTAAATTTTAAAATATAAATAGTATCTACATAAATTTAAAAAATATACCTGAACTATAACTATACGGTAAAATTCTTTATTCATTTCGTATTTTATAATGTATGATCAATTTATAGGTATTATTCGACTCAGTAAGGATTACACAAATTAAACTGAACGCGATTTGCTCATCTAAACCACGCTCAGTAGCTGTCAGTGTCAATTTTCCACAGCAATGATGACAACACACTCTATAGAGATGAAATTCGCCCTAAGTTGTTGTGGTAGACATAATTTATATCCTTACAAAAAATACTTTATTTTACAATTTTAGGTTCAACCCGCAACAAGTTTTAAATTGAATTTGGAATATTGATTAATCGATTTTTATTGCAACTTCTTTAACACTATTCTGAAGAGTTGAACAAAAATCGACTAAAATGCGAATCACAACGACAGTTGTCGAGTATAGGGGATCGGACAGGTAATACAAAAATATTAGACACATATTTTTTGTTTTATCAAAATATCAAAAAATTACTTAGTTAGAACTCATTAAAGTTGGAGAGTGGGGGCTTACTACGTCACAAGTGGGTATAAAACTTACCTACATGTGACGTCATGCGCCATTTCAACTCAATATATCTCCGTAATTTTATGACCACGTGAAAAAAGAAAAAATACGTGTCCAATACTTTTCAATAAACTACCCGACGGACAAAGAAAAGAAATAGGATTATCCCCTACTGTTACAAATATCTTTCATGTTAAACATTATCTCTCTATGAACGTAACATCACGGTTGTTTCCGAGAGGGTAAAGCAGAGGACTCTTATTACGCTGGATGTTTATATCCATGCAAGCATCAGTAAAATTATTTTAATTTTTTAAACATAATAACCTTTTTTCATACAAAAATAACCGGTAATAATACTCATTTACAATGTAAGTACTATTTTCAATTTGATAGTAAGTAATAAATATAAGTATCGATGGCACTTTTTTCAAAATAATAAATTTTCCAAAAAATAATATTTATTTTTTATTCGTAGAAATCTTACATTACCAAAATTTTAACAAAAAAAAAACACGTAAAAATAATAATAAAAATATTCCTTAACAAACCGTTGTATCTTTCGAGAATCGAGATAAATAAAATTAACTTTGTAAGTAAATAACAAAATACACGAGATTTTAAATCGTTTTTTAACATATTTTTTCGTAGAACTATGAAATAAATAATAAGTATGCAATATTATAATATACATGTATACTTATTTTTAGATAAATTATAAGACACAAAGCCCTTAATAAAAGAATAACTAAAAATAAAATAGCAATTATTGGAATATACTGCGAACATTAAACCTGGGACTACACAAGGCGACACAACAAGATATAAATGTAAATCCAGACCATGACCTCACTTTGTATGAGCTTCCCGTACAAAGAGAGTTTCGCTTAATTTGGTTTTACATAGCTTGATTGGTCGCCGTGCGTTCAACCAACTCTTACAGCAGTATATTGTGATCTGACTAGTGTGCGAAAGAGATGGAGCTAGACATCTTGTGTTGCTCTATCTCTTCCCCACACTAAAGTTAGATTGAAATAAGACTACTATCAGAGATGGTGGCAGGCCCTGAAGTATGTTAAAAAATGCCTTAGGGTGTTACCATATCAATCGATCGACTATCGATCGACAATCGATCGATTAATCCATTCTACCAGCGATCGATGGCATCGATTGATTAGTTTGGTAACAACCTTAAGTACCTATCTATTTTCCTTACATTAATTTTAAAGCAGATATATTTCCAAGAATATACTTTAAGCATACTTCTACATTAATTACTGCACGAAATTCGTCTCACACATATATAATTAATACCAAATTACACGGAAGACAGAGAGAAATACCTGTTTTGTTAGGGAATGACCACCCTTATAGACGCGGAATCAAATTGAGCTGATAGTTTCTAGAATTTAGTTTTGCGCGTTGTAGAAACGAGTTGGATGACGTAATTTTCGCTTTTATCACATGGGTGTTAACGGGCCATACGAGTATTACGTAAGTACCCACCAAAGGGGAGGTTGCTTTGCTTATTTTTTAATGATAGGGTGGTGATCGTGGCTTATAACTTACAGCCCCACGGGTCGATCTTCAATGTTAAGTCGCGCTTGTCGAGGTCGGTCCGTGGATGAGTGACCATCTATGTACCGAGTTTCCTCCCTGCCTCGGAAAGCACGTTAAGGTGGAAACGCTAAGGTAGACATCGAAATGCAATTTTTCATACTTTATTTCCAATAGGGATGATCACATTTTTTTCTGTGTCTATCGGGTAGATTATTGAAAAGTATTGGACACGTATTTTTTCTTTTTTCACGTGGTCATAAAATTACGGAGATACATTGAGTTGAAATGGCGCATGACGTCACACGTAGGTAATTTTTATACCTACTTGTGACGTAGTGAGCCCCCACTCTCCAATTTTAAATAGTTTTAACTAAGTAAATTTTTGATATTTTGATAAAACTAAAAATACGTGTCTAATATTTTTTTAACCTGTCTGACGGACAAAATAGAATGTCGTTTTCTTTAACCAGTCTTCACCCCTATTTGCAGGTCCATGTTACGCTTTATGTAGAACAAAATATAAGCTGTTGTTTTGCATCCTCGTCAAATTCAAGGAGGTAACTATGCTAGTGATTCTCAACCCGAATCAATAATAAAATGGGTTGTTTTTTTTTTTCTTTTTTACGGAATTCGGTAAGTGTGAACCACCCGTGTTATAATCCGTCTGATACTCGCCCTAATAACGGCGCTTCCACGCATACAAACAATCTCAAACGTTTTTTCGATAATTCCTGATTTCCTAAACCATGTAAAGGGGGTTAATTCTGAAATACTGACAAACTTAAACACCAAAAGCAGCGTTTATTAATAATTAACTAGATTGAAGAGAACTAGATTAAGAAGTTATATTGTTTATTTAGGTCTTTTGTGACAACCTCCTGAATTTGGAGGAGGATGCAAAACAACACCTTGTATTATTCTACGCCGTAATAAGTATATAAAAATAACAAAAAATCTGCTTACGTAATACTTAAATGGCCCCTAAGCTTTTTTGTCCGTCTCAATCCGTACCGTCGAGTCGATTAGTGAGCTCACTCCCATAAGAACGATCCATTCACCACAGTATTTCAAAAACATTGCTTTGAAATTGTGAAGTCAACGGATTAGAATTGCTATAGGAAATGCATTAACCGTGAACTTATAACAACACCAAGTCTTACACAAGAAATTCGCAGAAACAATAAAGCATTTTGACATCACCTTTCAACTGTCGATCATAGATCCATTCAAGGCTACACTCAATAATCTATGTCTAATTTGCCATCAAGCGATTCACCGCCTTATTAGGTAAACATAAAAATCATTTTCTCATTTTTCAAACCAGCTAAATCAATAAATGCAGTGAATAAAGCAAAAATAGTTCGTAGCTAAACATTAACAAAGCGATCTTATACTTTAAATGAATTTGAACTATACGATTGTTTTCTCAATGTGTGTTCAAAATTAGTGTTACAGATAATATTACATTCATGCCTGTGAAGGTCACTAGACCGTATTACGTAACAACTAAAGTCTATAATGAAATGCTATATTTACATTGCGTGTTTGAAAGGCCTTGTGAAATATTCATCTCATACAATAAAACTAGTGGTGCAGTCATTTGGCGAAAATGTTTTCTTCACAGCAATATGAACATTCTAATTTCTTCTTCGTGCGTAATGTTAGTTTCTACGTAAATTTTGCACTGGTCTGTTTGATATTTAAATATACAAACTAAGGCTTACTAAAATAAGTACATTTTAGTAATACCGAACAGTCATGACTGCTATTTAAAATTAATGACATCATAATTCTACTGTTAGGTTATCAAAAAACGTGATATTTCTTACTTTATAGGCATAGCAATATCAAACTAAAATAATACTATAGTACTAAGAAACTATGATTTTGTTAAGTCAACAACCTAACAGAAGTTTTATGAGGAACAAACTTAATCATTTTTCCAACATCAATTCAGATTATGGCCGATAAATGCGTCACGCATTCTCAACTTTTTGTATCATACAATTAACAAATACAGGACAGGAATTATAATATTGACTTACTGCTCCAATTGATTAAAGTATCAGAATTTCCATCTTCAATATCTAGAAGTAAATTATCTCTATCATTTTCTGTATTAGTTTTTGGAGAGAAGACTATGTCTTCATCATTTGTTTGTAGGTTGACATAGGACAGTGACTTCCTCTTCTGTTCTAGGTCGAAGATCTCTAAGTCTTCATCCTCATCCTCATCGGATTCCATGGTGAGAGGAACTCGAGACAGCTCCATATTGTCCCTCCGGTCTTCTGATTGGAGGACCCCGTAGCGGAACTGATTTGCATCAATTGTGGTGTGTGCCCCGCCTGAATCGTTGTTCTTGCCTTTTCTCCTGAAATTTCAGAAATCGTAGATGTAGATATACTGTTTAGTATACTAAGCTCGCATTTGAAGTGTATTTTACACTTTGTAGCTTCCATTGAAAAGAGTTTTCCATGTGGAACTATGAGAAAAAGAACATATTTTAAATATTTTTCAATAGGTGCGGTCAGCAACCAAAAGTCGCTATACATTTCCAAAATTATAAGACCTCTTAGTTTTAGAACGATCCATATAAACAGCAATTTTTTTATCAATGGTTACACAAATTCGCAAAACAATATTACACTGATCAGCACTTGGTGTAATATTGATAAGTGTTAACCGACTTCTGATGCCGACTGTACATTAAACTAAGAAATACCGTCGCGCGATTCCTTGCTCTGTGGTAATTAGTAATCAGTGGCCGATTACAGAAGAGCCTGTCACTGCTTATAAACTATCTCATGCAATTAAAGACAATTAACCTCATTGATAACATTGACTTTATCAGTACTTGTATCAAAGTTCAAAATATAGGTAAATGACATGACGATATTGAAAAAAAAGTGGTCAAATGAGTCATTAGTTCGATTTTGTAGAAAACCCAAGTGCAATGTAATTGGGTTTTCTTCAAAATTGAACTATAAAACTACTCTTACACTAGTAACCATGTCTTAAATTTTTAAATAGGATTCAAGGAGAAACATAATAAACGCAAAACTTCTCGTGTGGTAACTCAGACTATGATACTGAACTGCTTTTGTTCTATGACTTTTTTAGTTTTACCATACAGCTGATCGCGTCCTATAGAAAATCTTTTATTTTTCCGCGGAAAATAATAACAAGCATTATGAACTAAGGTACTAGAGTCTGGATGTGTGCCTTGGCAACGGTAATATATGGGAATTGAAACATAAGTGACGAAATGCAAGTACTACTTAAATCTGTCTAGGTCTCAACCTATCCAAGTTACGTTATGAACCAAGAAACCTACTCAGTTCCATAAATTCGTTACAGGAAAAAACGCAACACATTGTGAATAACACATTTTACTACCTTATCATGAAAAAATGCTATTCCCATGACGCGAGAGGCAAACAGACATAAAATATTATTAATTGCTTCAGCAAATACTGAAGAAAATGACATCATTCATGATTTATTGCACAATTATCATTAATGTTTGCAATAATAACAAGGACTGATAACTAAAAGTGTTTTTCAGAGACATCGTATTCAGTTCTATCGATGTGTGGCTTTACTGAGTTACAATCATAAAAATCATCAATACAATTCCCTCAAACTTCATTTGACCCCGTTGAATGACTTTTTCATGAAATAGTAATTCAATAGGATTAAAAGAACAAATACAAGGGTTGTTTTGATAATTTTAATGATTATAATTCTGTAAATACTGTTTCTGTGTTTCTGTTATTACGGCCGGGAATCATATTTTGTCCAATGTATAGCCTGACACTACGACCACATCAATCAGCAAATTGCAGAGCACGTAAGGAAATATGAATTTCGCGGGCTACTTGGTCGCTTTCACCTTAAAGGCGCTCCTTTATCGGGAGCATTCGTAATGTAACAATTCAGATTCGAGCATTACAACAGCAAGTGAAGAGAACGGACCATTACAGTGCGCAATCTGTAAGTGCTGTAACGATAGAATATGTAACAATAATTCCTGCACGCAAACGAATCCTCCAGGATTTTTTTGAGGAAGAGGAAGATGGAAACGATGGATGGAATGTGTGAGGAATGAAATGAAAGAAAAATAAGAAAATGATTGCGTGACGGTTGACAGGGGAGAATGGAAGAATAAATGTGTAGCGCCGACCCCAAGTGACATGGGACAAGAGTAGTAGGAAGATGATGATGATTATGAAGGGATACAATAGGGGAGAATGTTTCTACTTATAGTGGATGTGTGTGTGTGTGTTTTTTTTTTACTGCGATGGGTTTGCTCTTGACTCTAGTCTAGGTCAAAGATGACAGAGACAAAGTTGACGATGGTACGAGCTTACACAGAAGACGCCTGTTCACTGTTACTTTGAAGAGATTAGGGTTGTAAGCGTTAGAAGTTAGGGTAATCCCACTAGGCACGCTATCTGTACTATTGAATAATCTTGGTTATAAGATAGCATCATTTCTCCGCATTAACTGATAAAATCTTTTTCGTTGATTAAATGAACGGAAGTACTCCAAAGCTAAATAATCTACAAAGATAAGAGGCGATTTAAAGTGATATTAGTTGTTTTTCGGAAATAATTGTGTGCCATAGCTTATTCATGTGTCGAAATCTACACGATTCGCTCAGACGAGAGTGTACTGACGCGAAGTTGTAAACACGGTGGTTTTTTTGTGTAGGTACATGACTCACTTTTAATATTAGATAAACTGTATAAAAGTAAACAAAACATCTGCAAAGTTGTTTATAAACAGTACAAACGAAAATCTTGAATGCTTGAAATAAGAATAAGGCCATGGCATGAAAAAAAACAGCTTATGTTCTTCTTATTAAGTACTTTTAAAAGAGGTTCTGTTGAAAATAGTATTATATTATACAACAAGTGAAACAAAGGAAATTTAATTCGAGGGACTATATTGGATCCCGAGAGCAGCAAAGGATTCTAGAGTAGAATCCCGAGCAGAGCGAGGGATACAAAGCCCAAGATGTTTTTTTTTTTTGTTCTTATTTTTTACTATTGACTTCGCCGCGAGAACAATATTTTTAAGACTTTGGAACCAATATCTCATCAAACATTGCACAGACAAACCGACAGACATACAGACATGCAGACAGACAGTTTTCGAAATTCAGTGTTATATTCTTGTCGGCACGTCTTTTTTCTTTTTTGTTTACATAATTCGTACTTAGGCCATACTGAAAGTTTCTGGATTCTGATAAATTTTTGAAGTGACGCCACAATGAAGACACAAATTAAAAAGTAACATGCTCCCATTTTCGAATTCCATATTTGTTTTTTTTTTCATTATTTTATTGTAAGTGGCCAGATCCTAAGAAACTTTCAGTATGGTATGTCCCACGTATAATTCATGCTTGTTCCAAATTCAAAATGTTTTTGTAAATAAATATAGTGAATGTAGTAAATAAAACGTTTAATTCACTGTTATGTAAGCGTTTTATTCATTGTTATTATCGATGAAACATGGCGGCTTAGTAAAAACGTTTTTTAATCCTGTCTAGACGGGGGTATAACTGCTGGCGAAAGATGCTGTCCGAATAGTGGCCAGGGTTATGCCCTAGAAACCAAACTAAAACCTTCGATGAGGGACGCAAAAGTTAAGGAAAGGAGGCCTAAAGCTAGGCGGGTGAACTAGCTATATTTTGTCCGGGCTCATATGACAATGATTACAGTTTTATTACAAAAAAAAAGAAAATTACGTTACCTGTAGAATATGAAATATGCAACTGCCAGCAGTGCAAATCCTCCAAAAACTATGAACCCTCTCTTCAGTACTCCGGGATTGTTCAGATCAATCTGTTTGACTGGTTTCTCTGGAGTTGTTGCATTAGTCCTGGTTGTGTTGACTGTAGCCACCGTAGTTGGTACGGTACTGCTATTGGCTGTTGCATTGCCTGAAATCACAGAAATGAATCACTTAGTTATTAAAATCTAGATTTTAATCAAATCTTTTATTTTATTGAGACCCTTCGATTGAAATGCAAATACAAGAGTCAAGAATACAAATTTTACTTGAATATAGGTTGATAGAATTCACATTAAAAAAAAATCGGATTTGTTTGATTTAAATAAGTTTTTTTATTTTTTTATAGCACGTAATAAATAATATATTTCAATATTTTTTCATTTAACACATTCAGTGTTAAGCACTAGCATATGGATCGAACAACAATTTGTTCGTGTGCGCTGTGTGCGCACAACCTGCCTCCCGAGTCGTCGCAATACGTAGTTTTAGATGACGCGCGTACTATAGTAGTAAAAAATGGATTATTTTAACTCAGAAGCGAAACTCGATTTTTTTAAACATCTTGTTTATTTAAATTAAGTATATTTGAATCATAAAATAAAAAGGAATTAACATTGCAGATTTTCTAAAATTATCAATGAGTATTAGTTTGATTGAACAAAAAATTAACAATGAAAAATTAAGAAAATTAACAACTTAAAATTAGCAAAAACCATTTGGTTACAGTCGAAGTCATGTGTTCTTACTGGTCACATAATTATGTTATCCCATTCAGGTTTTTTAAAAGGAAACCTGCCTTCTCGGTGCTTAGCCTATATCTTATTCATATAACCTAGATAATATAATTTAGATACAAGTTTGTTCACATTTTGGGGAATACCCGAACTGTTTAGATAAACATAGCATTATGAACCGTAGTATATATTATATCCCTTAGAGTCTAATACACACATCAACACGGTCTAGGGATATTTAAAAAAAAGCGAATAACTATCAATGTGTTAATTATTTATAGGACATGTATATATTTAAAAGATACGTTATTTAATATTCTACCATTTTTTTATAATGGTTAAGGTACTTCGATTAAAATTACAGGATTTTATGGAAAAAAAAAACGGGCCAAGTGCGAGTCTTACTCGCACACAGGGTTCCATAGCCCCAAACAATATAATAACAATGTTTTGAACGGTCATTCATTAGTAAACCTTCACTCAACCGCAAAACTAAATTTGTTTTTCATAGTAAGTTAATGAAAAACAAAGTTACTGCTGCAGTTTGGTGAAAAAGTCCCATATCTCAAAAACTACATATCAAATCTTATTCAAACCAATTTTCGTTGAAAGTTTTTTTTACGTTCTACATCCCCATATTTTTTTCAGAATTTTCATCCTCTTACTTTAGAAATTAGAGGGGGGGGGACACACTTTTTACTACTTTGGAAGTGTCTATCTTTCAAAAGATTGACTTTGAAAAAAAATGGTTTCAGGAACCTCAATGTCATTTTTAAAGACCTATCTATAGACACGTATAGGATTGATCGTTTTTTTTTTTACTTTAAGTTCCATGTATGGGAGGATATCCTTATCTATATATTTTTTTAAATTTTGTAGGTACAAAAATCATAATGCGGTTCACAGAATACATCTACCTACCAAGTTTCAGCTGTGTAGTCCTAATAGTTTCGGAATAAAGTGGCTGTGATACGGACGGACAGACAGACAGACAGACAGACATGACGAATCTATAAGGGTTCCGTTTTTTGCCATTCGGCTACGGAACCCTAAAAATGAAGCATAGACGGAAACTGTATATGAATTACCTTTTAATTTATGAGTAAAAGCTGAAAAAAATAGAAAAATCATTTAATTTGTGTTTATAAACATAGTAGTCTGAGAAAGCGCCCATGAGATGTTGATAACACATCGGCAACGATTCGGCATGCTCAGAACAAGGTTGTCAATGTCTTGCTGCGGAATATTGTCCCATGTCCTTCTGAGGTGCGCAAAAAGTTGATCTTCTGTAGCCAGATTTTCAGGAACTTTCTTCAGAGCTCTTCTTTGCAGCATATCCCACGCATGCTCAATGGGATTTAGATCTGGCGATTGAGCAGGCCAGTCTAAGGCCCTAACATTGAGTGTATGTAACCAAGCTGCTACCGTTCTCGCCGTGTGTGCCCGGGCATTGTCGTGCATGAGCAGGAAATCTTGCCCCATTTGTGTTCTGTGGGGCAAGATTACGGGCCCCAGCACCTGTTGGACGTATCGTTCTGCCGTCATATTGCCCCGCACCCAAACGAGATCCGTCCGTCCTCCAAGACGAATTCCTGCCCAAACCATAATTGTTCCTCCTTGGTATGGGTGAACTTCCTGAGGGTTCTGAAGACGGCTCCATCGTCCAGGAACTCGCCAAACACGCGTCCTTCGTGAATCAGGATGGAAGCCGAACCTGGATTCATCCGTGAACAGCACATTGGACCATTGCTCACGGCCCCAGTCCACGTGGTTCCGAACCCATTTTAATCGTCGTCCACGATTGCCTCTCCGTAAAGGTGGGACCCGGAGTGGTCTACGAGAGCGTAGATGGCTTTCATGCAGTCGCCTTCTTACAGTTTGGTCACTCACAAGCACTTGGTGTTCCACTCGCAGCCTTTGGACCAATTGAGTCGCCGTTGCATTTGGTTGAGCTCGCGCAGTAATTTGCAAAAATCGGTCTTGTCTGGGGGTAGTGATGCGACTTGGCCCCCGGTACCTCTCCGCTACTTCACCTGTGGCACGATAGCGTGTCCACAATCTCGAAATTACATTTTGGTGGGTCCCTATGGCCTAAGCAACATTACGTTGAACAGACCCAGCTTCCAGCATTCCCACAGCTCGTAACATCTCCGCCCTCGTCAAATGTTGGCGTTGCATGGCTACAATACCTCAAATTTAACTTTATCTTTCGTTTAAAAATGAAAAAAAAAACTGTAACTAAACGTAATTCGTATTGTTTTAGCTAGCGAAGGAGGTGGCGGAACGTGAGAGCAGAGAACCTCACGTCCCAGCCGCTGCGGGACGCAGACGCCCCGGGCGTCGGGGGGCAACCAGTGGCCCCCGGCCACCGTAGGCGCGGGCCTGTGGACGGTGAGTAATGGGCCAGCTCACCGTCCGTCCGTCTTATGACGACAGGCCGTGCCGACGGCTCGTTTGTGTTCCACGCGCACCTCAAGGAGATGTCAGCAAATCGGAAGGGGTCCAAGAGGGCCGATGCCTGCCAGGGCTGCGGGTTTTTCGAAAGAGATACCGCGGCCCTGGAACACAAAGGGCGAAGAAGGAACATGGATAGATTTTAGTCAGTACAAGTCTGACACTCCCTCCCGCTCCGCCCAGAGCGGGAGAAGTCATTTGATGATTTCCCATCCTTAGACATACTTAGACACTTTTAGGTCGATAATATTCCATTAAAAATGTTATCATTGGTTTGGTATAAATTGTCAAATTAAATATCTCTTGATTAAAAAAAATATCTTGATTTTAATCATTATTTAAAATACTGATTAAAATCAGGTCATTTAAATCATCTCAACCCTGCTTGAATTTGTTGAAAACATGTGAACTAATATATGTAATAAGTAGGAAACCCATAGGGCAATGAACATTTACTGCTTGTTTGCTTTTGCATTTACTGCTTGCAATTTATAGAGCCATTATAAAAAAAAACACATTACATACAACGCACACAATAGGCGCATCAAATCATTTTTAATAATAACCATGAAGCAATGAACATAACAAGGTTAAAAAAAATATAATACATGACCTTATATTATAAGTTTGTTCACCTTTATTTTGAGTGTGAAAAATAATATGATCTCATATTTACGTAACACTTTGGACACTTTGGAAATCTCTCATGATTAAAATCTATTTTTCATGAAAATATTTCTCTTTATATCAAAAATGTAATATACATGGTCACGCCTATTACGCTCGAAGGGTTTACGCAGAAGTGTACCTAATTGTACTCCCACATAACACTAGTTATGTTACAGCCCCATTTAATTCACGGGACATGGACTGGGCCTGGGTAAGCCTATTGCCATCAACAGGTAAAAAACCGAGACTGGTACTGAAAAAACCCTGACGAAAAAGCCCAAAACACTTTGCCCAACCCGGGAATAAAACCCAAAACCTCTTGTTCAACAGTCTCTCTTATGACCAACTAAGTAATGCTAATTTATTTAATAATAGTCTTTATTACTCAGCACAACAAGTCTTAATAATGTACTAACATGGAAAATAAACAAATCATTGTTACTATGGGGCATAAGTGTTAATTTGCTTTGCATGTCTTGAGTCAGAGTTTACCAATTCATATCAAACACCCATTTGATGATTTAACCACAAATGGTAGTCATGCAACAATAGTAATGAGTACATCAATAAAGGAGATTATAATATAACTGTTTTGGTAGATAGTAGACAATTAAGAGAATGGAATAAGAGCTGAATAGAAAAAAAAAACAATGGCCTTGAGAAAGGAAGCTATAATGTAAACAAACTTTTTTTCTTGTATCATTAGGACTTGTAAAATAAATAAAAAATTGTGTGAAAGTGGAAGCAACAGGGTAGCCTGAGAAGTTCAAATTTTCTTAAACGTTCTTTGCAACTTGCATGGCTGTGTCAGGTTGTATATTAATTTAAATATGATAATGTGGCCATAATCTGTATCTTCTTCTTCTTTATGGGGTTTAGGTTTCCGCACTTAATCCTATAAGTGGATCATTGTGCGTGAGCCATAGTGGCCGTTATGTTGTGTATGTACTTACAGAATTATAATCATTCAAACCATGAATACCACCCTTATGTTCATTTTATCTCATTGAATGACTATTTGATGAAAAAGTCATTGAATGGGGTTTGGACTTAAAGAGTTGTATTCCTGGTTTTTAAGATTATAACTCAGTAAAACCATATTTGTTACAACCGCATATCATATTTTAATTGACAACACTGCTGCGCAAATAGCAAAAAAATTAAATTTCGCACACCACTCTGTTGCTTCCAATTTAATCATAGAAAAGTAAAATTTGTTTGTATTAGGGGGTAATCTTTGGATCTACTGATCCAATACCGAAAATCACTAATGGGTAGCTACATTATCCCTGAGTCTCATAGGCTACATTAAAAACATTCCCAAGGGTTCATTCCTGTGCTGCAGGTTGTTCAAAAGAGATACCGTGGCCCTGGAACAGAAAGGGCTAAGAAGGAACATGGATGAGTTTTAGTCAGTTAAGTCTGACACTCCCTCTCGCTCCGCCCAGAGTGGGGGGGTCATTTGATGATTTCCCATCCTTAAAGGGTTCATTCCTGTTCACAACGTGAACAAAGCTGCAAGCCAATGCTAGTCAATTATATGTGCAAATTATACCAATAATATTATTCTATGGCCATAAAATTTGACATTGTTTAGCAAAACAGATCCAAACCGCACAGAGTTCTATGTGAAGTTAAGGAAAAAAAGTGTGCCACTGAAACACTAAATTGTGGTTATCTCAAATTAGAGTCATTGTAGACTGGAACTTTTTAGTATAACTACATTCATTTCTGATGAATATCAGTACTTAATTGTTTCAACATAGACATCAAAAATCTTATTTAAACATGGACTTATTAAAAATATGTATGCAAATTGATACAGGACATGAATAATCTTCATTTTAATAGTATAAATGACCTGCTGGTCATTAGAGAAAGTGAGTTCTATGTTGTGTTACTTCACATTGAGTAACCCATTGACTGAATTTGCCATATGGCAAGATTTTATTTCATGGCACCAGGTTAAACTATTTTTTATCAATGCGGTCAGTGGGTCGGCTTAAGGGCGGAATACAGTTTAAATGCTTGGCAAAATGAACTAGCCATTTAATCATATCTTTAAGGAAACTAACATTACATAGGAATTGATAAGAACTACAGGAAAACACTATGTTACATTGTGTAATAACAGGAATTCATTGTGTAATCTCACCAGGTAGCGGCGTCGGCAGTACGGTTTCAACTTTACCCGGCTCCTTCGTGTCGTTTTTTGCTTCAACCTTAGGAGTAGAGTTCACTACTCCCAACGGCGAGGACTTGTTGTCAGATGTTATTGGTCCACCCTCGCTTTGGGCATCACCGACCGCCGCCTCCCTTCTCACTCTCATTAACCTCGCGGCATTGTGGACAGAAGGCCATAGCGAAAACATTCTATTGAACTCCGCAACACGGCCCCCATCACTACCAAAATACGGAGTCGTCCTCACACAGTTCAAACACAACAACAACAGAACACTACGAATGAGCATGTTCGATTCTTTTAGTGTCCCTTCACAATAAACTGATACCACTGTTTTACTAATTGAGATGAATCACTCTCTCATAATTATAATTTAAACTTGTGGATAGTTTCCGATAAATTCGCAACGCATCAGGTTGATTGATGTAACAAACTGTCAGTCAGTTGTAAATGTCAAATTGTCATTTGTCAGACAACAGAGGCGTGGAAGTTGCTACTTGAAAAAAATTGCTAGTGTTGTAGATTTAGTCGATTGATGAGAAAATAATGCTACCACTAAATAAAATACTTTGGTTTTTGGCGCTTTTATCATATTTTGCTCTTTATATATCGGTTCCCTTGTGCAATAGTCCGGTCAATTTACACATCCGAGGGTACAAACACATGCACCCAGCTCAAAGTTGGTATGATTGTTCAAAACACCATCATAAATAAAACCTAAAAATCCTTATCGATCCGCTACCCGGAAAAAAAAAACTCGGGTCAAAGGCCACATAAACGGGTTTTTCGCGATTTTCAGCAAAACAGTAAGTTTTATGATATCATTATTTCGGAAAAAAATGGTAGATCAGATAAATAACTATAATAAATGACTAAATACTTTTTTCCTAAGAACCACCGATTCTGAGAAATTGATTCAAAAAGTTGGAAGAGAGACCTACCTATAAACTTCTACAACCTAATGAAGTCATATCTAAGCGACAGACACTTTTTTTTGTAAAACAAGGAGAAGAGTTGACGTCTTTATAATTATGCTATCAAAGCTGGAGTTCCGCAAGGCAGCGTCATGGGTCCCACGTTGTATCTGCTTTTTACAGCTGATCTCCCTACGACTGATGGAGTAGTTACTGGAACATTTGCTGATGACACAGCAATTCTATCAATGGACAATTCAACAGACATTGCAGCGCAAAAGCTCCAAAACAGCCTCGATCAAGTATCCAAATGGCTCAAAGACTGGCGAATCAAAGACAACGAAATCAAATCTGTCCAGCATAGCTATTCACAACCAATCGATTGGACAACTAATCTAATCGAGTGACCGTGCAATCGATCAAGTCCTCCAAACGCTATTCACACAACCGATGTCGATCGATTTTGACCAATTTTGACATTTTCCATCGATTGTGATTCGGTTATGAAGACATCAATTGACCGACAGCTATTAGCAGTAGAGAGTAAAGTCGAATGAAAGTTAAAAGCACTTTATCCTAATATAAGCAGTGTCTGAAGTATGTGTACATATTGTATAGATGGTTAAACTATTCTTTTGACTATTGCATAAAGATTTACACCAGTTTAAGTCGTGATATACGTACGTTACATAAAAATTCGTTCTTGGGTTTGATTTTAATTATTTGGGTGGATGAAGTTCTTGATTGTGCGATCCTGAGACCGTGAGCGTGCCGCAGAAAGCGTGTAGAAATAAAGCCCTATTTTCCCAAGCGTTGATTCATCAGCCGCAATCCCCATTGAACTCAAAGTAAGTAATAGTAAATATAAAGTAAATAATGAAAGCCATAACAATAATAGCACGGTAGAGAAACTATACAAAGAGGTGTCATTATTCACTCACATTAAAATTTGTTATTATAGCCTGCAATCAGGAACAAACTATTCTGTTACTGATAAACTCATCCCTATAACCCTACCTCTATGTAGTACTGCCTTAGTGTGGTTAAGGTTTAGCTAGACCCTCCCTGGGTTTAGGTAAACATTCAATCCCTAGTATACATATAATAAAACGTGAATCCAATGCAGTCATCTGACATGCATATTTATTTACACTCTTTTATTTTAGGTGTTAGCTGCCTACACTTCTATGGCCAAAGCAGTTGCCAGAAAACTGACAGGAGCAATACCTTTGTTAGCTTGAACCAGGCATCTGTTTCCAGGGCCATAACGGAGACCACGATGACACTAAATACTGCACTCGAACAGTGCGTTCAATTCCCTTGCCAAAAAAAAAGAAAATATATAAATGAAAATGTATAAATGAAAGGCAACAAATTTTACAAAAGTAAGAAGTATTCTTTATTTAGATTACAAAAATCACAGAATGTTTTACTAATACACACATAACACAGTTAAAAATAAAACACTTTCTTTTACATTAGGACAATTTATTGGAATAGTGCAATACAAAACAAAGTCAACAGGAAATACTACTTTAGAAGATCACATATTTGTTTCTTTATAACTAAAGTCACCATAATTTAAAAGATACAAGAACTTAACTAAGAAATTGTCTATGAGCTGTTACAATAAATTATAGTATATAAGACGAAATACATCTATTTATTGTACAATTAAATGTTTATTTTCAGAAAATACAGCAGGTTCGGGTTCCCTGGTGTTTTAGGATGGGACACATGTTCTGCTGCTACATCTTGCTAGCTTCTAGGTCAGTAACTGTAACAATAATGATAAACATTCATGTTAAAAAATAAAAACTTAATTAAAATTTAATGTTTCTAGGTGATTCTGGAGCTTTGGATTCTTACCCCGATTCTGAATGCTGAGCCAAATTGCTCGGAAGCATGGTACACAGAACTGCAAAACATACATAAGATCATGCATCAAGAGTTACTTCAAGGTGTAGAAAGGGTGCTTTAGGTGCTTGAATACAGCCCAAATAAAGTAGGATGCATCACCAAGGCATGTGTAATTCTGCATTACATGTATAATATGGGGCCGCTTGCCTGAACACTAAGAAATTGAATTGGTGAACCAACCCCTACAGAAACATCACTGATTCAGGAATTGAGCAAGATGGCTATAGTAGAGGACTTCAATTTAGGGCCAATTTAAATAGATTATTTTAATAATTACTTGTGTATCATTTATTTCCATATCTTATCCCTCCTCCAGAGGCAAACAAATTTCAGGCTACAATTTGGTGAAGGATAGCTTCGATGCTATGCATTCCAGTTGCCACATCTTCAATTGCTGCTGCGTGCCGTGCGAGTATAGCATGAAGCGGGTCTGGGCGGCTTCTTGACTGTTGGGGCTCTTCTGTTACATATTTTTTTGACACAGGTCGCATCCTGACCTGAGACTCGGCCCCGGGCAAGTCCTCATGCCCCTGCGTGCACGCAAACATTATGTTTCTTTGCTCCAAAGACACTTTTCTGAAAATATGTAATGTCAATTATGTTTTGTGATATGTAAATGATAAGTAAGAAAAAGGATGATGTTTTATATACTAGTAAAATACTTACACCATTATTGTTTGTATATGTGTTAAATTAAACCCGAGTTTCGCACAAAACACTTCTGAAAACTTTTGAGTTTGAGGTTATCATTGAAATTGCCAGTTTGACATTAAATCTTATTTACAAAGCAAGTTTGATAAAAATCTGGTAAACTTATTTAATAAAACAATCAGTGTTTGCTATTTTGTTTTATATATGATTACTAAATGTAGATTCTGTAGCCGTACATAACAAAATCCCTAGTAAAAATAATATATTAGCCACTTTAAGCTTTTCTACCACCAATTTCTATTTCCTACCATTTTGTAACGATCTCCTTAAACATAATTGTCAATATTTCAAATATTTAAAAAAAAAACCTTACCGCTCGGATCTGTGAATAGCGTTTTGATAACCGTTCGGTCGCGTTTTGATAACCGTTCGGTCGCAGTTCGGTTATAACCGTTCAGTGTCTATGATTCATTCGGTTTCGATTCGATTGTTTGTGAATAGCTATGCAGGTTACTTTCACAAACAGGAAAGAAACATGTCCACCCGTCACTCTCAACGGCATACCTCTACCGCAAGACGATCACGCCAAGTATCTTGGAATATACTTGGATAGACGACTAACCTGGAAGAAGCATATCTTCTCTAAGCGGTTAGCTATGGGCCAACGGTTGCGCACTATGGTACTGGCTACTAAATAAAAAATCACGACTCTCACTTCAAAACAAACTATTGCTTTATAAATGCATAATAAAACCCATTTGGACATATGGCCTACAACTCTGGGGAACAGCAGCAAAATCAAACATCGAAATAATACAGGGATTTCAGTCAAAGATACTTAGATTAACAAACGCACCTTGGTATGTCTCAAAAATTAGACTCCATCACGACCTCTATGTCAAAAGTGTTATAGAAGAAATTTCGGAAAGGACAAAAGCCTACAAAAAGCGTATCACTATAATCATCCGAATTTGCTGGCAGTCAATCTAATGAACACCCAAACAGTTGCTCGTAGACTAAAACGAAAGATTCCTCAAGACCTTATCTAAGAGGTACAAGAACGAACGGAGCGGTCACTGGATGGCTTTCGTGCAAGCCCTTTAATGAAATCCTAAACATATTGCTGAATATCTGTAAAATTGATGGATTGCAATAATGACATTAAAAAAAAAGTTAGAAGAGTTGTACTAGTCATATATGCACACGTTTCCACGCCACCTTTGAGGAAGTGTACTTAGCGCGTTTTTTTTTAACGTGGTTTCTCTGTAGACCTATTCCACGGATCTGTTGTGATTCTGTTTAATTTGAAACTATTGCATCCATCATCATCATCATCATCAGCCTATATTGTTCCCACTGCTGGGACGCAGGCCTCCTCTCTATGAGAGGGAATGGGCTGTAATCCACCACGCGGGCCCAGTGCGGGTTGGTTCTTTAACTATTGCATAGTAAAAGATATTGTCAAGGGTTGAAAATTATAAAAGCGGTGTAAATAAAACAAAAAGAGATATTTCTAATTATGATTTTTTTAAACTTCTGCTTCCTCTTCGCCTTGTTCTTCTTCTTCTTCTTCATCCTGGGTGCAAGTAAATGGCCTCAACGAGGAGACATGCGATGTATCACATCGCATATCACATCGATGTATCACGATGTATCACATCGCATGTCTCCTCGTTGATATCAAAGGAATCCTCCTATTAAGCACAGAATTAACACTGGGTGGATGAAATGGTGGTGGGTCACGGGAATAATCAGCGACTTCCGCCTTAAACCAATGGGAAAAAATTATAAAACAATGGTTGAACTGCTGTCTTGTGTGGATCATAATGTTGGGCATAAAATAGATGAATAAAAGGCATTTGCATGTGGCTGAGATTGGCCGCTCATTGTGAGGCTGTATCATTATCAACTTCATCATCTTCCGGTCAGTGTGTCGTCTTAGGGGCGGGCAACTGGGTTTTCAAGGTCAGACAGGCAGTCACTCCGTGTTATGGTGGACTGGAAGCCGACCTAAGGCGCAAATTATACAGAAAAGGCGTACGGTGGAGACACGGCGCAGGCGCTGAGCAGGCGTGGAACAGATAATGCACGGGCGCGATTTAAATTTTATCAAAGAGGCGAAGAGACGCCGCAACTAGTCATTATACAGGCTGTTTTTTTTTTAAATTTAGCGCCCTTAGCTCATCTGTTTGCTGCGACCCAGAAAATTTCGATAACATTATAAAAACTATGTGTGTTTTGCATAATGTTATCCGCAAATGTGATGGGAAACTCGCGGTTCCACGTTTTTAATAACTGTTTTACTCGTAGGACCAAACATTAACGTGCAACAAACAACGGAAGATCCTAAAGTCATCAGAGATTATCTTACAACATACTTGATAACTCGATCTCCGATTCAATTTCAAAATAGACATAATTAGTAAAGTAGTGAATAATAACGACAACCAGTGTATAAAGCTTCACCTTGACGTGATTTTGTTGGCTGCCATTCTACTTATGTAATACATCAAGCACCCTTTTAGCTTTGGACCATTACTATCTAAGGTGGGTGGACCATGGAAGGCCACTCTAACGAGTAAACACTTTTTATTCGTTTATTTACTGGATAAATGAAGGAAACAAATTATTAAGTAATACTTTGTGTTATTGGGAATCATTGAAATAACTTTTTGTTTGCTAAATTTTAATCATTATTCATTAAACTTAAGTTTTATTAAGCTCTTCCAAATGGCCTTGCAAAGAACACGGCTCCAAACAAGACCAATATTATACATCAGTCGTTAAACATATAAATAGAGTTGTAAAAATAAATATATCCGCTTTTACTAAAACTACATAATAAGATCTATCATTTCAGTGAAACATTAAATCCATACTTCCATACTAATATTATAAATGCGAATGTCACTCTGTTTGTTTGTATGTTTGTTACCTTTTCACAACTAAACGGCTGATCGAATCTTAATGAAATTTGGGAAGAAGATAGATTTCAACCTGGGGAAGGACATAGGCTATATATCATTACGCTACGACTAATAGGAGCGGAGCAGCAATGAAAAATGTTGCGAAAACGGGGAAAATGTGACGCAGACGAAGTTGCGCGGGACAGCTAGTGCTCAATATATTTTTATCGGATCATCTATAAAAAACTCAACGTTATACGATGGTGTTCAAGTAATGTTTACTTGAACACCATCGTATAACTAAGAATACATTAATGAAAGTTATTTAAAAATAGTAGTAATGAGTATTATATTGGCATCAAATAACTTGTCAACGTGTTTTATAATGAAATTAAAAACTTTTTTTTTCCCTATATGGCCTTCTTAGGGGTCCGTTCTTTGTAAGCCCAAACTTACAATTATGAAAGAGAGAGAGAAAAGAAACTGCAGACTACTGTAATTATAAAAACTTATCATGGCACATAGTCAGCCTTGTAGTCAGGAATGTTTAAAATCAACTATTCTTAAAACTAAAAGAAGAAAATAATTATAACAAAACAATGTACCATAACAAGGTCAACCATCAAATTTTTGATTGGCCTTGTAAGGAACCACCGACTTTCCTAGGAACACTTCCAATATTTTAACATTGAGGCAATACTATGTTTTTTTTCTTTACTACCATAAACATATCCATAAAAGACAATTCACATTAAAAAATATAAGATAATAGGTAATAGGTTATTGACTAAAAACTAACGTGTTGCTGTGCGCGCGAATAACAATTGTAACGTCGACGACCGAAGTCTACGAAGAGTGAGATCGCACGGCCACAATAGCGACGTGATCGACTTGCCGCCGCGTTTGTGGCTTTGGGTTTGATGGATCTAAAGGCAGAAACATACTTACGTGTCGTGGCGTGTCGTGACGCGCCTAGAGGCCTACTCTCTTTATCCGAAACGTAACTTCGGCAACGAACGAAAATTAAACGTAGTTACGTTTGTGTCCCTACTCTATATAATTTGCGGACACACACAAGAACATTCAATACAATCGTTCACGTTAATTGTCTGTGAATTCGATCTTCTTGTGTGCGTTCTCAAATTAAATAGAGTAGGGTCACAAACGTAAATTTCGTTCGTTGCCGAAGTTACGTTTCGGAGAAAGAGAGTAGGCCTCCTGAAGCAAATCGGTTTCGTAGGTACATTTAATATGGGTTAGGGACATATAATCATGGCGTGTCGTGTCGAACGATGTATGAAACCGATATGCATCTGGCGCGTCACGACACGCCACGACACATAAGTGTGTTTCCGCCTTTACTGTGTAGTAGATGGAATATTATTATGTCTTTACATATCAATAACTACGACTTTTTAATAGTTGGCCAGCAAAGGAGCGTGGCCTTCTATGGTCCACCCACCTTATCTACTTAAGTGAGGGAGCGAGTTATCATTGTTATCCGGCTGGGATTTAAACTACAAAATCAAAATATAATGAAAATACTTATGTGGGGACCCTTACTTGAGGAACAAGCAGTTTGGTGGACACATTGTAATAGAAGTACGTAGTTTATAAATAAAACTAACAATCACGTATAAGTATTATTAAATTTATTCAAATAGACATTTACATATATTAATTATATATTTTAAAGTAGAATTTCCAAATTTTTGGTATCTATATAACACTGATTGAGTATCCACATAGGTATGATAATAATGTTAAAACCTAGAGTTACAAACATCGGTACATTTTGTTCCAAACATCAAGGTACACATTAAATATCACCTACAAAATTGAACAAGTTAGAAATAGTATAGGTTTATCAAAGGACTTACTAACAATTATCTATTGTTAAAAATATCGGCAGTGATAAAACAAGCCAAACACGCTGGTTGGTGTTATTAACAATAAACAAGCCAAGAGCTGTTATTGTTAACCCATTAAATTTCTCAAAAATCAATACGATTGAGCTCTTTTTATATTTTTTTTACATCCATTGTTTATAATAATAAATTACCAATCATTAAAGTATTTTAAACCAATCGAAATCTTACTACATACACTCGAAATCTCACGTTGTAAGCACACGTTACTCTCAGACTCTAGAGCAATAAGTTACGATTTTACCTTAAAAGTTAATTTACAAAATTAATAAATATAAATAATTGAGTATGAACTATTTTATACAAAATCCATAACATAGAAATGATATCACGTGTAAACCACGGTTGATCATTGCATTACACGAATAGACAGGTATGTAAATTAGTCAGCCTATAAAAATAGATTGCACAAAAATCATTATGAAAATATTTGCAGAGAAAAATTTTAACGTTTATAATGTTGACGCTGTAAACTTAGTACCAAGTTAAAATTTCGCAAATTGTAATCGATTATAATAGTCACTAATAGGTAGAAGTTACGCACTAGCAACATCTAGTAAAGTTGCCAGTAATTGTATCTTAATACTAGATCTAGTGTTACCATATCTCTGAACTTGCTAACGTCAGCGCTATAAAAATGTGCTTGTTACATAGTGATAAAAATTTTACATTTTTATGGCCCCTTTGCAATAAAAATGTCTCCTAAACTCAAATACCCAAATGATCCGTACCTATAAAGCGGCGGTCTGCAGCTCAAGCGGCAGGTCTCTACTATTTCTCTAAAGTTAAGTACTTTTAATCGGATATAGTTTCGACACGTCAACTACCCTCTTAAGATACCACATAATATTAAACTTTTATAGTAATCCTACTTGTTTACTTCAAATTTATGTTGGCTAATAAATCTTCTGAAACTTTAATATAGTAATTATTTTTATATTAATTAATTTTATATCTTATGTTTTAGATACGGTTTAAATACACAAAACGGCTCCCATTTTGTGTTGAAATGTAAAATTCATCGACCATAATATATTCCAAATTCAATTAATTATTACAATTAATTTATAACAACAATGAATACCAGTCGCAGAGAAGATAGATTTTGTTTAAAGAATGAAATGTTTCCGGAAATGTAAAATATTGTCAAATTTTAATCAAGCCTTAATCCTAAAACCATGGCACACAAATTATTTCTAACAAAGGAGGGAACTTTTCACAACTGGGATTTACTTTATTATCGTGTTTCGATCAGATCATGTTAAAATGCTCTCATTTAACGTTCAAAAATTTGCAAGTATAGAATTCCGAAATCTGAGCAATTCTGTTACGTATCTTAAAGAAAATGAGCTGAAAATATGTATGCTTGGTCGCTTTAAAGTCTCCACAGTCAGTCTTTCAGGAAACCTAATTTTTATTGAACCTGTTAAAATAGAATGGAATGTGAAAGATAAGCGAAGTATGAAAGAACCGTAGCAAATAATAACCAACATAACGATGATCCATAGGGTAAGTAGATCCAGGCGATTATATCGTGTCAACTATTGTCCGGGAGAGCAATTACTTGAGTCACTTCTACATTGTAAAATGCAATGTTTACCATCCTAAATTCGTCACACCTATACTAACACTTGAAATAGCAAGATGATTTTGAAAACTAGTAGTAATTTTATCCGTTCTACCTACATAAAATTGCTGTCCCGGATGAGGACGAAATCCGTAGTTATTCATCCTAGTTGCGATTAGGATGTTGTTGATTGGACTTAGGTCTCCAAGTTAGTCAGCTTCAAGCGCTCACTCCAGGCGCGCTTTGTAGCTGGTCTTCCATATTTCAGCTAGAGTGACAGCTGAATGGAAACGGTGGAAAATACAAAGTGGTAAAGTGAAGCGTTGTACGAGAGACCAAGCCACGAATCCGTAGAAATCAAGTTGCACCTGAAAAGAGAATAAGCCATTGTTAGTATTATGGAGTAACCATCCAAAAATGCCATAAAACAGAAAGGTTTTTAGTACAGCACGTAGCAACAGGCGGTACTTACAGGGTTAGCCAGGACTTTTTGTGCTTCAAAGGTGTAGATGAGCCACATGGTAACGTTGCAGATCAGGAGGAAGGTTACGGCCTGGCGGGCGGGCTTGCTGCGTTCTTGTTCGGGCAGGTGGACGCGACGGCGGGAAACATCGGCAATGAATAGCAGTTGAAGGACCACCTGGGTTACGAAATTAAACAAATGGTATTAGTTTTTCGAAAAATGACACTGAAACGCTTACGAACGCAAATAATAAAGAAATGATCAAATTTAAAGAAGCAGTAGTTTACCTGAAGCACGCTCAAGCAACCAGTAATCATGACGAGAAGGTTCGGCTCGTGAGTGAAGGCTCCCATTCCACCAGCGATGACGCTGAACACAGCATACACGAAGAGTCCAAACGCAGAGACACGGAGCAGGATGTCGTTCAGGTCAGACTGTTCTTCGGAGCGGAACTTCAAAGATTGCACCCTGCGGAGAGGCTCGGTACAGGAGGGAGGAGTATTGCTCCATTTCATTACACGACCACTAATATTAGAGAATGAGTGAAACCAAAAATGGTAAACAAAAAGACAACTTATAGAAAACAGGTTTGTGGTAAGAAAAGAAATGCAATTGAAAATTTATTGGAATTGTGAATAGTGATTATGTGGGTTAGCACGGTCGTTGTGCAAACAAAAACAAATTGGAGCCATTTATGGAGTGTAGGATATTCAAACACGAACAGGGTAAGGGGATGAATGGGATTGGAGGGAATAAAAAACAAAATAATTAACACAAAACTAAACTAAAAACAAAACACACATAATTTTAATGGTAATTAAAGTGTGGTCTCTAGAAGAAAACTAATTTCTTACCGTATAAATCCAATTAGAATCGCCAGTATAGAGAGAACCATCAAAGCACAGTGGGACACATCGGCCAAATAGATCGACAGGCGCTTCAACTCTTGGTGTCTGATCAGGACAAAGAAGAGTATCAAGCAGATGAGAGAGGCGACGAGCAGCAGTAGTCCACAAAAGAGGCCTTTGGAGGCTCCAGCGCAATCGACGCGGTTTCCTCGCTGAGCCGCCGCAAGCGCCGCAGCCCTGCGGGAGAGAACAGCCTCCAGACGTCTTTCCAGATCTTCGTCGTTGGCCACGCTGTAACCAAACGCGTGCAAAGTCACGGACGCGTTGCTACTCTTTTATTCTCAGTCTACTCTAATCGTGCTGTAGTATTAGGAAACTGCCGTGAGGAGCGTGACTCTAATGTTAGGGGAAACTATTTGCAAATGGTTACAGACGGTTTACATTATGTACTACAACTGCATGTTAATGGAGGTGCCGAATGGTATCTAAACTGTGGTTAGTGTTACTCTACATTTACGGTTACTGGGTTACGGAATTTTCATTATACAAAACGCTTATATTACCTGGGGTAGCGGCCAATGTGCTTCCACATAACGTAAATGACTGCGGCGCCGATGAGGGAGTACTCAATGATGAACGGATACAGATAAGGCGCCGAGTCGGTTACGATAGTGCCCATAATTGGGTTTCGGCCGCACACCGTAGTGTTATCAATATTGGCGATCAGCGCAGCGGGATTGAGGCCGTCGAATGACTCGAAGATCTCTGAAGAGTTGGGCACTGAAAAAAAATGCTTACAGTCAAATATTTTGATCGGAATTTGGTCAAGATTATCAAAAAAACTAATCTACACATTGAAACTACTGCCATCCTTTGCTATTCTATATTTAAAAAACTAGTGATATTTTAAATTCAAGGATATTGTGCGAATAAATCCACAAAGTATAAAGTACTTATTGCATATCTAAAAATAGCAAAAGGTGACTGCATAACCCATAAGTATTTACATGCAAAAGACGCAAATAAAGTTAACCTAAAGTAAAATAATGAGGAAACTCTTGTGCAACGGACGCGTACGTGGGATACGAATGAACACAAAAAATATCTGACAAACCGCAAACAAAAAAGGTGCAACGGCGTTTTACTTTTGTAATAATTCAATGCGACACTCCAACGACCAACCTGGCGAATGTGGCGGTTCATCTACACGATAAGTTTCGATACTATTGCCCCATTCATCTCTATCAGTTACTATCTGTCCGGTAGTCGTGCTTGGCATCATAGTCGATATAGCGTTAAGAATCGGTTTCAAAGTCGAAGTGCGAAGCCACTGGAAGACTTCTAACATGGCCGTCTGTGTTTGAGTCACTTTATCGGACTCCGTGGTTAGTGGTGCAAAAGATGTTGTAGTGAACGGATTGTCATTGGGCCATTCTCTGAACTCGCGACCATATCCCATCCCGTTGTCATAACCTACCGTACTCTTTAAAGTGTCGATTAGTTTTGACTTAGGAAGTAACCCACCACCCACGATATTATATGATGAGATAGTAGTGGCTGAAAAATTAGTCCAAACACATTTTAATTGACATACATGCACATATTAGCGAAACTGGGAAACAGAACATTGATGTGGATGAATACTAACTTGTGGTAGGAGTGGTGTTGGGAACAGCTGTGGAGGTGACAACGTTCATGAGTTGCTCTCCAGTGGTCTTAGCGGTAGTTATAACGGTAGATGCGATAGAGGTGGCAGCGGTGGACGCAGCACCGAACACTTTGCCGGAATGCCTCAGAGTGTGCTTACGGATGACTTCTGAAGACGAAGGCGCCATTAATTTATGTACAAAAGTGATTTATGATTTATAAAAAAACAAAAGCAGGTTAGTTGCAAGAGATTGAGATGCAAAATGCTCTTAGATATTAGAAAATAATTTAAATTGAATCTAAGGATTTAAATAAGATACTCACTGCCTAGTACGCCTTCGCCAGAATAACCATGAGGATTCTTAACGTGGTAATCAGTGATTTCCTTCAGCGACTCCAATACTAAGGTTCGAATCCAAACACAAATGTTTGTCGCAACAACATGCATCAGTCCAAATCTGGCAATTACTTTGAATCGATGAATATTCAGCTACAAAATCAAAGGAATGTATAAATAATTGCAAAATTTCATAAGAATTTGACCACAATGTTAAATTATTTTTTTACCCGTGAATTCATGAAGATGAAGTACATTTGCATAAAAGTGAACACCATTTGCAAGACGGGATTGACTCCCTTCAGAATTAAATAGCAAGGAGACTCCATGGGCAATTCGAAGAACGTTCCAAACTCCAGTCCATTATAAATCATGGTACCAAGACCAAAGGCTGAAAGACGAAAGGAATACATAGAAACACTAACAATAGAGTAAAGGGCAAAATGTTGTTACTCTTAATGCTACAATAAAAGATATTCATACCAATAGCGCCAATCCTTAGGAAGAAGCTGCCATGGCTGTGGTCATTCTGAGAAGTCTTGCGCCTGCGAGCTGGTCTTGCAACAGGACCAGCTTCCAGCTCCACAATGTCCTGCTGCTGCTGCTGCTGCTGAAATTGTTGTAGGAAATAAAGTTAATGAAACGAAAGGAGAAAATATGTTCACAAACTCAAGGACCAACCAGACGCCTTGAAATGCTGTATTTGCTGGTTAGGAGTAACTTGGAGATTGATTGTTTGATTTCATTCTGAAAACAAGGTGGCAATTGCTACTAGCTTAGATACAATTAGTAAAACTAAATGAAAGGAGGGTTCGTTTGTTATTATCAAGTTTCAACTCAGGAAAATGTCGATGCAATTCTACAATCTTAAAGTCAAGTATCATGACTTCCAAATGTGTACGAAGCCTACATGAAAGCAAGGTGATCCAGTAGCGAAAACAGAAGCAGTATGAACAGACGAACTACGACAGCACATCCAAAGCACTCCGTAATGATATGATACACTTCAAGCGGGATGCGTCAAGATACCTCACCTGTTCAGACGCATACAATTGCGCCATTTGCAATTGCAATTGCTGTTGACGAACTTTATCACGCATCTTACGGGGATACACCTCCTGCCCAAATGATATGGAAAAAACAAAAAAGTAGGCAGCGTAAACAAAAAGGGATTCATGCGGCCTGATGTGTACGGACGAAGCGTTGACCATGATAACAGTGAACGGTCAAATAATAACATTGCGAACGAGTGCGAATCACAAAAAGTTAAATTAAACAAATCACGTAGGTAATTGAAATTAATAAAAACAAATATGTGGTTACTAACACAGGACGACACGCGAAAGCTACAAGAGAATGTGGAATAATGTTAAATACAAAAATAATGGATGTGCTGTGTATGATAGTGTTGTGGTGTGCACCACTCACCTGGAATTGATTTTGTTTCTTGGCCTCTTTAGAAGCCTTTTCTTTCTCTTCCTTGTCCTTTCCTTTGTCCTTAGACTTGCCTTCCTTCTTTCCATCTTTCTTGTCTTTGCCTTCCTTTCCATCTTTGCCTTCTTTTGCTTCCTTATCTTTGGTTTTCTTTTCCTTTTCTTTCTTAGGTTTTTTCTCCTTTGGCGGGGGCTTCGGTTTTGGAGGACTTCCACTGCAGCATGCACTCTCTGAACAAAGACACACATTAAGTATTTAAATTCAAGTGTACTTGTGGCTTAAATAAATTCAAACGCGAAATTTTACGTACCTTGGAGCAAGAAACAGAAGACGTACAACAAAAACAGAATGCTCATGCCATACAGGTAGGTGAAGAACCCCTCATAATAATAGAGGGGGAGGTTGTGTGTGATGACATCACTAATGACGTAAGCTATACACACAACAACCAGGAGTTTCGCGTAGATGAAACTCGAGATGATGAAGAGTGAAGTTCTGTGAAAGAAACAAAAGATGTACGTTAAGTGGTGTCAAAGTTTTGCTATTACTGTTATAAAGTTGTAAACTTTGGAAGTGGGAGATACTCCTAAAACCAGCCAGCCGTTTAAATTTGTGAATAATTAATGTGCATATGATTTGTTTTGTGAAATATTAATATTTAATTATACCAAGTTAAGTATAAGTAATAATTATAAGTTTCAAAAAGTTTATAATACAATATTTTAGGGTTTCATCCAAATGAGGAAATACGTTTTTTTTAATGCGATCAAAATTAAATAATCTTAAAATCTTCTGTAAAAAAAACAGTAGAATTCTCTTTCTCTCCCTCTCTGTCTCATTCGCATACGTTTTCGGAATAAAGTTTCATATATAAGTAGAAATAAATCACATTCCGGGTTAAGAACGATTCTGAGTTTTTAAATACAATTATATTATAAGACGCCCGGCGAATTCACGCACACCCAACGTATTTATAATTCACGCGTAGATAAAGATTTAAAATTATGGTTGAAAATCACCGAATAAAAAATGTATTGACTTTTTTATTTCTTATGATCTACTTACTTTATATAATTAAATAAACAAGCTTGTAATAAAACACTACACCTATAGACACTATCTACATAATATATGACATACTTTTTAGACGGCTTGGGTTGGACGCATTTCAGCTCCATTTCTTTGTTCGCGTTGTTGTGCTTTTCAGCGATCGCCATGTCACTGCCCTGCTGGCGATGCTGACCCACCGGTAACGTAGCCATGTTATCCACGGACTCAAGTTCCACTGTAGCCACCTTCACTTCAGCCTCGGTGGGCTGATGTTTGTCTTTCCCCATCACTTTTTAACACTTAGGGCGGTAAGTCGGTAAGAGGAGTTACAGAGTGTCCATAATGATGTGCTCAGGGTTGAGGACAGGAAAAGGACCAAGGAACACGATAAAAGACCTCCGGAAGTATCGAGGTGCGGCGACGAACCGAGCCTCTGTACCGAGTGTGTAGAGAGTTGCGCAGTAGTGGATGCTGCGCGGCTTGTCCTCCCAAAACAGGGGCGTCACCGACCCTCCTAACGTACCCCATTTTGTATAAATTGCACTCTTTAATAGCGAGAGGGTCTTTGTACCGCTTATGGAAGGAGTGTCGAATGGAATCTCGGGTCGGATGATGTTTTAATTTTTGTGGACATTGAGACATACAACTTTATTTTCTCTTGTATTTTTTGTAAAAAATAACATAAGCAGTGATGTTTCGCGTCTACGTAGTAAAGCAAATACCGAAAACATTTAAGTTCTACGCAAAAATAATTCCCTTTTTTGTTCAAAGAATATTTTTACAAAATCGTTCTTACAACGTTCTTCCGTATACCCTCATAAACTTTACATATATATACATATAAATAACCATGATTTCTGAATATCTGCTCACCAACTATCTTTGTATAATACAGGAACTGTATCCAAAAACGATTTTGGGCAACCCTGGGGTGGCGGCACGCGGTCGATAGAGGCGCGTCTCTCCCGGAGAGCTCCGGGAGGCTGCGCGAGCGACCCACTGACCCGGCCGTGCCCCAACCCCCAACACCCCACACGAATACTGGCAACCCTAAAACTGCACATGCAAGTGTAGTGCCAACATTAAACATGACTCTATAATCCCATGGACAAAGGAATAAAATACGGGACAAAGAAGGATGTAGTTTTGCGGTCCGATTTGTGTTTGTTTGTTGAGGCTAACCTCGAGAATTACTGAGTTGATTCTGATAAGACTTTTACTCTTATAAGCGAAAACTTTTCTGGAAATGATTAGACTGATGTTTTTTTTTGTTGATAAGAAATACTATTATGCATACGTTTCCTAGTTTTACTACCTATAATATAAGTAGCATTAATTAGCTGATCTAAAGAACACACCATTAAAAGAAGTTTTGTTTATACCTACAAGCCGGATGAGAGCAGAGAGCGCATGCGCGATCCGATGCTCCGAAGCTTATGAGTTCATTGAACCATTCCAAGTAGTGCCAAGTTTACTATTTGTTATTTTTATGGTTTTGTTATGGGTACAGTAGTAGAACTAGACTGTTATGACGTGATGTTATGGTGACGTGATATAATGTTGTCAAGTTTTTATTAAGTAAGTACAACAAACTTTTCACACATAGTTATTTTAATGTTGTCACTTGTGCATCCAAAGTCAAATCAGTAAGTATGTAAATGTCTCTCAAAAATATCATCAACTCATTCAAATTGTTCTAGCGCCAAGTGCTGTTTAGGTTTTTACTTTTAAGTGTTCCTTGGTCTTAGTGAAAATGTGCATTATAAGTTTAAGTTTATAACTTACTAGCTGTCCCGCGCAACTTCGTCTGCGACACATTTTCCCCGTTTTCGCAACATTTTTCATTGCTGCTCCGCTTCTATTGGTCGTAGTGTGATGATATATAGCCTATGTCCTTCCCCAGGTTGAAATCTATCTTCTTGCCAAATTTCATTAAGATCCGATCAGCCATTTAGTCGTGAAAAGGTAACAAACAAACAGAGTGACATTCGCATTTATAATATTAGTATGGAAGTATGGATGGATAATGCGCATACCGTCCGTACCTACTAATCAGCAGCGCCTTCCAGTTTGTTTAACCTTAGCGACTAGTGTCATCATCAAATAGTGGTAGACATAGACTTCAAACAAGCATCGTTCATAATGACCTTGAATTAAATGTATTGCACTCCCCACTTTTTGCAAATCACCGCAATCTTCTTTAAGTATATGGGCCATCTTGTGGGGTTAAGTTGAGCTCAACCAGCAGAGATAAGCAAAGGCACCTATGATCTGTCTTTGCACAAGGCCCATATTTAGGTTTGGATGATTCTAAATTCTGATTGGTGAAAATGCAGAAAATTTGACAACAACTAAGGGGTCTTACTAAGGGGTATCGTACCTATTACCCTGTACTAACTAGGAGATCAGATATGCAGTCGCTCCATTTAAAATACGGGTATTCAGCTGCGTCCGGTAAGACTGGACGCTGATGCCAACATAGTTGATAAAAGGCTAGGCAGATAATGACACCATTCGCAGTTTCATACTGCTCAAACAACCGCAAATTAACAGGAAATCAAGACATATTAAATCCTCTTTTATTTTCATAAGCATCTTTAATGGTACCTACTTATATTTTCTTAATGAGCCACTTAAAAGCAAAAACTAAAATCCAGACATAGCGAACCGTAAACACGCAGTAATTGCAAAACCACGACTGCGACTGCCATATACCGCGTTCTGATTTAGTTAAGACACTATAATTAGTGGTGACCCAGAGACATACGCTAAAATCGCCACATGCATTGCTAACGGTAGACGTGTGATGCAATAGTCCAGTCTTAGCGCAATTTTAACCTGCCCGATATCTAGTTTATCAAGAAGTTCTCCTTATAAATCATCTGCTCCTAGTACTTGATCCAGTTTGCAATTTAACAACACTTTCTTGGCAGAGAGAATCAAGCACGCTTGTACTCGCTTAGCAATGCGCAGTTAAATATGATAATCCCGCTCTTTGTCTCGGCAGTCTCTTTGTAAAAACTCTTAAAGTGTTTTTATTCAAACGCCGTGACCCATTTCATGAGCCAGTTGTGTAATAATGCTATTTTATTAGGGTTCCACAAGAATATTATTATTGGGCTTCTGTTAACAGTGGAGACGGTATTTTGTCACTTTATCTCTGCTCCCTGTTTTTGTACGGAACGATGCGCGATACATTGGGTGCTGAATATTAAAAGTTTCGAGGGCCTTATGTGCATATCGTTTTCTTTTATTCAGAGGATCATAGATACCAGTTATGTTGAAAGAAATGTGTTTAACGTTATAGGATTCACTCGTCGAGTGTAATTTTTGTAAAAGCACCTTTTTGACTATAGGGGTAAGGATACATAGCTTGATTGGCTACGGCAGGGGTGTACTAAATTAAGCATCTAGTGAAACATACCTATTCAATATCATCTGCGTAGCCTCTTTTCAACTAAGTTGGGGTCGGCTCCCAGTCAAACCGGATACAGCTAAATACCAGTTACATGGAGCGACTGCCTATCTGACCTCCAAAACCAACTTAATATAACGGTAAAATCGCTAAAGTCTCTCCTTTATATTTCTCAGTAAATATTCGTAGTTATACTTAGGTCACTTTGAGTAAAACACTCTCCATATTTTACTCAAAGTTTCGCCTGTGAGCGGACCGCAGCGTAGTAGAAAAATAACGACATCAAAATGCAATTTAAAAGGCTAATGTGGTAGTTAGTTTAAAGCCAGAAAAGTTGCAGTATGAGGCGGCTCTTAGTGGCGGGTTGCCAGGTCATTGGTTTCAGTATCATATAGTAAAGTACTCTGTCGACTTTCCTTAACTTGCATAGAATTATAAACAGCTGATACTGACGTAGTGTATTTTTCTTTTATGTTCTAAGAGTAGCGCGAGACAGAACCCAGTGGAAATCGTTTGAGGAGGCCTGTACCAAGAGGCACACTGATCTACGGGATATTTTATAAAACTCAAAAAGATAATTATGTATTCATGAACGTGGTCAGAATAATCAAATCAAATCAAATCCATTTATTTGTCAATGTAGGTGTCGATAATTACAGGTGTTAACAAACTTAGGCCAAATCTTTACAGGTATCACTACATTCTACCCACAGGGCGTACAAACAATACGTTATAATAATATTATATATAATAAAAGGGCTTTATTATTATAACTTAACAAAATACGCGTTTTTATCCCCGAAGGGGTGGACAAAGGTGTGATCTAATAAGTAGGAATTTATAGAACACTGACGCTGCACTATGTAACAGTGGGCAAGCCTGTTAACATCAAACAGACAAATCCTGGTTACTAGCTACATTATAAAAATCCTGATGAAAAACCTAATAACATTTCATTCGACCGAATCAAACACTGCTTTCATATTATGCTCACTAAACTTAACAAACCTGTTGTTAAGTTTAGTGAGCATAATATGAAAGCAGTGTTATAACAGCGAATCTTCCATTAAACAGCTCATAATATTCAGAAAATACATTCCACTTGCGTGAGCTATGAAAATAGTCTCATTTCCTACCCATGACGTTAACAAATACTTCAAGACAATCTTTAAAGCGTAAAATATGATTATTATCATAGGAAACGTTCAATACTCGAGCTTTTAATGGCAATTTAGATTGCTTTGCCAATACAAAACGCTTACATATATTATTCTTGAAGAAATTATCTGAATTGCTTTAGGTTAGAATTGTGCTGGCTATTATGGCTAAAAGATCTCACATCATTCTCTCTACTCTCTGGATGATGAACATAACATCGCGCTTGTAATCTCCGAAGGGTAGGCAGAGGTGTAACTAATAGTAGGTACACACACTTTTTTTCACATTTTATAGTGGGCGAGCCCATTGCCATCAACTGGGCACAAATCACAGACACTGTGGCTGTTACTTAGAAATTCCTGATGGAAAGACCCAATAACAATTTACCTGACCCGGGAATCGAACCCGAGCAGGACCTCATGCACAGCAGTCGCAATTACAAGCAGTAGACCGACGAGGTAGTCTGTATAACTCTTGCAATATTATCTTTTAGATTGTAAAGAACACCAAGCAAAGAAAATTAAGACTTTGTGGCGTTTCTGTACGCAATCGCGCGCTTTCAGAAGGATAAGCCAATGAGAGAGCGCGAGGTTTAAGACAGTGCGACTATGGAGGGAAAAGAGACAGTCGGTTAAAAAGACAATTCGAGTACACAGCCAAAGTTACAAAGAAGCTGGTTCTCACTCCTTCATGCTAGATTCTCTACGACCTTTAAAGTTAGAGTAGTCGGCCTCTTGCAGTACCTTGTGTAAAACAAGCGACCGAAATCTCGGGCACTTCGACGTTGTTTCGTTCACTTCCTCGAATAAAAACTTTACTTCACTGAAAAGAACTGTGTTTGTGTTGTGTTGTGATATATCTACCCTGCAACTATACTACGCCAGGTTCCCCCAAAACTTTATTAATGAAGTCGGACAAGAGACCAAATTATTTCCCTCGATAACCATGCATGTTGAGAAAATTCATAAAGGCTAATTTAAAGACCTTAGTGTGTATGCACACGTGCATAGCTACTTAATAAAACCTAGAACACAAACTTAAGTAATTACTACACAAACAAATTACTACTTAATTAATCATAATGTACAACGTACTATCAATAAACACCACTTTGTTCGACGCGACGTAGCAATTACTTGCATTTTAAACTATCTATGACATAATCTCTATTATCATCGACCTTGCAGCACACAAAGAGGGTTTACATCATTATATGGTTGAATAACTACGGCAACCATAATGTCTGCCAAATGATAGCCGATTAAAACATTGCAGAGATTGTAGTGAATAGATTTATAGTGTTGATGAATTGCCGTCTTGCCTTGAAAGAATTCAAGATTTTTTCAGGTCAATGCCTGATCATAAAAATATTATTTATTTTTAGCAACGGATCTTCTATCGTCTCATATAGTATTAAAAGTTACTAAGCCTCTGCAGGGAAAAGGCGTATTCTCATTCAGAGAAGGGTCAGGCATTGAACATCGTGCGTCGTCAAAATAGATTGGCGATTTCAGACTTTCATTTTATGGTTAGTTCTGGTTACGATATTTTCCTGACACCAAAATCCAAATTTTCCCTTTTTAGACCAAACCCAAGAAATTAACTGGGTCTATGAATTTTAAAACCGTATCACCAATACGAATGCAGAAGAAGGTTTAAATTTTTACAGTAACTATAAAGTCTGGATTTGTTTCCAGTTGATACTAATAGGCTTGTTTTTCTTTCAATGGCACCCACGATACAGGAGAAATTCCTAGTGTGGGGCAACGTTTTTCAAAAAGATAAAAAAAATATGGGACTTAACACAACTGACGATCGATATGCATAGCGAAGAACAATCGCGAACAATCTCGTCAAACCTTCGAGGAATTCAGTTATTTAATTATATGTTTACGGTAAAAAAGATCAGGTTAGGTTGGATTAGTCAACTTAGATTCTTCAAGCCTAGTCGCACGTGTAGGATGAAATCCTTTATCAAAATACACTACATAGGTAGGTTTGGGTCTCTGTCAAGCTTATCGTGATCCCATTACCCTTATCGCAAAAGATATATCCCTCACAATATCATGGACCTTTTCCTTCATAATAATGTCAACACATATTAATATTTACTCAGGTCATTTACTTATAACAGTTCTACCCGTGCCGATATTCTCGATCCGCATAATAGATGCCTTCGTCTATCTCAAACGCCTCACCTTTAGTGAGTTTCCAGATCAAATTAAACTCTATACTGTATTAAACAAGGTTGGTAATAGGAAAATTGTCTACAGTGATACGTGTCCTTTTTAGCTCCGTGTAGGTACGTAACCATTTAATCGATTGTCCATCCAAGCGGCGTGGAAGTGCTTTGATTACAGCTTCCTCCCCTTTATTTATTTTTAAATTGTTCGTCGAGTTTTTTTGTCCTGGCCAGTTTGTCGTTTATTGGCTAAATAGACCGTAATTTATGTCGCTGAAAGCGCTCTATTTAGAATAACAAACAGCTCGTTAGGTTGTTTCCGCAAATGTTTGGTACTGTGATTCGAATTATACACGCAATACATGGAACGAGCTTTTAATCATGTTAATTTTTGCTCAGTGCTTTTGTCTTCAAGATATTTTTTCTTTTTTCGGAATCCCGATATACTGCGCGTGATTTTGTAAAAGGCAGTATTGATAATTATTATTTCGTTAGCGATTGCAGAATGATCAAGATTATTTCTTTGTGGTGTAGCAGAATACTAGCTTTGTGAAGACCTTCTTGTACAGGCTCTTTAATTATTATTTTTATGTAATATGCTATAGCTGCGTCGATTTGACCTACGCTACTTACGCTACTCTATCGATCTTTGGCGATAACTAATTAAGATTAACGAAATGGCAAACAAATATAACAGAGCGTTATATTTAGCCCGAAGCTCTTACCACAAAACGAAACAAGTAACTTGTTAATTTCTCCTTGAAAATCATAAGCTTTCATAATAGAGACCGTAACAAAGACAAAGCGCTGTTTAATTGTATTTATTTGTTCTACAAGACAAGTTAGCAATAATAACAAGAAGTCTTAAAATTAGCCACAGTTAATATTGAATGATCCTGGAAAAAGCCAATATCTACTAAATTATATAAAAGGGGGAGCTCGTAGCTAAATAATAACCCGCCGGTCGGGTCGATATTCAGGTTGTCAGTGGATGGGTGATCACCAATTACATACTGAGATTCTTACGTGCCTCGGAAAGCACGTTAAGCCGTTGCCACAGTGTTGCCGGGGGCGGACAAAAGCCAAACAAAGTTGAAGTTAGATGAAAAACAATTAACAGACTTGCAAATAGAATAGTTATGTTATAGGAATCCAAAAAATTTAGGGTCCCTAGTTTTTTAATGTCGAAAAAGACGGTTTTAAGAAGAGAAAACTCAACGTAATTCAAGCGAATACAGTTTTGATATTTATTGTTATTTTTATAATCAACAACATGGATTGGAGGATGATGATAGTAAAGAAACCAATTCACAAAAATGGCGGTATCCTAATTGCGTTACATTCTATACAGGTGGCATAAGAGCTTTAATAATGGGTAAGTATCCAGCAGATTGTTACCGCAGAATGGATATAGGAATATTGCAAATAACTATAAACTACTTTCCGATAATGCTGAGTAATGTTGGTAATACTTTCAGCCACTGACTACCGACGATACATATTCTCATACCAGTAGTCGTTCGTAGACCAGTATATAAATCACATAACCACTGTTCCTTGTATTAATGTAGGTATATGAGATTGCAAAATTTGGAAGAGCTCGTGGCTAAATGATAACAGCCGCACGGGTCGATCTTGCCGAGGTTGGTCCGTGAATGGGGAGTTTCCTTCGTGCCTCGGAAAGCACGTTAAGCCGTTGGTCCCGGCTGTCATTACTCAGTAACGACTGTCAAAGTTTTACAAATGACAGCCAGGACCAACGGCTTAACGTGCTTTCCGAGGTACGGAGGATACTCGGTATGTAGTGGGTGGTCACCCATCCACGGACCAACCTAGGCAAGCGCGGTTTAACCTGAAAATTAATCGAAGCGGCTGTTATAATTTAGACACGAGCTTCTCTTATTTATACCCAAAAATCCCTCGTTATTGTTAGTATTATAAGGCTTGTATGTTTTAGAAGGGTCTCCCTTCATTTGGGATATTGAAACTACGCAAAAGGTTGCCATAACATACGCCAAATTAGTTCCACTTAATCAAATGTAGGTAGTAATATAAAATTCTATTGTTTTCGCCTACCTTGCCTCGATTTATAGCAGGATCAGTTCATAAATAATTCATTGACGGATCTCAGACGTAGATTACCTAGGCTGCCGGCGTATTACATGTATTCATAGGATTGGAGGATATAAATACATACTTGCATAACCTGGTATATGGCTAGACAGTTAGGTATGTGCATAAGTTTGGTTTTAAAACAGCTGGCCGGTTTGTTGAGTGTTTTTATGGTTGGTATGAATTTGATTCTTATGCGACTAGCATGGTAGGTTAACTTGCTGTGGATAACCTTAAAAATAAATTGATACAGGAACTCAGTTTGCCAGGATTTGATTCATGAGGGACTCTAAATGAAAGACTTGAATGGTAGCACAAAAAAATGCATATGCTCTATTTTCAATATGGACTGGACTGATTCTTGCAGACCAGTGTATAAATCACATAACCTTCTCTTTTCCTTGTATTAATATAGGTATATGAAATTGCAAAATTTTGGAGGAGGTCGTGGCTAAATAATAACAGCCACACGGGTCGATCTTTAAGGTTAAGCCGTGCTTGCCGAGGTCGGTCCGTGGATGGGTGACCATAATTACATACCGAGTTTAGAAGTTGGCGGTATGATACCCCCGTGCCTCGGAAAGCACGTTAAGCCTTTGGTCCCGGCTGTCATTTGTAATTCTTTGGCAGTCGTTACGAGTAGTCAGAAGCCAAAAGTCTGACATCGTATTACCCAGTTACTGGGTAGTGGAGGTCAGATAGGCAGTCGCTTCATGTAAAATACTGGTACCCAGCTGCATCCAGACTGGAAGCTGACCCTAAGATAGTTTGGGAAAAGGCTAGGCAGATGGTGATGAACGATTTGTGGAAGCGATTTCAGTTTCAACCAAGAACGAAACTTCGTTAATGATTTAACAAAAAGACTCTTTTATGCAAGATCAAATTAAATAATTCAGCGAAACTCCGCACACTTGATGAGCATCGACATTTAAACATGATTAAACAAAAACCACAGATTTGATAAACTGTTACTTTGAGTAACTAAAAAAAAATCAGACCATTTTTTTTTCCGTTTCTGAAATTTATATCGATTGTGGTGTTCCCCTAGCTAATTAAATTTGAATTTGTAGATCTTCATTCTCCTGCCCTTATCCCAAATTATTTGGGGTCGGCGCAGCATGTCTTCTTCTTCCATACTTTCCTATTACTCGTCATCTCAGCAGCCACCTCCTTTCTGGACATATCATTCGTCACATCAGTCCATCCATCTTTCTTAGTCCTTTTTGAACTTGTAGATAAAATACTCACTTGGCATTCTTAGGCGCTGCTTCAGGCTGGCAGCAGGCCCGGTACCGGAGCACCACCTCTGTAGGCGTTAGGGCTTCAGTCTCGTCCGGCGGCGCATCACACTCGTCGGACACGAGCGGCGCCCGAGCCGGCGACGTGTGCGACCCGTACCCGTCGGAATTCAGCTGGAATGGGCAGACACTCTAATATTACGTTGTATAGGTGACTAGCTGACCCGCTCAACTTCGTCGGCGTCACATAAGAAAAGAAAAACACATTTTTGTAACATTTTTCATTGATGCTCCGCTCCTATTGGTCTTAGCGTGATGTTATATTAGCCTATCCTCGATAAATGGGCTATTCAACACTAAAATATTTTTTCTGTTAGGTAGTTGGTCCTGTGATTAGCGCGTTAAACGAAACAAACAAACTCTTCAGCTTGTAAATCTATGCAAGTAGTATAGACGAGGATAAATAACTCTTCGAACTGGTGTCCGTGTGGCCTCGTGTGTTTGATTTGCTTTTGTTTTTTTTCTGCATAGTCTCATTGTGTGAAAAGCAAGTAGAGCTAGAGCAACTAGAAACGTCTCTGGAGCAACTAGAAAATTCTGGAACAATTAGAAAGTTCTGGTCGGTTGCGTGAACAGTCAGTAATAAACTATGTAAATACATAAACTAAAAATATGTCTTTTATTGCCACGGGGCCTACTATACACCGTATAAATCACTTAATCACGAAGCCGTCAACCAAGTATTCTGTACATGAAACTAAGTAACTTTACGCAAAAATTATTGCTGGGAAACGACTTTTTTTTGGAAGGTGTAAAATCATGTTTTGTGGTAGAACTCAATGTAAGGCACTCAAAACATTGTGCTGATGGACGGATTGAATAGTACGGGGGTCGTGGAGGTGTTTAAAGTAAAAATCTCACATTAAAAACATGTATTTTAAAAAATACTTGTCAAAAAGTTGGAACTTTGACTCCTAATATCTCCATAACTAGAAGGTTCCCAGGTATGGTGTAGAACAAAAAAATTATCGCAAGGACAGGGAGAATCAGTGCCTTTCGGCTTCGTTAAGAGGTGTTTTACACCCTTTAAAACGTTTCTTGAGCGAGAAAGTTGACGATAGCTAGGTAAGGCATGTCGTACACACGGCTATACGATACCAGTATGACATGGCCTCGCTCGCCATAGATTGCCCATACAATGAGAGATCCGCACAAATTGGATTTGTATAGACTTTAGAGTGATTGAGATTTCTGTTGAGACCAGCACTAAGAAAACACTAGGTATGTTTAATGTGGCGTTGCTTGTTAAGAAAAATATGAATCAATATATCAAACTTGGAACAATTTATTTAAGTTCTGTGTTGTTCCCGTATGCACAGATCTAAGTACTTACAAGTAAAAAGGTGATGTCATGGGCGAATAGAACGATGCATACTATTGCATGGACGTTGGCAAACTTTAGAACATCCCATCAGATTTTTATGCTACAAAGAACATTGACAATGCCTAGTGCATTGCAATTTTCTTCTTACCATTTTTAGCTAAGCTGAATGTACTTTTTTCTAGGGATGCTGTTGTATCGATACTTTAAATTGATACATAATCCAAGTATAATATCGTTCTTATTGATCGCTCGAAGATTTTAGGCAAAATACCAATTAAGAATTCTTTTGTAGTATTTCTGTGTTCTCCTTTTCGTGTTTATATTAAAAAGTTTAATGAACTGTTTCATGTAAATTATGACAATTTGGTACTATAAAAACCATTCATATCGATACCGGTACTTCTGCATTCATACAAGGATTGTATCGTATTCGTTGGTATCGATCCAAAATAGCGGAGCATCACATCAAGTGTATCGAAATTGTAAAGTATTGTTTCGTATCGGATCGCACATCACTAGTTCTGCCCTATAAGCTTTTAGTATCTTTCTATGTAAGCCTGTTTGATGACGTAAAGGGAAATGCCCATTTGATGAAGAGGTTTTGGCCAAGTGACGCCCATGAAAGAAACCAACTATAGACACTAAGGTTGACATCACAGATCAAGAAAAAAACACTATTTTGTACATAGAACTCGGTTGGACTATTATAAATCAGCAATAAGAATTGGAGGTTAGAGAAAAAACATACTTATAGTTTTCTGATTTTTTTATTCGTTCTCATTTAAATAAGATTTTTTTGAATTCATGCACGTCATCTAAGAATTGGGCTGGGGGATTTATATTTGATTGAAACCTTGCCCAGCCCAAGAACCACACAATTGTCATCACGTGGGCACAACAGCCTACTGTCCTCCGACCAGATATACAATTGCAACAATATTGCCGTATTGCTTCTATTCCAGTTTCGTAATTTTTAATAATAATCGTAAGCAAAGTCGTCGGAAAATCAAATAGAAAAACGCAGGAGAAAAAAACCACGAGTCGCAAGCGAACAACAAACCAAACAGCAATGCTATATTACTATACTCTTTGCAGCAATGTGAAATGTCAATACCAATCAGTTGTCAAAAACAAAATGTCAATTACTATTGTAGGGATGTCGAAATGAGATCGATTTATCGAAGAATCGATTATCGATTATTTAATTAAATAAATCTGGAAACGAGGCATCGGTTCATTATATCGTATTTAAAAGCCCAAAAACGGACAATCATTTTTTGTCTTTAATGTAAATAACAAAAGCGAAAAAACTACATAAGAAAAAAAAATATTTTCCGACAATCGATTTTTGGTAACCGTTTTTAGCTTATCGATTTTTTTAGGAAAAGGTGCATCTCTACTTCGACAGGATTTACTAACGACCGGAAGTGTCAGATGACGCAATAAACGATTAAGTTTCTTAATTAATTCTGCTTTTAATTCCGGAGGTTTCATTACAAATAAGTAATAGCAATATTTTAGTTACTAAATGGATTATTTTTCTGTACTTTCCACATTGGTGGGCAAAACATGGCCAAGATTGGGCGTTTCCCTTTTCCAAAGCAATATGGTCGTATCGCAATATCGCCATCCATATTTAGATGGCGTCCATAAATCCATGAAATTGATGGCTTATTAAAATTTTATTTTTAGAAACAGATGGCGTATTGTGGGTATTTACGACGATTTGATTGTTTGTGCAATTCTACTATTGTTTGTGCTATTTGGTGAATGATGGCTAACGCCCGCTTTCACTAATATTAAGCAATACTTAAACAAATGCCTAAATAAAAGGGCGGTTAGGTTTTTCACTTTCATAATTAAATCAAGCGTTGAAAATCCCACAGCATGTTTTCTTTTAGGCATTAATTTAAGTGTCACCTAGAGCTAGTGAGCACGAGCATTAAACATATGAAAATAATAAAATGCTACTACGCATGGTTCATGAAATACCAAAAAGATATTGAAAGAAGAAAATCAAACGTATGAAGAAAGAAAGGAACTTGTATCTTTTTTTTTTTTGATACATCGTTTACCCAATCCACCTTCAATTACTTTAATCTTACTTGAAACTAGTACGTACGTAAGATGTAATTGAAATTTTATTAACATTAAACTTTCAGTTACATGAATCTAATAACATTATCAGGAAGTTTCTGGAGTTTAAAAGCAATCAATGCTCTTACAATTCTGGACGACGAAAATAAGTTTTATAGCTTTCTTTTTAATAAAACAATAAAATAACAATTAGAGGACACACAGTAAAATAGGTAAATAATACAGAATTATAAAATCATACTTAAATATGAAAACTGCAATGAATATTCTGTAATCGGACCCCACACTGGGTAGGTTACCTACTAGGTACTTACATGAATCTAATAATTTGAAAATTGTTAGAAGATCACTTGGCACTATCAAATTTACACACAAATTTTAAATCGGAACCACATTCGCATAGCCGATCGAACCGAATTTCAAGTTTAACAAAACTTCGACAGGTGCCCGGAAATGAAAGTAAGAAATACTAAACTTGGAAGGCTTCAAACATATCGAATGTTTCTCTTCGCAAACTATCAAATTATAGTAATGCTGACTCTTCTTTGAATGATTCTTAGCGTATCGGTGGCAATCTAAATTGAATCAGCCCAAAATTTTGCGATGAGTTTGGCATTTTCAGAAGCGTCCACCAGCTCCTGTAATGAATCATTACCTACTTCAGGCCATGTTTTTTCAGTAAGGTGCTTTTGAGTCATTGATTTTAATACAGCAGTTTTAAAAAGTCACGAGTATCTATCGATTGCTGGTGGGTCTTAACGATGCATCCCAACGCAGCAAACTGGGTCATATTTAGCAATAGAATCATATAAATATAAAAAAAACCAGAAAAGTATTGGCACTAGCTTATGCCACCGGCTTCGCCCGCGTTTTGTTTGATCATTGTCCCACGGAATCGTACTACCGGGCTAAAAATACTCAACATATATCCCATGTGCTATTCCAGACTATCCCTGAGCCAAATTTCAGTCAGATCCATTCAGTAGTTTTTGCGTTAAAGGGTAACAAACATCTACATATTATTATCAAGATATCCATACATCCTCACTTTCGCATTTACAACATTAGTATGAGAATGTCACTTCACAGCAATGCCCAGATTCTACATCACTTTTGCCATGATAGATACGAAGGACATCAGAATATTCATTGCAATTAATATGAAGATGGAAATGGACATGAGCTCACTTTGACGATGGTGCCGACCTGGTTGTCGTGAGCTTCAGGCGGCCGGTCGATGGGCGCGCGAGGTTCCTTGTTGTCCGCGTCGACGGGGGCGCCTAGCAGCCGCTCCTTCATCTCGTGGATGTAGGGGCAACGCTGCATCGCGATGTAGAACTCGCGGACGCGCACCTGCGGACAATATTTTTTTTATTTAGTGGAAGTATAGAAGCCAAAAGCACGTTAAGCCGAGCCCGGCTGTCATTTGTAGATCTTTGACAGTTGTTACAAGTAGTCAATGGCCCAAAAGTCTGACAACCAGTCTTACCGAGGGGTAACGAATAACCCACTACTATCTAGGTTGTGAAGGTCAGATAGGCTAAAAAACTGCTCAAATAACCTTCAGAAACATTTAAATCAATATGCATCAATTTTGGTTTATGAAATCCTGACATAGGTATTATCCGCAAATTAAAATTGCACTGCAATCTTCGTTTTAAATAAAGTATTGAGTTACCTACTATGCATCTATGTATAAAAAGAATGCGTAGAATATAACCAGTAACTGTAATATAATATCCCTGTATGCATAATGGAATAAAAGCACCGCCTACCGGCTAAGTGATTCGATTAATCATCCCACAAGTGTAATACATTATCTTCATGCAAAGATTTAAATTGTATAAATGTGCCCTCACTTAGGTCGCGTGAAAGGTGTACACTGACGAGAGTGAGCTCACATATCCCGCAGAGACCGATAGATACGATTTTCTTTACGAGTAAGCGAGATAATACTATTAAAATGTCAACGAAACAGAAACACGATCAATTTTCGACGTGTCAAGGTGATTCTAGCGACTTAATTCTTTGTCTTTATGCATATGCTCTTCATTTTGTATTTTTTCCATCTCGTTTCTAAGTAGTTTCTTAAAGGATAGTTTAACTTCTTATATTTTATGCAGTGCTAGCACCCTATTAGCCCGGCCCCGCCAAGTTTTATTCCAATTAGCTTTCAATTTACTTGCTTTAATGCAATTTGTGGCTGCACCAACTTCGTCCGGAACAGACACAACTATGATTAAGTCCGGTGTAATCAGACTTGAATAAGTAAGGAGTATCAACAAAATCTTTAGATTAACTTTTAGTTTTTTGTCAGTGTGTAACTCACGTGTACCTTTGATATTCCTTTGTTTTAATAAGTTGGTAACAGTCCTTTTGTTAGACGTAGAATAACCATAAAGCCAAACAAGGTCTTTTAATAACGGATGTTCTTCAATTTTATTATCATTAACACTGAAAACGGTATATTCACCATGTTTAATATTTGTTTTGAGTTCCCGGTATTTCGGCGCTGTTGTGAGCAACATAAATATTGAGTTTTCAGTGGTAGTGTTAGTGACCATGTCAGTTTAAAAACTTTACTTTTATTGTTTATACTTTTTTTTTTAAATCATCAAATGTCTTCTCCCGCTCTGGTTGGAGCGGAAGGTAGTGTCAGACTTGTACCGACTAAAACCCATCCATGTTCCTTCTTAGCCCTTTGTGTTCCAGGGCCACGGTATCTCTTTCGAACAGTCCCGCAGCCCTGGCAGGCATCGGCCCTCTCGGACCCCTTCCGATTTGCTGACATCTCCTTGAGGCGCGCGTGGAACATGAATACTCCATTGGGGAAGTCACGTAAATCACCACCAACACATTACTCTACCCAGTTTTGTGTCTATTCAGGATGACTGTTAAGACTCGTATCGTATTATCATCTAAGTCTTAACCGCAATAAGCGATCCTTAGCAAGTTACCTATCCAAATTGAACCGTTCAAGGTTAATTAAATTCTCCATACGGATACAAAGTTCATAGCCTGGCCGCCATGGGAATGAATATGCCTCCCATATTCAAGTGCTAATGTCTACGCCTCACGAATTACACCCTGTATATGGAGTGAAGACGTGCGCTGAATACGAATTAGGTTCTTGTGTAACCTATGGCAATTCTCTCTATGGTGACTGACGTCAGAAAATTGATGGATCGTGCTCACCTGGGTTTATTTTATTGTTTTGTTTTTTTTATAATTTGCATGACGACAGAAAAGAGAAAGACCAAAGAAAAGATGGATGGATTGTGTGAGAACGAGAAAAATGAGTAAATCATAGAGTGACGAGGAAACAGAATGGAAGAAAAAGACGTGTTGTGCCGACCCCGAATAACACGTCCCGTGTTATTTGTGGGTTTAGGAAGATGATGACAGAAAAGTGCTGGTGGCCTATTTATAGTATCTGCCTACTACAGACACTTTATACTCACACTTATCATCCATATTCATACTTTTATTGGTTTTACATTAGCATTTTACCAATAGTTTCATTTTTATAAATACCATTTTCTTTAAATCCTTTGTTGTGACATGTTTACTTCAAATTTGTCAGCTGTCATTTACTTTTATTTGTGATTGTTACCAGCCAAATTCTCTATGAAGGTTTCATTTAGCTTATATATTACTAAAAATGATTCAATTCGTGAGTTCAATTATTGTATTTTATAGATTTGCTGTGTAAAGATATTCTGAGTTATATTTATAAAAATATTATGCGCAAGGTTTTTAACCAATTGTTACTGGCTGTTTTGAATACTGGCAGGTTGCGACTTACTAGAGCGCAGCAGTTTTGAATCTGAGAAATAAATTAGAAAAAGAAACGTAGGATCAGGGTTGGAAGACAGTTTTTCGGATAGCACTGGGAGAGTCAAGAGACAGTCAAGCTTAAGTTAAGGAGAGTCTAAATCTGAATCTGACGAGTCACTGCTGTCCAGGAGATCTCACTACAGACTTCTGGGACCTCTACTACTGGTCTTCAGAAGCTGATCTAAGTTCCTGACTTTTACTGCGGATCATCAAAAGCTGAACTTTGTTCCTGAATACTGCTGTGGATCTTTGGAAGCTATACTGCGTTCCTGAGTGCTACTGCAATCTTCTGAAGCAGTTCTGCATTACTGAGTGCTACTGCAATCTTCTGAAGCAGTTCTGCATTACTGAGTGCTCATCTCGCCTCATCATACTGTTCTGACAATCGGGTTGGTTGTCGGATCTCGCGTCTTCTGTTGAGTTGGTCTTGATTTTTTACAGTTTGCCTTTTAAAGACGTTAAGTGTGATTGATAAGCAGGTTTTTAATAATTTATTGTATTTTTCATGTCATTTAATAATATATTCATTTTCCCCTTCTAACTTTTTTAATGTATACAAGTCTGCTTATTTCCTTTTATCTATAGGAACAAGCAAGTTTGTTACACTACTATGACGTTTTAAAATATTAATGTTTTACCCCTTTTCAAGTGTGGGAAACAGATGGCGCTAGACATCCTGTATAGCTCCGTCTATTTCCCACACTAGAATAAGAGTTAAACAAGGTAGGCGAGCTGATCAGAGCAATGTGCGCATGCCATGTACGATACATGGCTCGTACAACCAGTGTCATTCATTTAGTTTTAGAGATACCTACTGTTATACTATTCTGCCTAAAAAACTGGCTAAGGAAATTCTCACACGACACCGCTCATCCGCGCGGTTGGGCGGTGAACCGGATCTCACGTCGCATTGGCTTCTATGAAATTCGTTCATGACTAACACACGTACACGGCAAATCCGCGCCGACGAGTGGCACTCACCGCCTCTCCGCGCGGCGCACCGCCTTAATATAAATTTTCGCCGCATCCGCCCGTCCGCGCGGACGAGTTGTTTCGTGTGAGAATCGCCTTAGAAAACTTCTATTACCGCACCTATTCACAGCTATTATGTTATTTTTTGAGCCCAGCGAACTGTCTGTCTAACCTACTTCTAAACTGTCAAGTTGCAAGATTTATGAAAATACCCAAGAATAGGTTAACAAGTAGACAAAAGTGTTTATCAGAAAAAGCCAATTGTTCGTGTGAGAAGAAGTCAAGTCAATAGAGTTATTGCGAAAGGTGTGACCCACATGGACACACACAAGTTTGTGATTAATGGTTGCTTGTTAACCTGATGGTTGGTGCATTAGTTTCACACTACAGCTCAATTATGATTTTTTAATCTTTAAACTTTTCATAAAAGTAGAACTTTCTACGTTTTTTAGCAGTCGCGGCTTCAGAGGTCATATTGGTGAAATTTATTTTATGGCCAATGCTTTGCGATTATGATGGTAAAATCATTTTTGATTTATTCTTCGTTCGTCCTAAAGTTTTGTCTCACATTCCAAAAAAATCTTAGTTTGTCCCATATCACTGAAGTCCAGCTTCGTCCCAAATTACAAGTAGGTACTTCAAAAGTACAGTCAACGAAAAAATATACTTATACTAACTGGGTTTTAGACGTCAGATTTGCTGTTGCTCCATGTAAAATATTCACCAGCATTCGGTAAGACTGGAAGCCGACCCCCACACAGTTGTCAAAATTGTCAAATTATAACTTACTTTAATATCTACATTTATGATCAACATTCTTAAGCTCACGACCCCTTCCAAACCAATGCGTTGGCCTTTCCGCTCAAGCTGTTCTTCTCCTAATTACACCCTTTTCCTTCAGGTCCAATCGACAAATCTTTATATTTTTTCAGGCGAGAACGAGGTCAAGAGCGGTCCCAATTATTTTAGAAGGTAATTTTCAAAAGTCAGTAACCTTAAACAAGATGTAAACGGAGAGTCCGTTTGCATCTTGTTTAAGGTTACTGACTCACGACGTCGTCAACAAAACACTCTGTACACGAAATTAAGTAACTCTACGCAAAAATTATTGCTGGGAAACAACTTTTCTATTGGGATGAAAAATCACGTATTATGATAAGAATCACAATCAAAACATTCTGTTAATGAATGCATTCATTCTAGGGGGTCATGGTGGTATTTTAAATAAAGTAATAACATTTAATACACAGGCTTAAAAAAATATTTGAAAAAGTCGGACATATGACCCCAATATCTCAGTAACTTTTTTTTTGTTGTTTTTTTTCATTATTCAAAGAAACACTTTTATACTTATTGACAAATCGTAAACATACCACACAAACCATCGTGGGTTTAACAGTAACTAGGTTCCCAGGTATGTTCTAGACCCTTATAGAACAAAATTTTATTTCATTTATTTATAACAGCTTAAAACTATCCTTACAGGGTTTACCATAATGCAACAGTTCAGAACTTAAACCAATTACACTTTTCATTATTCAATTATTATAATGATGAATAAAACTAAAAAAAAAATACATATATAAACACAAACATACTTTATAATAATATAGTAATACCCTTGCGAATTCACTCGAACATCATGTAAACACATCAATCTGTGTTTGAGTCGTTGATGGTACGTAATGCACTGGTAAGGGGTGCCTTGCCAAGAAGGTTAGTTCTGGCTGTAGGTAACAGTACCAGTGGCGAGCTGAAATGATGGGTAGAACCACCTGCCTTAGAACCTGAAGTTCCTTCCGATTACGAACTAATGCAACGTAGATTAAAAAAAATGTTTGTTAATTTCTACCCTACACTCAATACAGTGTTAACAATACAAGTATGATAATCAGTTGATGATTATCAATCATCGACATTGACACCAGTATTGATTATTATTTATTATCATGATATAATTATTATAAAACTCGTGATAATCACTAGTACAGTCGGCCCCAAAAGATGTAAACACGGACAAGGAACCATTTATTGTCTACAACCATTATTCCATAATTGTGTAGACAATGTACAGCTACAAAACACAGTAAACAATTAATTTCACCAAAACCACCTCAGAAATAGATTCGGGGGTGCGGACTAGGTAAAGAAAACGACATTCTATTTTGTCCGTCAGACAGGTAATACAAAAATATTAGACACTTATTTTTGTTTTATCAAAATATCAAAAAAATACTTAGTTAAAACTCATTAAAGTTGGAGAGTAGTAGGGGCTCACTACGTCACAAGTAGGTATAAAACTTACCTACATGTCACGTCATGCGAACTCAATATATCTCCGTAATTTTATGACCACGTGAAAAAAGAAAAAATACGTGTCCAATACTTTTCAATACACTACCAGACGGAAAAAGAAAAAAAAAAGTTGATCATCCCCTATTCCATTATACATAATGTTGTACCTAGGCAGGCATAGACATGTGTCTATATACTCTAGTAACTGTCAACTGTGGCATTGCATCGCAGGTGCTCATTTACCATTAAAGTGTGAAAATCACACCTGTCTGGGCACAATCGACCTATAAACTGCATGAAGTATGAAGGAATATTAACAAAGATGGCTACCGGCTTGAACAGATGTTATATGCCGTTCCAATGCCTTTATTGAAAGTAGGTTACTATGACTAGTAGGCGTTTGCGTAGGAACTTGTTTCTATAATGCAGTTTGAATTTTTTAAACCGGATATTATGTTCGTTGTTGTTTTTCATATTTAATTAAACATTTGATTTTGGTAATATCTGCTGTTTTATTGGTAGAAAGGTCCCTATTTGTGGTATAATGATTAAATCAAAGCCTCCTCGTTGGTCGCAATCGACTAATGAAGTCACGGGTACCTTACCGGTTCAAATTGTAATTGAGTTTTTCCATTAGAAATTCCTCAGTAGCAGCCACGATGTCCAGATTTGTGCCCGGTTGATGGCAATAGGCTCGCTCCTATTATATGGGACTTAACCATAACTAGCAAAAAGTGGGTTTACTATTAGATACACCTCTGCCCAATTCTTAAGGGACTACATGCGTGATGCTATGTGTATGTAGTTACCTAACCTTCCTTTCCTACTTCGTGTCAAGTTTTGGGCAAACCATTCACTCGCCCGACCAGGACAAGATGTAAATGAGTGACTGCTCTTATCGGGAACAATAAGATGTTTCTGACAAGAGGATGTCTTGTCAAAAGCTGCATGAAACGTTTTCATGTGTCAACGAACCGCGGGAAATTTGACAGTTAGTACGACTGACAGACGTCACGGAATAATTCTTCTTATATCTACTTTTAGCAAAACTGTGTAAAAGCAAGAATAAATTAACAATAAATCTGTGTCTGTCATCAACTATGCATATGGAATTGAAATGTGAAACCTAAATGCATATTTCATATTTACGAGGTATAAATATTATATTTTATTTATACCTCATAAATATGAAATATTATAATTTTCTGTTAACAACAGAACCGGCTGCGGCTGTAACATTACCGACTAAAGGATTCGTTTAATAACCAATGAGGTTTTATTTACAATAATTAAAAAAACATCGATACTTTTTTTTGCAAATAAAATTGTTTTCTCATTTAAAAATAGAACTCAAGCTTAAACCATAGCCTACTCACAAATAAAGAAAGTGACCAATTAACATCCACGTTTCGACTTCCAAGGAAGTCAATTAAAAATCCACAGAGTAGCAAATTAAAAAGAAACAAACAGTGCATTTCTAACTATGCCACATCATGGGAATTAATTCTGGCCTCGCGGCTCGGAAAGCTGGCTGAATGCAGAATGTTTTTTGCCGAGTGAAACCACCATTATGTGGGGAAAATACTCGTAGCTATGTGTGTGGTGTGGAGCCAGTCTGACCATATCTGGCTGAATTGTGTCTATGTGTGACAAATGTATTGAGAGAAAAAGTAATATATACAGCCTGATGTAGGTAACAGGATAAGTTTGGAATTGATTTGTTAGCGTTAAGTTGACGTGTTGAAAGTTGTGCGTATGTGTGTGGTAAGAAAAATAATGAGAGAGAGATTTAAATGTTGGCAATGTTGTTGCGGGAAAAATATTTAGGTATAATTAAGTACTTTTACTAGCCCGTATTTACTCACTCTGCCGGTTTCCCAGCAGCGGGTTATAAATATTTTGTATAGCTTGACATAGTAACAATACCGTTATGTTTTCCAATTTCAAAAGAAGGTAAACAGTGGCCATAACCGGCACATAGTTAAATGTATGTAAAATTAAGTTTTTACAACTCCCAAAAGAAGAGTTCCGAAAATCGAGTGTATATGCACATAGGTATAATTGAACTGATGATGCTCAAATATCAGATAGAAAATCTAGTTGCCTAAATTAACACTCATAAAATAACATTCATTTATGTTCAGACAACTTTGGCCCATAGAAAAAATAATTATGTGACAACAGTAAGTGATCATGTATAGGTACCTAATGCACTGCATAAGGACGACGTATACAATCGATATAACAAAACGGGGTCAGCAGGTCAATGGACTTCGCAAACTACTCACATAGCGTGAAATTAAGTTAATGGCTATTTGTTTGTTTAGACAACTGTTGTTTTCACTCCGTGGTCAACCTGCTTTCAATAGAGCTGTTTCGTGTGTTATATGAAAGAATGCATCAACATCTGCCTAGCCTGTTCCCAACTGTGTTGGAGTCGGCTTCCAGTCTAACCGGATGCAGCTGAATACCAGTATTTTACATGGAGCGACTGCCTATCTGACCTCCACAACCCAGTTAGTATGGGAGTACTCTTTTTCAAGAATAAATGATCTCGTCGGCGAATGATGATTAAGTTCCTCTATGTAGGAAGCACAAACAACATGAAAACTACATGTTTGTTCATCGAACATCTAATCTTGTCACGGGTCTTAAATGGTTGTTATTATTGTTTAATAATATAACTAGGTAGTTGACAGTGTGGCAGGTAAAATAAGGCACATATTTTGAGTGAATCTAGTACCTATTCGATACTAAATTAATAATAACAGGATCAAACTTTTTAGATCAACAAACCTTTTTTCATGTTCCAGAGTTGGTTCCATAGTAAAAGTTGGTTGGTTATTTACGTGAGTAAGTACGACACACTCTTAAAATGTGTCCCTTTTTCATCTGCCACACTTATACACGGTGTAAATCACCTCATCACGAAGCCGTCAACCAAGCATTCTGTACATGAAACTAAGTAACTTTACGCAAAAATTATTGCTGGGAAAAGACTTTTTTTTTGGGGGTGTAAAATCATGTTTTGTGGTAGAACTCAATGTAACGCACTCAAAACATTGTGCTGATGGACGGATTGAATAGTACGGTGGTTGTGGAGGTGTTTAAAGTAAAAATCTTACATGAAAAACTTGTATTTAAAAAAATACTTGTCAAAAAGTTGGAACTTTGACTCCTAATATCTCCGTAACTAGAAGGTTCCCAGGTATGGTGTAGAACAAAAAAATGATCGCAATGACAGGGAGAACCAGTGCCTTTCGGCTTCGTTAAGAGGTGTTTTACACCCTTTATAGCCTTCTAAATATAATCCAATTTAAAGCCCCTCGCCCACGGCGACTTTTCGTAACGATGCTGACACGCGTTTTGTAAACGCGCTTCTGCATCGCTTCTATCGCGCATTAGTCGCGTTTGCAACGTGCAACAAACGTGATGGAAACGCGCGGCTGTATCGATACATATGCGCGACAGCATCACTAATGTATCGATGCAAACCTATTTGGGTACTATGTAACCTTTTTTTTTCAGCTGGTTACGTTTACGTTAAAGAAGCACCAGCGCAGAGAGCAGCGATGGCCCAGTGGTAGCAGCCCCGAATTACGAGCAGTAAGTCCTAGGTTCGAACCCAGGCAGGCGCATTACTTTGTGTAATTTATTTCATCACCGTTGCTCTCAAAACGGTGAAGGAAAACATCATGAGGAAACCGGCATGTCCTAGAACTAAAAAATCGAAGACATGTGACATCTACCAACCCACACTGGGCCCGCGTGGTGGATTACAGCCCACTCCCCTCTCATAGAGAAGAGGTCTGCATCCCAGCAGTGGGAACAATATAGGCTGATGATGAAAGAAGCACCAAACAGAACGTAACCAATATTATCTAGACTGAGTCCATCTTTCAACTGTAGCGTTCACAGGCGGCGGCGCTTTCACATTTCTGTGTTGATGCTGAATCACGTTTGCATCGCAATAGTAGCGATACAGAATCTGGATGGAAGTACACAGCCAGCGCCAGCATCGCGGCTGTATCGATACACATGTGCGACAGCTTCGCTATTGCACCGCTACTACAAAAAGTCGCCGTGGGCGAGGCCTCTAAGAGCCTGGGTATTGACAGCAATAAATGGCAAGATCCTAGCTAATAAATCTTGATCCTCACGAGGAACCAGGGCAAGGCCCTAGTATAACTACACGAAATCTGACACCACATCGTCCGCACTGATAGTTTATGATCCAAATCAAACTGGCATCCGTCAAGGCTGAGGAATTTGATCCAGCCATATTGCTCTAAAGACTTGGCCTAATTTGCCTCGATGGTAACATCGACGTCCCCGGGGAATAAACCGGTAACCGCAAAAATCAAATTTTACAGGAAAAATGATTTAGTGTTTTTCGGGTATATCTCTTCAACAAAACGTAATTATGACAACATTGTTATGTTATGGAAAAGTTAATTTTTACCCGAAAAGTTTATAGTATTAAGTGTAACTATTAAATATACATAGAATTAGTTATTCACCAAAATACACATTACCGAAAATAGTTGCATAAAATGTTTAGGGTATTTATATCTTAGGATCGTGACTTATCAATATTATTCCTGTAATGTTTACTTACCGAATTATTCTTGTAAATTTCTTAAAAATCATAGGCATAATATTGCTTTACTGGATTATTAAACGTGTTTTTTCGTTACAGAGAAAGATTGTAATGTTCAGTTACCGACTTATTATGGTAAAATTTTTAATAACCATAAAAGGGTAAAGTAGTGTAACCCGTATTTTATATAAAATAAATTTGTCATCGGTATCTTCGAGGAAATAATTAAAGAAAACTCACAAAATTTATTAAAATTACAACGTTTATTGGAAACAAAGTTTTCATAGAGTTGTAATCTCTATGAAAACTTTGTTTCCGATAATCAGTCAATCACAAAAATCAAAAACACACACAAATCAAACAAGAAAATCAGACAAATCAGTAAAAGTATAAAAAAGTAGCCAAGTAAAAACATTAAAAACTAATCGGTATTATCATTGGCATCATCATTATCATCGCTATCATCACTATTTTCTTCTACAGAAGTTAAGGATTCATAAAATGCGTGGTAATACCGTGGAATCGCTCCACTATTGCACAAAGACAGTAAATCTGTATGCAACCATTGCTTATAGGAAGAGGCTGATGATAAGCACGTTTCAATACAGTATCTTCTATCAAAGCGTCTGTCTTAGGTTTTCGCTCACGTCGTTTGGTTTTTATTGAACCCTGTTCCAACATTCTATGCATCCACGATGTAAAATTGAAATAACTTAAAGTTAAGTATTGATTAAAGAATCTTCAAAATTTAGTTTAAACAATTTCTTTAAAATAACATAGATTTGGGCAATACAATATGAAAATACAATGATGAAAATGAAAAATAATGCCTGAATAGCTGGCTGGCCACAGAAAAAAAAAACAAAATAGGCGGGAAACGTTGTTGATTTATGTAAAATAAAATTTACTAATTTTTCTTTGGCTAATTCATGTTTGTATTTTATTTTCCTTGTATTCGTAATGAAAAGCAGTGTTTACCTCGGGTTAAAGACTTATTTAGTCCCTCGAACTATTGGCACCCGAACGAATAGTTCGCCTGCGCCAATAGTTCGAGGGATTAAATAAGTTACTTTCACCCCTAGTGTAACAATGTACTATATTTCTCATGTTCCTTTCAATACAGGCATGCATCGAGTCTCCCTCGTTCTGGCTATGTCCAGTCTCGAAAAATCTGTGCGTTATAGATAAATTTAAAGATTTTGCTGCATACGCATATAAGGCAAAAATGAACCTGTTCTTATTTGGGCCGTAACAACCATCCGAATTAAAATATATCTTGTTAACACCGCGCTCCTGTTCACTCTTTAAGAATTGCAACAAACAACTCCCAATTTCTATGCAGCCTCGTTTTGCGATTTGGTAATGCTACACGTAGCAATACCCTTTTTTACGTAGGGCGTCAATAATAAAATTGTACACAGGCATTTTCCACTATAAACGCAAGTACCCTGACTTGCGTTTATAGTGGAAAATGCCTACAGCAGATTGTGGAATACTTAACACTTTTTGCAGGTCAAAGATAGCAATCGTGCTATCGTTTTTGTCAATTGTTATTTTTTCTTTTAATTTGCCGAATTCTCTCTTTTCTATTTAAATGACGTCTATAGCTTTCTCCTAAAGACTCTTTCTCTGGTGGACTTGCTTGCTCATATACAAAACATGTAGAACATTAATCTTTTTTAGGCTTAAAAAATGAGTAGTTAGATTTTATGTTAAAAATGGTTTCATATTGACGTTTTGTCGCCATCGTAACTTCAACATAATTTTGCTGTGGAATGGAAACCACTCAGTGTACAAACGATGCATTTTTGATATGTTGAGGTCTTGTGACAAATATTCTGAAGTTGAACTTTTTCTTGTGTAATGAGACTCTACTTTAGGAAATAATGAAATATTGTTCTCAACACTCGATTCCGTGCTGGAGCTCATTTTTCGATGTCTATTGGTGTGCTTACCTCTTAAGTCTGTAATACCTTCGTCTAATTTAAATAGGTAGGTATAAATTTATGTCCCGGATGATAACTGTAATAGTGCATTACCGAAAATGTCTACCACAAAATTTACGATAATAAACCTGTAATCGCGTTAACCAGAAACTTTGCTGAAATATTTTACAGTAATATTACTTTACCGAAATGTAGCCATAGAATTTAATTTGTAATAATGTATTTCGTTATTTTTCTAGTAAATAAAAAATAGAAAATTTCCAAAGAACAAAAGTGTTATAAGGAAAACCGTTGGAAATTACCGCAGAAAAAATTTGAAAAAAATTGCGTTGGTGTATCCCGACCCATAGATACCGAAAATGAAATAACAGTAAAAAGTCAGTAATAGTATAATACAGGTTTATTCCTTGGGGGCGTCGACATGTAAACATTCATTTAACAGTTGTTTTTGTAATGGGAGACGAGTCTTTATTAATCATAATAGTTTTTTGATAGTTGATGTCATAATCAGATTAGTGAATCCGGTGTGGTATTTAAATCTAATACCTAAGGTTTACTACCGACGCCCCCTGCTTCGCTCGTTTTTTTACGATTTACATAAACCTTTCGAAAAAATCTTCTTTTTTTTTAACTTGTTTGCAGTTTCCACTACTTTTGATAGTGGAACACTGCATCCAAGCTCTGGAAAAGCATTATTGATGCAGAAATTCAAAAGTTTCATCGGAGAATTTACGTTAACATCTTTCATGTCTGCACTTGCCTTTGCAGCCAAGATAAGTTTTTGATTAATGGCATTAAACATCAGTCTCCAATTATCATTCATTTATGTTCTAATTTAATGCATTGTATTATATTGTTGTAAATACTATAGAAATATTTGTCTATCAAAGGGTAGGTACCTTATTTTAAAACTTATTTTCATTATTCTTACAATAAGGAAGGATCAAAATGCATAGACACTTTGTGAAAAACTCACAGGAAATTTTATGAACATTTTTACGAAATAGCTGTAGTAGGTAAGTTAATGTCCGCAAAATGGTTAATTTCGTATTAGGTCGGAAAATGGGCACGTGAATCAAAGAAATAAGATACCTTAATTTAAATTGCCATATTACTTATTTAAAAGCCTCATGCAGACGACTTAAATTAAACTGAAGGAAATTTCAAAGAAAAACTACAATCTTAAAAATGTGAAATACAAGAAAAATATTTCAAAGAAATCTCTCTCAAAAAAATATAGTCTACTGCTCACTGCTATCTTCATTAAAGCTTTGCAAGACAAAATAATATTTTAGAATACCTAGGTTCCTAGCTCCAACATACTAGCTACATAGTAATTGCTTATTTATGTAAATGAAGGAGCACTTAATTGTGCCAATTTACATTTTAAGGAAGACTTTTTTGCTATCTCTTTTGCACAGTAAAAGCAGCGCTAAAAGTCTTTGGAAAGACTCGTTGAACTTAAACACTAGAATATGCCAAAGAAGTAGAAATAAGACAAGGTATAGACCATGAAAATAGAACGGTTATAGAATGAGATTGAACTGTTAACACAATAACAGATGTGTTTCGGAATTTTTATTAATAGTTTAATGTTGTTTCTATAATCGATTGTAAACTGTTAAAAACTGTTAGCCACAATGTTTTATCGCTGCCCCATGTAAACGTAAACCTAGTAAACGTTTCACTGTTTAATTTTGTTTTTATTTGTGGAATCATAATTTATTCATTTTATTTATTTATAACACCTTGAACTACCCTTACAGGGTTTACCATAATGCTAAACTTAAACTAATTAAACTATATACTTAGAATTACAAAAATTATAACAATACAAAATAACAGCATTATTCAATTATTACATAATGCAACCATCTATCTATATTAATATGAGCTGCGTTGGGAGTTAAACGTTGGAGCCAATTTGACCGTTTAAAAGTGGTAAAAAAAGGACAGCTGAAAAAACTTGGTGCTCATTAATATTTTATGGACTGTAGTTAAGTTTTAGTGATCCTTCGATGACGAAATATCATGATAATAAATCAATATAGGTGTTGAATAATGATTTTCAACACCTATAATTCATTTATCACCCTAAGATTGAACGTCACTTCCACTTTGATAAACTACAATTCCTATTTGTCTATAATTCACTTATAAAGTATCTATATTTTCTCTAGTGGCACCTTTTTTACCTAAACTTAAATTTGTTAACATGAGGATAATGTAGTGGGCTGCAATATTGTTATTACCCAACCTATTTATTATTTTTAAAACTTATATTTTAGCTGTTTATTGTCCCATAATAAATAAAATAAAATAAATATTTGTCAAGTTTCAATTTAATGACAATTGTGGTGGTGATGTAAAAGTCTTAACGTCGAATCTGGCCCTGTGTTACATGGCAAAGTTTCCGGCTTACACACATTAGATTATTCAGATATACAAAACTACCATGTCACTAAATTACTGAAGATTTCAATAGTTCCCCACAACAAAAAAAAAGGATTGTGTGATTTTATGAAACCACGGTAAAAGTGAAACTTTTTTTCACACTATATTTATTTATTTAACACTTCAAGCACATAGTACAGAGGCGGACTTAATGCCATAGGCATTTTCTACCAGTCAACCTTTGGGTGATGCAGAGACAAACAGTGGTAGGTGTATATCTATAAATTATTATACATTGAATTTTAAAACACACTACAAAGGATATATACAATACTATAAAAATATATCAAAATACTATAAATATATATCAAAATATAAATAATAACATAAAAGGACAAACTATAGGGAAAATATTAACGATGTGACGATACTGCTATAGCTTTTTCCGAAAATACTCGCGAACTTTAATTTTGAAAGATAGGCGATTCGTAGCCATTCTGATTTCCTGGGGAATCGCGTTCTACAGAGATATAGATTGGACGAAGAATGATCGGTGAATGAAGTCAGTGCGGTGAGAGGGACATTGAAGAACACGGTTATGCGAAGAGCGCAGACTCCTATTATGGTTGGCACAAATGTATTGAAAGTGAGGAGCGAGGTAGCTAGGGGAAGTGGGAGAAACAAGAAAAGAAAACAAGGTGGTTAGCGCCCTTAGCTCCCTACGCTGACGTATGGGCAACCACTTAAGAAGAGACCGCTGCTCAGAGACATGATCGTATTTACGCAGATTGAAAACGAATCGAATGCAGTTGTTCAGAAGGCGGTCAAGTTTGTCGAGAAGATCTGCATTCAGGTCGAAATAGCACACATCTCCATAATCGATGATAGGGAAAACTAAGGACTGTACAAGCATTGTTTTCGTATTCGATGGTAAAAAGTTTCTCAAACGGTACAGAGCTCGTAACGTAACAGTAACCTTCTGGCTGACACGAGTGACTTGAGTATGCCATTTCATTGTGTTATCAATATGCAAGCTTAGATCCTTTACATCCGTGCTAAAAGGAACGACCGTACCGTCGAAAAGAACTGGTGGCAAGGTTGTACCATCTAACTTATTAAGACTGCGAGAACTCCCAATAATGATCGCTTGACATACTATAGAGATTTGACTAAACATTTTTGGAATAATATTCCATTAAGGGTATAAAACGCGGAGTACGGATAAAGTGAAAGGCGCTCTGACGAGCACCTTTCACTTTAACTTTACTCCGCGGCCGAGCGTCACGCGACATGCAACACACAGACGAAAAAGTTTGAGACGATGTAATAAAAGTTTCACTTTAAAAAAAATTGAAGACTCCTTTTATTTTAAACCATTATTATTTGTTTTGGACTTGACTGACAGTTTAGCACTATGTAGCCTGCATACTCTTGGGTTCCACACTTGCATCACAGTACTTAAGACGGAACCTCTTTGTTACAGTTCTTTTCTTAAGTTTTAAGTGTGCGAACGTCGGAACAATTCGCGGTTCGTTTTATTTGTATTTCTACATCCCAACAGTTGTGAGAAAATAGTCAGAAATGTCTGAATACTCACTAATTGTATGCCTGCTTTCTAAATGGTTGTATTCTGTTACTAATTGATTTGCTTTTTGTAAGCATTTCTGGCGGTCTATTGGTAATTTTTGTATACAGAAGTAGTGTTTCTTATGCAGTGTTAGCAGCAAATCTTATATTAAGTTTGTATGTACTTCGTAAAGTAGACTCTTAGGAAAAAGGTTTAAGAGAAAACAAAAGGAATACAACTGTATTTATTTAAACTACACTATCCCGCTGCATGATAAGTAAATAGTTATTTGTGCAACAAGAGAGCAAAGTCGTTTTTTGCTGCGAGTGCTGATTTTGAGTCCTGAGCAAGCGAGGGATTCAACGATTGAATCACGAGCGTAGCGAGTGATTCTAAAGTTGAATCCTGAGCGTGGCGAAGGATTCAAAGGCACGAGATGCAAAAAACTTTGCTCTCGTGTAACACACATAACTTTTCACTTCAGCAGCGAGAACACTTTAGGAGATTAAATAATAAACAGGAATAGATTGAAATAACTATTTATTGTGAATCAAAATAATTAAACATTGTAGATGATCGCCTCGTCTGTGATAAATCTAAAAAATAAGATAGCAACACCTTCTCCGAAAAACTGCTTGCGCCCTTTGTAAGTCTCCAATCGTTGAAGGCATGGTATGCTTTCAGATATTTCTTGCGAGACTTTTCAGGTAGGAAACTTAATTCTGCATTAATAACTTGTGGTATTAACTCTTCCGGTGTTAAAATACTGTTCTCCTCGCTAGTTTCACTAATATTTTACGATTATTTTAATATTTTTAACATATTCAACTCTTTACGCCAGCCACGAAATTTTATTCCCGCTCTTTTATTTAAATTAAGGCGTGTTCGGAAATAGCAACCATGATATTTTATTATTCAAAATATATTATGTAACATTGTTGAAACTAGAAATAAATATTTACAGGTTGAATATCAGTTTTATTTGCAGTTAATACTTATTTTCGTTTAAATACAACAATAAGTTAAAAATTCAATAAAATACATTAAAAGATATTTTTGCAAAATCTCTTTAGTTAGTACGAAATTCCGAACGTGTTCGGATTCAAAAACGGAACTTCGAAAGGGCTGGTCTTTGTCTCTCTCTTTCTAATGGGCGGGAAAGAGATAGAGTGTGAATGTTTCGAATTGTATGATTAACCCAAGGCTGAATAAGATATTCGGGGCTTTCTGAAAAAAATAATTAAAAAGTTACTTTGTCTCACTGATTTCAGGCAGCAAAACCTACATGTTTGAGCTACTGAAGTGAAAAATACTTTTATATCCCACATAGGACTTACCCATGCTTTTGCATTTTTTTTTGTATCAGCCTACTCTGTCCCACTGCTGTGCAAAGTCTTTCCCCATGGCTTTACAATTTTCCCTAACATTTGCCTTCTCCGACAAATAAGAAAGGATACCTATCCTAACTAATATTATAAATGCGAAAGTAAGTTTGTTTGTTACGCTTTTACGCGAAAACTACTCAACCGCTCATCCTGAAACTTAGTACACATATTTTTGAAGGTATTAGAAGTAACATAGGCTATATATAATCACGCTACGACCAATAGCAGCGAAGCAGCAATGAAAAATGTTGCGAAAGCGGGGAAAATGTGACGCAGACGAAGTTGCGCGGGACAGCTAGTAGTCGATAAAAAAAATTGATACAGTTTTGCTTAATAAATCAATGTCAAGTTCATTCCTAGTAATAATTAATTACATGTCATATTTTCTCAGGCTCTCAGCTTGACTTAAAGCCTAATGTATTATGTTCCTAATTAACTTCAAACAACCAATATTTTCGACAAAACCAGTTAAGTGATTCATGTACTTTATTTCAATTTTATTATCCAACGCAACCATGAACGTGTAGTAAAACAATTTTAAACTTTACGACGGCCATACCTCTCCAAAATAGGCGATTAATATCCGTGGCTTAAAAACTGGGTCAAACGTGAAGGAACTATATTACGGTACAGAAGCCACAGTATAAATATTTAGGATAGGTTTAGAACAGCCTGTTCTATAGCCATCAGCAGTGTGCCAAGAAATATGAATTATGATATACCTACAGCAACTGCTGGAGGCGGTATAAAGAGATCAATGGCAGAGAGTACGCAAAGAGTATTTCATCATCATTCTCTTGCCCTTCATCATCATCAACATCACCTTATATTGTTCCCACTGCTGGGATGCAGGCCTCCTCTCTATGAGAGGGAATGGGCTGTAATCCACCACGCGGGCCCAGTGCGGGTTGGTAGATGTCTCTTGCCCTTATCCCAATTTATTTGGGGTCGGCGCAACATGTCTTCTTCATCCATACTTATCTATTACTTGTCATCTCATGAGACACCTCCTTTCTTGCCATATCATCCTTCACAAAGTTCATCCAACGTTTCTTTGGTCTTCCTCAACTCTTATATCCATCCACATTCATACTCAAAACTTTCCTCTCGACATTTTCCTCATTTCTCCGCATCACATGCCCATACCACGACAACCGATACCGATTACAACACATCTTTTCAGTCACCGGCGCCACTTCCAGACTTCCTCTTATGTACTCATTTCTTATTTTATCCAAAGAGTATTTTATTTTTGTTAAATACAGTGCTACAACTTTTTTTATGATAAAAAGGGATGGTTTGAACTTTAACATTCTCAAATGTCAAATTAATAAAAATATTGATCTTTGAAGCACATAAAAGTAACTCCTTGCTTCATAATATATAAATATCAACAGGTGAACTAGTAGTCATTCATAATGAGTTTCCTAAGAAAAATACGAATCGTCAACTGCTTCAGGCAGTCTCTAATGAAGATCATAAGAAAACCTACGACTAAAAAAATGTTTGATAAAAACATAACATTTATTTCTGAGCAAAAGGTTGAACTTTAACCTTCTCAAAAACGTAATAAAAGTATGGATCATGAAAGCACTTGTAGTCCCCTAATAGAATACATCAAGAGGTAAAGTCCATTACTTAGTGAAAGTGCCTAAAAGCAGTGGATTCGGGAGTCAGAGTGAGATAACGCTATACTTATGACTGAAATGCAGCGCCAACCGTCATTACAATTTTCAGAAGTCCCCTCGTTCTTTCCTAAATTCTGAGCGTAGTATTAGATAACGGTGTCCCCTTGCTTCGGAGGCAGAAATTTCATAGAATTTCGTTTCCCCGAAAATATTTCACATTATGTTTGCTCCTTGAACTTTTATTTCGAATATTTTTGTTTCAACTATTACTTGAATGAAACTAGTTTTACGGAAACACAATTCAATTAATTTTATAATTACATTTTTTTATTTAACAAACTTATTAAACAGTACAGAATATTGTTTGTTTGATGTGTGTTTCCATGGTATTTTATTTCAACGAAATTATTAATCTTAAATTAAAATATTGTCTTCAAAAGCCAATTTGTTGCAAAAGTTAGTCACAGAAACGAATCGCTGCAAAACCGAATCCACGTAGTCTTGACTGCCCTAACCCTAGAGTGTAATTTAAGCCCGCGTAGGCGCGGAGGTGCGTGTGGCGGCACAAGCCAGCAGCAAGCCGAAGCTGCGGCGGTAAACGTTAATATAATCTGCGACAATAAGCTCGCGAGGGACCGCCGGAGCCCCGCAGCACTGGTGCCGTAACAGAAACCATGCCTGTTGCATGCTCGCTTGGATTCTGCATGCTTGCTTGCACGCTGCATGTTACATGCTTGCTGCATGCTGCATGCAACAGGCATGGACACTATTAGTGAGAATAACAAGATTGTTTTCCTGCTTGACAAGAATTTACCTGCATTATTTTTGTGAACGCGGTTTTGTAATTTCATAGGAGGGTGTGCATTTTTCAAAGGTATGAGTTTTAGAAACTGTCACTCGATAATGTTATTCTGGGTAATAAGTTTTGTATTAAATTATTAAACAATATAAGAATGAAGAATATTTGATTTGTTTTTCTATGATATGAATATTCTAACATTAAACATTATTTGAAACAAAAATCAATTATTTGAATTTCTTCAAAGTAAGTATTCTGCGTATTGATTATTGTATGAAATATCATATCTATATGAGAAAAAAAAATTTGAAACGAAATTCCATAAAACAATTAGCTATAAAACAACGCACTACTATCTGATAACACAAGCCCAAGAGAAACTTCGAAAATAGAAAACGTAAACACAATATCACGCACACAACATTAAACAATATTTATGATCAAACTCTGCATTTGAAGAGGTATTAAAGTACACCATAAAGCTTGTACATGAGAGGCTATCACTAAAGAAGCGAATCGCACAATACCAACACCAGTTGCCTATAAATGAAAAAAGTTTATTGACAAAGTACAGTGATAAAAGGCAACGGCATTAGGCTGACCAACGTCATGCGCATAAATCACTTGGAACTTTAGTACAGGCACACCCTAACTCCATACTCGAAGCGGAGACAAATATTTGCACGGCCTTCGGATTGTTTCAAGGATAGACGTGTTAGTGGGCACATGGGCCGTAAACTTTGTAAGTAACAGGTTCCAAGATAGTGGCCAACAGTTGTACAAATATTGGAGGACTGTTCCTTGAAACAGGACAAAGTCATTGGTTGAGATACTGCTAGGTAGGATGAATGATAAGACTTTTATCATGATCATCATCCACAGCCCGGCTTGACTTTAGTTTAAGGATATCCCGAATGTTGCTAGAATAGAGGTAGTTTCAGAAAATCCAATTGCGAAGTTTGGAAAAAAAAACTTAATTAAAATAAAAGTACACCAAGAGGGAAAATCTGTCTTCAGCACCTACCAACGAAGTAAAGTCTATCCGAAAGCGGAGATAACCTATACCTGTTACCGTTTCACAAAAAACAAATAGGTCGTATTCTATATCCGTGCACAAAAAGGGAACCAGTAAACCGAAAACGAAACTAGGTTTTCTTCCACCATGTTGCCACCGCATGTCAATTCATTGAAGCAAGGAAATTAATGTTCTTTACACTCTGCTCCAGAAACGGAGGAACTGCTCCCAATCCTGCTAATCATGTTGCTCTAATTAGTGCAGCGTTCGGATTACACGCGAAGCTGGCAGACAGTGAGATGGGATCCAGTATCTTTTGTTGTTAAGAAAGAATTGGAAGAACATTCTTATTATTTGTTGAGAGAGAAAGGCAAAGATGTGTCTTGCTTTTTTGGAAAGATTTTGAAATGTTTCCAAGAATAGATCATTAAATACAAGTCATCTTAATCCAGCAGATGACTCGTATTTAATTATTTATTCTTGAAAACATTCAAGAAGTTGAAATACAAATTAGGCTAAGAATCAGCAGCTATTGAACGTCACTAATGTAAGACAGTCCCCTAAAACACTCACCCTTCACCACTTTCTAGTATTCTGTATGGCAAGAAGATACACTGTTAAGTAAATTACAAAAATATATAAGTTATTTTCATCATTATTGGCAGCATGTATTCTTCTTCCACACTTCTCTATTACTCATCATCTCCGAAGGCTCCTCCCTTCTAACCATATCATCCTACACAGTCTAATAAACATAAGAAGAGCGCAATATTTACCACAAGCTGTAACTCAATTAAAGTAAATAATGCTGACTGTTCCAACAAAAATAAAAGATTCAGGGCAACAGAGTTCATTTAAAGCCAGGTGGGACGCGGTACAACGGGAATGCTCGGCCTTTTGGCTGGCTCTCAACAAAGGATAGCTAAATGGCTGCGTCAACAGCTGCCACTGATAACGATCGCGGTGGCCAGTAAAAAGCCTGGACACTGATGTGTGATAAGATCAAAAGGTACTAAAGGGCTTTCGCGTTGACGTTTTGTGTGTAAAGGAGAACGAGTTGTTTGGAAATATTTTTTTAATTCTTCTAAAATAAAAATAAAAATATTTAGAGGAATAAATTAAAATTATGAAAATTAAATAGCATAGGTTTAATAGAATTAAATACTTCGAGTTTATTACAATTGAAAATAAACTTGCGCACCATGAACTAAACAATAAAACCTACATACTATCTATACGCCTCTAAAGCATTAACTACTACTATACGAAGTATCACATGAGCTTGTAAACAATTCAAGACGGAGCCGATAGCCAAACAGCCTGGCAACAAACCGCCGAGCCTGTGTTGGCACTGGCACCAGTCACCGATAATGTAATTTACCGTGCTTGCTGGATCGCTGGGGGCATTTGCATAACAACTAGATCGAAGATGCCATAATTTGTGTGAGCCTTCACGAAGGTAATGCCCGCATTCTAATTTGGAATGGTTTTCTCCATTTAGCTCTTGGAATTCGTTTATCGAGAATTGCGCAATTTGAAGTGAATTGGTTGATAATTATTCGAAACTTAAAATTCTAGTCGGTATGGTACTAAAATGAATGTTGTTGGGTTCCATTTACTTTATTAACAATTTTAACAAAGCACATTTACGGTGTATAAGCAGACTATCCCATATACCGATTTGCAAGAGGTCTTAAAAAAGGAGGATATAAGCCTGTTTCTAGCAAAACATTCAGCCAGATTGCTTGTGAAAATCAATTTAAGGATGCTACCAAAGAAAAACGTGAACTTACTAAAAATGCAAAAAGACACGTCAACAAACAAAAAGTTAAGATATCAAAAAAAAAAAATGAGTATTTTTACAAGCCTTACGAGAAATAGACCATCAGGTACACGATATGAAAAACACTAAAAACCATTTCAGTTATAAATAACACACAGGATATGATACGATTACTACGATTTATTTTTCTTTCATTCCATAAAATCTGAGTAAATGTAAACTGAGTCATATCTTTCAAAAATAGGTCGCATGTCAAACTGTATCATCTGCTACATTGCTTCGCTAAATCTGTAGTTTTATTAGTTTTCCTACAATATTTTGATGGTTTCTACATTCGTGCCAGATTCTGCAAGCTGGCTCTAGCTTTGGTTTTTTCTTTGTGTCATCTATATCACGTTCTATATCTTGGACACATATAGAACTGTATTTATGGTTTCCATTATTCCCATTAGAATAAAAATTCGTTTCACAATTCTGACCTCATTCTTTGCTAAGTTATTGCTGCAATACGTCTTAAAATTGATTAGCCGTCTACAAACGTGCTTGGCTTTCAATATTGCAATTGTATATGGAGACAGGTTGCTCACCTATCGCCTACACACCATAGCAACCTATTTTCATTAACTAATACCTGCGTAGGAAGATAACCGAATAACAGACCATATTTTTCTTTCATTTCGTCTTTGAATGGAAGTTTAACCCTTAAATGCATACAGTTGACAAATGGCAACAATTTATTTTTTGCCAGCAAAAAAATAATTTGATAGCTGTACGTTTCTGAACGCAACGTAATATGCGGACATAGATTATAGACTATCAGAAAAATAAAAACTTTAACGAAATTTGCCGGTAATTTTTCTGTCATACGTCATTACAAACGAGTAAGTGTAAAAGTTTGTGTATTGGCGAGTACGAGTGATTTGATTTACGATTTCACGTCAAAGAATCTATTCTTCAAAGTTTGAAAAATAGTAATCAAGTAAAAAATGAGGTAAGTTTTTGATATTTCATGTATTTTTCCGCTGATTTCTTTGTTATTTTATGTCAAGGTAGTTTTTAATATGTTGCCAAATGTCTACATTATGCGTTTGCGTTTACGAATTTATATGGTTGTGGGCCGGCTTGACGTTATTTTTTGCTTTCGCTTTTTAGCATGCCACGCAGGTTGCGCGATGAAAATATCGAAGATATGCTAATGGCTTTAGAAAATGGAAATATCTCAGAAGACGAAGAAGACATAGGTGATGAAAATGATATAGATTATTATCCAAGTATACAAGATATTTTGAATGATTTGGACAATGAATCTCCCGAAAATGAAGAAGTCGACGAAGACCCTCCACTTGTATCCGAAGAGGAGCCCCTATCTCGTGAGACCTCGTCCGTGGAACCTGCTTCGGGGTCTTTGCCAACTCCATCAGTTCCGGGTATTCTTGGAGTTGCAGCTTGGAGATCACGTAGCAGAGATCTAATATGGAAAAAGCGTAATTTGGTATGGAATGAAGATCGCATAGCCTTCTTAGGAAGCTCAGAGCTACCCTCAGACGTCGCGGGCCTGGAAACTCCATTCCAATTTTTTTCTAAATTTATAAATGACGCAGTTATTACAAAAATTGTCGAACAGACCAATTTATATATTATCCAAGAGAGTGTTACCAGTGCGCCCGTAACTGCTACAGAAATACGACAATTTTTAGGTATTATCATATTCATGTCGGTATTTCACTACCCTAGTGTCCGATCATACTGGTCAAAATACGGCTTTGCTCAAATCATGAAAACCATGACAGTAAACAGATTTGAAAAAATACGATCTGTAATTCATTTCAATGACAACTCGGAGCACAAACCTGTAAATCATCCACAGCATGATCGTCTCCATAAAATAAGACCATTGGTGGACCATCTAAACTTATCGTTTATAACTGCTGCTCCATTTGAGCAAAGGCTATCCCTAGACGAACAAATGTGTGCTACCAAAGTGGCTCACTTTATGAAACAATATCTCCCAAACAAGCCACACAAATGGGGCTTCAAGTTATTTGTGTTGTGCTCTCTATCTGGGTATGCATATACTTTTGAGATATACTCTGGTAAGCAAGATATTGCCCAAGCTCCAGGTGAACCAGATCTAGGAGTGGTAGGAAATACCGTCATAAGATTGTGTCGTTCAATCCCTCGGAGGGTAAACCATATAATTTATTTCGACAACTTTTACACCTCAATTCCTTTGCTGCACTACCTTGATAGTCAGGGCATTTATGCTCTGGGTACCATCCAAAGGAATCGTCTCGGCAAGAATTGTAAGCTGCCAACACAGCAGACATTCATGAAAGATTCTGTACCTCGAGGTTCTTATGAGGAGCATGTGGCTGATTATGAAGGTGTAGACATATCTGTAACTACCTGGAAGGACAACAAAATGGTAACATTGGCATCTACATACGTTGGAGCAGAACCGGCTGAGACAGTCAATAGGTACGACAAAAAACAGAAAAAAGTAATAACTATACCCTGCCCAAAAATTATCAAGGACTATAACGCCCACATGGGGGGCGTTGACCTTATGGATAGCTTTTTGGGAAGGTACAGGATAAGAATAAAGAGCAGAAAGTGGTACATTCGTATCTTCTATCATTTGATCGACATGGCGGTCATCAACTCGTGGGTTTTGTATAAAAAAGGTAATAATGGAAATCAGACCAAAAAAATGACTTTAGGTGACTTTAGAGCAGAGTTGGCAGAGGGTTTATGTAACTATAAAAAAAGTGTTGAAAAGAGAGGAAGACCCTCTAGCAGCAATATTGAAAGAGAATTGGAAGCAAAGAAACCTCGTCGTAAACCACTCAACCCTGTGCCAGTAAAAGATGTAAGAACGGATGGTGTCGACCACAACGAAAGAAGATGCGAAAAGAAAAATAGATGCAGACTGCCTGGTTGTAAAGGATTTTCGCGCACCGAGTGCACAAAATGTCTTGTTGCTCTTTGCCATACCAAAGAAAGAAATTGTTTTGCCGCATTCCACTCTTAGATTAGATAGTCCTTCAACGCATAATGTATCCAAAAGGCAACATATAGTTTTCTCTTAATAAAATCTTTATTTTTTACTTGGGTTTTTTTTCATTATTTTTCCCATTACATATCGCCCAACATCTACACAAAAATATTATTTATTTTACAAAACAAAAAATCATGCATTTAAGGGTTAATAACCCAGATATGCCAAATGTCGGAAGTATAAAAAACTTTGGTGGATTGATCTAATTATTATTGGACTGAATTTCTAAGAAAGGCAAATGTGTGTCAGCCCTGTGTTTCACGTCCATCAGATAGTGTTTGTTTATGATCAAACCCATTCTGAACTTCCTGACTATTATTAGTAACACCTAATGGTAAACGTCGTTACTGGACTTTAAATTATTTATTGAAATTCATGCCTTACGGCTTACTCTTTTCAGAATTTTTAAGCGAGTGTTCCAATTTTATGGCAAGATTTTCTTAGAAGGAAGAGAGTGTATTTGTAATATCAAAAGAATTTTCATCTATAAGCAGCTTACGAGCTTACTGCTCTTTTCATTTCGTATGAAGCTTTAAAAGGGTTACTTTTACCTACAACGGTTATGGTGTATCTTTTCTTGGCTATTTCATATCGTTGTGCCTGCGTCATATCGCCAGCTTGTTTGATTCTAATGTAAATATACATTTAACTTTAAAGCAGTCCAGTGTTTACTTAGATTGGAATCCATTCACCCGTGAAGGCTCACACTCCAGTCAACTAACTTACATGCTCATTCTACCGAGCCGTATTGAAACATCACTAAAACTGTTTCCAGAGGAAATATACTATCACGTCCTATCTCAAGTTGGTCTAGTCCTACTTTAGCTTTAGTTTTCATAATACCAACAGTATTATGAAAAGTTGGAGCAAGATATTATTTTCACAAATAATATCTTGCTCCAACGCATATTAAATTGTACAATTTATGATCACAACTACTCTATCTATAGCCGTGTCACTGTAATCATCAAAGATCGTCAGGAATAGAACTATTATCTTCGGTTATAAAGAGCTCTGCTGCATTTCTCATTATAAACATGCACATTTACGTCTATTTCCTTAACAAACATCCCAAATTAACGACCACATCTTCATTTACAAGATTTCATGTCGACATTCCTTTTATCTAAAAAGTTTTTAATGAAAGAGTTTCAAAGGCTAATTTTACGGCACCGAAAAATTAAAAAAAAAAGGCATGAAAGTGGTATGCTGTTACTATGGGTAGGTATCGTCTGTCTGGGTACTGTGATACTTCAAAGGGCTGTGTTGTGCGACATAAATAAGTCTGGGTACCTGTAAAGCTACCCACGTATGTTAGGGAAGGGTGACCCGGGAAAGTAGACGTGACAGAAATATAACGAAGGTCCAGATGGTTTTTTTAGTGGTGTTATAAATATTTTGGCTGTCAAAAGTTTTGATTGAAACTGAATGGTTCGCATAGGAAAACTTTCAAAAGAAGTGATTAATATAATAATGCAAATCTATTAAATGAAGTAACGACACCAAGTATTAATAAGAAAGAAAAAAGAAAATATTAACTAAGCCCTGGTGTAAACCAAGCAGTTCAAATGCATTCAATTTGCAGCTAGCAAAGTCATTAAATCAAACCACAATGTAAAATACTTCTGAAAGCTGGCTTTAAAAGATAGAAAATAATCTCATCCATCCGAGTAAAAATGCAAGCAAAAGATGAAAGAATTCTCCGCTGAAAACTCCCAAGCGTACGATTCATAGTAAATAAGTTAGTGAAATAACAGACACGGACTGTGCCTATATTTTTTTTTAATCCATACCTTTACAAAAATTGCAACGCGTTGAAAGCCGAGCCTGGATTTTCAAAGCCTTTATTCCTGCCTGTTGATCATTCCTTTAGTTTAACTCCCCAAGGAATAACCGACTTTACAAAAATGTCCCAAGGCTCATAATTGTGTGGCAGCAACATTATAATCACTGGCCAGCCGACGCAAAAGCTTTAATAATGGAACTTGAATAGGCCTTATTTACTAAAAATTCGTCGGAACGCGTTGTGCGAAACCTACGCGGACTGTTTTTATGTATGTTTGAAATGTTTTCGTATGAGAGTGGCTCTCGGGGTGAGTTGAGAGAAATTATTTTATAGTATCATAAAAACAAACCATGATATGTCTCAGATACAACTAGGGTATGTCATCCGAGTTGTGATGAACTCATATTTGATTGAAAGATAGTGTAGTTGCACTTCATTAATTTTGATTATTTTGGTGTTCGATTATTTAAGTGAAACTTTTATTACATCGTCTCAAACTTTTTCGTCTGTGTGTTGCATGTCGCGTGACGCTCGGGCGCAGAGTACTTTCACTTTATCCCTACTCCGCGTTTCATACGTTTTATACTCTTAATGGAATATTATTCCAAAAATTTTTAGTTAAATGTCTATAGTGTGAAAAAAAAGGATTGTGTGGTTTTATGAAACCACGGTAAAAGTGAAACTCCTTTTCACACTATAGACATTTAACTAAAAATTTTTGGAATAATATTCCATTAAGGGTATAAAACGCGTAGTAGGGATAAAGTGAAAGGCGCTCTGACGAGCGCCTTTCACTTTTTAGACCTATGGATCCTGCTTATGCGTATTAAGTTTCATTAAAATCGGTTCAGTCATTTCAGAAAATAAGGGCTTGAAAGTTTGTATAAAATGCCGTAAGGTGTAATCGCTCTTAATTGTCAACCAAAACAGTTTACTTTGCATTTGGATCGCTATTAATAAAATATAAGATAATAAAACATAAGAAATAATAATTTATAGTATGTTTAGAAACTACCTCTATCCTATTGCTGTTTACACTAAAATCCTAATATTATTGTGTTCTCGGTGATGATCCAAGCATTCAAAATTTAACAGTGCGCTATTATTTAAGCACTCATTTAAGTGTCGCTTATTGCTAATGAATATGGATATTAAACGACTCGTAAAAGTGCCGACTATTTTCCCACAAAAGCAATAATTTTCTAAGTTATATGGTGTTAACTTATCGCGTGTGTTACTTTAGTCAGCAATAAATTAGTTTTGTATTTACATTACGTAATTGAAACTCGACTTTTTATTAGAACATTTTGACTTGTATGTATGTACCTATATGTACCACAACAAGTGTCTTTTTTATTCATTTTAGTCACGCAATGTGAGGAATACTGTAAAAAAAGAAAGGTCCTGTTGTAATTCTTCACCTCAGTTTTTGAGTATAGTTCTTCAAGATTTTTACATAAACACAGCGGTGAATTAAAAGATTTTCCGAAGACAATTTTAAATTCAATTTTTCAAAATCGTTCATTTTCAAGCAGGACCTAAATTTGTTATTTGTAAGTTCCTAGATTTGTTAGAAATTGTAGCATAAATATAATGAATTATTAGTTATTTATGAAACAATCACGTTGTATGATCAAGGTATCTTCAGAATAAAATCAAGAACGAAAGACTAGGCGATACTAGCAGATGAAACCGACCGAATCCTTATCTTTAATAATATTCAGGGCGTATGTGTCTTATAATTTTATGACACAAAAGCTGTCTAATGGTTACTGAAAGCCGAATTAATAAACTTCCTCATACAGCTATTAGGAGCTTGACGCGTGATACAAATTAATTCTACAGGGTAATATTAATTTAAATCACACGTCATACTCTTAATTGACAACCTTAAAATAATTTAATCAGAAGCTGATTGAAAGGTTTTGGCACTATGCGCTATTATGACGTGCTATTTATAAACTCTGTATTGGGAACCTACTTTGCAGATGTGTTCATTGAATATATTATCGAATATACATGTGTAGGAGGTCAAATAGATTTTTTGTTGACAGAAAATGAATAAAACGTTGCTCTTCGGAAGATAGAAATAACAATTTTATTACGCTTAAAGGAAAAGGTCCATTAATCATCTACTTAAAATCGATGAACTTTTAATTGAGGTTTTGTTTTGCCCTTTCTCTAACTCTAAAACATGGTTTGTATTTAAATATCTTCGGTCGATTCTAAAACAGTATGTTTTTCATCATTTCTATTCTCAGCAAATATATTATCCTGTAATCAAGGTGATCATCACAATTTAAGAGACATCTTTTGTGTAACGTAATTGACAGCACTATGGAGACAATCAGACACACTTTGTTGTACCCTTGGGCCTAATAATTACGCTTCAATGGCCTACGAAGCCAAGCATTAGTTTAATTCTCACGCAAATTGCGTGTTACTTCTTATTCCACAATTATGTGCATTTAAATATGATGTCTTATGTCATTGCATACGATGATCTCATCGATCAGAAGTTTGGTACTGGCATAGCTCGGACTCACGAGCTATTATTTCTGGGGCATGACATATCCCTTGGCGTGTTTGGTACGCAGTTTATATTCCTACTGAACGCATTAACGCAATCTAATTTCAGTTTAAGATCCGATATATAGGTCGCAGTACTCCATTTCTTTTTACGAGCTCAAACACTGGAGTTGAAATATAACGATAGACCATCAATTCTCGATGTTCACGGTAGCTATCGGTGATGTGTTTATAGATTATGGTTAAAATTGGATCGCAGTGAGCCCTTCTACACCGTTAAGATGTTGGTAAAAGTTTCCGAAGTAGCAGAGTCATGATCTTCGATAAGTAGGGTGAGAGTCTGTTGACTAAACTGATGCGTCACGGCTGTCATCGATGCTTCACAGATTCGGTTATTAGTAAGAGGTCGTTTATACTGTCTTTTTGTTAATCCAATTCAAACAATTCGTGTTAAAAGTAACCGTTCTCGAAATGAAAACATGCTGTACAAAATTTCCTTGTGTTCCGTGACATTCCCTTCCTAAGTGTGTCAAGGACAATGATCCGACGGGGTGTGCGCAAATCCTTTTAGGGGTCTGGGTTTGCCGAAATATATATTTGCAATATCAAAGTTTCAGTTATTCCTTTAAAATATATTTAGAATCAGTTTCAAAATATTATATTACTCATATCCGTTTAATTTAACTATGAGTAAAAGAGCCCATAAATCTACCTTTCATTAAACAGAGCAGTTGTCAAATCAATCAATCCTGAAATAGGCAATCGGTAGTTTTGAAACCATCGGTAATAGGGAAATAAATCAGTCCCTCATAACTGCATTTCCTACTCTATCGAGAGCGTTTGACATTTGCGGCGCACGAGGAAATTACTACTGCACATAGTAGCAGATGTCAGTCGGGCGGGAGGAAGGAAACCAGGCTGTGCACCCTTGGGTTTGGGTGGTATTTTGGTTGCACTAGAGTGGGGTCACCAACCTTTTGACACTGAAATTCTGTCACGGTGGCAGTGTTGCCGTCTGCGGTCGATTCGGAAAACGTAACACCGCGGCGAGCGCGGCGCGTGGCGTCGAGCGCCAGGGCGCTTGCGTCGTGCGTGCTTCGGCGCGCGGCCGGTCGCACTTGCGGGCCGAGACTGGCGACTTCGCGCGTTTTCCCTCCGCGCTTTCCCGGTAGCGGCGTGCGCACATCAAGCCTGCATTGTTCTGCAAATAGCGGCCGAGGGCTGGGCCGCTAACTCAACCGAGATGGGCGCCTTTCAACCGCGCCGCGCGGACTGTACGCGCTGTATGGACACCTTCTCTTCAGTTACGCTCACTAAAAAAAAATCTGTTTAGCCTCGCTCGTTGCCCAATCCAATTTTAACTGTGACTTAGAGTGGGATTGTATTGTTGTTTAGTGCAGTCGAGCGAGGGTTTTTCTGTTTACATTTTTACACTATTGGAAAACTTAAGCCGGTGTTGCCGGCTTTTCTTAGCCTATTCTGAAAGTTTTCATTTTGACTTCATACTCAAACTTACAAAACTGTAACGTAAGTTTGGCGATATTATGGCTAAACTATGGTGATTGTTTTTTTTTTTTGTTTTATTGAAATACTGTTGCTAAACTCGTGACCGAATATTTAACAGATTTTTCAACGATGATCAGTGATCAGTAAAACTTTTATTTTACGAATTACGATACGGAAAACGATGTACAAGTCCACATAGAGACGTCCCGGTTAATTACAAAAACACAATTTTATTTTGATTTATTACAAACCAGCTGTCCCGCGCAACTTTGTCTGCGTCACATTTTACCCGTTTTCGCAACATTTTTCATTGCTGCTCCGCTCTTATTGGTCGTAGCGTGACGATATATAGCTATGTGCTTCCTCAGGTTGAAATCTATTTTCTTACCAAATTTCATTAAGATCTGATCAGCCGTTTAGTCGTGAAAAGGTAACAAACAAACTTACTTTCGCATTTATAATATTAGTTAGAATTATAGGTCGAAACACAAAGTCGGTATTCAAAACACTGCAATGAAATATTTTTTTTTATCTCAACTCAACTTTTCTTTCATTTACATTTCGTGGGAATCGGGTTCCTTATTCATTGTGTCATCAAGACGTCAAACAGTTCTTAAAAGCCTCGCAACAAAGTTGGGAATGATGTCACAAAACGGATATATGAGCGTACAGTCCTTTCACAGGTATTATTCCTCCGTCATTGCATCACTGTAAAAATTTCATTGATCTCTATTTTCGTTTCACTAAGGTCTATGTTGGCTTGTCTGTCAAAAGACTCAGACGTAAAATAACTTTGGTTGATTTGTAACAGTTATTTGAAGAATTCAAAGGGTACAATAGTGACAATCGTTATGTAAACAACACGTGAACTACGAATCGTCACGAATGACGATCGGTAGACGGTAACTCTGTAGTACATACAAACAATCGCGTTCCCAGTAGTGGTCGATACATGGCCCCGATGCACGCTAATGGTCTTACTTACATGACACACATACAACACACACTTAAAAACGTGCTGACAACATGTCGACACACTGTCATAATCATAATAATTTGACGGTACTGTTGGCGCAGTGGTTAAGCAATCGACTGCTGCACTGCGTGTCGCGGGTTCGATCTCCGCACGAAACAAATATTTGTATGCAACAGATAGTTGTTTCGGGTCTGGCTGTTTGTGTGTGTTAGTGTAAATGTTTGTAAACGCACCCACGATACAGGAGAAATTCCTAGTGTGGGGCAATGTTTTTTTTTTTAATTATAATAATAATAATTGACGCCTAGACTTGAAATATCCGTATTTATTTTTATTTTTCCCAAAAAAAGTAACAGAGAAAAGACAAAGACAAGGGTAAATTATTCAAACGTTTTTAGCTGTCCTGCATTTTCTAGATGGGCATTACACAATGGTATAATAAATAAAACATGAGCAACTTCAAGGATTCAAAAGGAAGAAAACTATAATTTAATCAAGTTAGCAGAACAAACAAGAACTTTACAAGGATTCTCGCCCTAGTTTTGTACATTCCATTTTCCGTTGAACAACGGTATAAATGGAATTACTTTCAGGAAATGAGCATAGCCCATAATGCTCGTATGTATACTTGCATACTTAAATTTTATAACCAGTAGTAAGTCTGTCTGTAAGTTATGTACTTTTTCATGCTCTAATTTATCATCATTCCCTTGCCCTTATTCCAATTCATTTGGGGTTAGCGCAGCATCTCTTCTTCTCTCATACTTCACAATAGAGAAGTATGTAAGTAGAAGACATGCTGCACCAGACACGTCCTTCTCATCAGACACATCCTTTATTGCCGTATCATCCTTCACACAGTCCAATCAATATAAGTAGAGCGCAATATTTACTACAAGCTGTAACTCAATTAAAGTAAATAGTGTTTCAACGAAAATAAAAGATTAAGGGGAACTAATTTATTTAAAGCTAGGTGGGACGCAGTACAACTGGAACGCTCGGCCACAACACAGCATCACACAGTCCGTCCATTGTTTCTTTTGACTTCTTGAGAGTAGACTCTCCATCCACGTTCATACTCAAAACTTCCTCACGACATTTTCCTCATTCCTCCGCATCACATTTCTCATCCCTTTCTCACCCTCACATTAGTTAACCACAAGATCAAAAATGTACTAACCTAACACAATCCACTGGCACGTCTTTTACAATAGAACTACAAGCATACCCCTATAGCCGGACACTGCCCCCTAAGATACAGGCCTAGCCTAGTTTAGGGGACAGGGTTGAACATATTGTACTCATATCAATGCTAAATTAAGAACCTCAATTTGTAAACAGTGCAATGTATCTTATCTATGTGGTAATAAATTATTATTATTATTTTATGTTCTTTAATTTCCTTCTCTCGTTGAGAGAGAGTAAAAAAAACCCTACCCACGGGCCGGAGCCAAGTTTGTAGGGGGAAGTTTAAATGGAGAATGTTGATGATATTGTAGAAGAAGTAAGGAATTTCCGGGTGATGCGACAGGTGTTAAGAATTGTGGCTTTTTGAAGCAGATGAAGTGTGTGGGGCGGCATGTGTAAAGTGTTAAGGCTTTGCATAAGAGATTTTGGTACGATACCAGTGGAAGAGAGCACTATAGGTACGATGTGGACGGTTTGTGCTTCCCACTGTGTTTTTATTTCTATGGCGAGGTCTTGATATTTACTAAGCTTTTCAGATATAGTAGTTTGAATGTTGTGTGAGTTTGGAATAGCTATATCTATTAGGTAAACTGTTTTATTGGCTTTGTCATGAAGGGTTATATCTGGTCTATTAAAATGTACAGTTTTGTCTGTTATTATCGTCCGATCCCAATACAGTTTATTATTATTATTATTATTACATCCCCATACTACGACAACCGATTACCACACAACTTTTCAATCACCGGCGCCATTTTCTGATTTTCATGTCTTAACTACTGAATGTATTTATATTAATAAATAAATAAAAAAGGTTTTTCTGCAGAAACTTGTAAATCTTTTACTGTAAATCTTACATAGGGACCTCTTTTTAAGCAAAACATATATCTGTGATGATCCTCATTATTCAATTACAAATTAAAAAATGGTAAAATTGGTGTGCAAAAAGAAAATAAACTTTAAACAAGAAAAAAATATAAGTAATAACTAAAATTAAACAACTCTATCAAAATAAAAGAATAGTAAAAAAAAGAACTTTGAGACATCTCCTAAAAAAGTGTGTGTGAGTGTGTGTACATGTGTGTATGTGTGTGCGTGCGTATGCATGCACACACTCATGTATTTCAATCAAATTTGACACGTAGGTTGACCATAACCTGGGTTAGGACGTTGGTAAGTTCCTGAGGGTTAATTTTCGGCTTTATACATGCGGGCGAAGCGCAAGCAAAAGCTAGTGTAAAACAAACGTGTGAAACAGTAGGCACAAGCAAGCAATAATTGGATCTGGTGGGTCGCCAAACTGAGTCAAACTGTGTCGAACTTATGGCCAATGAACGTGGCTGGCTGTCAACCAAATTGTTATTGGAATCGAAATGATTTTCATTTGTTTTTGACGTTTGAGTTCTGAACATAATGAAGGGGGGAATTGTTATGAAGTGTGTGATGTATGATTCATGATAAATGGTATGAGATTTGTAAAGCATCGGGAATAATTGTGTTTTGAACTTTGAGACGAGTACCTACTAACTGATTAAAAATCTAATTAAAATAACCTGTATGTAATGTACAAATGTATCTTGGGGAGGCCTATCTTCAAAACTTGACTGCAGGGATGTTTACATATGGTCCTCACCGGACAAGGTTGTTTCGGAAGGTTCCTGCACCGAATCGGGCGGGAGGAAACGCTCGGGTGTCACCACTGCGAGGATCGGCCTGAGGACACGGTGGAGCACACCGTGGAGGTCTGCTCCGCTTGGGCTGAGCACCGCCGTGTCCTCATAGTGGCGATTGGCGGCGGCGCGGCGACCTCCCGCGTCCGGCCCTGGTTCAATCCATGGTCCGGAGCGAGAGGGAATGGGAAGCCGTCGCCTCCTTCTGCGAAGCAGTCATGCTAGCTAAGGAGGTGGCGGAACGTGAGAAGGAAAGAACCTCACGTCCCAGCCGCCGCGGGAGACGCCCCGGGCGTCGGGGGGTAACCACTGGCCCCCGGCCACCGTACCACCGTAGGGCCTGTGGACGGTGAGTAATGGGCTAGCTCAACGTCCGTCCGTCTCATAACGACAGGCCGTGTCGACGGCGCGTACGTGTTCCACGCGCGCCTCAAGGAGTCAGCAAATCGGAAGGGGTCCGAGAGGGCCGATGCCTGCCAGGGTTGCGGGACTGTTCAAAAGAGATACCGTGGCCCTGGAACACAAAGGGCGAAGAAGGAACATGGATGGGTTTTAGTCAGTACAAGTCTGACACTCCCTCCCGCTCCGCCCAGAGCGGGAGAAGTCATTTGATAATTTCCCATCCGTAAAAAAAAGGGATGTTTATATATACATTACATACAATATATATATTGCCAGCATGATAAGTCAGTTTTCGCAACATGGCTAAAAAACCTCAAATTCTGGTAGTGTGTCCATTTGCTTAAGGTATGTACATACGTACAAGCCAGCAGCAGCTTCTACAGCTTGTATATAGGAGAAATAAAAAATGGCAAAAATGCAAAAAAAATATCATGATTCTGCGATTTTTTACAAGTTTGTCTCAGGTCTGTCTCGTTGTATCAGGTTGTATCAGGAGTCCTAATCAAGTTTCATCTTCAAGTAATCCCTTAATCTGCAAGTGTAAATACTCGAAGCATTAGACAGTGTAAACTTTGCAAGGCATTGAAAGGCTTGGATTACAGCAGGATAAACCCTAGGGTTTTAGAATTAACGGGGATTCTCGACTGACTGCAATCCGAGAACATTACATACTGTAAGATTAAACTTGCCCGGATTATGGCAATTTCTTTGTGCTCGGCAGATCATTGGTGAATTTTCCAATAATACTTATAGGACATGTTAAGCTCACCCCTTTTCCCCATGGAAGTAGGTAGAAACTACTAAAACATATTGATAAAGGTCATAAAAATACAAGCACCTATAAACATCACCCCTGTTATCCCCGACAGGTAAGCCTGATGTAGGTACTTATAGTACCACACCCACATAACAATTTGTGTTTTTTATTCTTTATTCTTTCTTTTCTTCTACAAGCTGTTGTTTGCATCCTCGTCAAATTCAAGGAGGTAACTATGCTAATGATTCTCGTCCCGAATCAATAATAAAATGGATAGGTAATTTTTATTTTATTTCTATTTACGGAAATAGGTAAGGGTGAACCACCCATGTTTTAAACGCAGCTCGTCTGATTCTGGCCCTATAACAGCGCTTCCACACATACAAACAATCTCAAACGTTTATTCGAAAAAAAAATGTTCCGTAAACCACGTTAAGGGGTTTATACTGAAATACTGACAAACTTAAATTAAACTAAAAAAATCAGCGTTATTAATAATTAACTAGGTTTCGTAATTTTAATTGATTACTTATTTCTTTTGCAATAACGTCCTGAATTTTGACGAGGATTCAAAACAACACCTTGTATAAGATTTTAATATGACAACAAATCTTAGTACAAACGAATGCTTAAGTGTTTTATGGGTATGATTTTCACACACTTATGAAACTAATATAGGCGTAGAGAGGTTCTAGCAATGTCTTTATTGCTTAACAGTGGACTTATTGCTGAAACGTCAGTTATGGAAATCGGTCATAATAGTTCTAGTTCTAAATCATTCTCTGTATGACTTTCACACACTTATGCAGTCCATTGGGTATGAGATATAGAGCATGGAACATAAAATTTAATGTTCTTGGAGTGCCCGGGACATGAATAATTCAGTTTGTCTTTGTGGGATGATCTAGATAATTTTACGAAGCAAGTCAGTTTTGAAACTTAATAAAACAAGCACAATAGGGATGATGACTGGGTAAAGAAAACGAAATTCTATTTTGTCCGTCAATCAGGTAATATAAAAATATTAGATACGTATTTTTTGTTTTATCAAGTTAACAAAAAAATACTAAGTTAAAACGCATTAATGTTGCAGAGTGGGGGCTCACTACGTCACAACTAGGTATAAAATGTACTGAGCCGTGATGTCATGCGCCATTTCAACTCAAAATATCTCCGTAATTTTACGATTACGTGAAAAAAGAAAAAATACGTGTCAAATACTTTTTAATAATCTACCCGATAGACAAATAAAAAAAAAAAGAGTCACCATCCCTATTACAATTATCCATAGTGATGGTAGTTTTTTTTTGGTTAGTAGATGAAATAGTACAGATTTTCTCTGGAAATTTAATCTCCATCAAAAGAGTCAGGAGCTTTTCAATCAGAGGTCTGAAATAGTTCGAATATCATTTTTAGTAACTGGACGGGGTTTTTATGCTAATAATGTATCAGAGCGGCGGTGGCCCAGTGGTGGCAGCCCTGACTTACGAGCAGTAAGCCGTGGGTTCGAACCCAGGCAGGCGCATTACTTTGTGTAATTTATTTCATCATCGCTGCTCTCAAAAATGGTGAAGGAAAACATCGTGAGGAAACCGGCATGTCCTAGAACCAAAAATTCGAAGACATGTGACATCTACCAACCCGCACTGGGCCCGCGTGGTGGATTACAGCCCACATCCTCTCATAGGAGAGGAGGCATGTGTCCAAACAGTGGGAACATTATAGGCTAATGATGATGATGAATGTATCAGCCACGGAGTCTGGAGTTGTGCCCGTTTGATCGAAATAGGCTCCCCTCCTAACACATGGGACTTAAACATAACCAGCGAAATATGGGTTTACTATTAAGTACGCCTCTGCCTAACTCACCGAAGATTAAAGGCGTGATGTTTTGTAATGTATGTTGTATGTATGTAATGTATGTTTTTTTTTGCTTTGGCCTCTTCTACCTTTCTACCTTTTAAGCAACGACTTATTGTCGGGCCTACGCTGTCCTCTTATACTTAAGTTATAACGCTGTAACATTCAAAATCAAAATATTTTATTTTACATAGGCCTATAAGGGCACTTATAAAACGTCAACAAAAGGTGCACGGTTCGGGTTGGTCGTTTCCTATGGAGAAGAAACGGCAAGAAACTCCATGGTTACTCTTTTAAAATCATTAAATATTGTAAAAGAGTAACCATGGAGTTTCTTGCCGGTAGAATACGACCACACGGAACCGTGCACCTTTTGTCGACGTTTTATATGTGCACATGCGGGCCTATGTAAAATTAAATATTTTGGTTTTTTTATTTTTGTATTACGTTGTAAAAAAATGGACTTATAAAGGGGAGTCAATGATTAGGTTACACTGCAAATAACAGTAAACTTGCCACACCCTTAATGCAAAAATTTTAATCATAATAGAGCAAAAAGACTCTAAAAAATATTTACTCAGTATCAATATTGCCATGACATCGTCCTTATTACCGTAATTGTAACAATATTTGCCGAAACCGGAACACAAAATATAATATTGTGTGTCGGAAGAACGAAACAAATTGATTTCGTTTTCTTTTTGGTATGATACGCACGAAATTAGATTTAATGTGGTGTCACACTTAATGGCTGGGAATCTGTCAATATTTATCAAGATTTATTAGTTTATATAAGTGGGTTTTCGGTTAACATTTTCGTTTTTTTTTTTTTAAAAAAACCCTGTTTTTTGGTCGGGTTTAAAAAAATGAAAATAGTGTATTATAGTGGAAATGCTCTGTACCGCTAATAGAAGTAAACCTATAGGTCTCTGAGGTCTCCTAGGAAAAAAAAACACATGTAGTGTCCGAAAACTAAATTTTGTTTTTGTCCTGGGTCCAGCATCCAAAAGAGTTATTATTGTTATATGTTTGTTCTATCTGGTTTATTCATTTTTAACTATTTCTATAAAAAACAATAAAAAAATGGCTCACGAGGTTGTCGACATGTGGGATATGGGCTTAACGATCAATGTGCCGATAGTCGTATCAGCCAATGGCCTAATTGCCGAGAGCCTCGACCAATATCTGGTAGCTCTGTATGAGGCTCTCGTTAGGCAGCTGGATCAAGGGCTTGATTCAGAAAGCGGTATTCCCGGACACAGCTCGTACCATTAAGAGGTTCCTTTGTCTGGAGCCCTGACCACCGGTAGCTTGGACCCTGTTCCCGATACCGGTACGCTAAATTTTTTTATATTTTTATATGTTTGTTCCAATTTTTACTAATTTAATAGTGATGGCTAGTAAATTGAATTTCGAAATGTATTCGTTTTTTAACCCTAGAAGCCTAATCATATTTTTACGGCTATAAAGCCCAATTATACGTAAAAATGACGTGTAATAATGTAATCGATTATATTTAATCATTTTATATTGGATATATACTAGGTTTTGTATTATTTATTTAGTATATAGTCTAATAAAATAAAACAATATCAAATAAAGAAAGTTTGCTTTTTATTTATACTTTTACAATAATAACTTTTCAAACATAAGAAATTTAACCAACAATTAGATCCTTCTTAGTTTTTCTTACATAATAATATAAAAAAAAAAAAATAACCATTTAAAATTCTCATTCTTAGAATTAAATAAACTCTTATCAATATAAAATAGGAAGAAAAAAATTTTTCTTCGTACACTGTCTTGAACATTTGTAAAAGTTACGTAAAGCCCAAACATACGTCAAATGTACAATAACGTTATTCGTCTCCTGATAGATCTTGACAGCTACTGGGTTGGTTCGAACGGTCGCGACAATCCAGTGGTGCGTGTGAAAAAGATAGCGTATTTTCGCCGGGGTATACGTCAAAATGACGTAGATTGGGCTTCTAGGGTTAATGGTGGTGATTAAGCTGTCTGCAAAATTGATGGGACTATAATATACGGGTATCGTCAAGCTAATAGTCTGTGAAAAAACGATTAGTATCAAAAACTATTTATTGTTTGTCCAAGCTAATATGCTAAACTCCCGTTCAACCGGTTTTTATGAGAAATGCCGTATGCATAGATAACCTCTTATATCTGTGGCCGTATGCAATCTACAATCAACATCAATCATACAAATAAATTCTTTAACTAGAAAAGTAATAGGTAACGCTACATCACACAACATTTTAGGCTTGACTTGGTGGACTTGAAAATAATCGTAACGGTCTAAAATATTTGGCTCACATACCTACCCAAACAAAATACTGTAGGCTGTGTTTGCAACATGATAATAATTAGTGGATAGTAAAGTAAAATAATACTGACTCCTTTGTGACAATGATATAATATAATATATTTCAGTGATGTTTATTACTCAATCCTACAATTTAAATCAGAGAGTTTTAGGTAAAAAACACAACCTTAATTAATAAATATAATAATCAAATTATTATATAATTATTATATCGAGCGTGATCCACCATATGCTGGAGCTGCTGCTGCCGGCCCGCGGCCGTTCCAATGATGATAGAAGATCAACAGCTATATGTTTAGTTATTATTGTGCTTCATTGGTGTAATTGCTAAGTGTGGCTTTCTAGTGTAACATATAAATAAATAAATAAATAATAATGGCAACCCCTAATTAAACGACTCATTTAATGCGAATTTAAGAGAAATACCACGTTGAATATACCTACATACCTACTTCCTTCCTCGAAAATATAGAAGACCTCAACAAGTAATTCAAATGACCTATCTCCCATTAACAAGTCAAGGAATGTTAATTTCTAAGATGTTTTTCATGTTAATGAAACATCAACATTGTACCAACTGCTAGTCACCCTGCGGCGACTCATAAAAGTCAAGTCAACTAAATAAAAATGACTTATTAAGTTCCTGTCACTAACATAGCCACTTCAAAACAACATCAAACCTTCTACCGCTTTTTTATGTTGGTCTGTTAACAGCTTGGATCTCTGCCAAAGCTTTTAGGTGAAATGGCGTGAATTAAAGGCTATATTCGTTGGTGAACAACAGTTGAACGCAATAACAATTGAATGCGATCACAAAATGCAAACTTAACACGATGCCTTTATTTCTAAGAAGGGGTGAGCAGAATTATTACACCTTCTAGCGTTTACAACTTACGCCATTTCATTCAAACTTTCAAGTCCTTTTTTTCCGAAATGACTGAACCGATTTTAATGAAACTTAACACGCATAAGCAGGTTTTTGCAAACCTTAAAATGTTTAATTATAAGCCCGAGAGGTGATCTGTACCTCAGGATCTTCCTATCACAGACACCTTTCTCTATATAAGATGTACAAATGTGAACCAGCACCATAAAGTTTTGATGTGGAGATAAAATAAAGATTTATGATATTATGATATGATATTTATGATATATAAGTCTAAAAAGTTACTAAAACCATTTTCGAAATGTCTTTAAAAAATAAAGATAGTTGGAAATTTCTGTTTCTATAATTTATTATTCATTATAATCGGTTCAGTCATTTCTAAAAATAAGGACTTGTAATTTTGTATGAAATATCGTTAGGTGTAAAGGCTCTAATACTCCCTCTCTCAAGTCAAAGCTTCTTTATTATTTTTAAGTCATAGCAAAGTGTCTAATCGCCATAGACCTGGTGAAAATCCAAACTTCGAGTTGCACTTCTTTTTTTTTTTTTTCTAGTGATTATGCCATGGGGGTTCTGGTTTGGTTGCCTCGCAATGTTTGCCTTCACCGAAGCAAGTGATAATTATACAATACGCACATGAATCTGAAAAATCAGAGGTCTTGGGTTTGATCATTCCCAACCCGAATGAACCCGATGGGTTGGGTGGTCTTGGATCGAGGTTTTGGTTCGGTTGAGGGTTGGGTTTTGCATGGGAGTTTGTTCCACCACTTCTTCTTCCCAGCTAAAACACTAAGAAGTGGCGAAGGGCGGGACTGTCTCTTGTGATTTTGACGTTCAAAAAGTGCTGATTGATAATCAGCACTTTTTGAACACCTAGCTTGAATAAATGACTTTTGATTTTGTTTCTTTTTTTATTTTGATCTTGAAACTTATGACTTGCAGTCTGACGGTCACAGCACTAGGCTATCTGTTAAGACACAAGACTGATGACACAATCTTACCGAGACTTGGATATTGAAAAGACCTAGTTTGAGCTACCTTAGGATCGTGTGCGAGATCGACCTTGCTACCAATAGCTGGCAACGAGACAACAAAGCCCTAGCAGTACCTTCCCGTACCCCCATATTATTCTTGAGTCTTATGCCCCTTTTCACTAGGAAACAACTAAATACAAGCCTTAACATAATTTTATTTAAGTCTAAGTTACAGCTACTCTAGCCTAGGTATAGTAACAACAATCAACACAACAGAAAGAAGTATGACCTATTCCCATTTAAAGCCGACAGAGGTCGCTACGCTCATCAATCAATTGGTTCCGCACTAATTCTATATTACTTTTAACAATACGACTTTATTAAAACTTGGCTCGGCATTAGTTTTAACTTCGTGTTTCATTTAATAATTTGTACAGTTATTTTCAAGTACAAATAAAAAAATCTTTTATTAACTTTTTTGATTAGTGTTTAAGTTTCATTTTAAAAGTGAATGCAGAACTTATAATTGAATCTGACGAGTTTTAATGGTAATGCATAAATTAGTAATTTACATTTAATATTTACAACAAAAGGGTGGACTTTGAGAATAAGATTGGATTTTTAATTCGAACGCAATATGAAGTAGCTTTGGGTACACTCAAAGTGAATCTCAAAAAAATAAAACTTAAATAAATTCTATTATTTCCAAGACCGAGCAATACATATAACCGAATAATAAATGACGCTTATAAATAGGTACTTTTAAAACGTACAGGAAGTCATTCCGTATAACTAAAACATCTGTGCTGAATACGTAAATAAATCGAAGATACGCCTGACAATCTAGGAGAAACTTTAGAAACTAACCTGGCACCTAATTCCACCTTATTCCACTCCATAACACTATTATATTACTCTGATTTATGATACTCACATTTTAACAAATTCCCGTTTCTATTTCCACAAAATTATTAATAACCACAGTGCACTGTGAAACTAAATAATTTATTCTATAAACACTGGTTTGTTATAACACAACAGTGTTGTTAAGATTCAATAACGTTTTAAAACATAAACATGATGTATTGAGAGCACGTTCGTTGTACGCGGCGAACTAGTAAGCAAGCTTTGAGCTTTGAACTACGGTGTTTTTGTTATAGTGAAAGAGCGAGACGGAGCAAAAAAAGCACCATAAACATTCGGCTAACGTCGGCTTTTTCCGTTGCGTTTCGGTCGGCGTTCGCCTGTTGACTTCGGCAGCATAGTATGGATACGCACGTTCCTTTTGTTTTTTTATATGTATGTGGGTATGTTGTATATGTAAAACAGGGTGTTGTCTCATGGTTATGCAGAAGCACGTGCATAATCAAGTCTTGAGATTGAACAGCCTGTCTGGGTTTATCATCTTCAATTTTATGAGTTTAATGACCATGTCAGCTTGTAAAGCTATTTTTTATTAATTAATTATACACACTAAAAATACACCTACAGTGTATGAATATGAATTTTGTTATTTAAGCACCTAATAACGTTTTCAAAACTTTAATAACAAATACTTAACATGAAAAATGAATTTATTTAAACGGAGACACAAACAAATATTAACAAACACCCAATCATATCTAACAATTTTAATAAAGACACATTTCAGTAAGCAATGGCAGAATAAAGGCATTTTCCAAATAGAGGGTTGAATATTAATCCCCATTACGCCATATTTCACCACCCACCCCCATTGGGTAATACCTATAGGCACACACGTATACGGTATTAACTGCTACCCTAGTGACTTTTACCAAGGGGATGCGTTTTCGTGACTAACAGCTATTTGTTTACATATAAAGGGCATGTCAAAACTTTTGAAACAACTTTTACTTTACAAGGTATTAGAAATATAGTTTTCAAATGTCTTTAATTATATTTTACTCACATAATTTACGGCGTGCTTACACACAACTACACACACAGGAATTACAAATGCACTGTTGTCTTGTCTCAAAATAAACAATTACTTCATTGAGCATTGTCACAAATACAACTGCAACTCTGTTATATAACGGTGCAAATAAAAAATAAAAACAATGGCATCCGATTGCATTAATGGCCAGTAATAATTTGTCCTGAAATAAAAAACAATGACATCATTTTAAATTGACATGACGTGGTCATCGATTTAAAAACCTATTGTGCTTTTATCTATTGTTAGTTCCACATTATTCTTACATCCTGAGACGTTGAATGGGGAACTACTATAGTCTATAGAGAACATATGGGGGTGGGTGATGCGGGAATCGTATTGTCCCACACCGCATTTCTCACCATTCGAATAGAAATAGGTTCATTCATGTTGTAATTCGACGGGATGAGCAGTGAGATTGTGTCTTAAGACACAAGAGTCATACGGCTAAAAATATTTTGATGAGAAAGATGCTGATGTAAGCGTCCCTTATTAAATAAAGTATAAATAGAATATCAGTATTCTGTCATTCGTCTGTATTATATATAACTTGTATAAATTATCACTTGTTTAATTAGTTTACACTTTTTCATATCTACAAAAAAACTGTAGTGTTGAATTGATTTTAGACACGACAGTAGCAATGGAGTCTCGATCTGTTACTGGCTGGGTGATGGCATTCGGTCGGGGTGAACCTACATGTGCTATTCGATACAGCTTTGCCTTACCGTTCGGCAATAAATTAGATTTCAGGCGTGATTTTATGGCGTTGTTAGTTTCTTAACCTGAGATTCATTATTGCCTTGGCAAATAGACGTCGTCAATATATTTGCCGAGTAAGCAACACTAATAGACGACCATTGATATCTATCACATCACATCAATCATTGTTACTGACCCCTTCTACTTCGTTCTGTATTAAGTGGACCGCACATGTTTGGAATCCGGAACCACGTCAGGATTTCGTATCCGATTTATTACATAAATTATAAAAGCCGAGATTAATATGAAGTCAAAGCTTTTAAAATTCGAATTAGTTGTGTGGTTAATGTGTAACTTGTCGGAGCTCGTGGCTAAATAATAACAACCGCACTGGTCTATCTTTTAGGTTAAGCCGTGCTTGCCGAGGTTGGTCCGTGGATGGGTGACCATAATTACATACCGAGTTTCCTCCGTGCCTCGGAAAGCAGGTTAAGCCGTTGGTCCGGGCTGTCATTTGTAGATCTTTGACAGTCGTAACGAGTAGGCAGAAGCCAAAAGCCTGACATCCAGTCTTACTAAGGTGGTAACGTATTATCCAGTTACTGGGTTTTGGAGGTCAGATAGGCAGTCGCTTCATGTAAAATACTAGTACCTTCTCAGCTGCATCCGGTTAAACTGGAAGCCGATTCTTACACAGTTTGGGAAAAGGCTAGGCATCTATGAGTGCCTAACTTTTCGGTGTCAGTTTTTATACCGTTATCAACCAATTTGCATTAGGAGTGGAAAAGACTTTTTATACTATAATTATGATGTTAACTGACGGATAAATTAACCGGAAAACATCCACACAGTCCACTAATCTTATAAAATGCTCGTATGCCCGTTTAGTTTAAATTTAAGATGCCTTTGATCATGCTTCTCTATGTTCTCACAGGAAGACTCACATTATAAAACACATGTTTCCTAATTATTTCAACTCAATTTAATTGCCATCATAACACCAGTCTCATTCGATAAAAATAAAGAGGAAGGGTACTTCTCGGGAATTTCTTAGAAGTCCGGATTTTTGCTCAGTCGACATTGGACTTACACCTCTGCCTCCAAAGTCCAACCTGACTTTTATACGTAAACAATTAGTGGAAAAATACCATAGAATCTACTGCGAGGTAATCAGAACATAAACTATCTTCGAAATGCTTTACGTTTTTAACAGTCTATTTTTATCTTTATTCTTGTCTATGGTTGAGAACATGAAAGATAACTTTTATGGTTCGTTCCGATAAACCGATGGTGTTTTACTGTCAAAGAAATTAGCCACACATTATCTGCTTCGAATCAAGACTTTCAATGGGTAGCCAAATACGGAGACTGAGTATGAGAAATGAAACCTTAATAGATAAAAAAAAATCCTTTTATTATCTTAGTAGGACTTTGGGTTTTTGTGGAACCCACACCCATTAAACAGAATGCGTTGTTTGTCAGGGGTGCGAAAATACCGCCCATTCCAGGTAACATCACAGAATTTAAAAAAAATACCTACTTTAGTCTATGATCCTCCTTTATACGATTACCGACCCTTACTTTTAAAGATTGTTTATTCTTCGGTGTGCAATTAAGGTATACGAGGACAAATAACTAGTAGCATTTGTCCCATGGTATCAGAACTACAATAATATTAACAAAATATAAATGAATCCTCCAATAGTACCTATATAATCCTTTCGATTATTTCTTCAGCCCAAGAAAACTTTCCCGAAGTCTATCTGTGTAACGTAGTGCTCTTCCGAACAAATTGCTACACTCGGCAGATTGTACTTGCTCGCCTCGAGGATCTCGAATCGAGATTAGGTTCTACTAGAAAAGTAGATTGCTTGGAAAACCAACTTGAGACGTACTAAGGTAGTCGAGCAAAATAGTTCACTGTATTCGTTGGGTTGAAGCCTAGAAAAAAAGTTTTTAAAGGTTATATTATAGTTGAGAATGTTTTGGGGCTGCCCAATAGTAAGTAGTATTCGATTGAAATCGATTACCAAATACACAAACATAAACCGACGAGATTTCGTAAAGCGTTCGAATGCACATAAATAAAATAAACTACCATAGTACCATCATCTGCCTAGCCTTATCCCAACTTTTTTGGGGTCGGCTTCCAGTTTAACCGGATTCAGCTGAATATCAATATTTAGCTAAATACGAGTATTTAACTTGGAGCTACTGCCTATCTGACCTCCACAACCAAACTGGGAGGACAGATAGGCAGTCGTAGAACTAGTACTGGGTAATACTGGTTAACCGGTAGGTTTTTAATAAAATAAGAGAACATCAAAATTAAACCTAATATAACCTTAATCAGGAAATCAGTTGAAACGTGACATGTTATTGGTAAATATCACCAGCCATACACTCTTATTTACTGTCATCAACATCATCAGAACGATCCTACTTTTATTAAGGTTCAGGGCACTGTACGCACGGCGACCAATCATATCAATCAGTTTATGCGGATCTCTCATTGTATTGTTAAACTTTGTTTTTGCGGTGGATTTGCTCTTGATTCTAGTCTAGGTCAGAGATCATCATCTGCCTAGCCTTTTCCCCATACTTTGTTGGGGTCGGCTTCCAGACTAACCAGATGCAGCTGAGTATCAGTATTTTACATGAAGCAACTGCCTGTCTGACCTCCACAACCCAGTAACTGGGTAATACGATACCCCTTGGTAAGACTAGATGTCAGACTTTCGGCTTCTGACTACTCGTAACGACTACAAAGATCTACAAATGACAGCCGGGACTAAGGGCTTAACGTGCTTTCCGAGGCAGGGAGGAAACTCGAAAAATGTAAAGATGGTTACCCTTCCACGGACCAACCTCGGCAAGCACGGCTTAACCTTGAAGATCGACCTGTGCGGCTGTTATTATCTAGCCACAAGCTCTTCTAGGTCTAGTCTAGGTCAGAGATGACAGAGACAAAGTCGACGATGGTACGAGCTTACCCAGAAGAAGCCTGTTCACTCTAACTTTGAAGCGATTAGGGTTGTAATCGTTCGGAAACACAGACGCAGGCAGAGAGTTCCACTCCTTTGCTGTGCGCATTATGAAAGACGTTTGAAAACGCTTAGTTCGAATTTGGTGAAATAGCAATAAGGTAGGGATGGTAACTTGCAGTGCGTCTAGATGTCTGATGGTAAAGGGGGCCGTTAGGATGACGTCGTGGAGTTCTTGGGCACTCTCACCGAAGTGCGGCCTGTAGAAGACCGACAAGTAGGCAACCTTGCGGTGATGAGCCAAGCTGTGAAGTATGGCAGTTGGAATCCACCAATTTAAATCTATGCAAAGCGAGTCCATGCTATACTGGAAATGCACAGCTTGGTGCGTCGTCATGTACTGTTCACACTTTTCTTTGTAAACCTACCAAACCTATTTTTTATTTTTTTTTATTAAGTGGTGAAAAATGCCTAACGCATACCGCGCCATGCGACAGCCTGCGATAGACTCCCCGATCTATCGCCCGCTGGCACCTCCTAAGGCGGCACAGGTCGCCATGGCGCCTCCTCCGCCGCCCTGTCCTCCAGCGACGAATCGCGTCAGCCTACAGTCAGCAGAAACCTACCACACCTGCTTCAACCTAATTCATACTTTGATCATAATCGCAGAACTATAGCCCCCGCAAGCGGTGAGCACAAACAGACGTTATCATCGGCGCGTGCGCACGTTTGCGCTGTTTAACTGTTTACGTGACCACCAGCTGTCATAACATCATACGGTAGCCGAGTTACTTGGGTACAGATTTCATCTCTTTTTTTTTTTAATTATTTGTATGTTACGTATAACTTAGGATAGGTTACTGAGCTGGTAGAAAGTTTTTCTTTACTTAAAGAAAATTAGGGGTAAAATGGACATCTAGTCAAATTCGTGGGAACTGAAAGTCTGAAATCACGTTATTGATAATAAACCCATTTGTCCAATAGTGATGCCTCGATTTTCATTACTATTGTTTTACGGAAATGTTGTCGTAAATAAATGCTTGAAAATACTCTTCTTTTTTTCAGATCTAGTAATTTTTAGACCAAATATTAACCGTTGTAATGTCCAGGTAGCCACAGCTATCCAATATGAATTAAGATTTTTATAAGATAAATACGTACATTTACGAAATATTTATCCCAGCAATGTTATTCTTATTATTTACCTAATCCATTGTATTTTTTTTTATTGCGAAGGGTATACTCTTGACTCTAGTCTAGGTCAGAGATGACAGAGAAAAAGTCGACGATGGTACGAGCTTACCATACAGAAGAAGCCTGTTCACCCTAACTTTGAAGAGATTAGGGTTGTAAGCGTTCGGAAACACAGACGCAGGCAGGGAGTTCCAGCTGCGGGTTGTTCGAAAGAGATACCGCGGCCCTGGAACACAAAGGGCGAAGAAGGAACATGGGTGGGTTTTAGTCAGTACAAGTCTGACACTCCCTCCCGCTCCGCCCAGAGCGGGAGAAGTCATTTGATGATTTCCCACCCGAAAAAAAAAAAAAGGCAGGGAGTTCCACTCGTTTGACTGAAATGTACGAGATTTTTAAAACTTTGTTGGCACTTTGTTTTTTGTGGAAACTCTATTGAAGTAATTAAATAATTTCTCGATGATTATAATATTCTGATTCATCCCTGAGAGTGTGTAGGCACGAAGAGCAGACGTATCAAAAAACGAATAAAAAAAACCGGCCAAGTGCAAGTCGGACTCGCGCACGAAGGGTTCCGTACCATTATTTATGAAAACGAGCAAAAAAAAAAAAACACTTTTTTGTATGGGAGCCCCTTAAATATTTATTTAATTCTGTTTTTAGTATTTGTTGTTATAGCATCAACAGAAATAGGTACATAATCTGTAGAAATTTCAACTGGCTAACTATCGCGGTTCATGAGATCCAGCCTGGTGACAGACGGACAGCGAAGTCTCAGTAATAGGGTCCCGATAGACCCTTTTAAAAAAAGCTATAAACAGAAATTTAACCTAGCCATTAGCAGTAATTTAAGCGAAATTACCTAGACCATTAATCAGAACTAAATTCGATTCACTCAAATCGAACGAATCGATTTGAAAAAAAACAAAAAACAAATCAATCATTTAGTTTCACATATCCGTATTTAGGTTTTACCTAAATCAAACTTTATTGGTAAGAGATATAAGGTCCATTTTCATTTGTTTGCTATCTGTTAGTTAATTGAAGCCATTAATACCAATATTGAGGCTTGGTTTGCATAGCATAACGTAATGGAAACTTTTATCTCTTAAAAACTTTTATAGGAAAAAAATACTTCAGTGTTTTAAGGCCAAGCAGTGTCAATAGAATAGACTCCTAACTACCTAGTGTTTACGATCCCCATCACTTGATGATTATTCATGAGTTCTGTACTTGTTCACAATGTAAACATAACATACAATATTATAGATGCGAAAGTCACTCTGTTTGTTTGTATGTTTGTTTGTTTGTTACCTTTTTACGACTAAACGGCTGATCGGATCTTAATGAAATTTGGCAAGAAGATAGATTTCAACCTGGGGAAGGATAGGCTATATATCTTCACGCTACGACCAATAGGAGCGGAGCAGTAATGAAAAATGTTGCGAAAACGGGGAAAATGTGACGCAGATGAAGTTGCGCGGGACAGCTAGTTATTAATAATAACCTGTCAGTTTGTAAAGCCAAGTCCAGAACTGCAGAATTTAACAACTCTCAAGGAAAAGTCTCTTTGTTGTGGTCTTAGATCATTCTAGGTGACCACTATCGACTCCGATACCTGCTGGCCTACCGTGACCTCTTAAAGCAGTATTGTTTTATTCTTATTCCAGTGTGGGAAAGAGATGATAGATGAGATGATGATGAGATACAGGATGTCTAGCGCCATCTCTTTCCCACACTGGAAGGAGTAACACAATAATGATTTAAGACGTGATGGTAGGCCACCAGTTCAACATAACATAACATCACGCCTGTAATTCCTGAAGGATTACGCAGAAGTGTACCGAATGGTACCTACACCCAAATTTCGTCTATTATGTTTAACTTCCATTATAGGGGGAGCCTGTTCCCATCAACCAGGCATACATCTGAAATTTCTGATGGAAAAACACAATAACACTTTGCCCAACCTGGGAATCAAACTCAGGACCTCAAGCTCGGCAGTCGCGCTTACGACCACTAGACCAACAAGGCAGGCCTACCTATTCAAATATTTTCCAATTTGCCATCATCATCATCAGCCTATAATGTTCCCACTGCTGGGACACAGGCCTCCTCTCGATAAGAGGGAGTGGGCTGTAATCCACCACGCGGGCCCAGTGCGGGTTGGTAGATGTCACATCTCTTAAAATTTTAGTTCTAGGACATGCCGGTTTCATCACGATGTTTTCCTTCACCGTTTTTGAGGGCCGCGGTGATGAAATAAATTACACAAAGTAATGCGCCTGTGTGGGTTTGAACCCACGGCTGCTTACTGCTCGTAAGACGGGGCTGCCACCACTGGGCCACCGCTGCTCTCCAATTTGCCATACACCGACATTATTTACAGAGATTGCAAACCTTTAACTGTGAGGCCATGAACCTGTCAATTTTTAACTATCAGCAAATAAACTCAAATGGCTTGCATATTAATTGAGTGCTGATTAAATGTCAACAAGCAGTATTGAACAGTCATGGCTGAATGAACACTCTGGCTTGAGGTCAAGTTGGCTTGGCGTTAAGTAATGTTTATTGCCTATAAAACTTTGTGCTAGCGTTTTGATATTATTTTATGTCTTATAATAATCTGTTTAAAATGAGGTGTTAATCGTTTAGACGCTGTTGGTTAACCGAATAAAAATGACTAGATTTTACGGGATTTTTGGATTCAGGTCAACTGCATGGCAAAAGCTAACAAAGTGATAAAGGCTGGCAAAGTTAAGATCCCTCTTAAATGATCTTAGCAGAAAAACTTTATTCTAACTTCTGATCAAAACGTAGAGAACAGTAAAAACGGCATACCAATATCTCTATTAAAAACAACAAAATAAAAGCTTCACAATAAACAAATGGTTACCATTCACATGTTAGTAATGCTTTCCATATCTTCCAAACCCATAATCACCCGACAGCAAAAATCCGTTCTACTCAATTAAAAAAAAACACAACCAAAGCGTTCCGCTGTCGTGACCTACTTTCAAATGATAAAGAGTAACGGGTTCCTTACACATGCAAACATTTAAAGTACCACCATACGTCATTTCCTGTAAACAAGAATAATAAAAATGTGTGGTATGACCACTTCACGTGTGCAGTTCAAAGTGGCGCTGCTTGTCAAGAAAATTTGCATTGATATGTCAAACTTGGTACATTTATTTTAGTTCGGTGTTTTCCCGCCTTCACAGATTAGTTGGTTTAAGTGTAATTCAACTGCAAGAGAAAACCGGAACTCGTAGTAATGTGACATGCACATTCTGATGTAACGTTATTATTCCAATTAGTCGATTTATGGGGTTTATCCGGCCTCTAATTCGATGAGCCGTTTCTTTCATTTAAATAAATTGGCCAGTCATTTTCTGTTATGAGATGAACGCATTTAATCATTATCTTGCTGTAATTTATTCGGATCGTGAGATGTTCATTTGAATTAGGTTGATTGTTATATTATGTAAAATTTTATACGGGTTCAATATGGGAAACTGACATTGAATGGCCTAAACATTTGGGAGAAATTGGTTGGGATACATTTTCTGAAAATTATTTCATATCGTTTTGCAAATCTATAAGTTTTTATTCATTTATTTTTAAAGCCCTGAAATTCTTTTCCTATTTTACATATTTTTTATTGATATTTTAGATGTAGTTTGTAAATAATGTACATACTGAATTCAAATAAAAAACGCAAAATTTTATATTAATTACATGATTAAAATTAACAATATAATGCACTTATTCTGCAACAAATCTTCGTTTATTTTTGTTGGTAGATTCTTCAAATAAACACGTACGGAGAACTTTAGATCCGGCCGGAAAAAGGGTTCATTGTCCGCATAATCACTATGCAAGGCGTAAATTAAATACAGTGCGCTCCTGATCATTTTGTCCATGAATAATGGAGTTTTCCCTAACTACATATCCTCGTGGAACGCTCGTTTTACTAAATTATGAACTAAGTAGTAAATTGTTAGAAACATTTTGAAAGTTACCTAGATAATATTTATAACTTATATGAATTAATAAATTGCAGTTTTACATGTTTATGACCGAGGTTACTATATAAGTTTTTAAACGAACATGGTCAATAACACTATCAATAACAAAGCGGGATAAGCACCTTGTTTACCTGTGGTCATGACGTTAACAACAGCGCCGAAATATCGGGAACTCAAAATAAATAGTTAACTTAATAAATATCCCGTTTTTAGTGTTTTTGATAGGTTACTAAGTATAGATAAATACAATTCATTGGTTTTTCTTGGAGTAAATAATGATCATCATCGTCATCACCTTCCTGTCCTTGTATCATTGCTACTGCAACACGTTTCCCCTTTCATTCTTTCTGTCACGCTATATTTCCTTTTATATTTCATCCTTCTGTGACGCACAACCATCCATTTTTCTAACTGACTCGCGCAACTTCAACTGCGACACATTTTCAAACAGTTTTTGCAACATTTTTCATTGAGACTCTGCTCCTATTGGGAATTGCGTGATGTTATATAACATATAGCCTTCGTCAATAACACTAAAATATTTTTTCCAGCAGTTCCCAAGACTATCGCGTTCAACCAAAGAGCAAACTATTCAGCTTTATAATAATAGCATAGGTATATTTCTTTGGCCTTTCTTAACCATCAAACTCAAAAACACCCTCTCAGAAACAAATAAAGCTAGGTTAGCATTTCTATCATAAACCTCCACAATTAACAGTCCAAGGGGACGTTACTATAATGGTGTAAGCCAGCGGGTCCATTAGCGGTCACGCTATGATTAGTTTCCTCTTACGAGTTAACGACACCCACGGGAAATGATGAAGAATGCTACTCGATCTTGGCAACTAGGAAAAGCTTTCTCTTAGGTAGTAACTAAATTAGCTTTAGATACCTGATTGCCTACCATTCTTATTCCAGAATGGGAAAGAGACTGAGCTAGACGACCTGTATAGACTATAGCTCCATCTCTTACCCACTCTGGAATAAGAATAAAACAATAATGTTTTAAGACGTCATGGTAACCCCCCTGATAGAAAATATAAACAGAAGACGTGCCTAGCTTATAAGATAAGCGAAAGTCTAAACTGAGAATTGTAAAATAATTTTTGCAGAGTAAAGTTGAAAATCATTAAAATTTTAGGTAGAAGTAAGATTATAAGCAATAATATTTTACCATAATAATAACTGAACACACAGCAAAACATTGCGCCTGTCATCCTGAAGAAACAACTGACTGTTTTTTTTCCAAATCTTCTAATTAATATTAAGTACCCAATACCTTAAAGTTAGTGTTATCGATAATATTTCGTAGTATTTCATAGAATCTTAGTTTAATTTTAATTTGTTGGATAACTTAACAGTTAGCATTAACCAAAACACAAAAGGCCTCTTTGTTTAGGTACTCTTCCCATCAAGACATCATGTAACATTAAAAAACTAAAACAAATCCAGCCCCACGTGTACTAAGGGCATAGATACGCTCAAGCAATGATATTCGCCCAAGGCTCATTATGCAAGATTAATGCAGCCCAGACCCCGGATATTGCCAGTGTTCGGTGTGTACTAGGGAAGCACGACACTTGCATTTGTATCGATACTTTGGATCGCAAATATGAGATATGATTCTAATATCGTATCGAATGCCTTAGTACGATTCTTCAAATATCGAATCGTCCGCTAGGAAACACTATATAACTAGGAAACAATGGACACACTATCATAATTATGAATCCCTCTTAAGAGTTTTAGCAAAACGCCAGGCATTCTTTATTCTCTTTCGGCGTCCACCTTTAGTATTCTTTCAAACTATCTGTTTATGACATTGAGATACGATTCGATCCATTCATTTCGTTACCACTTTTGTATTGATCCAAGTAATATATCATATTCGTTTTTATCGATCCAAAATATCGGAGTATCGTATCATATTCTATCGATACTTCAAAAAGTACCGAACCGGGTCGTGCTGGTGCATCACTAGTGTGTACTAACACCCACGGTCGAGCGCTCTCGTGGACTAATCGATTATGTGGGAGACTTTAATTTTCCTTTGTCATTTGAGACTTTCGTGTGGACGTAATTATACAAGGTTACTCTTACGGGTGTAGGTTGGTTAGGTTATATTTTAATTATGTTTTGCTAATTTGTCGTATGAGGACACCTAATTCATCACGTGGGCCTAGCGCTTGGACTTTTAATAAGCTTAGAAATTAAAAGTTTCGATGATTTACACAATATTATCAGATATTGTGACGACCGCAACCAATTCGACTGACCAATTCGTCAAAATCTGGATAGAAATCCTGGGTCTATAAGATGCCAAACGCAGATCCTGGTATTAACTTTCTATCCCATTAAAAATCTTTAAATACCGTCATTATTTTACATCTGAAAAGACAGTCTCACATCTAAACAAAAACAGCGTCACCATAAAAAACATTAAAGCTACCATTACACGGACGCTACGACCACCCCATTTAATATGCGTGCACGTCGGCATCAAGGCGCATGCTTGCACTACCCCTCAGCACTAAGGGGTGCGACAGACAGCCTGCCGCCCCCACCGGGGTTGATGACCGCACCAAAACAAAGAACAGCACCACACCACCTGTAGGCACTGGCTTATTTCGATCGATACCGTCATTATTGCTACTTGTATTGTTTGAGTGATGGTCTGGTGCGGTAGGAATGGTGAAACTAACGCAAGAAGAGGGAGTTTATGCTGTCTGTACCTTCATGCCCTTAACATGACGTTTTGTAGTTTTTGCCTACCCCATAGGAAAAAGGTGCGAGTTTAAGTTTGTCGTAACCGACAATGATTTGGTACTAGGCAATTTTATTAACTCAATGATCGAAACATTTTACACCATCGGTAAACGTAAAAAAAACCTTGTTGCCCAAGAAATATTTAGATTCTATTTTCACATCCAAACTATTTAATTCAATTATCTTTACAACACAACTGAAAGGGTATAATAAAAATCACATTCCAGAAAAACGATAACCTTGTCTTCAACTCCCCATACAGATATCTTATAATGAACTTTTGACACAAATAAAGTGACAACTCACAGAGCGGTCCCTATTGTTACATAACAAAGAGCATCTAGAGTTCAAGCCAACAGACGCACACTGCAACTCGGCAGATAGGTACATCCAATTTGGTAACTTTCCCATTTGGACAACTACACTCGCGAGCAAAAGTATGGAATCACTTACCTCCTTCAGTCAATCCGGGATAGCTCCTTAACCACTGGCGTGATTTTAATGAATTTGGTATCAATTAAAAGTTAACAGTTAAACCTTTATAATGGTACCATTTTTCTTAATTAGTTATTAAGTACTTAAGACCGCGCGGAATCAATTCCAAGTAAGTGATTCTATACTTTTGCTCGCGAGTGTAGTCAAAAGACGTGCAAAAAAGTGCAAAACAGTGCCATTTCGAAACTATTTAAATGTTCATACCAGATAACCTTGACTCATCCGAAGACAAAACCTCCTTTTGGTCCGTAATAAAGTTACTCGAGGGTCAAACACAAGGCTTATGTATGGCTTCTCTTACTTTAATAGCACATTGTTTGATTTCTGCGAAAGTCAGTGTTTCCCCTGAAACGGTTTGCAAAACATACGAGAGTAGGTAACTAAGTTTATTAGGTAATGTTGGTAACTGAACAGACGTACCTACCATCGTCGACTTTGTCTCTGTCATCTCCAACCTAGACTAGAATCAAGAGTAAATCATGGAGTTTCTTGCCGGTTCTTCTCCATAGGAAACGACCAACCCGAACCGTGCACCATTTGTCGACGTTTTATAAGTGCCCATGTCGGCCTATGTAAAATAAAATATTTTGATTTTTTGAAACCAAACGAGTAGAAAAACAATGTGAATACCTTGTAATGTGGAAGTTGTTATTAATGTTCATTTTCACTTCACCTAGAAAAATGCCTAGGGTCATAAAGGTTTATTGTTGGATTTTCGAAGCTCGACACAGCTCTAGAAGTTGAAAAACGTACGATACAAATATATCTTTAGGCATTTTTTTAGATGCTTATCCGTGTTACTGAACAGGTATTATTACGGTGTTTAAATTTCTTCGTCATTTGTAGGTTAGCATGGCCTTCATACAAGGACATTTCATTTCAATATTCAATATTAAGGCCAGGATACACGAAGCCTTTAGCTCCGGTTACGGCCCAATTTATTCCGGAATCGAACGGCACTCCGGTTTGAAATTGCATTAGAACCAGAGAAGTGCCGGGCACACGACGCCGATGAAGACGTCAGACGTCGCAGATTTAATAATGTCACTTTATTAGTTATATCTCGCATCGTAACACGACGCCCGTCACTTCGTGTGCAGTAGTTGTTAAGTTATTTTTGTATATTTATTAGTTTATAGTTATTGTTTTTTATATGTGTATTGTAATTTATGCGCCCTAGTTGCCTGAAATAAATGATATTGTATCGTATAGCCAATTTCCTTCTATTTTAGTTTCGGGTATAGAATTGCTTATAGGAAAATCAGACGAGGATGGAATGCTCCCAATGTTATAGGTATGAAAATGTATGACAATGGAATCATCAATTGTATGGTTTACCTTTACCAAATTTTTCTTCCTGCAGGTACATTTATTTTCTGACTGGTTGATCTAGTGGTCGTAATAGCGACTGCTGAACATGAGGTTCTAGGTTCGATTACCGGGTTGGGCAAATTATTACTGGGTTGGGCAAATTATTATTGGGTTTTTCCATCAGGATATTCTCAGGAGCAGCACTGTGACTTGATTTGTGCCCGGTTAATGTCTATAGGCTCGCCGCTATTACCTGAGACCATAACTTAGGCTTCGGGGATTACTGGCGTGATTTTATGTTATTTTACCTGTGTTGGTTATTTTCAAAGTAAAAAAGTCAAAGGACTATATTTTTTGTTAAGTTGTAGTGAAATCCAATCTCAACCATTTCCGCTAGTAATTTTAAAAACGTCACACAAAGAACCTAAATCACAAATTCTTAGTCGAAACATGTGCTTAAAGGAACAAATCTCGCCATTGAAATCCATCATCTTCAAAAATAAACGCCCTCTACCACGGTTCTCCAGTGAAAGAACCACAGAGCATGGTCACAGTAAACACAATATTAGTATTAACATTACAGTGGTTCAACTCTTTTTTCTCCTTGTTAAATACTGGTATTCAGCTGCATCGCTGAGACCGGAAGCGGACCCCAGCATAGATGGGAAAAGGCTAGGCAGATAATATGATTTCAACTAGGAACAACTCACACACACTCACACCCACACTCACACACACAGTCGGAATCGAGTCACGCACACATGCAAAGCGTATACACGAAGTCTAAGCAAGTTTCAGGTGACAGGTAACTCGTGAATAAGGCTGTTGCTTCGAGACAAGTGGTTACATTTCATATTTCTGGTGCAACTCAACAAAAAGTGTGGTGAATAACCCTAAGGGTCTGTCTCACCACCTACGATTAAGTTCCCGTTAACTTACTTAGAATTCAAGTTCTATTTCATTTTTTGAATTTATTCGGTAGGTGGTGGCTATTTGGACATCATAAAATAGGCCCTAAAACTTTTTGTCACGAAAACGGGCCGAGTTGTTTTACTGGTTTTCTTTACATTGTGTCATGGTTCACCCTCGGTACTTCCAATAAAACAGATTAATTAGAGATAGGCGATCGTTATGGTGTGCTCGGTGCGCGCACTTGTGTTCATGGGAAGGGGACGTTACGGCTATTTATAAGAATGGATTTTGTGTACACACACATACTTTGGTAGGTACATTTTTGATGATTAATTAGGACTTTATAGGGAAGAGTGGGTTTTGTTTAATTTATTCGTTAATTTCACGATTTGTGGTGTTCGTTTTGAAACTTAAAATTGGTTTTAAGGTAAAACTTTATTTTGTCTAAGGCATGATATTATTATCTACGTTGATCACATTAATTAAAACATCCTAAAATTCTAACCTTCCTAGCTTCTCGTATGTGAGTACAATTTTTATAAGCTCAACTCAACAGTATACTTCAAACGATTATTTTGTAACAACACACCTATATTCCATGCAAATTAATTGTTTATGCAACGATTCAACGTTTTTCATAATGGATGCGCTAAGGATTCCCTGAATACTCTCTCTTTGGATCGAGATCTACTTAATACTACTAATTTCCTCAACAAGAACCAAACAATTCTAGGAATAAACGAAAGCATTATAACGCAATCTAACTCTAAAATATCTCCAACGCACTCTGTTTGCAAAACAAAATCCATTCAAGAAAAATAAGGCCAGACTTTACATAGACCGTGATGTCATTTTCATAGCGTCTATAATGACAACGTCGAAACGTTTAAGACAACATTTATATCATTTAGCGAGCGAAGCCTTGAACTAAGCCTTGAGTTAAAGGTAAGCTGATGAAAGCCTTAACAAAGATCCAGCTTGGCAGAATTGTTAACACCTTTGAATTTATTACTGGAGATTTTTGCACAAAGCAAGTTTAGCGGTTTTGTGAAGTTTTTACACGAAATTATCCAAAATAATTGTGTAATCCCAAAAAAAATAACATTTTCTTTTTTTGCGACACTTCGTGAATTCCGATGAAAATGATGATTATATGATGGTATTTAAAATATCGATTGCCATTGTAAAAATGTGTCTAATCACAGCTACTTCATTTGTTATTTTTACCTCAAGTCAAAACAGGCTTTTAGTTTTACCACAAGACGTCTAAATATGTGATAAAGTAGGTAAATAAGGTTAATGCTGCGAAGAGCTTAATAAATATTAAACAAAGCCGCGATCTCCCGCGGTACGAAATCTCGTTTAACGAGAAGCCGGAATAATTAACGGTACTAAATCGTACATACATTGCTAATTGTGGGAACATTCACGTTGACAATAATCGGCATTAACAATCATTGTACAGGCCACTAACAGTTGGTATATGAAAGGCTGATGACGCTATTGAATAAACAACTTTATTTCGCCGATTCACAGTTTAAATTACCATGTGATTCACATTATGTATCGAGCTACTGTATAGTTTTTGTCTGTCCTTTTCAAGATCGGATTTAGAGATCATGACGGTGCATGACATTGCTTGTATCAGAATGTAGCATGCAAAATGTTGGTGATTTACAAAATAGACTGTTTGTCGGTTTTACGGTCTCTAGCGAGAATTCAATTTATGTGTCAGGCGAAAGGAAACTGGGGTTTTCGGTTAAGGAGAATTTAAACATGATTTTCTCATTGAACAACAAAATATTAATATTACAGACGTTCTTAATCAAAATACAAAGGTGGACGAAAAACCGACGACGCTAAAACGGTATAGCGTCGATGTTGCTTGCACAGTGGGTGTCGTAATATTTTTTTTTTTAGTTTTTTAATTATAGATATTACTTGCCGGTTCTTCTCCATAGGAAACGACCAATCCGAACCGAGCACCTTTTTGTCGACGTTTTACAAGTGCCCATGTAGGCCTATGTGAAATAAAAATATTTTGATTTTGATTGTAATTTCTTGTTTATTTTTGTACATCACTTTTACCTTTTTTTTTTATTAGTAATTGAAGAGCAGGGCCTCCTTGCACAGGTATATATTTTACTTAAAAACAGGTCCCTATGTAAGATTTACTGTAAAAGATGTACAAGTTTCTGCAATAAACCTTTTTATACTTTATTTATTTTTTATTTATCTAGTCATAGACAACGGATAGTTTAACAATTAAGACATTAATGTGTTAAGTACCTTATAGGTCTTCAAAGTACAAAACTGGAAATGAGTCTTCACATTTCATACCAAGAAACAACAAAAAATCAAACACCACTGACAATAACTTATTACATACTTCAATAAGTACTTACTGTATTGTCATTTTCGGAACACAATACGAAGTTAAATTGCTGTTTTATTGCTCTCGTGTGAATCGTGCAGGCCTTGGATGGTGACCGCCGTGATCGACAGACGCGGGCGCATTCAAAAGCACAATGCACCATTTTCGGATGTATTTTACGTAAATATATGGCCATGTGTCGAAGTCAATCTCGTTACGGCTAGTAATTTTGGTTGCGACTGTATTTCTTTTGCGGAGCTGTAAGTCTTTTGGAAGATTTTTGTATGCTGTTGTATAAAAGGCGATGAATTAAGATAAATATTGGAAAAGTTGTAGTTTATTCATAGAGAATAGAGTATTTATTTGCGTAAAACATGATATACAAGGGTGTTAAATACAAATTGAGCCACAAGCATGTTTAGCTAGGATAAAACATACCATTCAAAATTTTAAAGACAAGAAGCAAAAACAAACTTTAAAAAAAAAAAAAAAAAACATCGACATTTTTTATCTATAAATTCTTTTAAACTATAAAAACTACACTCGATTAACCTTATTACTATACTTACGAATAGGTGTAAATAATTTTGAATGCCTTGGTATTTTATATTTTATTAAACCTTATTCCTCAAGATTATCGAGATTTTAAATGTACATATTTTATGAAACTTTGTAAAGTCTAAATGGAACACCAAGTTTGCATGTAGTACAGAGCTACTGCTGTTCTTCCTTTTGCACTGATTCGTCATCTTTCTAGCACAATTTATAAAATAAATAAAATCCAACTACAAACTAAAATTATCGACTTTTACTAATACCGTCACAGTTATTTTCCTTTCATTCGAAGAAATCGCATTAAACATGATCACTCTCTCACGTCAATTTATCACAGATATCTAAAATCGCTACCGGTATTAATATTACCGGTAAAAGACCCGGTTACCGTGTTAAATCCGACGATGTAACTCACGAGGCAATCTTTCATACGCGTATAAACATCAGTAAAACGAGAGGCGATGTGTCTTGTCCGTCATTACGACTAACAGACAAACGGGCAAACAGACAATATTGATGGAGCGGCCTTGTCCGGCTGTATAAGAATTGACTGTTGCTTAATAGGACTATGAGAACTTAATAAATTGGTACCTACCTTTATGTGACTAATGCTAGTTTTCATGAACACGAGGCGCTACCAAAATAATATATAATAGCATTATTTTTTTTATTCCAGCCTGGAGTCCGCAAATTATATAGAGTAGGGTCACAACCGTAACTACGTTTAATTTTCGTTCGTTGCCGAAGTTACGTTTCGGAGAAAGAGAGTAGGCCTCCTGTTCCGAAGTACTAAGTAGCTAGTAAATGCCTGTTATGATTTTACAATAAAAAAAATTGCCTAGTACTTTAGGACGCGACTGTCCCCGTGCGCAGGCACAACCCCTCCACTGTCACTCAGTGTTCTTTTCACGTGACGGGGCTTAACCTAAATCTAGACCTAGAAGTACTACACGGCGACACTTAAAAGCTATAACCTTCCAATACATGGCCTCGCTTTCGTTTGGTTTTCCCCTACAACGAGAGATCAATGCTGTGCCATCTTTTGGACAGTAAATATATATGTATATTGTCCATTCAATAATGTCAACAACCTCTCTGTTGGATACATTTTTAGGTTATAAGCGATATCTTACAAAAAAATAAATCGCTGGTAGATATTTGTTTCTGTAATCTACAACTTAAGGGGAAAACCGACCTTAATACCAATATGATTTAAGAAAAACGAAAATTTTATCAACGTACGGTTATTTAGGAACAGTCACATGTGGTGCCGTATAGGTACTTTTTTTTGTTGGTCTGTACTATCCCACTGATTGTCAAAGGCCTACCCAAATTCCATACATGAGCTCTTTTCCCGTGTCTCCTCGAACCAACCCTCGCGGTATCCATTATTAAAATTAAAAACTGTATACAATAAATCCTATAAACATAACAATAAACAAAGAATGGAAAACACGGCCGAGTTAACTAAGATTAAAAAAAATCTTTGATAACTCGGCCGTGTTGTCAGTAAAGTTCCAGCTAATAATGAAAAAACCACAATTATACTCAAAGAGCTCCTTTATTTTCCACGCAACTGCTCAGAAAAAAACGTGGGTAATAATAACGAGTGCAGCCAAATTGGACAAAATATGCGCATTTTATGAGCAATGTAACACGGTCCGCTAATTGTTGTTATGAAATTAATCCAATGAAACATTTTAATTGTTTTAATTTCATACGTAACACAAATTTATTATACCCTAGTAGGTAGGTACCTATTGTTGGTAAAGCGAAACGGATAATGCATGGCTCAATAAACGTTGAAAGATGGGAATTATTTTCAGAAAAAAACCAACCACTGTATGTCTTTGCATAATCCAAAGGTTGACAGGTAGAAAATGCCTATACCATCATTTTGTTTTTTTTTATTTGAACCTATGTTAGTCTCTAAGGTATAATATATCTCGCCACAATAGTGGCGATAAGTCCCCTCTTTGAGGAGTGGCTAGAGAGGCGGCACGGCGCCCTCACCTTCCGCCTGACGCAGGTCCTCACCGGACACGGTTGTTTCGGGAGGTTCCTGCACCGAATCGGGCGGGAGGAAACGCCCGGGTGTTACCATTGCGAGGATCGGCCGGAGGACACGGTGGAGCACACCGTGGAGCTCTGCCCCGCTTGGGCTGAGCACCGCCGTGTCCTCGTAGCGGCGATTGGCGGCGGTGACCTCTCGCGTCCGGCCCTGGTTCAATCCATGGTCCGGAGCGAGAGGGAATGGGAAGCCGTCGCCTCCTTCTGCGAAGCAGTCATGCTAGCGAAGGAGGTGGCGGAACGTGAGAGGGAGAGAACCTCACGTCCCAGCCGCCGCGGGAGACGCCCCGGGCGTCGGGGGGCAACCAGTGGCCCCCGGACACCGTAGGCGCGAGCCTGTGGACGGTGAGTAATGGGCTAGCTCACCGTCCGTCCGTCTCATGACGATAGGCCGTGTCGACGGCGCGTACGTGTTCCACGCGCGCCTCAAGGAGATGTCAGCAAACTGGAAGGGGTCCGATGCCTGCCAGGGCTGCGGGTTGTTCGAAAGAGATACCGCGGCCCTGGAACACAAAGGGCTAAGAAGGAACATGGGTGGGTTTTAGTCAGTCAAGTCTGACACTCCCTCCCGCTCCATTTGATAATTTCCCATCCGCAAAAAAAAAAAAAATAGTTATAATATATCTATGGGCCAAAGTTGCCTGATAAAAAAATTATGTTATGTTTTTAACTCCACCTCTGTACTTTATGCTTGAAGTGTTAAAAAAATAAACAAAAAAAGTAGAGATGAATACTTTGTCTTGTTACCCTTGTAGAAAACCTATTATGTAATATGGTTGAGGCTAATCGAATTTAAAAAAATTAAAAATATCACTCAAAGTATTTATTGCTCAAAATACGCAGGCATGTATTATGCAAGTCTGTAATTCAGAAATTACCTCCAATTGATGCGTCCAAAATTAATACCAATTAAATAATTATCTCCACATTGCAAGCTGTTAAAGTTTTAATACGTACAGTACAAACAAAAAAGTTTGGTAGTATACATGCCTACGTACTGGCTACGTACATATTTCAATTACTGGTTGTGCCAAATGGTTCAATCAATTGCCTTTATTACCAAATATTATGTCAATCAATAACAATGGCAAACAAACTAAATTGAAATGTGTTGGTTTTTTTGTTGACACAATAGTGCAGTTGACTAGTGCCTTACATTATTCAAGTTTTGCGGTAAATAGAGCAGGGCTTATGCACTCACTGACCGCGCAATATGAGCCTTGAACGACTTCATTCAATAATGTAACTGGCCGAAGAATAAAACAAGTATGTCAACTGTATGCACACTTTGTAGGTAAGCTATTCTAAGAAAAGAAAAAGAAACTCTGCCCGTCACAAAGAATTATTATTTACGGAGAGTCTTCTAATTTTGAAAAAAAAAAAACATTTTCTTATGCGGTCCTTGTGAGATTGTCCATCAAAATAAGCCATGGATGAATGCACGTCTGGAAATAATTATGTAAGTAATTATACCATCATATGGTCTGCTGGCCTTCATTATATGACGACATCATAAATAAGAATAAACATCATAATCTGCAGTCAAGCTCATGACCAAAACAGTGCAGTAAGAACCGGACTCCTGCGCTTCATCCAAAGATAACAACAAAACACAATGCTTACGCTTACATTTTCCCGTGACGAAAATTACTTGTGGAGAAGTCCTATTGTGTCCATTCAGCGATTGTAAAGATGTGCACTCACTGGCTCCTCACAAAACTGTCCCAAACTCTTTTGTCAACAAAATAAAGCAGGTAACCCGAATGCGCGCGAAATTTTAAAATTCGATTTATTGTAACTCTTTTTAAAAAAGAACTAGTAAACCACGTTTAACATTCAAATGCAAACGGCCGATCAAGTCCGAAGCTCGCAAGCGACTCGCGAATGGCGCGCCGCTCAGTGTAGCCACAGCTATGAACCACGGGGTCTATTGTGCTTGGGTACCTTGGTGGCAGACACGCGAACCCTCCTGTCTCGAGCGAATCCCATAGCTATACGGATAGCTTGGTCTCCCGACTCCCCCCGCTTTAAGCGAACATTGAACCAGAATTTCGTGAACTTGACTAAACGAACTCTAGAAGTTGTTTGTAAACAAACTCGTATTGACTTAGAATGCAGTATATTTATGTCTCAATAAATTCTAGCAACGTGGGCGTTTTGTTCCACTGTTCTTATTTGAAAGTCAAGCGTGGGTTTTTTTACATAAATTACTTAACACTTCGATACTGTATAGATATCGTTAGAAATCGCATTAAGATTCAGCTACGAGTGTTTTTTTTTAGAATCAATATTCGATTTCTTACAACTAAACTGTAATTATTTACATGGGAACGTGAATTCCAATAGGTATAAGGTAAGCACCTATCAATTCTTTTTTACAGTTATAAACAGTTTCATTCTACTGGCTAGCGACAAAATGGAATTATAAAAAAAACCATTCTCAACGGAATACAAATAACCAATTAATCACCCATATTTAAGCGTTAAGTTTTTATTTAGCACGCATTCTAGTTTTAAAAATAATCAGTTAATTAGATCGTGGCCTAGAGCTGCCCGGCGAAAGTGCTAATGTCATTGACTTGTTATTATTAGTTTATAATGCAATCACCTAGCACTACATTTACGTGTAGACATGTACTTTAGTGTTGTTTAAGACAGTTAAAAATCAATCCCAGGAAGGACTTGATTCGTTCTTGGTATGGTTTCCTGATAGTTGGCTGTTCTATGTTTACTTTAGAAAACGTTGGACGATGTTCATGTTCTTAATTTTTATTAAAGTCAGTTTTTAACACTACTTTAAAGAACAATAAATTATTGTCACTGAAATATTCTGTAAAGATTTTCGTAGAGAGCATTTGGAAAAAAAAATGTGAAAGGAAAACTTTCTATAACTCGTAAACTATACCTGCTTATCTGATTGTATCAAATAATTATCACGTTATATTGCATTTTGCAGACTAAAGCATCATTGTTTTCTTAGGTTATCCTCTATATAGTCTTTTACATCGAAATCATAAATAAGAGCTACATAAGAGGCTTAAGTTACAATTTGCAGGTAGGGTGGCCTCAATCTGCAGAAAGAAAGAACTTAAAAAAATTGAATAAGAAGTTTTGTAGAAATTCAAAATCCAAAACAATGATCATAATTATATTGAATAAGAAGACAATGTAGTTTTAGCCTGAATTCACAAGTTGCAGTTCGGTGCTTCTCCTCATCAAAGAGAGATACAGGACAAAACCCAAACCCGAAATGAGATCCTGAATCCGGTGTGTACGTGAATAATATGAAATGTTTTGTTCTTCTTAAATCATCTTAAGGTCTTCTACGAACCCTTAATTTTCTAACAGACTATCCTGATTTTCTTTTAACACCAAAATATTAAAATCTCAAGATTAGAAATATCAATCCTTCGTCAAGCTAAACTTTATCTCTGCTGCAAAAACTCTAGACGGTCGTAAATTCATACTGCTTTTGTCAAAAAAAAAACTTAAAGATAAGTTATCTCCAAACGCAGCTAAACTTTAGCCGTCGATGTGTTTTGATAGAACATCGTCGTTAGTTGCAGGCAGCACACAATGAGGGGTGTAATCAGAGGGGTAGAACGCGCCCGAGACAACCTTGCAGCTAAAAAACATTTAAGGTGGCATAACAGTAGAAAAATACTGGTATCCAGCTGCACCCGGTGAGACTGAAAGCCGACCACAAAATAGTTGAAAAAAAACTAGAGAAATTGCTCTTGTGATTTTCCTTTCAGGTATGCTACTTAGTAACATCTCCCCAACCTAAATAAACATCAATTTTAAAGTGATGAAGTAAATAGCACAGCGTCTCTTAAAAAATATAATAAATTTCGTAAATGTTTCTTTTTTTGCATATTGATAATACTTTACGTATTATAAAGGGAAATCATAAAATGATATAGGTTACATTTTTCCCTGAAAAGAGTTACATATTTCGAGCAATTTGTTTGTTTGAAGTTAAAGTTGGTAAGTAACAAGACATTCCTTTAGTATTGTCTGATTGTTGACAATGGATTGTGTGCACGCGCATTCAGTACAGTCTCAAAATATAAGGCATTGTGAACAGTATGCTGTTTTCAAACACAGGAACTGTTTTAATTGCAAAGTTTTTAAATTTGGCACCCGTGTACACACAGCGGTCCATCGAGTTATACGTTTCCAGTATAACATCGCCTCGCTTTGTTGCATAGATTTTCTTTAAAATGAGCGATCCACATAAACAGGTTTTCATAGCTTGTTTGAACGCCGTGCAAACGTTAATGCGGCTATGGTCCATTTTGTTAAACATTAGCTTATCTTTATTGCTCTCATTCTTTGCCACTAAACTTTATCCTTTTGTATAAAACCATACTAAAGGGTAAAGGGCTGATCTGATCCTGTGGACGATGAGTAATGGACTAGCTCACCGTCCGTCCGTCTCATGACGATAGGCCGTGTCGACGGCGCGTACGTGTTCCACGCGCGCCTCAAGGAGATGTCAGCAAACCGGAAGGGGTCCGATGCCTGCCAGGGCTGCGGGTTGTTCGAAAGAGATACCGTGGCCCTGGAACACAAAGGGCTAAGAAGGAATATGGATAAGTTTTAGTCAGTACAAGTCTGACACTCCCTTCCGCTCCGCTCAGAGCGGGAGGGGTTCTTTCATGACTTACAAAAAAGGGCTGATCTGATCGACGTCAAATAACTTTTATCATTGGCATTAAGTTGAAGGCTCACACTTTTATTATAGGGAAAAATATAAATAAACGCTAAGAAAAAAACAACTTAATTAATTTGATCGAACAACTTATTTTCCTTTTTCGTAGCTCCACAAATAAATTCTTAACTCCCATTGCAAACTGCCCCGATTGCACTTCCTCCATGCACCCGTGTCCTATCGATCCGGGGAACTAACTGAGGGGTAGCTTCCAAAATAGGGGTGTAATACGGCGTTGAATAAAGTATTATATAAGTACCTACCTATTCTTTTGAGTCGTTTCGATTTTTTAGAAAGTATTGGGGTGTCAAGTCCTGCCATTCGAATTTTCCTTATTGTTTTCTATTTTTGAGGGTACTTGTTCAGGAGTTCTTCATGTAGATTACGTTTTACAAGGAGGTACTTATTCATTAATTATAACATTGATCGCCAAAGTTTGCATCATGTCTTACTCCCGGCAGCCAGGAGGACATTAAGTGGTAAGGACCCCCCGTCTCTAAATTAAGTCGCTGTAAATATGTACATAAAAATAGACACATTTTTCTTTACAAATATCCTTGCCTACAGCAGCATGATTTTTACATAGAATAAACTTGGTGTCTAAACGCTTTATTTAAACTAGTTATGTACTTAATCTTCGCAATTACCTAGGTACAATAACCCTACAGCTTATAGAAAATGAATCATTTCAACGACGAGCGGCGGCGGATTAACAAAAAATCTACAATACAACTTGCAATGTGACATATGTAATCTTAAAGAATTAACGTCAATTTAAAATCCGGTTTAGCAGCTGTAGGTGATCAGAGGTAACTTCTCCCACCTGTACAAATTAACACTAATTATTATTCTAATCAGGTGAAAGCGAATTAGCATAAAGGATTACGCTGCCAAAATATAAGTGGCTTTTTAATTATTTAAAAGGATTCTACATTAGGACCATTTTTTTGTGGTTCTGTAGTCAAATCGCCGTGTCCGTCTGTCGGTCTATCCGTATGTTACAGCCAAACTCGGAGACTGTTACCACAAAGTTGGGAGAGTAGGATAGGTACTTCTATGAACCGCAACACAAAAATCTGGGGATCTCTCAAAAATATTTCAAGGTATACAAGGTGTTGTTTTGCATCCTCGTCAAATTCAAGGAGGTAACTATGCTAATGATTCTCGTCCCGTATCAATAATAAAATGGGTAATTTTTAACTTTTTTCTTATTTACGGAAATCGGGCCGTCTGGCTCTTGCTCTATAACCTCGCTTACACACATACAAACAACCTCAAACGTTTAATTGATAATTTCTTATTCCCTTAACCACGTTATGGAGGTTATTCTGAAATATTGACAAACTTAAAAAAAAAAAAAACAAAAAAAAACAGCGTTTATTAATAATTAACTAGTTACCGTAATTTTAATTGATTATTTATGTCTTTTGTGACCACCTCCTTAAATTTGACGAGGATACAAAACAACACCTTGTATAGCTATGTGTCTATTGACAGATCTTGAAATGAGTTTAATAAAAACTTTTTTTCGTGGATGACATTTTTACTTCTGAAGCTGAAAAAACAGTGTGTAGGTTTGTTCGATAATTTTGCATGCCGTTAGGCAAAATGTATCGGGACGCTTATCAAAATGACCATCATATTCAGTATACCTACATTATTGGCAAATAAACGATTTATATTTCTATTGCAGAACTCTTTCAATGAAAATTAATTTGAAAAGGCTTTGAAATTCAGTTTTTGAGATATGGGACTTTTTCGTCAAACTGTAGCAGTTCCTTTGTTTTTCATTAACATCCCATGATAACGAAATTGAGTTTTGCTTTTGGGCGTTATAAGTATTGTTAATATATTGTTTGGTGCTACGGATCCCTGTGTGGTAGAGCCCGACTTGCACTTGGCCGGATATTTTAAAAGAACAGATGGTCCCATAATTATTCTTGAATCAGAATATTCGAACAAGTGAATTGCATTAAGGAGACAAGACATTAGGCAGGTTGGTAACAGTTGTGGTTGCCAGACAACCACAGACAGATCAGACAACTAGAGAAGGTTACATTTCTATATAGATATATCCAGAGCCAGACAGTTGCGGTACTCTTGCGGTTGTGATTTCGGAACTCAAAAATTGAGCTGCTATTATTAGTATTGAATCGGTTGTAAAGTTCTTCTTCGGTGACATGTCTTGTCATATTGGTATTTAACTGCATCCGTCTATACTGGAAGACCCCAACATGCGAGTAGTTGTTGGCTGGGCGGATGATAATTACTTCTCTACGTCTCTTGAGTCAAATCATAGTACGTATCAACACACATCTACTTACCTATCTAGAATTCTTAATATACATACTACCTTAAACTTATGCTAGCTTAGTACTTTTGCTAGGTTATTTTGATACGTTACTATTTTTTTACTTGTCTTTATAATATTTTATTATTATCGCTATTAGTAATGCTTTTCTTTATTTTCTGTTTGCAACCGTATCTATTACTTTTAACTGGTTGTAAGATAGCGGTAGTAGCACGGGCAAGTCACGGAGTAAATTGTGAAATTATGCTATCATTTTTCTACACTCTTGTACTCAAATTTAAAATTTGACAGCGGGGTCAATCGACTAAAGAAAAATAATAAAATTCATGAATCAGTCAATTGATCTCACTGGTCCCAAATGAGCGGGATTAGTTGACTTAAGAGCCTTCTCTACATAGTATAAAACAAAGTCGCTTCCTGCCGTCTGTACCGTCTGTATGATTTGATTTCATCAATAGACATAATGATTTAAGAGGAAGGTTTATGTGTGTAATTTATCCCAAAAAACACATCAAAATTTATACGCTAACGAAGTCGCGGCTAGCAGTTAGTGTGTGCTACGAAAAATATCAATGAATTTTACAAAATGAATACGGGTGGTATTTCCTACACCAGGATCACCTGGTGGCTTATTCCAGAGTGGGAAAGAGACAGAGCTATACAGGTCGCCTAGCTCCATCTCTTTCCCACTTTGCAATAAGAATAAAACAATACTGCTTTAAGACGTCATAGTAACCCCCCTGATATAGGTACATAGGACACACACACGTTTTTCCATTCATAAAATGACCACTCCAAAGAATGCATGAACATCGGCAAATAATCTCACAAGAATCTGTGTTAAACGCATTATAATTACTAACAAATAACTAGGTAACGACTGACAACAGTAATTATCTGTTAAAACGCAGTAAATACACTCTAAAAGCCGCAACCAATCATAATTGCTATTAAAAAGCAGTTTATGTAAACCATTACTAAGCTACAAGCAGTTAAATGCTACTTATAGACACTGTAAGCTTCACGTTACGATAAAAACCACTATAAGCTGGCCTCTTAAGAGGAAAGCGACAGGATGACCCGCGATATTCAAATATTCTAATGTTTTTTTGCAATTTGCGGGTCAGTGTCAGGTTTTATGTTGATTATAATATGATACACGGCTAACCTGTCGCTTCCACCTTAATATGGGGTAAGCGCAAGAAACGCCCGCGTTATTCAAATTTTCTCACATTTTCTGCTGGCTGTGTATTAAACAATATGATTGTAAGGATTAAAGGATTTTTAAATTTTGTCTTGATGATTTTTATGATAATAACGCTGTAAAGCATATTTGTTACTACATAGTATTAAACAACATACAACCTGGCATTGACCTGTAAATTGCAGAAATATATAGAAAGAAAATATAACAAAATATGAATTCCGCGCGCTTCTCGAGCTCACTTTAATGAAACTCCTTTTCCAGTGTGGGAAAGTGATGGCGCTACACATTCTGTATAGCTCCGTCTCTTTACCACACTGGAATAAGAGTAAAACAATACTGCTTATGACGTTATGGTAGGCCAGCTAGGGGTTTACTATGACGTCATAGAGAATTTTCAATCCCGTGTGAGAAAGAGACGGAGCTGTAGAGGACATCTAACGCCATCTTTTTCCCATTCTGAAATAAGGTAAAAACAATCCTGCTTTAAGACGCTAGCTCAAGGTTTAAGTGTTACTACTGACGACGCAATTCGACTGTACAGTAATGTCGGTAATGTCATTGTATCGCTGGATACGGTTCGATAGACGGTTCAATATCAAGGTCGCTGTATTTTTTGTCATAAAAATAGTAGATAGAGTTTAGGTGCGCAAACAAATGAAACGCTGTGCTTTATTATTGCAGGCGTGAAGTAGGGAAGATTTTTATCACCTTAAAGGCGGAAACATACTTACGGTTCGTGGCGTGTCGTGACGCTCCAGAAGCATATCGGTTTCATACATTTAATATGGTTAGGGAAATATCTGCATGGCGTGTCGTTGCGACACGACACAAATTGTATGAAACCGATATGCTTCTGGCGCGTCACGACACGACACGCCACGACACGTAAGTGTGTTTCCGCCTTAAGTACTTTTTTTTTCTACTTCTGCGCAAAAGTGTTTTTTCCAGTCTGCCCAATGTGTGTTTCTCTCCAATCTTCTATAAACGCGTTCAGGCCTCTTTTAGGTTTCTGGGCAACCATTTTCAGCATGAAAATAATGCCTTATTTGTGTGGATCTTCTCGGTTTTATGATAAAAGACCACCTTCTATTACCTACTTCATATTTTGTAACACTAACGACCACTGCGTATTCTAAATTGTTCAGTGTGGCTGATTATTTGGAAGCGCACACGCCATTCATTTATCCTATTTTGCTACGCTCCAATTGAATGGAACTTGAGTAGTGGTTGACTATTTTTGGCTGTGGAATTTTTTAAACAAGTCTAGGTACCAATTGCGTAAAAAAATATGGATATTCCTCTGAGACTAGCACGTAACTATTCTTAAATAATATAATTGCAATGCTTGGGAGAACCCAGTGTAATAGATGTATTAAGAAAAAAAAATTGAGAGTCGTAGTATAGTGGAGCTGGACCACCTCTTAGGCCGAGATCTATAAACGTTGTTTAGCACAAACTTTGGCTTATCGTAATTCCTGCACAAGCGCCAAACCACTAATGTAAGGTAGAGACGCGACAAGTATCTAACCAATCACGGGAGGGAGTCCAAACCAAAACAGCGCTAAAAAATGTTTATAGATCTCGGCCTTACAACTTTTCACCTAGTTCCGCAAAGAGAAGCAATACAGTAACACCTTCATATAATAGTAATTACTCATAAAACATAATTGCCCATTCATGAGCCGTTATTATCACCTCATTATCTTTCACACTGTCCGTCGTTTGTGTGGCCTAATTATCGTACAACACTGGTTATAGTCATTAACAAATAACTATGTCACCGTCACCTATTCATGTAGGTGTGAAGTTATGATCTGTTTTATGAAGACGCTCATTAAACTTATAGCTCTACAAGGTGTTGTTTTGGTTCCCTATCCATTTGCATAAAATTTTAAGACCTAATATAACTTAGCATAATTTTGTTTAGCATAATTATATTTTCGCATAATATAATTACGCATAACAGCTTACGCATATTTTTTTAAGCATAATATTCTAAAGCATAAATTTATTAAGCATAAAGTTCTAAAGCATAACTCTTTTATAAGCAAGCATACAGCATGCAATCAAGCATGCAAGCAAACATGCAGCAAACAAGCAAGCATGCAGCATGCAAGCAAGCATGCAGCATGCAGCATTCAAGCAAGCATGCAACATGCAGCAGGCAGGGTTTCTGTCACGGCTCCGGCGCTGCGGGCCTCCGGCGACCCCAAGCGTGCAAATCGTCGCAGACGGCTTTCGCTCACCACCGCAGCTTCGGCTTATTGGCCGGCTTCGCCGGCCAGCCTCAGCCCCGGCGGCTTGCTCGCAGCCGCCTGCTCCTCAGCCCGCGGGCCGCCTCGTCTCTACGCGCCTACGCGATTTTAAATTACACTCTAGGGGTAGGACAAACAAGACTACGTGGAGTTGGTTTTGCAGCAATTCGGTTCTGTCACTAACTTTTGTTCCACAGCATATTAAATTTTTAACCTAATTAGTCTAATTTTTAGTCCTACTAACGTTATGCGAATCAAATTTATGCCAAAACAAATTAGTCTTTAAGATGATTATGCCAACATAAAATGTATGCCTAAAAAAATGATGCCGAAATATTATTATGCCAAAACAAATTGTGCCAAAATCGTTATGCCGAAGTATATTAGGATAAAGAACATTATGCAAAAAGAAGGGATCCCTGTTGTTTTGCATCCTCGTCAAATTCAAGAAGGTAACGTCCCGAATCAATAATAAAATGGGTAGGTGTTTTTTTTCTTCTTTACGGAAATCGGTAAGTGTGAACTACCCGTGTTTTAAACGAGGCCGAGGCCCGTCTGATCCTCGCCTTATAACCTCGCTTACACACATACAAAAAATCTCAAACAATAATTTCTTATTCATTAAACCACGTTAAAGGGGTTATTCTGAAATACTGACAAATTCAAACAACTAAAAAAACCAGAGTTTTTTTTAATAATTAACTAGGTACCGTAATTTATATTGGTTATTTATGTCTTTTGTGACAACATCCTGAATTTTTGTAGAGGATGCAAAACAACACCTTATATTTTCTGGTCATCGGAATAGAAAAATGCATAGGATGCATATCCTTGAGATATATGTAGATGATGTACATTTTGACATCATCAGTAGTGGAATTTCCACAGTGATTATCGCTGTATCTTCAGTCCAAATTATACAATTACAATATTATTTTATATACAGGGTTATTTGTAAAACACCTACAACCTCTCAGGACTATGTTACTAACATCATAATAAACAACTTTTGTTCTATGACTTTCAAAAATTCGTCATATTTTAGTTTACTAGATTTTCATACAAAAGTAAAAATATTGAAATTGAACGCTCTAAATGTTACGACTATGCTCCCCTCGCTATTGTACTATCGCTTCCTTTTGCTTCGCATAGATTTCGTAACATTTAGAGCGTTCAATTTAAATATTTTTATTTTTGTATGAAAATCTGATGAACTAATATATTAAAATGATGATTTTTTAAAAGACATAGAACGTTCATTATGATGTTAGTAACATAGTCCTGAGAGGTTGTCGGTGTTTTACAAATAACCCTGTATAGGTACATGACTGTCTCGTTAATATTGTGGTAGCAAGCGCGACTGCTAAGCATGAAGTCCTAGGTTCCATTCGCGGGACGGGGAAGTGTTATTGGGTTTTTCCATCAGGAATTTTACAGTCACAGTCACAGAGTCAGGATTTGTGCTAGCAATAGGCTCGCCCCCTATTGCATGGGACTTAAACTTAACTGGCGAAATGTGGGTGAACTATAATTAGGTTACCCTCTGCCTTAGTCCTTCGGGGATTACAGGCGTGATGTTATGTTATGTTCATTTAATATTTTGTAAATCATGAATATTCCGGAAAAGGTGTCACCAGAACTTAAATTAGAACAGAGGTTCTACGGTTCGGAAATCATCAAATGAGCTCTCTTGGCCCTCCTGCTCTAGGCAGAGCGGAAGGGAGTGTCAGACTTGTACTCACTAAAACCCATCCATGTTCTTTCTTAGCCTTTTGTGTTCCAGGGCCACGGTATCTCTTTCGAACAGTCCCGCAGCCCTGTCAGGCATCGGCCCTCTCGGACCCCTTCCGATCTGCTGGCATATGCTTGAGGCGCGCGTGGAACACGAACGCGCCTCCGACACGGCCTGTCGTCATAAGACGGACGGACACACATCTTTCCATCCCAACAACAAATCAATACCATCAGTGAAATCTCGCAATTATAAAAGCAAACAACATCAAAAACTAGTGTGATATCGAGTTCGACACACAAACCTGACTGCAACGGTGAGAGTCCCTCTCGGTATGGCAAGCCACTTATCTCAGACGAATAAGGCGAGGCAACAAATTGTCGCCTCTCAAACGGTTTTCACTTGCCGACTAGGGGGGCTTGTTCAACATTTTGTGAACATAGAATAGAACATAGGTACATAACATATCATTACATGCTTGTATTCCTCCAAAGGCTTGTGGTTCCTTTACATAAAAGGTGTAAACGGAAGCCAAGAAGCCGTCAACCAAGCATTCTGTACACAAAACTAAATAACGCAAAAATGCTGCAGCCGCTGATAACATTAAGTAAAATAGATCGGTATCGCCTATTTTGTGCAAATGGAGCATTTTCTTTTGGGATTTTCTTTTTGAGGAGCTCGTGGCTAAATAATAACAGCCGCACGGGTCGATCTTTAAGGTTAAGCCGTGCTTGCCGAGGTTGGTCCGTGGATGGGTGACCATAATAACATACCGAGTTTCCTCCGTGCCTCGGAAAGCACGTTAAGCCGTTGGTCCCGGCTGTCATTTGTAGATCTTTGACAGTCGTTACGAGTAGTCAGAAGCCAAAAGTCTGACGTCCAGTCTTACCAAGGGGTATCGTATTACCCAGTTACTGGGTTGTGGAGGTCAGATAGGCCGTCGCTTCATGTAAAATACTGGTACTCAGCTGCATCCGGTTAGACTGGAAGCCGACCCCAAGATAGTTTGGGAAAAGGCTAGGCAGATGATGATGGAGCATTTTCTTTTGGAAGGGAATGGGATAAAATGCACAAGGCAATAAGCCCGCCTTTATACAGTTTTTTTCTAGTACATTAAGTTTTAATTTTTTTTTTTTTTTAAACAAGCCATAAATGCTGCGAGCCGGTTTTTTTTTATTTTGATGGCCCGGTACCGGGTCACGACCCGCCTATTGGGAAACGCTGGTCTAGAAGATAAGACGTGGTTCGGGTTTGGTTCCCATTTCGGGCCACGGTTACGTTTTTTTTCTTAAGAAATTTCTCATTATTAGTCGTAGTCAAGCCTCAGTTAGAAAGAGAAGAAAGAAAGAAAATAAGTTTATTTGGCACATGCTACAAGTGCACACAAAATTAAACAAAAAATACTTAAATCTAAACAAAAAAAGTAGTATATCACGGCTGCGCCAAATAGGGACAGTTCAGCAAAATCCTGGACTTGCGAAGGTGATGTGACGGACGTAAAACAGTTTCATGTGTGTGTGCGATGTAGACATATGTATAGCACTAATCTTTCACGCACGTTTTTAAATTTTAAAAAAGAATAACCCATATTGTGTCAGCTATGAATCAAACAGCCCTGGATGGAATTATTTACGTGTGTATGATGGGCAATCGATAGGTGCGTGGTGCGTAGAAACTTGCACTTGTAGGGTTTCAGGGTATGGTAATGTATTTTGTTAGAGAAAATACTTGAAATAAATGTGCTTCGAGGTAAACCGCCTAATGTTAAGTCTTGCTCCATACTCGGCAAAAATTCTTAAAAAATAAGTTAGTGTCGCATCCTTACTCTTTATTCCCATAAGGATACAAAATAATGTCGGTGTAAATTCTTACAAATATGTACTACATAAAACCTTTTTTTTTTTTTCGTTTTGGCATTCATCAAATGACTCCTCCCGCTCTGGGCGGAGCGGAAGGGAGTGTCAGACTAGTATTGACTAAAACCCATCCATGTTCCTTCTTAGCCCTCTGCATTCCAGGGCCACGGTATCTCTTTCGAACAGTCCGGCAGCCCTGGCAGGACATCATAAACCCTTCAATTTCCGTTAAGACATTGTAAAATGCGCTCCAAAACAAGCCGGCGCGGGCTTGCCGGTATAATCGTTCTTTATTGTAGGATACCAATAGCCTCAGCTGATTAAATCCTTTAACACGATAACTTAAGGATTGGTCAATGTTGTCTTCAAGCAAAGCTTTTAGAATATCTCAGTAGGCGTATACCCTATTCATGAGAACACGTACCTCTTTTGTAGCGAAGCGTCGGGTAATTTGAGCAGGGCTGTCGATTACTTACTTACATGAATAATTCATACGTGTTTAAGTATTATTTTATTACTGCTTTTCTCAGGCCACTAGGGCTGTCACACTGCTGTGTTTTCGTTAAATTCCAGCTTATCATTCAGTCAACGTAGTTAAGTTTAATGGTCCATCTAAATTTAAACAACAACATTTTTTTTTTCTCTATTACTACCGTCTGTAGTAAGCAATCGACTTATTGTCGGGCCTACGCTGTCCTCCCATACTTAGTACTAACGCTGTAACTTCAAATATTGTAAAACCAAAATAATGATTTTAAAAGAGTAACCATGGAGATTCTTGCCGGTTCTTCTCCATAGGAAACGACCAACCCGAACCGTGCACCTTTTGTTGACGTTTTATAAGTGCCCATGTAGGCCTATGTAAAATAAAATATTTTGATTTTGATTTTAAAAACCAACATGCTTAGCTTAGTAAGAAGATGATTGATTAACTTGGGTAAGAACTTCACTTTAATAAAGAGTTACAGATGCTGCTGCATATTTTTCATACTACCAAAACCTCCAACCCGTCCGAACTTATCTTCAGGAAAGTATGTTTCTCGGACTCTACATTCATCTTATTTCATCTAATTTGTTAATAACTACGGATTTCAAAATTATGTAATAACAGTTTTCTTATGAATTTGGTCAGCTATTAAGACACATTGAAACCATTTTTCAATAAATATTTCTAATACACAGCACCCCCGCTAACAATACATAAACAATTTACTAATCTACTAAGTCAATCTACTAAGTCAAAAAGCATTATGTGTATAAAATGTTAATGAAACACGATCATTTTAAAACTTTGGAGTCAGTGACTTCTGTTTCATTGATTGAGTTTTGCCACCGACTTCTGTAGCTAAAAGTTATTTTCCACTATTTGTGTTTTTGAAGTCGGTTTTCTTTTTTTGCAAAAACAAATACAAACAGTCTAATTGAGAACCTCCTCCTTTTTGGAAGTCGGTTAAAAACGAATCGGTACCCAAACCAATATACCTAAGTTCAAGTAGTTAAGGAATCTCTTACTTCTCTTTCAAATCAACTGCGGAGTCTCAACAGCTCGCGTAACACAACTGCCGTAGAAACGAGTTGTGTCGACGGAAGAATCGGCAAACTGACACTTTGTCACTGTCTATCTGTCATTATCTCGATTCTCCGTAGACAAAACTCGTTTCTACAGTGGTCATGCTACGCGTGCAGTAGATACCGGAATGAAGACTAGTTAACTCTCTAGAAATTGCTATGTCATACACACGGCGACTTATCAAGCTAGAAAAAACCAGTTTATCCTTTTTTTTTTACGGATGGGAAATCAACAAATAACTCCCCCCGCTCTGGGCGGAGTGGGAGGGAGTGTCAGACTTGTACTGACTAAAACCCATCCATGTTCCTTCTTAGCCCTTTGTGTCCAGAGCCACGGTATCTCTTTTGAACAGTCCCGCAACCCTGGCAGGCATCGACCCTCTCGGACCCCTTCCGATTTGCTGACTCGTTGAGGTGCGCGTGGAACACGTACGCGCCGTCGACTCGGCCTGTCGTTATGAGACGGACGGACGTTGAGCTAGCCCATTACTCACCGTCCACAGGCCCGTGCCAACGGTGGCCGGGGGCCAGTGGTTGGCTGCTTCCCATTCCCTCTCGCTCCAGACCATGGACTGAACCAGGGCCGGACGCGAGAGGTCGCCGCGCCGCCGCCAATCGCCGCTACGAGGACACGGCGGTGCTCAGCCCAAGCGGTATCTCTTTCGAACAGACCCGCAACAAACCAGTATAACCTGACCTCTCTTAGTGTTTTTGGACAATGCGAGATCATCTTAAACTTGTTTTGTGTAGCTTGATTGGTCGTCGTGTGTTGAAGTTTTTTGACTTTTTATTGACTGAGCTGAGAATCGAACCCAGCTTTTAGGCCCGTTTTCCACGAAGATACGTACCAGTTTCGAAAAGTATGCTCAATCACAAACATCTTTCAGAGAACTAAAGGCGTTTCAATAATAAACCACCTGGAAATCCATGCACTGTCTCCAGATTCAAGTGGGACGATGAAGCTCCATCCTCGTTAAGTGGGGCTACCTCAATGAAACAGCAGCGGGATGGAGCTATGTCGAAAACTATGCTCCACCAGCTCTCCTGCCCTCTTAGCCCAAGTGACCTTTGCGCTACCATCGACAACGCTGTGGAAATTTCAAAGTTCGGGGCTAACTAAATATAAAAATTGTCACCAGCGACACGAAGAAGTAATAAAACAATGCTGTTCAGGATAATTTCGAGAAGTTTTTATTTGTTTGTAAACGTTAAACATCCATGGAGACAATCTTACCGCTATCCCGATCTATTCACAGTCTCTCCTAACAAATAAATAGCTCACAAATATATAATCAAAAACAATACTCTAGTATCACTATTTATCTATACAAAAAACGCATTTTTATTTAAGTGTTCTTACAAATTATAATTACCATTGAATTTAATTTGTAGGTCTGTTGTTCTGATATTTTACAGCAAGAGGCATTATGATCTTGATCGCAAAAATTGGACTCATGGATCATGTCTTATCTGACCTCCACAACAGACTGGATGTCAGACTGTCAGTACTTTTGGCTTCTGACTACTCTTAACGACTTTCAAAGATCCACAAATGACAGCCGGGACCAACGGTTTAACGTGCTTTCCGAGGCACGGAGGAAACTCGGTATGTAATTATGGTCACCCATCCACGGACCATCCTCGGCAAGCAGCTTAACCTTAAAGATCGACCCGTGCGGCTGTTGTTATTTTTAACCACGAGCTCCTCTGTTATTTCCATACAATATACCTATAACCTAAAATAGCGAGATAGGCAACAAAAACTTGAAACTAAAACTTCAAAGTAAGTGATCAAGACACATTAATAATTTGTAAGAACAATAACAAATGCCGGTTTTAAAATAAAGGATATTTCAACGAATATTTTTGGTATAGTGGGTACAAAGGTAAAATAGCTATCCTAAGTATAAATTAAAACAATTATATACCTTAGTCTATACAAAGCTAAATTACTTTTTACATACACTTTAGTAACGGGGATAAAATCGGTAAAAATACAAGGAACATTGGATCTTGTGAAATTAACTGTCATATACAAATTTTCCATTATGTTGAGAACATAGACACTGAAGCCAGACAAAGCATGCGCTTTGGTAATATTCGTTTTTCCGAATAAGATGGAATATTGGGCCAAAGAGATCTTTACCTACTAGTTCGAAGTTTTAAATAAAATCGCTGTATTCTTGAAAAACTGTTCAAGAACAACTCAATTCCATTGAAGTTTATTTTTTTTGAGTCTCAATAATATGGCTTCCATCTTAAATTAGTTATAGCCACAACACATAATAAATCTAATATCTATCACTATGCTATGTATTATGCATTATTTCTTTCTGTTGATACAAAAAAAAAGTTCAGACAGCAATGCCAAAAAACGTTCTAATGACAGTTCTTAAAAAAAAATAACCATGCATAACGTAAAATACACAGTATAGAAATATATGCCAAAGCTTGTATGTTCAAATACCTATTGAGGTACATCTAAAACACACATGAATCCGGGGCAGGGTAATGGGGAAAGGAAAACATTTTTTCGTTCGTGTCCCCGTTTTTGGGGACATGGCAATGGGAGACAACGGGAATACACCAGGTATACGACACCATTTTTATTTTTCAAACAAAATATTGTTATGTTTTGTTTTTTGGTTTTATCAAAGTAGGTACTTGGTATCGCAACATTCACTTCTATTCTACAATAATTTATAAGTAGGTAGTTGTAAATCTGTTATGAAACATTTATAATTTAAAGCTAAAATTTCATATTGAGTATTCAATGTACTTACAATACATACCTAGTATATATTTGACACTAGGTACATTAATATAATATAAAAAGTATAAAGGACTCTAACACTAATATACAAAACGTTCAAAATGATTTCGTTTTCTGAACCCACTTACAGAAACTGCGAAGTTATTATATAAAGCAATATTTCTAATTCTAAAACAATGAAAATGCCAGACAGCATTGAGAAAACTCTTCTGGTATAAAACAGTAGGTATATTACCTTGTTTTTTTAAATTTATAAAAATTGTAAAAAGTATAATATATATACAGGGTGTAACGGAAAGGGTATATACATACTTAAGGGTGTGCTACAGACCATCAAACTGAACATGTTTCTCGTCATAATTTTTTTTTTTCAGCAAAAAAAATATCTGCTGCCCCATAGAAAATTGCAATACTTATTCGACCCAAATGTATGGGGCAGCTGATATTTTTTTTGCTGCAAAACATGTTTTATGATGAGAACCATGTTCAGTTTGATGGTCTGTAGCACACCCTTAAGTATGTATATACCCTTTCCGTTACACCCTGTATATATATATATTATGCCAGATTGATTTAATCGCTTCAAAGAATACAGGAAAAGTATTGCACCGTATCATATGCAAGCAAAAACATAGTATATACTGCATACAATTATATTAACTTAACTAGATATAGTTATATAGTCTAATAGAATCATCAAAACGTCTATCTTTAACACTGGTGGGCATAGATTCGAATAAATATTTTAGTTCAGTTGCCTACAGTTTAAATAATAAATATAAAAATCACATAATAAATACTTGAGCAATTAATAACTGATCTGAAAGGGTTTGAATACATTGTAATTTAAATATCATGTGTTATATTTAAAATTATAAGCTGCATCAGGCGTGTTATTAATATCATAAGATCATCGTTTACAATAAAATCTATTATAAAATCTTCAAAAGATAGTCTTTGATCAATCCATTTCAATGGCTTCCAAACTCTCTTTTAAATAATTTAAAATGTTATAACAAAATCATCGTATATGTCTTTGAAAACGTATTGAAATATTCATAAGAAGTGGACGAAATCACTAAGTCTATTTCTATAGACAATCAAAACGTCATGCAACTCATCTATTAGCACTCTTTTGGCGACCTTTAATGTTCTACGAATATTTACTGGACTACTCACATAATAAGCTCCAAAGATTTCTTATTCATACGACTTTGGTGTTACATTTTGTCTAACTACTGGGTCCACGGTATAGCTACTACATAGTTATAAATTTATCCAAAATTACTGACACTACTACATTTTTGTCGCAAAAATATCCGCTACAAAACTCTCTAATATTCGCTCAGACTATTTACGCGTTCCATAGTAAAAATTACTTTATTATCGTAACCAATGTTTTTGATTTTAATGTCAAAATTCCTCAAAAAAATATCGTTAGGTCGATAGAATTTATTGTTCCCTCTGTACTATGGAATAATACACGCTATATAAATAAAGCAAGAAAATAAGATATTGTAAAAAAATCGTATAAAACAATGTAACCTAATGGAAGACATTCATTTTGAATCAAAGTGCGTGAATATAATCATTATGCCGCGGCCATTGAGAGATTACCGTAAAGTGGAATGTGGGATACAGACTCTAACAATACTTACTAACTAGTCCTTAACTGATACTATGCACGTCTAATTAAACAAGATGAAAGATGAACACGTAACTTATCATTAATAGGTTCACATTTAATATATTAACAATACATGTAACACTAAAACTTGGAGTAAAATTAACATCTAAAATACAAAGCGCTAAAATCATTAAAATCCAACCCGTTTAATTGTGAAATACTGCGACTCAACGTTTCAGTTCCGCTATGATAGTTAAAGCGTTTAATAAAGCTACAAATAAATAACACATTATAATATTTTAATACAATAACTTAACATTACAGCAGTCAACTTTCAAACGATGCGGTTACATTATGAACACCGGAGATGAAATCCTGAACTACATCTAATGCGTTTGTAGGACATGTTGTGCATTATGATCCGTATCTAATTATTGTATTGATCCGGTGTCCACTGAGATTAGCTGAGACTATGGCACTAACATCCAACTACCACTTGTCTACATGTATGATTCCGAAAGTACCACAGTTCACATTCTGAAAGACAGCGCTGTGCTCCAGTACCTCCGAGCCGGTCGCTACATGTAAGCGGGCTTCATCTTGTACGCTCGCTTCCATATCTCACACAAGCACACTGTCGAGTGGAACCTGTAGAAGATGGCCAGGGGCATCGACACGTGGGTGATGATCGTCCAAGCCCACAGCCCATAGAAGTGAAGCTGGACCGGATGAGACTCCGCTCTCGACTTCTCAAGAGTATTTATCGCCCACATCGCCAAATTTGTCACCAGGAGGAACGTCACTATCTCTCTTCCAGGCTTTTTTCGTAACTGTTCGGCCGTTTTCGCCGATCTTCGGCTCGCATCCAGAATGAACATGGTTTGGCAAGTAGTCTGGATTAATGAGGATAGAGCTGTGATCAGTATTAGAATGGTATTCTTCTCTATCGTGAAGTGTCCTCCGATAATAGTGAAAGTGCCATAGATGAACATTCCAGTTTGAGCTCCCACAAGTAGGATGTTATCCAGCTCAAGATTTCGGTTACCGTCGTACTTCAGATTTCTAACGCAAAACATTCCAGCTAAACTAGCAAATGTTGTCATAGCATACAGCGCTAATTCACAAACATTGACCTCAACGACTGCTAAAGTCGCATAGTCCTTTTTTGACACAAGAACGAAGAACAATATCAATGATATAATAGTTAGTACCAAAACCAGAATTCCGAAGAAGAGGCCTTTATGAGCTCTTGCGCAGTCAACGCTGTACAAATGCGGGGATTTCTTGTAGGCGAGGCCTTCCAGTATTCGAGCTTTGACTATTGCAGCAGCGACATCCTTTGATGGGTACTTGGAGATATTCTTCCACATGACGTAGAGGATGGCAGCACAGATGAGAGAGTATTCGATGGTGCAAGGGAAGAGGAATGGAGAGGCGTCTTGGACGAGGGAACCCATGATGTTTGTCCGGCGGCATTCGAAGATGTGGTGAGGGCCTTTGAGTCCTCTTGGCACGCGCAGATGGGCAGCAGCGGGATGTGATGCTGGCACGTCAGTCGTAAATGCTGCAAACGCCTTTTGGAATGCTGGAATCAAAACAAACAATACGTAATAAGTGATAATACAAAAAAAAAATATGAGGAGAGAAACACGTTCAGTTATAAGAGGATAAACTAATTTGACCATGGACTCGGTTAATTACATCTAATATTTTGCTGGACACAGAAATCACCATATCTTCATAAACAAGACGATTTAGCAGCAACACTCCAAACATTCAACAACATTCCAGGGAACCCACACTCCAACAAGAAAATTGATTACTAGAAAACCCATCAAACTCAGTCCAAACTTAAACCAACATAGTCACACTAAACAAGATACCCCAAATTGGATCGTATACCAACTAAAGTAGAGCAAACTGTATTAGGTGTACATAGCTAAAATGATCCAATATTATCGTCCATCGGCATGACAGGCTGGAATGTGGGTCACCATGCCTTCGAGCGGGTCGCAATGGAACGCAATCAACATACCGTTCTGACATTTGTCGATGATGAGGGATATTCTAATTGGAAATCTGCACCTACTTCCTTCGATATTTTGTTTATAAGCTATCGAGTCTGTTGGCACAATTTCAAACATATGATTAAATTTTCAATAAAGGAACTGGCTATTGACGTGTATTAACGTTGACATTTTAATTAAATAGCCAGAGGCGGAATTATGCTTTGATTGCAGGAAAATCCGTTTGTGATAAATGATCCAGTTAATATTTTACTAGTCACGTAACTCTGAGTATATATGATAATTTGCTAATAAAAACTGGGCCCCACATTTACCTAAGTACAATGGAAAACGATGTAGAGTTTCAAGAATTTGATATAATTTACTTTCAACGTAGATATTGTATTATACCAAGTTAATAACGCTGAATGTACACAGGAATAACGAAACATAAAAGCGCTTTATACCACGTAATACGCAATAAAATATCCATAAAATGCTCTTGAACCTTGCAGAAGGGGTTAAAGGTAGATAAATTGTTACAAAGGGATGGTTCGGAAACAAATCATGCGCCCGGCGGTCTCCGGGGTAGCAAGAGAATTACGCGCCCATATATTTGTTTATTAGCATTACAATTGTATGAATTTATTAATGAACAATTGAATTAGTTTGGTTTTGAGATCGATGTTGAAAAAACTTGATATAAATCCATAAAACTTAAAAGTGCTAGGCATCAAATCAAATCAAATCAAAATCAAATCAAATTATTTATTTGCATAATACAGGTAGGTATAGAAAGATGTTACAATTAGGTATAAAGTGCACTGTATCATTACCTAATTAGATGTGCAAATATATAGGCGGTCTAGTTTTTCAAACTTATCATGTTCGAAAAGAAAATCTAATAATAATAAATTCAGAATAAATACCAGAAATGTCAAAAGGATTAAAATACAAAATGTCAGAAGAATTATAGTTCATGTCGTAGTTTTAAAAATTAAATACATTAAAATATCAAGTACCACAAAATCAAACTGTTTAATTTAAAGCAGGGCAGGGCAATAGCATAACTTGAGGTTAACTACATCATTATTCCTTCATCGAAGTAATCGAGATAAGGGTTTGAGAAGCTCTCGAATTCGAATTCAGAAATCGAATGCGAACCTTTTAACAGATAAAACAAAATGCTATCGTCAGGTTTGCCGCGAAAAGGTTGATAGCCGAAAAACAAAAGGACGTGGGACTCGTTGGTGGGCAATTGCTTTTTCACAGACATTCGGAGCGCTAGTTTTTAATTCACTTCGCAGAGCGAAAACGTTTACCGAATCCTTCACAAAATGTTTGACAACGTGAGTCTTTTTTTCTTCTGTGTTTAGTATCACAGGATGCTCTTGCAACTTATAGCAGTTGATTTATAAAATGCAGAAGAAATGCTATGCATAGGATAATTTTTATCCCGGGAGTTTCAGTGGAATAAATTACGACACCCACGCTAGTGAAGTCACAGACAAAATTAGACGTAAATAATCAGGTAAACCATGAGCCACATTAAAATCAAAATATCTTGTAGGAATGAAATATCAATGAAAATACCCAGATAATTCCCTATCAACACATACGAAAAATCAGCCAAATAACACTGTAAAGTAAACAATATGCTCAATTGCTCAGTGGCCTGAAACACTACTAACACTTGAATCAAATCAGAGGATCGCTTCGTGACAATATCCCAATGAAAAGAGAATTCAGTGACAATGATTAATCCAATTATACGGGACAAAGGAAATTATTGGAAAGCAAAAGACAATATTGTGAAACAAGTTAAAACTGTTACTGTAGGAGCTCTATGTGGGTTTGGGTAATCCCAGCACGCGTAACATGACCACTGTAGAAATGGGTTATGTCGACGGAAGAATTGACAAAATGACAGATTGTCACTGCCTATCTGTCATTATGTCGATTCGTCCGTAAACAAAACTTATATCTACAATTCTACGCGTGTGATAGATTATTCCAATAAAACTCGCGTCTTTTTCTTTAAATGGGCACAAATAAAAACATCCATATGATAATTATAACCTTGTTTACATGTGATACACGACATCGAACAGTTCTTCACCAAAATCTTATTACGAAATACTGTTCTTTTATTGTTGTTTTGTGTATATGACATATTTTAATGTTATTTACGAAGATAATGTGACTTATTTACTAATTATGCCATTGTAAGACTAATTATGTAATTGAACTAATTAATCTCAACATGTTTTACTATAATTTAATCATAGTTTTATGATTAAACACAAATATTAAAAGATCTGTAATAGAATCGTACGATGTGACGTCACTTGTTTACCACTGGCTTTATAAGCGAACGCTCCGCCGTACTCGGCTCATCCACTTCGATGTCATCGCTCCGATGCATCCCACTCACTACCCTCTCGCACCCAACCAACTTCCCGATGTGCTCGACATCGCCCTCCTCAAGAATGTCAGCCTACGGCTTCATTCTGTGGAGGCGATCGACGAGCTCAACTCCGACCACCGTCCGGTGATTTGGGAGCTAGCTCCCAGACTCGGTCCCTTCGACCCCTCTCAACCCCCTCCCACCAAAGTGATCACGGACTGGGGGAAAGTAAGCGAATTGCTGAAATCCACCAATTCTCCGCACTTGGACCAAATCCCCGACAATATCGAGTCCGTAGCTGACACGGAGGCCGCGATCAACTTGCTCACGGAACACGTGCAATCGGTCCTGAACGTGTGTTCAAAGGAGGCTCCAGCGACGAATGATCGTCGTTGGAAACTTCCGGACGATGTGCGTGAACTGTTGACCGAGAAGAACGCGGCCATCCGTGCCTTCAGAGCCTTTCCCTGCGAAAGTAACAAAGCTTTTATGCGTAGCTTACAGCGTAAGGTAAGCAAACGTGTCAAAGAGCTGCGTGATAATCAATGGGACAAGATGCTCAGCGAACTCGAACCGACCCATCTGGCGTTCTGGGAATTACAGAGGAAACTACGCACCTCTGAGGTCTCCGGTATGCCTCCTCTCACCCGCCCTGACAACAGCGTCGCTTTCGACGACGAAGATAAAGCCGAATGCCTGGCTGACAGCCTCGAGTCTCAATGCTCGCCCAGTTCCCAACCAGTAGACATAGCTCACCTTACTAAGGTGGATGCTGAAGTCGAACGTAGGACCTCCCTCCCACCAGTCGAGGACCCTGATTTCCCCCTTGCCCCCGTCACTCCTGACGAGGTCGAGGAGGTAATTAAGAACCTCAAGCAGCGGAAAGCCCCTGGCTCTGATGGAATCAACAATAGGGTTTTCAAGTTGTTTCCATCAGCCCTCATCGTGCTCATGACCGCCATCTTCAATGGCGCCATGACGCACAACATGTTTCCACAGTCGTGGAAGGAGGCCACTGTCATCGGTATTCCCAAACCGGGCAAGCCCAAGTCCAACCCCAGTAGTTACCGCCCCATTAGTCTCCTCAACGTTCTCGGCAAAATCTACGAGAGGCTTATTTATAAGCGTCTCAAAGATTACGTCGAAGCGAAGAGTCTCATTCCCCAAGAGCAGTTCGGATTTAGACCCCAACACTCTTGTGTCCAACAGGTGCACCGCATAGTCGAACACGTCAGCGCCCGCTACCAGCGTGGACTGATGACTGGTGCCCTGTTCTTCGACATAGCGAAAGCCTTCGACAAGGTCTGGCACAACGGGCTGATATACAAGCTGTACCAGCTCGGTGTGCCTGATCGTCTCGTGCTCATCTTGCGGGACTTTTTGTCGAACCGCACCTTTCGGTATCGCATCGAAGGTGCGCTTTCCTCCCCCCATCCTATTCGCGCCGGAGTCCCTCAGGGCGCCGTTCTGTCCCCACTCATTTTCACGCTGTTCACCAGCGACATTCCCAAGGAGGCAAAAGCGGAGTTAGCGCTTTTTGCCGACGACACAGCCATCTACTGTTCTGGCCTGAGCCCAGACAGTATCGCTCGTAAACTCCAAACCTCCGCAAACGCCCTAGGCGATTGGTTCCGGAAATGGAGAATAGAAGTCAACCCCGATAAGAGCCAGGCGGTCCTCTTCTGTAGGCCCCACTACACCCTCCCACCCGACCCCATCCCGATCACCATGTTTGACAAGCCGATCCCTTGGGAGAAGCAAGCCAAATACTTGGGGGTAATCCTCGACCAACGCCTCACCTTCGGAAAGCACATAAAGTCGGTGCGTTCGCGCGCCGCTTTCGCTCTCGGAAGGCTCCACTCCCTACTCAACTCACGCAGCAAATTGTCACTTAAGTGCAAATTGCGTATTTACACCGCGTGCATTCGTCCCATCCTGACCTACGCTTGCCCTGTATTCGGGCAAGCTAAGGCTTACCAAATCCATAGGATGCAGACCCTCCAGAACCGGTTTCTCCGAAAGGCCACGGGAGCCCCGTGGTTCGTTAGGAATGAGCGACTCCATGTCGATCTCAAGATCCCCACCATCAAGCAGGTCATTAAACGCCTTTCAAAGCGCTTTCTTGACTCTGCTGAGAAGCACCCCAACCCACTAGTGGTGTCGGCCGCCCGATACGTCCCCACCAAGATAGGGAAGATTCGCCGTCCTAGGCATATATCCTCACGGAACCCGACGATCCCACTACCCTCCTTCAAGAGAGCAGTAGGGAAACCAGCACCCTTCGTAAACACAAAAACAGAATCCGATCCGTTTACCGGCCTCGCCGACGAGGCCCGTCGCGACGTCCCAGTAATGTTACTCCCCGACCCTTGCAAGACGAGCCAGCCCGCGCCACTGAGCAAGTAGCTTTAAATTCCCTTAATAATAATACGACCCAGCCTGTCCCTTGCTGTCCACCAATCAATGACGCCCTAAGCCGAGGTCCGAACCCCACAGGGGGTGCCCTTAGCGAGCGGTCATTTAGTTTAAGTTTTACTTAGTTTGTAAGCCCTGGCTGGGGGCCTTAAATTCATTTGAGGTCACCACAGGATAGTCCGGGTTAAGCAGTTAAAACCTTCAGAAGGTTGATCTGCGAGTGGCCAAAAAAAAAAAAAAAAAAAAAAAAAAGTACTCGGCTCATTCGCTCCGGAGCAGTCACACCGAACGGACCTAAGTTAAGTAACCTTATAAACCTTTATGTGTATAGTAAACATTATTTTCTAATTTGGTTGATGTATGATTTATATATGCTTTGATTTATTATATACTAGCTGTACCCAGCATGCGTTGCAATGCACTTTTTACTACCCACCTACCCTATCCGACCTACCTACCCTATCCTACCTACCCTACCCGACGCTACCTACCTACCTACTCTACCCTACCCTACCTACCTACTCTACCCTACCCTACCCTACCCTTACTACCTACCTACCCTACCTACCTACCCTACCCTACCTACCTACCCTACCCTACCCTACCTACCTACCCTACCTACCTACCCTACCCTACCTACCTACCCTACCCTACCTACCTACCTACCCTACCCTACCTACCTACCCTACCTACCTACCTACCCTACCTACCTACCCTACCCTACCTACCTACCCTACCCTACCTAACCTACCCTACCCTACCTACCTACCCTACCCTACCTACCTACCCTACCCTACCTACCTACCCTACCCTACCTACCTACCCTATCCTACCTACCTACCCTACCCTACCCTACCGTATCCTATGTCCTTCTCCTGGCTCTAAACTACCTCCCTGCCAATTTTCAGCTAAATCGGTTCAGCCGTTCTTGAGTTATAAGTGAAGTAACTAACACGACTTTCTTTTATATATATAGATTATCTCTGTCTGTAAAATAAATTATTGGACTAAATCTGCTTACTAAAAATTGTGTATATTCTTGTTAAATAAATAGCTAATTCGAATCTCTTTCAAATATCTAAATAAATAAATTCTGTGCCCCTATGTAAGTCTATTATTTTTAGCACCTTTTAATATAATCTGCTTTCACGTGCATGTATGTTTTATATTAGATCTCATTGGTTTAATAGTCGTTACTGTCATTCGGACCTGAATTTTCTGAATTTAGTTGTAATGAATGAATGAAAGAAGACTTCGGCTGTGTGAATATTTTTAACTTTGAATATTTTCTAAATAAGAATTTAGGTATTAATTATAAGAGATCCCTTGGCGACTGAGCTCTGCACGAGTGAAAACAGATTTTCCCAGATATGAGACTAGATTATATATCGATCTTTTGTAGCCGTAATCTCCTAAATTGGAACTTTTATCGAAATCATTAGAGCCGTTTTCTAGAACGTGATTACAAATATACAAAGATTCCTCATTGAAAAGTAACGTTAAACGTTCTTAAATATAAAATACAAAAATTACATACAGTTGAACAGAGAATCTCCCTTATTTTTGAAGTTGGTTAAAAATATTATGTGATAAGCCTTAGATCAATAGTTGGAATTTATCGACACAATTGGCCATAATGCTGTAATTAGTATTACCGTTACAGTGTTGGCCTTGGTCTCACCGTACTATAAAAATAAATAAAATTCGCCATTCCGCGAACAACTTATTTTAAACGTAATTCGAAGTTAACATTATTATAACACAGAATTAACAGCGAGCAAACAATATCGATTGACTCAACAATGGACGTGGTATAGACATGTGGCACACGGCAACTCATTCAAAATGTCCACCCAACCGACAATGTACGACAGGAGTGCTTTTATTGCTATATTATGTATTTTTATTTCATTTATATGCATCAAACCTGTGTAGATATACATACTGTGATATTCTAATAAACGTAGCGTGAGCTTTAAGGTGACACTTTTCGACATTTTTTCCATAGCAACTTCGGGGGGGTTTTACTTCACTGTTTGACACTGCACATCCAAAGTAAAACATGATATGGTATTGTCTCATTATTAATTTTGTCTGTACGGAAACAGTATAGGATAAAAAAAGCCATTAAAAAGTTACGAGCTATCAAAGATTCGTTTTTATTGCAAATTTTAACGCAACTTTGGTCGTAAATTAGTAATAAAAGAAGTGTCAAATTTCCAAAACAAAGTCGGTACCGACACAGCACAATTATCAAAGAATTCAATACATTTTATTTGTAATTGATACACGCAGTTGTTTTTTTCATAAAACACTATCTTCCAAAGGCCTTTTCGTATTTTTTTACGCGCGCCTTACGTTTCGGAACGCTGTGTGTGTGCGTACGAACTAGATGTGCGTGCAGACTAGCGTCTAACTGCTCATCACTGATACTATCTGTACTATCTCTGTCGGACACGATGCCAAGTGAGACAGCGTGCTTTTCAGCCACGGCTACCAGTGAGTTAGAGCCCGCGACTAGTTGAACCTTAAGGTTCCGTATCAACCAGTCCACTTAACACGGGCAGTGAGAGCACGTACCCGCAGTTGTAGTAGTCATTCGTCTACTTACTGATAATTTGGTAGTTTTATTCTAAACCCTAATTAGGGTAACTAGTGAACACCACACATACTTATTTGTATAAAGATATTTTGTTGAACGGCTAAAATCAGAAGTCAAGCCGCCCTTTTGTTTTTGCGCTACAATGTCCCCAATGTTTGTCAACAATGATATTCAAGTGAAAAAATATCCTTGTAGTACTGTAAGATAGATTCTCTTTACTTCTTCGAAAAGTTAAGAAAGCATGTCGGCGCCTTGAGTTCTAAACGAAAAAACATGTTCCGCTCACAGCATAGAAGAACTAAATCTACCTGACTGTATTTACGTCTAAAAAATACTTACCATTCGCTATAGCTATCTGCTTAGCAAATTAAATAATGTTTAAGATTGATACAGAAGTCTTTTTTACATTGCCACCAAACCACCTTGCTTTTTTTTCAACTAAAGTTATGCACAGGAAGTGAGCCACCTGCCATCCTAATGTCTTAAAAACACCTGCGTTATGTTTGGGGACTAATGACGCTTAATTATTTCGCTGTCTAAAATAACGTTTAGAAGAGTTCGAAGTTTTATTTTTGGATGAAAACTCATTTAAAGTAGTTAGAAAAAAATAAAAAACTTAGGTGACGGTGACTCTTTGCAAATGTAAACAAAAAACCAAAATTTGGCTGCATTTACCAAAATAACATAAACCTAAATAGCTGGCTATATAACAAAAACAAACAAAGTATAAAAAACAAATTCTATTAGCACCATCAAAAAATATTACATAATCAGCCAGTACTTAAAGCTTAGAACTATACAATAAAAAAGACTTTATTATGTTCGCGAATCTAAGAAAACTTTTTTACGAGTGCATACATAATTATTTTTAAAATATAATCATAAGTCTGGCAATTAAAAACAAAAAATATGCATTAGAATGTTTTTCAGTAGAAAAAATAATTTCTGAAGCTGTGAATAGTTTTATCCCTCGAACGTGTTTTTCTGAAATTTGAAAACAAAATGTAAATTAAACTTACCAAGTCTATGCGACAGTCCTATAGTCTTGTTCTCAGGGTCGTAGAACGTCAGGATCTCGTGTTTGGTCTCCTGCACCAGCACATTCAGCCACACACTCAGGTTGGTCCCGACCATATGCATCAGACCAAATCGGGCCACTATCTTGTGTTTGTACACTTTCATCTGAAATGTGAGCGATGGTGATGAATGGTAATGGCCCGTACACAATGGGCGCTGTTGGTAGTACCTACCGTGATTTTAATTGATGGATTACTCGCTATTTATTTTATGGGGATGTTTGATACAAAATGATCGAAGGATCCCATAGTAGTGCCAGTGGTTATATTTTTCAGAAATAAAATGGAATGTCCATTTCCATTGATTTTCAATTTTTGAAACTGTTTTTTTTTTCGGATCCCTACATTTATCATAATACATATATTTCTTGTTTCAATTTTAATTACAAAAGCTTTTGATTCATCGAAGTGCCTACGCATTTAGAATAGCAATTCAGCAACAAATAGAACTTCGTCAATTTATTTGGAGTTATAATCGATTTAGCAAAGTCTATAGAAACAACTCGATTGGATGAATCTAATTCTGTTAATACGTATTTACCTAACGTCGGTAAACACTTCGCGAAAAATATTTGACTTTATTCAGACAACAAAAATAAAACTGTTGATTTTCATAAGCGTTTATACGTAGCTTTGTAGGCTCGTATTTTAGCGAACTTACTATATTTCATTAGTACTAATTTATTATAAACCTAAACGGGCAACTTGAAGGGACACCAACGCGTCTGTTTTTTTTTAAGTGAAAACTTCTTTAGTTGTGCACTTTTATAATGGATAAAAAATGTTAAACTCGCGTCAGATCGTCAGATCGTGACATTAAGTTACGCAGGAATTTGAACTTTATGACATCTGTCATTGAGTTTGGGTTTCCAAAACTGGATAATTATCTTATGCACAAACAAAACCTTCGGTTTCTCCAAAGAGGTTGAATTCGTAAGACGGATTGTAATAGTTCTGAAGTGTTAAATTTTTAATGTAATATAAATTGTCATATTTGTGTACGATAGCGCAATAAATGAATATTGTATTTTACCACATAAATGATAGTACGTAGGTACTACTATAGGTTTTATACTGATGATTAAACCAATTCGTGCAACATTATTCCCTAACCAGTCCAAAATATCAAAAATGCACAACGTTATTATACAAGTTTTCACTTCTGCCAGCACTTCCGGAGTGCAACCCGTTTTTTTTCAATAACCTTTAAAAAATATAATATAATATAATATTCAACCCTGCATACGGTATTGAGTTATTTGTATACTTTAGTTATTAAAATGTGCTTTCAAGTGTTGCAAAAGTTAGCTTTTACGTACGTACAGAACAGAACTGCTGAACCACTGAAACCAAAAATCAACTTTTACTAACTTTCCTAACTAAATTTCTTTCGCAACGATCGCGGTCGCGTGATTAAAATTAGTTACATTTTAACAATTGATTCTGCTTCGATATTTAAACCTTTAGAGGGAGATGAGTTGTGTAAACATCATAATGATTATGATGATCTACAAAATTAATCACACTGGAGCTATTATGTTTTCGCGAAAATCTCAAAATTTTGACATAATGGTACGGACCACTTGCGGACGTGGCTCCGGACTTCGACCCTTCCATACAAATACTACTGAAGTATCTGTCATATGTATGGTGTCTGCAATTAGTCCGTACTAGTTGGAACGATCTGTAGCGTAGGCGCAAATATCCAATCTGTATCGACATCTTATTCTTCGTCATATCGCAAGACACATTTTATGTTGTGTTAGTCCTGAACTTTGCCTTTCACCGCGACGTCGGTGGCAGCGCGAAGTTTGGCTGCATGTTTTTGGCCTATGAGGACAGAACCTTTTCTGCCCTCTTAGGCCATAGGAGCATAGTTTGTGACACAGCTCCAATACCACACCCCGCTGGTGTTCCGTGAAGGTAGCCCAACTCACTTTTTCACTTGAGCCTGGAGACGATTCAAGAACTTCCACGTGGACCATGGAAAGTTAGACCCTGCTGGAAGATGCTCACTTGGTGGTAAGTAGTGAGTGGGAGGGGGACATCTAATGTCCTAATACGAAACGTACCTCATTGTTAAGAAAGATGAAATACATCTGTATGAAGATGAAGGCCATCCTGGTAGCAGGAGTTAACGCCAGCAGAACGTTGTGGCAGTTGGTGTTCCGCTCCAGCTCCCAATATTGGCCAAACTCCAGACCTGAGTAGATCATGGACCCAATGCCGAATGCTGAAATAAAAGGACATGTTATTGTACTAAACATAATGTCGACTATTAAACCTCGACTACCAAAACATGACTAATAGACTAAACCTATTCTTTTTGATCTAATGGACGAAATTTGGGCTATTATTCATCCCGGAGTCAAGATGTGATGAGCTCGTGGATGATGTTGAGGAGCTCGTTGTTAAATAATAACAGCCGCACGAGTCGATCTCTAAGGTTAAGCCGTGCTTGCCGAGGTTATTCCATGGATGGGTGCCCATAATTATATATCGAGTTTCCTCCTTGCCTCGGAAAGCACGTGAAGCCGTTGATCCTGGCTGTCATTTGTAGATATTTGAGAGTCTGACATCCAGTCTTACCAAGGGGTATCGTATTACCCAGTTACTGGTTGTGGAGGTCAGATAGGCAGTCGCTTCATGTAAATTACTTTGGTACTCAGCTGTATCCGGTTAGACTGGAAGCCGACCCCAAGATAGTTTGGTAAAAGGCTAGGCAGATGATGATTCAGAATGTGTGCCCGGTTCATGGCAACTAGCTCCCTTTCTATTCGGAATGTGTGCCCGGTTCATGGCAACTAGCTCCCTTTCTATTCGGAATGTGTGCCCGGTTCATGGCAACTAGCTCCCTTTCTATTCGGAATGTGTGCCCGGGTCATGGCAACTAGCTCCCTTTCTATTCAGAATGTGTGCCCGGTTCATGGCAACTAGCTCCCTTTCTATTCAGAATGTGTGCCCGGTTCATGGCAACTAGCTCCCTTTCTATATTTTTTTTTCATTGTCTCACTCCTGGGAAAAGGCCTCCCTCCACTCTTTCCATTTCTCGCCAACCCGCTTACACATAGGAATTAATAATTACCAAAGAAATGTGATTACGCTCTCCTCCACAGATATAGCTCCGTACAAGAATACACCGTGTGATGTTTTGTTATGATGATTTTACTAAACATACTTATATACCTTTTGGTCTGAGAGTTAAAAAAAGCTACAGAATTTTCGATGTACGGTCCAATCCTCACACATTCCTATTGCTTCGTCCCTATTCATGCATCTGGTTATCCCTACACTGTTAGTGGGTTCGACACTCGACTTGCCCCAAACTTTTTGAAGGACATCGACAATAATATCAGCGTAGGTTTGTCCTTCTAGAGTGTTCGTACCCTTCCGGTTTTCCCCTTTATAACCGCCTAACAAATTCTTTGCTTTTTACCCTTCGCATGACTATATAAATATATAGGTGATAGGCATTGATATAATGGTGATAGGTGTAATGTATTGCTCTATCACAAACGGCCAACAGTATTTTTGGTTCTAAAAAACCTAACCATAATATCAAACTATTTTGTTTATTCCCTGATTTATTTATTTTTGTGAATAAACCTTCCGTGTCACAGCAATTAGAACTTTGCTGACGGCACGGTTAGCGCAATGGCTGAGCAATTAGCTGCTGCGCTGCGTACCGCGGCTTCGATTCCCACACATGGAACAAATATTTGTATGGCATACATGTAGTGGTTCTTTGTGTGGCTGTTTGTGTATGTGAATTTAAATGTTTTTGTACAAACAATAAGAAAACTGCGTATGAGATCAAAATAGGAGATTGTACTCATAAACACTCGACTTCCAGACACAACAGTGTCCAGACGTCTGCATCTTACTATAACGTAGTATGACTTGACATTCCATGACGTCATAACTACGCGTTTTTGTAGCCGCGAACAATCGGCTAGACACCCTTGATGACGTCACACAATACGACCCAGCCTGTAACTTGATGACGTATGAGGCTTAAATGGACAAGAGGTCGAGCATAGTGACGATGGAAAGTGTTTTTAACAGTGAAATCATTAGGTTATCTGTGTAAACAATGCTATCAAAAGGCAAGTAAGTAAACGAGCTTAGTCACCTTCGGCAGATTATTTAAAAACCTCATTAAAAGCAAGTCTGAAAACGAAGATTCAGTTAAAAGTGACTACGGCGAAAGGCGTGTCAAAATAGGCCGAGCCATCTTCACGGCAAAAGCCTATGATAACAGAACAGCACTGCAAATCTAGTTTCATATTCAGGAAACGAAAACTATCAACAAAACCGTCAAAGATTATCCCGACAATCCATATTCCGTATACAGATATAAACAAGATTATCCGGCCTAGTTGTGAATCCGGAGTTTCTGCTCCAAAGTCGAGAAACAACTCCAAGTTAACCGTTCGCAAAGAAACTTTGTTGGCCAAACTAATCCATGGCTCCGACAAAAGGCTTGCAAAACGGCCTTGTTTACTTCGACACGCCAAATTGATTTAACAAAACAATTACTGAAGGTAGTTACCGCGAGATTAACGAACGACAGTCTGAATTATCATAAAGGGGAATTTGGTGCTACTGAACATCTTATTTGGGTCGATTACATTGTAAGATGATCAACCGGTTTGTATACTAGTCGGCTTCTCAGGGATTAATATTTATACATTTAAGACGAAGTGCCAAGGTAGCACGCGAAATTCAAATTTTATTACGTTTTTTGCAACTTGCAGATAAGTGTCGGATTGTATGTTGATTAAAATATAATTTGCAGATTTGTAATCATTATAATCATCAATACAACCCTTAGAGGGTTAATTGTTTTATGTAATGATTGTTAATGTACTCCCATTGAAATTGAAATTCCCATTGAGACGCAGTTCAAAGAGACCAGTCCATCTTTACCTCATATCATACAGTTAAAGTAACAATTTACCTCGAACAGTACCGTCAACAACATCGCGTTTAGGATGGAAATTGCCGTTTCGCTAGAGAAGACCTATAACGCATCGCAGTTTTGCTGTTACTAAAGATGCAGGTGTTATAAATCTCACCGACTGCCCCCATCCTCAGGTAGAAGCTGCCGTAGTGATGCGTGCGCGACGCTAGCGCGAAGCCGAGCGACAGTCGCTTGGAGGCGAGGTGTGGCGGCATGTGCGCTGCTGTTGCCATGCTTCGTTCAGTTCGCGATGAACAGGAGTCCGACTCTGATGGGGATGAGCTTGAGTCCGATTCTAAAAGAGGGAACACTAATTAATTGTCTGTAAAAAATGCCAATTTAAGCTTGTTTTTCTATATTTTTGGTTTGGGTGATTAGATTTTACTTCTTGCTAGATGAACACAACAACGCTTAGATTCGTAAGGCCGTAGACGTTTTTTCAAATAAAACATATAATAATGTTTTAGCTGGCGTAAAGTGACTCCGTGAATAAAATAAACAAGGTTTTTTGGAGTATTTTAATTATTTATTTGATGTTTTCACAAGATTTTTCCTAAAGTAGAATCAGTACCCTTTCTTACAAGAATATATTTTAACGAACCTCCGTCAACAAAAAATGAAAACACTTGATCTTATCACAAATTCACAAAAAAGGGTCGGGCATTAGAGCAATGGAGTACAAAAAAAATCATAACCAAAAAGAAATATGGCGGCATAAAATAACCGTGAAACTGGCACTCTAACGCATTAGCCATGTTTTTCGGCCCTCTACTGGGCCTTCTGCATCATTTAAATAACAAAATGTAGAATCGAGCGAGACAAAGGAAAAATCACTCCGTCCGTTTCAACGACAACGATGAAGGAGCAAAAATAAAGGCGGGACACGATACAAAACAAGGAAAAGTTTGAAAAAGTTGAGCGCGTCAGATACCCCGCGCTCGTATTACCCGATTTCGGCTTTTACGAATCCGCTTTAGATTCAGTTGTTCTATTTCCAGGATAAGGCGTGTTTGGGTGAAACACGTTTTATTTTTGGGTGAATAATGAATCAAAGGGTTCTACACTGGTAAAGCGTTTGTAGACAATTTACTATTTCCCCTTATCTTATTTTGTACTGGCTTTATACGTTTCAGGTTGAGCAAAACTATGATTTCACTTTGCGGAATGTGTTCTTCTGTTTGTAGGCTGTGGATGATAACTGATTATTTGCTAACCAATTATTTTATTTTCGTCGCTTTTCGTTTCCTAACATGTCAATCTTCACCGAATTAGAGAGGCCTCAGGTAGTCCGGAGTCCTTATTTCCTCATTATTTTCTTAATAAGATTTATCCACAACCCAGAGAAGTCCAGGTATACAGACCAAACGCCCTCGTTACCGCAAGAAGACTTAAGGCACTTCACCACCACACCTCCAGACGCAATGCACTAGTCAATTCAAAAAATAAAGAAAATAAATTGTTCTTTGAGGGAGCGAATTGCTCGGGGCTCTTTGTGAATTCGCTTCTTCTATTAGAGCATCTCCGTGTTGGTAATGATGCAATTTAGACCTGACACCGACGAGCATCCGAGGATCCCGACTTCCGAGGTTCTAATCAAGTGGTTTGTGATGTATAGGTACATACCTAGAGTAAGTGATGAAGGCAAATATTAATTTAAACTGTATAGTTTTGGTAAAGTAACCGGTAACTGATCACCTTTGAGCAACGATAATAACGCATACGAGCTTAAATTAGTTTCACGTTTTCAAAATAAGCTTTTTTAAAGTGTCAAAATTTATAGAATAGGGGACGTCAATCACATTTTTTTTCTTTGTCTGTCTGTTAGATTATTGAAAAGTATTGGACACGTATTTTTTCTTTTTTCACATGGTCCTAAAATTACGGAGATATATTGAGGTGAAATGGCGCATGACGTCACATGTAGGTAAGTTTTATACTTACTTATGACGTAGCCCCCACTCTCCAAATTTAATGAGTTTTAACTAAGTAATTTTTTGATATTTTGATAAAACAAAAAATACGTGTCTAATATTTTCGTATTATTATTACCTGTCTGACGGACAAAATAGAATGTCGTTTTCTTTACCCAATCTTCACCCCTATTGTACTCGATATCTTTCACAGAATAAACTACCTGTTCAATTCTGTATTTCAATTTGGTAATATAGACCTAAACAGGTAGATGTAAGTACTAACTTGCAACAACAGCGTTGTCCGCTGCTTCTGCCTTCCTTCTATCTCTCGCGAGCGCCGCATACATGTAGAGAAGGAACACCATACTGCCGATGTACAGGTATAAGTAGAAGCCCTGACAACAAAATAACTTAATTACACATTTCCTTTTACGAAAAAACTAAGCATAAATAATACAGGGGAAAATGAAACAACCTTCCTAAATTAAAATTCTAGTCAATGTTTCAATTTTATTATTATTAATGGCCTATTGTAAATCTGACATTGACAAAACAATAGCCTTTAGCCACTGATAGTTTCCATCCTGTATAATTTGTGTTAAGTTCGTTAACCCGCCCAAACAAACAGTTTGACGTTGGTTCTTGACTTTTACTTAAATTTCTGCAATAATTAAAACTTTTTATTTGTGAAGTCGATACTCCAAAATTAAAAGTTAAATTGCGCTTTCATTTAACCCGCAATTATGGCCCCAAAGGTTCTTCTTGTTTAAATTTTATTTTAAGTGTTTGTAAACTTTTCCTTGATCTTTACTAAAACAAAAAAAATGGAAAAGCAGAACTACAAAATGTGAGTGCGGTTTTATCTTGCAAAAAATATGTTTATTTATACCAAAAACAAAACTTGATAGAACTGTCATTCATTTTTCAAATAGGGTAACATTGCCAGCATCTTCAGTGTTACCCTTATCATAATTTATTTGGGCATTTAACCTCCTTTATGAATAAGTTATTTTCATACGCAGTTAGGACAGGAGCGCTCAACATTTCGCACCTGTCATAGCCTGCTTATAATAAATTGATGTAGGAAAATGGCCCGTAATTAATTAAAATAATCGCTATTAATTAAACGGTGCCAGGTTCTTTGAGACATTTGCAGAGCCTTTGCTGTCGGAATCAAAACCCGCCGTAGTGGAATGAAGCTTTTCCAGGAGGTAAGATTATTTCAGGTAAGGCTTTTTAGGTATTATTTTAGGTAGTCAAGACTAAATGTAATATGTGCTCAAAAACAGGAAAATCCGAGACAATCGAGTACTTATTAATAACACTTGCAACGGGATATTTACCATGTGTATTATTTGTTTCGAGTTCCCGATATTTCGGCGCTGTTGCAAACGCCATGATCACGGATAAACTCGAAACAAATAATACACATGGTAAATATCCCGTTGCAAGTGTTATTAATAGTGTTAGTGACCATGTCAGTTTGAAAACTTATAATCGAGTACTTACTTCTAATGATGTTACGCAATCAATCAGTCCTGTAATTTGCTCAAAATGAACCGATTTATCCCTACGAACGGCTAAAGAGGATATAGTAAGAATAGATATTTGTCATCAGATTTAAAGAAAAAACTAGTTTAATAACAAAATTGTGCCAAATAACACCCCAATCAATAAAACTGGGAAACTGTATGACATCATTGGCAATCCAAATTCTTAAAACATATAAAAGGACAATAGAAGGGGACTCTAAATTATACGCGTCATAACTTACCTCGTAGAATGAGGGTGGAATGTATGTGGAGATGACCTCAGCCATGGGGAACGCTATTCCCATCACGACGAGCAGCTTGCCGTAGAGGGCCGACAGAGTTGTTGCCAAGGCGTCGCTCCTATTTGAGTAGAAAGACATTGGTAATATTAGTCGGCGTAGAAACTTGTGACGATCGGTACTGGAACATATAGTAAAGACAAACCAGACAGGCAGGTTTACACGCAGTACAAAATTTCTTCTACCCTGCTGAGTTAGATTTGTGATCCGAATATCCGACTAACATACATAATTGTAACAACTTTGTGTATAGTCATATTAATATGGAAATATTTCACATCATCGGACGACTTTTTTCACAATGTAAGCTTGCAAGGTTGGAATCAAATAACCTTATTGGCTGCAGGAATGTGCTAATTTAAACTTAATTGATTACGACCGCAAATGTTAGTAAATTAAATTCGGTGGCAACTTGCCCAGTTAATTTTATTGAGGGTTATCTCAATGTATAATTCTATAATAATATAATTAGTTATAGGTTGATAATTTAGCGGCCTGCGTCCAGAGACCACCCTACCTCAAACGATAGTTGCTTATATGCAATTTAAATTATACGGTTGGCAAAATATCGGTCAACGGTAGTACAGCTACGAGTATAATTGAAAAGACACATTTTAAAGTAGCTTACTTTGGGTTCAAATAGAAAAATAAAGAAAGGCAATTCCCCAGCAGTATTCCCCAGCAACTGATTATTATAATAGTCCCAACTTAGTAAGTTAGGCTATACAGGGTGTAACGGAAAGGGTATATAAATACTTTAGGATGTGCTACAGACCATCAAACTGAACAGAATTCGTTTAAAGTCTATACAGGTATAGACTTTAAACGAATCCTGTTCGGCAAAAAAAATAACATATGTAAATACTGAAAAGGTACTATTCAATATTGCCACGTACCCATTCGATGTAACGTCAAACCCATACAGACGAGAAACTATTATCTCCGAAACCACTTCTCTCCCGAAACGCGACAAACAAAAGCCAAACCCGAAACCCAAAAACAGTCCCGATATAACATAACACAAGATAGTTTATCGGATTCCGAACACCACATTCGCTATTTGTTTTACGAGGCAAGACCATCGGGAACAGACCGTCTTACTACTTGGACTGCACTATGTCCCACAAGCATCGTAGACAAGAATTAATGTAGCTACAGACCTATTTATCTAGGAATATTTATGAGATGCTGCACTAAAAGAAATATTTCAACGGAAACACACCTATAGATACGATATGCAGCAAGTACCTTGCAATGACGTAGTCTATAATCAAAAGTAGTACCCTGCATATCTGAGTAGTTGAAATGCCTTCAAACAACGAAGAAAACCGCTAATCTGTTGATGCGACTAGCGCAGGACCGAAAGATGACATGACACGTGTGGATAAATAGGTAAACTCAGCAGATTGCAAAGTCAATCTTCATTTAATGATGGATATAAATACCCTGTCTTTACTCTCGCGCAGACAGGTAATGAACCAAGAGATATTGTCATGTTTGCAAAACATAAGTCGGTATATCTAATGATCAACAATTCCATACGCAAGTCTAGCACATCATGGGACAAATTACTTCATAAATAATTATAATTTTTGAGATGACTGCCCATACTACCCCATTGCTGGGAAAATATAGTCCCTGCAGTCCTTCCGTTCCCAATGGCTGTTGACTGTGGCTAATTTCAATATCCTCCAAGAATACTAAACCCTGAATTACCATAGCAACCGTCGACAATCAACATAATTGTGACATAACACGTTCATTGAAGAGCTTACCCAGATCGCGTAAAGTACTAGTACTTAGCGAGTCCGGGGTATAGAGCCGCTGAATCCGATTAACTGGGACGGCGTATAAATATGGATGATGCGATGACGGTGTCAGTGGGAGCTCCGGTAATCCGGGATATGGAAGCGACGAACTCTTTGTTGGTGAACTACTTTGTACTGATGTTGATGGCAATACAAAGGAAGAATATTCTACAGTTATTTCTAGACTGGTAGGGTTAGATAACTGAGGACTTTATGATAAAGTATCAACCATTACTTTGAAACTTTTTCTAAAACCAGTAGTGCAAGACTGCAAAGTGAACTAATTTCACTAATAAATTCGCCCATAGAGCATCATTTATCACGTTCCAACATAGAAACTTTGCCTATTAATTCAATAACTATTCGACCGATCGAATACTAGTGATTACTACATTTTATAGATGAAACTAACGCTTGTTCCAAAATGTTCTCCCTAGATTTTGAGCATCGAAAGCAAACTCAGTAATCCCAAATTAAAACTTAGCTCAAGTACCTTGTGGAAAGAATTGTGCGAAAGAAACTAATCTAGTCTATTTGTTACCGCAAACGCTAACATTTGCGAAGCTGCCGACGAGAAAAATAACATCGTCGTAATGTCCAATAGACGCTGAGGGAGCCATTTGTTTTTATTAGGCACCGCAGTGACAGAATTCAGTCACAAATAAGTAAATTGCCGAAGAACATCGTAACTTTAACCCGGACGTAGCTCATCTTCACCGTTTTATTTACCGTATATCTTCCATTTTTATGTCCATTACGTTTTAGAATTCTGCATCGTTCGTTGCTAATGGTACATTTAAAATCGATTTTATGTGTCTCTTGCTTTTCCGTTTGTGGTTTATGAGTATCTCATGTAGACAAATGTGCCTGCAATTTTCATATCTCATCTATTATAATGATGTATTTTGCAAATAGAATTCATTAGAAGTGTTCCCTTTCTGTCAATAGACTGCAATTGTTTTAATTTCTGTCTCAAAATCTTTCGACACGGCCCAATAACGCCACACTGTTTCGAACTTGTCAAATCCATATGGCTCCCTTATCAATCAATCAGTAAAACTAAGCATTTAAACGAAAGCATTTCACATCACCACACAGTCCATACGTCGAGGGTATGACCTTACTATATATATGTGGTATCATCCCAACTGCGTGTGAATCTATTACAGACAGACAATCTATCTATCCAGCCGGGCAATAGATATTGTCGTGTCATGACAATGACCGCTTAAATTACCGGGTACACGTGTTAGGAGCAGCCAATCTAGTAACTACATGTATTTTGGTATATGTGTATACAAAACAGTGTCATTCTGTCCCTACATATATATATTGCAGAATGTTTCTCATATTGCAATTTTGGATTAATCTCTGAACATGCAGACTACATGTTTGTTTAGTAACAACATAGTGATTTCTAAATTATTTTTTAGTTCTACTTTACACTTTGCATTTATGGATGTCATCTAGATCCCTGTGTGTATCAATCTTTTCTCTGTCTTCTCGGCCGTATCAGTCATGGGAATGACAAATTGAAAACATTGTGCAAAGTGTTTTGAAGACAAAATCAAAGATTTTTATTTGTTAAACAAACAGTAAAAGTTTATACGTAGAGATTTATACGTTTTGCTGTCAACGACGGCGACGTACAAATATTAGAACAACTAATTGGGTCCCAAAAAAGCGGCTTTTGTAAACAAATAGCCTGGAGCAGCGAATAGAGACATTACCACGTTTTCAAAAACACCAAAGTATAATAATTTCGAAGCAAAAACATTTTAATTTTACTAATAAAGCTGTGTACAGTCCCGGCACGTTTAAATCAGGCGCGTCACTCTAATTACTTCGTATTTACAACGTAATTTAGCATTCGCTTAAAATTTGAGCTTTCATTAACAGCGGCTGCCATTTTTCGCGTTTAATTTGAGGGTTTTGGGTCTAACAGCTAGGTAGACTATACTCGAATATTTTTGTAGAATAAAGTCTAGGTTCTGCCCGCAGGTTGCTTGCGTCAATTATACTTTTACCTCAATATGCTTCTATTAGGCTATATGTCTATGTGTTATTTTGTTGTATATGCTATATTACAAAAACTGGGTTTTTTTTAATGAAACTTAACAGTAACTGTTAAGTTTCATTAAAAAAAACCCAGTTTTTGTGCGATATAGTAACAAACATACGCAAAAACATTATTTATAATAGTAACTGTGGCTAGTTGTAGCTATGTAATTATTTAATTTTAATAATAACGCCAATATAATCTACCGATAAACCACACTTTACAGTAAATCGATTCAGTAATATAATTTTAGTAAATCCACAGCTTAAAGTACAATTTTAATCAAATCTAGCAACTACTGGCTGTGTATACTGGGTTATAGCACAACCTTGGCTTGAGTCCAGCTTTAGGAATTGGATTGCGAATTCGCAATAGGCAAAGTTGACTATTGATTACAGTGTATTTTTATTGGATTTTTCTATACACAGTCATTGACAAAAATATTACTTGCAAACTTGTGTGGTATATTTTCATGAAAACCATAATTAATCTATTTTCTTGAAGTTGATTGTCACAAATATTGAATATGTATCTATTTTAACTTTGAACCTATCCTTAAAATAATAGTTTTTTTTTAGAGCAGGGTCCTATCACCTTTCAGATTTCTTACAGCGCGCAACGTGGTCTTACAAATGATTGAATGGACTTTCCGGAAAAGATACACCTTCATTTTTCCTTTATTAATATCTGAATTCATGTAATTTAGACTCACAATATCCCTGATTGGTAACGTACAAAAGTTTTGGATATTGCTCAAAAATTCATTCATCTTTTTCGGACGAAGAAATTTTATAACTTTGTTATTTGCCGGTCGAAATTTTCGAAATTAAAATACCTACAGTATGAACCTACAATTTGTCAATTCTAATGTGAACGAAAAGTCTAATTCGTCGTTATTTTCCCCACATTTTTATCGCGAGAAACGTATTTATATGACTTCTGTGAAGTTGACGTTCGTTATTCCACGTTTAGGGAAGATAAAATATTTTCTGACAAACGTTTTCGTCAATAAAAGCGTATATTTCCATCTCTATGGAATTCTATAGGATCTCTACGTAAATAGAAATTCCTTATTCCTTCATTAAATTAATTAAAATCTTTGTACGAATTGAAAGCTACTCTAGCTAATGAATTATGATGTCGCTCGGTCGTAGATACCTACCATTGAAATATCAGCAACGGACGGCAGTGGAAGTAGATTTTAATACGACACAGCTTAGTAAACAACGCAATACGCGAACTGGATAGCGGCTCCCGAAAAACCGATAGACATGAAACGCAATCACAAATTCAAATCCGAACACAAATTGAATTTCCAATCCAACAGTCCTGGCCACTCAAAGTCAAAACATTAAACTTAGATCGAGTTAAATCTAATCCATCGCTGACAAACGATAATCGTGATAGCAATATATCTTAGAAAGGACGCTGAGGTACCTAAAAGTACTAAATAATAGATGCCCAGAAAAGGTAGACCCGTCGTGCTCTCGAGTAAGATTAGACTTTTAGAAGATTTTTTCAAATTTTATCTTAGAATGAGATGTCACGGTATTCTGGTTTCCGTAAGCGCTCGGTCCTCGGGGGAAGGGGACCCTCTCGGGCACGCACGGTTGCCATGGTAACGGCGTGTTATTGGCTCCCCACCGCGATCGTCAGTGCCTACTTACTGTTGCAACGGTTCCGCTCCCGACAATGATATGCCTCCTGTTTATAGTCTTGCTAAAATTATGACGTCATGGGTTAGGCGGAAATGCTAGCGTTAGGGGGAGTATGGCAGTATATGATACTCTTGATTTTTACGGAATTATGTACTTTAGAAAATTAGTTTGGCTTTTGGCTCGTTCATGAAGAGATCATAAATGGATCAAAATATTAGACACCTTGTGTGGAGTAGGTACATATAGGTAGGAACAGTACAGGCAATTTTATTATTTGTAAAATGAAAGCCGTGATATTAACTTCAAGTACTTTTACCAAAGCAGATCCTTTAACGAGTTTTCCCGCATATTTAACGAAGACAAACATTCATTGCCTCCTAAAATTTTCTGAATAATGTGCGAAGTCTTGTATGACTTTCATAAAGCCAGAGACAGGATGGATAATTACAAAACTTTTAACCCCACCACCTTCCTAACAACAAGAGTTTGCTGCGGTCACACCCAGTTTGCCATCATATCCTTTAGGTGAAGCTTATCAAAATTATTAATTAATAAATCGGTACTTTGATCCAACGTTTGTATGTGACGTAATTAATATTTTCCCGGTTTCTGAAAACCTCAGACAAATAAATACCCAATAGATAAAATTTATTTAAATTAGCCCGTTGTCAGGCACTTTTAACATAACAAAACATTTATTTATTTTCAGGCAACTTCGGCCCATAGATATATGTATACCTTACAGTCTAACATACATGATAAAATACAAATTGTGTTTGTAAATAAAACCTTAAAACTTTTGAATCAACCTTTATAAGAAAATGCAATTGACTCTAGTTAAAAGACTGCGAATGGAGAAGAATCTCTTGGACATGCGTAAATTAATTATAAAGGGTGTAAAACACCTCTTAACGAAGCCGAAAGGCACTGGTTCTCCCTGTCATTGCGACCATTTTTTTGTTCTACACCATATCTGGGAACCTTCTAGTTACGGAGATATTGGGGGTCAAAGTTCCAACTTTTTGACAAGTATTTTTTTAAATACAAGCTTTTAATGTAAGATTTTTAAACACCTCCACGACCCCCGCACTATTCAATCCGTCCATCAGCACAATGTTTTGAGTGCGTTACATTGAATTCTACCACAAAACATGATTTTCAACCCTCCAAAAAAAAGTCGTTTCTTAGCAATCATTTTTGCGTAAAGTTACTTAGTTTCATGTACAGAATGCTTGGTTGACGGCTTCGTGATGAGGTGATTTACACCGTGTATGATGACAAAGTTGATAAATAAATCTATTTCGAATATATAACAAGGATATTTTCAGCGAGAAAACCAGCGTTTATTGATGTTGTCACAAGTTAAACATAGACTGTAGGAAAAGTTGCGTCTAACTATGGAACGAATTACGAAGGTTCGAATGGAAAATTTTGGTACCGAACTATGACTGTGCAACGAAAGATTTATATTTTATCTTGATAAACTATAGTACAACAAGATAAAATATTAATTTATTTATTAGACACCCTAAAACCCCCCACCTTAAATAAGACCAAGACCTTAAAAAATCACATAATTCGTAAGTCCTCGTAAACAACATCCCTGTTAATGACCGGTTTATCAAATAAGTTTACAATAACAACATCAAAGACCTCAAATCCAGAAATGAAACGAATCTCAAAGCCGAATAATTCCTTAAACCAATTGTTACTTAATTCCATCAGTTCATTAACCTCTGTGAATTCGGCACCCCTGAATCTTTGTTGTCAAGACAAATCAACGAATTAATAGGCACGTTTTATCTCCAACAACAAAAGAGTTTCACCCATTTTACTAAACGTCGTAGTCAATTTTCAAATTAGGTCAACTAGTGGAACCCACCCCTTCGCCTTAGACATCTTCATTGTTGGTTACGTTCATTGTTCTTAACTGTACCTTATCATCAGAAGGTCTCTGGGCAAGACTGTCGTAGATGAGTCCTATTATTATACTTATTATTGGGAGGCAGATAGTACGAGTAATTACGCTCGGTTGAAATTTGGGGTAAAATGGCACACTAATTTTGTTCTCGTTTATGCAAATGTCCGATTCAATTGACGCACCCTGGAAATTCACATAACAGACATCGACAAGTAAACACACACAACACACATTATTTAACCAATGAAAATTGGCGCCCAACAAAATTCCCGACAGCCTTTTGAGCAAAACAAACTCACTGTTTCAATAAACTCGGCGAGAATTAACAAAACGTTGCGGTTCTTTGTATTTCGAGCGACACGGAACACGGAAATGTGTTCCAGCTCCCTTTCGCGAAACACCGTGCCCGTAAATAAGCACGGCCACTCAAGATGGTAGCTCTATGTAAATGTGTACCTCTGTTAATTTCCAGGCACTAGACTACATTGTGTCACCGCTCTGAGAGCTTTTCATTAGAGTGCACATTCAGAGGGAAAATGCAATTTCCCCTGCGAGCGCGAATTGTGATTCTAGTGAAGGGAAACTTGTTTTAATTTGTCGATATTATATTTTATGCACTGACACACATATATTTGACACACAGACTGACTGACAAAAACATAATCTGAGTATTCGTTCTTATTTATCGTTTTGGTTGAATAACACGTCATATTTTCACGCATATGCAATATACGCCACACCCCAAATCATATTTCTGACCTCACATCAGTTCCCCATTTCCCAAAGCGTTCACTTCCCGAATAATTTCGTAGCTACTTTACAAAGTACATCTCCCTACCAGAAACACCGATATTACCTGTGCGAAAAAATTGTCTGCACTTAAGTTGCCAAGGGGACACCGCGGCACCGCGAGCTCTGGGTTGCAAGCTTTTACGCATTCTTGTAATTTATTACGCCGCGCTCTCTCCAGCATTTTTCATTGTGGTAATTTCAACGCCCCACCAATGATTGGCTCGAGCACATTTTTTTCCAACAGCTCTCAAATTCAATGGTCATTTAGTAACTCAAATGCAGCACATGGGAAATAAATGGTGCGAAATTTGTTTGTGGGGAGTCTGGAAATCTTTTAGAAAAGGAATGTAGGTGAGGCTAATTGAATTTAGCACCTTCTGCATTCTTCGTGTATTCAGGTAAGAATAGAATTAGAGGCGTGGACACGACCATCGAAAAGAAAACAGACATTTATAAATAAAGAAAGGAAAGGAAGGACATGAATTACGCGCTTGAATAAATCAGCATAAAAACCTCTTTTGTTATCGAAGCGAGGAGACATCATAGAAAAGCGCTAGGACGGAGAGAAAATTGTAATGTATTAAAAGGAAAAATTAAGTTATAAAATGGTGGAGCTTTATTGCACGTACGCTCGTATAAGGCGCGTAGGTAAAAGCGAGAAATTCTTGTATAAAATGAACGCGGCAAAGCGTCTTGGCGTAATAATATAATTTCCGCTTTCCTCGCTTCTCACAATATTTGAAGAGACTCTTACATTATTGAATCCCTTATTAGTTTCTATAGTTTCAACCCAGAACAATTAAATGAGATGTTAATAGAAAAGTATGTTTGAATTATTTCCATAACGCTTTTTGTTTAAATACTGGTGTAATCCTGTGGAGAAATGAAAAGTTTACCTTCTTTTTTCCCAATATTATCGGAAAACTTGTGACAAGCCAAATGGTTTGTGTTCGGGTTTGAATTTGTGGTTTGTATGAAGTAACCTAGTCGAGCACTTTATAACTGCAACCGCTGCTTTCATACTTTAAGACCCATAAAAAGAGTGATTTATTTACCCCACCCCTAATAAAAATCAATACGATCACTAGCTTTAAACTCCATTTATTTCACTTTACTTTGCCGAAATCAAAACTATTGGAGAAAATACTAATTGGACGAAAACGGTAAAATATAGACCAGAAATTTGACAAAGAAGAAATAACATGTTTTCTTTGGCCAAGTAAGATCAGATTAACAGTCATTATCGTCTAGTACCTACCTACCTAGTTGGTCCTCAAACATAGGTTTCTCTAGATAGGTACTTACACTGACTCTGGTTACTATTAATGCAAATAATTAAATTAATGCAAATCTGTCATCTTGAACACGACTGATTTATTGCAGGAATTGTAAGTTTGAATCGTCCTTGTTCTATAAGACAGACTTAACAAATGGTGCTATAACGGAATGACCGCCTTAGATCAGGTGGTCTACCATGACGTCTTAAAACATTATTGTATCATTCTTATTTTAGAGTGGGATAGAGACGGAGCTATACAGGTCGTCTAGCTTCATCTCTTTCCCACTCTGGAATAAGAATGAAACAAACATGTTTTAAGACGTCGTAGTAAGAAAGAATATTTATTTAACTGCAGTGTTTCCACCGACACAGTTGAGTTTAATATAAAAGGGGTGCGGACATTTTTTTTAGAGAAGGCGTTTTTAAGAAAACAAATATTTCGAGGCATGCGAACAGCATGAACAAGAAAATATCCACCTCTAACGAGAATTCCTTACTACCGCTGTTATTTGGAACTTTCATGTGAACATAAAAATAACATCACGCCTTGAAATCCCCGAAAGGGTTTGGCAGAAGTGTAGCTAAGGGTACACCCAGATTTCTCCAGTAATTATGTTTAAGTCCCGTGTAATAGGGGGCGAGCCTATTGCCATCAACTGGGCACAAATCTAGACTCCGTGGCTGCTACTGAGAAATTCCTGATGGTAAACCCAATAACACTTTTACCGACACGGGAATCTAACCCAAGACCTCATGCTCACCATCCGCGCGACCAGACCAATGAGGTAGTCAGTTTCATGTGTCCGTGGTAACAATATAAAAAAAAATAGTGCGTGGAAGTCTCTCCGCGCGGAAGAAGTGAAACTTCGTAATACTACACGCATGCGTTCGAGTGCCACGCATTCACTCTCGCTCTGTATCTTTCTATTCCCCCTCCATGGTAGCGTTTAACGCAACCTTATTAGAAGTCGCAAAACAAGTTTCACTTCAAAAAACATACAGCAAAGTTGATACCAGCATATGACACATCTTAATTTATTGACTAACCGTATTATACAAACTGCGAACGTCGCGCGTAGCTCCGGAATCAGATTATATATTATGTAGGTACCTACTGAAGTAATTGTCAGTGAACGGTGTCTAATCGATTTGACCGAAACTTTACTGTGTACCCACCCCTTTTTTTTTTTTTGCGGATGGGAAATCATCAAATGACTTCTCGCGCTCTGGGCGGAGCGGGAGGGAGTGTCAGACTTGTACTGACTAAAACCCATCCATGTTCCTTCTTAGCCCTTTGTGTTCCAGGGCCACGGTATCTCTTTCGAACAGTCCCGCAGCCCTGGCAGGCATCGGCCCTCTCGGACCCCTTCCGATTTGCTGACATCTCCTAGATATTCCTACCCCTAGGTTGTTAAAGACCTGGTTTTGAAAAAAATACTCACGCGCTTATGACATGCATGCTCTGAATCGTTGCGGATGGTCTGGACAGGCGTCGTGACGGCGGCAGCGGCGCGTGCGCTGTTCCCCCGGGGCCGTACAACACTGGCTGCAGGGACAACGAGCCGCCCAGAGACATCGATGGAGGACTCGATAATCTGTTAAGGAAGAAAAACTGATATAAACAAAAGAAATTTAAGAAATATGATAGTACATCTAATATAGGAGTCTTAAATAGTTCGACACAACTGATAAGGCATACATTCAGGATATCAAAGAATAAGGATGAAGACTGGGTAAAGAAAACGACATTCTATTTTGTCCGTCAGACAGGTAACACAAAAATATTAGACACGTATTTTTTGTTTTATCAAAATATTACTTATTTAAAACTCATTAAAGTTGGAGAGTGGGGGCTTACTACGTCACAAGTAGGTATAAAACTTACCTACATGTGACGTCATGCGCCATTTCAACTCAATATATCTCCGTAATTTTATGACCACGTGAAAAAAGAAAAAAATCGTGTCAATAATCTACCAGAGGACAAAGAAAAAAAAATATGATCATTCCCTATTCTTATAACTTCAGTTAATAAAAACGAATGTAATATTATTAAGGTACCATACGGACCATGAAGAAACTAGAACAAACAGTGCGTTCAAGCGTTTTTGCCATGCCTATGAAATGAATCAACAATAACAGCTCAAAACATAATAACAAAATTTTTCAACTGTAATAACAAAATTTTAAACCATATATCCTTAAATAAACCTGCAGAATTATCTGCAAAATCAACATTTCAAGAAGTCTCGGTACACTAGAGCTAAGGCTCTAGGTACTTATGGACCGCCAACGTAGAGTATAAAGAAACTACACAATTAACTATACGTGGCTTACTCCCCAAATCCGACAGCGAAATACTACAAGCCAGTAAATCTCTGACAGATCCGCGGATTTCTTAGTACATCTGCACTCAAGTTATTCCGGAACGCTCTCATGATAAAATATAGTTTGTATTTTATTTATTGTGTGCATCGTATGGACTTATAAATGCAGGACTTAGAAAATGCATGGATAAAATAAAAATAAAAAACACGAGTCGCCTTGGGTCGGTATTTGCTCTTTTTCTGAAGCATAAATTAATACCTATAGTTTGAAGTAGAAAGATTAGATCTTTTCCAACTGAGCTTATGACAAAATATGCTTTGATAACTTAAAAGGACCTTTATAAAGTTGTTCGACATCATCCTGATCGTCATTCCTGCCCTTATCCCAATTTATTTGGGGTTTGCGCAGCATACACCGTGTAAATCACCTCATCACGAAGCCGTCAACCAAGCATTCTGTACATAAAACTAAGTAACTTTACGCAAAAATTATTGCTGGGAAACGACTTTTTTTGGGAGGTGTAAAATCATGTTTTGTGGTAGAACTCAATGTAACGCACTCAATACATTATGCTGATGGACGGATTGAATAGTACGGGGGTCGTGGAGGTGTTTAAAGTAAAAATCTTACATTAAAAACTTGTATTTCAAAAAATAGTTGGGACTTTGACCCCTAATATCTCCGTAACTAGAAGGTGCCCGGGTATGGTGCAGTAAAACAAAAAAATGATCGCAAGGACAGGGAGAACCTGTGCCTTTCGGCTTCATTAAGAGGTGTTTTACACCCTTTATAGCTTATACAGATTTTCATTTGTCATAAAAAAATACATTAATAACTTTTACAAAAATTGGTTCAACATTAAGCCGCAATTTGACAGCCATAACCCAGTCTTATTAATAAATTGAACTAACTACAATTACAATACTTTACTCTTTTTGGTCTTACCAAAGATAATCTCTCTACTTTAAGTCTATTGCATGTCATATCAGCAATCACCTCCTTTCTTTCTTTCTAGTTGATGGATCAATAAAGAACTGGCGGCACGGTTGGCGCAGTGGCTGAGCGATTGACTGCTGAGCTGCGTGTCGGGGGATCGATCCCTGCACGGTGAAATAATTGTATAGCCTACAGATACTTGTTCCGGGTCCGGATGTTTGTGTATGCGAGTTTAAATGTTAGTAGTTCCTAGTGGGGCAACGTTTTTTAAAAAACACTAAATAAAACTTTACATAGGCTTTGGTTTAATTCAAATGCCCACCTACAAAAACCAACCTAGTTAAAAAAGACAGGAAACAACACTTTAATTATTCAACTTCATCGGTAACGCCGATCCATACCAAGCTGTTTCACAAAAGTACATTTGACCGTTTACACGGAAACCATCGAACAGGCAATCCTCATTGTTTATTCACCTTTTTCTTTCGAAAACAATTTACTGGCTACCTGTACCTGTAATGTTTTTCGGTAAAAGAAGGTTGCTTCGAAATGAGACCTACCACGAAAGTCCGTTCCCCCTCTTTGCTGTCCCCTCTTCTTCGTCCAAATAATACAGTGACTTGCCAAATAAACCCGTCTAACTAAACAAATAATACTTTGACTGACCAAATGAAGGCACGTTTTGGTACATTTCCACCCTCATTCTCCACGGTTATTAAATGAGCAAACTCTGTGGTCCCATTTTCCTCGAATTTGTAAAAACGTGGATTTAGTTGCCATGGCTATTTGGTTTTAAAAAGCCTCAGGTCTTTGTAATTGCTACGATAATAACATCGGGTAAGCTTTCATTGGTTTCTATTGTAATTATTTTTGGGGTTTTTGGGATTTTTCCTCGTTTCATTTCTAGCTATTTAATTAACCAAATCTGTTGTACCTACAGTAATTTGCTTGGGTCCTGTAATTTGTGTCGTTCAAAAAAATCTTGATCAGCCTATCTGAAACGTAGAGTCAGTTTTTCACACAGGAGCCATACTCATGCATGAATACTCATAGTAAACTGAATTAGAATCTCTCTTTGCTTCAAGGGTGCATCGTAGCCGGTAACAATCATTTAATTACTACGATTTATCTGATCAAAACAGCAATAACAAAACTAGAATAATCAAAAACCCACTTTCAAAGCCCCGTGTCGTCTATATCCCTGTATAAAGTTAAAACATTTATCGCACCAACGCATAAAACATGTGGTTTCATGTTACCTTATTTGTGGGTAGCTTACAAAGCCATGGAATACAGTTTTTCGATTCCCTGTGGGCCTGTTCAATGTTCATTACGAACACGTTTGTACAATGTACTACATGCAAAATTCTTTTTCCCTTTGTCGCACGACCATGCTTTCTTTATTATATCAGGAACGTTTGTAAATGTGCAACTGGGATTTACTTTTGTGCTATTTTTAGTATCGTATCGAGGCGTTATTACATATAAGCATTTGCCTTAGGTACCTGCATTTTCATAAATACAGTGAGATCATTCTTTATTGTACATACCTTAATCATTTGTACATGAAAAATGCTATCTCACCCGTTTCTTCATAAACCAGAGTAGTGTAACCATGAGCTTAACCATAAATTTTCGATGTCTAAGTTTGCTTTACTCCACGTTTATTAATAAGGGAGCAAATAACTTTTGTCGTTTCAGAAACTCCCGTTATAATTGTTAAAGGAAATAGTTTTCCTCCATAACAATTACTATGAACGATCAAACAAGAAGTTGTAGTTCCAAAGAAGTTCTCTCTAACAATTCTGAGATAAACGGTCTTCATTATCTGTAGTTGAAGTTCTGTCTGGCCTTACTCCCGCGTTTGCGTTCATATTCAATAGCGTATCACGAATAGATCTAACACAAACCTAGTTGCTGTCTTAACTTCCTTCAAGACTCACGCTGGAACGCTATCTATTTGTAGTAACTACATAAGACGGATACAGTTTACCGCTAACAAAATAAACCTCGTGGAAAGGATATCCTTTTTATGAACTCGCTTTAAACGTTTTCCTGGAAACAAGAAGAAAGGAAATAGATCAAAGAATGTGAAGCGGAGCAGGTAGATTACATACTTGTACAATTTAATTTAAAAAGCATTAAAAGATCTTGCTCGTATAGGCTTGTAGGACATAAAACATGAAACGTTTATGAAATTACTCGGCGCAAAATTAATTAATTTAATCATTTATATCAGACCATCTGCGTCCAACGAACCTGCTATCGTGATTTTCCTAGTAAAGGGTCGTCCAGTATTTGCATAATAGTTTTTGCTACTTGCTTACTTGATCGAGTTTGTGGATTCTTTCGCTCAAGCGTAGTAGAGAAACACCATCAGCTATGTACACAAATTGTTCCCCTAACTAATATGACGACCATAAACGAACTGTTTTAAAGACTATAACTACAGTAAGACTAGAACCTTGAACAGTGATCCAGGAAACATACCTCAATGCCTAAGGACCAATTTCACGAATAAAAACGAACGTGATTAGCACATCAAGCAAGTGAGTACCTATCAATATTCAAAACAATTGTGACATTGGCTGCTCTTAAACATAGTTTAAACGTGGATCGTGTTCAGTTTTATCAATGAAATACGTAACGAATAATAGAAGAGGCCAAAATCAAAGAGAATACCTCAAAGGTGATTCCAGATGCACTCGATGTGAAGAACAGGAAGGTGCAGGGTGCTGATGTGACGATGGGTGCGGTGGCAGGGGCGGAGGACTACTGTGCCGGCTTAGAGTCTCTGGAGACACGAGCGCAGCCCCCGCGGACGCCGGGCTCGGCAGGGGCGGAGCGCTACCACCTGATATCTCGGAGTCTGCGCCCCCGAAGGTGGCACGCGAGACGTGCGACCCACCCGACATGTTGTTCGCCGGGATTGAGTAGCAACTGCAACAAAATAATAAATCAAAATCAAACGTCATTTATTCAAACTAGGCTGATAATCAGCACTTTTTGAACGTCAAAATTACAAGAGACAGTCCCCCAAAACGCCCGCCCTTTGCCACTTCCTAGTGTTTTAGCTGGGAAGAAGAAGTGGCGAAACAAACTCACCAGCAACACATCTGTCTGTGAGGTTAGAAGAACCAGATTCTATACAATAGTGTTCAAGTTTATATAAACAAGGAATCCATTACATCAAATTAATGTCACATGTCAGCCAGCACACCCCACTAATAAAATAAAATATTAAAAATATTTAAAAAAATATACTCAAGAATAAATAAACCCTCCAGACATAAAGGGCGTGCCCGCTTACACGTGCATACAGACGAATAAAATAGAAATAAAGTAAAATAAAAATTAAATAAAAATAAAGTAAAAAAAAAAAACTATATGTGAGGATGAAACTATGCTAATTTGGAGAAAGAAAGAACATAAACATTGTCTTGAGTTCAACCCAGTGACCAACTATAAAATAAATATGATACACAAACCAACAACAAGTTTTGATCAACCAGTTACTGGAAAGAAAAGTGTTTAACGATCCACCTCCTCCCAAATGGACAAACATCTTAGTAGATGCCTTAATTTCCAACTTAAACGTCTTGATATAAAATCAATCTAGAATTATTATTATGGGTTTTTGCCCAGTTTTGAAAAACCATTCAGTTCAAAGAAGTGTAAATAATCTGTATGCATGTGCTTATTAATCTCCGATTTTTATTCAACTTAAATGATACCCAGGTGCATCAAGTCACTAGATTCGTTAATGATGCTCTTGGCACAGTGTCTGAAAGCCGGGCTTGCAACAACAAGACCCAAGAGACCGCTTAATTAGTAATGAGCACCAGGTGGCGTTGTTTGCGGCTGTGAGTGCTCTCCATGGTCACAGGTGCTTTGTTTATGGAACTATTTTTATATCATTGTGGTTTTAAACGTAGTAGTGTTGTTATAATACAACCGCATGACGCATGTCGCAGTTGCGTTCTCGTCTGTCGTAATGTTAAATGTAAACTTGTAGTATTGCCCTGCTTGGTAAATAATGGCTACTGGAATGCGATGAAAGGGGAAGATTAAGAACTCTGTTGTTATATATAAGCCAGAGAGGTGATCTGTACCTCAGGACCTTCGTACTTCTGACATCTTTCTCTATAAAAAATTGTGCGTATATGAACCAGTAATTTCTGATGTCGAAATAAATAAAGATTTGTTATTATGATTTTGTTTTGATGCCGTCCTTTTTTTACCCTTTTTTTACCCGACCACAAAAGAGGGGTGTTATAAGTTTGAAGTTTGTATCTGTGTGTCTGTCTGTGGCATCGTAGCTCCTAAACGGATGAACCGATTTTGATAAAATTGGTTTCGTTTGAAAGGTGTTTTAATCGAGAGTGTTCTTAGCTATGTTTCGAGAAAATCTGCTCAGCCGTTTGAAGGTCATTGCCTCTTTTCTAGTTGAAGGAAAATTAACAACTTCCAGAGGTCTGGTCGATTCAAACTTTGAAATCTTGTCACTTATCACCATGGGCATCGCCAGGGGGGTGGCTGCACTCCCCCCCCCCAAAACTCGTTTTTAATTATCTTTTTTCGTTAATTGGCGAGAAGACACGCAACACCAAGAAAAGTGGAAGCAATGGGGGAGGCATATGACAGTCAAGGCTAAAATAAAAACATATAGGTAAGTTTAAAAAGTAGACGGCTTAGTATAAGCACAAAACAAAGCGGACCCCCGACGCTAAGACGCTTGGATTATTTTATTTTTAGTTTTTATAGGTTTTTAGTGTCGGGGACTTTTTAATTTAATTTTTCCTAATAATATTAAGCTTTTTCCAAATATTCTAGTCAGAAACTCAGAAAAATACAAGCTCAGACTAACGGTCACCAGTCCAATGTAATAAGTATGTTTTCATTCTTAAAGAACTAAACAAATGCTACATTCAGCAATGTTAGGTTCATAAAGAGGTTCACTCTCATTATTCATGTAACTGTTTTCTTTTGACCGCTAAGTCTAGCTTTTAGCAGAGCTAATGCACTAAACGCTTCAGCTTACAGCTTTGTCTCTATAGAAACAAAGAAATGTCGCTAGAGTACCTCAGCCGTCTGGGATGCAAAAAGGTTTGTTTTTTTTTCAGTAAATCTACTTTTAGTTTAACGACCCGGTAAGATTAAGATAAATTGAGTAACCACTGAAAATAATTCAACAAGATAGTATCATAGCATCACGCCTGTAAGCCCCTAGGGTTGTGCAGAGGCGTACAGACAGATTTATTAAGTAGTTACCCCGCTGACGTACTCGCCAGGACTGTAGAGGGGTAAGCACATACTGATGCTGTCTGTACCTAATGGTACACCCACATTTCGGCAGTTATGTTTAAGTCCCATGTAATGGGGGCGAGCCTATTACCATCAACCGTGCACGAAATCTGAATTGTGGCTGCTACTGAGATATTCTTGATGTAATACTCAATAGCACTTTGCCCGACACGGGAATCGAACCCAGATAGGACACCAAACACAGAAGTTGCGACTACTTGACTAAGCAGTCAAGTCTATCTAACAAGATAGTTTCCAAAGAAAATTCTCATGACCATAAAACAAGCTTCCCTGTCCTTTAGGACAAAGACAAATGATTAGAAAAACTTGTGTTAATGTAGCGTCACTAAACAATACAGAGTATGTGGAAGACATTCTAAACTTTACCCTCTTCCTCAAGTCCTTCGTTTTACTGTCTCCTTTAATTAAAAACTAAGTTTTCGTCTAACTATGAACGAAGTTTAGTAGGTAAAGAAAGTTTAGGAAGGTTCCTTCATGCAGCACGGAAGTTTTGCTAGAAGACATCTTTTGAAACTAAACTATGCGAGTCTAATAGTTTCTTTCAGTTTGAGGGAACTGTCGTTTTTCAAGACGGAATAAACATTAAAATGGAAAAGCTCTATTTATTTGGTCTTGTCAATGAGACAAAAACTGTGAGATTAAATGAAACCAAAAATTATTATTCGCATTTTTTCTTCAATAGGTATGTATCTACGTTTTCGTTCAAAAGCATCTAATCTGATAAAGGTAATATACTACATAGATTTATGTAAAGCGAACACCTATTACAAGTACATACATTTAAGAGCATCTCCATTCCGCGCTGTGACGGTACTTACGTCAGCATAAATGGAGATATAATCCTCCAAATTCATCACCGTTACGGCTCGTCGACGCTTTACTTACTCTCAAATATGGGTACGGGAAAATGAAGCAAAAATTGAAAGCCTTCACCGCTCCGATTTCACGAGAAATCATGCTGACTATGACATTTGGGAGGATAAATTTTACAAGGAGTTATCAAGAGTACGGCGGGATTCTTCCCTAAGTGAGTTATTACACGGGAAACATTTGAAATACCTACGGTTGTCTCTGGGCGTGGAACGTGGGTTCAATGATCTTTTGAGTGCAGTTTTCCGCTTTCGTCTAGCGAAATGTTCTACCAACTTTTTTTTTTTAATTTTGACATTGCCTTCGGTATTAAGGTATAACTTGTTCTTGGATCTGATAGGTATTGCAGACGTTTTTCTTCTCGAACTTTTGGAAATTAACTTTTATCGCCGTCTAGACGTATAAAGTTACGGCAAGTAAACTGTTGGTACAAAGATTTCTAATCCCCAAAATGTGTCTTTCTAATAGCCACATTTCAGTGTAACATATTGAAAATACGCATAAGTACCGTGGTATAATAAGAGGCCAACTAATACTGAACAAGTAGTAAGTAAATCAACAGTGAATCATTAGTGGCAAAATTTTTCACCATTTATTGCAACTACACACATCAAAAGTGTCTAGGGATCAAGCATTTTTATGCGGATTTCTTGAGATTGAGATGTGGCTTTGTAATAAATTTATGATTTTATAAATTTATATGGATCCTTTTTGGTGCATTTCATCATTTGAATCAGGAACTGTGAACCAAATTCGAGTAAAAGATGAAAATCAGCTGTCAATATTTTCCCTATAAAAACATACAACGCATTGAAGACATTATTAGTGCTACTGTTTCCCTACTACTGATTAAAACCAACGTTATTATGGAGCGGCGACGTCATTTAAGCAGGGAAGAAATGCTCAGAGCCGTGGGAATGATAGAAGCTGGTTCCCGGCAACGTACTGTGGCTTTAGCTCTGAATACAAGTCAGAGTGTTATCAGTCGACTTTGGACACGTTACCGAAGCACTGGTACCGTGGCTGAGCGCCATGGAGGACGGTATCGCTGCACCACACGGAGACAAGACCGATACATTCAAATCTTAACTCGAAGAGCTCCAACAATAACCGCCATGATGTTAGCCGTGAGGCTTCATCACTCTTCAGGGAACTTAATTAGCGACCAAACAGTCAGAAACCGCTTGCATGAAGTGAACCTTCATTCCCGAAGACCGCTACGGGTACCACCTATAGCAATGCACAATCGTAGGATTCGATATCAATGGGCTCTTGAACACAGAAATTGGGCAGAAGAACAATGGCGTTTCGTGTGATTTTCTGATGAGTCTCGTTTTGGTATGAGACCGGATACAAGACGTATACGACACTGGAGAACCCCTGGACGCCAACAGCGATTAAAATCCTGCCAGGAAGTCCATCCTTATAGTGGTGGAACCATCATGGTATGGGCGGGTATTTGGATCGGCGGAAGAACTGAGTTGATTTGGATCAGAGGCTACCTCAACGCTCAAATTTATGCTGAGACGATTGTATCAGACGTCATCGTTCCTCTACAAGTGCAAATCGGTCCCTTATTTCAGTTAATGCATGATAATGCACGACCGCACACCGCAAGAGTTGTAAGACAGACTCTCGCCGCAGCTAACATCAATGTCCTGCCCTGGCCTGCTCAGTCGCCAGACTTGAACCCGATTGAGCATGCATGGGATATGCTACAGAGAAGAGCTCTGCCGAATATGGAGGGTATCCAGTCGCAAGAAAACCTTTTTTTGTTGTTGCAACGAACATGGGCGGCCATTCCACAGTGTGATTTGGATGAACTCATTTTGAGTATGCCAAACCGATGTTCTTGTGTTGTTAGTGTTCGCGGTAGAAACACGGATTATTAATTGTTTAAGTTACCCAATAAAATTTTAAAGAAAACTGTTATTTCAGTCTTTTTTTCGAACTTTAATGTTAGTGGTTCAAATGTCAAAAATCCCTTTATTAGAAAATGGCAAATTTCTTTATTAATGCAAAGGTGACTTGGTTTATCGTTACTGTGACAAACGAAAACACTTTATTTGATGAATCCTTAAAGAAAATTTTAATTAATATCAATCAGGAGAAAAGTTATTGCAAAAATATATGTTGATCCCTAGACACTTTTGATGTGTGTATATTAAAACATAATTCAATAATCTTACATAATATTCACAAATTGCCGCCCTGCCCCAACGACCAACGTGCCAAGAATCCGATACCGCGCGCGAATACGGCACACGGCACAACTTCATAGTTTATGAACTTCGATGGCACTTGTACGGAATCACAATTTCTTCAGACTTCCTATTGTGAAGTTTTGAATTCAGTTTCTTGGCATATGAATATATTAAACGTGCAGTTGGATTAAATTAAACGTTCGTTATGGTTATTCAAGGCTCGTAGCTAAGCAGAGGATATGTGAAAAACATACATGTATGTGGTACCAGAATATACTCAAAAAACGTAAAGTAAAGTTATGATTATTTTGAAAATAGTCTCGTAATTTACTATTATTATATCTAACATAACGCTTTCATGTTATTTTTGTCACCTCATTAGGCTTGCTCAAACGGAAACGTCTTTACGTGTAATGGGGTACCTCGATATTCGGTAAAACTGTGATCGGTCAACAGTAAACACTGGATAGTCTCTTTATACCTTTCCTCAAGGACGACCGTCTCGTACGTTAATGGGTTACATAGGTAGATACCACTTTCTGCTACATAATCTATTAACTGTCAGAACCTACTTAGGAAACTTTACGTACAATGAAAATGTGTTTACTGTGTGCGACTAATAAGTATAAAGACCTATCTAGTCCTACATATATAGTTCAATGAGTACATACTGATGTCGTATTTCGTATCAGTGAGATTTTTTAGACTTGTCTAAATGCTTGAATCAGAAATCACAGAATAAAGGAAACAGGAAATAGAACTCATGTGGAACAATCGGCACTAAAAGGGACAACGAATACGTAAACGGATTAAATAATTCCAAGAAATGTTCGTTCCTGTGCAACGAAAGTGCCACAAATCGAATCACCGTCGGTCTCTGGCTGGAGATGGGCGCCAGTCGCACATTTCCGCATCCAATATGGCCGCTCTCGATTTCCGGTCCCGTCTCCCGCGTAAACGGTTTACCTCGGATTACATACAGCGTTTATTTTAATCAAACCAATGTTCGCCACTTGTTCGGATCACAGGATTAAATCTGCGTCCATCTGGATCGCTTCAAATACCAGGACAATATATGTAAATCAAAATAAATTGCTTGTGTATCGGATATATGAGACCATCTGGATTTTTGCGAAAATACCACGGATAACAATATTTCAGAGGGATGTTGTCGATTCCTTTGTTTGTATTGTTGTAAGCTCGTATAAAAGCTCCGTGTTTCACTGGTTTTGTTCGAATACAGTTTATTCACAAACATTTGGGAATAAAAGCGGAATTCGTGTTTTTTAGCTATTCTTCTATCGTAAATCAAAGGTATGTAAATAAAATTCCGGAGCTCATAAACATTTTTGTTTTATTGTTCATTCTATTTCAGAATCAACTCTAAGAAAAATAAACAATGTTGAATTTGTTCAAGCCTGAGAAGTAGTTAACCATTTAATTGACTGATTTCGTGCAACCTCGTTACTTTAACAAGCAACTGCGATGTTTTTGGTTTATCGTAGATAATTGCTATCAATCAGCATAAAAAATCAAAACTAATAGAAAATAAAGAAACACCATAAAAACAAATCCATCGGAGTACAAAATACAGGCCAAATAAAACTCCAAACGAAATGTTCTAAATTATATCAACTCCAGCCATCACATGCACTGAAATCGGCACATTACCATATAGGTATGTATGTGTTTGATCTATTGTTTTTACCGTATAGTAAGGGAAAAATAATCCACTAAGACAATGAAGATCATCCTATCCATACAATATTAAGCGTGGATCACCTCATCAATCACAGAACCGAGGAACGAATTCTTCTCACGTTACCTGCCATCCATAATACTCCTCTTACATCGTCTTCAATATTAATATCAATGTTGTAGACATGATTAAATCTGTTTTTCTTAGCCCGAGGCAAGGAGGGTTAAGAAAAGTGAAAAGATTTTTTATGGGATACGAAAACTGCTTTGTAATCTTGTATCGTGGAGAGTCGATTTATCAGTTTAACCTTTAGCTTAGCATGTAGTTGCATGATAGATTGAAATGTGAATATGATGGTCAGATGGAAAATGGAAAAGTACATCACACTGTTGGTGACTGCCGAAGATAACAATTGCAGGTTATCATCAGGTAAGACGATGGAACACTGACGATCTTCGCAATTTTGCAAATACAATCATTTACTTGTACAATGTACAGTTTGACATTAAAAGTACCTTTTAGTGGCCATGACAATACATATGTATAAGTTTTTTTTATATTAAACATGGAAAATATCCTGCTTTAAGTGTTATTGAATTAAAACTGGTTTGCTTTTGTGGTGTTAAACTAAAAAGATAAAAATGGCTAAGGAAAGACTACTCATGTATCGAAAAATTGAAAGGTATTGATGATAGTATAAATAATTACAATGAAGTTGCTAAAAGTTCTATAAACGTAACCGTACATGCCATTTTCAATTACAAGCCAACGTCCATGTTCTTGGCTATGAAACCGGATGAGGTAACCACGAATCGATTCCATTTAACGCTGGAATATTAATGATAGACGATAGGAACTACCAGGCAACTAGGAACAAGGAGGAACTAACTTCCGGACTTCTAACCCTATTATGTCGGCTGGTATCTCAGGAACTGCAATTCCATTCTCTGGATATTGGATTTTGCTAACAATAAAATGGAGGAGATTTTATTATCCAGGGAACCAATTTCGTGGTTTTCTGACTTCTATGTAATGTGCCAAGCATTTTTCTGGATTTGCTGTCGTATTCAAAGTTTATTGTGATGTTGGTTTAAACAGCCTGGGTCAAAGAAACTAGGGCCGTTCAAAAACGCGTTAGGTTGATGATATCAACACAGCTCGGGGACTAGATGGATGAGGGTCGCACATAACCGAGAAGTATGGCAAAAGAAAGGGGAAGTCTACACCTATATAATATAGGACTGAAATGATGAAGATGGTTTTGAAGCTTCCTGATTTCTCATAAGTAGGTATTTCTTTGTTCTTTCTTTTATAAAGTCAATTTTATTAAGAAGGACATAACGAAACATCACGCCTGTAATGTGATGTGAGGTATACCCATTAGTACACCCAAATTTCATTAGTATACATCCAAGTATTGGCAGTTAAGTCTCATGTATAGGAGGCGAGCTTACTGCCTATTGGCACAAATTCAGATTCCGTGGCTGCTGCTGAGAAATTCCTGATGGAAAAACCCAATAACACCTTGCCCAACCTCGGTATCGAACCCAATACCTCAAGTTCAGGAGTCGCGCTTGCGTCCGCTAGACCAGCGAGGCCATCAGTTATAAAGAATAAGTTAGTAAATAATAAAGTAAGGTCCTCCTTACTTACACGGGCTCCTGGCCGTGGCTAAATTATAACAGCCGCACAGGTCGTTCTTCAAGGTTAAGCCGTGCTTGCCGAGCTTGAGGAGGTTGTTCCGTGGATGGGTGACCATAATTACATACCGAGTTTCCTCTCAGCTTAACGAGTTCGGAAAGCACGTTAAGCCGTTGGCCCCGGCTGTCATTTCTAGATCTTTGACAGTCATTACGAGTAGTCAGAAGCCAAAAGTCTGACATCCAGTCTTACCAAGAGGTATCGTAGTACCCAGTTACTGGGTTGTGGAGGTCAGATAGGCAGTCGCTTCGTGTAAAATACTGATACTCGGCTGCATCCGTTTACACTGGAAGCCGACCCCAACAAAGTTTGGGAAAAGGGCTGGGAAGATTATGAGTAAATAATAAAATAAATTGGTTTAGTACCAGTAGTTAGGTACCTTTTCCATAAACAAAATCTAGAAAAAATATCAATAAAGATTGCTTTGTGGATATTTTGTGTGGATTTTGAGATTGACCATTGGGTCAACTGAAACAAAACAATACGAACAAATAGTTTCATACGGGCACGATTTAAAGTCAAGAGAAACTATTCGAAACCGAAATAATTTCAGGGTAAAATACAAGTTGTTGTTTTGCAATCTCGTCAAAATTCAGGAGGTTGTCACAAAAGATATTAATAATCAATTTATAACACATTTGCTCGTAAAGGGTCTCTTATTTCACCAATTTCAGTATCGTAATGTATCTCATTACGCATTAGCGGTAATGTAATGTAAAACGCACGGTTTATCAAAATGCTCCGACCAAAACGAACGGTAGATTTTTAAATCTTAAACTTTCGCTGTGGTTTTTCCAGCACAACCGTCTACCTCGATAGGAGGTACTTTTAACTAACACATAGAGGATTACTGTAGTCTGTAAAGTTAGTTTTTCTTGTAGGTATTACGCTAGGCGAACTAAAACTATAAAATAATTTCGATCCATGCACCTTTTGACGTTTCTTATGTGCACATCTATATAAATAAATAAAATTGAAGTGTATGTTTGTACTTAAAACAATTTTTTAATTTATTTTTGTTATGTTTTCAGAATATCAATTTCACGTGAACGCGGGCCGCGGGGAACAGCTATTTTAGAAAAAAATAATTGTATTCTTAATTTGAATTTCGGAGCAACAAGAGTTGCTTTAATATCTCACAACCAAATTAATATCGTTGTGTGCTTACAACAGTTAAAAGTAAACATGAACAAGTTGGAAGTTGGACGTACTTTTGTAAGGTTTCTGTTTAATTTTTCGATAAACTCGTAGATGCCTTGTAAGTGTTACTGTATTCTTCCCTTAACCGCAACGGTATACTTATATTTTTTTTTTATAATCGTAGTAACGTGTTTAAACTCTTCGCGTGTTCAGGTAACAAGAAAAGTTAAAAATTGTTTCAGTAATTTATATACATATACGTGTCTGCGGACGTTATTGTATCGATTGGGCCATTAATCTACAATAGAAACTACAACAATAACAAAGATTAATAACATATCTGAACCGACTAAGTTCTAACCATAAATATAACAGAACAATACTATCTAAAATATCGCCCAACTTTCGCTACAAATACTATTAGGTGCTAGATGTTTGTACACGTTGTATACTCACATTTGCCCATTTCAAGCTGTTACAACAGCCACTGCTATAACAGTACAAAACTCCACCTTATCATGATCAAGATTTGATTTACTTTTTAGTGGCAACGTTGTAGTGTTAACGATCTGTGAAGTTGTTAGTAGTATCGTAGTATACGTTCCCTTTCGTTGGCTAGCTGCCGGGCGGCCGGCCCGCTGATCAATGAACGTCTGTACAACCAGACCACTTTCACGCTGAACGTATTTTGAATTTGGAACGCTTTTTACTTTTTAAAGGTTAATGTTATCCGGCCAGGTTCATCAAGTGGATTGTTTATGGAACTCTTTGATGAGTCAGAATATAAAACCTTTTTGGAAGGAATTTTAAACAATATCTAATTAAGGTTTGAGAGTTTGTTTACAGTTTGTTTACAAAATCAAAGTGTAGAGTGGTATGGATGCTTTACAGGAATGTTGGCTACGCCGCCGGTCATGTTTGGTGGATTTAATTTCAAAAGTTTAAAATATTTTAAACCTTTTCGAATGAAAGGAATTTGCAATATAGTCTGTCAAGTGTAGGTTAGCGTAACACCTAAATTACCATCATACTATCGAAATAGGTTTGTTTATAGGTATTTTAAGTAAGTTTGTGTAAATAGGTTAACATATCCCACACTCAAAACTCGACAAATCCCAAAATAAAATTCACACAACCCGTTCATAATAAATAGAAGAAAAAACATCGTATAATCCTGAATAAATTGTGAGCAGCACGAGTACGTCTGTTCATAAGCACAGAAAAAAAAAAATAGGTAGCAACCAACGTGCGAGACCGGAGAGAGAGCATTTCACACATTTCTCGACGTTTTTCTATCTGCATCGCAAGCCTGTCTTGTTTATTTCGAAGACAGCACAAAGAACTGTGTTTTTACTGAAGAAAGTACAAGATAAGCTTTGTGGTGAGAAACATAGGATATCTTAGAGGGTGATTAGAGTACAGTGTGTGTACTTTTGACATTATTTTTTGTAGGTGACAATGATTATTTCGCTACTTTTTAGGGTTCCGTACCCAAAGAGTCAAACGGGAGCTTACTAAGACTTCGCTGTCCGTCCGTCCGTCTGTCTGTCACCTGGCTGTATCTCATGAACCGTGATAGGTAGCCAGTTAAAATTTCTACAGATTATGTTTTTCTATTGTTGCTGTAAAATTAATATTTAAGGGGGCTCCCATACAAAAAAGTGATTTTTTGCTCGTTTTTATAAATAATGGTACGGAACCCTTCGTGCGCGAGTCCGACTCGCACTTGGTCGGTTTTTTATACCGAATAGGCCCGCGCTTGGCCACGACTCGCCTGATGTGAAGCGATGATGCGGCCTAGGGTGCAGCACGCTTGCCTAGAAAAACTGATGCTGAAACTACTCGTGCCCTGTGACATCGTGACCAAGGTTAAACCACGTTTACTTCCCATTGAAGACTAGGCAGTAAGTCTTTTGATAGTTCCATTGTATTCCAATAAAGCACACTTAGCCAATCAATGCACATTGCTAACTACTTTGAACTTGAAGACAATCCTTGACAGTTTCTCCACGTTTGATTTGTATACGTAAACGTCATTTCACTGTTGCCTATCAGCTAATAGCGTCTTATTCATACACTATCCTTTAAACACGCAAACAAAACATTAGTCTTGTTTACTGTTTGTATTTCATGTGTAGCGTGCTTAACGTGCTTACTTACATGTTACTTTATTATTAAACATCACATAATACTTCGGCATTGTTGTTGTAACTACGAGAGGCGCTCTATTATACGTCTTTAAACTTAGTTAGAAACTTCGTCTTCATAAAGAAAACAAGAAAATTTAAAGGAAAATGTATGAAGACGAAGTTTAAAGTTCTTTTTAATATCAGGTAAGACCTTCCGGTGTTATGAATAATAAAATATTCGAAAGGGTCGTTCTGAATCCGTTGAAAATTCTCAGAAGCTTGGAGTCTTTCAGCATCCCCACTTAAGATCTTAAAGAACCCAATTAAATATAAAACGCTTATAAAAGGAAGAACTTGCAACAGATAATTTTTGGCTCATGGTACAAAATGGAAATTCGCTGACGAAAATAGGACCTTCCTGCGTGTTGACGATATCTGCTCTTTTTCAAGTTTCATCAATTTTTGTTCTCGTCTGCTATGCAGGATGCTGTTCGGACCTGCTATGACTGATTTTTAATAGTTTATTCTAACTTCTAGGCCAGTCTAGGGTCTGCCATTCTCTAGTGGAAATAACATGAAATTTATAACTATTCAATAATAAACTAGGTTTTCACATTATCTAGTACTTTTATATTGTTCCAAAGCTGTGCAATGCTCTGACCATAGCTACCCGCTCTTTCCTGTGGGGTATCGTTCTCATCCTAGAAATATTATAAATACGAAATTTTGTGAGGATGTATGGACGTTTGTTACTCTTTCTCGCAAAAACTACTGAATGGATCTGGACGAAACAGGCAGGACTAAATTGACTGTTTGACACACGGATAGATAATAGTCTGGAATGGGTCAAAGGATACTTTTATCCCGATTGAACGATCTCGTGTGGGACAAGTACCGAACAAAGCGCGGGCCAAGCCGTGGGCATTAGCTAGTCCTAACTAATATTATAAATGTGAAAGTAAGTTTGTTTGTTACGCTTTCACGCAAAAACTACTCAACCGATCATCATGAAACTTTGTACACATATTCTTGGAGGTATTAGAAGTAACATAGGCTATATATCATCACGCTACGACCAATAGGAGCGGAGCAGCAACGAAAATTGTTGCTAAAACGGGGAAAATGTGACACAGACGAAGTTGCACGGGACAGCTAGTATTATATAAATTAAATTATTGCACTGCCATTTTTTTCAATCAAATCAACCTAGGTCCTACGAAAGAATATTTGACTAACCTGAAATCCAGAGAGCAACCCACAGCATCCCTGTGAATACGACACTCTTGGTAACTTTATCTTTAATAGTTTTTTTTTTTTTTAACGAAGTTCCCGAGTAACAACCTGGGTGGGGGTCCTTTTGCAAGAAAGTTTTCTTAACTTGGCTTAGCCTTGTCTCTTATCCTTTGCTTTGTTGACTCCGTGTCTGCCTTCACGAAATCCCGCCAACAAGTCTTAGATTTGTTTCCTTTGGGAGTTTGTTGGACAAAACGGACATTTCTGACACCTTTGTTATTCATTTTTAACTCTGTAGATTTCTTAGCTTTACGTTAGGTAGTGGGTTTCACATAAGGGCCTATCGTTTCCAAAGATGGGACATGGACATACTCTGTGTGTTTTTTTAAGTAACCCCATACAAGTCTTACCATTATAAACGCAAGACCTCCCGTGTGGTCTCTCGGCCCATGAAAGTGAACTGCCTTTAAAAAAAATAGACTTTTTATAGAACCTGACGCGATCAACTAATCAACATGTACGGTAAAACGAAAAAAAGTTAAGATTTTTCAGAAGTCCTTGAACAAAATTTATTCAGTGTCATGGTCCGAGACTGAGATGGTGGATTATTATGTTACACCCTGTATTGTATTTCTCTCATGGCACTTGTTCTTTAATTAACCATACACGCGTTAACATTAAACACGTAACTAACTAGGCCTTCCAAATTCGCATGTAATACATTCTAAATAAATTATCACTATCACACGTCCGACTCGCGTGCAACACTCACATACCATTGCATTATAAAATTAATCGTAGTAGCCACCCCTGTCAACAGCCCACGACGGGTCAACGACCCCGCCTATTTAGAACGAACCATGTTTATAAAGTTAAAGGAATAGCAGGAAGTAGGGCGAGGGGCAGTGAGAAGCGGTCTTAATCCTCCATCCAACTGTTTTTGAATTACAACACATATCCAATGTATGTCTAATGTATCTGTTGTGTGCACTCGTGGGATGTCAACTTTATAATGGGGTAGCAAGTACAACCCTTTCAAAGTTATTTTACCAACATGTCAGTAACTCAATAGCAACCTTAACGTCATGATTTTTAAGATCGTTGTGAATTTATCAGAAATGCAAAAACAGACGTAATATGTTTGTGAAAGGAATAGTGACGTATTAATGTTTGCGTGTCGGAAGCTAAAGGTTGAGTGCAGATTACCGCGGTTGTTTGTAAGTGAATCAACTAGGTGATAGTTCACGTGGATGGCGTAGGCGCGAGATTTTGTAGGGCATTGTGAGGGCGATCACTTGCCCTAAATAATTTTAGGACAACGTAGACAATCGTGGTCATTTGGACTACTTTTGATTGTGATAACCAGAGTGTTAGGCAGGCAATCAGAAAGTGTATGACTTTTAATTGTTAGGTATGACCAATCAGTAATTAAAAAATGTGAACAAGTGAGATCTCATTCCATTATGATTATTATGATTCTCATTCCAGTAGGTACTTTTTCTATATATAAATTACCAACACCCATGCACGAAACCTATACCAACAACATAAATAAATGTTTTGTCTAACGCAACAAATATGCTACCGTTTACGCACTAGCATAACTTATTATTCAAAACATAGCCAAAGCAAACAGCAAGTATAAACTAACGCCTACTAAAGCACGTAGAATTCCCGTACTATTCCCGTTTATCAACCGTAGGTACCGTAAAGGAAAATATTTGAGTATTAACTACAAAATTAGGTTGAAACTCGTTAAAAAGCCAACGGGCGGTGGAACAAACCCTCAGGGAATGGTGCTCACAAAATACACATGCATACTTTTTGGGTGTCGGAACGCACGTTCCATTTTCAAATATTTTGGTTTTTCAGGACGCAAGGATGCAAACATAACTCTACTGGTTTTACTTGCCATTATGTTATTTGCAGACTCTTGAGAGTTGATTAAAACTTTTTCACAGACGGAAACCAACATGCTTCACTTTTGGAACATTAATAAAAATGTCAATTCCTTTTTTCGAATTTGATTAATTTTCCTTCTGTGTCAGCCAAAGGACGACGACGGGAATCGATAGTTTGTAGGTAGAACAGTTTATTCGCTAATTAATAATGCAAACTTAAGCCACACTGAACAACCGATCGATGCCACAAACTGTCGCCATGTCGTGTTGCTAACAATACGTAGAACTTGTACGAGTTGCATTGCACCACCAATACATAACATGAAATATTAAACACAGTTTGTGTACGCAGGGATGCAAGCAATCCATCATTGCTACTATTGCTAGTCAGATTCACTTTGAAAGCGATGAGAGATTAGATCTCTACTATTTGTGAATGCGCAAAACGGACGAAAATACAGCTTAAATAGTGAAACTGGAAGGTTGTTGAATAGCTATCTTTTAAGTAACGTAAATAAAATCGTACGTCTTAAATGACAGCCAAATCCTCTTACCAGTTTTCTTAGACCGCTTAAAAGATTGTTTAAAATAAAGCAGTCTACGAAAAACTTTCGTAAAAGGAAATGGATTAACTGTGTTGTTATCTCCTTTGAATCCTAGTTAACAACTGCCAACTACATGTACTTAAAAAAAGGTTGCATGCTTCCCTTATCTTAACCTCCTTACTAACCTTTCAGGCGGAACTGTAATGACCACCGCTTCGGTGCAGCTAACGACACCATTTTCCGTAATCTTCATTGTTACTATCTCCATCCAATCAAATCACTTTAACATCTAATCCAGAAACTGTACATTATTAATACTGACAATAATCAATTCTAAATAAACTATTTGGTACGACATTTTTGTGACAAAACTCTAAGTGAAAGTTAGAAAAAGCGACAGATAGAACGAAAAATATATGAAAAGTACACGCAAATTCGTCGCAAGCGCAATGCAGACTGAATTAACCGCCGTCGTCCCAGGGGGATTAACTGATCTAACTCGATGATACTCGGCTGGATTGCTGCAATTTCGTGCTGCTATTATTGCAGGCATGAGGGAGGACACCGGCTCTCTGGCAAAATTAGTAAATAGACACTTGATGGGGCCAAATGGGCAGTGCCCGCGGCGTTCGACTAATATCGTATCAATTTGTAAACTTGAAGTGACGGGTTGTTCGTATGACAGATGGGCCTGTGAAATCTTAGTAGTTCTGTTAACTGCTGGTTAATGAAAAGTTGTGGGGAGGAGTTGGTGTCTATTGAGCTCTTCGTATACATGTTTGAAAATTATTGTGGGCAAGTTACCACGGATGTATACGTTGGTAATTGATGAATATTTTTCTCGATATGAAAGAATACCACTGACCCACCTTGCTTTACTCACAGCACGTTTTTTATGGCATGTCGCAGACTATCCTATGAGGCTGTCTTCGGCTTAACCGGTCTATTCTGTTAGTGCTTTGACCATCAGCCACTTGGCGTGTTCCAAATCAGACTGCTTTATTCAACAGCTTCATTATTATTACGTAGGGCAATTCTTCTTTTGATCGCACACTTATGAGGTACCTTTGTATTGATATTGTTACAGAAGAAGGTTTTCTGAAAGTTGGCCAGGTCGCTTAATACTGTCAAATATCGCTCTGTTTTTTTTTATCAATTTACTAATGTTTCTAAACGAAATAATAAAAAAATCGTTCTGTGTTGTACTAAAATATTGATGATGAATTGCAATCATGAATACCGTGATACTGAATATTTAGTTCAAAGGTGTTTCAATAGGCAACCTCCCAAATGCCTTTTACCCCTAAAACTATAACAACACCCAATTCAGTGGTATCATTGCAATTCATAACCAATACTGTGGTGCAACATAGAGCGATAAAACATAATTTAATACAGTAATATTGATTTATAATTGAAAATGTTTCTTTTGCAAAAAGCATATTGAAGTGTCTCCGAATTTCTAGCTAAAAAAGATTTTTTTGTGTGACTGAATAATTGTGTCTTTTCCCTGACAGTAATATTGTGATTTAATAATTTTATCTTTTCACTGACTTTAATATTGTGACAGAATAATTGAATATTTCTTCTAAGATTAATAATGTGATTGAATATTTTATCGTTTCCGGGACATTAATATTGTGATTGAATAATTTTGTCTTTTTCATGACAATGTTATTGTGATTGATTAATTTTATCTTTTCCCTGACATTAATACTAATATATGAATACGGTTTTTTTTATTTTTTTTATGATTGACTTATTAACATAATAATCATTTTAATTTACAGAGTTTCTAAATTGTAAACTTTTAAGTGTCTATTCTAAGTATTTTTTTGATTATTTTTATTGATAATTCTTTACAATGTTATTTATGTGAAATATTTGTACGCCGATACTTACGGCTAAACATGATTGGACTCAAACGATGTAATATCTTGCATGCTTTTGTATTTAAACAATGTTTAAACAAATAAAGAAATCTTATCTTAACTTATAAATTATTTGACAGCTATTTGCACCGTTGCCAACTTTCAAAATGTACAGCCTTTAGCTTCATTTTCTTTTTTAGCATGACCTTCTCACTCCTGGGCAAAGCCCCCCCCCTCCCGCCATTCCTTCAGCTTGCTTGAGCTTCATACTCTTTAATTACAGTAGACACCACACGGATATGCAAAGTCAATGGATCAGTACCTTCCTATGTAAACGTGAAACTCGAAGATGTATTTTGGGATCGTATTTTGCATTTAAATTAAAATTATTCGTTGATATAGGACGTCTCATGTTCCTTTGACGACTAAATATAGAACTTCACAAGTACTCCAAAATATCCTCGAGAGTTAAGGTAAATGTTTTCCTCAGAATTGGAGAGCGAAAAGGAATTTTCAGAAGGTTCTTAGAAAATTATGAAATCAATAGAATTCGTTGAGACATCAGCGAACAGATGCTAAAGTTTACATAGTATCTTTACTATAACTTTTAATCTTCTTCTGCTAAGCGTTTCGATGGCATTCTAAATTGCGTCGTCACAGAACTGAGCTGAACTGAACTTTAAATCTACTCAAATCCAAGTAATTCGCCTTAATTTAATAGCGAGTATCCTGAAAAGCATAATGATCGCGACTAAAGAATCGCAAAATCATCGGAAAGAAGCAGTAATAGCCTAGCGGTATGACCGTCGGACTGCCAAATCATAGGTCGCAAGTTTGAACCTTAAGCACGCACCTCTGATTTTTCGGATTCATGTGCTTATGATATAATTATCACTAGCTACTGTGAAGGAAAACATCGTGAGTATACCCAACATTCCCGAGAGATTTTTCTCATGTAGCCAAGTCAAAGGTCCATGACGACATAAAAACTGACACCAGGTTAGGTATTAACAACACGAAAAAAGATCGGAAATTACCTTACGCCACCAAAATATAAATGACCACCCCACTCCAAAAACGAATACAGTACGACAAAACCGCATCTCTCACGTCCGGAAAGTGTCGATTCGCGCCCATTCGCACGACACGTCACGGAAAAGTTATCAGATAGTCGAATGTGGTCGAATGTCACATGCCGCATCACGCGCCTCGATCGAAGGCCGATGGGGCCGCGGGGATCTGGGGAGGCTGGAGGGAAGTGCTCGGAGGATATTGTCGATTTCAATGCGCCGCCGCCGGAGACAACGCAATCTGTGCGGCTATGCGCGCATGCAGTTAAGGGCTCGGAAGTAGTGTGGGTTACATGACATATTGATGACTTTATTCCGTTATTGTTTTGTCATCGCATTTGAGAAATCATTAGTCCTAGCATGAACGGGCTACGTAAACATACCTAAAGTCAATTCGTACGATTTTTGAATCGAAAATAAAACTGTCCTATGGCATTTGGTTATTTATTGAGCGAAACGAGCATTTTAATTTTAACAGCTTTCGAAATTACGTTAGGTATTCCTATTCCTATTCTTAGCATAGTTTAAATGCACTGCTGATCATCGGTTCAGCAAGAAACAGGAAAGAACGTACGACCATCAAAATATCTGTATTCTGTTTATTAGTTTACTACTTTTTGAAAGAGCCGTTTCTCATAATTTATATTACAGAAGATACACATCCTCATGCAAATGCATCTCTATTTCATACAAATTCATTCATAATATCAAGTTCCACGAACATCATAGATAGTTTCCTGTAAAGATAGTTTTGTTTTGAAACCGTGAAGGGAGATAAGTTGCGCTACAAATCATATTTATGACGACAGGGCTTCGGTCGCAGATGCATGTCTTACAGCGACGATTGTGCCGAACAGATTGAGGAGCCCTATTCTGAGTTAGTTGGGGAAAAGTTATCCTTTAAATTGCATTACCTGTCTATGTAATGTTAATTTACTTTCATGCCCTAATTATGCAAAGCTTAATGTGTCAGCCATATTTCCTCTTTTATTTATCAACATTTTTATTAAATCGTATTAAGTTACTGTTGGTCCAGTGCTACTGCTGGCCATGTTGAGGCCAACATGGCCAGCAGTATCACTGAAAACTGTTTTTTTTTTTTTTTGCTCGCCCCTGTTACATGGGACTTAAACATAACTGGTTAAGGCTGACCAATGAGGCTGTACTATTAGGTACATCTCTGGTTAACCCTTCAAAAATTACAGGCCTGATGTTATGTTCTGATAAACTTTACACTGTTTTACAAATAACAGGCTGCCAGCAGTAGTGAATGCTTCTTTCAACTAATCTAGATCTCTCACGAAGTCGTAACCTAGCTCCATAATAAGTGCTCCATCATGTCAATATATGTTTTATAGAGCTCGTGCATCCTGTTCGAGGAGGCGACGGTAACTGCCGTGAGCAAGGAAGTCTACAATGTAAGAGGATGGTGCTGTTTAGTCTGAGAACGTTTAAATATAGATCGGTGTTTGTCTAGGCATCTGGGAGTGTTTTAGCTAAGAGGTTGGGAGTTGTAGATCCTTCTCGTGTCAGAACAGCAATGATTACCAATTTTCTTTATTTGTGTAGTCATTCAGCATTAGGTATCTGTGGTCGTTCATGCGGACATAGGGACGAGGGCCGAAACAAAGCAACCTTCTACCAACTTTTACGATAAGTTTATATTTTGACGGTATACAAAACACTTTGAAAACGATTGCTACTTGCCACCCTGAGGCGTCTAGTTTCAATAGTGGACTTGCACCGCAACATAATGGAAAGTTGATCAGGAAAGAATAGATTAAAGGTAAGATTTTTTTTAGCCCTTTTGCCCAGTTGAAATATTAAAAAACTTATAAAATTCAACTGACCTCCTATCACTGCATCTTGTAGATGCTTTTCGCTTTATATTTACACCGAATTGTGTCCCACAAAAAGTTCAACACATTTTATTGTGTCACTAATACTATTTCGATAAAATACAACAAAGAAAAACCTTCCATGTTGAATTTGTAAAGGAGTTTTACTATATTTATCACTTTGAGCCATCCCTCAAAGGACGACTAGCGATTTGCTTCAAACTCCTAATCCTTTCATACATTTCAGAGCTATTTGAGACCCTACATCATCAACAATAAGGTTGATAATATTCTACAGGGTCTGTTAAAGGATAATTTCGCAAGGTTCACATAAATCGCATCGTTAAGGAGCGGAAGGATGCATTTGTTACCATGTAAATGGATGTTTACATAATATTTTATCCAGTTCAAGCTTCCTTGAAGCTAGTAATGCACATCCTAACAAATTATTGGTAGCTTAGTGAAGGGTTCTAGGGATTCTACAGGATGGAAGGTAAAACGACGCGAAAACAGTAAACACGTAATCAGTAAGGGCCTTTTCATTGTCATGCGTGTTTGCGCCCGCGTGCGGGCCAGGCGGCCATGCTTGTTGCGGGCCGCCCGCAGATCAGATTATTTTCTCCACGCGCCGGCACGCGTGTGGCGCGCATGACATTAAAAACATGTATGATACGATAGGTTGCGGGCAGCCCGCACGCAGGTACAAACACGCATGACAATGAAAAGGCCCTAAATGATATTGAATTTGATTGGTAATTATTTGGTAATTTGTTTGATTGGTAATTTAAAAAAATCTGCTGTGCCATACATTTTGAACATGTAGGAACTTTTGTAAGAAACAGCTGCTTTTTTTTTAATACTTGAAAAGTTTCTATGTGGGCTCAGAATGATTTACAGTCTCGTCCACAAATATGTATACACTTTCCTAAATTTAAAAGCGATTTTCGCGAGAAATAACGATTGTAGCTCCGAGCTAGGATCTATTTCATAATAATATGAGTTCTAAAATACTATGTTTGCAACAACATGAAATTTAAATGTGAACTGTAGGAGAAAATCTTTTTTAAAGTTGCTAAGTGTTTACATATTGGTGCTCGTGACTGTACTGAATACGTGGTAAGGTAACCGTTTTGTATAGTACAAGTCAATCAATAACTATGTGTGTGTAGTGTACAAGTCTACAAGTTCTATACACAAGAGAGATAAAGCAGAGCAAATTTTGTGTTGTACCTCAACTCTTTCTGCAGATCTAGCCATTTCATGTTGGGATCATCTTCCAGTAATTCACATGTGACCGCCATTTTTAACTTGATAAAAACTCGCAAACACAGGAGGATAATAAATAAATAATATCCATCCAGTGTAACCGGATGCAGCTGAGTGCCAGTATTTTACATGAAGCGACTGCCTACCTGACCTCCACAACCCAGTAACTGGGTAATACGATACCCCTTGGTAAGACTGGATGTCAGACTTTTGGCTTCTGACTACTCGTAACGACTGTCAGAGATCTAGAAATGACAGCCGGGACCAACGGTTTAACGTGCTTTGCGAGGCACGGAGGAAACTCGGTATGTAATTATGGTCACCGAGTTTCTTGAAGAAAAACACATATGTTAATATTTATGTCAAACTACTTAGGAGTTTTGTCAAACCACCCCGTGTACACCGATATCCGTGTCCTTAATTTTTCATAAATTTGCTAATTTAGACCAGAACACATCCCTTTTTTTCCGGATGGGAAATCATCAAATGACTCCTCCCGCTCTGGGCGGAGCGGAAGGGAGTGTCAGACTTGTACTGACTAAAACCCATCCATGTTCCTTCTTTGCCCTTTGTGTTCCAGAGCCACGGTATCTGTTTCACACCACAGTTTTACCGGTACACATCCTAATAGACAGTAGCGTCGGGCCATAATCCACAATGTATGCCCGAAGCGTGTTTCATACGTATCACGTACGAACCACAAACTGGCGTACAACTCAATAAGGCGTAGCACACACGTTCACTCGAGAAGTCTCCAGGGCCCTCCAGCACACAATGGCTGCCCGACACCCAGACTGACTTCACACACCCCTACATATTGTACTAATGACGACCTACGAGCTAATTAGGTGTAGAGCGCTAATTAGACCAGCGTGTGTCTGATCTTACGGAATTAATTAATTTTATATTTTTATTCCGTCATTACGTTGGGACTTGACAGGTACCTACTGTGAAACTATTAATGAGTTTTTAATTATTTTCATCATTGTTTTAAGCGGTCATTTTGACTGAAATATTATATCCCTTGGTATAAAAATGAAAAACTTCACAAAAGTCCGATTATACAGCCATAGTAGGTACTTTCCTCAAAGCAAGTTGGTATGCCAATGTGTTTCTGCCATTAAAACGCCAAATAAAACCGAAAAATAATGTTCCATGAATAAAATCTCAGCCATAGATATCGCATAAATCATTTTAGATATAGAACACATATCAAAATTAAACAAACAAAGTCGACGGGATACTGTTTACGTTATTAATTTAACCGTGTAACTTAAGAAACCTTTCAGGCGATACATTATTCCAACATATTGCTCCTAAAGTGGTTTTCACAACAACAAATGGAGGAGGAACCCCTTACATTCGTAGCTCGTATTTCACTTGATTTATTTTTACAGGCGCTAATATATCACAAGGACCAAAATAGACTAGCTTCGAATCTGGTCCTGTGATACGACTATTATCTCTCTCAGACTTCCCTATTTTCTCACAGAAGCTCTGTCAGACACATGTGCGCACAATTAATCAGGTTCACAGAGACGGCTAAGACATCTGCGTATACCTTTGTCCAAATGTCAATTAGTTAATGGTTAAAGATTCGATAGCAGACGGACCAAGATGACACGACCAATAAAAAGCATCTGACTACACAAGATTTAGGAGACAAAGAGCTTCGCAAAAATCAATCAACGAAATCTTGTAGAGATAAATCGTAGAAATTAAGGGGAATGTCGTTTTTTACACCGCCTCCGCCCCGTTCCGTTTTGCGAAGACAAACTTAAAATAAGTTTGGATCGTATCTTTAATTAAATTTTTGTACTTATCAGTTTCAATCTATAACGAAAGTGAGAGGAGATTTTAGCGCTTTTCCTTAGTCTTTTTTAAGGTACAAGTTTTGAAACGCAGACGATTTCAAATGTTTACTAACTGGACTTTGACATTGATCTATTTTTGTTCTAATTTGTGGTCATCACTTTGCTATTAATAAATCCTTTCAAAAGGTGTATTTAAATTAACCTAATCTCAGAGATAAACTTTTGCTTTCATCAAATTATTTACAACCAAGAATTCTTATTCATATTGTAAGGCAGACTTACAGAGGAGTACCTAGGGAACACACACATTTTCGCCAGTTATGTTTAAGTCCCATATAACAGGGAAAAATAATATAGTTGTAAAGAAATTGCACATTTAATTAACTCTATTAAAAAAACCCTACGTGTTCACAGTCCCGATACCAATCAAGTCAATAGCAATTAACTTCAGAAAACTGTTAGTATCGGAGCGCGAACGTATCGAGAGCCGAGGGCTATCGGATTTAATGTGAAGTGACATTGATTGCGCCAGCAACACTTCAGACCACTAACAGCATTAGTTTCCGAGATCTTTACTGACCACATAAATGTTTACGACTTTTCAATTGGTTCAGACTGTTGATGTTTTAGTGAAGCTCAGATTTGTTGGTACCTATTTTATTTTTCATCGTACTTGTACTGGCAAAATGTATTATATTTTGTTATATTTTTTTTTCTATGCGTGTGTTTATGACAAGGTTTTATTTTTCATTTGATTTGATTATTAGGGTAAGTGAGAGATTGGCCGGAAAAAAATAGCAGTGGGACAATATAGGAAAACAAATTAGGGTGAGTGCCAACTTTTATTATCATTTCGATGGAAATGTTATATCTACCTGAATTTTGACATTTAAAGCCTGTAGATGCTATTTTTAGGGTTCCGTACCCAAAGGGTCTAACGGGACCCTATTACTGAGACTTCGCTGTCCGTCCGTCCGTCCGTCTGTCACCGGGCTGTATCTCATGAACCGTGATAGGTAGCCAGTTGAAATTTCTACAGATTATGTATTTCTGTTGATGCCATAACAACTGCAAACAACAACACCAAAAACAACAACAGCAAACAACAGCTCCCATACACAAAAAGTGATTTTTTTGCTCGTTTATATAAATAATGGTACGGAACCTATCGTGCGCGAGTCCGACTCCCATTTAGCCGGTTTTTTTTTTATTTTAGTTTTGCGTTCCTTTTATGCTGAAATTAAACATAGTCATCACCTTTATTTTCCAGTAGGTAGATAAAGTGTTCTAGAGACCATCATTAGCTGCCTAGCCTTTACCGAACTATGTTGGGTTCGATCCACCTACCTAGCTAAAGTGTTCTAGAGAACAAAGGTTTTAACTAATAAATCCCTATTTTACCAGTTAGGTATATACAGATGAATACTTCTAATATTCCTTATCCTACATTCACAAATACGCTGACTTGTCTGTTATCAGCTTTTAAAAGCAAACCGTAGTTAACAAGTTCACACCCCTTCGTTTCTCACAGATTGTAAAGTGTCAACACACTGCGCGTCTCGTCGTAGGTACTAATTGTTTGTTTAGATTAGCCATCCCTTAAGCCTGCACTTGTTGAAAGCTGTCATTAAATAAAACTACTGCATTTTCGTCTAACAGTTGCAAACGCGACAGCTGAGCATAGGGGTTTTGGTACGGTTCCTAGACCGGGTCAAGTGTTATTGGGTTTTTCAATCAGGAGCCTGGATTTGTGGCTGTTTGACGGCAATAGGCTCGTCCTCTATTCCATGAGACTTAAACATAATCATCATCTGCCTAGCCTTTTCCCAAACTATCTTGGGGTCGGCTTCGAGTCTAACCAGATGCAGCTGAGTACCAGTATTATACATGAAGCGACTGCCTATCTGACCTCCACAATCCAGTAACTGGGTAATACGATACCCCTTGGTAAGACTGGATGTCAGACTTTTGGCTTCTGACTACTCGTAACGACTTTTAAAGATCTACAAATGACAGCCGGGACCAACGGCTTAACGTGCTTTCCGAGGCACGGAGGAAACTAGGTATGTAATTATGGTCACCCATCCACGAACCAACGTCGGCAAGCACGGCTTAACCTTAAAGATCGACCCGTGCGGCTGCCATTATTTAGCCACGAGCTTAAACATAATGTTCTGCTGAAATGTGTGTGTACTATTAGGAACACCACTGTATAACCCTTCGGTTACAACAGGCGCGATATTATGTCATGTCAATGAAATAAAAACGAATGGCGGACATAATGGTTCATTAATTAGTTTCTGAACGATTCATAAAGTGTCCATTGCAGCTTCATTTGTATCTGAAGGGTAGCACTCAGTGAAGCGGAAGTAATGACTTGTATTGTTTGTTAATGAAGTCAATATTTACATTTAATTATTATATTTAAGGTATTTAAATACTTTAGTTTATTGGTAATCATTCAAAGAAAATCACTAATTCAAACTTTATTATAACTAAAGCATCGTCCGCTAATAAGACTAAAATCCATACTAATATTATAAATGCGAAATTCACTCTGTTTGTTTGTTTGTATGTTTGTTTGTTTGTTACCTTTTCACGACTAAACGGCTGATCGGATCTTAATGAAATTTGGCAAGAAGATAGATTTCAACCTGGGGAAGGACATAGGCTATATATCATCACGCTACGCCCAATAGGAGAGGAGCAGCAATGAAAAATGTTGCGAAAACGGGGAAAATATGACGCAGACGAAGTTGCGCGGGACAGCTAGTTTCTAATATATAAAATCTCGTGTCACAGTGTTTTGTTATCGAACTCCTCCGAAACGGCTGGTAAGTCTAGGTCTGAGAATAGGTCGTAGTTTTTTTTTCTTTAACTCATCCACTTCGAAGTTTCCACGCGAATGAAGTCGCAGGCTACAATTAGTTTCTTCGATAAATGTGGATTTCTCATAAAACTAATTGAGTAAAAAAAATACTCCACTCTTTAAAAATCACACGCAGGCTACCACCTAACGAACCGACATAAAATAAAATCAACATTAAAAACTCTAATAATTTGCTGATAATTTTCACCCACCTAACGTTTCAAAAATATCTGCGCTCTCCAGCGCGGATTAAAATTTTTCAAGCACTTTCACGCAGCCACTAGTGTTGTACGTAGATAAGTGTGGAAAATGAGAGGAAAAACCTTCTGCTTTTATGAAGTACGAGGCATTAATTATACAGCCTCTGCGACCCGTCACATTTCGTGTCCCTTCCCCGAAATTTTCAATTTAAATTCGCCGAATTTTTCGGGTTATTAATACGTCCTGGTTAAGCACGTAATCTCTTTATCTACTCCCAAAATACCGTAATTTGTATTATCCTACAAACAGTAGATGTTTTTTTTTTCAATATGAGGGTTATTAATAATACTACGTTTGATTAAGCCCCTATCAAAATCAATTCATTTTATTAGACTGGAAATGTATAGTTTCAAGAGATAGATATTTAATGCTGCTAATGATTCTGGTCCCGAATCAAAAATAAAACGATAAGGTAATTTTTTTTTTTCTTATTTACGGAAATCGGTAAGTGCGAACCACCCGTTTTTTAAACGCAGCCCGTCTAATCCTGGCCCTATAATAATAATTTCCTATTCCCTAAACCACGTTAAGGGGGTTATTCTGAAATACTGACAAACTTAAGCAACCAAAAAAAGCAGCGTTTATTAATATACATATAGGTACAGTAATTTTAATTGATTAGGTAATGTCTTTTGTAAAAACCTCCAGAATTTTGACGAGGAAGCAAAACAACATCTTGTATAATAAATACCATCTGGGTTATGGTGGTGAGAGGCAGTCACTCCATGTAAAATTAAAAATTTAAAAATCCCCCGACACAAAAAACCTCTAAAAAACAATAAATAAAATAATCCAAGCGTCGTAGCGTCGGGGGTCCGCTTTGTTTTGTGCTTGTACTAAGCGATTTACTTAGCGGTCCCCCGACGCTACGACGCTTGGATTATTTTATTTATTGTTTTTTAGAGGTTTTTTGTGTCGGGGGTTTTTTAAATTTTTAATTTAATTTTTATTTCATGCTTTTTAAACTTATATTACTTTATCTTAGCCTTGACTGTCTTGTTCTCGGTGTTGCGCCTCTGCACGCTAATTAAAGAAAACAACGAAAGTTATAAGTTAAAAAAACCCGAGCTTTTAGGGGGGAGCGGGGAGGGGGATGCAGTCCCCCCCCCCCGGCAATGTCCATGGCTACAAGTAACAAGATTTCAAATTTCGAATCGGCCAGACCTGTGGAAGTTGTATATTTCCCTTCAACTAGAAAAGAGATGATAACCTTCAAACGGCTGAGCAGATTTTCTCGAAACATAGCTAAGAACACTCTCGATTAAAACACCTTTCAAACGAAACCAATTTTTGCAAAATCGGTTCATCCGTTTAGGAGCTACGATACCACAGACAGACACACAGATACACAGACACACAGATACACAGACACACAGATACACACGTCAAATTTATAACACCCCTCTTTTTCGGTCGGGGGTTAAAAACACAGGTACTCAGCTGCATCCGGTTAGACTAGAAGCTGACCCCAACATAGTTGGGAAAAGGCTAGGCAGATGATGATTTAATTTAGTAAGGCGCTTAGTTATTTCATCTATATCTATATTATATTATATATACAGGGTTATTTGTAAAACACCGGCAACCTCTTAAGAGGTCATTCTACTCGTCATTATGAACAACTTTTACTATGAGACCAAATCAGATATCGTGAAAAAAATAATCTGCTGTTCCCTACATTTTGACGAGTTATGTGAACATAAAGTACGGAACAGCAGATTTTTTTTTTCGCGATTTCAGGTTTGGTCTCATAGTAAAAGTTGTTCATAATGATGAGTAGAATGACCTCTTAAGAGGTTGCCGGTGTTTTACAAATAACCCTGTATATAAAGGGTGTAAAATACCTCTTAACGAAGCCGAAAGGCACTGGTTCTCCCTGTCATTGCGATAATTTTTTTGTTCTACACAATACCTGGGAACCTTCTAGTTACGGAGATATTAGGGGTCAAAGTTCCAACTTTTTGACAAGTATTTTTTTAAATACAAGTTTTTAATGTATCATTTTTACTTTAAACACCTCCACGACCCCCGCACTATTCAATCCGTCCATCAGCACAATGTTTTGAGTGCGTTACATTGAGTTCTACCACAAAACATGATTTTACACCCCCCAAAAAAAGTCGTTTCCCAGCAATAATTTTTGCGTAAAGTTACTTAGTTTCATGTGATGAGGTGATTTACACGGTGTATAAAAGAAAGTCGTGTTAGTTACACTATATATAACTCAAGAACGGCTGAACCGATTAACCATTCCCTTGCCAAATCCTACCAGGGCCGTATATTACGTACACCAAAAAATACACTAAAAAACTGTCCTGTGTCGCTGCCGTAGCTGTGTTATTTCAGCGCGTCGGTTTCCAGCAATTTTTGGTACCGGTAGTAAAACAAATCCTCACGTATAATTTGTCATGTCCGTCTGTCCGATCTACCGGACCATTCATTCATCTGCCCCAAAATAAATGTTTGACTCGTGTAACTTTGCACCCATCCATGTGTAACCAAATTCTGAAAATACAGGATATTTGTGTAAATGAGAGTGACAAGTTTAAACGAATTCATATGATTTTTTCTACGCTACGGAATGGGCAACTGCAGTACTTTCACAAGTTATAATGCCTTGTGACTGGGACTGTAGCTTCGCCTTTTATTTTGTTATTTTGACTTTCAAAAGTGCCTGTAATGGTCTAATTGAAATAAATGCTTTGACTTTGACTTTCATATTTGTATGCAATCCTTGGACATGGACATACAGCATAATATCTATTTCCTTTGTTTTAAAGTTTGACGTTCATAATTGATTTATCACGATATTTTGAGAATATGGTGTTATCAGAATAATTATGATGTTTTGATAACGCGATTATGGTGTTTTGAGATTATGATATTTTGAGAATATGCTATTTAGATATGGAGCGATATTGGCCTAATTGAAATAAAAGTTTTGTTTTTGATTTTGACATTATATATGTATAAACTGAGTTCTAAAAATTAATCACGCCAACTAGGTACAAAATGTAATGCTAGCTTTTATACATCGACATGATCTCAATTCTAGACAGACTTTATCAATATAATTTAAAAATATTATTTATTATAAGACAACACACGTCTTAAAAATACCTATCGAAATATTCGAAATATTTACCTACTTTTTATGATAGTAAAGGTAAACATAATCCTACGTGCCTACAAGGTGTTGTTTTGCATCCTCGTCAAATTCAAGGAGGTAACAATACAAATGATTCTCGTCCCGAATCAATAATAAAATAGGTAGCTATTTTTTTTTACTTATTTATGGAAATCGGTAAGTGTGAACCACCCTTGTTTTAAACGCGTTTGGCTGTCTGATTCTTGCCCTATAACCACGTTTCCACACATACAAACAATCTCAAAGCTTTTTTTCGATAACTTCTTATTTCCTAAAATACTGACAAACATAAACAACCAAAAAAATCAGCGTTTATTAATAAATAACTTGGTACCTTTTGTGACAAGGTTCGATATTGGGTCCTTTCCTCTTTTTAGTATATATTAATGACCTTCCCCATTTATTTTAAAACCAACCACAAATGGTGTTGTTTGCGGACGATACTTCGTTAATATTTAAGATAAACAGACGTGCAACAATCCTTGACGATGTAAATAACGCTCTAATGCAGGTCCATAAATGGTTTACCGCAAATAATTTAGTATTAAATGGGAAAAAAACTAAGTGCATAAGATTTTCTCTACCAAATGTCAAAAGCAGTGACTGTGACATAGTATTGAATCAAGAGAAACTTGAATTTGTCGATGAAACTGTTTTCTTGGGGATCACGCTCGACTCAAAGCTACAATGGGGTCCTCATTTAACATCTCTTGCAGGACGGCTAAGTTCAGCAGCATATGCTGTCAGAAAAATCCGTCAATTTACTGATGTAGATACCGCGAGGATAGTGTATTTTAGTTATTTTCATAGTATTATGTCATATGGTATTTTACTATGGGGACGGGCTGCAGACATCGAGTCTATATTTATTCTGCAGAAATGAGCTATCAGAGCCATATATAATCTACGTAGGCGCGATTCTCTAAGAGAACTGTTCAAGGAAATTAACATCATGTCAATACATCTATGAAAACATCATGTACGTTAGAAAAAATCTGCATTTATTTAGTAAAAGAGGTGACCGGCACCACTATAATACTAGAAACAGAGACCAACTAGTTCAGCCAGGTTTCAGGTTAGCTAAAGTAGACTCATCTTTCATGGGGTACTGTTTAAAATGTTACAATAAAATACCTCCCCACATTCTACAACTGAATGAAACGAAATTTAAATCTTGCATAAAACGCACACTATGTAGGCAAGCATATTATAAGTTGGGGGATTATATTGATGATAAAAATGCTTGGCTCAATGCTGGTCCTGCTCCACAACCATAGGGGCAATCGGAATCATCAGAATTAGAAAGTGAAGTTATTGTGAAAGCTGCAGAAGATTGTAAAAATATATTTGCATTGTATAGATTCAATCTCTTAGTATTATATAATTTCATAGCACATGTGTGAGTACCATGTACTGTAAAGCCACTATTTAATGAGTAACTAAATCTTTCATTGACGCGAAATTACCCTGGTGGTTGAGTGAATGTCATGCTCACTTAAATGTCACGCTGATGGTGGCGGGTGTGTCGGGTCGTTTAGTTCCCTTCAAAATGGTTGAGTTGAATGATGGCTGATACATGCGTCATGTTCGTGAACGGGCGCTGTCAGTTGTGACTGGTCATCTCTTAGCTGCCACGGTTTATTTTAATTACTTTATTTTTTTATTACTGATTTAATCTTTTACTCTGGACGCTCTTAACTTGCCCGTATTTCTACATTGTTCTCACATATTTGTAATTCTTGACATGAATGATGTAACCAAGATTTTGTAACATATTTTGATTTAAAAAAGTGTCCATGGAGTTTCTTGCCCGTTCTTCTCCATAGAGATCTACGCTACGGAATGGGCAACTACAGTACTTTCACAAGTTATTATGCCTTGTGACTGGGACTGTAGCTTCGCGTTTTATTTTGTTTTTGTTGACTTTCAAAAGTGCCTGTAATGGTCTAATTGAAATAAATGCTTTGACTTTGACTTTGACAACCTCCTGAATTTTGACGAGGTTGCAAAACAACACCTTGTATAACTGAAGACATGTTATAAATTGAAAGGCGCCCCTTCGATAAAATATTCTAAGGCATAGGGCTCGCTAGATTGCGGCCCACTGAACATGAAATCAAACGTCTCGTAACATTCACATCAAATTTCTTCACATGGCCTCCCATATTTCACTACAATACTTTATATTTTTGCATTAGAGCCTTAGTAGCCCTTTCCTTAAAGGACTCCGATTATAATTCTGTCAATATGTATTTTTTTTTATACTGATCCTCATAGTTACCAGGTTGATGCTGACCTGCGTTAGCAACCAGTTGATTTCAAACTCCTATGTAATAGAGGCGAGTCTATTGCCATCAACCGGGCACTCATTCAGAATCCGTGGCTTCTACTGACAAATTCCTGATGGAAAAAACCCAAAAACACTTGCCCGATCCGGACATCGAACCATGCTCAGCAGTCGCGGTCACGATCACTCGACCAACGAGCCAGTCAAACATAAACAAATCTGGTGAAATGTGGGTGTACTATATATACTACTAGACTATGCCCGCGGCTTCGCACGCGTGGAGTTCGGTCACTGCCACACGGAATTGTAGTACCGGGATAAAAAGTATCTTATGTGTTAATTCAGGTTATAAAATACCCGTGTACCAAATTTCATCCAAATCCATTCAGTAGTTTTTGCGTGAAAGAGTAACAAACATCCATCCATCCATCCATACTTACAAACTTTCGCGTTTATAATATTAGTAGGAATTACATCTCTGCCTAACCTTTCGGGGATTACAGGCGTGATGTTTTGTTGTGTTGAATTTCAACTTTAAGCTTTTGCTAAGTCTCATAAGTTGAACTTCAAAAGGACCAATATACCAACAATTTACAAACAAAATGCAATCTTGCCGACACGAATAATTCAATAGAATCCAAATCAAAATATTTTATTTCACATAGGTCTACATCGGCTCTTATAAAACATCGACAAAAGATGCACGGATAGGGTTGGTCGTTTGCTATGGAAAAGAACCAGCAAGAAACTCCATTGAAGGTACCTACACTTTTAAAATGATATAAAAATAAATAGTTTTAACAATTTCTCACATCCGTCCATTAAATACAGGCGAATCAATTATTAAAATCTGTAAACCGAAACCACTCCGATGCGGACAAACATCTTAGGATCCACTCTCTCTCATTATACGAAGGAATTTAGTATCAAAGGCATTAATAGCATCTAAGAGCTTATGAGAATCCCCGTGCTCTTAATTACATTCCTTTGTTCAGGTGAATAGCTCTAGTGGGCATCTTTTTTAATTAATCGTTATATAAAAACCTTTTCAACAAAATAATTTACTATAACATCCACTTACGGAAAAAATATGATTGTAGTAGAACACCTCACCCAAATTGGTATTTTATAAGTTGCAGCATACAGCTTGTGCCAAAAGGATAACTCCATACTTGTTCAAAAGTTAAAAAAAACTGAATTTATTGTCCGATAAAACATGATACCAATTTAATGCTCTGATAACTTTAAAACTATTTATATGTAAATTGTCTCCCACACCCAATCATATTAATCAAGTCAGCATAAAATTATTAAAATGTTGCTCGGGTCCTTCGGGCTTTTGGTATTCCAAGCTGCTTTTAAAAATCATTCACTGGTCAACATAACATACATTATGAACTATTAAAAATCGCTGCTACGTATATTTATTAAATCTATAAAAATAAATAAAATTGCAGTTTCTGTTTGTAATTTCAAAATAACAGCTTTTTACTAAATGCATTTATGAAAGTACGTATATTGTTAACAAAATGAGCCTAAAAAAGTAATTTTAAAATAATTTGAAGCGAACTAAGGCACAGCTAGTAAATAAATAAAAGATACAACGTGTATGTGACAGAATATCGACAGTAAACTGATTTATTGACAAAAAATTAACGTAGGTATTTAGAAAGAAAGATCAACTAAAGATACCATAAAGACGAAAGACAGTCAGTGTCAGTAAATGCAGACTAAATCGATTGCCACCGGTCACGTGGAAAACTCAGATAAGAAAGTGAGACAACATTGACCCAATCGTTTCAAAGGGGTGGCTCGTGGCTCATTGTGACACCTTATCTATCGAGCCATCTCAAACGGGGGATGTTACGAACCAATTTGTCGTAGTCGTGAAATTGGAAAATTCAATTTCAGACGTATTTTCCGCGATCTACTTTGGTTATAAAAATAGCTCACTGATTTTGATGGATTCACGTTTTTTCGACGTGTGTAGGTAGATTGGTTGTTGGGTTTTGGAAATTAATGAGGAATGTCAAATGTCAATGATATCAAGGGATGTGACAAGCAGAACGAAAACAAATTAGTAATTTGTATTCATCTATACTAACATTGAGAAGTTAAGTTTAGATGGAGGAGACTAGAGGCCAAAGTAATGATCCATATTCGAAAATTCTTTCACAAATGAGCAGCGTTATCACCGAATGTCAACACTCAATACTTTTTTGCATTCCACATGTTATTCTTAGGTGGTAAACTTATGGGCTGCGGGACTATTCGAAAGAGATACCGTGGCCCTGGAACACAAAGGGCTAAGAGGAACATGGATGGGTTTTAGTCAGTACAAGTCTGACACGTCCGCTCCGCCCAGAGCGGGAGGGTCTCCTCCCGCTCTGGGCGGAGCGGACATTTCATGATTTCCCAGCAAAAAAAAAATGTGGTAAACTTATAATTAGATCATATGGACCCTGTCGGGCACAGCAAATAAGTGAATTTGGAGAGAGGAAGCATTTTCATAAATGAAACAACATTGAAACTACTATAAAACAAACAAACTACTATACTAAAATAATGATGTGGGTACTTTCTGAGGTAAAATAATAGACTATTTAAAAAAAGTTCCTGTGCGTAATAAGTAATTACAGACCACAAGGAGCGAAGTCGCGGGCAAAAACCGATATTATTATGTGCTCCTCGGCCTGCAAATACCTGAAAAAGATGCTTTTGAAACTGATATGAAAGATCAAGTGTGTGAACCTAACAGAAGTTGAAATCTAGTTATCTTAGCCGAGCGACGCGGATAACAAAGAAAGTCTTTAGCTTTGTTCGGCGATGCCTTCGCACAGAGTTAAAGTAGGTTAAATCTTTTCTGTTTTGAGTTTGAAATAAAATAACTGAAGTATCGACAAGAAAAGTTAAGCTGTCATAAAACTCATATAAAACAGAGTTTCTTAAAAAATATAGGTACTTGTCACAAGCCGCGAAAACAAAAAAAAAATACTTTCAAGTCGGCCAAACTTTTCCTGCAAACGAAATATCATCAAGCTTATAAAAGCTATTTTTCTTTATAAATAGCCAATGTTCTAACAATAGAACATTGTCTACATAGACATGTAGGCATTCCGTTTGTAAAACCACTTGGTAAGAAGAACAGAAGCCTCACTTCGAACAACACGTGATAGGAGTCTTACTACGTGAGGGTTTGTTAAAATCGTAAACCAATTTAGAACATGAAAAGTACACTCACATTTCGCGAGTTATGTTTTAAATCCCATGTAATAGGGGGCGAGCTTATTGCCATCAACCAGGCACAAATTCAGACTCCGTGGCTGCTACTGAGACTTTTGATGGAAAACCCCAATAACTCTTTGCGCACCCCGGGAATCAAACCCAGGACCTTATGCTCAGCAATGGCGCTTCCGACCACTCGACCAACAAGACAGTCCGGCTATAAATCTATCTAGCTTGGTCTCATATATGAGAAAAATCGTTTTCTCTATTTTCTCCCGATTACAGATCGGTCGCTCAAGCACTGTCTATTCTATAGGTTTAGGTACCTACTGCAGTCATGAGCTTCAACTTCAAAAATGGATTATTTTCAGACTTTCTAGACAAAAAACCACCTTTAAGACACTTTTGACAAAAATAAGGTTCTTGAGCTTGTTAAAAACTTTCTCAAGTCACCCTTCTGCATTTACTTGTCTATGGAGGAACAATGTAGCCAAGTCGTGGGGCGACTCGGTTTCCGCTACATAAAGCCGCGAGAGGGCGCCTCTATCGATCGGCGAGGTGGTTCCGTAGCACAAGAATGTTACTCAAATGTGATCAAATGTTCAGGTTTTATTGAGCAGAGAGGTGAGATGTGGGAACTGGAATGGAATAAATTGTAAAGTAAATTATTTGAATACAACTGTTACACGTCGTTTATTTATCATAAAACAGAAGGAACAAGCCTAGTTACATTTTTGCATTGTACCTAAGACAGCAGTCTACGAAATAAACATATATATTTTAGGTAGCGAAGTTTAGGCAGATCCGAAAACTTAATAAAATAAAACACCTCTTTTTATTTATCCACTCAAAATGATACAGGAGCAGTCCACCACCAAAGTTAGTATAAAGCCGACAATCCAAGCTCTCAACAAAGCCTTAATCTGTTAAGAAAGTATTAGCATAAACGAGATAGCCTGGCCAGGACGTGAACAATGAAGGCTAACTGTTGCCACCCCCTTGCTTAAATTATACACCAGCCAGTATTGTTCAAAGTGGTATAGAACCTCTATGTAGGTTTGTGTAGAGGATACCATATTGTTTAACTTTAAATAATTCAACAAAAGCTGAAAAATAAACCTATTTAACTAGGTGGTATTTTCGTACGTAAACCACCTTTCTTTCTTGCTACTAAATGAACAGAAAACAAATACAAGCAGATTAGTTTCCGCCCTATTAATATCCTACACGAATGACTACCAATAATTTGCAGGTCTGAAAGGTATTAATTAACTTTTAATGTTGTACCATAACTTTAATAATCCCAAGACGAACACACTGTTATCAATGCATGCTTCTTTTCTGGATGAAAGAAATCATTAAATTAAAAATAGGCTATGAAAGACAACGTAGGCAGAATCACGAAAAAACTGTGTGAAGACTTTAGGGAAAAACTTTGACGGAACTTGCATACAAATAGACGAATAAATACTAAAGCGTGACAAATGCAAACCATTACAAACAAGACTTTGATGACCAAAACAAGCATTGTTTATGTCAAACAAAAAACTAAATTCATTCCAGTCGGCTTTTGTTTCGAGCGAGAAAAATCTAATAAACGGTTCGTCGGCTCGAAAGGCACCAAGAAAGATTTATATGTAAATGATATTAAAACGTGACGGGAATTTCGTAATTTTCTCAAGGAACATCAACGTCACTTGAATGTTAAAAACGTGATTTTAAGATGGTTTCTGAAGATTTATTTCCGCGCAAAAGAGAACTGGAAAATTAGATTGAATTAGTAAATATTTATACTTCCTCTCTTCTAGCATTAGCCCATTTAAATTCAAGGCAAGCACGTTATAGGGCTCAACACTACTCTTTAAATGATTTTTATGGTTCCGTACGCAAAGGGTCAAACGGGACCTTATTACTGAGACTTCGCTGTCCGTCCGTCCGTCCGCCTGTCACCAGGCTGTATCTTATGAACCGTGATAGTCAGCCAGTTGAAATTTCTACAGATTATGTATTTCTGTTGATGCTATAACAACAAATACTAAAAACAGAATAAAATAAATATTTAAGGGGTCTCCCGTACAAAAAAGTGATATTTTTGCTCGTTTTTAAAATAATGGTACGGAACTTTCGTGCGCGAGTCCGACTCGCACTGGGCCCTATTGCAACGAGCTTTGCTCTTGTTGGCGATTTTAAACATCCAAGTCCGGATGTACTATAAATAAGTAGTATTTTACTTACTATAACTTTACTTATTTATACTGAAACAGTACTTTATTAATTCTTCACAACCATCTGTTTTACCAAAGTCGGGACTAATAATTGGGGTGCTAGAATTCATGCCATATATTTTGTTCCGTGAATTCAGACTGGCAAACAAACCAGAAACCACAAACAAATAATAGTACTGTCGCAACAATTAATTGGTCAGACGAGTGGTCGAATAATATACATATTTTGTTTATCAAATTGATTTTCAGAACTGGCCAACCACTGCCATTAAATACCGTATTGGTATTTCACAGTCGATTTAATTATCCCAGAAATAGCTCATTAATAATTTTACTGTTGTGGTTCATGGAATGCTGTGTGCTGTACTATACGTAGGACACAATCAGTAACATAACATAAAACCATACAATATGTATATGTACATACTTAAACTCAAGCCTTCTTTTTTCCATGTGGCTAATGGGGATAGCCAAAGATAGGAAAAATGCGTGCCTAAGCAGAAACTATAGAACGCCATCTGCTATGATCCGTCCATACTCCTTTGCTTACATCTGGGCCCCTATTCACAAACGCTCGGATTCGATTTCGATTCGATTAGTCTTATGACTATCTTGTTTTGGCATTACGAAAGCGAGCGAGATAGACATACGACTTTCCGAATCTAAATCGAATCCGAGCGTTTGTGAATACGGGGGCTGATTATACACGAAACTGGTACTTTTATCAACGATCTTACTTATCATCATAAGAGCAAACCCTTATACTAAAACTCTGACATAATAATGCAGAACCCACTGTATCCAGCGCCTGAAAACATAAAATGAGCCTAAAGAAACATTTTATTGCAACCACAACTCTACTTTATGTTATCCGTAAACATTTGGTTCCGCGGATAATAATAAATACGAGGAGTTTATGAGAATATAATATTTTATATTTGATATAAAGATGGCTGCCCAAAAGCTATAGGTGACGCCGACGTATGTAGGACTCGGAAAAATTCGTTCATCAAAATTATCAAATCTATTTTTTCAGGTTTATTTAATAAACTCTAATGTCGTTTGCTTATTCTTGACTTGACAGTCTTAGATAGGTTATGTTTTACATTTTTTTTTTATATCTGAAGGTACTGTACCTAAGTATGAAAGAATAAGTTCTCAAGATACAATAATACCGCCTGAATATCTTTCTGCCTCAATTTGTACATTAATTTATGTCAACATTAAATTCGCAAAGTCAACGTTAGTCAATCAGCGATACCGCCTCACAGCAAATGTTTACCGGTAATTACCGAAGTGAAACTCGTGTCAAAAGAAGTCAGCATTACCATAGAAGGGACAGTTTTGCCTAGTCACTCTTTATAAATAGATCCCTGCGGTACGCCGTATGACGATACAATGTTTGATTTATGATGCCTGATAGCCTGTTGAGTAAAATATTATGAAGCCGGTTGCAAACGATGGGGGAGGATTGTACGTAAAGTTAATTTTGACCGTGAAACTACTAAGTTTGTATTGACGGGTTCGGAAATAGCGGTCTATAGATCACTTGTTTATTTCCGGCCCATACATCAGTTTTTGATACGGCTCGAAGGACCAAAAAATAGCGAATCTACATATATTTTTTGGTATTTCGGGCCGTCTCTGCAACTTATGGTCGCAGTCATAGTCATAGTCATACTCATTTATTCATTAGCAATAATTCGCATTTGAATTTACACAGTTTTATAATAATGTTATAATAAAATAGTAATCATGAAGTTAAAGATAATGATTAAATATAATAATTAACATTTTGGCATCAATAAATTTTAGATTACATCAGCATCATTATAAGTATAATAAATTAGACAAATTGGTCAATAATTTTCAAAAATAATAAATCACAATAATACCTAAAACATCATTCGTGGATTACAATTTATAGTTCTTCGATATCATAGAGACACTTGTTCAATAGAAATTTTTTCAAGTTACTTTTAAAAGCGCTAGTGTAAATAATGCTTTTTATTTCTAAAGGCATCCTGTTGAGAAATATACCTACGTTTTTAAAGTCGAGGAATAAATGCCAAAGAGGTCATTAAATTTAGTTTTACGATAAACATAATTATCTCATACCCGGGTACTTGACTCATCTAAGATATCTTCAAATATTACTTTTTCGGTAAAGAAATTTACCGACAAAAAATAGAACGGAACACCGTCCGGTGTAACACTTCCTATATAATTCTATAAATGAGTGATGTAATAAAATTTCATTCGGTTTTGATTCATCAGCGATGAGTCAACCAAACCCTAATTTTACACTCACTCCCGTTACGGATGCCATGTGTCAGCTTTTTTTGTGGCGAAGCTATAAAATGTACGTGCTCAAGCACTTTTATTTACACCTTTGAAAAAGTAAATTGGTCTTTACCTATGTCCTTAGTTTTATCTATAATTTTCTGAACGTAGATTAATTATTATTATTTAGAAGAAAGGAGCAGGCAGAGGCACAGACAATTTTAAAAAAGCAACGCCTTCGTGTAGGTGAAAGTTATTTATCCTAAAAAAAGGATTAGAAAACAAAATTCAGAGTTATGTTCGAAGAAAATGTGTGCTAGTGTTCTCCATGGTAGGAACTTACCTGAATAAATATATAATTGTAATAATTGATCCTATTAATAACTCAGTTCTGCATTTTAATCCAGTTACTTACGTTATCCATAAACTGAGCACTCTATACAAATTTACCCTTTCAATGCCGCGCGCTGCCAGTTTCTAGTAATCTGTCAAAAGCCAGACTTCAGCTTTGCGTATAATGGAATTTTAATCATAATTGAATGCACGTCACCATTTATCTGCCAGTCAGCTTGTATTACCGTGACTTCTAATATGATTTAGATAAATCGCTTTTGAATGAGAACGACGTGTGTGTTTTGGTAAGTAGGAGCTTAAAGTTAGAGGCTATATCTGATCAAATAAGTTGGAGATGATGTCTTAATTATTTGAAGACCATTTCTGCTGAAGTCACGATGACTTACGTCATTATTTGTTTATATTACGTCATTATTTTATTACTTGTATTAGTGATTCTGTGATTACGTTGTAAAGATGTATTATTTCTAATTAATGTGAACTAAAACCAAGTATCCAATGCTTGAATTCAAAACAAACAAAATGAAATCTAAAGTAAAAGGTGGAATTAATATCGTCAGACTAAAACAAATCCAATTAGAATAGAAATTGCAAACATATTCAATTTATTCAGAGATAAATAAGCCTGTGAGGCCTACATTTGGTTTTATATCTATTTATCTGCGGCATCTCGCAAACGACGAGCCGACGAAATTTGAATAATCATGAAAACGGCAGCTGTGCAGGCTGCGACCAAGAATATCGTTTTATGGTAAGCTATGCCATGGTAAGATGAAGTCGGAATCCTAATGCGAGTGAGGATGGTAATGCCCACGGCTGTGTGACAGAATCCTGCTTTTAATTTGAAGCTTAATTTCTGGGTTTAAAGTGGGTGGAGTCGGAATTCAAATGCGAGGCATGGCAGAAAAGGGTTGAATTTAATGATACAAAAACTTTATTGATGGTTCAAATTACCAATTTACATGGTTAAGAGATAATTATTTAGAAAAATGTCTCGCGTAGCCAATTAGAAGCAACATGAGACACAGACAAATGTCAAATATGCATTGCCTGCAGCAAGAAGGATGTCAGATCTACCTAAACCCACACATTCAAATAACCCAGCTGCACAGAATACACTACCGCACGAACTCCATTTCTGAGAGAAAGCATATAAAGCATCTGCTACATAAACGATTCATTTTTAATGCTGTCCAATAAAATGTCCAATATAAGGTAGATGTGTCTTGTCGGTGCAGTAACAGCTGTCGCGATGTGTTCCTTCGTCCGTCCGCAACTGAGCCCCGGGCTTGATGCTCGGGACGTTATCACAAAACAATAAGATATAGAAGGTACACTCTGATATGAGAGATAACAGTGACCTCAGACATACAGGATTCAAATTACATTGCGAACCAGTTGTACCAGTCAAAGAAAACAATAGTATCGTCACTGGGTTGTTAGGTAGCACGACCGCATTTTAATTGCAAACCAGTAAGAATTACACAGTCTGCGTTAGACCGAGTAGCGTGTAATTTAGAATGCCCCATTAAAAACGTAGGTAGATAGCAAGGAATAAATTCGTATAAATAGAAATTTTGTTATAGAAAGAAAAAGGATTTATTTGACTAGCAAAGGACACGATGAAACAAACTATGTGCATGTGAACTGAGGGACCAACTGGTATTTCACAAAATAATAATTACAGGATTTTGTAGACGTAAACCAATTGTAAAACAAATCTGGGACTTTTTAAAGAAATACAAGGTGTTGTTTTGCATCCTCGTCAAAATTCAAGAGGATGTCACGAAAGACATAAATAATCAATTAAAATAACGGTACCTAGAAAATAAACTCTGATTTTTTTGGTTGTTTAAGTTTGTCAGTATCTCAGAATTCCCCCCCCCCCCCCTAACGTGGTTTAGGGAATACGAAATTATCGAATAAACGTTTGAAATTGTTTGTATGTATGAAAGCGTGGTTATAGGGCCAGGATCAGACGGGCCGCGTTTAAAACACGGGCGTTTTACACTTACCGATTTTGGTAAAAAAGAAAAAAAAAAACCTAGCCATTTTATTATTGATTCGGGACGAGAATCATTAGCTTAGTTACCTCCTTGAACTTGACGAGGATGCAAAACAACACCTTGTATATTAAAAACTACAGCCCTTATAGTGTGGTCCCTCAGCCGTCAGCCCTCACAGACCATCAGCCAGATCTCGGAAAGTATCTGAGGGTGATGATAATACCTAATGAACGGGGAAAGGATCAAAATGTAATCTTTCATGTAATTCTTTACCAGAAGCAAATGATAGCCCGTTGTCATTGAGCAACAGTTTAGCGAGTTTACCAGAGTTGACTATAAACAACGACATGGAGACAATAACAGAACTAAGGGATATAATAAGTGAATTAAGGGGTCGTATGGACAGTGCAGATGCCGAAATTGAAAAGCTCTTATCAGAAAATACATCTCTTCAAAAAACAATTAAGGAGCAACAAAATAAAATTAATAACCTTACGCTGATATGTTCTTCGAGCAAAAGAACATTTAAAAAGAATATTAGACGTAGTTCAGTTACGAGACAAATAGATTTTTCTAGCAACAGTGGTACACCTGTTTTCTCGTTACAAAAGTGCTTCAACAGTCACAATATTGATTCAAATACAAATTTACCAAAAATGGACATTGAAGCAGTACCATGTAGTTCAAAAGACAAATTACATCTATTGCACGACGACAAGCATAATATTGAAGATTGCCTGAATATTTCCACTGTTGATTTAACAAAGTCAAACAGTTGTGCTATAACACCCACAAAACATAACTTGAGTTCGAATAAAAACACATTAAACCAAATCGACAAGAATTCAAGCAAAGCACAAACGGAAATCGTTACAACATCGAAACACAGAATCGCTATATTCGCCGATCAGTCTGGATACGGCATACGAGAAAATTTACAGGACTTGGTGGGAGATTCTTTTCATGTGACGTCATTCATTAAATCAAATGCGCCTCTTAGTGATATTTTATGCTCAAGTTTGTCTATTTGTAAGGATTTTACCGACTCAGATTTCGTGTTATTAATGGCAGGTTCGAATGACAACAATCCCCTACAAGTTTCAAGCTCTCTACACCACACCTTGCAGAATATGCCAAACACAAATATCTTAGTCGGCAAGGTCTACCGTAACAATTATTTAAATGTATTGAAACTAAATGACATGTTAAAATTTATCTGTAGTAATTGCAATAACTCGAAATTTATTTTATTGGACAATGACTATGATAATTACCGTAGAACTTTAAATAAGCAAATTGCATGCAAATTAATATATAGGGAAATACTACATCTGAGATATACGATTACCTATTCAAATTACAGGGAAAATGTGTTCAATAATAAGAAAAAAACATTAAAAATGCAATCACGAGATGCATGCATACAAACAGATTGTAATTTTGACGGCAAGGAGAAATTAGACGATAAAACACCCCGATTATTAATAGATTGTTCTACTCAGATTAATAATTCCCCTAATGTTTGCGATATCGTTTGTTTTCGAGAATAAAGTAGAATCACAAAATAACAAAAATCTTTTAGACCCCTTGCTATCTGATACGGTCTGTTTGAAATTATTTCACCAAAACGTATGTGGTATAAATAATAAAAAACTTGAACTTGAATCATATATTGAAACTTTTTGTAAAGGCTTGGACTATATTTGTGTAACAGAACATTTTTTGAATGATAAATCTATTAATTTATTTCAATTAAGTAATTATAACTTAGTATCATATAACACAAGGACAAACAAAAAAAGAGGTGGTAGTCTTATTTTAGCGTTTATGAATAAAAAATGTGAAAATATTGATGCAATACAGAAGTTATACAGATCAGAAAGTTTTGAGGTTTGTGGTGTAAAGGATCTTGAGACTGGATTAAATATCTGTTGTTGTTATAGAACTCCAAATGACAAAAATTTTGACAGTTTCTTAGGGAGCTTGGAAAAATTGTTAGAACATTTTATTGATAGGAAGTGTGTTATATGTGGCGATTTTAATGTTGACATACTTGCAGAAAGTAAAAAATCTTTTGAATTTATAAGTATTTTAAAGTCTTACAATTTTAGGCACCTTATAAATACTCCTACTTTTATTCGTAACAAATCATACTCTTGCATTGACAATGTACTGACTAATCTTTCTGACGATGATATAGAGCAGTGTTTGGTAGATCATAATGGTTTGGCAGATGGCCATGGCGGCCTTCTTTGTAATATAAATCTTGATAAAATTGATAAAAAGACCAATGAATCTGAACATACCATATTGATTAATAAAAGAACATTTAACACAAAAAATAATGCTGCATTTAAAAAGAGCTTTCAAAATATAAATAATAATATCGTAGGGATCAACACATTTATCAATTATTTTAATAAAAAATTTCGTGAGTGTTACCCAAAGAAAACCAGTAAAGTAAAACTGAGGAACAATAATCAGATAAAGTGGATAACCAAGGGAATTAAGGTGTCAAGCAAAATGAAAAGAATATTATGTTTGTGCACCACCAATAATACTAGTGTTTATAACTACAAAATGAATTACATAAGAATCTATAGAAGAGTTTTAAAGCACGCACGAAAGTTAGCGATATCACGTCATCTCAACAAAGCCAAAAATATACTAAAGGAGACATGGAAAATTGTAAATGATCAGACAAAGAGAAAGCAAAACAAAGTTAGAAGAAAACTTGTTCTTAACATTGACAATAAGGTGGTTACAGATCCACAAGAAATAGTAGACACTTTTGTTGATATATTTATGCATAAATCATCCCTTTTAAAAACAGAAGAAAAAAGGGCGATGTCCTTCCTAAGAAACTCAACATTGAGAGTAGAAAGTGAGATGACATTCAATATGACGACACCACAGGAAATAACAAAAATTGTACGTAAGATGACAAACAAAGCGTCTTGTGGACACGATGACGTGCCGATATCGGTGATCAAGGATAATATAAAAATATTAGCGTATCCTCTATCTGAATTCATTAATAAATGTATTGAAGAGTCTGTTTTTCCTGAACAACTTAAAATGGCAAAAGTGGTTCCGCTACACAAAAAGGGTACAAGAACTGATCCCAAAAACTACCGGCCAATATCGTTATTGCCAATTTTATCAAAAATTTTCGAAAAAATAATGAAAACTAGGTTAATGGCCCACTTACATTTAAATAAAATAATTAACCTTAGACAATTTGGATACCAAAAGGGAATAGGCACTTTAGATGCAATAGATAATCTTGTTAATGACATTATTAGTAAATTAAATAATAAAATGAAGGTAGCTGGCTTATTTATTGATTTAAGTTCTGCTTTTGACACAGTAGATCATGAGCTACTTCTGGCTAAGCTTGAGCATTATGGCATTAGGGGTAAAGCGTTAAAACTTTTGACATCTTATTTAAAAAACCGTAGCATGTACGTAGAAATAAAAGACATTGATACAAACAAAGTAAAGTGTGTGAGTGAAGTAATATATAAGTCAAAAATTACCAAAATAAGTCGAGGTGTGCCTCAAGGCTCAATCCTAGGACCAATATTATATTTAATTTTTACTAATGATTTACTCAATTTTATAAATAATACCCAACCAGACGTAGGACTTGTAATGTTTGCAGATGATACAAACGCCATAATCGGGTCGCCAAACTTAAATGAGTTGACAGAAAATGTAAATATGTGTTTAAAAAATCTTTCTGTTTGGTTTACAGCAAATAATTTAATAATAAACCCTAATAAAACCCATGTTATGTTGTTTAAAACAACGTCACGTAACAACGATAGCATAGATGTCAAGCTCAATAGCGAAAATATTGGACTGGTAAACGATGTTAAATTTTTAGGAGTTAATATAGATTCCCTATTAAATTGGAAAAAAGAGCTCACCTCCATAGATTCCTCAATATCTTCAGCTTGTTACGCGCTAAGAAGCCTCAGGGACGATATTGATCTAAAGCAGCTAAAAGCAATATATTATGCATTGGTAGAATCCAGGTTACGTTACAGCATTATGTTTTGGGGGAGCAGTTACGGGTATAATTGCCAAAGAGCATTCATACTACAGAAACGTGCATTAAGAACGATTGTTAGAATCTCACAACGAGAGTCATGTAAAGAATATTTTAAAAAATTAGGTATTTTAACAGTACCAAGCTTATTTGTTTTAGTACTACTCAGCCACTTTGCGAAATACATACACGAGCACGAATCAAAAGAAGAACGTGAACTTAGAGAAAACACTAGAAGAAAAATTATGAAAAACAAAATTGCACCTAACCTTAATATTACTAAACATTGCTCTAAATACCAAGCAGTAGAATTATTTAATAGGTTGCCCACTGACTTGAGATCATTGATTTACAAAGGTACTCTATTTAAAGCTAAACTTAAAGCATTCCTATTAAATAAATGCTTATATTCTATATCTGAATTGGGGACAGGTAATGGTAAATAGTTTTTATATATAGTAATTTACCTTTTTGTACCTACCTTTTACTTATGACATTAAATATATTCAAGAGATTATTATATTTTTGCATTTTAGATAATAGATTTATAATAATTTGACAGGATAACATTTACAATAATTTATATACTAACTATTTACGTTCTATTGACATAATATTTATCATATGTTATTGATTTTATTTTTTTGTGAATTTTACTGTTTGTCATAATTTATTATTTTTAGCTGTAATTAATTAATGTACTACATAATTCAAACACAATGCAAATTGTTATGTGAATAAATAAATAAATAAAATAAATAAATAAAACAAAAGTTGAGAGCTCATTCACCAAAAAAAGTGGTACTTCTGTACTACAAAGTACAATATTATAACTATTTATGTTTCGGAATAATACTCAACGCTTCCCTAGACAACCATAGGACCGCACATTTGAGAACTTTCGGCTATTTGGGTACCGTGTTAAATGAAACAAATGAAATATATGATGCGGTCACGGTGCTGCAACCAACGTAGTTTACGCCACTTTGGGGAAAGTTGGCTTTATTAGTAAAGTTAAGGTTTTCTCGCGTATTTCTTGTTTTGTTATTTTGTATATTATTCATCTTACAAGCAGGGTCTTGTGCGGCGAACTAGAAAGTTACATTCGATTTATGTTCCTCGCAGTTTTTAATCCAAGCCATGCTTGTGTTTTATTGAGGAGTTTGAGGACTTTGTACCGTTCTCAAACTAACTTACTGTCGTCGAAAAGGTAAGAAAATCCATGAGCGATGACCAGAAAGTTGTAGTTTGTGAACAAGTTTCCTCCCCTACGTTAACTTCGCCGTCGTCTCGACGTATCGTGCAATGATTGAGAATCAATCACAATCTTTTTTGCAGAATAAGGAAAAGGTGGAAAAAAGATCGAGGGAGTCGATCGTGTTTTTGTGGAACCTCTGCTTACTAGACGCTCAGGAATTGATAGATGGTCTTCAAGTAAATCACACCGTTTTTATGATGTGTTTTGATTTGGTAACTTCCTTTGGAGTCGTAATGGCAAAATTATATAAAAAATTAGAATCCCTTTTATCTAATACTACTATTTCTCGGAAGACCGTAGAATGGAGTCCCAAAGAATTGTAAGCCGTAAATAACTTCATTTCCCGTTGACCTGGGACGTAAAAAACAGACCTTTAGTGGTCCTTCCATCCCACGCAAATCGTAAAAGTCGGTCGAGGGAATAGTTTCTGTTCCTTACTAATAAATAGACCCTATATACGCTACATAACACGGCATGGTCGCTTTAGCTTGTTAAAGCTGAGGTTTTACCCTCAGAGTTCTGATATTTAGTTCAAAACTAGACCTTATTTCAATGTCAGCAGCCCGAAGCAACCCTGCTTTTCCCACACCACACGAAACGTATATCAAAAGTAAACATCGTCAAGCTGTCTTCAGAATATTAAACACATTAATAATATGTTGCAGCCTTGCAGGAGTTGCAGGATACAGGGTGGCAGTGTGGCGGTCTACCATGGCCGTCTGCTAAGCTAGCATGCTCATAATAAAAGCTCATTTTATGCTAATATCAGCGCGGGTGGCGGCAACTATATGTGCAATTTGAGCAGTCCAAAGTGCGGAAGGCAAATCACTACTAAATATTCATGCTGCCGTAATGTTGTTGGGTGCAGCAGTTTTTAATGAAGGTGAGTTTGTGGTATGGACAATTAGACCTTTTAGAGGTTCGCGATTTCTTAATGGCTTGGTAAGTGTTGCCTACTTACAAATGCGGGGTTTGGAACTTTGTGAAATGAAATAGGTACTGCTAGAATTGGTACTTTAGTTTCTCCATCAAGTAGTTTACTTTCTAGCCATGTGTTTTGCGGCCAGTTCATAAAACATCGTGGAAATGGAAAACACCTTCTTTTTCTAGAAGCAACGGCAATAACCTGCCCTGTAACTGGGCACGTGCCTAACACAGGTGTGACCAAACACCAAGAACGGTAAATATGCGTAGGTAACTAAACGTATAGCGAAAAAATGCAAAAGGAAAACCTGTAGGGTTTCACATAACAAGCGCCGGACCGCAATAAAACACCTGCAATCCCGAGCTTCTTTCTTTTAACGTCTAACATTTCTGCCCGCCCCTTCGCACCCCACTCCCCCCTACTTCCTAGCGTGTCGCGTAAACAGGGGAAATTCGAACAAAGAAAATACAGGAGCAATTTGCAAGCTTCCACGACAATACGAAATTTTGCGCCGTAGTTGTTCCAAAGTTGACTAGGTACAACAATTATTCGTGTTCACAATGCGGAATTAGCTCGTCGTGTAAATTAAGCTGTTCTCCCACTGACTGATTATAAAGCTCGGCTTTCGCCTTCCAATTTGGTCGGCGATACGGTGAAATGGATCGGTGTGAAAAAGCTGGCGGTGCAAATTGCATGCATATAGGACTGAATTGCCAGTATGCTGAAAATTGGATTGATTGTGTCTGCTGCACATATCCACATTAAATCTCGATTGGATACGTTATTAGTTTAATTGGACAGTTGCTAAATAAGGGTGGCCACTTCTTTTTTGAAACTAAATCTGATAATTGGTTCAAATGATAAAGGATACAGAAACCTCAACAATAGCGCTAATAACAGACTACGAAACAAGCAAACAAATCTGAATGTGCTGTGGTGTATTCAGTATTAGGTATGTTTAACCTAATGAAGATGATTGTTATTAAAATCAATTGGAATTTTATATCAAGATTGATTTAACACAATCTCATTCATATAGGTGCGTAATTCCACGTAGGCAAGTACATTTAGCTAGTGACAGCTTAGTGACACCCTGCTTCAAAAGTTAACAAATCCTCTAAAGAAAGGTACTACTAGTCTTTGACGTTCTGACCTTGATTCTAAAATCCTTAGTGTCTAGACTACTAGCTGTAACCCTAACCACGATATATCAGCTCTAATTAAACCCAGTATGTAGCTCATATCAAACGGCAGCCGTAACGAGGTGATTTAAAGCGCACTCACCGACGCGGACCGCCGTGAAATTAGTCGCACGTCGCGCGCTCAAGTGTTTGCGCGCATATTGACAACGCTGTGCCGATTGGCGGATACTTGTGTCGATATTGAATATTCAACGTTGTTTGATGTTTGGTAGGTACTAACTACGGTAAAAGAAGAATTTGGTACCAAACTGCATGAGAAGAAAATGTAGGTTGAGAAAGAACAAAAAAGGTTTGTGGCTGAAATCAAATCACCTTGTGTAGAGTAGATAGTAGAGATATTCTGGATGTTGCAGTGCCCAATCTTGATATCTAATAAATATCGGTTAGCTAACAGGTAAACGATGAGTAGAAAATCTTCCAAATAATATCCAAAGACTGCATATGTTAACATTAATCAAAAGACGGGAAGATTATAAAAAAAAAAACTTTGGCAAAGCCGGCAGTCTTTACATTGACTATATTTCTACAACAATAGTTGAAGATGCAGCGAATTTGAAACGTCCTTTATTTCGTTTATAGAACACTAGCTGCTGCCCGCGACTTCATTCGCGTGGAAATTTCGATGTGTTTTTCAGGGTTAAATTATATCCACATATAATCCTTTCTCTTGAATCATTCTATCTATTGGTGATAAAAACCGCATCATAATCCGTTGAGCAGTTTAAAAGATCTATTACTATGTAAAGAAGATAGTGTTCTTCGTCCATAGCTTAAAAGTATGTGATGCTTATACACTGAAAATCTCCCAAATAACTTACAAAGACCGTATTAATAATAATATGATATGACGTTTGCTTTGTTGAGTTTTCCACTCAACAAAGCGAACGGATGTGAAGTTAGTTGCACATCGTGAAGTGTTTGTCGCGCGGATATTAACAATGCTGTGCCTATTGGCGGATACATGTGTCGGTAATTGAATGTTGAACGTTGTTTGATGTTAGCTAGCACCTTTGACTATGTCTGGCTGCATGTAGACAGACGAGAAAATAAGTCTTGTCGATACATACTATCAATATAGATCTACAGTTTTGGAACCGAAATGAGCTCGGTATTAAAATGTTCGAAGACGGATTTAATCTGAGAGATGTAGTGAAAACTTTTAAGATTTTCTTATTTTGTAGATTTGAAGTAGAGATTTTGTGAGGTAATATTACAAGACGGTTTTTCTTATTAGAAAAGATGGACTGTTGAGAAGTCGACGCTCTCTAGTGGATACTTATTTGTTGCGTACCTATACACGAGAATTTTTATAAGTCACCTATATTTAATTTTGGAAGACTACAAAATTAATTATTTTCTAAAACTGTGGCACTGCTAGACAAAATGAATACAGTTTCAGAACACAAAGAAAAGGACATAGCTGCAAACTACACAAGTTTGTATGTCCTATTTTAGGCCAGTGTTTTAAAATCGTCACAATTCTGCGACATCTCTTTTTCATCCTTTGTCTACCACAAAAACTGTTCCACACAAACAAAGTCCGTTGCATTTCCAAAACTACTTTGTCCTTGTTTTTCGTCATGCTCTTTTTAAAACTGTTGTGCCTTATCTACGAGTAGAACGAAAGCTTACAAACAAAAAATAGTGTACTTTATGTTTCCACAGCGAGCCAAAACATGGCCTATTGCTCGCTGCCTGTCCATATGTCACTGTGTTCTGACTGGTTAGCAAAAATAAAAAAAATACGTTAGAGCAGAGTCCAATGTCAGTAAATTACTTACTCTGTGTCTGTCTGTATGTAGAACAGTGAATAAAGAGATAGATCGTACCCTTCCCTCCACCTATCTATATTTTGTTATACTACGAGCTCTTTTGAGCCTTAAAATTTGGATTTAAAGTGACACAGGTAGGTATTATTGGATTCTAAATAGGTTAATTATTTATTGTTTTGAAATAACATTAATTGATTAATTTCCTTCAAACACGTTTAAAAACCGCATTATGCATAGACCAAATTATAATTCAATACATCGCGTCAAAAATCCAGTCTAAAGGAAAATCTTTGCCGTTCAGTCGTTCGAGTCACATGTTGTCTTAAATAGAAAACTTCACATCACACATTCTCAGAATCCGTTAACTCATCAGAATCCCGACGTTATGAGTACCTCCCTACTTCCACAGCTTTACAAGGAAATCCAACATCTGGTTCTAGCCATCCAAAGTTCATAGACTGTTAGATAATAACTTTGTTCTGAAATTAAACTTCGTCATGAATAGCTCACATTTTTCAAAAGTGACAAAGAACGAACATTCAAACCGAGAATTCAGCAAATTTGATGTGGATTAGACTCTAATTTTATAGACTCGAAGTTGCCACAGACCATTAGCATGCATGTAAGTAAACTAATTACCATAAACTGGCAGTTCAAAACGCAAGTTTCATGCGGGCGGAGCCGCAAATAGAGACAAGCGAACAACGGCTGTTACTAATAGACGGTACACCACAAATAGTAACGAACCGTCACTAACAAGTTTGTAAAAGGCGAAATAATCGTTTAGAATTCTGCAGCCAAAAGACTTTATAACCATTTCACTATCCATTTCGTTTTTCTATAAAAACGTTTCAGGAAAAGCTGAAAGTAATCTCTCAATGTAAGTACCTACAGAAGTTATGACACAGTTTCAATGAGCCGCGAAGCTGAATGTTCGCGTCAAGTCAATGATTGGAATAATATCACTATGCTGGGATCAGACAAGTGACGGGGTAACTGACAACTGTTTGGCTTGCGTTGTGGATTGTGGTTAAGCGGTGTGTTGGCTAGTTAACTTGCGAGTGAACGAGTATAGTTGCCACTATGCGACCAGTGTGAGTTATTTTACGTTACACGTTTCCTTGCGATTATAGCTTTTACTCGTTTTTGGATGGTTGGTAAGCTAATCCTAGAGCAGCTGAAACTTTATGACTAGGTACTTATCTGAAGCGCCGGCTGTTTAGCTTTAAGAAACTTCGAATTTCTTACCAACAAGAGCCCTAAAATCACACGATACACTGAAGCAAAGTCGACAGAAACTGAAGTTTAGCAATCGATTTGCACTTGAATATCATGAGATTTGCGAACAAATCTCATTGAGCTTTACACCGAAGTGTAGGGCGTAGACATGTGTGTTTTGAAAAGTAGAGCGCATTAACAACAATTTGTGCGTTGTCATACTACGAGACAGATATGTTCCCTACAACGTGCCCTCCGCGTTACAGCTATGATTTATAGCACGATTCGTGTATTTCAAATTTTCAACCCCTGATGAAAAGACTTGATTGATCAATATTTTAACAATGTACCTATTCGTCAAAAAAAGCTAGGGACTCGAGGGTATTCGAAAAGACTTGCCTAAAGTTTCCTTGTCTGCGAATAATGTTGAAATGCTGTATTGTCTCCAGGTCAGACAAAATATAAAACTTCTCTATCGACTATTGTCGCGAGTTTCGCTTAAAAGTTCGCAAAATCTTTTCACAAGTTATTGTGAACGTTTTTAAGCATCGCCGAACACCAAAATCAGTCAAAGGAAAACACTAAAGCCTCATGTTTCGTGAACGAATATTCGAACATTCTCAGGGTATCGTATAAAGGAAGGAGGTACGAGTACCTATCATACACATATTTATGAGAGTCTGAAGACACTAAAGGTGGGCAGGTTCACAAGGCATAACTAGCTTTGAACTCGATCTAGAACGAATACGGATAATAAATAGACGATATTTCATACAGTTATGTTCATTAAATTCATCCCTTTTCCATATAAAGAGGAGAAACACTGCAAATTGGCAGTTAGTACCTACCGCTCCAAATAAAATGGCTCCCTAATAAAACCCTTCACGAATGATTGGAACGAAACGACGAAATTATTCAGTTCGAGTGACGGTAAAAAAGTCATTAAAGGGACGCCATTCACGCTTTTTAATTCCGACGACGGTGGTCTATTTTGGAGCATTGTATCTTTATTACTGTTCCTTACGGAAAGTGGGAATGGAAGTGTTAAAAGTATTGTAGCCACGGAGGCGAGAGCCGGAGTGATTCCGTGGGGGAAGACGACGGGCGTCGGAATAAAGAATGGAGACGGGACAAAGCTTGTGAAATCTTAACGTTAGTTCAAAGAACTAATATAGACGCTTTACTTTTATTTCCGTGACAAATTGGAAAAGTAGAAATTGCTTTGTTGACGTAATGAGATTCCTCATACAAAAGCCAGTTTTGTCCGACAAAGGAATAGACTTTGTATCGTATGGAATTATGCCTGATTCTTCTATGTCCAAACACTCACTAACACATTACATTCATTCATGCAACCAATATTTCCGTTATGTCGGTAATTTGATACCAAAGTTGGTGTTGGCGCCACCTCCTGCCGTTACATTTTATGAAGGTCTCATGTATGAGTCTCTTCACGTTTTCGAAGCCACATACGTTTTGTGTTGATGTTGACCCTATTCTAGCTTTTCGACATCGTTAAATCAATATGAGAATTGAGGGGCCCTGCAATAACACTCCCTTAAAAACCCATTTTGGAAATGCATAACAAAAGGAATCGATGTGAACTTCCGACGAACTAACAAAACATTTTTAGAAGTTTTAGTCGAATTCAAAACTTCCATAAAGCTCGAGCTCCCGAAACATCCAAAGTTCCAAACCACTAGACAATCATCTCATTTTACAACCGTGACTAATTGAACAATAAAAAAAGCCACAACCTAATCGAGAAACAATCATATTTCTCGCTAGCCACATAGTTGGGTAACGACTTCCCCGTTTCTTAGAACGCCTTGCTTGACAGACATTAGTCAGGCAGTCAATCCGGGTGCGCAACCACACGACATGTGGTCTGTTATCTGACCCCGGGGTGCTCGAGAGAAAGCCCATAGCAACCCGTCTGACGGGTCCCGTTGACACACATTTCATGTTCCGCTTCATTTCTTTGTGCTTTACTACGCCGTGCCCGTAATACTTGCTTTCGACCCGCGAAATCCAGGTCCTTTTCGACGATTGTATTTACTTGTAGGTTGATGTTCAACAATCGTGGAGGTTTAGTTCATTCTTATTGAAGAGCATAGAATTAGGAACCAGTGAAGCATAGAAAAAGCTTTAGTAGAGAATGGTATCATTAATACCCTCTTATAAAAAAGTTCTTCAAGTAGCTTCTTTAAGTACAAACTTAAATATTTTGATTTTGTCAAGCGTAGCAAAATGTATCATTCCGTAAAGGTAATCTTTGAACCAAACATTTAACATGAATATCATACAGGCTGCTCTCAAAATAAACTGAAACATAATGCAAATAGCAGCCATTCATTTGGCTCAGTGCTGTTGCAAAGAGCATTATGTCAATTATTAACTCGTTATTAACATTTCGCTATTCTGTTAAATGAAATCCTGTCATGCAGGATGCGTATTGATAGCTTATTTAATTAAGTTACTTTCCATTTAGCCAATGTTCAAACATTTTGTAAATCGCACAGAATGTTTTTACAGCTTTGCGAAACGAAGAAAATCCTACTACCATAAATGCGAAAGTTTGTTAAGATCTATGGAAGTTTGTTACTCTTTCACGCAAAAACCATTGAATGGGTCTGGATTGACACAGGGACAGTTATTAGTCTGGAACACCAAATGGCATTTTTTATCTCAGTAGTAGGTACGATCCCGTGGAAGAATTACCGTACAAAACTAGGGCGAAGCCGGGGGCATAAGCTAGTAGTAGATAATGATGAAAAGAAGTCCCAAAAAAACGAGAAATGGTTTCATATGGCAAAGAAAATGGTGGGAATTACTATCAGAAACGTTAGATATTATTGTACCAAGTCAAAAAGAATTGTTTATTTATTTATTTATGTATGTACAGGTACACACAAAATACTTAACAGGACATAACATTTTTATAGATAGGTACACGCAATTTTCCTCACATGTATGCTCCTAAAGATAATATTCGCGTTGGTAGGTACATCGCTAACCCTCAGAGCAATTTGAATAAATATTGGTAGGTAGGTACTATCATTGATGCTCCCCAGTGTAGCTGGTGTCAGGCTAGTTAAAAATTTATGGAAACGAAACGTAGCGAACACAAATCAAACACGGCTTTTAAATAAACTGACGGAATTGGAAACACGAAATGATTTGATTGTATAGCTATCACGAGGATCTAAATCCTCTTACGAATTCATTATTGACATTCGTAAATTGATATTAAAATTAATCAGTTTGGAAATCGAATACAGATTACAGATATTATACAGGCTGAATGTTTTCCGTTTAGGTACATCATTATTTTATAATGTTGTAGGTAGCTAATACCTTTTGAATTCTTCGGAAAATTAATTAACACCCTTTGCATAATAATCTTGAAGCAGATTCCACTTCAAGCAAGACTAACCAAAATTCATAATTTTACGGTTCTACTTAGATATTCTGCTAATTACTGTCATTATTCAAGCCTGAAAACTTAATGAGCAGAGGAGCATTTAGCTCAACTCAAGATAAAGCGGTCTCGTTCCGTAGATTAAGTGAAACTCATAATTATTGTGAGCCAGAGTTACTAGACGGGATTCCAGGCTAGACGTCTGACTTGGCGGTCAGTTACCGTCCAAAGACAAACCGTCTCGGATTTCCTATTGCACTGCTTTGTTTGCTGACGTCAGAGCGTGATTTATTTGTACGCTACGTCTGGGTAACCGTTTACTTTGATAAGTTTATTGTAGTAAGTACGCAACCAAATGGTTCTAGGTACTATACCTAAATACTTGCCTAATAGAAGCAAGCTGTAAGTGGATAGAGTTCTAAGCAAGACATGCAGGTATATCGTTGGCTGACTGACTGTTTACTTTACTCATCGAAGGCAATAATAAAGGTACTGTCTCTGTATTGTTTCCAAAAATTTAGACGCGTACCTAACGTCCGCTTTATCCAACTAATAGATACTACATCGTTTTAATTAAAGGCTTATTACTTCTCTCGTTTGATACCTGATAAGTATAACTCTCTTCTCATGATCAGTTGATTGATAACTGTTTTAAAACACCTTATTTGTTTATTGAAGGCTAATAACTTCTCTTCTAATCCTAAAAAGTAGGTAACCGAAAACCTCCCAGCTTTATAGGCTAACTTAGGAAACAATGTTTTGTGTTGAAACCCTACATCAGTGTCGACGGGGCGTAAACGCAGTCACTCATGATTATGTAAATGTGTCTAACAAACCGATTATAGCTGTGTTATTTTGCTGTCGAGATTTGGGACAATCCACGAAATTGGACAAATAAGGGTCGTGGAATTAATTGAGGAGGTCGTGGCTAAATAAAGACAGCCGCACGGGTCGATCTTTAAGGTTAAGCCGTGCTTGCCGAGGTTGGTCCGTAGATGGGTGACCATAATTACATACCGAGTTTCCTCCGTGCCTCGGAAAGCACGTTAAGCCGTTGGTCCCGGCTGTCATTTGTAGATCTTTGACAGTCGTTACGAGTAGTCAGAAGCCAAAAAGTCCAGTCTTACCAAGGGGTATCGTATTACCCAGTTACTGGGTTGTGGAGGTCAGATAGGCAGTCGCTTCATGTAAAATACTGGTACTCAGCTGCATCCGGCTAGACTGGAAGCCGACCCCAAGATAGTTTGGGAAAAGGCTAGGCAGATGATGAGGGTCGTGAAAATAATGCGGGTAGGTACAGCTGAAATGCCAGTTAAAATACCTATAAATGGAAAATTGGGCGGAACTCGCGTATTTAATGTATTATATGTATTATAAGGTTCGTAAAACCTTTGTTAATTCTTACAAACATGTTAATGTTGGTCCGTTAGACCGAAGCGCGGTTTAATGTTATCTTATATTCACATCGAGATAAACTGACACCGAAGTGTGATCTTCAAGTTATCGATCTGCCTACGTCAACGACATCGACATCGACAAAAAGTAAGTAATAACATCCAGGGCAATAAGTGTCGTTTGGACCATACCAGGAGGGCTACTCTCTTTCTCCGAAACGTAACTTCGGCAACGAACGAAAATTAAACGTAGTTACGTTTGTGAGCCTACTCTATATAATTTTGCGGACGCGAAGAAAGAGAGTAGACCTCCTTTTACGAGTAAAATTAGATTTGTTTTAGTGCCTTTCAGGATGCATGTTTGAAACTTTTTAACCGACTTCTAAAAAAGGAGGAGGTTCTCAATTCGGATGTTTGTATTTTTTTAATTAAATCTTATTTCAAACCCTGTAAAACATGTTTAGAGCTAGATTTGATATAGCCAGGTACCCAATTCAGGTATCTTTAGTTTCTACCTACTTGCATGCCAAATCGTATCTAAAGACACTAACTGCTTAATTAGTGTTAAGTATTATACCGTTCATTCAGCATTCCCCACATTGCTAGCCGTGCTAAGTGTGTAAACAAAATGCAGGTGACGTGTTTAAATTAACGTGGACACTTCCTGTTCTTTAGTAGTGTGTTGGAGAATCTATGGCATCCAAGTTCTAACTGGAGAACGTTTTAGAGGGTAACCCATCGCTTTTGAAGTTTTGAGTAACTTAGCGCAAAACCACGAAGACGTTCTTCAATCAATCGTCCAATACCTAGGTCGATCATGAAATTAGGAAAAGTTACACACATTGCATTAAGTACAACTGCCTTCTTCATCTAGCTCCCATTTAGAAGAAAAATTGACTGATTTTTTAAGTACATAGGTACTTACCTACCGCAAATTCAAATAGAACATTTTCTTAAAGCTCGAGGCTTAGAGGTACATCTCCGTTCAACCGCCTTTTCAACTTCTAGTTGAAAAGGCTTTTAAAAAGCTGCCGCTAATCATCTAAATCAAAACAAAAACAATAACGCACCATTGCCCCAGCTCCTTGTTCTCCTCGAGACCAGACGGCGTCGCCAGCGTGTCGGCATCACCCTCCTGTCTGCCGCCCGGATGCTCAGGGATCACGCGCTCGATCGTGGTCACTTCTTCGATGTCCGAGTCGATCCCTTGCGCGAAGTCCATATAAAACGACTCCCGAGAATCGCTGGAGCCCCGTCGCAACTTAAGCGACAGGTCCGGTGAACTGTCATCCATATTCGTAAACACTATTCCTTCATCCTTCACTTGAATAGTTTAAGAGCCAGTCAGAACCGTCTTTTCACTTTGTGCGACATTTCGAAAGTGTTGTTAACCCATTTTCGTTCGTTAAACTTGAAATTAAGTTTGGAATTTATTCGTGGGCATTACTGTTACTTACTAAGTATGGAATGTGTACGAAATAATTCATTAAAAATGATCTTTTCAAACTTTTAAAGTACCTAAGTAATAAAAAAAACCCATGTCTTCAATGCAACAACAAAGGCTCGCACACAAACAATGGCAATTTATCTTGTCGCGCTACAAAAAGGCCGGTTCGACGTAAAAGAACAATGACCTGTGAACCGTTCCTAGTGTAACCTTCCCTAAAATCGACACCGCTTCCTGTGCCACTAATAACCGACGCACACCGACACATGCCGTTTAACACATCTGTGTGCGTCACTACCCAGCGGTGGTGACTTGTATTCGCATTCGGCTTCTTTTCAATGACTTATGCGAGCGCCGAAACAGCCGAAAGTACTATCAATCAAATCTTGACGCTTTGTATGGCGGCTAAGTTATGAATATTATGTATCGCCGGTAATACATCTTGCCTCTTATTTTGGCCAGTGGTACAATAAATTACAGCATTCGTTACAAACCGGATTATAAATATTAATAACAATCATCCTTGGACCCCCTCTTTAAGCATGTTACACGCACTACTGACCATATTGATGATAACAATAATAATTTAAAAGCTTCTAAGTATACTTAATAGATTCTAACAAGAATCTTGCGCCGAACAGTTGGTCCGTTCTAAGAGCGTTCTATGATAACGATAAGGCACGTTTAAAATTAATATTAATACCACATCCGTGAGCGATATCAATCGCCGCCGATCCCTCGGGAACAACAATAATGCCCAAGAACAAACATATTCATTTACACACGACAGCCAATCGTGCGATACGTATGCTAGACACGCATCGCACGGCGGAGGCGGAGGCGTATTGACACGGAATAATTCAACGGGCAGTCACTCACACCGATACACGATAACGTAGTGGTAGGGTAAGCACGTGCGTGGTACAGAACGCGACGGGCGTCGGTAGCGCCCTCCCGCGGCAGAGGTTGGCGCGCGATTGCCGCTCGCAGCGAACGCAGCGCGCGGGAAGGGCGGGGGATGCACCCTCGGTCCCTCGCGCGGTGCGGGACTGCGGGATCAATCTCACGCGGGCTCCCGGCACCCGATATTCGGGAAACACTACATTATCGAAACAGGAACTAGATGGGATTAGCGCTGTCCGACATGCGGATTGCGGGGCTCATTGAAAATGAAACAATTATAAGTAACCTATACAAGTTTATAACATACTTTCTATACATATCAAACAAGTGATTATACTTACATAATTCAATTATACACTCAATATCACAATACTTTTAGTCTTTATTAAAACAATTGTTTACATGTTTGTAGTATATGGAACGTAAGGCTAAGACTTGAGATACATGCCTAATTATTATTTAGTTTTCTACACATAATTTAAGATAATCGCATGTGATGCCTTGTTCACCGTAATTTGCAAATTACAATTGTTTTTCTGTCATCAATTTATTGTACATTTGGAAGGAAATAAATTTCATTTTCTCTTATGTTTTGGACAGTTTAAAATTCCAAATTATCTTAAGTGTTTAGTGGCCATGTATTAAATTGACTCAATAATTGCATAAAATAATATCAATTTTAAGTGCGTTACCTTAAAATAGCTTGGAATCATTCCTTGCCTACTCTCTGCAAATATCACATAGTTCAATGTGGCATTTAATAGTTATAATAATTTAACCTATTACAATACTAACAATTTTTATTACTTATTAATTCCAAAACTCAACGACATATTAAGGACCTACAAATTAATTTAATCATGCATTTTTTTTTTCATTTTTTTGAAAATGTTAATGTTTGAATATAAAGAATTCGACGATTTCGATACAATTAAAATTGACAGGTTTAGCCCTAGTCTTCGTCAAATAAATCAATTCAATAAAATTTCGAGTTATTCTTCTGTTAATATAATTTACTAGAGACACTTGGATAGTCTCACTAGGTAAGGTTCAGAAATGCGCGACTGCTTTTGGTCTAGGATTCGAATCCACATACAAGGTGTTGTTTTGCAACCTCGTCAAATTTCAGGGGGTGGTCACGAAAGACATAAATAATCAATTAAAATTACGGTACCTAGTTAATCTATATATATAAAAGAGAGTCGTGTTAGTTACTTCACTTATAACTCAAGAACGGCTGAACCGATTTAGCTGAAAATTGGCAGGGAGGTAGTTTAGAGCCAGGAGAAGGACATAGGATACGGTAGGGTAGGGTAGGGTAGGTAGGTAGGATAGGGTAGGTAGGTAGGGTAGGGTAGGTAGGTAGGGTAGGGTAGGTAGGTAGGGTAGGGTAGGTAGGTAGGGTAGGGTAGGTAGGTAGGGTAGGGTAGGTTAGGTAGGGTAGGGTAGGTAGGTAGGGTAGGGTAGGTAGGTAGGGTAGGTAGGTAGGTAGGGTAGGTAGGTAGGGTAGGGTAGGTAGGTAGGTAGGGTAGGGTAGGTAGGTAGGGTAGGGTAGGTAGGTAGGGTAGGGTAGGTAGGTAGGGTAGGTAGGTAGGGTAGGGTAGGGTAGGTAGGTAGGGTAGGGTAGGTAGGTAGGGTAGGTAGGTAGTAAGGGTAGGGTAGGGTAGGGTAGAGTAGGTAGGTAGGGTAGGGTAGGTAGGTAGGGTAGGTAGGTAGTAAGGGTAGGGTAGGGTAGGGTAGAGTAGGTAGGTAGGGTAGGGTACAGTAGGTAGGTAGGTAGCGTCGGGTAGGGTAGGTAGGATAGGGTAGGTAGGTCGGATAGGGTAGGTGGGTAGTAAAAAGTGCATTGCAACGCATGCTGGGTACAGCTAGTTATTAATAACTGCAGATTTTTTTGGTTCTTTATGTTTGTCAGTATTTCACAATAACCCCCTTAACGTGGTTTAAGGACTAATAAATTATGAAATCATCATCATCAGCCTATATTGTTCGCACTGCTGGGACGCAGGCCTCCTCTCTATGAGAGGGAATGGGCTGTAATCCACCACGCGGGCCCAGTGCGGGTTGGTAGATGTCACATGTCTTCGAATTTTTAGTTCTAGGACATGCCGGTTTCCTCACGATGTTTTCCTTCACCGTTTTGAGAGCAGCGGTGATGAAATAAATTACACAAAGTATTGCGCCTGCCTGGGTTCGAACCCACGACTTACTGCTCGTAAGTCGGGGCTGCTACCACTGGGCCACCGCTGCTCTATAAATTATGAAATAAACGTTTGAGATTGTTTGTATGTGTGTAAGCGAGGTTATAAGGCAAGAACCAGACGGGCCGCGTTCAAAACTCGGGTGGTTCAAACTTACCGATTTCGGTAAAAAGGAAGAAAAAAAAATTACCTACCCATTTTATTATTGATTCGGGACGAGAATCACTAGCATAGTTACCTCCTTGAATTTGACGAGAATGCAAAACAACACCTTGTATAGACCACAACAAAAATTATAAATATGTGTGTGAATACTAAAATAATATCCCTGCTGTGGTGCATCTATTTAACAGTATCAATACAAAAAAAAAAAACTGTTTAATTTTCGTGTAAATTATTATAAAGATAACACGCTGAAAAATATCTTGTCCGTTTTTATGTTAACTTGGTACATTTTTATTCCAATATTATAACGGTAAAAACAAAAAATACATCGAGATAAAAACCCTATGATCTGTTATCGGATACAATCGAAAAGTTTATTTAAAAACAACGTTACAACTTGGCTTGAACTAATTCAAACAGCTCACGAATTTGTCGCATAAATTCTCAGAACGTACTATTATTGCATGTCATCTAGGTAAAACAGAGATCGCCATTAATTAATATTGTGAAACATTGATCATGAGAAAGAGTTAGGGTGAAAACGTCCATGATTCGCGACCTACAGAAGGCTAAAAAAGATATATTTAAAGTGCGTGTTACTTCAATAAGCAAAAATGTGTCACGATAGTGCCGCTGCAACTGCGCTTCTATATTATATGAAAATTAGTAGAGGCGCAGCTAGCGCGCCCTTGGCATCACTGAAGCGCTTCTTCATGATCACGCCAATAAATCTATTTTGAAGGCGCCCTTTGTGTCAAAGAGAAAACATAACACAAAACCATTTTTTTTTTCAAAATTTTCATTCCAATTTTTTCATGCACTAAAAAGCAAAGAGTTATGACTGGCTAGTAACTAAAAAATATTCCTCATATCAACATTAGCAACAGAAATAAATGCTGAATAATGATACGAATTTTAATGTGCTGAATAAATTAATAAAATTATGTTTTAACAGATGTTGGATGAAGCCGTACGTACGTTAGGTATGTGAAATATGGGATCTATAAATAATATAATATATGGGAGCTTAAAACTTTGTTCTTCGTATATAAGCGAAACTTAGCGTAGGTAAAATTTGCGCATATAATGTTTTTGGTAGTAATCAGTTCACACCAATATACTGGATTGACTGATAGTGTTATCCAAAAAGAAGTTTAGTTATTTTTTCCTTTTCCGATACTTTCATATTTGTAACTCACTTTTTTCGCTCCAAAAACCTACGCGCAACGAACTAAATTCTTGCTTACATAAATTTGAACAAACTTCTATTCAGCTAGTCTCCACATCTCACAAAAAAAATCTAAAATTGGTTCGTATAAAAAACTGACATGTGATTAATTTAGATTATATGAAAGTTTATATTACACAATGTTAAAAAATCAACCCAACATTGCTTGGACAAACAAGTTTTGACTAACCAGACCAACTTTTGTATTTTTATTAGACTTTTGTCAAACACAGAGAAAATTCATTGGTAAAATTGATTCACAAAGCATTTACAATATTTCAATCATCCTTTTAAATATTTGTTTGACTTACTTAGTTTTTTAAGTGGCCTACGATCATTTCTTTAAAGGTTCGATATAAATGGCGATTACCCTACTAATTATTTTCACTAATTTCTGATTAAAAATCTAATGATATCGGAAACTTGGTCATATTTTGAAATTATAAGTACGCATATTGCGTGTAAATCTGGCTTCTATTCGACTTCGGAATACATACACACATGGAATTACAAAAATTAGAATTAATAAATATATAATTTATACATAACAAATTGCTTACTTCGAGAATGTAGATTGGACGATAGATGTCGCGCGATAACTCGTTTTATTTATTTCACATGGCCATGCGACGGTAGACAAAGCCTCTGTCATACTCATAAAATAAGAACCTATGAAGCGAAATTCGCACTTCGATTTTGCGACAAGATGTTTAAAAACAAAAGCAGGTAGGACCTACGACATGTGAGCATTCATACGAATTTCTTATTCTATGGTCATGGCCAAACCTCGGCAAACCATTATATTCAATTTATTATGCTTATAATTAATTTGAAATAATATCAATACAAGAACTAGGGGAAAATTATTGGGAATGGAAAAATAATGGTTTTTGTAACTGGCTTAAATTGCAAAATGTGTATTGGGCCACTTGGGACACTAAGATAGTGTGGAAGAGGTGCTCCCACATGCCAGAGTGGCTTGTCTAAACAATCATCAACATCATGTTTAGAGCCGTTGATACATGATTTAACCGTAACCATTGCAACACTTACAAAACAATCGTGATACTTCAAAACTGTGTCTCATAAATTGGTATAACGACTCCTTTAATAATGGTTATGATATTTGATATCTGCAGTATTATATAAGTGTGTGTGGTACATGTTTATCCGATGCATTTGCCCCACTTAAGGCCGCCGCACGCCATCGCACCGATAAGGTACACTGCTATGGCTGCTACTCCTCCCAGTATAAAGTACATCTTCACGTTCTTCCAGAATAGGGAGCGCTGCAATGTTCTTGATGTGTGGCGGTATTGTACGGACTGAAATAGGACGGTTATTGATTGCATTAAAACGTGAATGAGGAAAATTCCAGTTAAACGCATAGTCATGTAAGTATAAACGGCCAGTTGATTATGCTGAAATACTTTGATTTTTTATGTGAGTGATTCTACTGGGAAGTTAAATAGTTTTGGTACAATATCCATGATACTGTTATTTATTTAGGTGTGGCATTTTCTCTTTTAATACATACTTACTTTAGGAACTGTTACAAAGGTGGAAACATTCTAGTTATCAATAAGATACTTACACCGGTTGCTAAATTGTCTGCCTTATTCACTAGTAATTCTAATTTCTCCCCGCGCATTGCCATGTTATCTGAAATTAATTAAAAACACACATTTAATTCTAGATAGTAGAGTAAATTAATTTACATAACTGACTGCTACCTAATTTTTGTACAATAATTAACATATTTTTGTAGGACTGTAGTGTACAGTATGGAATGTTTTATTTGTATTAAGTGTATTCAAGTTTTCTATTGTGTTTGAGTAAATTTCGACGACACGGTTGGCGCAGTGGCTAAGCGATTGATTGCTGCGGTGCGTGTCGCGGGTTCGATCCCCACACGGAACAAATATTTGTAAGACCTACAGATAGTTATTCCGGGACTGGCTGTTTGTGTATGTCAGTTGAAATGTTTGTTACGCACCCATTACACAGGAGAAATTCTTAGTATGGGGCGAACTGTATTTTTTTTTTTTGATAAAGTGCTACTAACAGTACAAAAAGGGAAAGTTTGTATGTTCGTAAGTTTAGAAGTTGGGGGTAATCGGAACTAGTGATCCGATTTCAATATATGTGCAAGACAGCAGCAGGCATGCACTATACAATATTGTAGGTAGTATTCATAGTAGAAGCATGAATCCATCCTTAGATAATTACATTGATTGTGTATAGTCATGAGTGAATCATTATATGAAATTATTGAAAGGCCTTGTAAAGTGAATCAAGTCTTAATGTACTGAGTACAAACACACTACATATACCAACAGTATGCAGTAAAATATGGCAAATTGTACTAATATTCTAGAATATTTTTATGAATATAGAAATAAAAGAATCCTACTAATATTATAAATGCGAAAGTTTGTGAGGATGGATGGATGTTTGTTACTCTTTCACGCAAAAACTACTGAATGGATTTGGATGAAATTTGGCACACGGGTAGTTTACAACCTGGATTAACACATAGGATACTTTTTATCCCGATAGTATGTTCCCATGGGACAATTATCGAACTCCACGCGGGTGACTCCGCGGGCATGAGCTAGTTTAATAATTATTTGCAAGTCTTTTACCCAGTATCTTTAAAACACCTAACCTTGCTTATATAGGGGCACTCTATGCTTAGTTTTTACTGGATAAAAATTCACTTCAACCTTTTTTTTGTAAAGTGAATGGAGAAATCTAGATAGATAATGCTAAGACTGATAGGAGAAAGTAGGTTAAATAGGTAGGATTGACTTTATCCTGTGCAAAATTATTATGAATGAAATCATAATGTTATGATAGCATGAAAACACCAATGTAAAATGACAGAATCTGTGACATTGGGTTGTTTCAATGTTTCTTCTTCTTGGTAGTCACAAGGAAAAACCTAGGTACAATTTGCTTGGTCATGTCCAAGGAGTTTGTATATTGGCTTTAAAAATGCTTCAGGTTTAAAAAAAAAACAAATAATTTATTCAGGAGAAGCAAAGAATTGAATGTAATGTATTTTATGCACTGAAAACCTAAAATTCTGTTGAACTTATTTATATGTCTGAAGTAGCTATGCATACAACTGAAGCATTGGCCTGCCTCGTAAAGTAAACAATAAATGACTAATATGTTAACGACATCCATAGATAAAATACATCACTTTTACAAGTAAATAAGCCTCTCCATTACATACACAGTCAATGACACATACATAAGTATATAGTGCAGTTTACATGTACGCAAAACAGATAAAGGCTGATAAGTTTTATTTATGTGAAACAGTCTGCTATCGAAACCAGAAGAAAAAATAATTGATTGTTTTCATACATACAAATAAGGGTCATTTGTTAATTAGGTTGAATTTACTTAATTAATAGTGGACTGTTAGTAATTAAAATGTTTGTAGACCACATGCTATGGGCTTTAGTTAAATGAATAAAAGTCCATAAGAGGCTTCTAAGAGGAAAATTATTAAATTAAAATAAGAGGAAAATTATAAAACAGGTAACCCTCTTCAAATTTAATAATTTTTCTCTTAGAAGCCTCTTATGGATTCAATTCATTTTAAATGCATGTCATAACCCCAAGTAACTTAAAGGTTTAATACATAGCTCTGTTGTTAAAAATATTCTACAAAATAACCAAGGCTTAGTGGAAACTTAAAATTTTTGGTGCATTTAAACATTTAGCCTTCATTGTTATCAAGGTAATTTGACAAAATGTCTGTTAAATATGTGCATTTATTTATAACAGTATTTCGGAATATTTTCTAGTTTTGTTTGTCCATATTATTGAAGTGTAAACAAGCAATATGCAGCCATGGCTTGTTATCAACAGATGTGTCAAAAATGGGCAATCTGTTTGTTTGTTGTCATATAAGATTTGCTTGCTGAATTTTAGAAAATGATAAACTTCAATAGAGGCTAATGTTTCAGGTCTGTCTGCAGGTCAGGTATGACAAGCTGTAATGGTGGTGGTGTAATATAGTTTTTAAGGACATAACTTACCAATATTCTTAACCATAATATTCTTGAGTTCATCCAACTCGCCATGTACTCTGGATATGGTGTCAAGGTCTTTAGAATCACTGTAATGTTTCATCTCAGTGGCTAGTACTCGGGCAAACTCTCCATTCATAGCATACGGGATGGCGGTCTGAGCCGTGTCACCGAATAGTGTCGAAAATCTTCTCTTGATCTCATTGAGGAATAAGAATGCTCTCGAACGTTGGAATTTCTGAAGCAAAAGTTATCAGCATAAAATAAAATGTACTTTTATTATATTCAAGGTAGTATTTAAATAATACAACTGTACTCACATCATCGGTAATGCAGAAATAAACCAATTTGTTTTCCGCAACATAGTGGAACAAATAATTTCCATGAGAGTACGTCAACTTATCATCGTGGGGCGGTATCTTCGATAGTAGTTGTTCCGCAACTTCCGTAAAATTTCCCGCACATGTTGCATATTTAGCTAAAACCACTGTACCTCGAGCCACAACACTAAACAATATAGGCATTTTGGACAATTACGTCGGTGAATTGTTAAAGAAACAAAGAAGAACACGATACAGTAACTTTCACACACTTATTGGTACACTCATCAAATACCACAACGCCTATGTTTGCTTTATAAACGGTGAAAGACTTGGTTGACTTAGCAAGTCAATTACTGAATTAGAACAATTAATTAAAATTGTAAAGTCGAGAAAAACAATGCGCGCATCAAACACGGAACACGTCAAATCTCCATAATTTTTGAGTAACGATACTAGTGGTGGGACACAAAATTAGGGTCGGTTAGCACAATCTATATTCTATAAGAATCGAATCAAGACTTGTAAATATTCGAGATCGGATGATCGGATTTAGTGAATTGTGGCAGGTGGCTTTCTGTAATTTCTGCGTATGCCGATGGGAAAAAGGTGTACATTTATTGATGAACGCCCAAAACTGAAGTTCAATAAACAAACTCTGAATTAGGTTTACCGAAGCAAGGGACTGCCCTGGAGTGTAAATATCGTGCTGTTCCACAAACGATGGTGAGCTTATGTCATCGCGTTCTGCGTGTTGTTGTTTATTAGACAATACAGAAAAAACTGTTTGCTATGTGGAAACTTGGAGGATTCTAAAGGCAAAGGGTCTGAAGTCCAAATTATAAGCTACTACAAAGCTGCTGCCCGCGACTTCGTTTTAACTTGTTTTACACTATGTAAATAAGTCTATGGATAGTATATCGAAAGATCACAATGCCAATTAGTTAATGCGAAAGTATTTTTCTGAAAATCCAATGTTAGAGCTTTAATCGATCTTTAGGTCGTTTCTTTAGAAACACTAATCTGTAAAGACGTTCAATTTAATTTTAGCATCACTATCCAGTCATTTTTTGACACAGACTTCGTTCGTTCTGACATTGACAGCCAAAGTGAGTAAGACATAGACAAATCTATTCTATTTTTAATTATGGCAAGCAGAGCCGATGTCGGCTATTCTGCCAAGCCAATGTCGAATCGAAAGTGACTTGGAAAAGCAAGTGTGTATACAAAAACTGTAACAAGAAGAGAACGACATAGACAAATCGTAGTCCAAATGTCTGCTGATGAGCAATAAATAAAACCATAAAAACTGAAATGTGGATGATTTTCATCTTATTGCCTTGTCCCATAAACCTGGGACATGCAAATATTTGACAACTTATTTAATTTTTATCTTGTAAAGCAAAACAGCTAAAAAAAAGAAAAGTAATCCTAGTTCATATAGTATATCATAATCCTCTTCCTGCCCACGTCCCATTCTACTTGGGGTCGGCGCCACACGCATTCTCCCCTGTGACACGTCGCAGCATAATTTACTCCTCTCCTCTCTATTAGCATTTATTCCTCACAAACCATCCATCTCTTCTTTGTCTTTCTTCTCCCTCTCCGTTCATCAACACTCATTTATCCATCACTCTTTAAGTTTCAAGCGTTTCATCCTTCATTACATGAAAACACATAAATGAACAACTTAACAATATATTTTAAACAATGTTGTTTTATAAACGGGTATAAATGGAACATAAATTATTAAGTATTATTTATCATAGGACTGTAATGCAGTAGATAAACAGTTTTCACACAAAAGTGATAGCTGGTTTTCATTTTCTCTTAATCAAAATAATCATCAATGTCAATATCTGGATCCAAAATTTGATCAGCAAGCTGTGTTAAATCTAACTGATCTAGAATCAAATTCTCACACATCTCTTCTAAATCTGTTTCTCCTATTAATATAGCACCTTGTAGTTTACCATTCTGTAATACAAGTTTTATGTATTCCTTATTAGGTGTCATACGTAGTAAAATTTCATAATCTCTTCCTAATCCTTGTGCATTATACTTTCCCAATAAAATAACTTGATAACCAAAAAGTGTAGTACAATGTGTAAAAAGTTCGAAACAAAAGTCTTGTAACACTTCTTCCTTCATAATTCTCCCATGCATGGCTTTGGCAGCCATTCCTGCCATTTGTCTAGCTTGAGTCCATAGCCTTAACTGGAACCAATGTGGAGCATGATCCCAAGAGGCATGGGCAACATCACCAGCAGCAAACACATTTTTGATTGATGTTTCTTGAAATTCATTTACAGCTAAACCACCTTCTGGCCCCATTACTGGTTCTTCATCCCATGAGAAGTTAACAGCAGGTTCAACACCAGTTGCAGACACAACAAAATCACATTCAATAGTTCTACCATTTGAAAGCACTACTTGAAGTGGATAGTTTTTGTCACATGTCTCTTCTACTGAATTTATTTCAGCCTTATAAATAGTTTCAAGTTCCTGTACACCATTGTCATCTTTTATACCTTCCAACTTTCTATACCAATCTGGACCTAATGCTGCTGATTTTAAGTCAGTATTTAAAGAAACAACTTGGTCTTCCTCTGAGAAAACATGTCTTCTAACTATAACAGTCTTTTGGGCAGGCTGTAACTCTTTATTTTTAAATGTGTTCTGGAAAAATTCTGCCGCTCCAGGATCAATGAAGGTAGCAGATATGTAATCATCCCGGATGACCCATAGTTTCTGTATTCCAGATGTGGCATGCACTATTTCCGATGCAATACCACCATTCCCAACAATAACCATTCTCCGGCCCGTTCTTAGTTTTTCCTGAAATTCTTTTACTGACTCAGTATCTCTTATCCCAAGTATTCTCTTACTTTTATGAGAATCTCTGATTAGTCTTGGTATTCCACCAGTACAAATACACATAACCTTGTATTTAATTTTATCACCTGCATGTGTATATGCTGTCTGAGTTTTGGTATCAACATGTTTCAGAGAATCAAAAACGATTCTTAGATTTGGATGGATTCTCATCAAAGAGCTGGCTTCTGTTTCGTTTACATCAAACTTTACGATAGTTTTGGCATAAAAACTCACATTGCTTACGTTTTTAACTAACGAAGAAGCTGTGATTATTGCAAGTGTTTCCTCAGGATGTAAGATTGCTAGTGTTTCCACACACGTAACGCCGGCAATTCCTCCACCAACAACTAGATATGTAGCCTCTATTTCAGACATTATAGCCAAATTATTATAGCAGCTATCGGAGTACCAATAAGAAATAAATTTTAAATTTAGATCCCCATGACACAAGTTTCCAGCAGTGATGCAATATGACTGCAATAGGTACACTGATTTTATTTCAGACCACTTTAGACCTATGTCTCAACAGTAATAAATATAAATCACGTAATCCCTCATAAATGTACATTAACTATTAAAACAAGTGTATTTTTTCACAAAAAGCCGATCGAAACCCATCAAAACATCGGCACAATATTTTGACATTGATTTTTTGACAACTTTCACAACTTTGACAAGACGTGATTTGAGAGATGGGACGGGAGACGGAATAGTTTTCCTACCTCAATGGACGGAATAGATTCTTTTTTTTTAATGGTTTCTCGGCGTTCTCGCAATTTAATCTAGGAGGTTGTCATCTGATTAACCGGGCAATCGTGTGGGTGGGTGCCTCGAGTGTAAGGCTCCCAGCCAGGGCATAGAACTACTTACAAAATAAGCGACTACACGCTAAGGGCACCCCTTGAGGACAGCATGGGGACAGGCTGGGCCTGAATGATGTCATTATTTAGGGGCTGATTTAAAACTACTGGCACCGCATCGCGAGCTGGCTCGAGTGAGGTTGGGGGAGGGCAAGGACCGAGACTTCGCGATGGACCGCGACGGAAAGGCCGGAAAGACGGCAGTTTGCGTCTGAACTTTTGAATAGTGCTAGTCTCTGTCCTACTCTCCTGGAGGAGGGAGATAGCATCATCGAGAGTGACGAGGGTGTGCCTCAGAGGCTCAGACGGTGTACTGAACTAATACGCGAGGGTTCGTAACGAGCGGCCGCTGCGATCAGGGGATTACGGTGCTTGACGGGATGGCAAATCCAAGGAACTTACATACTAACTGGAACGAGTATAACGAACAGGATGTCAATACCGCGCGGAATTCGTATTTTTGCTTCCTCGAACGCTTTTTATTGTATTTAAGTACATAAATTCCAGTGCGAGCAGCGGTGGCCCAATGGTGGCAGTCCCGACTTACGAGCAGTAAGCCGTGGGTTCCAACCCAGACAGGCGCATTACTGTAATTTAGTTCGTCACCGCTGCTCTAAAAAAAAGTGAAGGAAAACATCGTGAGGAAACCGGCTTGTCCTAGAACTAAAAATTTGAAGACATGTGACATCTACCAACCCGCACTAGGCCCGCGTGGTGGATTAAAGCCCACTCCCTCTCATAGAGAGGAGGCCTGTGTCCCAGCACTGGGAACATTATAGCCTGATGATGATGATGTTGACATAATTCCATTTAAAATATGGTAAAATTGTGTTGTGTGAAGGGGTGTAATAGTGAGGAACCCCCTCAGTGGATGTGGAATTTCTTTATTCAGGTAAGTTCTTTTAAGACAATGTTAACTGTTCGAAATTTTAGTACGAAATAATGGATACCCGAGATATTATAAAGAGATGGCATCCACTCTTGAAGTTTGTCTCGCTCAGAACGCTTTTGTGTTGCTCGTACTCATTAAGTTCCTTGGGCAAATCATACACATCAAAGTATTTTTTAATCTAATATTGTACAAGGTCTTGTTTTGCATCCTCGTCGTCGTTACGAGTAGTCAGAAGCCAAAAGTCTGACATCCAGTCTTACCAAGTGGTATCGTATTACCCAGTTACTGAGTTGTGGAGGTCAGATAGGCAGTCACTTCATGTAAAATACTGTTACTAAGCTGCATCCGGTTAGACTTGAAGCCGACCTCAAGATAGTTTGGGAAATGGCGAGGTAGATGATGATAATAAGTTGAAATGGAATCTATATTCTTGGTATGGACAGTGATGAGGCAGTACGAATCGGAATGACGCATGTGACTGAAAGAGTGATCAATATAAATGTTGATGGATAGAGACGAAGAGGAAGACCAAGGAAACGATGGATGAATTGGGCTGGCAATGAAATTAAAGAAAAAGGTGTTAATGTTTAAGTGAAAGTAGACAGGAGAGAATGGAAGAAATTAACGTGTTGCGCCCGACCCGAAGTAACATGGCACATGGGCAGGACGTTTATTTATTTATGACGATGATAGATAGCCACCAATCGACTAAAGGTTACCATCAACTGTTTCGAGTCCGATGAAGAACAACACTGGAACCTCCCCCACTTCCCCGCTTGAAAATGTCAAAGTGAAGTTTGTGAGTAGCTCTCAATTTGTTGTGGTCTTTTTCAGACACGTAGTGCCTCTGTTCTTATTAAATCTTGCATCTCGTTTTGAGTTTGAAATAAAAATAAAATCTACTATTGACAGTTAACTAATGAACGGAAGGGGGAATAAATGGACGAGGGAGCTAGTTTTACGGAAAAAAACTATACACAAATCTCGTTATGGCTCATAATTCATAATTTAAAAACATGAATCGTAGAGAGTGTTATACGATCGTAAACATCTAAAGCTTTTCACAATATTGTGAACCTTACATTCCCAATCAATCGTAGTTGTTTACAAATTTTTCAAAAATAATGTTTAGTGAAAATTGAGCGAAAATCATGATTAAATGGATCTCAATTTGTGTGGCGCCGTTGTTTTTATCTATATTGTTGTATTTTCCATTTATATGGAGCTTGGTCTATTTATTATTGCTTAGTTTATTCATAGTGATAGCAGTTTTCGTGTTGACGCTTTGGGGTCATATATCGTTATCTTCACCGCACCAAACATCATTGTTTTTATTGGATAAAGTCGAAAAAGATGTTCGACAAATAGAGGAGACGTTAAAGGTATGACATATTTAATTTCAAAATTTTTGACAAGCTTCAACCACAGTAATATTTACTTTAGTATTTCTATGTGTAGGAGGATCAGGCAAATTGGCCTCATGCAACAAAAAAGACTCATTTGCCTGTCATATTTGGGCGCACTGTGGATAGCCAGCTGCAGCTATTAATTGACTATGTCCTGCGAGACTTTGTGGCCCGTTGGCTGAAGGAGTGGTCTCATAAGCCGGAGCCAGTGATAGACAAGTTCAAGGAGCATGTGTGGGGTGGAGTACAGAACCTGTACGAGAGACTGTTGCGTGTTGATGCTGAGAAGCTGCTGGCCAGTGACATGGTGACTAAGATCACACAGCATTTTGAAAGAATAAGAATTGCTAGGAGTTGTGCGTAAGTTGTAGTTTTATTAAGATTTGTTGAGTGTAATATTTATATGCTTTCTATTTATTAGAAACCAATCAAAACATTATTGTTGGATGTTGAATTCTAGCTTCTGAAATTATTATTTCAAAGCTTTCCTGTGTAGTTATTAAAATTCTATATTTAAACATGTATTATGAACAGGAATTGGCATAAGCAGAATATATTTACCTAAACTTGTGGATAATACCTCCCTCTGATTAAACAGCTTTATTTTGGCACTTAAACATCATTCTGTTTATGCAGAGGTATTACACATGTTACTTACCTCCTTGAAGTTTAGGCAAATATACTCTGTCTATTTCTATCTCTGATTATGACTGTAATAAAAAACAATAATTCTTTATGAACTGATTTATTCAGCATGTCATTTTAAATCGACCACTGCAGATTGGAACTCAATCAACCACCAGTATTTGCGCTGGCCCCACATCTGATGTCCTTTGACACAGAACTGCACTACTTGAGACAGATCAGTGAGCTGATCATCATGTTCCTTATGCCTCGTTGTTACTCACTGGCACCAGCTACTCATCTAATGAGAGAAATACTGGCATGCAAAGGTATGGATAACTGGATTATATTTTTCTAGGTCTGAACAGTCCTTTGTTATTGCTTTAACAGTTTTGATAGCAATTCCCAGTCAATTGCTCACTAATATTGAAAATAAGTATTTTATCACATACACAAATAGACCTTGTTTTATGACATGCAATTGATATTCTACCGGACAGGTGATTAAACAATTCTGAAAAACGTGACTTTGTATAACTAAAAATAAATATACTGTGAAATCGATCAATAACCCAGGGATGTGTAGAGTAGATCTGTGCTGTACCTAGCCTCATGTTTTTCTAGAACTGCACATGCTGTCAGGATGTACACTGCATCTCTAAACATTGGCATGATCTATCACAGAGAATTAAAATAGATTAAGTAAACACCTGTTGCAAGTCACCATTTTCTAATTGAGGTCACTGTCAGTGTCAGCGTCGGCGTACATAGTAAGGGCCACACATGCAGGCACAATTTTGCGATACGATATTTGCGACGAAAAAGGGACATAGCACACATATCAACTCGAAAAGGCATCGTCACCGTATCGCCTTTCGCCTCGCTGTCTAACGAGGCGAGGCGATTACGTTACGATTCCGATTAATATGCGTTGTAGTAGGGAATTTCTGAGTTGGAATGTGTGCTATTTATTTATTTAAGGACAACTAACAAAGCATACACCGAAATATATGTTACAGTACTCATATTATTTTTACATTTTACAGTGTAGCCTTAATAAAGGCAGCCACGGCATGTATTGAACAAAAGAGTAGGAAATGCAGACTTTACAAAACAATTACAGAACAGATTTTACTTACCTAGATAGATAGGTACATAAATAAAGTTAATTGTTATATAAATCCCACACACAAATACAAATATACATTTACTAATTAATGCTGGATTTGTTCAATTAATCTGGTCAATTTTGTTCGACGTTATACCAACCAAAAATAAAAAATTAAATACAAACATTTTCCTATTGTATAAAGCTATGTCCTTTAACTGTACCTACGATTAGCGGTACTATGCATAATATGGTTAGAAAGTGTGTAGCTACACACGACGAAAAATATAATTTTAGAAGAAGACATGCTGCACTGTACCCAAATAAATTTAAATTAGGGCAGTACCTACAATGTTGATGGTGAAGTACGCTTAGGAGTAGATACATGCCTAAAACTGCGACGGATGTTCGACTTCCTTAGGCCACGCACGATGCCACTTACGCGCCGTATTTTGGGCCTGATTATGTTGTGGGTAATTTAATAAATACTGCATGCCTAAGCAATCTTTCCGAAACGCATTTTTATCCGTTTATGAGTTACTAGATCTAATCTCTACGATTTCTTTTCAAATTAACGCTCTAACGTTACGAAAACGTCCAAATGCTGCAAGAATTAAAGAGTTTCACCTGTATAAAATATGTGTTCTCCAATTCTAGTTTTACAGCCAGCAATAGACCTAGTAACGGAACCTGACTACATAAACCAGAAAATAATTCAGTATTTAGAAGCTCAGAAGGAGGTGGACGCTATGCATGTTCGGACCCACGAGTACGCCAAAACGTTCGAGGACTACATACGTCTGATTAATAGCTGTAACAATGTCGACACGCTGAAACGGTTACGGTGAGTGCACATTGATAACACAGTATATAAATAAAGATAACCAGTAAACCAACTAGGCCCTGTTCATGTAAACAATAGCGGATGTTAGTGGTCATTTTCCCAAAAATTGGTGCACCTTGCGTGCTTTTGTGGCAGAACGTGCGATCGGACTTGGTGATCGGTCCCGCAAGGCATGGCGAGCTGATACGAGTACGCACAACGACCGATCAAGCTATGCTAAACCAAATTAAACTGATCTCTCATTGTACGGGAAGCTCATACGGTCCGGCAGGTCGCTAAGTGAGGTCAGCCCCCGTATTCACGAACGCTTCTCTCTCGCGCTCTATCTATTTCGCTCGCTTTCATAATGCCAAAAAAAGATGACATACGACTTGTGGAATCGAAATCGAATCGAAGCGTTTGTTAATACGGGCGGCGCGGCGTCGGCAGGTCATACTGGTTTGTAAATCTTGATGTCTCCGTGTGTACGTGCGCGCCCGGACCCCAACCCTTGGTAGTAGTAGGACCAGTGGAGAGCCTGTCAGTTCGACAATACCTTCCGTTCTCCCCACCCGGAGAGTATCCATGAGGATTTCCCGTAAAAACGGGTCGTCAATAAAACTTTTTGTTATGTTGCACTACTCACATAACGCATTATCAGTTTTCTCCGATATCCTCGAGTAAGTGTCAACTAAAGCATGCTCGGATTTGAATGTGTGTGAGCCGATTCCGACCGATTTGTTCCTAGTTGAAATACTGCATGTTGATACTACGCTACTGCCCAGATAATGTTCTTTATTACTTTCACTGACCAATTACTTGTATGTGTCAAGGTCTTTCCTGTGATATGAGGGCTTGATAAAAATAATTGTCATAAAAGAATGATTGAAACACTGATAATAGGTACATAGGAATTTTTCGACCCACTATATTATATGCCCTTCATAATTTTCCGTTGATTAAAAGTAGTAGAACATTACCCTTCGCATATTTGCATGCCACCTTTGGAACTCATATTGCATATGGCATTTCATTTTACTCCATTTCATTTTATTCCATTTCATTTTATTCCATTTCATTTTATTCCATTTCATATACATATAAACTTGAGCAGCTCGTGGCTAAATAATAACAGCCGCACGGGTCGATGTTTAAGGTAAGCCGTGCTTGCCGAGGTTGGTCCGTGGATGGGTGACCATAATTACATACCGGGTTTCCTCCGTGCTTCGGAAAGCACGTTAAACCGTTGGTTTCGGCTGTCATTTGTAGATCTTTGACAGTCGTTACGAGTAGTTAGGAGCCAAAAATCTGGCATCCAGTCTTATCAAGGGGTATCGTATTACCCAGTTACTGGGTTGTGGAGGTCAGACAGGCAGTCGCTTCACGTAAAATACTGGTATTTAGCTGCATCCGGTTAGACTGGAAGCCGACCCCAAGATAGTTTGGGAAAAGGCTAGGCAGATAATGATACATACCTAAAGGGTGTAAAACACCTCTTAACGAAGCTGTAAGGCACTGTTTCTCCCTGTCATTGCAATAATTTTTTTGTTCTACACCATGCCTGGGAACCTTCTAGTTACGGAGATATTAGGGGTCAAAGTTCCAACTTTTTGACAAGTTTTTTTTAAATACAAGTTTTTAATGTAAGATTTTTACTTTAAACACCTCCACGACCCCCGTAATATTCAATCCGTCCATCAGCACAATGTTTTGAGTGCGTTAGGGTAAGCGCGCACTACGAAAATAAATCGTTGCACCTTTTAAAATGCGAAATAAAATCGCTTCATAGGGTACAAAATATACGCACGATTTATTTTCGCAGTGCGCGGATTGTAGTACATTTCTGTTGTTCACAGATTGACGAATTTTCTTCGCAACGATTTATTTTCGTAGTGCGCGCTTACCCTTACATTGAGTTCTACCACAAAACATGATTTTACACCCCCCAAAAAAAAGTCGTTTCCCAGCTATATTTTTTGCGTAAAGTTATTTAGTTTCATGTACAGAATGCTTGGTTGACGGCTTCGTGATGAGGTGATTTACACCGTGTATAAACTAGACCAAGGGATTATTTTAATGTAATTTATGTTATTGTGCATTTGAAAGGTGCGTGATAATGAAATGTTGGTATTCTTTCCCATTCTTGTTTACAACTTCACGTTATGATAGAAACACAAGAGCGTTTTACTAGGTATCGTTTTCGCTTATCCCTATGTAGAACAACAATGAAGTTATATCCAAAATAGATACAGTTTAACCGTGTTATCCCGTCGCGTTATCATTATTATTATGCCGCCTAACTTCCTTATTCCAGAATTATCTACATACATAATCGACCAACCTCATTAAAATTAAATAATTTCGTTTAACATAACCGAATCAGCCACTGGCAGACACTTAATGCCTTGATATTAACACAAAATATTTCTGTAATATATTCACGTTAAAGCATTCTTGCATTAACTAAAGTTTTCGTCTAATGTAACACTTTAAAACCAGTTTTGGGCTTGGGTATTTATTCTAGTTATTGAAACCAGTACTTTGCCGGCGTTGTTCATCGAAACGAATGTTAATGCCGTCGGCGTGGCGGTCAACGGATTTACTAGCAAAAAATATGCATAGTACTTTAACAAACACATGATTAAACTTACGTTTTTTTTTCTCATATTTGTGGGCTGAAACTGCTGTGCTTCGATCCTTACATATTCATTACGAATATAAAGGATATTTTCGTTTTTGCATTTTTCTAAAATAGAAGCCTAAGTTACTCCGTATTACATCAGCTATCTGCCAGTGAAAGTCCCGTCAAAATCGGTCCAGCCGTTCCAGAGATTAGCCGGAACAAACAGACAGGCAAAAATTTAAAAAAAATGTTATTTTGGTATATGCACCGTGTATACATTCATATGCATGTAGTAAAAAGCGGTTATTTTTTAATATTACAAACAGACACTTCAATTTTATTTATTTGTATGTATACATGCACATAACATTATTCATTGAAATTGTTACATTTCGCATAAATATGCACATAAACTCACGCATTTTCCCATGGGACTAGGCAGAAACCACAGAAAGCCACCTGCTACAGTCCTTACTTACCTACTCTTTTCGCCTCGTCGTTCGCCGTTCGTAACGTTCATACATCTAGTCATACACGCCTGCGAGTACTACGCAGAGAAATATGTGGGCTACAATTGACATGTGCAACGTCATTCTGTTTTGTTAGCCTACATTGTGTGCTGCTGGGCAAAGCCCCCCCGTACCCTTCTCCTTGAAAGCCACTCCGTCTTGTGCAATGCCTGGTCATGCTTGCCCCACACTAAGACAAAATCAATAATCGCGACGGAATATTTATATCGTGGAAGCTACCAACATGAACACAATGTGGCCTTACGAACAGCGATTTAATAAAAAAGTCTTAACGAAAAGTTATTACACTCGGATTAGTCTTCTTTATACCTACTTCATTCTTGACCTCGATGATTGAGGAGACCTCACCCATTCTTTATCACCAGACGTGATCGAGCATCTGATCGGGAGGCCTAGAATGGAACAAACAAACCCAGAAGATGCCTCCTAAGGGTCAGCTCACACCGAGATGCGACGCGACGCGACGCTGCGTGCACACTTTTAAAGAGCGATTCAAAATATAACTTTATTTTCTACCCGAAAAGATACATATTTTGTTGTGAGAATTCAGAATACGTTGCGCAACGTATTCTGTTTTTTTTTTTTTTTTTTTCTAAATCTTGTTTTAAACGACTGCTATAATACTCTTACGAATTCCGAACACCGGTTTCGTGAGAGTTTTTTTAACCTACTTTTTGTCTAATGTACCGAGGAATTCGATTATTACGCATCTAGTAAAACAATTTTTATTTTTTGTTGCAGATATGACATCGTCACCCAAATAATGCAAGCAACTACCCTACAAAACGTGAAACGAGCTAAGGGTGTAGACATAGAAGTTATAGAAAAAAGTGGTACACAAAATGTAAGTCGGCAACAAGTGGCCGATGCTAAAAAACTGAAGAGGTATATCAATCAGCTGACTATTGCTAAAGCTGAGTGTGAGACTGCCCTTAGAAAGCTTGGATGGGACGGAGCTTTCCCAACGGTGGACCAATCTGATAGCAAGGTAAAGGTACTAACATCCCTTTTATTATTATCTACTAGCTGTTGCCCGCAACTTTCGTCCACGTGAAATTATTATTAAAATATTACTCCCCTATTTGAATCGGATTTTGTTAATGAATTCATGGGTTTAATTTTATTGCACGAAACCTTCATCCTTTTTATAAAAAAAAAAGTTAGTATCATAGTTACTCTTTATAACATCAGCTATCTGCTAGTAAAAACCCCGTCAAATCGGTCCAGCCGTTTCAGAGATTAGGTGGAACAAACAGACCACAGAAGATTTTTTTTTTTTTTTTTTGTGAAAAGTACTTTATACTTTCATATGCATTCGCATGCATAGTAAAAAGCTGTTATTTTGAAATTACAAACCGACACTTCATTTGTATAGATTTACTTTACTGATGGATAGGATGGCAACTAGTCTGCCTACCCGCCTACAATATATATCTAGGTACAATAGGTACCCCACGTAGGGAGCCTCACGTCCCAGCCGCCGCCGTCTGCCAATCGGAACTGCGGGACTGTTTGAAAGAGAAACTGTGGCCCTGGAACACAAAGGGCTAAGAAGAACCATGGATAGGTTTTAGTCAGTACAAGTCTGACACTCCCATCCACTCCGCCCAGAGCGGAACGACCCTTGTCATTTGATGATTTCCAATCAGTAAAAAAAAAATAGATTAGGTAACTTCTACTGTTTGAACTATGACATGTATATAATCTATATTACGAATCTGCACCTTAATCTTATAAACAATATGAGTCACAAAGACGTCTCGGTATTCAATTAATGGCAAGCTCAATTACATTCAGATTATGTCTAAAGTGTGATTCACCCTCACACCTGTTGGTTTAGGACCAGGTTTTATCACTGACAAACGTCATATGGTGACACATTAAGCCATACATTTTCGTCGCTTTGTATAGATTTCAGTACAAAGAGAGATCGGCCATAAACTAAAAAAAAATCGCATTCAAGTAAAATTCAACTTGTATGGAATAATTTCGAATCTCATTTTGTGTCACCAGCTGGCCTACCATGACGTCTTAAAGCAGTGTATGTTACTCTTATTCCAGTGTGGGAAAGAGATGGCTCTAGACATCCTGTATAGCTCCTGTATAACAAGAGTAAAACAATAATGTTTTAAGACGTCATGTTAGGCCTTCAGATGGTCAAAGTTCAGTTTCAGTACAAATTAGAATTGACGTTGCCGCAATCAAATAGGTATACCTAATGGGTGTAAGAATACCCTTAACGAAGCCGAAGAATACCCTTAACGAAGCCGAAGGGCACTTTTTCTCCCCGTCATTGCGATATTTTTTTTGTTCTGAGTCATACCTGTTAATCTTCTTATTACAGAGATATTTGAGGTCAAAGTTCCAAATTTTTTAAAAGTATTTTTGAAAAAAGAAGTTTTCTATGTTATAATTTCACTTTAAATACCTTCCCGACCACCGGGAAGGCCTTCCAATTCAAGGCATCCATGAGCACAATTTTTTGAATGCGTTACATTGAGTTCTACCGTAAAACGTGATTTTTCACCCAGAAAAAAAAATCGTTTGCCAGCAAAAATTTGTGCGTAGTTGCCCTCTCCAATCAAACTCAGTTATGCGGAAATGCCTATGCACCTGACTGATACAAAACAAATAGAATGATCTGACCACACAACAAGTTTGAATCAAACACATAGAAATTTGAACCATATTCTCATAAACACAAATGTCATGACACCTTTTGCATTACTTACAAAAGTCACAGCCTTTATTTGAAACTGCTGTCAACTCTGTTACAGACTCTACCTCTACACAAAATAATGGAAAGTGTGACTGGACGGCGATACCTGTCGATGTTTCTGGAGACGATGTGCTCCCAAGGTCTGGTCGGCTTCTGGATGGCAGTTGAGGAGTTGAGGCACAGTCCCCGGAGTAGCTGGCATCAGCTCGGCGCTGAGATATTTTATACCTACATTAGGTCACCTAGTGCTGAGATTAAAGTTGATAAGGTAAAGTAGATTATATTTTATGTAAATAGGGTACTACATGCTATATGAAAATCACCTTTACTGCTTCGACATAAAACCGTTGTAAATTTCAAATTTTTATTAAGTGCAATATTCAGTGAAGCATCCTTTTCTAATCTATCCTTCATCATGCGGTTTACGGTTGCGGTCACCTTTAGCATTGCACTTTGTTAATATAATTGTTATTTTTAACCAAGTTCAAGAAGGAGGCTTAATATTTTTTTTGTTTATTACCTAATGACTCCGTCATTTACGAACGGATTAAAAAAAAACTTTTTTACTTACTTTCCGATTGATCCCATAGAAAGGTGACGGGCGAGACTACATGTATTTTGGGACCCACTCTTAGAGGTAGCGTTCACTATAGCAACTTATACATAGTTATAAAACGACTAAAGACTATCAGAAAAGTAAATGGAAAGTAAGACTGAAAAGTTGGGAGAAAAGAGTTATACGTCTATTTACAAGATAACCTAAAAATCTTACGACTAAGGTTTTTAACAGTGGAATGTCTCCGTAATTAAGATTAATCAAAATATAATAATACATAAGACGACTCATAAAGGAAGATTCGAACTACTCTATTTCCCTCGCAGTTTTAGTTCTGACTTTACGTGTTTTGCCATAAGCCAAAACCAGAATTTTTACTTCATTGCCTATACCTAATTGATGAAACATAAAACTGCTAGACTGCAGATAGAGACTAAACTGATTACCAACCCTGTAATTAGTTCAATCACTATTAAAACTATGTCGTTACGATTTTGATCTATAAGCGAATTATAGTCAAGTAAAACGATTCTTATTACGCTGAGACAAGATAATATTGTTTTACATAAATTATAACAGCCAGAGCTGACTACCTATGTACAGCTATTGAAAAGCAGGGTTTGTTGAATAAAAAAAGTATGAGTAATAAATCTTATTTTTTGGTATTTTTACATAGTTTTTATTTTATGAAACACAGACGTTACGATGGCCAAGTTGCTGTCGGGTTTCATTTTCAGGGTCGCAGCTTATCAGCCCCCAGCATGAGTGACAAAGGCAGTCGTCTCCTGTTATCTGGAATTAATTAATTATGTTAAAATAAATAAATTCACCTATAATGTAATAAACATAAAGAGTTCCATAAGTAACAAAAGAAAAACAGAAATGTCTAAAGATAATATAGAGGTCGAAGACCTCTGATACCTGTGGAAGGGTTTATAAATATTAGGTATAAATATTTCATGACAAAATGCGACAGCCACCCATCTTCTATTTTGATGACTGAAAGATCTCAGTAAAATACACTACTGCTACCTCGGCTAGTCTTTTACTGCATACTGTTTTAGTCCGATAAAGTATAGGGCAACAGTAAGAATGAGCCTAATATAAGATTACAACAGTATGTATTTATACATATAAAAGCTAAACGAATCTCAGTTTGTTGTTCAGATCTTAAATAAGTTCTTAACTTATGATATAAATACATGTTTTTTTACAAATATACTTACATCACGTGGATACACCCATCTCTGAACTTTTTCAAAGCCCTGAGCACCTCCATCAAAGAGACGACACCTCCGTAAGAGCTTAAGTCGTAAGAGAAGAAGAAATTAACGCAACGCATATTTGTGGTTAAAATCAAAGTCCAAATCAAAAACAACTCATTGTCCAATATCCAGAGAAGAATGCGGTAGGTAGTCTATGACAGGGTGCATTATCTTCAGTTCAAGATGTAAAGGCCAAGTCGTCGAGAATCTACAAAATCGCAATGATAAACATAAAATCCCAGACAAAAATACAAACATAACGATGGACTAGATCATCACAGATCTGACAATGACAGTAGTGACGGGACTCAATCGATCATCATTGATACCGTTCCTTTATAAGAAATACTATAAAATCGCCATTGTCCCATTTTTATTAAATGCTTTTGCATTGTTAATTGGCGTTTTAATATCAGGTTTGCATGTTATTTTTTATGAATTTTTGACATAATAGAATGTATAAAAACTAAGAGAAAGAGCCATTTGTAGTAAGAAAACCCTTGAGCAAAAACACATGTCATTGGATTGGAACGTAATCGGAAAAAAGTTGCGTTTTGTAATTGCACGATTACTTAATTTTAGTAAATTGAAAATATTTATAACTTTTGATTCCCGAGTCCTAAAAATTCAATATTTTAAAAATAAATATCTCATAAAACTGTAGTTATAATTATTTTATATTTACACTGGAACAGAGTTTAGTTAATTTTTAGATTCTTTGGGTCCATTTTCGCCAGCCTTCTTTCATCAATTCAGTAGTTTGGTTTTTAAATCAAAATAACTGGAAATAATATGTCATCCAATAAGTAAACTAAATTGTGTATTTTGCTTTCCTGTGACTTTCCAGTGATGTTTTTCATTATTGTGAATTTGTGTGGGATACCAAAACTAAAAAAGGGTAAAAAAAATATATTTTGCAAAAAGAAAAAACACAATAATAGTCTAGAATTAAACTTTACTATCGGAACTCGGTGGCAAAAAATTCAATGAAACAAGCAAAGTTACCGGCTTCCGTAAGTGACGTTATTTTAGACTTGTTTTGTGTTTTTTTTCTAAGCTTCTCAATTCGAAGGATTTACGAACTACATCTAGATTATTCTATTTCATTGTCGTATTCTTTCAGGATACCAGAAAAAGAATGGAAGCATTTTTACTAGGAGATAAGGGCCCAGAAGTGTTCTATGAAGTTCAGGACACCGTAGTGGACAAGATACAGGAAAAATATTATCATTCCTTCCTTCTAAGCGATCAGTATACGGCGTTGATCGCTGAACTTGCTACGGAGGAGGCTAATAAAGGTATTAAAAATATTCAAAGTATGGAAGTAGAAGACATGCTGCGCCGACCCTAAATGAACTGTGATAAGGGCAAGAGAATCATCATCATCAGCCTATATTGTTCCCACTGTTGGGATACAGGCCTCCTCTCTATGAGAGGGAGTGGGCTGTAATCCACCACGCAGGCCCAGTGCGAGTTGGTAGATGTTTTCCTTCACCGTTTTTGACGGCAGCGGTGATGAAATAAATTACACAAAGTAATGCGCCTGCCTGGGTTCGAACCCACGGCTTATTGCTCGTAAATCGGGGCTGCCACCACCAGGCAACCGCTGCTCTCTCTCTGGCAAGAGAATGATGATTACCATTAACTTTGTGTATCAATTTTTTGTCCACTATATCAAATTCCTGATTTCCAAGTTTCTTGAAATACTCATAAAAAGCTTAAATCCCTAGCCAACAGTCAAATATCATCTTTTCGATTCTTTGTTGGCTCGACTGTATATAATCAACGATTCGTAAAGCAGTGATAGCCTAGTGGTCTGACCGTCTGACTACCAAGTCCACCTCTTATCTGATGGAATCTTGAAGAAGAATGCCTGAGAGATATTTCTCGACGGTATGTTAGACCAAGTCAGTGGCCGCAGGGTGCGATAAAAACTCTGACGCGAGGTTATACACGAAAAAGAAAAACCGGCCAAGTGCGAGTTGGACTCGCGCACGAAGGGTTGAGGGTCCCGTACCATTATTTATAAAAACGAGCAAAAAAATCACTTTGTTGTATGTGAGCCCCCTTAAATATCTATTTTAGTCTGTTTTAGTATTTGTTGTTATAGCATCAACAGCAATACATAATCTGTAGAAATTTCAACTGGCTACCTATCTCAGTTTATGAAATACAGCCTGGTGACAGACGGACGGACGGACAGCGAAGTATCAGTAATAGGGTCCCGTTTGACCCTTTGGGTACGGAACCCTAAAAACGACTCATAGTTTATTCTAAAGTACCTAATATCACAAATTTTCCATTCCTCTAGACATCACATCAGACAGATCGCCAATAGAAGACCGTCAACTATCAAACGAATCAGTATCGTCTGCCGAGAGCGTGGCCGGCACTATACACCTCACAGAACATTCTACGTACGCGAGGCGGAAACTAGACGAGCTGCAGGAGCGACATAATAATAAAATTCAAGTAAGCTCTAAATATTTTGATAATTATTTCTATTCTATTAGAACTCCAACACTAGCGGACGCCTGCAATCTTCATAAAAATAATCATTTTTCTAAAATATCAGAGGGCCTAATACTCCTTATAACATCAGCTTTCTTCCAATAAAAGTCCCGTCAAAATCGGTCTAGCCGTTTCGGAGATTTGCCGGCACTAACAGACAGTTTTAGACTCTTCAATTGTATTTATTTGTATAGATAAAGTATCAATAAATCGTTTGATCCCTGTACCCGGAATAAACATCAATTATGACTTATGTAAACAGTACAAACATCGATCCTGAATATTTTTCGATAAATTGGCTTCGTTTTTTTTTTGTCAAGAATGACGGGGTCAATGATTCTTTACACTTTTGGTATTTTTATTTAGTTTTCATTACGCTTTGTCGTGTTATTTTAAAAGCTCGCTCTGCTTACTCCCCTTTAACGTTATCAATATGTCTATTTTATTCTCAGGCTTTAGCAGCCCTCCGCGCATCTTTAAAACCAGAATCACCAGCGTTGTCCATGTTAGCGAATGAAGTAGAAAAATTAGCAGGAGAACAGATGCGACTGGAGGCACACCTAGCCAGGACCGACACCTGGGCAGAACACCTGGGCAGGTGGCGAGCCTCCGTGCATAGCGCTGAGGTAAGAGCACACAGATTTTTAAATAAATTTGTATTTTAAAAATTATACAAATAGTCTTTTAGCAAATATAATTTTGTCGTTATTGCTGATTTCCCTCGACTTCCCAAACGACGCTTAATTTTAAGACGAACTTTATATTATGAATCGTTGTCATTTCAACCGTCAATTTTACTCAAAAGTCGGTTAAAAAAAGTTTTACTAACAATTAAACTTGTTTTGAACACATGTGTATGTGTACCATTAGTCATTTAAAAGAATGTTTAACTGAAAGAAAACAACACACAAAATTATTCTTTAACGACGTCTTAAAATTGATTTTCGTTAGATTTGATCGCGAGTTGCGAATAATCTCTTGCACACTATTTAATTTGGATAGGACGACGATGTTTATTTAACAATATAATAGTTGTAGAAGATTTTTATTCTTATAAACTAAAATAAACAACAACTTTCTGGTTCTAGCTAGCACAAAAGGTGAGGATAGTAGACGAATTGCACAATTTTAGTATTTATTACGCAAAAACTTAAACAATGTTTTATTATTGTAGATAATAGACGAATCAAAACCACCTCAGTTTGTGATAGTCGTGCATATGGCGGAACAAGAATCCGTGAACGAAGATGATAGGCCTGAACAAATAACAACAGGATGGGTGCTTCTTAGGACTTTGAACGAATTTCAGGTTTGTTTCCTTCTCCTGAATTTTTATACCTGTAGTTGGGTTTTGTTTTAGCTCGTGGCTAAATTATAACAGCCGCACGGGTCGATCTTTAAGCCGTGCTTGCCGAGGTTGGTCCGTGGATGGGTGACCATAATTACAATCCGAGTTTCCTCCGTGCCTCGGAAAGCACGATAAGCCGTTGGCCCCTGCTGTCTTTTGTAGATCTTTGCCAGTCGTTACAGGTAGTCAGTGGCCGAAAGTCTGATAACCAGTCTTACCAAGGGGTTTCGTATTACCCAGTCACTGGGTTGTTGAGGTCAGATAGGCAGTCGCTTCATGTAAAATACTGGTACTCAGCTGCATCCTGTTATACTGGAAGGTGACCCCAAGATAGTTTAGGAAAAGGCTAGGCAGATGATGACTTGCCTTTTTTCAATATGCGTTTATGAATGCATGTGGTTTTAGGGGAAAATTGCAAATAGTGCAAGTCAATCAAAAGTCAACAAGCTTGACTACAGAACCAGTTCGTGCGGACACCTCATTGTATTGGAAATCAATACGAAGCGAGGCTACGTTATACTGGAAATAGCTTGATTTGTCGCCGTACAATAAGATATTGTCAATTAAAATTCCACTTTACTAAACACAATGAATTGTCAACTTACGGTTTAACATTTTCAGGAACTACATCGAAAACTACGGCCTATGTGTGCAGAATTGAAGAATTTGGAACTACCGACGAACTCGTTCAAGTTTCTATTTGGAAAGAACGACAAAAATTCTTTAGAAAAAGCTAAAATATTAATACAGAAATATTTAGAAGTAAGTATATTTATTAGCTCTCAAAGGTCAGATGATGTTGGTTTCTCTATTACCTTTTTTTGTATGTTGCGCTGTCTCACTCTGCCATTTCAAAACCGCTGCTTTGCTAAATCAACCGTTACTATGCAACGAGTTTTGCTTTTATATCCCATAATTCTAGTGTTATATTCTCTAAGTGAAAACAATACAAAAAGTCCCAGGATAGGTGGTCCAAAAATGCATAGTTACAAAGATGCACTAGACTGTCGGCTGTAGGTATCTATAAATTTCATTGATAATAATATGAGTAATTCATTTTCATTCAAACCAATCATTCATATTTGAAGCTAAGAAATTACGATGTTACATATTTCACGTGTTTTACGTGTTGAATTATTCTGTACTAGCTTTCTTAACGCGACTTTATTCACGTGGAATTTTTTATGTGTTTTTCAAGGATAAACTTTACAATAAACCTTCCTCTTGAACCATTTCGTCTATTGATAAAAACCGCATCAAAATCCGTTGCGTAGTTTAAAAGATATTAGCGTACATCGGCGGAAGCGACTTGGTTTTTAACCGCCGACCAAAAAAGAGGGGTGTTATAAGTTTGGCGTGTGTATCTGTGTGTCTGTCTGTGGCATCGTAGCTCCGAAACGGATGAAGCGATTTTGATAAAATTGGTGTCATTTGAAAGGTATTTGAATCGAGAGTGTTCTTAGCTATGTTTCGAGAAAATCTGCTCAGCCGTTTGAAGCTCATCACCTCTTTTCTAGTTGATGAAGGGATTTAAACAACTTCTACGGGTCTAGTTGATTGGAAATTTGAATTCTTGTCACTTTCTCACCATGGGCATCGCCAGGGGGGTAGGCTGCACACCCCCCCTCCCCCCTATAAGTTCAAGTTTTTTTTAAATTCATATCTTTCCCTGTTTTCGTTAATAAGCGAGAAGAGGCGCAACACCAAAAAAAGTGGAAGGTTAAGGCTAAGAAAAAATAATTTAAGTTTAAAAAGCATGAAATAAAAATTAAATTAAAAAAGCGTCGCCCCCGACGCTACGACGCATGGATTAATTTTATTTTTAGTTTTTTAGAGGTTTTGCCCGTCGGGGGTTTTTTAAATTTTTAATTTAATTTTATACAATGGTAAAGATGATAAATAATAAAAAAAAACATATGTCTGTTGAATATAATAGACTTATGGGATATAAAAAAAAAACAAGTATAACCAAACGTTTTCACATTTTGAAACGATTTTAGAACCCTTGTTAGGACTTACATTACTAAATTACTTTTTGTACTAAACAATATAGTCGAATCGATTTATTTTCAGTTTGTTTTAGAAGATGACAGACTAAACCAAAGCGAGGCGTTATACACATTCCTAAACCCCAGTTCAGAGTATTTGAAGCAGGGTGACTTACCAAAGAAAAACAAATTCTCCTTTTCAACATTATTTAAGAGGTAATAATGTGTTTTTTTTATTATTATTTTATTTAGACTGCCCTATTTGTTAAATAAACTTAAATACTTTCGGTGCTAAGCATTCAGTGTATGTGTCGGACAATAATACGTTCGTGTGCCCACCACCCGCTTCCCGAGTCGTCGCTGTACGAAGCAATAGATGACTTGCATACTAGTAAAAATGAATTATTTTAACTTGGCAGCGAAAGTGAGGATTTGTGACGATTTTAGAACTGCCTACCACCCTTGGTTTGGTGCTATAAATATATAGTTTTAAGTCCGTACTATACAAGGTGTTGTTTTGCATCCTCTTCAAATTCAAGGAGGTAACTATGCTAATGATTCTCGTCCCGAATCAATAATAAAGTGGGTAGGGAATATTTTTATCTTTTTCTTATTTACGGAAATCGGTAAGTGTGAACCGGCCGTGTTTTAAACGTGGCCTGTCTGATTCTCGCCTTATAACCGCGCTTCCACACATACAAACAATCTCAAAAGTTTGTTCTTTCATTTCTTATTCCCTAAACCACGCTAACGGGGTTATTCTGAAATACAGACAAACATAAACAAGTTTAAGAATCAGAGTTTATTAATAATTAAGTAGGTACCGTAATTTTAATTGATTATTTATGTCTTTTGTGACAACCTGAATTTTGACGAGAATGCAAAACAACACCTTGTAGAACAATATTCAAGCACTTGCACTCGCCTTGAGCATAGCTGAAAAGTCATTTGAAATGTTTAATCAAGGCTCGGCATTTTTTTTTTGCGTTTTGTTTGCTCTTGACTCTAGTCTAGGTCAGAGATGACAGAGGCAAAGTCGACTATGTTACGAGCTAAATTAGAGAATGGTTCTGTGATACACGTATACCAGCTAAAAGAAATTACACTTCTATTACTTGTTCCACGAAGTCCTAATTTGCCTAAACTTCTTTCCATGTAACCAGCACGAGTAGTGAAGCAACGAACAGATCATCGCAGGAAAAGGAACAGTTTGCACATTTATCTGCAGATGAAGATGAGATATCTTTGTACCTCGACGGGAACGGATCTGACAACGCTAGTAAGAGTATGACCAGCTCATTACGTGGTACGTATATCAATATAACATTGTGAGTCGTCATCCAACATGGTTTGGTGAACGTCGCATGCTTTTGAGCTTTTGATTCTAGAATATTTCGTTAAGATATACACCGTGTAAATCACCTCATCACGAAGCCGTCAACCAAGCGTTCTGTACATGAAACTAAGTAACTTTACGCAAAAATTATTGCTGGGAAACGACTTTTTTTTTGGGGGTGTTAAATCATGTTTTGTGGTAGAACTCAATGGAACGCACTCAAAACATTGTGCTGATGGACGGATTGAATAGTACGGGGGTCGTGGAGGTGTTTAAAGTAAAAATCTTACATTAAAAACTTGAATTTAAAAAAAATAAAGTTGGAACTTTGACCCCTAATATTTCCGTAACTAGAAGGTTCCCAGGTATGGTGTAGACAAAAAAAATATCGCAATGACAGGGAGAACCAGTGATTTCGTTAAGAGGTGTGTTACACCCTTTATTTCCATTGCAACATCATCATCATCAGCATTCTCCTGCCCTTATCCCAATTCATTTGTGGTCGGCGCAGCTTGTCTTCTTCTTCCATACTTCTCTATTACTCGTCATCTCATGAGACACCTCCTTTCGGCCCATATATTGCACTATGGTGATCAGTCCAAAAACCCATGATTTTCAATAATGTTGTTACCCATTATATTTTTAGCAATTACCGATACCTTGTTCCTTGACTATACAAATCGGTGCCGTACTTGTGAATATAGTTTTTATGGAATAAATAAATAAATACCACACATACGAAAACTGGCTACATAATAAAACCCTGCTTCTTCACGTCTTCTGATTGTGATAAAGAAATCTGAGCAAATTGTTCTCGTTACCAGGCGCAGGCTCTATACCCGAGGAAAGGGACAGTATAGCGGAGCCGCTGTACGCGTTGCTGAGTGAAGTGTTCGACATGCGCGGCGTGTTCCGCTGGCTCAGGAAGACGCTCGTGACCTTCGTGCAGATCACGTACGGCAGGACTATTAACAGGTACGTATAGTGGAAGTGTAGCGGCACTGTAATACAAAAAGAACTACAGCAACATAGTACAAAAAGTACTACTGAAGCATAGTACAAAAATACTACAGCAACATAGTACAAACATAACTATAGCAACATTGTACAAAAAGTACTACGGCGCCATCTATGACAAAAATAAAACACTCACATCAAAATTCTGAATCGCTAAAGTAAAGGGGTTTGGGTAAAAGTGGCATGATTTTTTAAGTCTGCGGCCACTAATGAAAAATATTTCATTAGTAAGAACACAATAAGACATTCATTTTCTTCTATGAACAATTATTTCCAAAATGCATCGGAGCCGAGATGAACTTTTCAAGTGGATGGAAGGCCAAATTCGAAACTAAGGAATAGCGAAAAACACTCAAAGCAGTAACGAGCCCGATTTTGATAAAAACTAAAACTGCATCATTGGTTTTTTGAAAAATGAATTTTCTTAGCCAGGAACCGGTACCGTTTATTTTGAAGAAAAAAAACACTCTTTATTATTACACCATTCGACAGTGTCGCTGCTAAGGATCATATTCTGGGAAGTAATGACAATCGGCAAACGATAGGAAAGAGTTATTTTTTGATAAAATACGTATCAGTATGCAAACTGTTTGTAGGAACAACACAACTTTGACATCAGATATTTCAGCTCCGATATTATTTTCGGAAAAATTCTTTTAGGAGTGATTAATATCATATATTCCACTATACGTTAACAAAAATTATCTATGTGGCCGCTGTGAAAAAAAAACATGCCACTAGTCCATACAAACTTACCCAATGCTCTTTACCCGCGACTTAAATCTGACAACAACAGTCGGGAGGTCGCAGTCACATCACCCGTCGGAGGGTCGACGACCCTTTTCTATATAATGTTCTTCATAGTTCCTAAATAAGAAAGAGACAGCATGGCGGAAGAAAGTAATTTCGTAAGGGCCATTGAACATTAAACAACAACTTGATTAATTTTTCATCCCATCTATTCGAAAAGGACGACTTGGTTCGCCTTTAAGTGCACCCAAAGGTAGTGTTTTCTATAAGGAACTTTTAGCGGGCAGTAATGATGATGCAAAGATAATTGCGGCGCACTTTTTGAATTTGGAACATCTTAGTGTTCAGCGCCGAAGAAATCGAACGCAAATATTGTTTGAATAAAGACTGGCTGGTACGACGGCCCATAGCCGCGCCGCCAGCTGAATAACAATAAATTTTCATAATTGCGAAAATATCTCAAATGTTAATATAAGTTTTTAGTTGTTTTATTATTAGATACCATTTCATTTCAATTTAGTTGTATCTATGTTTTTATTAAATAATAATATTACAATAGAATACGAGGCGCCTGTTTTCTCATAGTGGGTGATGAAAAGCAGAGTGTATCACTCGGGCGAAAATATTTTTTTGGCTCGTACGACGTACTTTGAATCCCTCGCTATGTTCAGGATTCTACTAAAGAATCCCTCGCTACGCTCAGGATTCTACTCTAGAATCCCTCACTTCGCTCTGGATTCAAAAAAGCGCCCTCGCCGTAATAGTACATTGTTACCCTAGGGGTGAAAGTAACTTATTTAGACCCGAGACTTCGTTCGGGCGCCAATAGTTCGAGGGACTAAATAAGTCTTTAACCCGAGGTAAACACTGTGCTTTTCATTACGAATAGTACAAGGAAAGTAAAAATAAAAACATGAATTAGCTAAAGAAAAATGAGTAAAACCGTTTGCCGCTTTCCCGCCTGTTTTGTTTTTTTTTTCTGTGGCCAGCCAGCTATTCAGCCTTAATTTTTCATTTTCATCATTGAAAAAATGGCAAATATTTTGCCCAAATCAATGTTGTTTAAAAAAAAACTGTTGAAACTAAATTATAATACAGTGTTTAAAAATAAATATCCTTTAATCAATACTTAACTTGAGTTATTTCAATTTTACATCGTGGCTGCATAGAAAGTTGGAACATGGTTCAATAAAAATGTGAAAATAGAACTAGTTTTTTTTTAATATTTGACGTCTGTCAGTTGAAAGCGATTCTCCCTAGGGAGGAAAAGTATAACTTTCAACCCGCTCTTCAGGCAACTTCAGATCTACTTTCAGAGTATGAGTAATGAAAAAATATTATTTTGCTCCCTTATGATACAATCTACTATTAATATCACTTGTCAGAAAGTTCTAATTCTTCTTTCTTTTATTTGTAAACATTAGTGTGGCAGATGTGTCTCTATTTTATTCATGATCTTGTTTTCCAGGCAAATCAAAGAGACGGTGACGTGGATATTCTCTGAACAAATGTTGCACTACTACATCAGCGTAGTTCTCAAGTCATGGTGGCCGGGCGGGACCCTTTCCGAGAACACTTCCAATAGAAACTTCCAAGATAAAGGTACAATTTGGTTATTAAGGTTGCCCGCAAAATTATTTAACATACTGCCTGTCACTGTCCTTAAAATTGCAAAAAACATAAGAATATTGAATGTCCGCGGCCCACCCTGGCGCTACCACCTTAATTTTCTTTCCTCAATATTTATAATGGACCTTCAGGGAGGAAATAAGCTGCGACTTGTACAAAAGGTGATTAACGTTCCCTCCGAACGAACGAAGACGGCAGCTTTCTGTACATATGTATATATATACTTTCTTTCCATACATACAAACTGAGTAACTCTACGCAAAAATTATTTGCTGGGAAACGATTTTTTTTGGGGTGAAAAATCGCGGTTAAAGTTTAAAACATTGTGCTGATGCATTGAATAGTACAGTGGACTTCGAGATATTTGTCACAAAAAAAAACGATTTTTGTGACCTTGAATAACTTAAAACACAGACACGAAATAGGGATGGTGACTCATTTTTTTTTATTTGTCTATCGGGTAGATTATTAAAAAGTATTTGATACGTATTTTTTATTTTTTCACGTAATCGTAACATTACGGAGATATTTTGAGTTGAAATGGCGCATGACGTCACGGTTTAGTACATTTTATACCTAGTTGTGACGTAGTGAGCCCCCACTCTCCAACTTTAATGCGTTTTAACTAAGTATTTTTTTGTTAACTTGATAAAACAAAAAATACGTATCTAATATTTTTGTATTACCTGATTGACGGACAAAATAGAATTTCGGTTTCTTTACCCAGTCATCATCCCTATTGTATGAGAAAACTTTGAGAATGCCAATATATAGGGTTATAGAAGTTTCCGGAATCTCTCATTCCAAGTTGAAGCCTCTAATATGATTGGACTATTACTTTAACGGGATTATTTTTCCGATCCCGAAGCCGTGGGACCAAGCTATACAGGATCAAATTAAATTAGCTGGCGAAACTACACAGTCGTGACAGTACAAATATAGTGGTAAAAAAATATATATAATGGTAAATTCTGCACCGATGGGATAAAGCAGTTATGTCACGGGCGCTGTCTAGAGTCCTGAACGTAACGTGTATAGGTGCATAAGTCTACTTTTCGCACCTACTGCCAGGACCATTCGAAATATACTACAATTTTCAATTGTATACTCGTTTCGGGGTAAATCGATCCTTGGATTCTGTTATTAAGGTACAAAAAGTGATTAATGATTGTTTTGTTTTCGTAACCCAGAACATACGCGCACATTAGCGCTACAACAGTTAAACGAGAGCGTTCTTGACGCGCTGTCGTCGTTGGTGGGCGCACAGGCGGCGGCGCGCGGAGCTCACAAGCTGTTCCACACGCTGCAGGACACCACGCACAACAAGCAGCTGTTCTATGTGAGTACACTGTGCAGCGCTGCAGCGGCTGAGCGACACGTGCAGGTGGCGACACAAGCTGTTCCACACGCTGCAGGACACCACGCACAACAAGCAGCTGTTCTATGTGAGTACACTGTGCAGCGCTGCAGCGGCTGAGCGACACGTGCAGGTGGCGACACAAGCTGTTCCACACGCTGCAGGACACCACGCACAACAAGCAGCTGTTCTATGTGAGTACACTGTGCAGCGCTGCAGCGGCTGAGCGACACGTGCAGGTGGCGACACAAGCTGTTCCACACGCTGCAGGACACCACGCACAACAAGCAGCTGTTCTATGTGAGTACACTGTGCAGCGCTGCAGCGGCTGAGCGACACGTGCAGGTGGCGACACAAGCTGTTCCACACGCTGCAGGACACCACGCACAACAAGCAGCTGTTCTATGTGAGTACACTGTGCAGCGCTGCAGCGGCTGAGCGACACGTGCAGGTGGCGACACAAGCTGTTCCACACGCTGCAGGACACCACGCACAACAAGCAGCTGTTCTATGTGAGTACACTGTGCAGCGCTGCAGCGGCTGAGCGACACGTGCAGGTGGCGACACAAGCTGTTCCACACGCTGCAGGACACCACGCACAACAAGCAGCTGTTCTATGTGAGTACACTGTGCAGCGCTGCAGCGGCTGAGCGACACGTGCAGGTGGCGACACAAGCTGTTCCACACGCTGCAGGACACCACGCACAACAAGCAGCTGTTCTATGTGAGTACACTGTGCAGCGCTGCAGCGGCTGAGCGACACGTGCAGGTGGCGACACAACTGTTCCACACGCTGCAGGACACCACGCACAACAAGCAGCTGTTCTATGTGAGTACACTGTGCAGCGCTGCAGCGGCTGAGCGACACGTGCAGGTGGCGACACAAGCTGTTCCACACGCTGCAGGACACCACGCACAACAAGCAGCTGTTCTATGTGAGTACACTGTGCAGCGCTGCAGCGGCTGAGCGACACGTGCAGGTGGCGACACAAGCTGTTCCACACGCTGCAGGACACCACGCACAACAAGCAGCTGTTCTATGTGAGTACACTGTGCAGCGCTGCAGCGGCTGAGCGACACGTGCAGGTGGCGACACAAGCTGTTCCACACGCTGCAGGACACCACGCACAACAAGCAGCTGTTCTATGTGAGTACACTGTGCAGCGCTGCAGCGGCTGAGCGACACGTGCAGGTGGCGACACAAGCTGTTCCACACGCTGCAGGACACCACGCACAACAAGCAGCTGTTCTATGTGAGTACACTGTGCAGCGCTGCAGCGGCTGAGCGACACGTGTGACTGTTGTCGTCGTTGGTGGCATGAGTTGCGTACGAACTGGATATAACGTCACACACTCTCCCGAAATCATCAACATTTCAGCCTGGAATCACCCACTGCTACTTCTCGGTTCTGTGCGTCCCCCATAGAAGTGTTTCCCGAGACTGACGATATCGTCAACCCAACGCGCTATTGGACGGCCCTAGTTTCTTGATCCACTCTTTGCCACCATTTGGTCAGAACATTACTCCATCAGCGATTATTGTCGCAACATAAAGTAGTCCAAAACACATAACTAAAATCTACAGTAGAAAATTGCAAGGATTTTTGTGGACGTGTGCCAGGAGGCATCTCGAGTTCCAGTTAGATTAGTCTTCTTTCAAAATGTCAGACAGCGAAACAACAACGGCGTCTTATTATTTTTAGCAGCTCAGGTATCTATCAAAATTGACCGACTTAAACCGGAACGTTTGGCAACTTTTCAGTCATATAGTTATATGTTGATTAGTCTTAAAATCTAAAATACAGCGCACACTATGTGACCTAAGAATTTCTAAAAAAATATGTAGAACAAAGTGTGGGCGAGACTTAAAAAATACTGTATTTCTTTAACGACGGTTATTTTATTTTTTCGTATAAATACTTACATTTAATTTACTGAAAACCTCACTTATCGTATACACGATAACCTTAAGTTCTTATACAAAAAAAAAATATGTAGGTTCACGTTTAATTAAAAGAATTAGAAAAAGGTACGATCTATACCACATACTATTGAACGTACTAACAAACGCAAACCCTGAGAATAAAAAAACTAGCCAAGTGCGAGAGAGCAAAACTAAATTTGTTTTTTATAGTATGTGAAAAAAACCAAGTGACTGCTACAGTTTGATGAAAAAGTCCCATATAGCAAAAACTAAACATCAAATCTTATTCAAACCAATTTTCGTTGACAGTTTCTTTTACGGTTCTACTACCTACATTTTTTCAGAATTTTCTCCTCTTACTTTAGAAATTAGAGGGGGGGGGGGGTCAAATTTTACCACTTTGGAAGTGTCTATCTTTCGAACGATTGACTTTGAGAAAAATGGTTTTAGGAACCTCAATGTCATTTTTAAAGACCTATCTATAAACACCCCGCACGTATAGGTATGATGAAAACATTTTTTTTGTATAAAAATCGTAAAGCGGTTTACAAAATACATCTACCTACCAAGTTTCAACTCAGTAGTCCTAATAGTTTCGGAATAAAGTGGATGAGACATACATGGACAGACGGACAAACATGATGAATCTAGAACAATTTCGAAGGGTTCCGTGTTTTGCCATTTAGCTACGGAACCCTAAATAGTGCGTTTTACTAGAAAAGTGCATAATTTAAGAACTAAATGATTCATCATTACCAAAATTGTTTAATCTTCTGTGCTACTTCTAATCTACTTTATCTTTAGTAACCATATAAGATCGTAAAAGCGAATATATTCCGACACCCGTGACTACAACACAAGATACCGGCCCTAAAGCATACACAAACATAGCTATAACTAGTATCATCATGCCTACAATAACCACGTATAGTCTTGGGCTCATCACTGGCAAAATGGGACTGATTGTTGATATCCTTTCTTGGTTTGGAGACACTGCTGATATTCTGTCAGATGCAGGACTCATTTGTTCAGGGGTTGCCTCTGGCGATATGTCATTTGAAGTCTGATCATCAGCTGTTCTTGTTTCCAGGGTAGAGCCGCTGGGTGGGCTTCTATCGGGAGGAGAATTGGACACAGTTATACTCTGTGGTTGGCTCAAAATATTTGTTTCTCTCTCCGGAGTTGAGGTCATGACCGGTATTGCCTCTGGTGTGGATGTCGAGAGCGATAATTCTTCCTGAGCCGGGCTCTCGCCTGACACCGATATCAATCCTGGAGTTGCGGTCACATTTGATATAGTCTGCAAACATAAATGATTAGGATTACCCCTAGTTTGAACCTCGACCTTCGACTTTAATTTATTGTACAGCCTATTTATTAAAATCAAAAGAAAACTGCGCATTGATTGGCACTTGACTTGCTATTCAGGAATAATTCAAGTTACATGGTAAAGTTCAAATGTTTTCGGCCTACACAGTGTTTCATCATCAGCCTATATTGTTCCCACTGCTGGGACGCAGGCCTCCTCTCTATGAGAGGGAATGGGCTGTAATCCACCACGCGGGCCCAGTGCGGGTTGGTAGATGTCACATGTCTTCGAATTTTTAGTTCTAGGACATGCCGGTTTCCTCACGATGTTTTCCTTCACCGTTTTTGAGAGCAGCGGTGAAGAAATAAAATACACAAAGTAATGCGCCTGCCTGGGTTCGAACCTACGACTTACTGCTCGTAAGTCGGGGCTGCTACCACTGGGCCACCGCTGCTCCCACACAGTGTTTAATCGAGATAATATTATTAATATTATAATTAATAGCGATTAATCTAATGTGTGAAGAACACTAACGTGTCATTAAATTACTGAAGTTTTCTCTAGTTACCCACACCAGAAAAGTAAATTTTTGTTCAATATAGTCTCCCATTTGAATTTATTTTTGTTTGGATATTAAGCCTTAATTTTTTGTTGAAGCCCGAAACTTTTTGACCTTACTGATAAAAGGTTGAATACTTACACTGTATGAGATTCTATCCGGATTGTTTATGTATAGGATCTTCTCACCAAGCAAGCTTTCTGTAAAGTAAAAATGTTTTGTTTTTACTGTTCTGCGTTGTACGAGTAACTACAAGAAGGAATACGAACGAGTTCTCAGATTATCGGTAACAAGATGACCCACGCAACGTCGTCTGCGTCACATTTTCCCCGTTGTTGCAACATTTTCCATTGATGCACCGCTCCTATTGGTTGTATCGGGATATTAATAGCCTATAGCCTTCCTCGATAAAGGGGCTATCCAACACTAAAATATTTTTTCAAGTCGAACCAGTAGTTCCTGAGATTAGCACGTTCAACCAAATAAACAAACGGTCTCTTCAGCTTTATAACATTAAGTACCTATATATAAATATTCTCACCACTGCATCCAACTCCTATACTATTCAGTTCGTCCAACTCTCCCTTCCTTATCACAATAGTGCTGTAGTCCTCACTGTATCGATACATCTCGGCTGCTAGTGTTGTGGCGAAGTCCTCGGTTTGCTTTCTCGTGATGAACCTCCTTTGTATTTCGTTGAGGAAGAGAAATGCTCTGGATCGTTGGCATAGCTGGAGATTAAAAGTATTCATTATATAATAAATCTCTACATACCAGCCACTTCGCATTCAAAAAGTAGTTAGTCAGCTAGACGTAAAAATTACTGCTTCTTACGCTCAAATACTTAATACTTGATTTGTATTATAAAAAAAAAGTCGAAGTTACCACAACTACTCAATTTTAGCAAAAAACGGATTCGTTTAGTTTGCTGTTGTATTTAATTAAAGTTCATAACCAGCTTGTAATAGCTGATATTACGATTTGTTCATATTTTATATCACATCTAGCAAAATAACATTTAAAAACTATAACCCTGGCTGGTAACGATGTAACCTCATATTCAGTTAGCAACTACTCGTAAAGTCTCCAACTTTGTGAAAACGATCGCACACGTTCCGCTCAGCTGGGCCTAGAATCGACAGCTGTCTTTTAGATCAACAGTACCGTACTACACCGCGAATGACAGGTGACAAAATAATTACGAATATTTGGCACGTGCTAGCAGACAGGAGTGTCCCTAGAAATTAATTATTTATTTTAGGCTTAACTTCATTTCTTGATTTAAATTGCTTATTTTCAGTATACTTGATGGACAAAGTATCACTGAATTGTTCGCTTTGACCGAATCTAATATATATATTTTTTTTATTATATACATTATCTGTAAAATTCTCAGCTGTTTTCAATTTGTTCATACCTACCTACTGGTTTTACTGACATCAAGTCGTTTTTTAGAAGTAGGTAAATATTTCAGAAAAAATAAAGTTATTTCTTTTATAAAATACACAATCAAACGTACTGTTGTTAAACAGCCCGCGTGAAAAGCGTAATACTAAACTGAAGCTTTGCAATCAAAATAGCATAAAACTTATTTTCACATACTTTTTTCAGTTTAGCGAGTATTTTAGGAAGGCCGTAAATCAATGCAATGAAGTCGAAAAAGTACGTAACATGCTTTGATTGAAGTAGATGCAAAAAGCAACTAGTCTGCAAATATAACTCGAGATATACGATTATTAATATTTGTTCGCGGCTTCACCCGTGTTTAGGTTGGAATTATCCTATCCTATCCTAATACATTCCGTATTACCGGATAAAGCAGTAATAGCCTAGTGGTGTGAGAGGAGCTCGTGGCTAAATAAATAAACCAGACGGGTCGATCTTCAGGGTTAAGCCGTGCTTGACGAGGTCGGTCCGTGGATGGGTGACCATAATTACATACCGAGTTTCCTCCGTGCCTCGGAAAGCACGTTAAGCACGTTGGCAGTCGTTACAAGTAGTCAGGAGAGAAATCTGAAATCCAGTCTTACCAAGGGGTTTAGTATAACCCAGCTGCTGGGTTGTGGAGGTCAGATAGACAGTCGCTTCATGTAAAATACTGATACTCAGCTGCATCCGGTTAGACTGGAAACCGACCCCAAGATAGTTTGGGAAAAGGCTAGGCGGAGGATGATGAGCCTAGTGGTATGACCGTCGGACTTCCAAGTAATCGGGGGTTACTATGACGCTTAAAACATTATTGTTCCATTCTTATTCCAGAGTGGGAAAGAGATGGAGCTAGACGACCTGTATAGCTCCGTCTCTTTTTCACTCTGTAATAAGAATGGAACAATAGTGTTTAAGACGTCATGATACGCCACCAGGTCTCATGTTCTAACCCAAAGCACGCATGGATTCATGGCCCATAAAAACTATGACACCAGTTTAGGTATCATTTTGCCAATAACCCGTGCAACCGTTATGACGTGAGAAGAACAAACAGATTTACTTTCGCATTTAAAATATTAGTTTGGATACATTCATGATAAATATGTGAAATTATATTTATTAAAGCACTTTCTATAACAGAAATAGTTGCAGAAGTATTTTTATGATATTTTGAGTGGGCGTTTGATGATAAACAAAATTAATTATGTCTTGATGGTTATGAACGAACGCAAGTGTCTGCTAATCCATCTCACACTTCATAAAGTTCGTTGACATGTATTGATCTGTTTGCGAATGACGATTCATAAATTTTTAATTCCTTTCCTACGGATTATTAACAGCCAACATTATGTCATTTTAAAAGAGCACGAAAATAAATATGTCATAAAAATATTACTATTTTTCTTTTGAATTCCATTTCAGACTACAAGGAATTTATCTGTAAAGCACCTTCCGTCAGTCTAACAAATATTACAAATGCGAAAGTAATTCTGTTTGTTTCTTACCCTTTTCATACTAGACGGCTGAACCACGTTGGATGAAATTTGGCACGTAGGTAGACCATGACCTGGGTTGGATTAGGGTTGCCAACTCATATTTACGGATATACAGGAGAACAGATTGCGATTTATATGCGGAACTTGACAAAACAAGTTAGGGCATACTTTTCAACCCAGTCTTATGTTCCTGTGTGTTTTACGCGGGCGGCAGTTATTGTATGAGTACTTACTTTGTCCGTTATACAGAAATACAAAAAGTCATCTTCAGCGATGTAGTGTAGTAGATATACTCCATGTGAGTACGTCATCTTGTTGTTACACGGCGGTAACTTTGATAGAACTTGTTCTGCAATCTCCGCGAAGTTACCATCGCAGGACGCAAAGTTCGACACTATGGTTTTGTCTGCAGCTACAGCACTAAATACTATAGGCATTTTGACAAAAAGCCGGTATCAACGTTTTCACTGAACTATATTTTTTACACTTTTAAACTTTATTATAATGACTCTTATAAAGAAATTAAAGACACTTTTGTTATTCTATCGGTGACCATATTTTCATTATTCACAATTAAAAAAATTCATACAAGCGTTGAATTCGTTTCACAACAGACACCGGCTTTAACCTCAACGCTTCTCAGCTTGCGAACCGCAACTGATAATACTGGCATACAATATACACTTCCACAGTCCGCCTCCGTATCATACAAATACCACGCGATCTAAAATTATTGGCGTGTCATTTTGTAGCTAAAAGCGCGTCTTCCACGCTAAAAATGTCGCCGCTTGTAGTTGATATATGTGAATTGGCACACAACTGCGCGGAAGACGCGGTCGCCGCGTGTCGCCTGTCTCATAAGACTTTATGTTAAAAAATCATTCGCCAGATTACGGCTGTAAGAATTGTTTATCGGTTCCTTCGTACGTGTACGTATTCGTTCTTTCGTAGATGGAAATACGTATTTTGTATAGTTCAAGATTTTTATGTTATACGGAAATTATTGGAAATCTGAAAAGTATTAGTAATAGGTTCCTTATCTATCTGAAGGTTTGCCGCAGCCAAATTATTAGAATAAGTAATCCTATCTTTACATAGTATATGCAAAGTATAATATACAAGGTTTTGTTTTGCATCCACGTCAAATTCAAGTAGGTAACTATGCTAATGATTCTCGTCCCGAATCAATAATAAAATGGGTAGGTATTTTTTTTTTTACGGAATTCGGAAGATTTGTAACACCCGTGTTTTAAACGCGGGCCGTCTGCTTCTCGCCCTATAACCGCGCTTCCACACATACAAACAATCTCAAACGTTTATTCGATAATTTCTTATTCCCTAAACCATGTTGTGGGGTTTATTCTGAAATACTGACCAACATAAACAACCAAAAATTTTTTTTCGTTTATTAATAATTAATTAGTTACCGTAATTTTAATTGATTATTTATGTCTTATGTAACAATCTCCTGAATTTTGACGAGGATGCAAAACAACACTTTGTATAAGCATAAACAAAGTCGCTTTCTGTCATCTTTTAAACTACGTAACAGATGTTGATACGGTCATTTGATTTCATCAATAGACAGCGTGATTCAAGAGGAAGGTTTAAACATATAATTTATCCCTGCAAATAATAATAATATAATAATTTCTTTATTCGAGTATCCATGACTCAAAAACTGTTAGTAAAACTTAAGACTATGTTAGTAAGCACTAATAAAATAAACAACATAATGGATCACCGCTGCGCCAACCCGTGAGAAATCGCACAACAGCGACCATCATAAACACAGTCTAGGCGACTTGCTATCATGCTTTGGATACTGTTGGTGCTGCCCCACACCCTGCGCACCAGGGAAGCGCACCTTTTACGCATTATCGTGTAAAAACAATCCACATGCGCATCTGCGAACATCCCCGACAAACTACAGTAGCGGGGCAGCCCCACCAGCATCCTAAAGGCGTTATTATACTGAACGCGGAGAGCACTGTATGATCTTCGCGTACATCTAGCCCACAGGCTGCACGTGTAAAAAGAAGTACAGTACGCTCGAAAGAGCGTGACTTTGACTGGAAGTGAGCATCGTGCAAACCTGCGAACCAACATGTTCGCTCTAACCGACAATGCCCTCCGCTCACGTTCAATGTCATCATCGTCTTTGAGGTCAGGGGTCAACACATGACCAAGGTATTTAAACTTTTGGACTCTCTGCAATGGTGTGCCATACGACAGTACAGGAGGCACTCTGTCAGGGCTTTTACCCCCAGCCTCAAAGACCATGACCACAGATTTTTTACAATTATACGCCAATCCATGTACTTTGGCGTACGCCTCACACTGGGCAACCAACTTCCTCATTCCACAGACTGACGCACTCAGCAGCACCATGTCGTCAGCATAACTGATATTATTGACACAGATACCGTCCACGTAGCATCTAACCCTGGTACTGCTGAGCTCGGCAATCAGCTCGTTTATATACAGGTTAAAGAGCGTAGGTGAGCTCAACCCACCCTGCCTCACCCCACATTCCAACCCGTATGGACGAGACAACGACCCAGCCCATCGTACAGCGTTGATCTGGTGTCCATACCAAAACTTATAAATATTTAGAAGTTCTGTGGGTAAATTAAGCTGTTCTAACTTACAAAACACATCGAAATTTCCACGCGAACTAAGTCGTGGGCAGCAGCTAGTCGCTTATAAAGAGTGGACAAAATCTAAGAAATATTTGTGCAGAACTTACTAGAAAGAAAGTCTTGCTTATTAAAAACCTAGAGACCCTAAACCAAACATTTTTGTTATTTACAGGAGCTGTTCGAACTGGTACTTCTAGAAGTGTTCCCTGAGCTCAAACGATACCAATAACTCTCTAGGTAAGACAAGCCATGACAATAGATATAATCAAAGTATAGGTATAATCTTACAGGGATCTTATCCAAAGGACATTTACCCGGTAAAATATACGGACAAAATACTCTTTAAGAGACATTCCTTTACGTTTAAATCGGACTTTACTATATTGGATACTTCAAAATGACTGCACATATCTTACTTTTAAACGTATATCACCATTTAAAATCTCGAAAGCCAGTTTTAAACTTTATGGATCTGACAAGTTTGCTCTCTACATTATATTTTTTATGTAACAACAATACTTGAATTATTAAAAAAAAAACACGGCCAAAACTGATGTAAAGAATATGTTCTATAAATAAACTTTTTTGGATGGTCTTACAGTAAATTAATTATTATCTTTTTATACTTCTGTAAGCAATGTTGTTACATAAAAAAAAAGCATTTTGACTTTTTGTAATAAATACTTCAATGCCACAAGGTTGTCGTTGGTCATTTAGAAGTAGATATCTGACGTATTATAATGGTACTATAAATTTAGTAGGTAGTAATAATGTATTGATCTCAAGTTTATGTTCATATACCTCGTTTAACATAAAGATAGCTTAACGATAATATTTTCCTCTTTATGTTTCGTATTATGCCTCTTACATGTAATAGATCTTCTGTTTTCTATTATTTATGTAATTTATTTAAACATTTAGCTTAAACATTTCCAGTGACCTACAGATACAAATATTAAGTTTTCACACGCCTAAAATGCGCTACGATTCAATTAATGTGAAATTATAGTATAGTTTACTTTTAAAATAAAAAAGCTTATTGCTAAAATAATAAATATAAATATATATAAAAAGTTTATATTTTTGTGAATGTTACGTTATTTATTAGTGTTGTGCCAAAGAATGCACATTTGATGCGTTATTATAAATTCATGCATCGAGCTATAAATATCTACTTAAATAAACTTATGTCGTTGTTCCAAATCCGTTAACTTTTTAAGAATTGTATGTACCTGAATTTTGGTCGCTGAATCTTGAGAACTCTGGTCCTCTTTGTGCTGTAAATGAACAAATTAGACACACAACAAAAAATCAAGAGTCCTCGTACAACCATGACATTTAGCAGAATATATTTGTATCAAAACATTCCTACCTTATTGCTATTCCACCAATTCGCACTAAGGGTTTAAACGTCTTTCATAATGCGCACAGCAAAGGAGTGGAACTCTTTGCCCGTGTCTGTGTTTCCGAACGCTTATAACCCTAATCTCTTCAAAGTTAGAGTGAACAGGCTTCTTCTGGCTAAGCTCTTACCATCCTCGACTTTGTCTCTGTCATGTCTGACCTAGACTAGAGTCAAGAGCACACACATCGCCAGTAAAAAAAAAATGTAGCTATCTTGTCATATTTTATCCATATTTTTACCGCCATATTATTTCTTATTTTAAAAGTTTCTATAGATCACTCTTCTAGTTATCTTCATATCCATAAAAGTTCCTTTCAGTTTGCATTCCAAATCATGTGAAACACTAGTGTTGCCTTATTGGTTTTTCTGTGTACCTTGCTACTCGTATATCGTTCATGCTATTGTTATACCGCATGGATCGCACTTTACAAACACCATTAAAATACTGTGCCTATGTTTAGTTCTCATAAATATGTATCTAAAAGATTGATGGTCTGAAACAAAGTTCTTATACATATATATCAATGTATTAAATAATGTTTGAACCATTATCAAATTGATGTAGATATCCTATCTCTAAAAACATTCTACAATCTAATTCCCATTTTTTTAAACAGTTATCATCTATAAAATGATTTATCACACTGTCAAACTCATCTCTAGTGACAATTTGTTGATTTGGTAATTAATTTCGATAAAACTGTCAATATACAAATATCAATTAGCAACTTAGTGAAGGCTCTTATTGCTTTAATAAATATGATTAGATTTGTCTGAAATTCTGGTCAGATCATCGATGTGTTCACTGTGCACTGAAATGCCGAAGAGTAATCATAAATCTTCCTCGTCTATTATTTGGAGACTTACATATATCGATCAGTTTTTAAATGAATAAATACCGTTGCCGTTGCTTTTATATTTCCCATAGTGCTAATTTCATAATGCAGTTGAGATGTGTAGTATATATTGAAAGTTATTAGAGTAGATATTGTACTGTTATAAATGGTTTTGTGCTTGCCTTCTAATGTGAAACGTATTGCACCAAGCATTTGTTACGATCGTACTATTAATGTACGTTTTCTACTGTTTATACGTTTCGTTATTAAAAGGAGGTGGTCTAATATTGTTGTATACCTACTTACGTAATATTTTCCTAAGAGAATGCGTACAAAAAAACAAATGCATAGAAATAGTGGTAAAATATAGAACGAATGCAATTTTTTTTTTTGCCTTTTTATTATGTTTTATACTTTGACTAGCTTAATAAATAAAATTGTCACCATGAAAGTATTTAAAAATTATGAGATTATATCGAATGACAAAAATATTTATAATAATTATGAATTTATTGATAAGTGAAAGGAGTAGATCTTGTTGATTTGTAAATATATATAGATATTTCATCACAAAATTCAAATTAATGTATCGAATACGTTACCAAAAATATTTTAAGGAAGGAAAAATTAAGAGATGTAGTAGATAAGTATTATGGCATAAATCTTAATAGTTTTAATAAACTGCTTCTTCAGTTTGCCAGCATGGAAAACTACGTGAAAACTGACATTCTCTAATATTATTTTTCGGGAAATTACTTACTACTTCATGTAAGGTAATAATATTATGTAAAACTTTCTATTTTTAATACCTTTTTATGTGGGGAATTTTGTTTTTCTGACGTCACTGTCTGAAAACGTCATTGTATTGCTAATGTCATACTGTTGCTAGCTTGTCACCTTTTGTGACCGACCGCCCCCCCCCCCCTACCTGCTGTGACGTCAGAGAAACAACTTTCCCGTGTACCCTGTGAACCTAATGTCTATATCTATTAAGTGTTATATTTCCTGTTGTTGACTAAGTGTAACGACGAGTATGTATGTAACTGTACGGTTAAATATGAAATAAACTAGTACATGTATTTTATATTTTGAATTTTTATTTATCATACTTACACATTTGTTATCACATTATGTTCTAATGTACGAGCGTTTTAGCATCAGGCTAGTACTCTTATAATATGCTATGTGTTGCAAGGGTTAATACTTTTTTTGACCGCGAAAAAGACAATACAGATATTATAAATGCGAAAGTTTGTGAGGATGGATGGATGTTTGCTACTTTTTCACGCAAAAACTACTGAATGGATTTGGATGAAATTTGGCACACGTATAGTTTATAACCTGGATTAACACATAGGATACTTTTTATCCCGATAGTACGTTCCCGTGGGACAATTATCGAACTCCACGCGGGCGACGCCGCGGGCATAAGCTAGTATATTATATGTAGTTCATGGCAAAGGTAAAGGGTTATGGTAAATGAAACACTAATATTATTGGGATAATTTCTATTCTTTAAGTCAGTACAATAATAAATTTGACAACAGTTTTAACACCTCTATAAAAGGAGGCTTCAAAGGTGTAAAAGCTGTTTAATTAATTAACTATTAATTTAATTATAATCATTCCCGAACCAATTATGTCTGTTAAAACATTGAAATTTTAAATTTTGGCACAATTCTTTTTATAAATTAAATAATACTTGACAAAATGTTTGTATTTGACCAGAAATCACTCTTCCGATTGTATTGGTGTCTTGTTGTCCGTATTATATTACAATGGTATTAAAATAAACGACAGGATATCGGAACGTAAAATAATCTATAATAATTATATATGTATATAATATTATACCCATCGCTGATTACCCACACTACAACTTTCAAAGCATCCGGTATCACAGCACTCACTATATTAGTTTCCCATCCCTTACACGCTATGTAACAAAACAATTTACATAAAATATATCTTAAAACTATTATGAACATTAGGTATGAAGAATCTGAAATAATTCTTTCAAGCCTCTTTAATTCGATCAAGAATTGGAATGGATATTTATCGTCTCCACCTAGACATAATTGGAAATGTATCAAATATTAAAAAAAAAAAACAACCGACGAAAAAGAGGATTGCAAGAGTCACAACGAGAGTTGCATTGTTGTACACATTATGCGTGGTTATCTAGTAAATTGGATCAGGCCGGATTGTTTTCAAACTCCTTTATATGCAGTTAGTACCCATAAGAAATATTAAACATACTATATGTTATTATTGTTTGATTAGTCTTGGACATTTTATAACAACACATAAAGACGTATACTTAATAAATAATTATATCAATATTTTATAAAAAATTAAAAATCTTTGTTACTTAAAAATGCTTTCGATTTGTAGTTATCATTTCAGAAAAGGAACTTTCGTTATACATATCATAGTTTTCAATGATTACAAAAACGATGTATTAAATTAAATTCGCCATTTAAATAGTTTTCCATATGTAGTCAGTTTCGGTGTTTTAAAAAGTAATTAATCAAAACGAATTAAAAAAAATTATTAAGATTTGTTATTTGTAAATTTTGCCGGATCTGTATCCGCTGACGTCCGTCCTAATTCTACCTTAGATTAAAACACCCTGTGAAACTTTAATACTTTTTTTCCAGTTCGTAGGTATGTCTCCTTTCTGTCAGATTATTATTAACGGAATAAAACATAAGTAGTTAGTACTAATCCGTGTAAATAGCGTGCCTTTTAATATTCGTTATTATCGATGTTAGATGATCAGAGAGTAAATTAAAAGCATTTAATCAATAATTAATTCTAATTAGGTACTAAATGAATTTCTCTGATATGAGACAAACATGAAACATGTGGGTGGCGTGCGCGCCCGTCAGCAGGCGTTCATTCAACATAAAAATCAGCTTATTTTATGTAACGTACAAAGTTTAAATAAACTATTATTTACAATATCATATCTGTCGGTCAACACAATTGGTAATTAAACCTAACTATTTACACTGATATTTTATTGTCACCATTATAAACCTGGTGAATTTACTCTATAATCGGACTGTATTCGAAAGTGATAAAAACTGGATTTATAAATATTATTTGAGTGTTCTTCTTTGATTATACCCCTATATTGATTTATAAATCTGGATGCACTGTGTCAAATACTACGCATTACGTTACATACCTATAGGTGACTAAACTGGCGAGCTTAAACGAGTCTGGGATACCATTTCACTGCATCATTCCCTCGCTATAAAGAAACTCTCGGTTGTGTCCTGTTACTTATAAACGTATGCTTTGGTGGACCTAAAAGTAAATTATAAATAATAACATACTATAGTGGACACTCTTTCTTAAGATATCGTTTATAAGCAACTCGGACATGCACATGATCCCAAACCTCGGTACATATAATTTTACCATATAACTAGATATAGGTAACTTTGTTCTATAGTATAAAAGTCACTATCGATCTTCCCCGTGAGCCGCAGGAAACGAGCGATAGTTGACTTGTACAAAAATAATAAATATTAATGGTTTTATTTCTTCCTCTCGCACTTCGGTATCATGCTGTGATTAGATCCTACCTGCGTTGTTGCAGCCCCTCACTCCTCAGTGAGGTGAGTTCTGCCGAGGGCGGTAGCGAGCTGGCAGCATGCTATCGCAGTTCTCGCACTTAACATTCACCCTTTGGGTGGTGTTCAGCGATACATTACCTAGGGAACTTCCCTATTAACTTATTACAAGTAGATACATCTATTTACACGTGACAAGAAATCGTCCAGACTTGCTATGCATCTAAACACTTGCCTATCCCTATCAACTATAACAATAATCATATTTTATATAAATATTGTAGATAACTTCATATTTTAGAACATTCAAGGATCGTGAGTGATCCGTCGGATAAATAAATCGAACGTCCGCAATGTAGTTGACATGGGATATTGTTACTGTACACGTTTACTGTCTAGTACCTATCATCTAATCTAGGTATAGATACGTATTATAATCATTAAAAATAGATCAGCTTCCAATGTAGTAGTTGCCCTACTTAGTGATTTAATATTACCTAGATAACTAGGTAAGTACCAAGTTCCATTCATATTAGGCTGAATTGACAAATATGTGCATATGAATCATGAATGTAAAATCAAAACTTTGATTTTAATTGTCGTTTTGATCGTCTTGATTGTTCGTAAAGTTAATATTCCTAACTTAAGTAGATCAATAATGTCGTAGTCTTAGAATAATCGTCTGTGTATTTGCATATATTATTACCCGCTTTGGGTCACAATAATCTCAGTATTACTTTTGATCTTCGTTTAAGTTATTTTGTTTAATAAGCACATGAAGCAACAAGTCTCAATACCATCAGTTTGGCATCAGATGGACATATTCGAGTGTTAGACTCTTATAACCGGCCGGTAGCCACAGTAGGATTGACGGATTATTATTATTTATATTTATTTATTAAACAATTTTAAAACAAACTTTTATTTCAAAACTAAGCCCCACAAAACCGTTTTCACAGTTTGTCTGTGGGAACGGAACGATGATATATTATGATGGAGTATATTTCATTCGTGGTTGGAACCACGTAATCCAATCGACGAACCTGATGGCACAAATTGATGGTATGTGGATATTGACGCACCTAACTTTATATGTCTAATTTCGTACTTACTTAGAAACGGAAGCACGCGGTTAGACGTTACTTTAATTTATAGTGACGATATACCTAGAATGTTTCGTAGCGTCATTTTCTAAGCCTACGCTTCGAAAATCGACTTGCGTCGACATCGCACAATCCGGAACGCGCGATTAGAAAACGACTGTTAAGTAGCATGCTTATAGTAATCGATAGATGTTAGTACCGCGGCTCCGTGTAAAGTTGAACAATCGCAGATGATATCATCTTTATTAGTTAGTCGTGTCCGCTAGTGTAGTCGCTTGGTGTCCGGTCTAAGCGTACGAGTGCAGCGTGACGGGCTCGAAGTCGTCGTGCGTGGCGGGGCGCGTGACGGGGCGCGGCGGCGGCGGCGGCGGCGGCAGCAGCGACGTGCCCTCCGGGATGTACACGTTGGTCACGCGCTCCTGGAAACACTTCTGGGTTAACATCAAGACTCTAGAAAATTCGAGCATATCGCGCGTCGCGATACGGTAGCAAAGATTGATGACATTGGATAACGACCATAGATCCTTTAGCAATCATTACACTGTCATCAAGTCGTATGGTTGTTTTCAAACGACATCTTGAGGGAAAATCGCTGAAACGACCCCAAAAGGTTGAGGCAATGCGGAAGGCCCGATCCACCGGTCAAAAAGAAAACTGAACTGACTGAAATCTTAGTTAACTTGGTCCCTCATGTTACCTGGTTCTTGTCGTACTTGAAGATGCCTTGGAACCGGTTGGTGCGGCGCTCGATGGGCTCGGCGCTGCCGCCGCTGGCGCCGGTGTTGCAGCTGTAGTTGGGGTTGTGGAACGATATGTGTCCGCCAGAGTCGCGGTAGTTCTCCTTCATATCACCGTCGCGGTCTCGGCTCATTTTCACTACAAAATAGAGTTAGTGTGAGCACGTTATCTTGCACTACAGAGTACTAGTCTTGTAGAGTCAAAATACTGATGAAATATTTAGTCAATCCAAAAGTCAACGTCGTTTGGCCCCGTCTATTATTATATATCCAAAGTTAAGGTCAAACGGATATGGATAAGTTGCGGATCGGCAGCAGACAGTGACTCCGATAGATAATTCTGTACCGTATCTGGCAGTGAGGACAGGAGCCACATCGGTCCAACATACCAACGATGTATTTAACGGTGAAGTTTTCAACAAGTTTTATTTTTCGGGCAGATATTCAACTTACCGCAAACAAAAGCAATGACAACAATGCCGAGGATGATGAAACACATGATCGCGATCATGATAATGATGGCGCCAGTACTGGTGTCCGGTACTGCGGTGGGTGGTGGAGGTAGACCGTTGTCGTCTTCTATGTCCGTGTAGTCGTAGAACGAGGGGTAGTGTGCCGGCATTTTGTTGTCTATGCGGATCTTGGGCACTAGACAAGGACATAGGAAGAGTTAGAATTTGTGTTCTAAAAATAATGAGCACAGTGAGCCTGTAACACAACCACACAGATCTCCTCTCATTGGGAGGAAAAGAGCCATTCTACACCAGTGCGGGTACAAGGTATCGAAATTTTGGGTTTGGGAAATCTGCGTCTAATCCTGACATAATCCAAATCTTTCCAATTTCTGCTAAGAAACAAATAACCACGATGCTTACCAGTTGAACAAGGGATTGGTTCAGGGCTGTCTGGGCAAGCGCATATGTAGTCATGTTCTCTAAAGAAGCACAGATGAGAACAGCCTCCATTATCCTCCTTGCAAGGGTTCCAACCGTGCTGCTTTTCAGACGACACTGCTTTTATCTCCATGGTCATCTCCAGATCAGTCCTTAATGCCGTCACATTTTTCCCAGTTTTCTTGTCCGCTCTCATCACAGCCTTCTTGTACCAATCCGTCCAGTAGATGTAATCGTTGAACTGGAATAAAAATTCAAATCAAATCAAAATCATTTATTTCAAGTAAGCCAATTACAGGCACTTTTGAATAGTCAAACAACAATAAAAATGAAGCTACAGTCCCAGTCACAAGCCATAATAACTGTGAAAGTACTGTAGTTACTAATTCTACTTAAGATCCGGCAAAATGGAAGTCGAAAGGACCAAATCTCGACCAGGCTGACGTATAATTCATTTATCCTTAGTTATCCCAGTTAGAAGTATTTTGATGGTGATCTGAGAATGGAAGGGTAAAAAAAGGTATCGGTAGGTCTTGGTTTTCATAAAAAGCTTTGCTGACTTTGTTGTAGAGTCACGGTCCATTGACGGCTTAATTTTAGTCTTAATATTATATTGTGGGTAAGAGCAAAACTCTACCTGAGTCATCCCGAAAGGATTCTTAGCTTCTGGTATAAGCTGAACTCGATGCTGCCCATTCAAGTCGGAAGTATCGATCCTATGCCTCAAAGCATCGGTCCAGTACAGCCTCCTGTCTTTGTAGTCGATGGTTATTCCGTTGGGGAAGCCGACGTCTTGGATCACGATGACTTGCCGTTGACTGCCGTCTAGGAAAGCACGCTCAATGCATGGAGTTTGACCCCAATCGCTCCAGTAAAGAAACCTAAAACAACAAAATGTGACATACTTGCTAGTGTTTGGAATAAGAATTTGACTTCAGGAGTAAGTTATTGTTTCTTTTATTTTATGGTTACATACCCTTTAGCTGGGAACAATGCTAGTGCCCTGGGTTCACTTAGATTGCTGAGCAAAGTTTTCCTAGAAGATCCATCTAATCGAGCAACTTCTATGACCTGAAATAAAAAATATTATATATTTGCTGTTCTTTATAATAATTTTAAGTATCCTCGCTATTTTGTCTTAAGTCTTACCTTGTATTCGTTGTCAGTCCAGTAAATGTTGTTCGCGATCCAATCGACTCCCAAACCGTTAGGGATGCCCATATTGCCTTTGATGACATCCTTCGTATCACTCATGTTCATCATGTTAATTGACCTGTAAATGAATAAGATCTATGTAATTTTTGAACCGTAGCGTATCAAAGCTTCTTGCTAGGTTATTTTGAGTGTAGCTAAAACGTACTTGAATACAAACACCCTTCATACCTGATAACATCCATATCGACATCCGTATAGAACAACAGCTTGCGTTCCCAATGGAAGTCCACAGCCACGGCATTTTGAACCTTGATGGGAAAGGCGACGTCCCATTGTTCCGGAGTATCAAACGAGATGAGGGCAATGCTGGTCTTTGTAGCGAAGAATAGGAAGCTTTCGGGGTATTTCCTGCAAGTCTTGGGGTTTGGATCGCTGGTATTGAAGAGCAAGCCAGTGGGGCAAGTACACGAGTAGCCTTGAGGTGATCGAAGGCATAAGTGAGAGCATCCACCGTTGTTAGTGCCGCACGCGTTTTCCAGTTCCCTTTCACTCTGTGAAAAGAAACGCAAGTATTAAACTAACTCATCCTGCTTTTTCACTGGAGAATGCCACTGGAAATAACTAGATTGAGAGTCTACCTGAACGGCGCGGATGTCCATAAGCCCTTCTAAGTTCTTCCTGATAATGATAGAATTCTTGCCATTGACCTTGTCAGCCCTATGCAAAGCCTGAGTCCTCCAATCAGTCCAGTAAACGTGTTGTCCCACAATAACAATACCGTAAGGATATGGAACATTGCTGAGAATAGTTTTACGATCGTGGCCATTGAAGTCTGAACTTTCTATGGATAGAACTTTAGCATCATTCCAGTAGAGACGACCCTCGATTTTGTCGATAGCAAGACCGTTTGGCCATTTGATGTTGTTTTCAACGATGACCCGCCTGAAAATAAAACCAGAATTAGATCATTCTTCATTCTAGACAAGCTGTAGTGTTTTTAACGTACTGAATATTACCTGTTCTTTCCGTCCATATCGGCTCGTTCGATTTTGGCAGATGTTCCCCAATCTGACCAGAACATGTATCCATACTCATAGTGCAGTGCAATGGCTCGAGGTGAATCTGCAAGTATACAAATTGTTTGTGACAAAAACTCGAGAGCCATAATATTTGTGGTTACATAATCTGAATACGCAATAGTGTAAAACAATATTCAATTATGTTTCTGCTCACCTAAGCCGGTCCATACAAGAACTTTTCTGTTGGTGCCATCAAGTTCAGCTACTTCAACACTATTCCTTCCACCATCTGTCCAATAAATCTGCAAACAATTTCTCATGATAAAGTATGCAACAAAACACAAAAAAATGACCCTTAAACCCTACCATCCCAAGGAAAAAGAAACTGATCAACGAACCTTACGACCAGTAGAATCAATCACAATACCGTCAACGGTATGTAAACCTTTTCCGATGATGGTCTCAATTTCCTTGCCACTCCTGTTAGCTCTTTGAATCTTCCTCTCACCAGTATCCGTCCAGTAGATGAGACCTACAATGTGTGTATTTGTTAGTAGATTCTAATTCTTAAGACTAAATATAATTCCAGTCTTCTTGTCTAGAATTTTTAGTTCAGTTGGAAGTGATTCAATGTCTAAAGCCTTCTGAACTGCAATGTGTCTACCAGACTAGTTAATAACAAAATCCTGAATGCTATTTCAGTGGCGTGTAGGTGTTTGCAACTTACTTGTCTTATGATCTACATCAACCCCGAAAGCGTTCTTGAGTATGGGCAGCGGCAGCGGCACGTCAATTAGATAGGGTACATCTAGGGACACTACTCGGATATCCACGCGGTGTGCGAATATCAAGTAGTTCACGGGACCACTGGCGCATGTTTTACCGTCCTTCTGTGAATGGTCAACATGAGAAAATAATATTTAAAAAGAGTAATAAGAGATCTAGAGACCGCTGTATTCAAGCACCACATTTTGAATTGTATCGTGTGCCAGACCGTTTAATTCTAGCAGTTTACCGTTATTAAAGATTTTAAGTTGAAGTTAGATAATAACTTCAGTATGAGTACTTACGCCAATCTTGATTCCAATAGGACAAGCACACGATTTCCCCATAGGTTTCAATAAGCACAGATGTGAGCATCCACCGTTATTCTTGCCGCATCTATTTAGACAACAGATTTTATTAGATCACGGGAAGCAATCTGTGCACACAAAAAGCTTACTGCCTACTTATAAATTTTCGATATGGACCTAACCTAACTGCATCGAATGATTGACGATTCTGCATCTAATCTGACTTATGAAATTTATTCATGGTTTCGAGGACAAAGACCAAAACTATATTAGATTTATGTATTACAATGTCAATAGTCCTTACCGATTGACTCCTGACACTCGTTCCTTGTGGAACACCCTCACATCCATGAGGCCAGCCACGCCCGCCCCGAGCGTCCTTCGGTTTTTGCCAGTGTACTTATTGGCTGCCTGGATAGACTGTGTGTCCCAGTCGGTCCAGAATACTTCATCACCGAAAAGATCGAGGCCGAATGGGTGGGGGAGGTGTTGGCCTAAAGAAAAGGTTTTGTGTTTTTATTTTGTGGTTTTACCAGAAATAACTTGGCCAGCAAGTTTTTTTTAAACTAGATTTCAATTGACTAACTTTCGGGTTTCTGTAGGGTTATTCATAAGATAGACCTATTTCGAATAGATATGGGGAAAACCTTTTACATCGCACCCTTTGCTTATTTCAAATAACCAGGATATGGAAATTGTGCTTCTATTAAGAGCGTTTATACCTTACCGCTTTTCATATATACAAACTTTCAAGTCGTTATTTTCCGAAATGACTAAACCGATTTAAATGAAACTTTATACGCATAAGCAGGATACATAGGTCTAGAGGTAAAGTTACTAAAAAATATTTCCAAAATGTGTTTTAAAAAAAGAGAATTGGAATTTTCTGTTTCTATAGAAAATTTATAATCGGTCTAATTTAACTGTGACTCTATTTTTCGAAAATGTTTTTTAGTAACTTTTTAGATCTGTGTATCCTGCTTATGTGTACGAAGTTTCATTAAAATCAGTTCGTCATTTCGAAAAATAAGGACTTGAAAGTTTGTATGAAATGTAAGGTGTAAACGCTCTTAAATAAATTGTGTCTTTTAGTATGATATTTTTACTTACCAATGAGAACAGTCCGCCCTGTGCCGTCCAGGTTGGCATACTCAATCGTTTGATTCCCTCCATCGGTCCAGTAGATACGACTGTTCTTAAGGTCTAGTGCCAGTCCGTTAGGCCAGGTCATGTTGCCGACTATGAGACGTCGTCGGTTCCCGCCGTCCATATCCGCGCGTTCGATGCAAGGGGAGGTGCCCCAATCAGACCAGTACATTACACCACCTAAAAAATGATGGGTACCCGTCAATCCAATAACCTACTCATTCATAGTATTGTATTTGTAATAGCTTTGTGGTTTCTTTTTTCATGCGTTGCGTGCTTGTAAAGAAGTCCAAAGACGGGGTGGCCCCCCCGACGTCCGGGGCGTCTCCCGCGGCGGCTGGGACGTGAGGTTCTCTCCCTCTCACGTTCCGCCGCCTCCTTCGCCTTTTTGACGGATTATTATTACTACGGTCATCTTGGCGTAAAAAAAGGTTTTTATTATCTTTATGCATTTAGGCGGTTAATCTTACTGATGATGTCCTTAACGCAAGGATGTGTTTTTGTATTACTAACCTTTAGGGTCTACAACGATGTCCCTTGGCTTGTCAATATTGTCCCATGCTAGCAAGGTCCTCATGCTGCCATCGACATTAGCCACTTCAATCCTGTTGGTACCAGCATCAGTCCAATACAGCTTGTCAGTCAACCAATCGTATGCTAAACCAGCTGGCCATACTGAAAGGTTTGTTTTATTATTACCCAAGTTTTCTTGTAGCTCGAGGCTAAACTATCGTTTAGCCTAGCCTTTTACCAACTATGTTGGGGCCGGCTTCCAGTCTAAACGGATGCAACTAAATACCATTTTTTTACATGAAGGCATTGCCTATCTGACCAATTAGTATTGGGTAATAAGATACCCCTTGGTAAGACTGTGTGCCAACCTGCGGGCCACAGACTGACTGACGCTAAACTACACTTGTTAAGCGTAATTTTGCATGAACTTTTCGTACACGTCCTTAAATTATTTCAGCTGTTCTGTAAAACTAGAATTTATATTTTTAATTTCAAACTTACTCAGATTAGATCCCACGATGACACGTTGCTGTGATCCGTTCAAATACGCATGGTTGATGGTGTCCTTGTCGACGTCAGTCCAAAATATGGAGTTAGTGTTGTGATCCCAGTCCAAAGCCACGGCTGACTTTATCGTCTCTACTGGAATCACCTGAATATGACCAGGAATATTAGTATCGGATATTTGCTTAGGAATTATTCAAGTTATAGGCAGTGCGTATAAGGTAAGGGCGTGGTATGGTCAGCAACGAAAATCGCTATACCCATCCAAAATTATAAGACGTCTTAGTTTAAGAACGATCCATATTAACCGACTGGAGTAAAAGACATAACAATATTTTCATCAATGGTTACACAAATTCGCAAAACAATATTAGATCAGATCACACTGATCAGCACAAAACTTGGTGTAATATTGATAAGTGTTAACCGACTTCTGATGCCGACTGTACCACGAAGCTAACAGATGACACTGACTGACTCATGGTATGTTTGTCAACACCAAGCAACACTTCAATTGCAGGTACGCTGTCAAAATTGTATAGCGTCCTTACAATCACCAAAAAACTTTTCTGTTTGGATTGTCACGCCTCGAAAGTCTTCTTCTTTATCGTGTGGTTAGTACTTGGTGAGTATTAACCTGGTGTCAAAGTTTATAATATGCTGCCCATGGGTCTCTGACTTGGCTTTACATGCCGTCAAGAAATAACTCTTAGGGAAGCTGGTTTCCTCACCATTTTTTCCTTCACCGAAGCAAGTGATAATTATACAATACGCGCATGAAACGCCTCGAAAGTAACATAAGCTTACCAAATTCACTACTTATTTTGCCAATAACTATATTTTAAACAAATAATATATAGTTGAAGGCTTTTCACTCACCATGTCCAGAGAATCAGTTTGTTTTCTAGGATTTAGTTGTTTCAATCTGATGTCCTTCTTGCGAGCGTAAAGTAGTAGCTTTTCTGGCGTTTGTTCGCAAGTACGGCTATAATGAAAGATTATGATTAAGATATCTTTTTCGGAGTCTTTGTAGATTTAACTTTGAAGATGGCTTGGTAACTAAGATTTTATAATTTATTGCTCATTCTAAAAGCCACTGGAATAATTACTACGCGTATAAGTAAACCATTAGGGAAGCCTGCTTATACAAGGTGTTGTTTTGCATCCTCGTCAAAATTCAAGAGGATGTCACAAAAGACCTAAATAATCAATTAAAATTACGATACCTAGTTAATTTTTAATAAACGCTGATTTTTGGGTTTTTAAGTTTGTCAGTATTTAAGCATAACCCCCTTAACGTGGTTTAGGGAATAAGAAATGATCGAATAAACGTTTGAAATTGTTTGTATGTATGAAAACAAGGTTATAGGGCGAGAATCGGACGGGCCGCGTATAAAAAACGGGTGGTTCGCACTTACCGATTTTCGTAAAATAAGAAAAAAATAAAAATTACTTACATATTTTATTATTGATTCGGGACGAGAATCAGTAGCATAGTCACCTCCTTGAATTTGACGAGAATGCAAAACAACACCTTGTATAGATTCAAATATTCGACATAAACATGCTACATACCTATCAGAGTTTAGATTGAATCCAACGGGGCATCGACAAGAGTGGTCATTGCTGTTCGGAAGACAGAGATGAGAACATCCTCCATTGTTGGTACCGCACCGGTTCTTGTAGGATTGTATTTGCCTCAGTGGGTGGTAGCTGTAGACAAGAATTTTAAGTAATAACTTGATGTATGAACACCATCAAGTGTGCTGGAGACATCCCAAAATCGAACGAGTCAAGTCACACATAACTTAAAGTTACAAACATAATAGAATCCAAAGCGTTCCAGGAGTCTTAAGCCGGGAATGGTCAACTTCGTCAGTCCTACTTATATGTATATGGTGAATGCTACTGCAAAAGATCTCACAAAACTTTAACAATGGTAAGAAGTAGTACAGTTTAACAATCCGATCCCAATCCATGACAATTACATACCTATGAATATCCATAGGAACATTTAACCCTGCATGGACAGTCTGTATTCCCATCCCGGTGTTCTTGTTGACAGTAGAAATGCTCTTGGTGTGCCAATCCGTCCAGTAGATAGCGTCTTCGAATAATGTCAGCGCAAATGGGTGAGGGAGGCCTTTGTTGGTCACCTGGACATTACAAGGGTTTTAAGGAAATGCGGAGAATATATATATAGAACAGGAGCCATTTGCGAGGTATCATATGATAATTATTTTGTACATCATGCGATACCAACTGGAAATGAGTTTCAGCCTTAGTTTTTCGCACAATACCGAGATTTTGCGACTGTTTCGGAACTTGTAAGTACGTACCTTCTTCCGATCTCTTCCATCGAAGGATGACTTCTCAATGACGTGATGTTTCGCATCAGCCCAGTAAATTTTGGATTCCGTATAGTCGATGGTTAGTCCGTTAGGCCAGAAAATCTTATCCACTATGATGCTCTTTCTTCTGCTGCCATCCATATCTGCTCGTTCTATCTTGGGGTTAGGGCCTAAAAATGATTGCATAGAAGAATATTGATATCCTTAACAGAATATGTTACCTAATATCTGAACTCATGTATATTAAATCCTAGTCTTACCCCAATCAGTCCAGAACACCAAAGCATCTCCAGGATGCACTGCTATAGCCCGAGGTTTGTCCAGATCGTTGGCAGCTATCACCGCTCTCTGATTTCCTTCGAGCGTTGTTACTTCTACTCTTCGAGTACCAGAATCCGTCCAAAATAGTAAATCATGTATCCAATCCACTGCTACTCCACTTGGTGTTTCTAATCCCCACCTTATTACATCTGTGAAGAGAACAAGCTGTCAGAACAGTGATGTAGGTTGACTGCAAAATCTAAAAAATGTAGAACACTCATTCAATAAATACGTTACCGGACACTGACACATAATGTACTCAAGTTCAGCCATTGTCCGCAAGCAGTCCGAAATTCGCGCTTCAGTAGTCTGATCCTTAAAAAGGGTTGATTTCTTTATTCTCCTAAAATCCGTTTACTCACCTGTCAAATTGTTGTTGTTCATTTGAGCTACTCTGATGACTCTGAGATTATTTTCAGTCCAGAAGACAAGCTGTTTCTCATAGTGGTAATCCAAGGCGACAGCATTATGAAGCCCTTTCACTACTGGCATGTAGTTGTCTCCAGTTAGCCAAACCTGTATCAAAGATATTATTACACTGTCACCATATAATAGAATTTTCAACTCCTGCAAGCCATGCGGGACGCCGACGGGCGCACCTATTTCCATCCGCACAAGCCACGGGGTCAAAGCTACATATAACAACCAGCCCAGAGTCGCCCGTATGGTTTGACCTGCCGAACTTATTCAGCGCAGCATAAAGATAGCATGTCGTACTCGAAAAGTTACGACCCGCCAGCGGACCGCATGGCAGTGATATTGTATTTTAATTGTTACCTAGTATACATTTGCCAAGTTGCCAATACTTTTTTGTCTTTCATCCTTACCTGTCGAATGCCAACGCGGTTTGAGAACAGCAATGTAGGTGATTCTCCGGTAGGCTTGCAAGATCTACCATCGGGCCTCAGAACGTATCCAGTCATGCAACCGCACTTGAAACTTCCAACCGTGTTCGAACAAGTTTGAGAACACACTGGGTCTTGTTCGTACATGCATTCGTCGATGTCGCGGCAACTGTGAAGAAAAACATAAATAAAAAATGGTGTCATCGTCTGCCTAGCCTTTTCCTATTTATGTTGGGGTCGGCTTCCAGTCTAACTGGACGCAGCTGAATTCCAGTATTTTACATGGAGCTACTGCCTGGCTGACCTCCACAACCCAGTTAGTACTGGGTAATACGATACCCCTTGGTAAAACTGGTTGTCAGACTTTTGGGCCAGACTTCCTGTAACGACTTTCTAAGAAGATCTACATATGACAGCCGGGCTAACTGCTGAACGTGCTTTCCGACGCACGGAGGAAACTCAGTATATAATAGGCGTTCCACCGCCCACGGATCAACCTAGGCAAGCGCGGTTTAACCTAAATATCGGCCCGAGTGGATGTTATTATTTAGCCCCGAGCTCTTTATCTTAATAAAATTATGTAGAAGTTAATAATTAGGTGGGATGCTTCTAAGGGTGTCCCTGGCAACCATATATTGCAAACTGTGTATTTCTAACTAAACATACGTGTGATTATTGAAGTCCAGTAAGAATCCCAAAGGACAGGTGCAAGCCTGATGCCCCTCGTACGTCGTAATACACATTTCAGGGTCACATTTGTCTTCAAAGGTGCACTTCCTCTTGACTGGGCATTTGTCTTCATCATCTCCTTCAGGGCAGTCCTTCATGCCGTCACATACGTGCTTCCTGTTCACACAGTTCCTGAAAGCGTTGCTGATGAGGTGGTCTTGGGTTTTGCAAGTGTACTGATCTTCTTCGCAATGTACTTCGCAGTTCATTTCGTCTTCACCGTTTGTGCAGTCTCGGACCGCATCGCAAAGCCAGGTTTTCTATACAAAAGAAACTAATTAAATACTGACATATACACAATAATTTGCTTTGGCGTCTTGCCTCGTTGATCAAGTAGTTTGCGCAGGCACCTAAAGGTTAATGGAGATATTAACCTTTATGTGATTGTTTTCCAGAGAGGTCATGTTGCAAACACTGCAATTCAAATCAGAGGGACAGTCTAAATGCGTTCCTCTTTGATGCTACCATATTTATGACATAGTACTATTACGTAACTCCAAAATATAATACATTCATACAAACACCATTCCCTACCAGTAGAGCTTGAATTTATTTATTTATTTAAACCATATGTATAATTGTAGTTGTGGTACAGACAGCCTCAGTATGTGCTAACCCGTCAAATTTTGAAATGTTACAATGCTACAACATTGAGTCGAATAATCTAAAGAATGCTTTCAAAAAGAACTTGATTTTTCCACCCTGAATTGAACCATATCGGTTCACCGAGCTGCGTCTTACGAACACGGCGGTTACGAATGCGGTTTAGTAAATTAGCCAGCGAGCCCTTGAAAATTGTGATGAAATTGGTAATTAGTATCGTCCGAATTACTTTATCTTTAGGTCTCTGTCTAATCGATAGATGTTAAAATTGTTTTCTTTATAAAATTAATCCTAAATAGGTACCTCGAGTTATAACGTTAGCTTAGTCAATCCAAAATATTATTCCTATTTTATGGTTTGCGTAATTAGGATATCACTTGTCTAAGGACCCGTTCTTGTCAACACAAATTGTAAAATATGATATAGGTAAATCTTTATTTCTTTATTTTACTATTTATGTACACACAGTAGAGAACACAGGAAAAAACATAAAACATTTGAGTAGTAAAATAAATTATATATCTTTGTAGTGAAATAAGATCAAAGTTTGTTTTTTAAACACCCTTGTGTAAATATTAAGCGCATTATAGTCGTTATACCCAATAATAGAAGTACCTATTATCGTTTTAAACATCAATATCAAAAACAGAGTTTAAACGAAAAAAACAAACTTAAATTTATTTGTTTACTAAACAATAAATTAATTATACCAAAATGTTTTTGCAAATTACAAAAACCAACTAGGCCCAAGACTGATTGGAACGCACATGTCTTTTGGGGGGGGGGGGGTAAGAACTTAATGGAGCTGTGTGACATGGGCGGACTTCACTGTACAAATAATTATTGTTGTTTCGCCAAAAGACTCGACCAACATCTGAGGATGCTCTCGCTTGGCAGCTGGATCAAGGGCTTGATTCAGAAAGCAGTACTTTTCGACACTTCGCGTATTGTGGAGGTTCCTCTCTCAAGAGCCCTGACCACCGGTAGCTCGGACCCTGTTCCCGATATCAGTGGGCTACTATTTTTTTTATATGTTTAGAAATAAATAAAGGAAATAATAATTGTCGTCTAAGTATGAATTGTGTATATAGGTATACAAGTCTGCTCTTATCCTTTCGGGGAATGCAGTTGTTATGTTACGTTTATATGTGTTACAATCTTACCAGAATGCATCGTCGGTCCGCACAAGTAAACTCATCGTCAGTACAGTTTCGCATGGAGTTCGGTTCACAGTTGAGCTCGTCTCCGCTATCAGCGCAATCTCGTTCAGTGTCACAGCGCCAACGATCAGGAATGCATTTGCCGTCGCTGCATCTGTTTGCCAAGATAATCTTTTAATTAATAACTAGATATCTAAATATCTTACATTGAAGCCCCAATGAGTGCGGAATCTGTAAGTCGTATTATGCTTTTTTTTTTTTCAAAGAAAGTGTGTGTGTATTATTACTTATTAGGTACACCTCTGCCTGGGGACCAGCGGAAGCCCATTGGTGGCAGCCCCGACTTACGAGCAGTAAGCCGTGGGTTCGAACTCAGGTAGGTGCATTACTTGTGTAATTTATTTCATCACCGCTGCTCTCAAAAACGGTGAAGGAAAACATCGTGAGGAAACCGGCATGTCCTAGAACTAAAAATTCAAAGATATTTGACATCTACCAACCCGCATTATGCCCGCGTGGTGGATTACAGCCCACTCTCTCTGATAGAAAGGAGGCCTGTGTCCCAACAGTGCGAAAATTATAGGCTGATGATGATGATGATGTTGACACCTCTGCCTAACCCTTCGGGGATAATAGGCGTGATATTATGTTTATGATAAAGTGTGGGGTACATATCTGAACGTCGAAAATTAAAATACCTACGGGTAAAATGACAATTTTTAAAACACTTAACCTGCTTGCGTGTATGTCTAGCAGGATGGCGTTTTCTAATTTCTACATACTCCCATGAGAAAAAGGCGTGCGTTAATACGAGTATGTAGTTGTGTCAAACGCACCTAAATTCTCCAGCATTGCAGCTCCCCGGCAGCATAGGACACGTGTCTTCATCAGTCCAGTCCCCACAGTCGTTGTCACCGTCACATTGGAAGTCCTTGCGGATGCAGCGCTTGTTGTCGCATTGGAACTCGTTCTCGCCACACCGGATTAAATCCACGGCTGAAAAAAGAAATTTATTAAAAAACAAGTAATTTATAAAAAGAAATGATAATATTTTGTTACTTAATCGAGTGTGTACACTAAAGTTTTTTATGCATAGTTACCAAACGATGTCATGAATGTATACAAATATAAAAGAATATGTAACAATAAAATAGGTAGTTGATCATTTCTGTATCTACAATTAACAAGTTTGTGAATAAAGACCATAACATTCTGAATGTATTCGTTACAAGACACAGTTTCACCTCTAAACTAGGTTTTAAATTACGGATCTGTATTATGCATTCTGATATAACTCTTGTTCTTCTATCTGATATATAAAAAGTACCTTATAGTCTGTTTGTTCGTATATTATGCTATACATTGCTTGTATTTGCGCGGGCGGAAACTGGTACTTAAGTAAGTAATAATAAGAAGGACATAATAATAAGACAAAGGGTAATTAGATAAATTTAAAGTGTATACTCACGACAATCAGCCTCATCAGAGCTATCAGGGCAGTCAGCTTCCTTGTCGCAGCGCCAGTGCTTCGATATGCATTCTCCGATCGCGCACATAAACTGATGCTCCCGGCATCTGCGCAGAACAAGAGCTGTACAGTACCACTGAATACTATGTTGAAGTATGATGACAAACAGCTGGTTTTTGCCAATACGAAACCACATCGGAAAATATATTACTTAAAGACAGGGCGTTAAATGGGCAAAAATCATCATTATCACGAGACATCCACGTCTTCTCATTTGTAGACATACAAGGTGTTGTTTTGCATACTCGTCAAATTTCAGGAGGAGGTCACAAAAGACCTAAATAATCAATTAAAATTACGGTACTTAGTTTATCATTAATAAACGCTGAATTGTTTGGTTGTTTCAGTTTGTCAATATTTTAGAATAACCCCCTTAACGTGGTTTAGGGAATAAGAAATTATCAAATAAACGTTTGAGATTGTTTGTATGTGTGTAAGCGAGGTTACAGGGCGCGAACCAGACGGTCCGCGTTTAAAACACGGGTGGTCCACTTACCGATTTCCGTAAAAAAGAAAAAAAAGAAAAATTATCATTTTATTATTGATTTGGGACGACAATCAGTAGCATAGTTACCTCCTTGAATTTGACGTGGATGCAAAACAACACCTTGTATTTGTACGCGACATAATAATGATGGATGGACTGTGTGAAGGATGATATGGCAAGAAAGAAGGTGCCTGATGAGATGACAAGTTATAGAGTGAGTATGGAAGAAGAAGACATGCTGCGCCGACCCCAAGTAAATTGGGATAAGGGCAGGATAATGATGATTTGTAAGAGACACAATCATTATAATATTCCAATAGTATGTAATCCTAATAGCTCGTGGTTAAATAATAACAGCCGCCTGGGTCCATATTTAAGGTTAAGCCGTGCTTGCCGAGGTTGGTCCGTGGATGGGTGACCATAATTACATACCAAGTTTCCTCCGTGCCTAGGAAAGCACGTTAAGCCGTGGTCCCGGCTGTCATTTGTAGATCTTTGACAGTCGTTGCCTGAAAGTCTGACATCCAGTCTTACCAAGGGGTATCGTATTACCCAGTTACTGGGTTGTGGAGGTCAGATAGGCAGTCGCTTCACGTAAAATACTGGTATTCAGCTGCATCCGGTTAGACTGGGAGCCGACCCCAAGATAGTTTGGGAAAAAGCTCGGCAGATGATGAGTATGTAATCCTCATTTTCGCAGCAGCATCGATCATTCAGTTTCCTAGGCTCGTAGTCGGAGCATTTCGCATTCTGTCGTAGCAATCGTAATCGTATCGTAGCATGCCTAGTGGTACCGTAGCAATTGTAGTCGTTTCGTAGCGTTTCATATTCGTAGCATCCGTAGCTAATTAGACCAACGAATATATCGAATTTACGGGAAGCGATAAATGATTGCTCAACCCTTGATATTGTGCCTTTTTCCTCAAGCACAAATCCGTCTCTAGATATCATAACTATTATTAACTTAGACTAATTAAGTTATTCGATTTCTGATACCCAATTATATTTCAAAATGGAATTGTCGTCATCAAATCGTCACAATAAACTTTCAACTAGGTATTGTTAATATTTTCATTTCAAAAATATCTATCTGCTAACCGTACCTAAATAGAATTCACGGTACAGTCAGGTACTTCGATATCAATAACTAAAAAAGAGGTACGGTTCTTCATACGTCACATAAGCGTCACTAAGTTGCTGTAGGTGTACCAGTAATGTTAATCATGTCGATGATTTTGTTCCATAATGAGCCCGCCCACGAACTGGGATAAATCGGGCGAGTCTCCTTCTAGGGACGCAGGGAGCGTAGGCGCGTCGCCATGGTAACCTTCTCCCTGCCCTACAACCCGCGCCCCGCGACTACCTCCGCGCACCCCGCCAGCCCCGACGTATTGATCTACCGACCGCTACAGCCCGAACCGCGCAGTGTAAAGTAAAATGCTGAAAGTCCCGCCCAAACTTTTTAAATGGTTGTATGAAACTGCTTTGGACTAAGGGTTTTGGGTACCAGTTTAAATTCTTTTCGAATTTCGTTATTCTGAACTAATCGATCTGAAAAGCTGTAGAATGACAAAAAAAAATCGCCTATATAATTAAAAATCTTAAAGTATGTCAATGACGCTTTATAATAAATCTTGTAGATTACTATAGAAGACTATACTTATCTAATCACATTTAAAACGGACAGAATAGACGCCAGATGTTTATTTTTAAATTACTGCGTTTCAAACATTTGTAGTTATAGATAAATATAAACGGCCTGGGAAAAGGCTACGCAGGTCATGATATACATTAACACAGTTGTAATGATAACGATTATTAGTATGTAGCGTAATTGTATCCTGCACCTACATATAAGAAATTCTTTACCATTTATTAGGAGTCGCTACCATAAGTATAAACCCTAACTGAAACACCTCCATTTTGTCTTGGCCTGAGCTGATAATGGATGAATGCAATAAGTGAAAACAAAATGCAGTTGCCGATGTTCCGCCCCCACACTCCAAATGGCGACTAAACGCCGGGTGTGTTTTCATATACCCCATTGGGTATATATACAAGGCCCGCTCTATTTCCGACCCTAGGCAAACACTTCGCATCCAGGTTGGCAAGCCATTACAAGCACTAACGTCACCAAAACGAACATTCCCGATATCTGGAACCTATATAGTTATGGTATAACAATGCAGATTTGTTTTGAAATTAGAATAATCAACAGTTGAACGTGATACCGTCTCCATTTCTCGGAAGCCGACGTCTGTATAACGTAACGAGCCTGACATTATCAACAACTATTAAGTTCAATGCATCAGCTTTGTGGAACCTACCCGTGTGGGCTGCGAACCAATCAAGAGCTATAAATATAATACGTAGGAAGCGCGGCGGAGAACGTCGCTGTACATACCAACAGTTCTACTGCTCTATGGTAAGGTTTATAGCTAACTACACTTCCACCTACAGTTAAATAGATACACAAGAAAACAGCCTCTAATTAAATAGGCTAAAAATATACTTTTGTAAACAGATCTTCTGTGATCTCTTTTATGATAACTTTGCAAAACGTCTGCCTGTTTCATTTCGTGAGGTTTTACTTTCCACTTCTTTTGGGACCTACTTGGATTTCTATATCTACTTTTTAATTTATTAAATATTCTATGACACCATTCCATGCTAAAGTATAACTTTTCTTACTACTATTTGAAATCTAAAATAACTTAAATTGGAGAGTTCTCGTGAAAGGAACATTTTATTTATGCAATAGTTTTCAAAGATGCGCAGTTACAGTACTTTGCTGCTGCAGTAAGTTAGGTCTTCTCTGTGCAAACACCAATGACGCAGTTAATCTGACGGTTATACAACGTGACGTCATTTGTCAGTAGGGGATGGCATCGCCATAGAAGTTTACTACCACTATGTTGCTGCGTGATTCATATAGACATTACAGGGTTATAGTGCTTTAAAGAGGTCAGATTTTTAGTCAGATTTATATCAAGAGGAAGCCTGAAGAAGAAGGGAAATTACATGCCACGTGGACGACGCAAATGCAGTACGTGAGGGATAGTCAAATATTGAAGTACTAATACGCGTGGGTGTAGTACGTGGTTTCCTGTAACTTTTGCCTATCTACCTCTATAACGTATAGGTTCGTGTTAACCCGCAAAATGCTACCGGGCGCCAGTGTAATGTACAGTGAATATTAATGATCTGGTATTCGCGGCTCAGGAACTTTCAATACAAAGCCATGAATAAAAACACAAAATACACCAGCTCAATCTAACTCATTCTTTATGTTCGCTAACAGTAACACAATGGCTAGACAAAATGGGATGTTTTCGGATAAATACGGATACTGTGAGTGACACAGTTGTCGAAGAATTTAAGTAACTTATATTAGTACCCATGAAAAATAAAAACACAGAGTACAAATGACACATTTACTACCACACAAGTTTTACGGCAGATAATGTGCCATATTATGTGTGTTGAAAGACCGCTAAATTCGGATGTGTTTAATTAAAACTATTCTACTGAGCAGTTTTTAATTAAACACTACCGAATTTAGCAGTGGCACGCAATTTTTTATATTCTACACGGCACGAAATTCCATGGTTATTCAGTAGAATATAAAAAATTGAGTGCCACTGCTAATTCGGATGTGTTTAATTAAAAACTGCTCATGGATTCTAAACTAACAACAAACACAGTCATTAATTAAGATCCAACCTGTCACAATATACTTAATGTTGTAAATTAGTGTAAGTAAGACATTGATAATTAGGAGGAATCAACAGACTCCCAAAATACAGAAATTCCTGGACTATTTTGGGGTACTAAGGTCTCAACTAAAATATAACTTCTCATTTGATTGAATTCGAGGGTGAAAAAATTGTCGAAGGAATATCAAGCTAATTATTTGCCATTTCTTATGAAACCACAAATTCGTCTTGGGAAAAGAAAACGGCCGAATATTATTGCGATAGTAGATCATGTCTGTGCATTAAATGGAACGGTTTTGTTGCATCTGAGAAGGTTGACTTCTAAGAATCAACAAAACCGTTCTCTTTGGTTGGCAACTGCTCCCTACATACCACAGATAAACGGTTCATTACCACCGTCAGTCTCATCAACCTACCATACATGGAGCCTTTTTTTTTTTTTTTTTTTTCGGATGGGAAATCATCAAATGACTTCTCCCGCTCTGGGCGGAGCGGGAGGGAGTGTCAGACTTATACTGACTAAAACCCACCCATGTTCCTTCTTCGCCCTTTTTGTTCCAGGGCCGCGGTATCTCTTTCGAACAACCCGCAGCCCTGGCAGGCATCGGCCCTCTCGGGCCCCTTCCGGTTCGCTGACATCTCCTTGAGGCGCGCGTGGAACACGTACGCGCCGTCGACACGGCCTGTCGTCATAAGACGGACGGACGGTGAGCTAGCCCATTACTCACCGTCCACAGGCTCGCGCCTACGGTGGCCGGGGGCCACTGGTTGCCACCATACATGGAGCCTTAGATCTGAAAAGGTGACTAACGCGCCATTTTGGTCTGACATACAAGAAACGGTCTGCTTATACTTGTAATTGTTCCGGTTACATATGAAGCAACTTTGTTCAATTTAGACAAACCTGAAAATATAATGGACCATGCAAATGCAATAATATTGATTCAAGTAAATAAAATTGACGTGCATATCCACAAACGTTGGGTACTTGGGTCTCCATATTATCGGGTCCTGCATGCCTTGATACCTGCAAATTACATGCATTGATGGAGACTTGTGATAGCGCCAAACTCATAGCCAAATTATAGGCCGACTCGATAAAGATTTCCATTGAATGCCACGCTAAGAAGAGGTACTTACTTGCCCTTCGTGCAGCTGGATTCGTCGGAGTTGTCCCGGCAGTCGTTGTCGCCATCACACACCCAGTCCTTATGGATACACAGTCCGTTGGCGCATGTGAACTGCTCCGATGTACAGTTTATTGTACCACCTGGTAGAATAAACGAAACGATCAGATTGTGACTTTAAAAAAACGAAGTTGTAAAGTTCTTTCTGGAAAAGTATCAAGAGGCAACAAACGAAACTACAGTTTTTGCTTTTGATTAGGTTTTCTAATTGAGTAACACACTATCAATTTCAATGTGATTCGTATCGACAATTCAAGAACATTTATTGCACTACTTATGTTAGCGAAAGAGTTACAGTCGTCATAGGAATAAGGGAACGAGTAGATGTCTCTCCTGTAAGTTCTTCTTGCTCTAGGAGTGATGTTTAAACCATACCGTGTGGGCAGTTTTTAAAGTAACTGTCCTACTCGCGGGGTTCCACAGGGCTGCTTACTAGGACCTACGTTATTAATAAAATAGTAACTTACCGCAATGAGTTTCGTCGGAATAGTCACCGCAGTCGTTGTCTCCGTCACAGAACCAGTCAATTTTGATGCAGACACTGGTGCTGTGGCAGAGCGTTCGATTCTGGTTCTCATCACACGTTGGTACGCAGTTCTTTTCGTCTTCTGCTTCAGCGCACTCCACCCGGCCGTTGCATCGGTTTGCCATGGGTATGCAGGTACAAGAATTCTGTGAGCAGGTTGGTTTATTGAAAACAAGTCTGACAGATTTTGTATTTGTTTGACTTTTTTCAATTATCATTTTGACCACAAAATATTCGGCAAAAAGATTTTACAGAAAAGAATGAGAGACAGAAAACGGAAGTTTTTTAGTTAGCAAAGGAATTTGTTCCTACCTGACACGAGAATTGTTGGTTAGCACAAGGTTGGTGACATCCAGTCACTTCCTCGTCGTCTCCAGGGTTCGTGTGCGATACCCTGTGTATATGTTTGAATGCGGGACGATCTGTGGACACCGTAGTATAGTTAGCTCTATCATTTGTAAATGTTTTGGTAACAAGACTTATCTTTCGTTCAAATTCCACCTTTGTGAAAAACTTCCTTCTGACTTTGTCTTAGTCGGGAAAAAAGTTATGTATTTTAATAGTTGTATTTCTCATCAAAATTCCTCTTTTGGCAATTGACTTCAAAATTGATGTCAATTTCTTTAATTATTATTCTTTTTGACCTTCGAACTTATTATAATAGTTTTCTATTTTGATAAATGTTCGCTATGAAAACATCTCGTTTGTTTGGATCTGTACCATCAATACTTGATGTGATGATAGTTAGCCTTGTTTTTCATTGTTCGACATTATAGCGACACATTGTCAGTTAAAGTTAAAATGTCTAGCTTTGAGGATACGGTTGTAAATACTATTAAAAATTAATTTGAAATGCAGCTTTAACTAGCAGACAAAAATACGACGTAGGCTAAGTTACAGGGTTCAGTAACACACCATCTGGCTACGATACTACGAAACCAAAGAAAACTTTAACTTACGGTGCCAGTTCTCAACGCGTGTATGTGGGTTATGGGGCCAAAAGGTTTGCGGTGGGGCCAGGCCCCCGGGCCCCATGGGTGGTGGCTGGTAGACCGGGACCCGGCCCATGGAGCGGAGGTCTGGAGGCTCTGCCGTTCCATTAGCCGGCCGGGCGCCCCTCAGCGCCGGTGATGTGTCATCCGCTTCTACTGCTGAACGATGCAATGGTCATGATGTTTATAGGAAAAGTAAAGGCTGTAGAGGAGAGGTAACAGCAAACTAGCTTGGCATTCTTGTTGAATATGAAAAGGAACGAATAGGTCAAGCTGAGACCGTCCACTGCAGAGGGTATTCGATTTACGTTATAGCTTTTGGTGGAAACTTCGACCTCAGCGATTAAAAGGGCACCTTTGTATTCATGTTATCACCAAGTAAGTAAAGGGTACCGAACGTGGGGAAATCTATCTGCACAGTCGTATCTGTGGCAGATCGGGTTGATCACATAAGTGCAAGTCTTTTTCAATGCATCTAAATTATATTAATCGATCTTATCCAGCTGCATATGGTTGTTAGGGATTTGGCCAAACATTAATGATCTATAGTTAGATCTGACCATGTGCGGTGACAATCAGTGTTAAGGTCATAACAAATAGCCATAATAGAAAAATTTTGGTTACATGTCTGATCTATTCAAAAGTTGGAACTGCCCCTGCTCATGTATGATGGCGATCGACAAACATTAAGTCAAATCACGAGATTCGGAAGATAGATTTCTATAATAGTTACTTACCACATAGCCAGATGAGAGTAAAGCAGGCGTAGTAGGTGATATACACGAAGAGCGGCGCAGGCATGGTGGGCGTCGGCTGATGGGTCTGGCTCGCTTAGGTGACTTGATTGGCCGCGCGGCCCGTCACCCGCGAAGGGGCCACCATGTCGTGCCGACACCACGCGGGTACCCTATATCAAGCAAAACCAGTCAGTATGGGTGGGTCTACTCAAAATTTTTTTTTTTTTTGGTTAATAAAAGGCATAAATAAATAATAATAGATCCTATACTCGTATGTAACTAAGTAAGTATCTAATACTTTAAAAAACTTGTCGAATGTATAACCCCTTCTTTTTTTGAAGTCGGTGGAAAGGAAGTCTAGTGAATGCCAAACATCGCACAGGATTAAACTCAAATTACTGTATTTTTGTCTATTAATAGTGTGACACGAAGAATGAATGTTGAGTATGAACGTAGGAAAGGAAGACCAATGAAACGATAAATGGACTGTGTGAAGGAAGATATGGCTAGAAGGGGGGTGACGTGGCGTAGATGATGAGTAATATTATGGAAGAAGAAGACGCTTCGCTTTTAATGCGTTAATTTTCCACAGATTATACAAGGTGTAAATCACCTCATCACGAAGCCGTCAACCAAGCATTCTGTACATGAAACTAAGTAACTTTACGCAAAAATTATTGCTGGGAAACGACTTTTTTTTGGGGGGTGAAAAATCATGTTTTGTGGTAGAACTCAATGTTCACTCAAAACATTATGCTGATGGACGTATTGAATAGTAAGGGGGTCGTGGAGGTGTTTAAAGTAAAAATATTTCATTAAAATCTTGTATTTAAAAAAAATACTTGTCAAAAAGTTGGAACTTTGACCCCTAATATCTCCGTAGCTAGAAGGTTCCCAGGTATGGTGTAGAACAAAAAAAATATCGCAATGACAGGGAGAACCAGTGCCTTTCGGCTTCGTTAAGAGGTGTTTTATACCCTTTATAATAATTCCACTAAAAACAAAATTTTACATCAATAACAACTTATTATTTTAAGCGTAGTTAAGCTTCGATGGTTGAAAGTTGTAAATCGTGTCAAAAAAATCTCGTAATTATGTTTAAGCAGAAAAAAATATAGTTTTCCTCTGGTTATTCTTGTGTTTTTACAAAACCATTGGTGACGATGATATAGTATGACATAGGTAAGTGTTACTTATTAGCGCTACAAAATACCGATCCTCAAATCCTTCAAGCAAAATTAACAAAAACGAAAAACCATTAAATTATAAAGATGTAAAGGCCTAACATTGTTTTAAGGGTTACGTTTCCAAATGGAAAAAATGGACCTAGTCACCGCCATTTTACGCCGAGACTGTTGGAACCACAACATAGTTGACATTTGAAGAGTAGATGTCTTCTATGAACCGCTACACAAAAGTGGTGTGAAATAAGAAAAAATAAATAAAGGGTGAATACAAGAAACTGAGTCTTAAAAAAACTCTTTACTGGGTGTAACGGAAAGGGGTGCTTCAGACCATCAAACTGAACATTTTTCTCCATCGGACAAACATCGTAATAGCGAAAAAAATATCTGCTGCCCCATACAAAATTTCAATACCTATTCGACCCAAATGTATGGGTCACTATTAAGTGGCACACCATTAAGTATTATATACCCTTTCCGTTATACCCTTTCCGTTACACCCTGTATAATAACTGTATGGGAAATCTATCAACAGCTCTTAAAAACTCATATCAAGGTTCCCAAAATACTGTTTTTCATAAGTCAATGTTTGATGAGATATTTGCCCGCCTAGTCTCTAAAAATCTAATTATCAAAGTAAGAGGAGGATCATTGTAATAAAATGTAGGTTTGTAGAACGAAAAAAAAATTTCAACGCAAATTGGTTTGAATAAGATTTGTTATTTAGTTTTTGAGATATGGAACTTTTCCGTGAAACGGCAACAGTAACTTTGTTAGGGTTCCGTAGCTGAATGGCAAAAAAAAAGAAACCTTTATATAGATTCGTCATTTCTGTCTGTATGTCTGTTTGTCCGTCCATATGTTTCAACTTTATGTGTCACCATTTTTTCCAACAATGATTGGTAGAATAACAGCATAAAATTATGACTGAAAATCGTCGATGGAATAATTATGTAAGAAACTTAAATTAAACTGTCAAGTGAACAAACATAATATGAATAATAAGGTGATTATAGTGTAAAAAACGGGCCAAGTGCGAGTCTTACTCGCACACAGGGTTCCATAGCCCCGAACAATATAATAACAATGTTTTGAACGGTCATTCATTAGTAAACCTTCACTCAACCGCAAAACTAAATTTGTTTTTCATAGTAAGTTAATGAAAAACAAAGTAACTGCTGCAGTTTGGTGAAAAAGTCCCATATCTCAAAAACTACATATCAAATCTTATTCAAACCAATTTTCGTTGAAAGTTTTTTTTTACGTTCTACATCCCCATATTTTTTTCAGAATTTTCATCCTCTTACTTTAGAAGTTAGAGGGGGGGGGACACACTTTTTGCTACTTTGGAAGTGTCTATCTTTCAAAAGATTGACTTTGAATAAAAATGGTTTTAGGAACCTCAATGTCATTTTTAAAGACCTATCTACAGACACACGTATAGGTTTGATCGTTTTTTTTTTAGTTTTAGTTCCATGTATGGGAGGATATCCTTAGGGTATCATTTTAGCTATCACCAATTTAATTAGTTTTGTGTTTCTTAAATAATAGGGTTTGTCTTCAAAATAGTAGATCTGTCACCTAAATGGAATCATCAAATAATATCAAAACGCTTACCTAAATATTAATTAAAAATTACTTGGAAATAACATCAATCATCAAGTAATTTTATTAGGTTTCAAAATAATAGAAGTGTCACGAAAATTGAATCATCAAACAATGTTAAAATGTTTACATAAAACTCCAAACCACAGGTCCAAACTAAGGCGTAGTCGACGGAGCCCCGCTACGCGGGGCTCCTATTTCTCTCTGCAGGGTTTAAAGTAACCTAACACGAAGGGGATGTCGGGGTCTTAGTTCGCTCGCTCCGCTCGCTCACTAGACCCCGCCATCCCCTTCGAACCTAACCTGTCCGAGTTGATGTGCCCTATGTCTCGTATTAACTGATCTATTTATTTGGTGACAGATCTACCATTCTGAGCACAGAGCTATTATTTAAGTAACAAAACTGTTATTATAAGAACGAAGTTTATATTCATGTAATGCAATATAATTTTATTGGTTATCGATCTCTTATTTTACACATATATTAACATTAATTTGATAATTCATACCTGGGAACAATTTTTGTTTATCTGAGAACGAAAATATTTCGTGGCGATAGATCTATTTATTAGGTGATACAACTTGATGACAAATATAAATTTTGGTGATAGAAAATATAGTTCCCATATCCTTATCTATATATTTTTTTAAATTTTGTACAAAAATCATAATGCGGTTCACAGAATACATCTACCTACCAAGTTTCAGCTGTGTAGTCCTAATAGTTTCGGAATAAAGTGGCTGTGATACGGACGGACAGACAGACAGACAGACAGACATGACGAATCTATAAGGGTTCCGTTTTTTGCCATTCGGCTACGGAACCCTAAAAAGTAGAAGTTCCTGGTTGTGAACATAGAATACAATCAAACTAATGATCAATTTGTAAGTGGGACTACACATTGGCATCCACAGAACCTAAGGTCTTCTGATCCATTGGTTAACCTTTTCATTATATACTTTTAAAACAGACTATAATTACTATAGTTATTCATCATCAGCCTATACTGTTCCCACTGCTGGGACACAGGTCTCCTCTCTATGAGAGAGACTGGGCTGTGATCCACCACGAGGGCCTTGTGCGGGTTGGTAGATGTCACATGTCTTCCAATTTTTAGTTCTAGGACATGCCGGGTTCCTCACGATGTTTTCCTTCACAGTTTTTGAGAGCAGCGGTGATGACATAAATTACAAAAAGTAATGCGCCTGCTTGGGTTCGAACCCAGGGCTTACTGCTCGTAAGTCGGGTCTGCCACCACTGGGACACCGCGCTATAGTTATTAGTACCTACCTATTCCTAAAACACGTTTCATGGTTGGACGTACGTACTACCCATACGACAGCATATTGAAGCTAAGCTTGATTATGCTTTTAGTAAGAACCACTCCGACATTATATGTCCTTAGGAAAAAGCAACCCTAATAATGAGAAGTGGGTGCAGTCAATGAGTCAATACAGGGTGGATCGGACACCGACGCAAAAACTGTTACCACATACATCAGTTCATAAGTTCATAATTTCTAATCTAACATCATTATGAGACATCTGAAGAACGACATATTAGGGAAGGGTCTCGTAGACAAGACTTAAAACAAAACATAACGAATGCTAATTTTAGAATTGTTAAACACAGTCCGCGGTACCAAACTGTGAAATTATTTAACAGGATGCCTTTAGAAATAAAAGGCATTATTTACACTACAAAACAAACATTTTAATCAACGATTGTAGACAATTGACGTGCCCCACGGTTTTATTTTAGTCTAGTCTATGCATATGTTTATAATTCCCACGACTGTATCTATTTTATTATTTTTTGGTTTTTAGTACATTTATCTTAAACATTTCAATGTATGTTTAACATAAAACCGTTTAACTTAAAAAGTTTTTTTACCTATTTTTATTTTCTAGTTTTTAGTTTTTTACCATTTTGTTCCCACGAGTAATGGACATTTAAACGGTCGACCCCCCCAGAGGTCCAATAAAGGGGCAAGGCTATGTACAACAAGATGCGCCTGAGTTTTGAGGGGAAAACGCTAACGACATATCATTTTTATCCACCCTAATGCCATACAGTTCTCGGCGCGTTTTAACCTTTCACCTTAACTTGGGTGGTGTACCGCTAACGACGTATCATTTTTAGCCACCCTAACGCCACACAGTCCTCAACACGATACAAAATCTTGACTTGGGTGGTGGATTCAGGCTGGATTAATCAGATACCTAAATTACAGATTCAATTTCTAAATTTAAATCTTATTATTATACGCCATTTGGTGGCTGCGCCCATCTTAAATATTGAGGTTGTATAGTGCACTGTATTCTTCTTGTCAAGCCCTTTTATTTGATACCCATATTGGTGGGATTGATAAAAAATTGTTATCAGCCATTTGGTAGCGGCGGCCATCTTAGATTTCAATTTTGCATAGTAAATTGTATTCTACTTGTTGAGACCTTTCATTTGATACCCATGTTGATGGGATTGATAAAACCTAAGTTATCCGCCATTTTGTAGAGGCCGCCATCTTGGATTTTAATTTTATATAGTACATTGTATTATACTGGTTGAGCACTTTCATTTGATACCCATATTGATGGGATCGATAAAACCTACGTTATCCGCCATTTTGTAGCGGCCGCCATCTTGGATTTCAATTTTTTATAGTATATTGTATTCTGCTTGTTGAGCCCTTTCATTTGATACCCATATTGATGGGATTAATAAAACATAAATTATCCGCCATTTTGTAGCGGCGGCCATCTTGAATTTATAATGATAATGAATAAACATAATTGTATTGTCACCAAAATCCAAAGTGTATACAAAATTTCAGATTAATCGGTTGACAGGAAGAGGGTGAAATTTGAATTACTAAATATGACCCAAGAATAAATAAAACAAACGGGGTGAGCTAAATAAAACCGTTTAAAAAAAAAGCCGTACCTTTGTGCTCTCTTATCTTAATGTACTGTCCTTTTAAGTATGTTGTGTGCACATAAATGAATAAATAATAAATACATCATTCCAATTTTTTTTTTAAATCAGCTGTTTCCTACAAAGGTGCAATACCTACACGGTCATAATGTATGGCTCGGCAGAGTTTTTAAAATTACCGATAAATAAAACCGTTTAAAAAGAATGATGTAGGGAGTTTACACTGATGTACTAAGTATATGGTTGCCGTTTTCGTGTCGGTGTCTCCCTTCCACGGTGTATATGTGCGAGTGTGATGCAACGTGTAGTTTTCAGTTCAATATAACTTCATAAATATCGCGTCAATGAAAATATCAATACTACGGAGGCTGTCGCCATCAGTGAAAAAAACAACTCTACAAAGTCGACGTTTTCCAACATGTGCTTTCCCTCTCTGGGTAGGTATACAAATTATATTTTTCTTTATGTTAGAATCCTATTAAGAGCCTATTAAGAACTTTTAGCATGGAACATAATTGCATTCGGTATCTGGGAAAGGGCGTTGTTAGCTGCGCTACAGTTTATACTTTTGCAGCTACCATCGTTTTACTTGTTGTACCTAGTCTTGTTTTTGTTCCGAAATAAACTTTTATTATATTATTTATTATTATTATATAATCAATGACAAAAACTAATTTGATTGATGAGATTGTTCTAAGAAGAATACTTATAACTTTATAAGCATTCAATTTTATCGTATGCATGTATTTTAGTCTGTTAGTTAAATCAATGGGCCAAAGTTGAGAATAAATGAATGTTATGGTTTGTTATACACCCCAGGAGGCACCTAAGCTATAAAAGGGTATCAACCTTTACCAAACATGTATGCTTTTAATAGCGAATGTATTTTAACGTTTATTATCACGCTATGTTACCCAAACCGTAACATGTACAATAGGGCGTATTCTGTCTATTTTTGTAGATTATGTATATGTAGTTGTAGGTATATATCTCACTCTCAATAACGGTTGGGTCATATTATAATAACAAGGGTGTCTTGGTTAGCAAGCACGACGATAACATTTTAACCGAAATTTAAAAAAGGAATAGTTACAATGTTCTTGTGAGAGTTCGTTTTTGTCTGTGCTTTTTATCCAGTCTGTATCCTTTTATGTTCATAAATGCGTATTGTAACTTGTATTTTTTTGTTTATTTCCTCTAGAGAACAAACGCATGGGCCGTGTTTGATGATTCTTAAGTCAAACTATTTTTCTTAATTTTGCGAGTGCCAAAAGACGTGACGACATTAAGGTAAATTCAATGTGGCGACCATCTGACACTAAATTGTGAAAAATAAAAAAAATAAGTCCAGGAACTATGTTTAGTGGGGTAGCATTGATTAGATATTTAAAAATATGTTTCTGTTGATAAGCCATTTAGGATCTATAACGGTTTAAAGTTGGTTAACAACCATTCTCATTTAAATTTTATTTTTTTACTATAAAGCTGCGATGAAGATCATAAATAATCTCAAAATATGTCTTTTTAAGGTGAATAAAGTGATTACAAAAATATATGCAACTTATATGTTTAAAAGTAATCAACACAAACAGTTTTATTAATATTAAAAGAAAATGGCTGGCAATAAAAATATAATTTAAAAACTAATAAAAACCGCCTGCTTCAAATGTGCTTGTTTTTTTGTTTGAAAAATACTTGTTTCACCTATAAGCTAAAGCACAAAATCGGCACCACCAAATTTCTACTAGCTAATCCTGATCCGAAGGGATGGCACTACGGTGTTTATAAGTGTGCGTTACAGTATGGAGTTTCATAGAAATATAGCTCTAATCAAGGTGATGCTGATCCACTGGCAGTACTGAATTGTGTGCATTGAGTTTGCTCAAAGTAGACACAATATTTAATACATTATTGTTACCAACGGTTTTCCGAGACATTCGTCCACTGTGAGAAGAAGCAGCCGAAACATACTCAGAGGTCATAGTCTCTTTTAGGGTCCAGACATAATCTTGATAGACTGACATGAGGACAATGCTGTATGCAGATAAGTGTCTGAGACGGTCTTTTTAAGAAAGAACCACACAGATTTGAGTGAACCTGTCCAGGTAGTGCAAGCATTTTACATTTATTGTGGAGCTCAACTTATAACTCAAGGAGATCAACGACGAGAAGAATAATACCAAAGACAGGACATTAATTTGTGTACTTGAAAAGCATATAATAGTTTTCTATCAGTTTGAATATAATCCAATGGTAAGGGCGTAGCATCTACGAAAGCATAGAGCTACGGCGTAGGCGTGTAGCTCTATTATTTTTTAATCGTAACAGCATTGTTACTTAATACATTGTAAGTTGTGTGGCTATTCTGGGATTCATGGTCTAATCGAGATTACAGCAGGAAAAATATTTCTGTTTTTAAACGATGTCGTTGTAAAAATTAAGGCATAGCCCATAAAGCGGCCATATTGGAAATTGTTAGGATTTGATGAGACGCATGCGCGTTAGAAAGCCAATGTTAGTAGCTACTTGTTGATCTGGTTTTCATTCACGACGCACGAAACCGCGCATTCTACGCAGTTAGGATTCCTGGGCTTTGTTGTAAGCTCACTAAAAGTCTAGCTTTTCATTTTCCATATTTTTTACAGACTGAGTTCCAGTACGCATATGCACACTAAGTTGCGAACTGAATCACATGATTAACCCTAAAATACCTTATGGAAAGCTCTAAATCTAGAATCTCAGAGACAGAACAAAAATATTTAAAAAAAAAGAATCAAATTACTAATGACACGTACACAGAACACATGACATCTCTAAAATATAAATGATCGATCAAATGTAGGCTTTAAAAACAGACGTGCCTAGTCTCTTTTCTTTTCATTAACCGGGTTCATTAAATTCATTCGGATTGGATCTATAAATAGGTTCTATTGATGCGTCCTTGTCACATATAAATAGATAACGCGTATGGGGTAAGGGTTTGGATACAAGCGCAAAAAATATGCGATCATACTAACACGACTCACTTGAATCAATCACAAACATCACTTTTCCTTTTACTTCAGGTAATTTTCAACAGATATTGAATCAAAGCGTTCTATTCTAGGCGAAACAACTCACCATTATAGCGCTCTTGTCAAAATTAACACGTCGTGCATCACGCCACTTAGAAAAACACCTACCTGCTTGCAATTGAACCTTCCAGGACCTCAATGGCCAACCACCGAGTCTAGTTGCCAACGCAGGTGCAATTCATAGATATTAATGTTTTATGGTGACAATATTTAGGAAATACGTTTCAAAATTGAGCGATCAATACAGGGGAGGGGGTGAAATGCGCGGAGGCTTGTGCCCACGCCCGCCCCCGCGCGCCGCGCACCTCCCCGTGCCCTCTGAGAGCTCGAAACTCAACACCTCCGACCGCCCACGGGTCTGACCATGAAACTACAGGCTACGACGTCAAATGCTGAATTCATGATAAAACTAAAAAATACATGCAATTACGTAGATCTACCCTTCAACGCCCTGTCCAAAGGCATGAACGAACATCAAACATACATGGAATCACAACAGCTTTTACCAACGTAAAAGCTGTATTTCTAGGACTGATTAATTTATATCACAATAAAATCCAGCCCTTTTGCATAATTATCCCTGGCATATGTCTTAGATCTAAAGTAAATGCAAAAATTAATAAAAATCCTGGGTACCTTAAAATGTATAAGGATGTGACATATCCCGAAAGCAGGCACACCGTTCGCACTATATCACAATTCTAAACCGAGGAGCAGAGCAATCACAACACAAGAACCAGAACCGCAAAATTGTTTTTATTTTTGGATTTTCTTTTTGATACGCGGAGCTCCCTCCAGATGTCCTCTCGTCGCGCGACTGGGATCGGTACTGTAATCTGGAGCCCCGTCCCTCCCCCGCGGCCCGCGCTGGCGCCCCGCGCAGTCTGCGCTTCGTCGATGAATGGAACCCGCCGCCCCTTGCTACCTTGCCTATATAAAATCTCTTTCAACGCTCCCCTACATTTGTATTGTATCGCCTACTGTGAATAAAGCTCTATGAAAATAAAGTGCTTATAAATATAGTTGGTAATTTCATCACCGGCAAAGTTTTTCTGCTAACTCGTTTTGGGATTTTATCTTGGCTCAATTTAGCAGGGTTAAATGCAAACAAGAAAGTATTGCGTGAATCTATTTTTAAGGCTTTCAATATTTGTCTCAAAAACACTTTGCTCAAAGTCAACTTGATTAAAATATACGTTACAGTTACAGCTACTTACATTGAATTTTGTGTTGCTAAAATAGATATACCCTTAAATAACTTCCAAAAAAATGTTAAAGCAACAAAAACTCCCCAATTTTTTACTGTATGGAAATCGTCAAAATAACTGTGGTGTTAACGATTTTCAACCCTGAAATAGCCCCTTTCGCAATTATTTTACCTGAAAAAAGTCTGAAAGCAACATTCCTCTTTTTTTTGCAAATATCACGTTTCAAATGGCATTGACTACTCGCTTTTTTATCAATGAATGAAAATTAGCATTCACTAACAATAGAACGCTAATGTTAGTGACAAAACGTTGCATAAAGTATCAGATCGGATTGGTTCTTGGTCGACCTTACTACGCTTCATACAAGGTTGCATCCACTAACGAAAAAGATAAATAGGTATTGGAACACATGTTTGCCTTCCATTCATGAAATGATTAAAAATAAATATTTTGTACAATGATATAATTGGGTGTTTGTCTCGTTGGTCGAATAGTCGCAAGTGCACAAAACTTACCATAGTTCTAAAAGTAAGTTGACGTCATAAAATCCTTTTATTATGTTTACTAATTATTATTTTTAGAGCCGCAACTTTTATTATCCTGAAAATTAATTTAGGGTTAATTTTCTTTTTCTTATTCTATCTTTTTCACACATTTTCATAATTCCTAATCTCCGGCCATTTTTAAACTTCACATAAGTAAGCCGTTAAAAAAAAAAAAACAAATAACAGCCAGTTCTTTTTTTTTATTTAAAGAAGGTTTTATTATTTATATACGCAGTGTCTACTTTTTACTCTTTCTATTTTCTCCTGACTTATCTATTTCATACATGCCTGATAAACATTAACAAATAATCATTTTCGTTAGATAAGTAATTTTACGACATCTATGCACAAACTTAAAAACTTACAAAATCTTACTTCGCTTTCCAAAGCCGTAGTCTATAATTCTTTAACACAGATGCTGACTATGGTGACATCCACACTCAGCTTTATGCATCTTTACGCTAAGAACTTTGTGAACCGACAAAAACTTCGGAAAGCTCAACGTTAGATGGCGACAGGACCTAAAAGCCTTGCCTTGGAGCTTTCACAAGTTGTAACGCAAAATACAGGGAGATGGCGTTTCAGACTATTGTTTTCGCGACGGCTAGCTACGTCGTGCAATATAGTAGGGTAGTCCGGTAGTTTAGTGACTTTAACATACTTGTCTGATCTTCTCCACTTTAACAGCCGTATCTATAAACAAGTCAAATTGTTTACTTGAGTAAATGTCATTATTTCAGATACGGTTTTTATTATGTAGCTTGGTGCTTGAACTCGGAACTACAAAAGTTAGAATTCTTAGTAAAGCTTTCTTTGTCAAACTTCGTTTAAATTCTTGCCTATTGCATAAAAAAATATTGCATAAGTAATTATTTAAGCTCAAGAGATACCAGGGTAAGACATGGTTTACACCGAAAATGAATTATAGACCTAGCTAGATCCTTTATATCGGTACTGTGAAAAGAGTCTTTCATCTTGTTTTCAAGAATTATTTGAATAAAATAACCACTATCAAGAGGTTTTTAAAATTGATTTTTTGGACATTTTCAGTGGAATTAATGAATGTGTGGCCACTTTGTGGATTGCATTGGATATGCAATTTCTAGCAGTGGTATTAGTATCTTGGTGTGTTAAACGGTTGGTATGTTATAATATGTATGACTACGGATTACGTGAAATTCAAAAACCATCATTAGTCTTAACATACCATGTCATATTTATAGACCAAGACAGATTTCTAGAATAACTTGAAAAAAGAGTTGAGATGGGTTAGGGATTCATTAAAAAATAAAATAAATATTTGAAATAAATTTTATTTTACAACATTATCTTAAATAAGCTATAACTTGCTATCTCCTTCTAATATAAACTTCAATGTTACTACTATATAATTCACCACGTTCATTCTATACTTAATTTATTTACAACGATCTCGAAAATGGTTATTTTACATTTATTATCCTAATAGAAAAGAATTCAAGATAGGAAGTGACGTTGATAATGCGTTGATTTATGTAAATTGACATCTTAAACGTCAAATTATTTTTAGTATTTTTTTAAACCATTTTCTATGGCAATGGTTTTTATCAATTAAATTCTTGATTTTATTTCTGTCTCGTAAGCAAATTTAAACAATTAAATTAAAATATTCGTGTTTGTTTTTCTTTCAGACATAAAATATTGGCAGTTTCATTATAATAAAATGCGATATTCTATTTATCTACTTACATTAAAAACTACTGTTTTATTATTCTCAAATCACTGCACATTCGTACATAAGTAATTATTTCAAAAGAAAAAGGAAACGATTATTTCGCAAAGTAAACATTGCCCAGACAAAGCTGAGTTTGCCAAGATCTCTTATTAGTTTACGTTACATATCAGCCCTGACCTAGGTAGATATTTCTTTGGCAGATCTAGGTCTCATTGTGGGTCCTCTTCTTCCTAGCGGAGCGCGGCCTGTTGCCAGAGTCCATTTAGATACGACACTGAAACTACAGACGATAATGTCAAGATTTCACGATTTTTTAACCAAACTAAAATCTGTCTCTACTTGTCGATGTCACAATGTAAAAAAAATAATCAACCTCAAATGTTTTTACCATTCATTCACTTATTAATAAGCAATTAGTTTTCTCACAAGTTTATGTAAAATTAATAATTTCATATCGCATAAATTCGTTATATTAATTACGAGTAGGGTGACAATATCTTTGATAAAACACTATTTTTAATTTTTAATTTAATCGAAAATATAAAAGACCCAGTAGACGGCGTTGAACAGTAGAAAACAGACAGGGAAGATGACTCTCGAGTACGTGTCTATGACATTGACGTCACGGATCTTGGGCATGGACGCCTTGATGACTGTGGCGCCGCGCCGGAGTGCGTGCATCACTTTGGGCTTCGCTGTTGATCCGTCTGCAAGGAAACACTGATTTTACCATGTTGAAAAACACGAAACATGCTTTGGAAATATCTGCCATTATTAATGCCTTTTTTCAAAAAAGAATCTAGATTGCACTTTATGCACATACTGCACAATCTAATTTTTTGTTAACCCTGTCAAGTGGCCATTATTTTTTGTGAAATTGGGGTAGATAAAAATAGTTGTCCTATAAGTTTGTTCATATAAATCGCCAAAATATAGCGGATAGCATTTTCTTGCGATTAAAGAGTGTGTCCCACAGTTAAAATTGTTTATAGTCATGATTATCTTTGGTACGAACGATTTAAAACTTAAAACATTTTTATACTGCCAGAAATAGTAAATGATTACTAAAAATAAAATCCTATTGTACCCAAAAATTGAACTAAAACTAAACTAAACTAAAAACAAAAATTGCTAATCCTATTAAAGCAAAATCCAAACCACAGCTCCAAACTAAGTCGTAGTCGACGTAACACCGCTACGCGGGGCTTCTATTTCTGTCTGCAGGGTTTAAGATAGCCTAACACATCCCCTTCGAACCTAACCTATCTAAGCCCAATGTCCCGAGCCCGGTTCGCTCGCTCTTGCATCATAAGTTCTCCTTGCCAAGATTTTGTGATCATTTACTACATATGGTCTATGAATAGATTTTTTGGTGTTTGGTTACGGAGCTTAGGATCGCAAAGTATTTTTTGGTGGTAATTTCACGTATTTAATGTCTTATACTATTGTGTGACAAATCGCTCGCGTCAGTTCCATGCACAGTCATTTCGCTTGTCACTTGTACAGGAAGTCATCATTTTAAACAATCTTTAACAATTTGTCACGAGAGCTATTGCATTCAAGGTCAGCGACAGATGTGGTCTAGGGTTCCTAGAATCTGATCACGTTATCTCGTACTTACGTGACTGTGGTCACGTTGAGGGTCATGAGGAAGAAAACTACTTCGCATCTCGAACTTTTCAAAACTTCTGTTTAGATCAAATAGATGAAAGTTCTTTGGAACCGAGAACTACAGATGGCCAGTGCATGGGTTCTTATTACAGTGCTTTTCACTAATGATACGACGTTATCTTTGTCTGGAATGTTGAGAACTTCTAAATCCTAACTTCCTAACTAATATTATAAATGCGAAAGTAAGTTTTTTACCTTTTCAAGCCTAAACCATTAAACCAATCATCCTGAAATTTGGATTTAAATTGTCAGGTGTACAGAAACGGACATAGGGCTTTTCATCCCGAAAAAAGTGCTATTCCCGAGGAAAACAACAATAACGTTCTTATAATAATAGATGGCGCCACGTGACCGAGCCGGTCATTGTCTTTGCGTTATTATAATGTCAACAAATATTTAAATGATAAATCTTTAAAACTAATAATATAAAGTTTTTTTTTTATTAAGTTAGATTATAAGATACTTAAATGATAAGTCCTCATCTCCACATATTTTTTTTTTGCTGTGCCCGACAGAGTCCACAATTGTTTCTTTTGTTAAATGTTTAACACTTGCCTACATTGTGGAATGCAATAAAGAATTCAGTATTGAGTAAATTAACGCGAGCGAAGCCGCAGGCTAAAGATAGTAAGGAATAAGTAAGTATATATTTCTGTCTTTTAAAGTAGTTTCTAATCGCCGCGGGAGTACTTTCATGAAAAGGACTTTAACGGTAATAACTAATTTGCCATTCCAGTACCTAACCCTAACCGTCTCGTTGGTCTCGTGGTCAATTTTCGAATTCCAGGTCGGGCAAAGTGCTATAGTGATTTCCATCAGGAATATAATTCTTGATGGAAATCTCAGTAGGAGCCGGGGGTATGGATTTTTTGCCCGGTTGATGGCTATAGGCTCGCCTTCTATTAGGGCTGAACCTCAGCGGGAATGCTATTGCACGCGGCAGCATCGACCATGCGATCGGCAATACGCTCTGATTTAGCAAATGACGATTCTGAGCCACACAAGAGGATAGGAACATGGAAAACTGCGATTCCGTGCTGCAAGATGAGGTACACCCTCACATGGGACTTAAACATACTGATTATGCATGTTTTTTTTTAGGTTAAGATTGTTTTCCTACATAAATGGAATTGGACAATCGTAAATAATTTATTTGCATATCTAGACACCAGTGAAAGATGAAGTCTAAGTAAAGTTAAATTCCGTTGCCAATACTAACTTCTTGAGGTTCTAGAATGTGGCCTGGTTCTATATCGCAGCTGGGTATGATCGCGTTGTAGTCGTAGGGACGGTGGGGCTCCGCTGGCGGCCGGCAGCGGCTTTGACCGCAGCCCTAAGAGCGGAGACACGCGCCCTGCGCTCGTCGCGCATTCTCGAAGTGCTATTATTTCCTCAGGGGATCGCGGACCTGCAGAAAAGTTTTGGTATCATTAAATAACAAAAGCTAAAATGGATCTTAATATTGGTATTAACCTGTATTGTCCTGTAAGGCTACTTTTAAATGGGAATTAAAACACCCTTGTGTTTCGTCTAAAGTTGTAGTTAGAGACGGTAGGTAATGTTTATTACTTTTTAGGTTTCCCTCGAAATAAATTCATTTATTTAATAAAATATAAATTTTATCTATTTGGTTTATTATAATTACACCACCTTTTTTAAGTCTTTTGCGTCCTACCTGAACATTTCAATTCCTTCTCAACACTAGCGCTAGTAGACAGCTGATCTCTATTCTTTAACTTGGCTCGTTTCCTTGCGCGTGCGCCCCAGTAGGTGTAGTTCACGGCTGCGTACTCGAGCAGTGCAGCAAACACAAACACGAAGCACATCACTAGGTAGATGTCGATGGCTTTGACGTAGGAGATACGCGGCAGACTGCTGCGCACGCCCGTGCTTATCGTAGTCATTGTGAGTACCGTCGTGATTCCTGAAGAGGGTGAAAGGCAAAAAGCATGTGTTGACATTATTAATTCATAATAAAAATTAATGTGCTTTGGATATAGATTCGATTATAGATTTGAAATATAGGTTTGATTTAATGATAAAAAAATTGGAAAGAAAATTTAAGTCACGGTTATATTTATTACATAGTATTGTCAAAAGACCAAAAGTATATCACAAAAATAATGTGACCAAAAAAATATATTGTACACGGTATTCATTACACCATTCCTGAACTGTGTTTTAATAAACGATGAAAATAAAAAAACCTGTTTCCTAAAAAATTGCAATACCTACCTACACTGTACTCACCTGTACTTTTTGGAAGTTTCCGATGAAAAATGGGGGTTCTCAATGATGTACTGAATTTTTCGGTTTTTTTTCCATTGCAAAAATCAGACATGAAAATAAAAAAAAAATATCATACCTAACGCCACTCTTGCAGACGTAGCTTCATGATTAATCCAAAACGAGACCCAGGACAGCATTACAATAAGTATACTGGGCAGGTAGGTCTGGAACACGAAGTAGCCGATATTCCTGCGCAGTTTGAAACTGAGCGACAACCGCTGGTAGATGCCCGTCGCCAACTTCTCCTGGAATGTCCCAACTTTTGCGGTTACATGGTTACCTTAATGCAAGTTTCGCATTGTTCGACGATGCGTTGAGATACTAACGGTAACAACTTGTTTGAGTTTCAAGTTTGTGTAATGGTGTATTTGGTTCGTTAGAATAGGGGATAATCCTATTTTTTTTTTCTTTGTCCGTCGGGTAGTTTATTGAAAAGTATTGGACACGTATTTTTTCTTTTTTTACGTGGTCATAAAATTACTATTTATTATATATTGAGTTGAAATAACTGACGCGCATGACGTATGACGCATGGCGCATGACGTCACATGTAGGTAAGTTTTATACCCACTTGTGACGTAGTAAGCCCCCACCCTCCAACTTTAATGAGTTCTAACTAAGTAATTTTTTGATATTTTGATAAAACAAAAAATACGTGTCTAATATTTTTGTATTACCTGTCTGACGGACAAAATAGAATGTCGTTTTCTTTACCCAGTCCGATCCCCTATTGTTTTATTCAGCTCATACTTTCAATAAAAGTGTAGAAGTTTTTTTTCTAATCTTTGCCCCACACTGGGCATTTCTCCTGAATCGTGGGTGCGTTTACAAACATTTAAACTCACATGCACAAACAGCCAGACACGGAACAACTATCTGTAGGCCTTACAAATATTTGTATTTGTAGAAGAAAATGTATCTCAAATAATATTTTATATCAAATAATCTTTTCTTGCACAAAAACACATTTTAATTATGTTCAAAAATAGCCACATTAGTTAGCAACTATCTTAGCTAGCCCACCTTCACAGAGATGTACCTAGTCAATTTCCAGATTATGAAGTAAGAATTTTAGTATCTAAGTTTGAAATCCTGTATATGTGTATGAGAAGTATGTATGTGAAGTTAGTGTGGAAGAAATAATTTTTTTTTAAAGAGGATTCAATATTTTTAGAATTTGCAAAGAAAAATATGCTCTTACTGATTTGATTAAGCGTATTTTTTTAAAGATCTGTTTTTCAAGCCCCTAACTGTGACTCAAGTGCCCTTCACAACTTATATCGAACTCGACAGATCAAACAGATATTTTCAGAATATTATTGTCAAGTTCTGGTACTTCAAGACACTCGTTCCAATAAAATCCCCCAGACAATGTCCCCCAGGGGACTACTCAGCACTCGATGTTTCACTACGATACCGTATTTCATCATCGAAACTCTAATTTCCATTTGAATCCTCTAATTGTTGGAGAACTGAAATTTCTGAATGGGCAAAAATCAGTCGATCATTTTCTAGAAATTATGAAGTAAATAATAATTCAGAAACAATTTGCAATTTTTAAGTTAATTATGTAGAATTTTAAACTTTAATTTTTTAACTAGAAAAGATTATTTTTGATGTTTTGCGTTTAAAACGTTAAATATAATAAATCAAATCGAGCGCCTAAGGTGGGACTCTAACCCACGTCTTTACTACCTAGGTGAACGCGATTTCAACTACTCCTCCAAGACGCTGCACTGGTCGAACCTGCAAAATTCTTCAACGCTTTTGTTAACATTTAACTGTAGTTTTTTTTAACATTTAACTTATTTTTGAAAAGTTAATTTACGTCATTGTTATCCCCTCTGCAGACAGATTTTTAAATATATGTATTACATATTGTTATTTTGTGACTTTTTTATTAAGAAGGCACTATAAAGGAATAGGACTCATTAGTACGTAGAGAATCCCCAGCATAAGAGATCGTAGTGGAACATTGAGTGCTGTGTAGTCGCCTGGGGGACTTATCTAGGAGATTTTAGTGAAACGAGTGCTTCATGAGTCGTATCTATTCATACTTATTTATATTCGTGAGTAAAGTTTTACTTCAAAAACTTATACTTCTGCAGCTCAGTGTAAAAATCGGTTCTTTACCTTTCTGTCATTAGTTTCGTGTCCAAGTATAGTGAATTGTGGCAACTCTGCGTCCTCTACGCCTCTGACAGGCGTTTCTTTCCAGTACATCACCACATCTGACACCGTGTATCCATCTGCATGGAGAAGTATATGTTAGCATGCTGCCCCGGGTTGGTCTGTTTTACGGCAACCGATCACACCTGCCAGCAACTCACTTATACTGAGTATATCTCGTATTTTTTGAGTGAGTGTATAAATACGACATAAAATCTTTAATCATTAAGCCGTTCGAAGATTAGTCTGCACTGGAAGTTGCTACATAATGCTGGCAAGTGTGATCAGGCCCAAACAAACCTTTCAAATTAATTGTTACCTCATCCGTAGCTTTTTTCGTACTTGCCAATGGAATCATTAAAAAACTTTGCCAAAGGTTAGTAAAAAATATGTTGCATCGCCAGGGAGCCAAGGAAGTATGAATTTGAATGAACAAGGAGAATTCAGCTGTGGTTTATTTTGTATGTTTTACCACAAAATGTGTCATGAAAAGTGGCAAGAGGCTGTATACAAAGCTCGAGCATGTATAATATGTACGAAGCAGTTATGACGAATGTCTGCGGAAAGACACGAATGGGACGAAGATGTTCGGGTCGAGCAGGAAGCAGCAAGCTCAGCCTGGTGATGTATTACAAGTGTATGAGTCACACAGCTTTCAATCTCGACGGTGCAGTTCTGGCTGTCGAGCGGGTAGTAGTGCAGGTCCATCATGCAGGCGAGCGTGGCGGTGAACCGCATGCCGTACGTGATGCTGCCGTCACCACCGAGTCGCACCAGCTTGTTGCGCTCCGTCACATCGTGCAGGAAACTGTGGACATACATAATCAGCTTATAGGGCCGTGGGATCTGAGTGTTCACAGACTTTTTAAGGAAATTTCTGAACGCCTAGTTGACGCTTTCCGTGACCCAAGGGCTGGCTTTTAACTTGGCCAGAGACTAAGTGTTGCCATACAACGTGGCAACGCCACCAGTCTCTTGGGCTTATTACTAGCTGACAGCGTTGAGGAGTTTTTTTTTATGGCCGTATATAGTATTTTTGTTGTTACTTTCGTTTACTTATACGTTTTTAGTTCTTCTAATGTATACAGTTAAAGTACTAAATAATAAATAAAGAACCTTGAAGAAACAGAAAAAAATCTTATTATGTTCTCGCCGCTAGGACACAGGCCTCGTCTCTTTGATAAGCGGTGCAAATTGGTAGATGTCACATGTCTTCGAATTTTAGGTTCTAGAACAGGCTGATTTCCTCACAATATTTTCCTTCACCGTTGAGAACAGTGGTAGGTAATGAAATAAATGACACAAGGTAATGTGCCTGCCTGGTTCGAACCCACGGCCGTTTCGTTTAGGGGTAACTCGTAAGTCGGACGTACCTCTACCACAGAGCCACCCCATCGCATTGTGATGAGTCACACATAATACGACAAAAATCTCATGAACTAGCCGAGGACGCTATGAGTTGTTAAATCAGGGGGTCTATATTGACAAGTACTTGTCTTACGATTCATTTAATTTAAGCAGGAACGTGTTCACATCAATTGTAAATGTCTGCAATCGTATAGCGAAGGAACTTTACTCATACAAATATCATTTTACACTTCTTCTTCTGAGCTACCGTGTTTTTTTTCACTTGAACATATACAATGTTTTGGAAATAAGTTCCAGTTTGGTATAAAATCTTGTCCCGAGACGATTAGGTCAAGGCATCTGCGACTAACGTGGATGACGTTCAGAAAAGTCTTGACCTAGTACTAGAAACAGTGACTTGCATAATGTTGTGTTAATTTTTCAACGATTAATAAAACTTTATAAGTAAACACAGACTCCATTAAAAGTGTATTTGTTAGTTTAAGAAGGGCTGACCCCTCTGGAGGTTAAAGAAAATCGCTTAAAACGTATACGTTAGTATAAACGAAACACAGATTATCGTGTGTCGAAAAAACATCAAATGTGTCCTTACCTATTCTTGTCATTAGCAAAAAACGTATCGGGCACCCAAATCTTATCGGCGAAATCTCCCGACAGCGTCAACACTTCGTCCGGAAGACCGAAGGCCAGCCTTTCATCCTTCCAGTATTGATTCAGATAAAGGGTTATTGTGTAATCCTGGAAGTGTTTGGGAATCCCTTTTAGATTAGGTGTATTACGACCCTTACATGGCACCTATTGTACTATGACGACCACAAGAATATGTCGATGACCACAAAGTACAAAATTATATATTTTTTTGTGACTAGTATAATCTATTGTAACTCCAAGTTGAACTCTCGATTGTCTTTATTACTTCTCGGTCGCTTTTTGGCAAAAGATATTTGTGTCATCGTATTCAGATACTGATAGATGATTACTAACAGACAATGAAACAGAACTTCAGTTATGTGTTTTACAGAATGTAAGCAAAAGAAGTGAACCATGAACACAAGAGATGATTTAGCAGATGAACTGACATTATTTTTGTCTAATAAATGTGATGATAAAATGTGAGATGTACGTATAAGATAGTGGTGAGTGGGCGGTGACCTCTGCGTTGGCAGGCGGCGAGTGGCGGTAGAAAGTAAAGGCGGACATCGATTGGCTGAGGCAGCACTCCGCCCCTCGGTCACCGTCGACCCTCGATGTGTGTCAAGTGACCGCGGCCTTGCTCCCTTTCCGCAGCTATTAAAAGCTTAATGAATTACGATGGACGACCTCCTCGAGAGACACAAGTCCTTGATACGACCCAAAAAACATCCTCAGCGAATCTGAAGAGCAGACAAGGTCGTCGTGTTCTGCGGTGAAAGTCAGCTGCAGCCAGTCCTCGAGTGGATCGTGTTATCAATCAATCTGGTGTTCTTGTATTACATAAGTAATATCTTGAGTCGTATGTCAGTAAAAGATTTGATGCATGTATGAAGACGATATGAATAAACACGCCAGAAATTTCATGCCAGGAAATAATATTAGTTGGTTGCCTTACATTTTAACTGTTAATTTCACAATTTTCAGAGTTCAACTTACCATATTCACTTCTGATATTGCGTCAAAACTAGCAATAGTTAGATCCATGCCAACATACAGCGGGTCTCCTGAAAAGCAATAACATTTATGCAACCAACCATCACAGCGATGCGGCGGGAACCGCTGACAAATCAGGCCGCCGCGTCTTCACTGAGCAAATTCAATATTATACGGAATATTATGGTCCACTAATCTTAATATCTTGCAGTCGCAGAGAGCAATTCGCCTAAATGCATTATACATACACACGATGTATATTATTAACTGCATGTTCCAAATTGCTTTTAAATAGGTCTTGTGCAAATATGATCACATATTCCACATTTCAAGGATTTGATCACATGATTATATTACAGGAGGTCACCGATGAGCTGGCGACTGAATCATTATGTTATGATTTAAATAAACTTAGATATTTCTCTACAAACTTATTCTGACACATTGAATCAAACATAAAACAGATCAATATTTATGTGTACTTTATTTCTATAACTAAATGTATTCTTACCCCCGAAGTTGGGCCGCAGTCGTATGTCGTATCCGTCAAGTATCCGTGTGACAGTATGTGTTACGTTTTCCAGTCGGTCAATCATGGTGCGCTCGTGCCTGACAGAAGACAAAGAACAGATGATAATTATAATGCGACCAAAAGCAATTAATTCAATAGCAGAATGAGACTTGATTTGTTCCTGGTTGGCAATAGGCTCGCCATCTTTTATATGGGATCAAACTCATCTGCCTAGCCTTTTCTCAACTATGATGGGATCGGCTTCCAGTCTAACCGGATGCAGCTGAATACCCTCTTTTACAATGGATGATGGAACTTAAATATAACTGACGAAATGTAGGTGTACTGTGGCACAACTCTGCTGTACCCTTTGGGGAAAACAGTCGTAATATTATGTTTTGTTACAAACTGCACACTTTTAGAATAAAGCACATGAAAATCTTTCACCTAATGTTTTCTGCCCAAAGAGTGGATGGATTTCTCAAGTATCGAATAAAGTTGCTGAAACTCAGTTTTCGAATTACGTTTACATTTACAGTTTTACGTTTACAAAAAGAATATCATATTTAAATCAGTGCTATCTTATTTTTTGTCAAGGAGACCATTTGCAGCATTCTCTAATGATAAAAAAATCACGGTCGTCGTTATCGATCACAAGATAATGATCTGAAAATGCTCAGATTTCAAGTTCCTCAACAATTTAGAAAGGTCAGGTCAAAGTTATCACCACAAACAGTAATAATGATGCTGTTTGCAGAAATACGAAGCGCTATCAAAGCTATTGCATCAACTTTTAACAAATTGACATAACTTATTGAAGTGAAACTTCTTATGCGACTTCCAACAAGTTTGCGTTAAACGTTTAACGCTACCATGGAGGGGGAATAGAAAGAGACAGAGCGAGAGTGAATGCGTGGTACTCGAACGCATGCGTGTAGTATTACGAAGTTTCACTTCTTCTGCGCGGAGGGACTCCACGCACTATTTTTTTGGTGTGACTGGGAGTCGGGCCATTGTCTTTAGGCACTATCGTTACCTTCTTCTTTACCGAATGGTTAGTGCCTATCCTGGTGTAAGAGTCTTTATGCCGCCCATGGGCCTCTTATATGGCTTTACAGGCCATCGAGAAATATCTCTCAGGCATGCTGGTTTCCTCACGATTTTTTCCTTCATAGATACAAGTGATAATTATACAATACGCACATCAATCCGGCCATCCATCTGAGTCCTTTTCCTATTGACAACGATCTGGACGAATTTTTTGACGCCTTGTCATTCCTTACCCATGTTGGTACTTGTTCATATTTTTATTATTATTTTAGATCTATTTGTAGTTTATAAATAATGAAACCTATCGGTTATATCAATTCAATACATTTTTTAATTTTCCAGATTTTATCCTTGGCCGAATGTCATTCTGACTAGGTCCTTAGACCCTCTGCTCTGCCCAGAATGGAGATACTCCGAAGATATTATGCGAGAACCACTCTAGTTTACACAAATACGCGTTTAACACGAATTTATCCTAAAGGGGATGGGCGGCAGTGCACTCACATTTCTCCGTGACGGTTGTTAGTCCCACGTAATAGTGGGTCGACTATTGTTATTACTTTTTATCGCGAACAACTAAACTTTGATTGCTAGTTTACTGATCATTTTCTAAGTGAAACATCCCATAACACTGCAAGCCCGGTATCAAACACGGTAGATAAACGAAGCAAGCGGTTTTTAAAAAAGTAACAAGTTTTTTTTTCGTGTTTATAACACACACTTTACAAGCTATAATCAAAATCACCTATCACTTTGTCACAAAGTATACAAGAACCCACATAGAAGTATTTGAAACTACTTATACTCATAATATAGTAACAGTAACCGTCTTTTCATAATATGTCTAGCCAATTTCTAGCTGTGGTACCTATTGCTGCCACAGTATATAATAGATTACTGCAAGTCAATTTTCACACACAATGTTTTAGGTATTGCAGATTAAAACTGTTTTGGTTAAACATAAGTAAAAGACTCGTAAAATGGTACATAGACCTTAGGGATTAACATAGTGTCACCTCGAATACGTTAGTAGCAAAATGTAATTATCATTTTTGACACTTTATTTAAATAATTTACATATAAAACCATACGAAGGGTCTTCACCGTCTTCCAGATATTTACATTGCTAAAACATTTGCCTATCTGCATGAAATTACGGGCACTAAGGCAATCTAAATGAGATTTGTGAGCGGGGTTTAAACTGAATTGGCATTTAGCGGGGGTCGGATGAACCCAGCATCAAATTAATTCTGTAGAAATACTAAAGAACTGTTTTTAGTTTAGTTGAACCAGAACTAGAGTGTGTTTTAGTTGCGTTTGCAACTAACATGACCACTTCATGATTCAAAAGCGAGTTTTTTTTTCGAATACGTTGTAACTAGACAAAATTGTGAGCTGACTATTTCATTAATTTAATATTAGATAATTTACATATTATAACAAATAAGTAACAAGTAGAACGCATTATTTAATAATACTGATTGAGCCCCGATCAATATGATCAAGACGTGTTCTGATGGTTGAATAAATCAAATCTACAAGTGGACGAATTTTTTGACGCACTGTAATTTTTATACTTGTACATATTTTATTTTATATATATTTGTAGTTTGTAAATATTGTACATATAAATATAATAAAAAGTAAGATAAAAACATTCTACAATCTATAAGTTCCAAAATCTTTTATAATGTTTAAACTATTTTAAAGTAAAACAAAGTTAGCAATGAAGCTACGTATACAACGAACAAACTTACACGGAAGATGCGGCCGACGGCTGCGGAATGCCTTTGTTCTATTCATTTCCTAGTTTGTGGCTTTTCTATTATATTAAATTAAAACATGCTGGTGGCGGCGGTTATTATAATACTTTCACAACTTTCAGCTGCTTTTGATATACGTAGGCGTTAGATAGAAAATGTTTTTCGTGTGCAATCTTGTTTATGATTTTACATTATTTTATGACTTATGACTGTTTATTATAGTTAGTCTCAAATGAATCTATGTTGACTGATATTTTAATGAAAATGACCTAGTTACATCACAAACGTACTTATCTGACTTTACAAAAATAAGTTTTGTCATGAAAACTAAGTTCTGTGTTCAAATAATACTCACTGTGCAACCGCAAACGGTAAAACTTGTAGCAACAGTAGAAAATACGCGAGCGCGTGCAGACAGCGCGTCGTGCGGGGCGCGCTCATCGCGCGGCGGGGACGCGTACTCGCGCGCCACGCGCATCGCGCGCTCACCGCACTCTCCCGGCACGCGCCGCCCTCGCTCTTACACTTACAACCCACATCTTTCCCTTAAACTGATCATTGTGAAGTGGGACAATGTTTGATGAAGTAGCGAGGTATCGCGATCGCAATCTGCGACGTGTTCGTGTGGCGTGAGGCCGCGGCGGCAGCGGCGTACGGAGTGGCGTCGCGCGTGCGCTACCCGCCGCGACTACATACTCGCCATTGGCGCGAATTACTTCACAACTTCAAGCTTTTTGCCGCAAACTATTCTGACATGAAAGTACATAAAAATGGTCTTATAATTGTCGCTAATTGTGTTTGCGATCTTCTTTCTATTTACTGTCGTCCCGGCTTGTTGTTGGGGCATCATTTTCCACGCTCTAGTTTCCGCTCGGTCGTGTGCGTCCACGACATTCCTTTCTGTTTTCGACGTGCGAGGTGAAACTTTTTGCATGCAATCTCTCATGCATCTCAATCACATCAATATTAAAAAAAAAAAAAATTGTTTCTAATCATTTTGTCTTTGTAAAGCGTTGATACAACGAATGATCCAAAGACTAAATAAAGTCTTTCTGGAACCTGTTGTCTGGAATTTGTAACACTCCATCAACAAACTCTTTAGGAATTATTATTCCATGTCATCCAATTATGAAACAAAAATAATTTTATTCCAATCTCAATCCATTCACTACATTCACCTAAGTACATTCGACACAGCCTTCCCATTAGCATACACATGTACGACAGTACAGTCACGCGTGTATACAGCCTAGAGAGGCAAGGGTACGCGCACACGTAGGTGTACAGTGTACAGCTGATGCAGAAAGTGGCACACGGTGTTAACAGAGCAGGTGGTGCGCAGGAAGTTATTTGGCGAGGCCAGCCGCGCGCGTCCGCTTGCAGATTACACGGCACACGCCGCTTCTCACCTGCGCCGCGTGAGATAAACACTTTGACGTTATATTCATAGTGATATGTGATAGTATGTCAGGACAAAATGTTTATCTAAAGTACCGAAACCAGTAGGATAGAATAGAATATATTAGGATAGAATTATTATAGAGTAGGATCGAATATATTACCAAGTGCCACTGCGCATTTTTTGTGAGCAAATTTATAACGAATGGAATAGATATTTAGTAGTTGTTTAATATTTACTGATCATGAAATTGAAAGTCGGCTTTCTCACCCATTGGTGATTCTGTAACTTTGGGTGGACCACACCTGGAGCAGCTGCTGCGCTGATCCGTCTTGTTTTATGCTAAACTATTATTTGATAAGATATTCAGCATGAGAAAACTTGGTCAGATTAACGATACACCACGTCCTCATCACCATCATCAGTCTCTTGCTCTTATACCAATTCATTTGGGGTCGGCGCAGCATATCCTCTATAGTACCTCCAGTATTAGGAACACAAAAAAAAACAAAAAACGGCAAAGTGCGAGTCGGTATCGCGCACGAAGGGTCCCGTACCATCAAAATCAAAATATTTTTATTTGTTGAACATAGGTAAACCATTATTTATAAAAACGAGCATAATAATAACTTTTTTGTGTAGGAGCCCCCTTAAATATTTATTTTATTCTGTTTTTAGTATTTGTTGTTATAGCATCAACAGAAATACATAATCTGTAGAAATTTCAACTGGCTACCTATCACGGTTCATGAGATACAGCCTGGTGATAGACGGACGGACAGACGGACAGCGTAGTCTCAGTAATAGGGTCCCGTTTGACCCTTTGGGTACGGAACCCTAAAAACTAGTCATGACTAATCCACGCATGTTTTTTTATTAAAAACAACAACAAATTTCAATAAATCAAAATATACACCAAAATTACATAACATACTCTTCTCGATTACATCCAACATTAACCGATTGATCAAAACAACTTAGCAACCACATCCTCACGAACGCTTATGAAGCAAACACAAATTCATATTAAAATATCCAGTATTTTTCATATTACATCATTGCTAAAGGTATTCGTGTCTCAATCTCGTTTGATCTCATCTTTTTTCAGTCCAATAAGTTCTCGAATAAGGGATATCATGGATTACGTATGAAGACTGTATTTACTGATATGTTTTTAAACTTCGGTAATCTTATGGCTTCATACGAAACGTTTGGCTAAATAGGATGTTGACGTATCAAGTAATTGCAAAGATTTCTACTCTATTTTTAAGCCATTGTTGTTTCTAAAGGGGTGATAATTATGATGAGTGTTGTACCTAATGAGAACCGACTTCTACAGAGTCTGGGCGCAATTAAAGGGAGTGCTACGAGAGTGCTACGAACTTGCTACGAAGTGCTACGATCACCGAAAATGGTCTACGTCTGCTAGTCAAGCACTAATCTTCATTGCCTACTTGATAGTGATGAGTCCTAAAGTTATTCTTGAACAAAACGTACGTTAATTGGTAATGGGTAGTATTAACGGACTTATATAAATCCGCTTTGAAATTAAAAAAGAGTGCTACGGTGTTGCTACGAAGTGCTACGATTGCCAAAAAAGTTCTACAACTGCAAATCTTCATTGGCCACTTAATGAGAATGATTCATAAGTTGAGTGATATAAGTAGTAATCCTCAAAATATATAAGTATTTTTCACGTCACTTGCACTTAAACAACGTAATATTTTAATATTGTTTGACCGCCGTTGTAACCAAAAGATTAGTAGTTTTGTGAACCCGTTATGTTTGATTTTTGGTGTACAATAAGTTTTATTCTATTCTCTTCTACGTTTCCTACCTTGTTGTTTAATGGTCGAAGGCGCTACTGACGTGCAAGAGGTTAGATTCCTAGGTCCATGAACTTGTTATTGGTTTTTCAGATCAGGGGGGTTACTATGACGCTTAAAACATTAAAACATTAATTTTACATTGGGAAAGAGATGGAGCTACACGACCTGTATAGCTCCGTCTCTTTTTCACTCTGGAATAAGAAGGGAACAATAATGTTTTAAGACGTCATGGTCCACCATGGACCAGGAATTTATTACATTGGACTCAAAAAATAACAGCTACCCCTTAGGGAATTACAGGCGTGGCGTTATATTATGTTTATATGCGCAGGTAGGTTTGAAAGTGTATTATCTAGCTAGGCCGTATCGAACACCTGACCATGTATCTAAAAAAATAACTGACACACGTGACCTCTAAGAAAAGTACAGGATTGAATAATATGTGGTTTGTTGAGCATCGCGCTTGGGCGACGTAATGATAGTGATTTAACAGAGACGTGCCACATCGTCTCACTGTCGCACCACTACTCACGGTTTTAGAATAATTGTGCAGTTAGTGACATGGCTAAAAATTTTTTAACTAGTCTGTTCTTTATGTTTTATATTTCTGTCGTCAGTTATGAAAAATAAGCTTACATAATTTTTTTTTAAACATTACCATTTTAAATCGCATTCAAAAAAGCCAAACCCGGAACAAGTACCTGTAGGCAATACAAATATTTGTTCCGTACGGGAATCGGGCCCGCGATATACAGCGCAGCAGCTAATCCCTCAGCCACAATGTCAACCGTGCCATCAAAAAAAGGACACGGACTGTTTGGAGACTGTTTATATTGCAGGTTTTATAGCTCTGCATACCTGTTGGGATTTGACGAAGCGCAATTACTACAAAACAATAGACAAATACAAAATTAATTGATTTTCAACATGCTACATCACAAAATTTTAGTTTTCTAGAAAATTTAAATTTTCATGACAAATGAATACGGCATCAGCACGAAAAATTTACAACGGTTACTTACTTTTCTCAGCATTCGTAAAATAACCTCGAATCTGTTTTAAGCTAAAGAACGTCAAATTAACATGAAATTAAATAGTTACGTTCTTTTATAACATGTCTTTATCATTTTACTATTCTCCTCGCTCAACACATATTTATGCTTTACAGCCGTGCATTGATAAGACGAGCTTATTTATTCATGATAAGGCTAGTTTCTGTTTTATGCAGAACGGCTTGGAAAACCTTTGGAGAAATCAGGTTTTCACTGTATATTAATTTTTAGCTCTAGAGAGCAGCGGTGGCCCAGTGGTTGCAGCCCCGACTTACGAGGAGTAAGCCGTGGGTTCAAACCCAGGCAGGCGCATTACTTTGTGTAATTTATTTCATCACCGCTGCCCTAAAAAACGGTGAAGGAAAACATCGTGAGGAAACCGGCATGTCCTAGGACTAAAAACTCGAAGACATGTGACATCTACCAACCCGTACTGGGCCTGCGTGGTGGATTAAAGCCCACTCCTTCCCATAGAGTGGAGGCCTGTGTCCCAGCAGTGGGAACATTAAAAGCTGATGATGATGACGTTTCTAGCTGCTAGAACGTGTGTAGGATTTATGTTGATATCTAATCACATTCCTCTTTTTTAATTATGTTGGATTCATCATTCTCCTGTCCAATTTATTTGGGGTTTCAGCATTTCTTTTTCGTCCATACTTATCCATTACTTGTCATTTCATCAGATACCTCCTTTCTTGTCATATCATCCTTAATAAGTCAGCATAAAAACAGCTATAAACTAACGTATCAATAAGTTTAAACCATCTCGAATATATAAACTATATGGGCCATTAATTACCAAAGGCCGCTTTCCAATTAACGTTTATTGTGTCTCAAAATGTAATTGATTCAATTTCAAATAATCATCTTTCCAAGGAATCCTCGTGTTACTATGTTATTGGAAATTATCGATGTTATTGTACTTCGACGTTTCGTAGTACCACGTTTAGTTTGTGATTTGGGTTTTGTTTCAAATCGCCGTCATTTCGACCCACCGTGTATTATTTCTGAGGTCACGTGTGCAATAGCTGTCGTTCCAACCATTTGCCAATGCCTCTGAGATTCGAGTCTCATAAATATAGGTATCCCTGCGAAAAATATCGGGTGCGAATGAATGGAAATTTATAGAAGGGAGTCTACAATAAACATTGAAGCTTGCTGAACTCTTACTATACTCCTTTTGGAATTTCGCGTCTAGATATTACTGAACCGGTATTTTATAAGATATGCTTTTGGTAAAAAACAATGCATCTGCTACGTATTGTGAGCATGATGACAGCTCGCACAATCCGCGTAGCACCTCGTAGCTATCGCGTAGTAACTCGTAGCTTTTACGTAGCACCTCGTAGCACGATGAAATTATACGATAATTAGTTTTATTTTTGACAAGCTTCTTCCCGCAACTTTGCCTGCATGAAAAACACATTCAGGATCGGTGAACGATGGACGGATGCATAGTTTGAGAGATTACTTTCTACATCCAAACTTTACCTTTTTTGTATTCAAGTCTGCTGCAAGAACCTATATTAACAAGCTTTTAATTTTAAAACGTAAAGTGATACCAACCTGAATCGTTATAAAAACAGACAAAAATTGTTCAGTCGTTATCGTCGCTTGACAACCATCGCTAATGGAAACTCTAGATGGAGTAACATAATCTGAGTCGATCGTAAAAATATTTTTAGAAACGAAATTAAAACACAGACGAGTACATTTCTTTTGAATAAAATCTTGATTTATTATCAATATCTATCTAAGATATAGGTTACTCATACCAAAGCAGTGTTTGGTTTTTGCGGACTAGTTGCTGTGTTTAAAAACCTACAAGTAATACATATTTTTAAGCATAGTTCGTTGAATAAATACGACTGACAAAGTTAAAAGTATGCGCAAATTATAAAAACCAATTAATTATGACATCGAAGCAGACACAATGTAATAAAAATTCGGTTTCAATCAATCTTTACAAATGAAACGAAATTGGATCTTTGTTTAATTGAACTGTAAAATGTTTTGAAATTTTACGACTTAACTGGATTAAACTGTTAAGTAAATATTTATCTTCATGAAATAGTTTCACTTTAAAATGGAACTATTTTAACTGCTTTTGCTTTTTTTTTCTTTTGTAACAATGAAGTTTAAAACCTCTCAGAAACTGAAGTTTTTTAAATATGCTTTTGCTTTCAGATTTTATCATTTTAAACTCAATAATTATGGCAACCATCCAAATAAAATCACAAAGACAAATGGAAACACTGCATATGGTTTGGATCGAATCAATTTTTCAACATATTCTTTTCGACTGCTCAAATCAAGCGAAGGCTTTTCTTAATAGCAAGGCATCGTTCAGCGGATTGAGAAATTCTATTATGGTGGAGGCTAGAAGCTACGTCGGAGACCAGCGTCGGGTCGAAGCAATCAAGCAGAGCCTTAGGGGTTAGCCCATTCGGATGCCATTGTTCTGCAAATTACGTTTTGTATTTTGGATATCTAACCGTCTATATTATTGAGGTATTGGGTTTTCAATCGGTAACATGTTCTAATTTCATTCTGTATCAGAGTTTTATGCCGTCCATGGGCCTTTGACTTCGCTTAACATGCTGTCAAGAAATATCTATTAGGTATGTTTGGTTTTCTCACGATGTTTTTCCTTCACCGAAGCTAGTGATGATTATACATTATGCTCACGAATCCGAAAAATCAGAGGCCTTGGGTTCAAACTCGTGTCCGAAGGTCATACGACTAGACTATCACTGCTATTAGTTTAGTAGTATTAGCCTGGATGTGATAGAACAACTCACAACTCAAGCAGCGTGCAGGTAAAGGCATCTAGTTGGGTAATTCAATTATTTGAAAAACGACGATCAGATTGTTTTTCAAATATATAACGGAATTAGGTGACGGTACTTGGATCTAAGAACTGGATGAGATTACCGATTACCGGTTTCGGTAGCTCATGCTTAAAACAGATGTAGATTAAGTTACTTTAGCTTAAGCATTAGCTGCGTCTGTAACATAGAATTTTACTTGCCTTCAGGCCTATTTTTTATTGAAACCATATATTTTTTCGTTATTTTAATTTTCTATGAAGTTGTTAACTTATACATTTCATTAGTTTATACACGCTGTAACTTAGAATTTCCATCCACAGTAATACAAACAAACCACAAACATTACAACTTAAACTCCCAAAAATTAGAAGTTATCTCGTGGGTAGTATTCAGTAGGGTCTGCAGGACGCATGCGCGCATTCTCCGGGAGGCTGTTTTCTCCGCGAGCTTGCGGCGCGCGAACCGCCAACAAAACGCGCCCGCTCGCCGTCGCACGCCGTGCGCGCGAACTCACACGCGTATAAACATATACAAGAAAAATAACCCCCGTGCCAAAAGATAAACATCCCGCAAACATGCTGATTCCTTATCTCCTTGTTCTGACCCTCAGGTGAGTTAACAAACTGTTTAGTAAGAAAGTTCTTTTCAAGATATTTATTTTGTTGTGTTTACTTTTTGTTTCTGTGGTATATTTTTTTAACTAGCCTATTCTACCTATTTTTACTTAGCCTTTTCTGTCCCACTGCTGGGCAAAGGCTTCATTCTTTCCAACTCTCTCGGTGTTTTGCCTTCTCTGACTAATCAGTCAAGCACACGTTCAGATCGACACCTATTCTACCTACTTATTGAAAATAATTACAAGCTTTTTTTGTACCTACGTTATCCGGTCGATAGTGAAGTATATTTACAGTGAAATAAAACAGTATAGGGAAATACACAAGTTTTTTACACAATGTAATGAATGCAGTAGATTCAGATTGTCTTCTTTTAACGAACAACCCTCGTCAAGTGTCGCTCTAAGTATGTTCGTATTCACAATCATTAAAGTAATGAATAGACAAATGACTATAGAAATAACACTTGTATCTGTGTTCTTTACTTTGAACCGGAATAGCTACTTACGTAAGACAAAAAAAAAATATTTTCTTTTTTACTTATCGCTTTATAAAACACTCATGAACCTCCAATGCCGATTCTTTGAATAATTTTATCTCTAAATAAACTATTATACCTCGATATATCAAAATTTCGAAATAAAACTTACTACTTACTACTAAATATATGCTTACTTTTTTATGAACGTAACTGATCAAACGTGAGTGTTCTAAACGTACACCTCTGCTGAACCCTTCCTGTAATACAGGCGTGGTGTTAAGTTGTTTTAGTACACCATGCGACATTCGAACACGGTTTTAACACAAAGGTCCCATGCCTAGCACGTGAGGAACACTAACTATGTTGGAAGTTATTTGAAGGCTTGTATCCAAGTCGATTCGCTTAAGCTCAGGTATGCTTTACTGAGCGACGGCTAAACTTTTAATTGCTTCTTGTTAACAATTAACGGCCTATTTTGTCTTTGAGGATTTGTGAACTATAGTTAAATGATACTGTGTTCAAAAGCTCAACTCTTTGACAGTATATAAACATAGATATGGCATTGATTGTTTCTACTGTTTGACTATAATAATTACGAAAAGCTTCAAATCCTCCGGCACATCAGGAAAAATGATAATTAAACAGAAATTCTATGAAGTTATCTGTCAGATAAGTTAACTGAAAACTATCAGGAATGGTTAGCATCATAGTACCGGCCAGCTTATTGTTGACCAGGTGGTAAGGATATTCATATTCGTGACAAAGCCGAAAAAAAACAAAATTAAATCAACATTTCATATTGCCGTTCTTTTAAACACAACACTCTGCTTTAATTCAAATTACCTGGTTCACGTACGCGACTAGTCTTTTTATATGTAGGACATAAACTAATTTAAGCCAGTTGCTACACTCCACCGCTTAAATTCTCATCTAAATTCATTATGGTTCAGCTAATTTAAATCAGAGACAGTGACACTGTACTTAATAGTTTTTACGTGAAGAACTAAGATTTGATTATACGGTAGATCTTTTAGTAACATTCGTTTCTTTACCGTATGGTGAAATAAAGTAGCAAGAGGAAGCACATAGGTACATAATATGTTTCTATCATCCGCTCATCATCATTCATCATTTCAGCCGAAAGACGTCCACTGCTGGACATAGGCCTCCCCCAAGTGTCGCCAGATTGACCGGTCCCGTGCGACGCGCATCCAGCGGATCTCCGCAACCTTCACCAGGTCATCGGTCCACCTAGTGGGAGGCCTTCCAACGCATCGTCTCCCGGTTCGCGGTCGCCATTCCAGAACTTTTCGGCCCCATCGGCCATCTGTTCTACATCCGCTGATATCATATAAATCTGTAAATGATTAATTGAAAACCAAAATTATTCCATACATTTCTAGATTTGATCAATACAAATTGTTATTGTTTCACGGACCGTCGAGATAGCGATTTTTGGTACATCTACAAGCAAAAAGGGAGTTTGTAATTATTCTTTTGAGAAAACTTTCAAGCTTTTTGGTTCTCTTTCTCTCAAATAAGGGATTATAATATCATTGTCGAGGGAGGGATACTTGGAATACCGGCCTTAGTCCATCGAGGTATTTGCTTTAATCCCTCACTTTTATAGGCCGAATTATTCTTAAACTATTCTAACAACGGAGTTGGAATGCCTTTTGTAATATTTGTAATTACCAGACATTCATGGTCCGTATCCATAGTCATCATATTGTATGAAAGTCTGTGTCAAAATGTATACGTGTACAGCCTGTATTTTTCAAAGGTGTATGAAGTGGGGTATACATACAAGGTGTTGTTTTGCATCCTGGTCAAAATTGAGGAGGTTGTCACAAAAGACATAAATAATCAACATAAATAACGGTACCCAGTTAATTATTAATAAAAGCTGCTTTTTTTATTTAAGTTTGTTAGCATTTCAGAATAATCAAGGGGGTTATTTTGAAATACTAAAATGTGGTTTAGGGAATAAGAAATTATCGAATAAACGTTTGAGATTGTTTGTATGTGTGAAAGCGCGGTTAGAGGCCGAGGATCAGACAGTCCGCGTTTAAAACACGGGTGGTTCACACTTATCGATTTCCGTAAATAAAGTCTACCCATTTCGTTATTGATTCGGGTCGAGAATCACTAGCATAGTTAGCTCCTTGAATTTGAAGAGAATGCAAAACAACAGCTTGTAAAACTTACTACCTTTCGCTAAAACTCGATTCATATTGAGTTACTCATTGATGTTTTCTTTATCATTTTCGTTACAGCTATTGTGAGAAGTACAGTATTTAGTTCAGAGTATCTTTGTTTATTATTTATCTCACAATACTAGAACGTGAAAGCCTTTACAATTTAAAAGTTTCTAAAAAATCTAATCCACAATAAAGGCTACACTTGGGCGTGACCAAACTACCTTATTGGGGAGATAAATAGGTTTTGTGTAAAATACTAACTACTAACTATGCGTCTACGCGTACCTTTTGTGTTGAAATCGAGATATTGTGACGTGTAAGAAAATATAGGCACGTTTTCTTACGAAATAGTGTTAAATTAGGAAGCTTTTAATTATGTAAAGTATTAGATAACATTGTTTGTAATTTTTTGTTATTATGGGAACATATTATGTTTCCTATCATGTTAAACAATGCAGAGAATCTGCTTTTTATTTTGTAGTACATCAAGATTTTTCTTGAAATATAAAATTCTATGCCAATTTTCCCTGAATATAGGTAGCTAAAAAACCTTATTACAGGCAGTAAAAAACAGAAATAGGATGTTTTGAGCGTATTTGCAGATTCATTATCTGCTAGACTACCGGCTGATTTTGATTTCCAGTTCGTTGTATTTATTTATTTGTTAACGTTTAGTCAGCGGTTCGTTGCTTGCCGTTTATTTTGTTTATACAAACGTTGTTGGTATGCCTACTAGGGCAGAATCTCGATATTTAAGTTTTATTTGTATCTTAATACTGTGTTTTGTATTCGAAAGTGCTGGTGCTTAACTTAATGTTAACTTGAAACCAGCGTGTGTTATTCTTGTTTCAACATTTCCATATGTTTAAGACGTGTCTATTTTCTCATATCTTGATTTGTCTTGAATTTTAAGTTTTAGAAGAACACTATAGATGGTTGATTTCGACAATGAGTAGGAAATTAAGAAACACCTATGCATATTCCTCCTAACTCTACCACATATGTACACTTCTTACGAAAAAAACATTTATGATTTTAACAGACATTTAAAAAAAACTGACGTTAAAAAAAACACAAATAAAAATATTATTATTTATGTTTTTTAACTGACATGGTCACTAAAAGTATCATTAACACTGAAAAACGGATATAAACAAATAGTAAACATGATAAATATCCCGTTTTCAGTGTCAATGATAAACATTTGCTTATTAAATAAATATAAAAATAATAAAATCGCGAGTAAAATTAAAATATTTCAATGAACTGATACCCGCGGGGACTCGACCTGCAACTGTCTCGCATCCCTTAGCCGTGAACATTATGTACGAAGCCACTAATTAAAAAAATAATGTGAGTTTTTAATTATTTATGAAATCTTTGTGGTTCTGGCTTAGGTATCATATTTTTTTGTTACCGCTATTTCAAATATATTTTTCAGGATCCCATTTTTCAGGTGTTATAGTGCTAATAAGTTACCTTCTAAGCTTAAAACAGGCTAAGTTAACCCACTATCCACATTTTTTTGTTATAAAGCAGTAGCAAAAAGAGAGGGAACATAAAATAAATTGATCAGGAAAATGCTACGACTAAGATAAAGCATGCATTACGGAACTGCTCAATTCTTCAAAAGCGGTAAGGTAAACTAGGCGCAGACGAAACTCTGACGGTGGAAGCTGCGGTCACCCTACAAATCGGAAGTCATCTATCAACATGCATCATCGTTTGACCGATAGGCAACCTTATATGGACACAACCTAATTCTTGTAAGCAAACTATTACGTCATGTTCGAAGCCCAGGCCGGAAATTTTTTAATTTGGGTTTTTTCATCAGGAAATTCTCAGTAGCAGCCACGGAGTCTGGATTTGCGCCCGGTTGATAGCAATAGGCTCGCACCCTATTACATGAGACTTAAACATAACTGGCGAAATGTGGGTGTACTATAATAGTGTTAGACGGAAGAAAACCGAAAACCTACTTAATCGATACAGCACAGCACTACGCGGGGACGCTATGTGACACATCACTAATTTTTTCTCTTGACATTCGACGATTTCGCGGCAATAGTGTCTCGAGTGTATTTTAGTGTCTAAAAGTGGATAACATGATTAATTTGTTTATTATAACTGTTTTAATTACTAATAATAGGGAAACCTGTGCCTAACCCATCGGGGAATACAGGCTTCATGTTATGTTTATCTTATGTTATTATTCCGTAAATCACCCCAAGTTTTATTAAAAACGCTTCTCGATTCCTAAGAAAAAAACTTGATGTAATTAGCAAACATTATTTTCGCATTTACAATATTTACTTTTCGTTAATGTTCTTTTAACTGGCTGCTGGCCTAATTTATGAGGATAGAATATTCAATTTTGTCTTTTTCCTTAGACATATTTCTTATACAATAGAAATTAGTTCAGAAACTGGATTTAACTGAGGAGTTTGACATGTAATTTCAAGTTAGGATTAAACATGATGTTTATAATACTTTGAAGTTTCTATCTCCGGTATACAACATGTAAAACTCGGTTTATGTCTTGCGTTAAGCTGAAATACATTGTGGATAACTTTACGTTCAATCTGCACTTTCAAAATATATTTACGAGCATGTTTACAAACTTTTAAAGTATTGTGTAATGCCCTGAAAACTGCGATATCATGTGTCATCTGTCATGTAAGATATTGACAGTTCAATTATTATGCCGAAAGTGTGTGCGGCGCAAGTCATGGAAAAGTCTATTTCCGAAAAACTGTAGACCAATAATGAACTCATTTACTGAAAATGACTTGTGTGTTATGTAACTTGGATTATGGAGTCATCTTTGGGATATCAATCAATGGATTCATTTATACCTAGGACTGGTCCATACATCCGTCGTATATAGGCTGCGTTCACACCCGCTGTACGTCTATCTAAACCCCGGGTCGCACGGACGGCTATTATGCAAGGCGTCTGTTTAATGATACGAACCCCCCCTAATCCGTTTACTTGCCGTTAGCGAAGCAATTTAGTAACGATGCTCCTTAATCCCCAGCTCTGAGGGAACATAATTGCAGAATAATCTAGAAGCTTCAACTGTAATAGTGGATTTTATAGATTGTTGTTCTGAGATTCTATTTTATAGATTGTTGTTCAATTTACATGAGTAGTTAAGTACCTACTTAACTTTATCTGCAGTAACTTCTTGAGAGTGAGTAAGACTACTTTTAATACCACTCGTTTCAAATATTACAACGTCCTTCTACCAGCGAAAATAAGTTATTACGATTGATTGTCAGTGATAAAAAATCTTTGTAGGTAGGCTATTGCCTAGATACGTTGAACGGAAATTGCTATCACAGAAATCTATGTATAACGTGTTCCTTATGTACATAAAAAGACATTTTGGACGCAGGACCAACGTCCAAGTTTTATTAACATGTTTTACGTTTAGATACAAGGCATAGGATATAGCACAGTGAAGCCAACCGTGCAAGCTATAGTTTTGAAATTCTAAGTAGGTACTTCATTCAATGGTCTTACACATTACCTCAGCATGGCATGAATTTCAGATTTTGTGGTGCTTTAAGGTCAATCCGGACAAACCGGTACAGACAAATAGTGCTCACGGTTCCGGACAGATAGATACTGAATTATCTATCCGTGTCTGGTATTCGCAGTTGATCCGCAATTTTTTTTGCAAATATGCTTGGTTCGATAAAATATCACACACGTCGTTACAGGTAGTCAGTGGCCCAAAAGTCTGACAACTGTCTGGTATCGTATTAACCAGTACTGAGTTGTGAAGGTCATACAGGCAGTCGCTCCATATAAAATACTAGTATTTTGTAAGCCGACCCCAATATAGTTGAAAAAAGGCTAGGCAGATGATGATGATGCTTGAAACGATAAAATAGTCAATAGGCGCCAAAATCTTGCTTATGTCATACATCGCTCATAGCTAAATGTCGACCGAAGTCCCCCCCACACCCCACCCCGGGCCGTTCCCCCCTCGGACACAATAGTCGTGATAGATTGGGAAATAACATTACCCAAACGTACAGGGACACATCCTACTGTACCTTATGTATATCTTATACGTCGATTCGTGATTTATTATTGCGTAATTTGTTATTTCATTATTTGTTGTTGATTGCTCTGCGCTGTCAGGCGCTACTTTTATAGGAAAACTGAAAATGTGGGTTCTTACGAGAATACTTATATAACATATGTTTTTTTTTACAGAAACGATGTATTTATGATAAAAACTTTTTTTTTAAAACATCTTCATTTCACGTAAGTCCAACAATTTTCCTAGACAACATGACAAGAGGAATAAAATAAAAGGCAATTTGAAACGGAGCTACGTTTGAATCGGAAACTCAGTCGATACAGGATTTAGAGTAGCACAGGGAAGTGTACGCCTTACGGGTCTTGTGTTCGAACGTCGCCGCGGGATAAACCTAGTCCTAAAATCCGACTCGGTTCTCGGGAATACTGGCTTAAAAATAAATAGAGCGGAAATCCTAACAGATTTGTTTTTAATTATATTTTTTCTTTTAATATTTTGAGTGAGGTAGTGAGCGTCTGTCGTAGAACTTTTTGCTATAGGGCATTAAACAATAATTATTATTAAAGAAGTAAGTTGGGATAGATTTGTGAAAAATTATAAGCGGTGAAAAAGTAACTCAAAAGATTAAGATTGCCAGTTGCAAATTAATTATACAACAACAGATTAATTATTTATTCATTTTACATCCAAATCTTCAGTTAAAAACCGAAAAAGAAAGGTTTCAAATAAAACCGAATAGCAGAAAATTTACATGCGAAAAAGACATTGTTTTTGAGTTCAGTTTGAACTCGCCTAAATACAGCCCTTAAAATTTCTCTACAGAAAAGGTTGTTGTTTGCTGCAACAATAAAAATATTACAACCAATTTGCTCACACTAAGTTTGAACTGTATTTGATAACTTTAGGAGTATCATTTTTTTTTGTACTACAACGCGTAGTTGAACTTAACTTTTTCAGTACTTTTCTAGGGTTGATAGCACTGTCAAGTACGTGCTATTGTAACAATGCATACGGATTCAATAAACCGCTTATTATGTGCTCTCAGACGGCGCGGTAGCTGAGGATATCGAATCCCAACGTGCTTATCATGACCGGCGATGCGTGTAGATAAGACCTTTCAAGTTCCAACTTACATACTTAAGAGCCTGGAGATTTACGAGAGCCCTTTCGATACCTGCTTAGGGTCAGCTCACACCGAGACGCGACGCGACGCGACGCTGCGCGCACACTTTTAAAGAGCGATTCAAAATATAACTTTATTTTCTACACGAAAAGATACACATTTCGTTGTGAGAATTCAGAATACGTTGCGCAACGTATTCTGAATTCTCACAAGTGCGCGCAGCGTCGCGTCGCGTCGCGTCTCGGTGTGAGCTGACTCTTAGGCGATGACGAAAGGAAATCTTCAGGCGACTTAAATATAGGTCCTTAAGTAAACACCACTGGACACCGTCTTTGCCTTTATTGAGAGCTTAGGGCGAGTCAAAGTTAAGATTAAGAACAAGGTATGGGCATGTGGCTTGGCTAAGATATGTAGGTACTGATTACTGTACCAGAAAAAGATATGGTCTTAAACTCGCCCCTAATTTCCTCTCTGTTTAGATACCCACTAAGATTAACCTCCATTTCCATTTTTCCGTGCTTGAATAGGGTTATTGTACTTTCGTCACAAAGTTAATTCGCCACAGAAAAAAGTATAAGTAAACATGAAACAGTTCTATTTTCATGATGTATATTCGTCACATATTCATATTAATTTTGATCGTCAAATACCTACCACATAGTGAAATCTATTTGTTTTTTAGCATAACAGTCACCTATATAATCTATAATATCCGAAGAATGCATTAAGCCATCAAGCCAAGCTGACAGCGTAACATAAAATGTAGTTCCTACATATGCCAACGACAAGATATTGCTTACGCCCGCGACTTCGCTCGCATGGAGTAAATTGTCCACGGAATCGTACTACCGGGATAAAAATTATTCTACGTGTAATTGTTAATACATGTTATAAACTATCTGTTTGCCAAACATTCACGAAGACGACACAACGACGAAGAGTAACTTTCGGATTTATAATAGTACTAGCTTATTCCCGCAGCTTCGCTTGCCTGAAGTTCGGGAATTGCTGAAAGTGCGGGATTAAAAGTATCCTATGTGCTATTCCAGACCCTAGTCTATCTTTGCGCCGTATTTTATCCAGATCCGTTCAGCCAGTCTGGCGTGATTGAGTAACAAATATCCACTGGACGGGTGAACCAAACTTTCACGAGTATAATAATAAAAAAATATACAGTGACTGGTAAGCAAATTAATTAAATTAAAGTATAAAAAAAACGTTTCTTAAAAAAAGGTGTTTGTTATCATGAGTATAATCACGCGTTTAAGTATCGGTCACTAATTACCATTCAGCTTATATAAGCTAAGTTTATGTAAGCTAAGATTGAAAGGTAACGTTGCCGGGTTTGTGCTGTTTGCTCGCAAGGGCACGCAAACTTGATAGACTGCCAAGAATCGAACGATGAGATGATGTTAGTCAATGTCAACGAGCACTCCAACGATTCATTATCACTTAGAAGTCTTTTAACTTTGCTAGTCACTATTTATAGGACTGGTTTTATACCTCTTTCTATCAGCCTTCATACGTCTGGTCACGGCTCTTCAATTCAGATATCTACAGAGATCGGTGCATTTTGACGATATCCTTCTCTTTGTGTGGAAATTCACTCAACCGCAGTTGATGAGGATTGCTTAACATTTGAGGGTTTATGTTTTCTTTCGTTATGTTCGAGTAAGTATTTTCCGAAGCGGGTAATCAGCATCGAATGTTTTGCGATCGTTAAAAGACTCAAAATCAAAAAATCAAAATCAAAATATTTTATTTTACATAGGCCTACATGGGCACTTATAAAACGTCAACAAAAGGTGCACGGTTCGGGTTGGTCGTTTCCTATGGAGAAGAACCGGCAAGAAACTCCATGGTTACTCTTTTAAAATCATTTGGTTTTACAATATTTGAAGTTACAGCGTTAGTACTTAAGTATGGGAGGACAGCGTAGGCCCGACAATAAGTCGATTGCTTACTACAGACGGTAGTAATAGAGAAAAAAAAAAAAAAATACAAAGCCTACAATGTCCACACATTCACAAAAAATAGGTAAATAAAAAGAATCTATACAAAAGTAAAAATAAAACAATAAAAGAACACTAACTTAAACAATAGACACATGTTATCATCAGTGCTGTAACTATTCTGAACAATGAACGAGAGGTGCAATTATTGAAAAACTATTGTAAAAAAAAAAAAAAAAAAAAAAGAATGAAAAAAATAGTATTGGGAATAGTTAGAGACATCCACACATTTGTGTCGTTTATGAGCTACCAGGGAAGCCGCATGAGCAGACGGAACTACAGCCAAACTTCTTTATCTTCAACGTAGTTCTTAATTTTGTAATATGCTTTTTTAATAAGGACACGTTTGATGCAATTTTTAAACTTTCCATCGGTCAGTTCTGTAACTGACTTTGGCAGCTTATTATAAAAGCGTATACTGTTTATAAGAAATGACTTGCTAGTTTTTGTTAATCTAAATTTGGGTATTACAATTTCGTGTTTACTGCGCGTGTTTATATTATGGAAGTCGCTTCTAATTTTGAAAAGCCCTCGGTTTTTGCGGACATATAAAATACATTCTAGGATATAAAGTGAAGGCAGTATCAGTATGACTCTTTATTCATTCGGAAAGTTTAACTGTTATCGGAAACTTGAACTTTTAATGATGTATCTATTCATGAAAGACAAGGTTTTATTCCTATTAGATAAAAAAAATCGAAATGCAAAACGAACAAGAGAAACATCGAGTCTTCGACAATCTCTTCTACATCGAACAGCATTTAGTATAATAGCGAGGCTATAAAATCTCTTAAAAATCCGATAGCGATGGCGCTCTAACGAGGGAAAGCTTGTTGAACTACTCTTAAGACACCCCCGCACGAGTTAACACCTCACTCCTCGATCAGAATGCAGCACACCGCTTATATGAGTATAGGAAATGAATCTTATACCCCCACATCTAACCCCGAGCTGCATTTTTCATAGTTTTCCTTCAACCCACCTCGTCCTTTGTGTAGAAAATAAACTTTACCTCAATATTGTGTAAAATGGGGCTGTAACACAGCCAAGAGGGTTTTAAAATGTTTTTAGATTGTAGCACCATTCTTGAAAGTCTCGTTGATCCACTTGCCTGTAGAAAAGTTTTTTTATAGTGAAAAAAAAAACAGCATCAACTCATTACAAGATTGAAAGATTAATTTTGCCTTTAATTTTGTTGTTGATAGAACTAATAAAAAACTGTTACTATACATTATTTACAGTTCTACAATTCATAGACCAACCACAAAATCATTAAAAACTGTAATAGCATACAAGAAGCGAAGAATCGATCAGTCAAACGTTATGTCGGCAGAGGACACGACAACTACCAACTTGCAAATTATCTAGCCATGAGCGATGGCTTATATATCTCCCTCTAAACATGAAAATATGGCATATGCCCTTCATCCATCTTGTTAGTGACCAGTGTGTCAAGGTTCGAGGTTCCTTCCCAAACAACTTTTTACATACGATATTTACCGTAAATATTATTTTCGATATTCGATCCAGTACATACCCTACTGAAGTGCCAAAGCACTTGTTAAAACCGCGTTTGGCTTAAATATCGTAAACTGAATGTTTATAAAACCGCGGTGTTTAATGGCAGGATGCCAAACTATAGAGTGTACAACAATAACAGTTCCTTCTCAACAAAAACCCTCGGTATCTTCGACAATAGACAAAGCATGTTTTTTAACGAAATACTTTTTTTCTGAAACAAATCGAGATTGTATACATAACATAACGTCACGCCTGTTATCCGTGTGTAGCTAGTAGTACACCAGTTATATTTAAGTTCCAACATGGGACATCTCAATAACACTTGGTCCGAATTGGAAATCGAACCATGGACCTTATGCTCAGCAGTCGTATTTGCGCCCACTAGACCAAGGAGCCTTTACTTGTATTCAATTAAAGTAACAACGTCAGTCGCGCAAACAATCATGTAATTGTTTCCAAACTGCGGTGTTGGTCAAATAGAAATTGAAAATCTAAGTTACTATGAAACTCAATCCGGGCAACGAACATTGCAATAACTGCCGAACTGCCGAACATTCGAGTAACTATTTACCACTATTTTGAAAGACCTCCTTAATTGAATGAAGGTCGTGCTTTACGTTTATTACAATTAAAGAATTTCAGTAACCAAATATAAGAAAAAAAATGGTTTTTTTTCCGCCATCAGGCTGAGATGAATTTTCAGCCTATTTTACTAATTCAACCCTTATAATTTGATAATGTAGGAGGTGTCTCGGGAATATAATTCGTTTAGAAATTTTGTTCAGAGCTATTGCATCTTTAATGTATAAGGACATAATTTAATATCCCTTGAAATGATTTGAGTTAAGTGCGTATATGTCTTAATTAATTGGCTCACATTTTGTACGATGGCTTTTATAACTTCTCATATTTCAATATGGAAACACCTACTTAAATGGTTTTTATCTTCAAAAACTTTTATGTGGACAATAACATATTTATTTTTGAAGTGAAAACTTCTTTAGCTGCGTGGTATGGATTCGCGTGACCGACATGCTCGTGACGTATTGGGCCAGATTAGCGACGCGAATGATTTAAAAATTAAAAAAAAAAGAACACATTAATTCTATCGTTTTGAGTTTTCACTTCTGTCGGCAGTCCTAATGACTGCTTCGTTTTTTTTTTAAATATTGTATATGTTCCTACGCCGTCACGGTAATCGGCCACGGTGAGAGCGAACAATACCGCATACCCGTTGTCTAAAATATAATTTATTTTACAAACCAATACTGTCCCACGTGTGTGCATCGCGTTTTATATCTGAAACCGCGCTCGAGATACTCGCCTCCCGGAGGAATTTACCCTTTTCTTCACTAAAAACAAATACCTACCTATGGGCGTATACCTGCCCGCCACAACTGTATAATATTCTAATAATATTTGCCAACGATGACTGCAGAGGCCCCGAGAATATTCGATACAAGTATTCGTTTCTATTAGAATTTGTAGAATTAAATATTGTGTTCAAAATATCCACCACGAAATACTTAAATGAAAACTACTTTATACCAGACTTCTTTCTAAAACTTTTATGTAATTTTGGTTAAAAAAGTCAGGTTGGGACTATGGAAAATGACATTGTCAAAATAACCAAACACACAAGCAATACAACAGACCTACCTTTCATTCATAATAAATTATGATTATCACTGATTTATTAGTAAAATAACCAACAAGCATGAGTGACAGGTGGAAACTGAAATAAAGAGAAGTAACCGCTCTACTAAATAGACTGGGAATGTAGACAATATATCTTTTGAGCCATGAACATGATATACAAAACTAAAAAATATCGGAATCCATCTGCCATGAAAATTCTAATTCACAATATTTAATTAAGACAAAGGTGGAATGGGTGCAGACGAGCCACTATGAATTCTAACATTATGAAAGAATTCGTCACACGATATCACCGTACAGTTGAACATTGTCGAGCGACAGCCATCAGACTGTTCACGTCTTCAATACCCGGAAATTGTTTGCTGCTGCTTGGATACATAATAAGTCAAACATACTTTGAAAACTACAACCCGTGCCTCGTGGCGAGTATGCTCATACTATTGGGGCAGTTCCTAATCACGCTATCATCCGACGCGTACGACAATATCGCGAATTTGCTCTTGCTCAGACAGTTGCGCCGCACTTTTGGTGTGTATCGTTTCACCCCAAATTATGTTTCCAGAGCAGAGTACCAGGACTCTGATATCGGATTACAGCAATAACACTAAAACCTGCTGTCAACGTCCAGTGTGGACCTTTTCTTCTTTTAGAACTTATTCACCATATGTTGGGCATGTTTTTATGGCTATGGGGTATGCCATGGAACGGATGAATATCGAACCTCTTATCCCGAGCAGCATAGTGCTGCTGGGTAACGCGCTGACACTGTGGGACCCGGTAGACCCATCCTCGTCCAGTCAGCCGGGCCAGGAAAATATAGATTTGATATTTTTAACAAGCAGCATCATAATATTTACTTATGACTTGATGTCATATTTTGGGATAATAGCTCGTCCTCGTACGTAATTTTTAAACTATGAACGTAAATAAATATTATCTTTGAAAATGTGTTGTTATTAACATCTCGTGACTAAATGGATGTTAAAATTGAGGGCCAGGGTTCAGCGTAGAATGAATTATAAAGTAATAAATAATCCTCTTGCAACGGGTAATTAATGGAAAAGGGTTTACGTATTATAACAGAATTTTAATTGGTTGCGTGATAATGTTGGTATAAGAAAATTAAAATTCTTCCTCGGGGCTGACTAAGCAAACTGCCAACAACGAAGTTTGTCACTTATAGTCGACTTAATAAGGATTTTGAAACTAAAACAAAAAGTAAATTTAATTAAACAGGAAGTTAATCTAACGAATTAAGCAAGCACATTTTGGCTGTTCGGTTTTTTTTAATGACTTTTCACGGAAGCAAAACCATATACGATCGCGCTTCTTTTCATACACCCACGAATAAATCGATTGGTTTTATTCTAAAATTAATTTTAAAAGCAAAGTCATTACTGAATTGAGAGCACGATCTTGGTTTATGCAGACAGAATGTCAGCCATTAGGAAAAGCGATGTAAGGCTTTAAGTGAAGCTTATCGCAAATGTATGAAGGCTCCAGTATCGCTTTGTGTCGAACGAGCGATTTCAAAACAAGCCCCTAACAGAGCCATTCAAATCGAGATCCCGTTGGAATAGCGACTTATGTACTACAGAATAGAGATGTATGAGACATAATCCGAAACATATCTATACTCGTAGAACCACAGTTACCATTTTTTGTGTTAATTAGTTTTTAATTCTAGCTCGTTGGTCTAGTGTTCGCAAGGACTACTGCTGAGCATTAGGTCTCGGGTTCGATTATTGGGTACGGCAAAGTGTTATTGGGTTTTTCCATCAGGTTTTTTTTAAAGTAGGAGTTATGATTTCTGGATTTGTGCCCGATTGATGGCAAAAGGGAGTATCTATCCATCTTAACTTTCATATACAACTCAACTTGTAATGTAACATTCAACTATGATTATCTCCTTATTCTAACATTGAGCCTACTTTATAATAACAATAAAAATAGCCTTTTCATTTTTAGGGTTCCCTACCCAAAGGGTCGAAAGGCTCGTTTTTATAAAAAATGGTACGGAACCCTTCGTGTGCGAGTCCTACTCGCACTTGACCGGTTTTTAGGGTTCCGTACCCAAAGGGTCAAACGGGACCCTATTACTGAGACTTCGCTGTCCGTCCGTCCGTCCGTCTGTCACCAAGCTGTATCTCATCAACCGTGATAGGTAGCCAGTTGAAACTACAGATTATGCATTTCGGTTGATGCTATAACAACAAATACTAAAAACAGAATAAAACAAATATTTAAGGGGGCTCCCATATAAAAAGTGATTTTTTTGCCCGTTTTTTATAAATAATGGCACGGAACCCAACGTGCGCGAGTCGGACTCGCACTTGGCCGGATTTTTTTTTAAATTCATGGCATTTGTTCAAATGAAATCAAATCAATATCAGTTAGGTACCTACCGTTTTCCTTTTTTGCATTATTGGTTTTCCCCGCACAAGAAATACCTAAAGATCATAGTAACAGCAGATAATAATCAAAGGGCGAAGTTCACTGCAATATCCGAAGTGCGATCGCGTCCTGAGTTGTCAATTTGGCACATTTTGTCCCTCGCCGAGTGCCCTTCATCCTTCGAGAGCCCTCGTGGCTTCCAATGACGCCTCGCAACCACTTTTTATCGCTGCAACAAAGAAAAAAATAATTATTTAAGACCACTTGATGTGAAACAACTTCGTTATTTTATTGAAGCTAAACCTTTTATATTGAAGGTTATTTTGTGTTACAACTTTTGATGTAAGATGTTGCTAAGTAAGCTTTGCCTCGTGGATCGTTCATACGCATAACATGTAAGTAGTACCTGTTTCATCTACTTACTTTAATATTCTTTTATGACAGAGAGATTTTCTTTCAATAATATTTAAGAAATATTAGGTTTTGTTTCTTTTCGCATCTTTATATCGTTATTTTGTTTTAAATTGTCATAACAAACTTGTCTTGTAGATGTTTGACAGTCGTTACAGGTATTCAGGGGCCCGAAAATCTGACCACCACGGGTAACCAAACCAAGGGGGTATCTAATAACCCAGTATTATCTGAGTTGTGGACGTCAAATAGGCAGTCGCTCATGTAAATTACAGCATCCGGTTAGACTGGAAGCCGACCCCTACATAGTTGGGGAAAGGCTAGGCAGATGATGATGATGGTGATTGTCTCAGCATTTTTTTTGATTTTTTACTGTAATAAACAAGAGTTTGCTGTTCTAATAGACTGCCAAGTAAAGTCTTTTCATTACTCATACTCTGAAAGTAGATCTGAAGTTGCCTGAGGAGCGGGTTGAAAGTAATACTTTTCATCCCTAGGGAGAATCGCTTTCAACTGACAGATGCCAAATTATAAAAAAAAAACTAGTTCTATTTTCATTGAACCATGTTCCAACTTTCTATGCAGCCACGATGTAAAATTGAAATGACTTAAAGTTAAGTATTGATTAAAGAATCTATATTTTTTTTAATAATTTTATTATAATTTAGTTTAAAGAATTTCTTTAAAATAACATAGATTTGGGCAAAATATTTACCATTTTTTCAATGATGAAAATGAAAAATAATGGCTGAATAGCTGGCTGGCACAGAAAAAAAAAACAAAATAGGCGGGAAAAGTTGTTGATTTATGTAAAATAAAATTTAATAATTTTTGCTTTAGCTAATTCATGTTTTTATTTTTACTTTACTTGTATTTGTAATGAAAAGCACAGTGTTTACCTCGGGTTAAAGACTTATTTAGTCCCTCGAACTATTATACGCCAAACCCCGTCTCGGGACTAAGTAAGTTACTTTCACACCTAGGGTAACAATGTACTATTGTGTTGTCTATCTTACTTCATCTTGTATAATGGTCCATTTACTTCGTCCATCCTATTTCTTGTATTATATTTACCTGACTGTACCAAACCATACGAAACAAGTGTGAAAATGCGTGGGAATCACCACCTAGTCATACACTTATGTACTGAAACTTTGATAAAAACTACACAAAATTCAGTTATAAAACAAGAACTTGCGAAGTTCTCTGTGCTCGCGTCCTAATGATAGTTTTTACCGTATCTTTGTATTAGGGACGGGGCGGGGGTGGCACCATCGCTGTCACCCTAACTCGATGTTACAGGCCATGAGTCGACGCTACCTAAGTTTTAACTCGATACATTATGTTTATAGAACTGGCTGTGAAATTCAAACTGATCCAGTTTGAATTTCACAGCCAGTCTGGGAAGAAGCTTTTAAAGAAGAATATGTTAAAAGTCATTGGATTTTTCCACGATATCTTTTACTTACTTTGTTTTAATTAATTACTATATGCATTATAAGACTATAACCGTTATGATTACGTTAGTACTGCGGTTTTTCTGCCTCGTTGGTGTTGTGGTCGTAAACGCTACTGCTGAATTTGAGCTCCTGCGTGCATGTGTGTGTGTATTTCCACTAGCGATTTCCCAGTAGCAGCCCAAAGTCTGGAATTGTATCTGATTGTAGGCATTAGGCTCACACCCTATTACATGGGACTTAAACATAACTAACAAGATGTCTGTTATGGAAGTTATGTCGGCCCTACTTACTGCTTGATTTATATGTATGTCTTTTATACCCGAGAATGGAGAAAAAACATATATATACTAGCTGTACCCAGCATGCGTTGCAATGCACTTTTTATTACCCACCTACCCTATCCGACCTACCTACCCTACCCGACGCTACCTACCTACCTACTCTACCCTACCCTACCTACCTACTCTACCCTACCCTACCCTACCCTTACTACCTACCTACCTACCCTACCCTACCCTACCCTACCTACCTACCCTACCTACCTACCCTACCCTACCTACCTACCCTACCCTACCTACCTACCTACCCTACCCTACCTACCTACCCTACCTACCTACCCTACCCTACCTACCTACCCTACCCTACCTAACCTACCCTACCCTACCTACCTACCCTACCCTACCTACCTACCCTACCCTACCTACCTACCCTACCCTACCTACCTACCCTATCCTACCTACCTACCCTACCCTACCCTACCGTATCCTATGTCCTTCTCCTGGCTCTAAACTACCTCCCTGCCAATTTTCAGCTAAATCGGTTCAGCCGTTCTTGAGTTATAAGTGAAGTAACTAACACGACTTTCTTTTATATATATAGATATACAGTTACAATTGGTACAATCCATACTAATATTATAAATGCGAAAGTCACTCTGTTTGTTTGTTACCTTTTCACGACTAAACGGCTGATCGGATCTTAATGAAATTTGACAAGAAGATAGATTTCAACCTGGGGAAGGACAATGAAAAATGTTGCGAAAACGGGGAAAATGTGACGCAGACGAAGTTGCGCGGGACAGCTAGTACAACATAAATCTTTAAACAAAGTGTGATGTTTGAACTAGGATAAACCTGTATCACAGGCGAAACAATGAACTCTTTACATTGTCAAATAAGTCTCAATATTATTCAGCATAGTAACTTAGTGGTGTTATTTGGGAGCCTCTAGGTACGTCGTTCAATCAATCGCCCTGAGTATCGAGCCCTCTACATTGATAAGACGCTTCCTTTGACGCGTCCCCTTTGAGGTGAACGCGTGAATCCGACAACACCGATAAATGTATTCAAAGAGTTAGAGCCAATTTTAACTGTAGATGTATAGAATACATGAGAATCGATTTGTTTTGTGTGGCAATTGATTATTGAGAACGGTACATTTTTGTAGCGTAAGGTACTGTATTATATTTCATATGATTACTAGCTGCTGTCACCCACTTCATTCGCGTGACAATTGTATGTGTTTTTCAGGAATAAAAACATACAAACCTGGGATCCTGAATAATTCTGTCTATTGATGAAAACTAGTGAATTTTGATTATTTTCATTATTTAATTTCACTCGCAAGATGTACAAAAATGCAAGACTCGCAAAGCATTTCTTCTGCCCTAAACCCAGACTATAATCTATGTTTTTACCAAATTTCATCCAATCCGTTCTGCCGTTCTGGCGTGATTGAGCAACAAACATCCCTCCAAAGTTTCGCATTTAAACAGTAGTAAAATAACAAAGTTTCTAAAATTGCAATATGTTGCAATTTTTCCTTGCTTTGTAGGCTATACACTTATTGAGTTCAAAACTTGAAGCTTGTATGACTGCTACCGTACGATTTTTTTTTTGTTTTTACGGGTGCGAAATCATCAAATGACTTCTCCCGCTCTGGGCGGAGCGGGAGGAAGTGTCAGACTTGTACTGACTAGAACCCATCCATGTTCCTTCTTCGCCCTTTGTGTTCCAGGGCCACGGTATCTCTTTCGAACAGTCCCGCAACCCTCGAACAGTCCCGCAACCCCTGCTACCGTACCTTAGAATTATGATGAACGGTGAGCGAGTCATTGACAAAATTAAGAACCTTTGACTTGCAATAGTTGATAAACTACAAGTTTAAATTGAATGAAATTCAGGAATATACCTTATTATAATATGCCCTCTTAGGCACTAAAAAATCATGACTCTAGCTTTATCAACAACGAAGTTACGAAGGGGTCGGAAATGTCCTGAATAGCTTCGAGAAAAGGATGGTACGGCTGTGTCTTTTTGCTAGATTAGGCGGGGGCCCTACAGTGCCCCCAGATTGACGAACAAATCATCAAAATCGGAGCTCTAGAGCGCCACTAAGGAAAAATCATGGTTCATTTTTACGCTTTCAAAATCTTTTCAAACCAATTTATTATTCCAAATGAAATTTAAACGTATAACGTAGATACATTTTTGTAACCCCCTTTTAATTTCCTTTATTTTGTTGATATCCTACTCGATAGGTTCTGTTTTTTTATTAAGGTATACTATTTCGCGCCAAAAACGCACCATTTTGTTTTTTTTTTTTTTTTTTGTTCAAACTTCTATCTAAGGCCACCTGGGGTTTTAAGACAAATTTAACGATACTGTCGAAATCCGAACCAGCCGTTTCGAAGATACGAGGTAATAAAGAAATTTACAAACAAACAAGATATGTGTATGTATTAAAAAGAAGCAATAACGCACCGCGAATACCAAACTAAGAACTAATTACCATTAATGCCACGAGCAGCTGAACGGAAAGCGCGGCGCGGCGCGGTGGCAATATTACCGGTCCATTCAAAGCGCTTCACTGCAGCCCAGACAACCTGACGGCTAAAATGAGCAAAGATAATTAGAAAACCACTCCCTTCACGTAATCGTGAAACTTAGTTCTGCTAAAACTTTACTCATGAACTGACAAAACTAAAAAGTTTGATCTCTTTATTAATCACTAACTGTTGCTCTCAGCTTCGCTCCCGTTATGTACGGAAATTAACAAAGGTTACCCTATATTTTAGTCAAATGTAGCCTATAACACTCGAGGATAATGTAGCTTTCAATTAGTGAAAGGAAACCAAAAATACCTCTTTATAATATTAGTATAGCTGGCAGTGTTTTGCAGTATTTGTGAGTCTCATTTCGCTTTTAGTTTATAGTGTTTCCATTCAGATTTTTTTCACAGTAACTCTTGACTTAAACTAATTACGTATATTCCTACGAAATAAGGCTAACGCAATATAAAATAATAAAAGAAACAGCACCTACAAAATCATGATAGATATAAAAAAAGTCCAAGGTATCGTGTATCTAAAACACTTTCAGCTGAACTTGGTAAAAAAAAAACATAAAACAAATTAAAAAGATGAAAATCTCCAAATCGAATTGAACTGAGATACCTATATAACTAAGTCCAATTTGACTTTATAACTTTGGCCATCTATCAAACAGATAATTCAAAGATGAACGTATGATTGGAAAGAGATCGGAAAACAAATCTATACGGAGCTTAATCTATGTTTACATCTATACAAACAAGTGTCTGTTTGTATTTTCAATATAACAGCATTTTACTGAGTACACTTGAAAGTATATACGGTACTTATAAAAAAAAACAGCTTTATTTTTATCAGTCTGTCAGTTTGTTCCCGGCTCATCTCCGAAACGGTGGCACCGACTTTGACAATCGGCTGATGATGGATGGATCGATGATGTGATGAGTAGTAACCTAGGCTTCTTTTATTTCATAAAGAGGATTAGGATTAGTAAGGGTTCCGTAAAAAAAAAAAAAACACCTTTGAAATTGTTAACAAAATTCGATTCAAGTAGGAATGTAATCTTTTTATAATAATTTCACGCAGACCAAGGACGCGGGTAACAGTTAGTTCATGATAAAAGTCACAAACATTTACAATTTCCTTAAAAATATATGTTCATTTTGTAAATAAAAGTTAAACCTGATTCAATTTTTTTAAATAATATTGTCCCTTCCTTTGAACCAGTTCTATAATCGAAGAAGATTCGATATAAAATTTCATATCGAATCGAATCCTCAATGTGGATTGCAATTGGAGGCAGCAAACTAGCAATCAAATCAGTGCACGAGAAGGAGCAATCATTGCGTGTCAAGCTGCAATTAGAGTCACATACATCCCGTTGACTAGGTCACTATACACTGCCATTGATTGCTTCGAACATCTGAAATGCTAAGATGTAGTTCGAGATTAGTTTATATGCGAGCTATCGAAAAGTCGGGTGCTGAACGGGGCAGGAAATGAGGCCTCTTCCTTTTGCATGTACAGACAGCGTCAGTATATGCTAACCCCTCAAGTTTTAAAATGTTACACTGCTACAACATTGAATTCGTTTCGAATAATCTAAAGAATACTTTCAAAAATAATTCAATTCCACGCGGAATCGAAGAGAGATCAAAGTTTGTGTTAAATAATAGCAATAATAAACATTGTTAAAGTATTTTTTTCTTCTTAAATGTTACTAAAACAAAATAGAATCAAACTTTAAAATTAAAAAATATAATTCATGACAAAAAGCAAATGTCAGGCCTAGCATTTGAACCTCTAACGTCATGCACGTCAACCGGTCTTGAAGCCTCCGGATAATTTATACGTTAAAGACCACTGGGTAAATGTTAAGCCTATTATTGCTAGTCGTTATACCCAATAATAGAAGTATAACATTTTATTAAAAAAAAAACAATATCAAAAACAGAGTTTAAAAGAAAAAAAAAATAACTTATTTATCCACTAAAACAATATATCAATAAATTATAATAAAATGTTTTTGCAAAATAAAAACCAACTAGGCCCAAAACGGATTTGAACGCACATATCTTTTGGGGGGGTAAGAACTTAATGGAGCTGTGTGTACCTGGCAGATGCCACTGGGTTGCGTCGATCAGTACAAATTACATCTCTTACAACCTACATCGTACACTCAAGTTAAAGTAATTATTTGAGTTTTAAGTAAACTTAAGCAAACATTTTTGTGCAATAGACAAGAATTTAAACGAAATACGAACCAGCAAAAAAGGCAAAGCTAACCCTGGTATATGTAGTCAAGTTAAAGTGTTAATAGTTTTAAAGTTGAATTTAAGTAATTACTTACGCAAACATTTTTATGCAATATACAAGAAAAAACAAAGCTCTGAATAAACTTTTAATAGTTTGTTATGAACTTTTGATAGTTCTAACTCCAAGCAATTACTAAACAATACAAGGTGTAAGAGAACACCGGCGCGAAAAAGCTTACCACGTACTCAGTAGTACATCATTCTGAACACTTAGAAGTTTTTACTCGGAAAAAAAATTTTTTTGGGTGGAGTCCCTCCGCGCGGAAGAAGTGAAACTTCGTAATACTACACGCATGCGTTCGAGTGCCACGCATTCACTCTCGATATTTCATTGAGCTTCTAAATAATATTTTGTTGTTTTCTTGTTGTATTATTTTTATTACATAAGTTTATCGGGGTTATTCTACTCATGGAAATTGAGCGAAGGCTGGTTACACCGAAGAGTCGAATGCATGACTGTTTGCTCGCCATCTTGCGTACCTAGTAAAACTTCGTAGTAACAAATCTTGTAATACTGCCATCTCTTAGTGAGTTTAAGAAAATATTCCCCCTCCATGGTAGCGTTAAACTTGTTGGAAGTCGCATAAGAAGTTTCACTTCAATACAGATGTTCCAAACATTTTGACCGTGTAGGTTTGCTCTTTTGTGACAGCTGATTTTTTTTATAATTTTCGATGTAGAATTTCTTTACAGGGGGTTCAGAATGATTTACTGACTAAGTGGTAAGCGTTGTCGCGTCAGTGTCCCTTAACCCCGTTTGATAAAAATCGTATCGTAGGCAAATAAATGAATCTATCTATCTATCAATCATTATAGGAAAATAACTACTTTTACTCAAGTTATCACTTTGACTTGTTTATTTTTATTTATTTATTTATTTTATTACACACTTAATACAGAGAAGAAGAAAGGAACAGAAAATAGGTACAAAGGTGATGCTTATTTCTAAAGAAATCTCTTCCAGCATACCTGCGAAAGGAGATATTTAAAAAAAGAGATAAAGAGACGCACACATAGTGTGTAAAAGAAGAAGATAGAATTGAATACATAAAAACTTAAAGCAAATAACTATTTAAAATATAAAATACAATACTTAATAAAATAAGTACTTGTTTATTTCAATTCAATACTAACATCCGTATCTATACGGGTAATGATGACACGAAAATAGAACCTAATATAGGTAAATTGAAAGTTATATGCAAACAATATCTTGTTTTACACAATACCTAATGTCGATCTGAAACTGAAACATGAAACGACCTTTCAAAACAAAACTAGAGAACCCCGAACAAATATATCAGGTGTACAAGTTGAGAATCATGACGCTTAGGGAACCCTTTTTTAACATAAAGTGAAACAAAAAAATACTGGTTCGGGCTGGATGCCAAGATATCGTTCTTAAAAATCCGTATTCCATTGTAAATGGCGTTGAGTGAAGAGAGTCTCGACACGGCCCCGTGTTACTTAATATTCAAGCAATTAAAGCACGACTTTAGATATCTGAAAGGGTCGGATCGGGTAACAAAAAATGTATATAATATTACAAAAAAAATATATACTTCTAAAGCTTTTTTGACGAGAAAATTTGTTTAGCGACTAACATTTTAGAGTAAACCAATTAGACACGAAAACAGATCTAAATTCAATTAGCACAATAATAAGATTAGTTAGTGGTTTTATTGAAAATGGCAATATTTTTCACATAATCTTCGGCTGAGCCAAATCTAAGCGGGACAAGGAAAATAATTATAATTATTGTCTCATTCATACTCGGGAATGGTGCTTGAGATTAATTTAATTATGTATTCGAAATTAACGTCGCTTCTTTTTCTTAAAATTTATTTAAAAAAAAACAATAAATCTCTTTAAGATTTTAACTACTTTAATATAAAATTAAACACCACATTTTCAATCTCTGTGTACAGCATTTTCCAAGTTGACGCGAAAGGAGCAATCTACTTGACGACTAAAAATGGAACGTTTCCAATATCGCTGACATCCCTGAAGTCTCCAGACGACGCTACACCGCAACACACTCCAACCATTTTGTCTGCGACCGCTAAAAATCTCTCGCACAATACCTCCGAGACACACGATTACTGGGACACCTCTGAAATGTTGCTCTCCAATTATATAAACGGCTCGTATGATGAAGTTAGTGCGTTCACGTTGAAACAAAACGCTAAGAGAAGCATCAACGATGCGGTGTCTAAGAATATTACATCGGTCCTGGAGAATTTGTTGAAGAATTACGAGAATTCGCAGTTGCCTACGCATGGGAAAGGTATGTTTGAATGAAAAAGGTTATAGAAACGGTCTAAACAATAGTCACTAGTTTATCAAACGACGTCATAACTTTTCCGTTTACAGACAAAACGTTAATCAAACTAAGTATTGAGTTATGTATGGCACTGTTGTGTCTTTGTTTTTAGAGCCACCATAATATCTCTTGTATATATTTTACTAACATAATTTCGCTTTGTTTCAGGCTACCCCACTGTCGTACAAACTAATATTCTTATAAGAAGCATGGGACCCGTTTCTGAACTTGATATGGTGAGTCTATAATAGAATGAAGTAAACTTCACAAAAGCTTCTGCTACGAATCTGCTATGCTCTTGCTACGAGTCCGCTACGCAGCTGCTACGACTTTTTGGTCACATTTTTTTTTATTTGTGTTAGTACGCATACACGTCGTAGCAGATTCGTCAGCCTTTAATAGCAGAGAGATTTTATAAAGTCATAACATAAAAATAAATAGAGCATTGAATGCAAAATATCATCGTTAGGATCGTTTAGAAATGCGTAACCTGCTTTTCATTATAGCTACGCTTTTGCTACGAATGCGACAGATGATCAAATGGATTTTCCAAAACACAACAATATTTGCTAATACATAATATTTTCTATAACAGGATTATTCAATGGACTGCTACTTCAGGCAGTATTGGCGTGACACCCGGCTGTCGTTCCTCGGTCCCATCCGCTCGCTGTCACTTTCTATTAAGATGCTCGAAAGGATTTGGCGACCAGACACGTATTTCTATAACGGGAAACACTCCTACGTCCACACTATAACTGTCCCGAATAAGTTGCTCAGGATTAGTCAGCATGGGGATATATTGTATTCGATGAGGTAAGCAAACTTGAGGTTTTCCCTACTCACTCGTGCAGTGGACATGAATTAATTGATGACCAATTTAATCAAAACTGTTTTGTCAAATCAATGAACTTAGATTGTACTTTTGGACATCCATATAGACAATAAATAGTTGGATTCACAACCCTTTAAGGCCGGACTCCACCGAAGCGGGGACGAGGCGAGCGCGAGGTGTGTTTTAAACCACCAATAGAATTTCGTTACTTACACTCGTCATCTCCGATTAGCTTTATTGGAAACGTTTGAGAAGAGAAGAGATGTCACGAAATTGTTTAGGACAGCGGAAACGGGAAGAGACGTGAGCGGCGTGCGGTTAGTGATGTGATGTGTGCGGTGTCTGATGAGTTTTATGCTGTGTGCGGCGTGCGGTGAGTGGTTTGCGGCGTACCGTTTTGAGCCGTATACAGACATTGCGGGGCATGCGCCGCGATCAACGCACAGCGAATGCCTCGCAAGGTGTGTACCTTTATATTCGTGGCGAGGCATGTGCTACGCACGTGCGAGGGCGAGCCAACGTATGTCGGCAAATGCTTCAAGATCAAAGTGCCTCAGCGCGAGCATGACATTAGTTGTGGAGGTAGTCGCGCATGCTCGTTCGAAGTGTGCGCTGCGTACGATATCCACGCATGCCTCGACTGAGAAAATGAAACTACGTTTGCTCGGGCCAAACAACGCGCAGCGCATGCTCGGGCCGATCTAACCCACTCAGCAGCAGTCAAGATGGCATGTCTTTTGTTTTTATTGTAATAATAATGATGTTTTGGATCCCATAATAATCGATTACTTTCATATAATGCAACTGCTTTTCGTGAAATTTCTTTCTATATGGAAGCATATTGCGCAAAAAATCACAGCGAGGCGGACACAACCGTCCAAACGCAACGCACTGCTCGCAGTGAGCCGGCACACGCTCGCCGCACACGGTCGCCTCGCACGCGCGTAATTGTGCGTAGCACATGCCTCGCAACAAACATGAAGACTCAAACGAGGCATTTGTTTCACACGCGATGGCTCGACCCGAGCATATGTTGGTATAATTTTTCAACTCGCACGCCTCAAGCCGAGGCATTCGTTGTGCGCCGTTCGTGGCGCATGCCTCGCAAAGTCTATATCCACCTTTGTACGTCTCCTGTCCTCTACGCTTTACACATCTCCGCTCGTCTCCGCTTTGGTGGAGTCCGGGCTTTAATGCCGTACGTTTGACTTAAAATATAGGTGTAGTATACACGTGCACTAGCAAATTAGTTGTCCGTCTACTAGATTACTCCTAGAAACTTTTCGTCCAACAAATACGAAAATACCGATTAAAGCGTTTTGAGAATAATTAATCTCATACCCTTTACACAACCAAAGCGTCCGACATTTTTAATTGGCAAAGTGAAAAATATTCCCTGATCCGATTACTCGGTGGAGTTTTCATCGAACGTTAAATCCGGTGGGTATTCTTGTTTTTTTTAAATAAACCGCCATTGAGATATTGTCTGGATTTATCAAGATTCTTTTTCACCGTCTTCCTAGTTCCAGAATATAGCATAGACTTTTTTACAAAGGAGCGTTTTTTGTAGCTTTACTTAGACAATGACCTAATCTTAGCTCTTTTCGATATGGAATGAGATGAAAGATGGCCGTGTAAATTTATTTAGGCCACTGCCTACATAGAGGATCATAGACAACGACTTTATTCGAGCGTTACAAATGACCTACATATTTTAAGGAAAACCGTGAATAATCCATATAAAACTGAATGGATAAGTTCGTCTAATTTTCGCCGGAGAATATGCAACCGTCCACCCGTTAATCGGGTTAGTTCGGACGAAATTCGGCAGCAGAATTGCTTCGTTGAACGCGACACACAGGCTCTGAGGATCCTTTTAGTTAATCTAATGCTTAAGTTCAGCGTTTTCAGCTATTTACCGTTCTACTTTGCAAATACGCTAACTGTTTCTAAATAAAATCTAGACCATTTTTGAATCTCTGCCTGATTCAGTTTCGTGAAAGCTTACGTACCGACTGATGAAACTTTCATGTAGTTTAATATTCAAAGCTGATTCATAATGAGGATGGTTTAATAATACATTTATGACTGCTTCCAGGTTAACTATCAAAGCTAAATGCCCTATGGAACTCCGCAATTTCCCAATGGATCGACAATCGTGTCCTCTTATTCTTGGTAGCTGTAAGTATAACTTAACTGTAATGAAATCCTCTCATATTCATGTTTGTTATTAAGAATCATTCTCGTTGGCCTTCTCAGTAGTTTACCGAGTCTATTTTGACCTTTACCCTTGAGTTTGATAACTTTTTCTTGCAGATGCATACTCGAACCAACAACTGGTGTATCAGTGGCAAAACTCTCAGAGCGTCAACTTTGTTCCCGGCATGACCCTCTCACAGTTCGACCTCATCAGTTTCCCTTACAGAAACTTCACGTTCACCCGACGGGAAGGTAAGATACTTACTCAACTATACATAGCTACTTGTAAGTACACATTTAGGAAGGCACAAGAGAATATACGCCTGGTCATGCATCACATTTATAAAGTTCTTTCTTTGTCTAATACTTGTTCGTACAAAATAAGAACATTATTTAGTTATTTAAGTTCTATTCATTTAGGAAGAAAGTTTGTCGGACGCAAACAAGAGTATAACCTCCCTTATTACGCAGCCTATACAAATAGAAACGTATTTGTACACGCGGGAAGTCATATTCTCGTTGGCTTATATCACCATATTGAAGATAAGTATGAAAGGTTTCGATGTTATCTGGTTTTTATTATTTTTTAATAAGGAAACTTGAAATTGTGTTAACGGTGTGGAAATTGGAGGCATCGAGCGGAAGCTCTCGATCCGGCGTTGCCTCTCGCCTCTCATAACAGTGCTTTCATCTCCACTAATCAGGCGCCAGGCGTACTCCCACGACCCGGCACTTTATCCGCTTACCGCTTAATGTGATTCCGCGCACATGGGTTTGGATATGGAAAATACATCTCAAACTTTATATATTCACGCCAAACTGGCAAATTCATTAAAACTTCTGTTATGTAGCTCTCATAGAATTGCATAATTATTGTATTTGTTCGATGTTTAATTAATTATTATTTTGTCCATGAATGACGATAAATAAATAAATTACAAATTCCATCTCTCACGGGAAACTCACTCAGCCGTAAATGCCTTTACCGTCTCTTATTTACCGATTTTTTTTATGCTCTGAACACGTCGCGCTTTTAGCATTTTTATCTTAAATTGCCTTGCAAAATAGACTTCTTTTATAAATATGGTTTGGTTTTTTCGTGTAGAAGGCAAATACAAAATAATTTCAAACGAATTGTAGCGCGTCGCGCCCATGACACGAATCGGCTTTTACGCGCCGAGAAATTTACATTCGCACAAATGGCTCCAGATATGTAACGATGTAAGCGGTCATTGCTTTTTAGTGTTCCATATGTTGCTACTTATCCGACAAGTATTGTAATATAGAAATAACCGAAAGTGACTTCATACAATACAAATGTTCTATTCAAGTTCTATCCATTCATTTACAACAACATCTTAAAATCTTTTCAGGTGAATTCTCGGTGCTTCAGGTGTCGTTCAATCTTCAGCGACATACGGGCTATTTCCTCATTCAAGTGTACGTGCCTTGCATACTCATCGTGGTCCTTTCCTGGGTGTCATTTTGGATTCATCGCGAGGTAACGTGAAAACACATTTCAATTTATTCAGTGCCATAGTATCCATGCAATGAATGGTTCTATTCCAAAGATTCGCTTCGCACTTTGCAGGCCACTTCGGACCGGGTCGGACTCGGGATAACTACAGTGCTGACTTTGTCCACGATAAGTTTGGACTCACGCACTGATTTGCCCAAAGTGAGATACGCAACTGCCCTCGACTGGTTCTTACTGATGAGTTTCTTCTACTGCATTGCAACACTCTTGGAATTTGCTGGCGTACATTACTTTACCAAGGTATGGATAGGATTGAAAGGAGTTCCGACATTTTTGTATGGGACTTGGCATACCTATACCGTCCACCATTTGAAAAAAACTAGTGTTGGTGGCCGGCGATAAAACACATGTCAATCGACAGAGTAGGTGAAACTTGTTACATTAAAATTCGCGTGAGGCAATGCGAATGACACAATCATCTATCAATCATCGAATGGCGTCAAACAATATGGCGGATGGTATACGAGTATAGGGAGGTTCGCTGCGGCGCGGCGGCAGCGCACAGCAAACTATGTGTTCCACTAAATAAAAAAAAACGTTTTAATCTCGGAAACCGTATCGCTTACGAGATTCATCACTGAATATTTTTTGCTTGTAATCACTTACTCTAGCGGTTGACATATGTTTTATTGCTGGCCACCAAAACTAGTTTTTTTCAAAATGGCGGACGGTATAGGTTTGCAAACGAGGTCGGATGTTCTTTGTTTGGAAAGACAGTACCTACTTAACGCGTTTTCTGACGTGGCATTGCGATTGTTCCAGGTCGGTTCAGGGGAGATTGTGATCGATGACGCAGAATGGGAGGAACTCATAGAAGAAGTTGGCGGCGACGCTTTTGCTGCTCGTCAACTAGCAGTCCGCCGACGGAGCTCAGCTCAATCTACTACGAATTTTGTAAGTAGGTACCTAGGTACCGACCTACCTCTTTGTTACTCTTAGTCTGGTCATTCATGCTAACAGCGTGCGTTCTTATGGCCGAAATTAATACGTACCAATTCAGCATGTAGAATGTATGTAAGTACTTCCAATGTTGTTGGCTCAAAACTGCGCTACCACCACGGCATCGTCTGTGGCAGCGGCAGCGCAGAAGTCACTTCGGCTGCATGTTTTGGGGCTCAGAGCGTATAATAGGAGGTGGAGCATAGTTTGCGATACAGCTCCCCCCCACAAAACCCCTGCTGTCAAGCTAAAATTGCAAGATAGAGACAGTAGGTAATATAACTAAACCAACATGTACCCGCTAATGACGTTAAAAAGTAAACCAACCGAACGTTAAAAAATGCCATTCCAGAGCTTCACACTTCCTGCTCAAAGCAACTCCGAGGACAGCGGAGGCCCAGCCGAGCAAACCGCTGTCCGTCTCACCATGGAGCGCACCACCCAGACCGAGAGGCGAGTGCCACGCTGGCGTCAGTTACTCTACTGCCTCGCTGGGGACGACCGGTACAGGAGGCAGAGGCAGGTTGAAGCTGGTACGTGGGGTTTGATGAGCATACACAATCTGCTATAACGTTCCCACTAGGGTTCATTCGAAATCGTTGGACTTCGTTCCCGGGAAATCAAACTCGAGAAAAGTCGAGAACTCGAGAAATCATGTATCAAGTCACACCATTTAAAAGCTATTGCCAATCGTTATACACGTGCGACCTGTGGAGCAATTACACAAAAAACGCCTTCAATGCTCTGCGCGTCCAGTATAACAACGTCTTTAGAAGTTTGTTGGGGCTCTTATGGGGGAGCAGTGCCTTCGGCATGTTCCGGCGTCCCTGTGGTCTCGGATAAAACGTAGCACCAACACGTTTCTGAGCGTGGTGTCAGACAGAGTGGACAGCTGCGTTAGCTAGACGAGAACACCCAGAGATAATGTGACGGATTGATTCACCCGGACGGTGGCATGCCCGACATATGTCAACGTGCCATCCTTCACAATAAATTTCCGGTAGTTATTTGTCATCATAACTTCATCCTTATTTGCACTAACAAAACCTTCGGTTTCTCCAAAGAGTTCCCCGGAACGTAGCCAGGCTACGGACGCTGCATGGTCTACATCAGGTCCATGCAGGGCACTGAAGTAGCGTCCGTGAATCTCCTTACTCTGCCATACTTCCCTGCGGTCATTAGTGTCAAGCACTGCAGGTTTGCGCCAGTTCTCTTTAGCCAAGGAGAGCGGGGTGAGGGCCTTGTCCATCGCGACCACATCACGATGCATCAGGCTTCTAGGAAATATTCCCTGAGACTGCATATCTCGCGATTGTGGAGAGTCTTGGCGTTTAAAAAGCTTCGACGTCCACAACTCCGCGGGATATACAGTCTCATAACCGAAGAACGTGGGTGATGCATTCGATATGCCGTCAACAATAACCTTCCTATCCAGGGCGTCTAGTTCTGTTTGAGTCCATTTAAGTACGTCGAAAGAGTACATCAAAACCGGCATGACCCAACCATTGAAGGCACGCACCTTATTTCCGCCTGATAAAAGACTATTAAATACTTTTCTCAGGCGGCCAAAGAAGCGCTCCTTCAACGATTGCTTCATGTCAACAGAATTGATGCCCAGCGCTTCCGACATACCCAAATACTTGTAGGTTTCGGTCGCTGAGAGGTATCTAAGATTTATGGAATCTGAGAGCTGGGTTCCCGCAGATTCCACAATCCCCCCTCGCTTTACATACATGATCGCACATTTGTCCACACCAAATTCCATCCTGATGGCGCTACTGAAAGTTTCTGTTACCTTCAGTAGGTCCATCAGTTGCAAATTGTTGGGGGCAAAGAGTTTCAGGTCATCCATGTAAAGAAGGTGAGATATAACCTGACCACCTCTCCTCAACCGAAAGCCCAGGCCTGAATCCTCCAGCAGCGTGCTTAGAGGATTCAAGGCTAAGCAAAACCAAAGTGGGCTCAAACCATCGCCCTGAAAAATACCACGCTTTATCCTTATCGGTTCGCTGTTACCTTCGATATGCCGACATCCTGGATAGCTAAGGACTGTCCTAGCTCCATTGTCTCATACACGACATCAGGAAGGTGCGCAGAGTTGCATCTATTTAATACAACTCTAGCACCCTCATGAGCCATGTATGTGGCACCGAGTCATAGGCCTTCCTATAATCTATCCAACATGTCGACAGATCCCTTCGGGAACGGCGAATATTTGTTGGTTAATGGCCATATCAATGAGAAGCAGCTCCTTAGTACCGCGGGACCCGTTCCTAAATCCATTTTGAGAAGCGGACATGATCGAATTGTCATCAATGTGTTTGCAAATTTTAGCTCTCAAAATGGATGTAAGAACTTTATACAATGTCGGAAGACAGGTAGGTCTATAATTTTTGGGCTCCGCAGTACTACCCGATTTATAGAGCAGGTGGGTGATTCCAGTAGTTAAAAACCTGATTCTAAAGCTGACTGGAATAGGGCCGCCAAGCGAGCGTGCGACCTCTGGATCCACTTAATCCAGAAGTTGTGCAGTCCGTCCGGCCCTGGAGATTTTCAGTTAGGCAACGGACGGCCGTACGGTTCTGTGATACGAGACATATAGTCTCGAGGACTAATATCAGTCCCCGCAAATGCCCGCTTCACAAAACGCATCACTCGAGGGTGATTGTTGCCCTCCTTGAAGCAGATTAGTTTGCCGATGAGTGTTCTGGCCCCACCAATACGTCGCTCAATTCTGCATTGCCATGTACGGCATGTTTAGGTCGTGTAGCTCTGTCATCAAAAAATTTGACATGAGCTACACGACATGCCGCTACAGCCGCACAATACAGGATTGAGTGAGCATCAGTGAGGTCATTATTTGATACTTTTATTTGAGAAGAAAACCACTGAATTTGTTAACGTTATTGAAACCAAATAATATGAGAAAACGTACGTAAGTGTAAATTTCTCGACAACCCGAGAAGACCCGAGAAATTAGCCTCGAGAATTCTCGAGACCCGAGAAATTGAAAAGCTCGAGAAATCATGAACCCTAGTTCCCACTGTTGGGACAAAGGTCTCCGTGAGGTATAATTCAACACACACAACACGAAATCTAAATAGACATCAAATAGGTCATGAGTTAGTCGGGACTGTCGCAACGAGACAAGTGCTCATGGGTTGGGTGTGTAGCAAAAAGTTTAGTTGACAACCCTAACACCCGTTGGAGCGATTTCACAAAAAGGGCCTAGGGGGCCATCCATTAATCTCGTGATGTTTTTTTTTTAGCATTTTAACCCCCCTTCCCCTAGGTGATAAGCGGTGAGGTTTAATACTAACCCCCCGCCCCCATCCAAAATCACGTGTATTTTTAGTATCTACACAGAATCTTAAAATTTTTATAATATTATCTTTAAATACAGGTACTTCGTTCGTTGCCTGGCAACGGCGAGTCAAGGTCACACTACAAGCCGCTTTTCGGTTTAGAATCGCGCGTTTGACGAAAAAATAAATACACGTGATATTGCTTGCTACACCCCCCTCCCCCCTTGTGAAATTCGTGATTTTCGCTAAACACCCTCCCCCCCCCTTTCAAGCCTCACGTGATTAATGGACGGTCCCTAGACGGGTTCAGAACGTCATCTCTATCCGTGCCTCGGATAGCACCCTAAGCCGTTGGTCCAGTGTCTGATCACTCTCCGGCGCTGTCGGATGGCCATCGGACTATGCGAGTGAGGAAAGAGAGACACACAGACAGACGCACACACTTGTGCATAAAACTATGTATTATACCTGTCTCCCGCGCCGATGGGGTAAACTCCACGGGTTGGCCGCCGTGACCGAAAACGGCCAGGAGAACTATTAGGTATAACTGTGCAGTTTAATGCAAAAAAAAACTTATTTATTACAGGTATGCGAGGCCACATAAACAGCGTGTCCCACATCGACAGGGCTGCGCGAGTCATGTTTCCGGCATCCTTCGCTCTGCTCAACCTGTTCTACTGGATGGTTTACGCGTTCTCCAGTGACGACTTCGCATGGAGCGACAACCCTATGAATAGTCTGTCTCATTAGAGATTTATTGTGTTTTTAGAAAACGTTCAGTATGACCTACTTAGAGTGGATTATTCCGATCTGTCACCCCGCTTTGTCCCCTTAGGGTGACAGATAGGAAAAAAAAGTTTGATCTGTCCCCCTGTTAGCAATGAGGGGACAGTTCGAACTTTATTCACTCCTTAACGGTTTTATCTGTCCCCCTATCACTGATAGGGGGACAGATGAAACTTTTTATTCCTGTTTGTCCCCCACAGAATTTAATATATTAATTCTTAAAAGTAATGCCACACATACTGCAACATTACATTAAATTAAAGACTAGTGGTTTAGGTTTATAATCATCTGTATTTAGATAAGTTACAAATATTTAGTTTGTTTTTCTATTAATCAGCCAAAGTCCCATAAATCACATACGTATAGTAGATACAATTACAATCAGCCTTCTGATTTGACTTAATTCAACTTAATTACAATAAAAATTCACTAATAATAAGAATATTTTGTTTTGTTATTGATTGATAGAATCAGTCACAGTCCGATAAATCACAGTATGTTTTGTACATATTACAATCAGTCTTCTGATTTGACTTCATATAGCCTAGTTACAAATGAAAACTTTTAAATAATAATAAACTTAAAGTTCTAATTAATCTCAAAATATAAATTAATGAAAGTTACAAATGATTTTTTTAAAATAAACTACTAATAAACTTAAAGTTGTAAATAATCTCAAAACATAAATAAACGAAAATCACTAGTATAACGAATTTTAAAACTTTTCCAAAGGTCGTAAGAATAATATATAAATAAAATATCTATCGCAACTTCTCCAACAAATGACCAATAGTAATTTCACCACCTACAAATTGCATTTGACAATTATGTATATATTCATATACATAATTGTCAAATGCAATTTGTCTACTACTACTACGTGATTTATGGGACTGTGACTGATCTATACAGAAACAAAAGAAATATTTATAATTTATTTAAATACAGGTCGTTATAATAATCCAAACCACTAATCTTTTATTTAATTCTTGAAAGTAAGCTTATAACGTGTAGCATAACTATTAAGAATTAATTTAAATTCTATGGGGGAAAAACAGGAATAAAAAGTTTTATCTGTCCCCGTATCAGCGATAGGGGGACAGATGACACCGTTAAGGAGTGAATAAAGTTCGAACTGTCCCCTCATTGCTAACAGGGGGACAGATCAAACTTTTTTTTCCGATCTGTCCCCCTAAGGAGACAAAGCGGGGTGACAGATCGGAATAATCCCTTAGAGTGGGTTTCACCAATAAAACTGAATGCGGTCATCTCAATTGGAAACCGCGTTTATGAGCCGTTTGTCAATATTTTATAGCAATTATGAAACTAACCGCTTTTGAATGTTGTTTAGATGTGCTGATTACATTCAGTCTCATTGGTGAAAGCCTTTTCATTGATATTTACCCTAAGTTCATAAAACTAAGGTGCCAAAATATAGATATTAGATAGGTACATAGGTGTCCACAATCAAAATATTTAACTATTGTTAAAATACATTTAACGTAGACTGTAATTCGTGTTTTTTTGTTATTGAAAATGTACACTGTACAAGCTGTTATTTTGCAATCTCGTCAAATTCAAGGAGGTAACTATGCTAATGATTCTCGACACGAATCAATAATAAAAAAAAACTTGAGAGGTGTCAAGGCACACCCAGATGGAACGAAGTTCCTTTCACGTACATAATATTAATACATTTTAGATTTAAGTTAGTGTGCGAAAAATAAAATATTTAATTTAAGGAAGATTAATCCTTAATTCGAAGCAATACGTCTTACTTAACTGCACAACCGAATTTGTACTTTGTAGTTCGGACACTCAAAATAATAATCATATCTATCCTTACTCACATACACACCCCAATTGTACGTAATTTAAGGAAATTTCAACTTTATTTTAAAGAAATAAAGCTTACAATAGCTTACTATAGCAAAAAGTGTCGTGACAACTTTTCGTAAGATTTTTTTCCGTCTAGCCCCCTTTCACAACGCGCGATAAGGAACTTCGTTCCAAAACGAAAATAATTGGCTTGCTTTCTATGAGAGAGAGAGAGAGAGAGAGAGAGAGAGAGAGAGAAACACGCGCACGCTGCACGGCTTACAACTATAGCAAAAAATGTTGTTACAACTTTTGGTCTTAATTTTTTCCGTCCATCCCCTTTCGCAACTTCGTTCCAATAGTTTTTCTTTTCTTATTTACGGAAACCGGTAAGTGGGACAGACTGGCCGCGTTTAAAACATAGTTTATTCGATCATTTCTTATTCCCTAAACCACGTTAAAAGGGGTTATTTTGAAATAAAGACAATTTTAATCAACAAAAAAAGCAGCGTTTGTTAATAATTAACTAGGAACCGTAATTTATATTGATTATTTATGTCTTTTCTGACAACCTCCTGAATTTTGACGAGGAAGCAAAACAACACCTCGTAAAGGATATTTTTCTTCGTATATGTAACAAATAAATGGTGCAAAAAAGAGAGTGTTACTTCTTACACCAAAATAATCTCACAATGTTGAAATTGTTTTGTTCTTCTCTCCAAAATCTATTAGATTTTTGTATTGTTTCTCGCTCCTTAGGTGTCACTGTAAAATCTGCAAATTAGTGCAGATTTTACAGTGATAATCATGAAATGCCTTTTCAATTACGCCAGATTTTACATGTTAGTGTGTGTTTAGTTATATAACTTAGTTATGTAACTCGAAACAATAGAACAATCAGTTTTAATAATTCATTATTAAAACTGATTGTTCTATTGTTTCGAGTGAGAGAGTGTCCAAGGTAGAAATAAATAGATTTAAATGTATTTCACGTGTTTTATTATAGTCAAAAACTAAAGCCATTATAGGGGTATAGGGAATCTTGTTGAAATCGGAACTCTTGAACACTTTGATCTTAATATTAATAAATACAATGCTTTTACACTTTTTATTACAAAATATAGAAGTTTAAGAAGTATAAAACATTCCTTAATCTTGCCCTTAGGCCTATTACATATATTCGGAGGTGAAGGTGTACTGTGTATTTTTAGTGTTATAGGAAACTTTTCAGGCGTTATTTATGCGATTGGCAAAACGGAGGAAGATAGCTGTCAAAAAAAACAATAGCATATACACTTTTTTATGACCACTCTCATCTCTGCTTTTAGTATATAAGATAGGTAACATCGTTTGAGTTCCGTAAGTCATCCTAGTCACTAAAAAATCACAGTGAATATTCGTTTACATTGCCTCGTTGACGATCACAATTATCATTATAGCATCAGTACATTAATTACCTACCTATTCATCTCATAAAATAAATAGCATAGGAACATCGACTACCAATATTTAAAACTATTTGCAACTGTACATACTTATATTTTGTGCGGAAAATGTCATATTTTTTATCTTAGAATAATAATCACTTGATTTCAAAAGTATGTGTTCAACTCCACTTTATTGAGGAGATTTTGGCGATTTTTCGACCCTCTTGGTGAGATGTCTTGATCCCCCCCCCCTCGCGCGCCTAAACGTCACACGTTATTAATGGACGCCCCCTAAACTGTGTGTAGATATAAATGTTTGCGCAATATTGTGCCCCAATATTTTAAGTCAACGTTCCTACGTTATTTTGTTTGTCAGTCTATTCGTCAACGAGGCCCATTATAGTGGGCCGCATACATCCCGAGTTCCCGCGGTCTGAAACCACTAGCTGCCTAATCACGCATTCAATCAAAAACTGGCTTTAGGACCGCCAATCAAATTCCACGAAAAGTGAGTGAGCAAATATTGCACACATATTTGAATTTCGAATCACTCGACCGCGAAAATAACCATGTATGCAGTAAGAATTAGATGCCCGATAATATTATATTATAGTACATAGTTCTGTCAGCTGCACGAATATATCACGTGGTTTAAATACATACAATGTGTGTTTTTTTTCTCAAAATAACCTACACACAATAGCAGATTCAAAGAAACAGATAAATAATATTTGTGCGATGTAACCTTACATCTTTAGAATAGAGAGAACAATCGATGTCAAATATTATATTTATATCTGTCTAGGTATACATAATTATATAACACGTGTCTAACAAATATCACAAATACATAAGTTTCTATTATACTCGTCTTAATTGAAAATGTATTTAAGAAGAGGTAAATTTCGAAGAGAGCTATTTAGGCTAACTAGTATTCCTGTTGGTCCAACATTCTGTAAATATTCTAATTCACTTCGTTGCAAAACTGCCAACCTTTAGTACGCCATTTAAAAGTAGAAAATAGACATTTTGAAGGCATAAAGTTTAAATACACAGTGGAATGTATAGTTTTTTTTTAAGGCTTTCATCATAAGTATGAAAATTACCTACTACGTCAACATTACATGGCAAATATTGAATTGTATAAATATCGTCAATACATAGTTTTAGAACTTTCGCGTGGACTTTACTAATTTATTAGGAAAATAGTTCACTAATAATGCTAGATGCGCTGCAAATATTACATAAAATAAATTTATAACTATAGATTCGCAGATATTAAAATATTTCACGTACTGAGCAAACAGTATGTAGGTCCCGTAAGTACTTATTCATATTGTATACAGGATTGATGAAAAGGATGGTGCGTAAATATTATTTTGGTAAGTTTATTCATAAGTATGAGCAGAGCGGCGCGTATCTAATTTAAAACCTACGTTACCGTCGCTCCAACATTCAAGCTGCATTGTTCCTTTTTAACATTCTGAAAACATTACGTATCGGCGACCTTCGCGTGTCTATCATTACAAAATAATCTAGTAAATCGATTTCTGCTTATAATGAATGCGGGAATCATACAAATATTCTGAATATCTTTTGATTTTTGACTTTTGATTATCTGAATCCATACAATGCAACGCACTAAGCGCTGAGATTTACAGATTTCTTACCGCAAAAATGTTATCTTATACTTAATATAAATAATGTTGAAAGATAGTCTTGTTCAGTAATATAATAATTATTAATATTGAATACGTATTGCAACGGACCCTAAATCCTACGGAACCCGATCTATAAAATTGACAAAAGATTTGTATAACGGTAAGCGATGCGCTACTACATACACAATATAAACATATCTACTCTCTACAAAGTATTAGTACCATTTACTTAAATCTAAACACATCGATTCAATTACAATTATATAAATATAAAATTTTATTTGCTAGCCCAAGTGGGTTAATATTTACTTTTATATACAAATATAAATTTATTCTCCGTAATATAAGAAGGTAAATTTGAATATACAAGTCATATAAATGGCGATGATCCAATTTTTAAAATAAAAACACAGCTGCCGTCAATCAAAATAAACGCTCTCTTTCCAATCAAGTACGGCTTACGTCAGCGCTATACAAATTTATAAACTAATATATCATAAAAACTGGACCATTCCCATCGAATTTAGAAGACTAGAACACTGGTCACAGATATTTCGGTATAGGCAAGGAGATTTTAATAGTTTCCGATCACTCATCCAAATTAAATATCCACTTACTCGCACACTCGCACATTTCATCCACAATAAGCTAAAATAACAATAAATTAATAGCCTGTGCAACCCCGAGTATTATCAAGCTCTTACATCTCACTTACAATGGACTGCACATAATAAATAAGAATTTCATATATTCACATCTCCAATATAAATAATTAAATCACAGATTCTATATTTCGTTATGAATATTTTTTTATCTACGTATCTTTTCTACCTAAGACGAGATAAACATTCATGTTATCTTTGCCTTTTACGTACACGCTACCGCGCGGCTCGAACTCGTAGCGAGCAGACAGCACAGGGATACAAGCCTCGCCCACCTGGATCCGCTTGGGCACGCCCGTGGAGTCCATCCGCGACGCTATGTTCACCGCGTCGCCCCAGATGTCGTAGAACAACTTGGTGGTTCCGATGACACCCGCCGTCACATCACCAAAGTTATACCCGATTCTAAGAATAAAGTCGAATTCGAGCAAGTCTTGGTTAAAGTTATCCACAACTTTCTGCATCTCGAGAGCAAACTCCATCAGTTGATAGAGGTGGTCGTGTGTCCCGCGCGACGCGTGTCGCAGGTCGGGGTTCAGCCCGCTGGCTGCCATGAACGTGCTGCCAATAGTCTTGATCTTCTCCACATGCTGGAACTCCGGTCTCTCTAACAACTCATCAAAGTCCGCAATCAGCTCGTTAAGTACCCGCAGGTATTCCTTCCCTTTTAAATACGACTCGTCGTACATTTCATTAAAGTTGACTATACTGGCAAATATAATGCCAACATCTTTGTGATTCTCAGAATATTTGGCCGTGTTTTTGAGCTGGTCGGCAACGTGGCGTGGTATTATATTGTGTAGCAACCAATCGGCCTGGTTCCTCATGTTCTGTACCCTCTGCTTGTCGCGGTTGGCTACCACATTACTATAAAAACTCAATCGGTAACTAATTTCAAACTCGTGATTCAAGAACCACACCAGCATCAATAACAACGCAACATCTAAATATAGCTCCGTCAAATGCAACTTGTGTTGGTGTCTATCGAAGCCTATGGTACCGTTGTTGAGGTCGTCCCAGTCGATCATTGAACTATTTACGAACCCATAGTCGGATATATTCTGAGCAAACATTTGTGGAGTTAACCTTAAATTAATATCAGCAGTTTGCAGCAATTGAGTATTAGCTTCGTGACAACCTAACACGGCAAAAAATAGGAACAAACCAGCATAAAGCGTCACTAGAGTATTTTTCACAAGCCAGTTCATCTGAGTGAAGTTGCAAAAGTGCACTATACTTATACACAACAAGTAAACGTAAAACGACTGTTCACCTCTCAGGATCGTCATTGTGGTATTTTCACAGGAAAAATTGAGGAGCACTGCCAATATTGGTAAACTGATGAGTAAGCCACCGGACAAGTGCCACGGGAACCAGTTCGACATCTTCCTGAATATCCTCACCGACCTAGAGATGGACTCCGTGAGTGATTCATGAGTCGTCTTCCATTTCAGGTAATGTCTATAGGAACATAGTGCCATGGCTACGATTTCTATGCACAAGAAAAAGGTGAACCATCCAATGGAAGATGGCCAGTCACTGTACAATGTGAATATCGAAACCGTGACCGCTAAGAATATAATAGCAGAGACTAGAATGTCTAAAGCGGTGTTGAATCTGGAAGTAGTGAGCGTGGGCGGGAAGTCTTCGCAGTCGTCACTTCTGTGAGCTTTGTCTCTGTAGTGTCTTTCTATTTCGGAGGTTTTGAAGAAGAGTGTGAATTTGTTGAGGGGTGGTTGTACGAAGTAGTTGATACCGGAGCGCGCGTTGTCTTGTACGCAGCGGATGAGTTGCAGGTCAGATTGCTTGCGCAGTTTCTGTAAGGACTGAACTTGTTCGTCGTTGAGCGGCGGAGGCAGGCGACTGCGCGAATGCTCGTTGAGAGAGGACTGGCTCGACGTGTAGTAGCCCGACACTCGGTGCTGCATCATGTCGGGATGTGACGTCGCGATGTGGTTCAGTGCATAGATCTGTAAATGTATACCAAATAGTTTTAAAATTATAACGGCTTATGCTGCAGCTTGCTGCGTAAGCAAGCAGAAGTCGCAGTGAGCTGGTCACGTTTGCCGATGGAGCCAACGAGTGGAGACGGTGTATGTGCAAGCGTCGTGAGAGACGCCCCCCAGCTCGGTAGATCGACGACCTTACGAAGGTCGCTGGGACAGACTAGATGAGGATGGCTGAGAACAGAGTGTCGAGGTGCATCTTGCGAGAGGCCTAAGTCCAACAGTGGACTACGGCTAGTTTAATATAGGCTGGTCTGGCCGACTATGTTGGGGTTGGCTTTCAGTCTAACCGGATGCAGCTAAAAACCAGTATTTTATATGGAGAGAATGCTTATCTGCCGTCCTCAACCCAGTTAGTACTATGTAATACAATACCCCTTTTTAAGACTGGCTTTCAAACTTTCGGGCCGCTGGCTACCTGTAAAAACTGTCTAAGATCTACGAATGACAGCCGGGACCAACTGCTTAAAGTGCTTTAACTTGGTAAGTAATAGGTGATCACCCATCCACTGACGACCCCAGGCAAGTGCGGCTTATTCTGAAGATCGACCCAAACGGCTGTTATAAGGTTAGTCTGGGTTTATTGACTACAGCTAACAATAAGCTTGAGTTATCGAGGTAATTCCCTGGGCGAAGTTATACCTAATGCGCAGACGCATTCGTCAGTAATTAATAGCGCACGATGACGCAATGCTCAAATGCAAGTGCAAGTGAGAGGCGTCGATATAATTAATTATCACAATGACGCAGGCGTCAAACGAAAGCTCAAAGTGTAAGTTGAATCATCTGGATGCTTTTATCGGAAATTATTTTCCCTATTATAACATCGGGTAGTGGGCTGATGGCACTAGAAATTAAACAGCAGTGAATGACAGTGGTAAAAAAAAGGACGCGTTGTGTTAAAATGCAAAAATATTAATCTTATTTTCTTCCTAAATAAATATGTACAGTAACGAGCACTAATAATGGGTGTAAAAGTACAAATTTTTCTCCCCGTTCATTGCGATTTTTTGAAGTGAACCCTTCTTTAGCCGTGTTGACCGATTTCTGGTATAAGGCAAAAACTTATAAGCTCGCGACACCGATGACCTCGACATGCTCGTGACGTATTGCGCCAGACTAGCGACGCGTAGTATAGCAGCTTTTTTTAATGTTTAAATCAATATATAAAAATTAAAAAAAGAACACAGTAATAAGAATAATAAATAAACTGCCTCTGGTTTTTCTTTTTTGTTCAACTGTATTGATTGTAATTTTATGCTCTTGCGAACACAGTATTTTGGAACACTTAACTATTCTAAAATAGACCATTTCTAACTTGAAATCAATATTTTACGGTAAAATCGTTTTGAAATTTGTCAATTCTATACTTATTAGTGCTCATGACTGCGCATGCGTTAGCCATAATTACACTTGGGCAGCCGAGCTCTGCTTGGGAGAAATAAGAGAAAACGATTTTTTCCCAGATAAGAGAACTAGTGTAACTTTTATCCAAATCGTTAAAGCCGTTTTCAAGAACGTGGTTACAAATATATACATACAAATATTTCTCATTTAAAAATATATGATAGTCTTACTATATTTCATCCCACTTGAAATAGCGAATATTTTATACACGTGGAAGGAACTCAAGGCAATTTTTTACGACGTAACGTAAGTGCTAAACTGAAATATATTTCAGGGTGCCCATCGTTCCATCTAATTTTTCATCAACATCCTATTATTAAGATTGAGAAAAAGTTTGGGCGAAACTTATCGAACTTTGTATGAGGAAAAACAGACTATGCCTATCTTGATATTATTAGTAAATATAGTTAATAATGACGAGTTTTCTTCAATATTATCAACTTCAGAGCTCCTATCAATTTTATTTTCGTCACTCTCTCGACACTACAAAATCCCCTAACAGATAGAAATGTGACATTTGCTGTGTTTATTCTTTGACGTCAGCAGCACCCACTGGGACAACGTAAGTGATTTGTAACCTGACTCCTATTCAATGGAAATGTGGGTGTAGCATCTAACTATTCTATATTAGTAGCTAACGGCCGTATTTCATACAACCAATGAAATAGGCACACGGAATTTCAGACACTTTATGATAAAGAAAAAAAACCGGCCAAGTGCGATTCGGACTCGCGCACGAAGGGTACCATTATTTATAAAAACTAGCAAAAAAATCACTTTTTTGTATGGGAGCCCCCTTAAATATTTATTTTATTCTGTTTTTAGTGTTTGTTGTTTTAGCATCAACAGAAATACATAATCTGTAGTTCAACTGGCTACCTATCACGATTTATGAGATACGGCCTGGTGACAGACAGACGGCGGACGGACAGCGAAGTCTCAGTAAAAGGCTCCCGTTTGATCTTTTGGGTACGGAAAAAATGAACTCAAAATTCTTAGTTTTCACACCAACAAAACATGTTTACAATAAACAACATGGTCACGCCGTTTTAAACTCTAATCGCTGAACATAAAGCTGAAAGCTAGTACAAATTACGATGCAATGGCATGACGGGCGTCGGGCATATTTTATGACTGCAGCACACAGATCTAGGGGCAAATGTTTATAATTTATTAAAAGCATGTTTACGATGCGTTACCATTTCGTGAAAAATCTCCGGGCTTTAACTCAAATCTGCGTCAAGTTTATTTATGTGTAAGAAAAATAAATTGATATACCTACATGCACCATATTACATTCATGCAGGATTAATTTAGCATGTTTTACTTACGTTATAAGTAAAAATAGGAACATCAAAGTTGACCTGTTGCTGTATGCTGGAGCGTCGGCTTGTGCTTCTGATGCCGGAGTCCTTGCGGCTGTTCACTGAGGGACAGAGGCTGATGACGTCATCGGAGGGTCGCGGCGTCTGCGGCGAGGGGAGGGGCAGGTTCAGTCTTCGTTCCTTGGGACGAATAAACTCGTCCTGGGTCGTGATCGTCGAACTGCGAGCACGACAAACTGGAACCTACAATGTATTTAGAAAACAACATTTTAACAAATGTTTATCAGAAGAAAATAGCTTGCTATGCTATTTATTAAGTTCTCGTTACCAGCCAACACGTGTTAAATGTAAGTGTAAACAAGTTTTCTCGCTTGTGTTGTATGGGTGATAAATAATTCATAAACGGTGCGAAATGCGCGATCATACTGTCCAAACATTGCAAATAAAAAGTTCATGAACTGATTTCCAGCAGATTTTTTTGTAGTTTGAGCCTTTTTTGTGAAACGGTCTATAACTCTTACGACTGCGTAGGTAGGTATAGTGATTAATAAAGTTCGTGGCTATACATAAAAAAGTAAATAACTTGATGCCGCTATAATTATGTAATCTTATGATAATAATCGCCTTGCGGGATTACTTGGGAGTTTTCCGCGACCCGTGGTCACGAGGAAACTAATTCAAATGATAAACTTATAAATACTGAAAGTTACATGTTCTACCAACGCATAGCAGACGGCGACGTCTTAAGAATTGTAAACATCGACTGATCAACACATCATGATTATCATAGAAATATAATTATGATTAATGCAATATGTGCACTCGAATCTCAACCACAAATCACATCCATTATAGGAGTAACGGATAACAACATAATAATTATTACAAATGAATACGCAAACGCCTCTATCTCTTACAACTCACGTTGCCCAGAGTCAAGGGCGAGGTCATAAAGTTTATGTTTCGTAACCAAAACTTTTGATAATCTCGCAAAGATATAAACCGAAAGATAAGATGCTATAAAAACAAAGATCACGATAGTTCAAATATAATTCTATTAATATTTTCTAGCAGAGCGGAACGCAGTTGACTCGCGACCTTGGAGTGCAGATCTTCTTAAAACGTTTCTTATCAGAATCTGTATTATCAATAGTGTATTGACTTGCAGTCTTGGACGTGTCCCAATGACCGGTGTCGTTACAGTCATAAGCAATATTTAAGATCCGTGACTTAAAACAAAGCACTCATATATGACACATAAACACCTTTTACTTAGTCTCGGCGATTATTTGAAACCATTTCTAACAGTAACTTAAAATTACCTCAATGTTGTTTGATCTTCCATACTGAGACCGGTAGCTGCTACTTCTGGCGAAAGGCGACATGTTACTCCTTGACTGACTCAAATACGATCGTATGTCGATGATTTCCCTCTCAAAGGACGCCATGTCCTGGCACAGTGGTGGTATGTTCAGCTTGACGGTACTCTGGGCCGGCCTACTTTTATTGTCTTGAGATTCTATCACAATAGGCACTTGCTGGTAACCATTACTGGACTGCACACCAGACCCCGCGTCTCCCCTCTCCAAGAAATGTATCGACTTTTCAGTCAACTCCTGTTTTTTTATCTCATGTAGCGGCGTATCCGAATGTTTCCGTAAAAATCTAGGCACTTTCCAGTTTTTCAATTTTGTGGTGTACTTGCCATAGCTCCCTAAAATAATATTATTTGTTATTTATTAGAATATCAGCAACATATACTATAAACTGACCTATCGGTTACGTAGTATACACATGCACAACATTGTATGATTCTTGCGTCTTGTAGCTAATACCCAAGCACATTGTTTCCAAGCGTGATGCGAATTGTTTTTTTAGTCTAGAAAAACATCCTTCAAAATAGTAGTGTGTCAAACTCAAACCTCGAGATTTAGTTGCCAGACATCATGAAGATACAATAAAAGATAATCGCAATACTGAATTCAGTTCAGGTCACAAATTCAGCCATATCTTTTGTTATTTCTAGCAATTTATGTTGAAGTCGGTCGGTAACATTAACATCGTTCTCGTTAAATTACTACTATTTCTGTTTGCAATGAAAGCAGGAGAAATCTATAGTGACTTTAATTGCCGGCCTATAAAATCGAATTACAGTTTACTTGCTCGATATTACTGGCAGCCAATACTGATACGAAAAGCGTAGGTACCTACTGTCGATTTTATTCAGACCATGCGAACGAAGCATTAAATAATTTTATTATGACTTCTGACTTAAGAGGGGACTCTAGGCTGGAGGAATTTGAAGAATAGGTATTTGAAGAAACTATTGCCGTCGCGCTGCGACCGACCAAGCCCGTAAAGTGCAAAAGGGACAACTGCAACTCACGCTGATTTCACCTACAAAAATCGTGACCAAAAGACGTTTGTATTCCGCTGTTTTCTTCTTCAAATCTAAATTGATCTAAATAATTCTTATATCAAAATTTTCAGGAAAAGTAAGTATATCTATGCTTCTATTATTTTCTTTTTTGTTAAAAATTTATCTAATTTGTCCGATAGTCGTCTGAACATGGCGGTAAAAACGGTTTTTTTTTTTGGGTTTTTGGATTGTCATAATTGTTTTAGTGATTATGTTTTGAAAAAAAGGAAATGATAGGGGCATGTATTAATAAGACATAGATTTTTTGGAAAAAAAATATTGCTCTAGACGCATTATCCACAAAGAAAACAGCGGAATACGTTTGTATGGAGAAAGGCCCACTAGAGTCCCCTCTTATGGAATCTACATTTTTTATAGAAATGAATTTAGGCAGATATCGGAGAGGATGACTAACACAAATCAACCAACTCGTGTCGTGATCTGTGTGACAAAGAGCATCACCTTCACGTTATGAAGTCACTCTATATCTTATCAGCTTGCGCCTTATTCTTGAGATAAATAACACTTTTCTTTGGTTCAATTCATAATATTATACTGGGAACCAAGTAAAAATACGAACAGGTGTAAAATTCATTAAAAATAATTATAAGCACAACAGGTAATTTCAGATCGTTGTGTTGCAATGCAGATGTTATCACAAGCAAAAATTCGCGATGTGCGTGACAGCGATTTAATAGCCTCGATGTTTCTAATTAGCGGCATAACTCCCTGCGATGATCAAATCCGCCAAATTCATTGACGTTCCAACATTTGATATAGCTTTTATCACAGGAAACAAACAAAAACTCACCTACAGAAGTTGGACTCTTTGAAGAGCTGTCAGTGGTTTCAGGGAATCCCTTGGTCTTTTCGTCCAGCTCAGTGTCAGAATCCAATATACTGGGCAGTGAACTAGCTTTTGTTCGGAAATGGAATGTACTTGGGGATAGGAAGTTTTTAGAATCCTTTCTGGATCCTAATCTGTCGTCGCCTCTGGGTGACATCGGTAGTGGGGAGTGATTACAGGATAGGGCGGACTGAGGGGATGCTGCGGGGGATATAATCAGGCGTAAATTGATAGGATTGGAGGGAGTCAGACAGTTGTCATAGTTATAGGGGGAGTACAGCTGGCGGCCTTCGATAAAATAGGTTTTATGACCTAAACAAACAGAATTGGTTTTAGAATGTGTCCACAGTAAAAATGGTCGTGCAATCGTAAATCTATTTATAAATACACTCACCAAATACGTCATCGCCCTCTTCTAAGATATAGGAACCTCCAAGAAATTTTGCAGTCTCTTCTGATATGTGGACGCGACCTGGCTTCCCAGTGGATTCCATTTTGTTGGCGAAACTGACGTCATTACTCCAGACATCGAATTTAAATCGGCGTGTGCCTACAATACCGCAGAGGACGGTGCCGGTGTGAACCCCTACTCTCATATTTATTCCCTCACCGCGCACTCTATCGAATTCCTTTATAGCGTCTATCATTCCTGAAATATTTATTATGAATTAGTGACAGCATCGGCATGGTATTCGTACATGGCGGAAGCGAAATTTATTAAAGCTTAATTTAAACACCGATCATGTTTGAATATTAAATAATGGGCTTATGCGAGATCTGTCTTAGCATTGGTCTGCCCAGAAACATACCAGCTTTGGAATCGAGTCTGGTTTGCATTTGAAGAGGATCTTTAACCCAAAACTAATTGATTTATCGACTCGACAGTTGAAATAAAATTCTGTTTAGAATAATACGTACCCAGTCCCATTTCTACACAGCACGTAGCATGATCAGGCCTGGGCTCGGGACAGCCAGATACGCAATAATAACAATCACCCAAAGTAGAAATTTTCTCACACCCATGATTTTGGCATAACTCATCGAACTTCTCAAATAGGTCATTTAATATATTTACTAATTCTTCAGCACCCTTGTTACTTGACATCTTGGTAAAGCCGACAATATCAGCAAACAGTATACTGACATTGTCCATAGAGCTCATGTTGAAAGGCCTGAACAACGACTTGATGTCTGATGTGCCGGGGTGCGAGTGTCTGGGTTTTAGCAGATTCGATGCCTTTAAACTAGCTTCCGTGTCAAGTACTTGCTCCTCCAACAACCAGCTCGCCACTTTGGGTGGCATCACGGAATGAATCATCTTCTCTTTCAGCTGCTTCTCCATTTCCAGCTGCTTTCGTACTAATAGACTCTGACCTACTTTCATAAACGTGCCGCGCATTCTCACAAAGGTCATTAGGTATATATGTACACCAATTATGTGGACACAAAGCTGCAGTAAAATTCTCACAAACATTCCAGGGCACTGCCATTCTTGCTCTGACAAATGTAACACAATATTCAGTACTTCAAACACTATTGAATACAAAATTCCAATAATAACACAGGCATACAGTGGTAATGGTGTTAGTGTGTATATAATCAGCAATATTTCAATGCACATGGTGAAGTGTCCGGACTGACTGATGTCGGCGGCCTGAGAGAATGCTGTGTCTAACCGTGTGGTGAGTGACACCAGTGACAGGCTGAGTGTACATAGAGCGAGTGCCATGACCAGGGAGAGCTTGAAGGTGTACACTTTATAGATATTTGTAAATGTTACAAACAGCATTACAGATGTTATCAAGAGGACACCAGCAAATATAGAACACAAAAATGGCCACTTTACTGTTATGCCATTCAAACCAAGAGCCACAAAGTAGACAAACCATGATATAGAAAATATCAAAATGTATAAAAGTGCAAATCTGAAAAAAGAAAAAATAAAAACATCAAATATGTTTAGTTAATGATAAAGTTGTGACATCAAGCAATTTATCAGTTTACTGACATTCATGCATGAATTTTACACACTTATGAGTGGATTAATTCTTGAACAGCACTTACCTAAATCTTAGTCTTATTTGTCGAAAGGAACTACTTCTGTATTGGCCTTCAAGTATCTCTGAATCAAATCGAGGGTTCCACCAGGTTCCTGTTGCAGCCCTCTCAAAAGCAATGGGTATGGTGAGCCCACAGCAGTTGGTGGTGGGGTTGTTACGTGCCAGGTAAGCCTGCACATGAGGAGCCAGTCTAATCTGAGCATCTTCCCCCTCGGAGCAGTCAGCATCATGTTTGCTATCAAACTGTTGCGACCCATCACTGCAGCTGACACACCCACTTGGAGCATTCATTTTTTAATGAAATATTTCATGTTATCCATTGTTAAACCACAGCATAAGTTCTGGCCATATTTCAATCTGTTTAAGAAACCAAGCTATTGTAATGTTATTTATGCAAATATGATTCATAAATCACAATTCTTTGTTTTATTTTAAAACTTATTTTTGAATTTATAGCACTGTGTTTTTATTTATAATATTCCTATATCTGATAACAAGTAGAACAATATCCTTGATTATCAACAAAATGAATCAACTGTTCACTATAAATAAACATTTTTGAAAATAATAAAACATATAAATCAGAGATTTCTATAAAATTAAGAAACAAAAAGAAGATAATTGAATTCAAGGACTTACAATTTTACAGAATGTTTTTGGTAATACATATTTTTATTTTTGGTAATGTGATATTTCTTATTTTACAACATTTTTAAAGAATAGTGTAGGACTAAGTTATTTGATACTGAGCTACTAAGATCAAGATAACATCAGTGTTTGACTAGACTCAAGTGGATTGAGTTACATAAAGATGGTATTGTAAGACAGAATCAATTTATTTTAATACCAATTCACAGATGACTTGTAAGATTGTGTTACTGCTCATTATTTTACAGCATCATTTTTATTGGCATTATCAACTTATCATTTGCCTGATGACCATATCTTTAATGTATAAATGACAAATAAGTTGTAAATGTAAAAACATTATTTTTCATTTTAAATTATATTAATAAAAGTAATTTATTATCCTTAGCAGTAAAAAAGAGGATGTGCGAGTATTTAGAGGATGTACTTAGTTATTATTTTACAGAATACAAAAAACTCATTTATTATTAACTTTTTCAGTGATTGTAAGAGAAGGCTTGAAAAAAAATATGAACATCAAGTTACTGCAATCTAATTCATATAGGTCTTCATTAGCTCCATTTACATTATATTTATGATCAAAATTTACATTCTTATTATTACAATAAAGTTTTGCAGAGATTAAACATTATTTTTAGTCAAAATATAAATATTTTACTTACCAAATCATTCTCACTTGAAATTCTTGACGTTTATTGATCAAGGTTATTTACAGATCAATTCTATGTGTATAATAATATATCCAATTTAAAAATAATAACTTGCTCAGTTTTATTTAATCAAAAACTAGTTTATCATAATTTATCGCAAAACCCCAAATCAAGACTAAAAAAGTCACAAAAAGACACACAATCCACACAATACTTTACGTTAGAGATGTTCGCATGACATGAAATGAGAAATGTCGTAAGAACTCAGCTGAAGTAAATCGATGACAGTTTACCGCTTTTAGATGTACGAATAGTCGATTTATGAAATGAAATAAAAAAAACATCTCGATGGTCCTGTTATTTGATTTATACAATTTTCCAGGTTTTTTCCAGGCTGTTGAATTTTTCCACGATCTCATCAAAGATTAATTTAAAACGGAGAAATAGAATAAACGGAGAAAAAATTTTCTTCTTCTAACTTTAAAAATTAGAGGGACAAATTTTTTACGTCTTTTTCACATCAATCATTGTCATAAGAAAAAAAGATTTAAGGAATCTCTATAAACATATACGTAGATTTTCTTTTCAACCATTACCCCTTAGGGCCTTTTTATTATTTTCATAGTTTCATTTCATATTTGTGTAGTGGTTCGTAAAAGGCACCTACTCTCGAAATTCCAACTGTGCCAATAGTCTCGCAGTAAAATGGCTGTGACGGACGGACAGACAAATCTATAAGATTTTTTTAAACCAAGCGATGAGAAAGACATTAGTAATGGGCTGAGTGATGATTTTTCTGTATCGATGACTGCATGACAATGACAAAAAAATATCGGTGACGGGAACAATGACAAAATCATCAATGATTTTTAGTTGAGTATTAGATCTCGTCACTTCAATTGTGAGTAGATACTGAAATGATCGCGGAACGGCTTAGTGAAATTATCATTAGTTATTTATGTAGGCATGGGTCGAGTTTGTCACTTAGCCGCGTAATTCAACTTGGCATGGAAGGGGATTTTAAGGCAGCACATTTCGCACACAAACGTAAACTACGCAAGTGCCAGCATTATTGCCGTTCCTTGCGCCATCGCCATGCGCCAGTCCCGGTCATTGTCATTTTATCGGAATATGTGCGTTCTGTGACTTCTGTATCGCCGATCGCGCAGCATCGCAAAGTCGCAATTCACACCGCAGCGCCATAATGATTTAAAAGCATTGATGATTTTGTCTTTGTCATTGCATGATGAAATGATTTTAAAATATCGATGATTTTTACATGTGACATGATATCGGACTCATCTCTAAAAGACATCGTAGAAGTCGATTATTGGAGGAACGAAGATTCTTGCTGTGCTCATAAAGACGCCTGGCGCGTCGCTGGTCCAACGGCTTTGAGAACTTTTTGAGGCACGGTGGTACATACCACACCACCAGCCTCCGATTCCTGGCTGTTGCCGAGAAATTCCGAGCTTCAAACAGCTATGACACTGCGACTCTGGAAATCGAACCCAGTACCCCAAGCCAAGACTTGCGACCACGAAACCAACGCGGCAGTCAGAGGCAGAGCTGTAGTTGGTTTCGTATCCCAACATTTCGCATCTTGAGCCTGGAGAGAACATTCCCTGAATTCCTAAATGTTATGTTTTCGGAAATTCGGTGAAAGCTATTCGAAATTCATGTGTTACGATTTTATTTTGTAGGCTTACTTTATTGCTTTCGCTCACTTCATATTAATTAATCTTGTTTTGAATTAGTCTATAGGTACTATGACACTCTGAGATAAATGGCTTCCCATTCGTGAAAGAATTTTCTGAATTTGATCACAAAACTTACAAACTTTACCTCTATAAAATATTAGTTAAGATAGCTGTTATTGTCCGCGACCTTCGCCTGCGTGAATTTATTATTAAGAATATATTACTATATTAGAATCAGATTTTGTTAAAAACATTGTTTTTTTTTTTTTTGCATGGCACCCTAATCTTGTTGTCTTTTATATGTACCATATATACTTTCATATGCATTCAATAAAAAGCTGTTATTTGAAATTACAATTAAAAATCATCCTTGAATTTATTTGTTTAGATTATGGTAATTTAAATTGCTAGATTGAATAATTCTATAAACTACAATACCTACATATTTTTATTTGTTAGCCATTAGCAAACAAAATATGTAATATGATACATTAACAGTTAATGTATTTACAGGACACAATTAGATAGGAATAGGAACAAAAATATTGTAAATATTGTTTTTAAAATGTTCATTTTTTATGAATAAAAATAGTTTACAAAAAATATTATTTTCTTCATAATGCATTATAACTACATTATAATGTTATGACAGTAATCAGTTAATCACTAAAATAATTAGTAGTAATTATTAATCATTTATCATCATGATTTACACATTTGTATTTGAAATCAGTTTTATATTAATTAATTGACAATAGCAATGCAAGGTATCCTATAAAGCTTTAATTGTATACAAAAAATAGTAAAAAAGCAATACAATTAATCAAAATGCGAACTCATTTGAGACTGTATAAACTTAATACTTAATACATTTATTTGGTAACTAATGAAACATTGTCAGCATACAACCATTTAAAGATCAACAATGGTGTGTATAATATATTTTGTTTTAAATTATCACAATAACATTCTAATAAATAACTTACATTAAAAGGAAGACTTCTTCACTTGAAAATAAGTTTCATGCTACTAAAGAAACTTGTTCACATCAATTTTAATTCCTTATTAAATGTAAGGCACATTTCGAGCACCAACAATATAATTTATTGCCATCTTCACACCACACCAGCAGTTTATCATAATATTTGTTACCCTATATGACAAATGTAAATAGCTATGCAAAACATCTTATATAAAATGATTGAGTTAACACAACAATCTAATTATTATTGCCATTAATTCCATAGAACATTTAACATTCAGAGATACAACTTCAAGAAAAGTTGATCTCTTAAAACAGTATAAAACCACTGGCCTCTCTGATTTTTATCACTTAATAAATATTTAATATCTCTTTGCAATATCATTAAGTAAGAATTCCCAAAACTTAAAACATGAATTAATTTCAGGATAATTTAGTCGTTATACATTCCATCAAGCAAAAAATCCATTCTTTTATAATGCCTGTTCTTCCAAGCTTCTTGGCCTCGTCGCAAGGCCATGTAACCAAGAACTGCAAACATAGGAACTAACAAAATTGATATAACAAGAGGCATTATCATTCCAGGATGGCTATTAGCATTCTTTGCATAGGCTTTTAAATCTTTGTTATGAGACTGGATTTGATCGGATATTGATGTTCCTGGTGTTGACATGACTGTCATATTTGCTAGAGTGTCATAAGATAATAGTAAAGGCTTCTTGTGTATTTCAGTTTTATTCATATCTTTCACATCACTGGATAATTTGATCAGCAAAGTACTGTTCACCTTGGACTCCATAGTCTTATTTGTGTAATTGGTTAAGTTTTTCATGAAAATGTCTGTTTTGTCTTGTATTTTAGGAGCAACAGTGGGGTTTTGATTATTAGTTAATACATTATTTTGCTGAAGTTTCATGTTATCATCTTCGGTATAAATAACTCCTTTTCGAGCAACAACAGGTTTTACTTTAGTTTTGCCCAATTCACTGTCTAGGCTCGTAAGTTTATCTTTGGCTAAAGCCAAAGCTGCACCAGGCAATATGGAACCGCCTTCACTTAGCAATGTTACTTTCGTTTCATTTGACTGATTTACCTTGTGAGGTTCAGGTTCAATTAAAGTTTTGTTTATTATCTCCGTTTGACTTATTGTCGTATTACTGCTGTTAATAAACGGGATGATCAAAACATGACACAATAAAATATAAAAAATCATTTTTATAAAAGAAATCTATCGAAAATTAAATAAACTTCATAAAAAAACTTTTAAACAAGACACAAAAACATTAGAAAGATTACTAAATAGTTAAATTTTGACATTCACGACATTGTCAGAAGTAATGTGACGTGTGAAAAAAAAAAGTGGTTTTAGGGTAGTGAAACTTTACCAACCATAAATTACTTAGTCGATTCTGAGTCTGAGGAAAGAGTGCATAAATCATTTAAACAAGCCAATTCATAGTTCCATTCATAATTATACGTCATTCGACGAAAGACGAAAAGAAAAGAGTAGGTAAATTGTTGACATTTTGACAACTGCGACTTTCAAATGACATAAATTAAATTTGGGAAGAATCTGAAAATGCAAATAAATAAATACTAAGTTGTGTAAAGTATCGCATCTAATTAGAAACCAATCTAATTACATGAGAGTATTATGTGTTTTGTTGTGAAGTGTGACATGCTATCAAAATGAGGACTCGTAGCAATTCAGGGGTGCGTTTGGATTATTATCAGCGGGTAGTGCACAAGTTAATTTTAGATCATCAGCAGCCTGTGACTGGATTATTTCCCGCAAGCCCACACAATGACCACGCATGGATTAGAGACAACCTGTACTGCATATTGGCAGTATGGGGGCTCTCCATGGCGTTTAAGAAAATTGCCGATCAAGATGAAGATCGTGCCAAAACATACGAATTGGAACAGAGTTGCGTCAAGCTGATGAGAGGTAATTATTTATAGGAACTTTGATTTGTGCTTGGAAACCAGCCCACTGAAATCTGTGGTAGTTTAGTATTGCTCCTCCATGAGCTTTTATAAACTTTATTTTCTGATGTTCCCAGGGCTTCTCATGGCTATGATGCAACAAAAAGACAAAGTGGAGAAGTTTAAGAGCACTCAGCATCCATTGGACTCCCTCCATGCCAAATATTCCTCCACCACTGGCCGCACCGTGGTGAAGGACACAGAATGGGGACACCTCCAGATTGATGCCATTTCTCTGTACCTCCTCATTCTAGCACAGATGACAGCATCTGGTCTGCAGATTGTATTCTCATTAGATGAAGTTTCATTCATCCAGAATTTAGTATTTTACATTGAATCAGCTTATTGTACCCCAGATTATGGTATTTGGGAAAGAGGTGACAAGACCAACCATGGCCTGCCCGAATTGAATGCTAGCTCTATTGGTATGGCAAAAGCAGCTCTAGAAGCTATGAATGAATTGGACCTGTTTGGTGCTCGTGGAGGTCCTTCTAGTGTAATCCATGTTTTGGCTGATGAAGCTCAGAAATGCCAGGCGGTGCTACAATCAATGCTGCCAAGAGAATCAAATAGTAAAGAATTAGATTCTGGCCTACTTTCGATTATAAGCTACCCAGCTTTTGCAGTAGATGACCCACAACTCATTGCTATAACTAGAGACACTATTGTTACTAAAATGCAAGGGAAATTTGGATGCAAGAGGTTCTTAAGGGATGGTCACAAAACACCAAGAGAGGACCCCAATAGGCTTTACTATGAGCCTTGGGAGCTGAGAATGTTTGAGAATATAGAATGTGAGTGGCCTCTATTCTTCTGCTACCTGATATTAGATTATTGCTTCAAAGGTGATAAGAACAATGTGGCAGAGTACACACAGTTGTTGGAAAAGGTGATGATAAGGAAAGATGATGGGATCAAGTTGGTTCCTGAGTTGTATGCAGTGCCTGCAGACAAGGCTGACTTAGAACAGGCAAACCCAGGGAGCCAAGACCGCATACCACTTGGCCGATGCCCTTTTATATGGGCTCAGTCATTGTACATTCTTGGGAAGTTATTGCAAGAGGTAGATCTAATGGAATCCTGATTTTATGTTTATTCATGTTATCCTAATAATGCTGCATCAATATTGTTTTCAGGGATTCCTAGCTGTTGGTGAACTAGATCCTCTCAACAGAAGACTATGTTCAGAGAAAAAACCTGATGTGGTTGTTCAGATTGTGATACTTGCTGAAACTAATGAGATTAGGGACAAATTGCTGGAGTATGACTTACATGTACAGACTATTAGTGAAGTGGCCCCTATCGAAGTCCAACCAGCCAGGGTGCTTAGCCATCTGTATACATATTTAGGTAAGTCATTAACCATAATAGATGGAAGGATTCCAACCTAACCAGATGCAGCTGAAAGCCTGAGTTTAACCTGGAGAGAGCGAGCAACTGTCTTTCTGACTTCCACAACCCAGTTAGTACTGGGTAATACGAATACCTCTTGGTAAGACTAGTTGTTAAACATTCGGGCAACTGACTACATGTAAAAACTGTCAAAGATTGGCTCCTGAAACAATGGCATGACATGCTTTCCACATGGTGAATCCATTAGTAGTCCACTCGCTCTCATAGAGAGGAGGCTTGAGTCCCAGCAGTGGCAACATTATAGGCTTATTGTGCTATCCATTTGACATCATAATAATATATCTCATCAAATAAATGAACAATACACAGCAGCAACTAACATACAATACTTGACCTTTATGCACCATTAATTAACTGAATGTGTTCACTTCTCTGAATAGTCTCAAGAAATGTGTTTGACATTACTATTAAATTCAATGTCATAGAGTTTATATTTGTTTACAAGCTTTCAGTACTGAATTAATAATGCTTGCAATGTTAGTAAGGCTGTTGCAGCTATGAAATTCTAATAACATAAAAATTTCACATTGTTGGTTCCGTGGATGGGTGACTATGATTACATACCGAGTTTCCTCCGTGCCTCGGAAAACAAGTTAACCCATTGGTCCCGGCTGTTATTTGTAGATCTTTGACAGTCGTTATGAGTATTCAGAAGCCAAAAGTCTGACATCCAGTCTTACAAAGGGGTATTGTATTACCCAGTTACTGGGTAGTGGAGGTCAGATAGGCAGTCCCTTCATGTAAAATACTGGTACTCAGCTGCATCCGGTTAGACTGGAAGCCTACCCTAAGATAGTTTGGGAAAAGGCTAGGCAGATGATGATGTACGTCACAAATCCAGACAAATTTTGGATGGAAAAGCACAGGAACCCTGCCCTACCCGGGAATGGATCCCAGGACCTTATGCTCAGCAGTCGCTCTTGCGACCAACAGGCAGCTTAGTTGTAACTATAACTTACCTAGTTGAAATTTGCAGGTAGGAACAAGAAATTGGGATTATCAGGCAGGAAATCGCGTGACGTAGGTATCCTAAGCACCAGCAAGCTGTACTCTTTGAATGACCGCATATTTGCCTTTACACCTCAGGTACCTACTTCATTTATTTATTCATATATTTAGTATTTATATCATTAGCAATTGCACATATTCTTTTACTTCTCATGTCAACTTTATTTTGTTTTAAAAGCCCTCTTACGCACGGGCGATTTTGTTCACGAAAATTTCCAACGCATAATGTTTTAACTCTCCATTTTGTTACGAGAATTGAGAAATTGAGAATACAACAGAGTACTTATAAAGCGCACTCTTGTATTATCCACGAAGGTAGTGTATTAAAAATTCCATGCCCAATAAAAATATCGCCGTTTCAAACGTGAATAGATTCTGCAGTTTGCAGAAGTGAATTTTTTCTTATTTAAGAAGTTGCATTTCATAACTAATTTTTTTTTCTTTAATTTATTTACTAGTATTCTGATATGACACGTTTCTACATCGCCTCTGACTACGATCTCATGGTTGAAACCCTCAAAGCAGAAATTAATTTCTTGAAGTCCTCTTGGCAAAACCTTCTTGGGCGACCACTTGTTCTCTTGACCCTGAATCAAATGCACTTAGGTATTTTTTATTTCTTTATTATTTTGGAAAGTATTTTGCTGGTTTTCCCTATCCATGTTTATAATGGTTCATCCACAGTAACATTTACCCTGTATTTACCCTAATGTTATGCTACTTTGTCCATTGAAGTATTGGTCTTGGTAAAGGAAGCCCAACATGTATTGCGATAGTGAATACATAATTGAAATCGTTTGTGGAACTTTTGATGACATTAGAACAGCCATATTTCATTGTCTGCAGTATATTTATATCATACATCATTGTATTATTTCAATTGTTGTGATTTGTCGACCTATGTTGTCAGTAAAATAATAATAAGACTCTTTTGACACATAGGGCTAGTTGTGTCCGTTGTAATAAAGAAAACAATTATTGTCTTCTTATTGCATTATTTGTTTCCCCTGTAGTGGCAGTAATCTTTAGAAAATGACTAAAATACGGTCCCTGGTGGGGCGTAGCTAGGTTGAAACCATCCCAGAAATTGGCTACATCAAAAATGCTACTCATTTATTAGGTGCAAGATGTGCAAGCTCACTATAGATGGCGTGACTATAGCTCAGTCCCAATCTGACAAACAAGATCAAGCTATTTTGAAATATAAAATGGCATTAACTGATTTTCAACCAATGAATATACTTGGTAGCTATGCTAGCACCATTAGTCTAATATTTTGAATTAAGAAGTCCAAAGTATTTTTTGTAAGTAATTTAAATGTCAAAGGCCTATATTATATATTATGACCTCTTTGGATCCAACCCTAGCTGCGCCCACGTCCTCTCCCCTATTAAACATTAACCTCGCATGGGTGTGCTGTGTCATAGAACTTCGACTACGAAGAGTACTACATGTCGCGAGACCCGGCGCTGCTTGCGAGTACATTTACCGCTAACGTCGCGTTCCTTGGCATGAGTTGGAAACAAATGCTTGGCCGGCCGACGATCACATTGCTCGCTACGCAGTACTTGTTAGGTAAACAATGATTTGTCTGTCTTTGGAAAGGCTTTCTTGCTTTTTTTTTGTGTGGTGGTGTTTGGCGGGTATTAGTAAATGCATTTGAGTTTAAACCTTAAACATATGTAAATTAAGTTTATTTTTAAAAGACTTTAAACAAATTGAGCAAAAAATTGCAATACGTAAACTAAACTTTGTGAGAAATTATTAAGGTTTAAAATGGCAGTCTGTTTATTCACTATCCATAAAAGAGTACATAGTACAGAGTACATAGTACACATTCTTTTATGTAATTTAGTTTTACGCTGAATTACCAATTAGCGGTGAAACTTGACACCAAAAAATTAGATAGACATTCATCATTTACACACAAATATCTCTATGAATAGTTAAGACACCCGTAAAAATTGTCCTGTTTAAAAATTTTATAGCTGATTTTAGTCTTTTGCAAATTCTTACGTCATTCAAATGTAATATTTTATGTATGGGATGGATTTAAATGTGTGTGCGTTAACAGACAATGGTTTACGGGTTGCTGTCTAATCAAAAAACTTCACTACTAACAAAATCCATCTCTCCCAATCACGCTTTCAGAGCTATGAAACTTGCTTTCTTTCCTTTCACTACTACAGAATATTCTCCATTTTGAGTTTCATATTTCAGATCAGGGTAAGATCCCAATGGCGATGATAACGACCATGAAAAAGCTCAAATCAGGATATATTAATGGCACCAGAGTAACTCTCGGGAATCTTGGAGAGTTTTTGAGCACATCCGCCATTACCAACTTGAGTTTCCTTGGCAGTCAGGAGGATGGATATCCTGATAGTAAGTTTTTCGTAACATTTTTGATAATATATGTCTTTGTTAGTTCATAACAGAGATTCTGAGGCACGAGTGCTTGATGTGAACTTAACGTTAATTCTTCAGCATTGCTATCCCATCCACAAGTTGAAAAATAGTGACATCTTCGTCAACGTCTTTGATGTATAAGCGCCCTTGTGTTTCAGAATTAAACCCAGAAGTACAATGCTACTTAGAAGATCACTTGCTGAAGTCGTTTAGCAACAAGATCAGCTTCCTGCCTCGGCCGGCGGGTGCACGCAATGCTCGTACGTTGCGCCGACGCATGTCAGTGCGCGGCGCTATCAAGAAGACTAGGTCTATCAATGTGGACTGTACGTACCTTAGGCTAGTTAAAAATAAGCCTTAATATTGTGGTTAGAAGGTCTTAAATTAACTTAAAATAACTTCTACGATTAAACGCTTGATTACGAATTACAGTAATCAAGTTTTAAGTTTCTTGAAATAAGGTCGTAAGAGCATAGATTTTAAATCGTTTTTGAGCATGTCAATCGCACTCTTCGATCGTATAACCATTTGTTTAAAGTTTATTGTTGCTTGTCATTAATCAAAATAATATTCACGGCGCTTCTTGGCCCAGCTTGGTACTTTTTGAGCAATTTCGTAATCAGCCTATAATGTTCCCACTGCTGGGACACAGACCTCCTCTCAATGAGAGGGAGCGGGCTTTAATCCACCACGCGGGCCCAGTGCGAGTTGGTAGATGTCACATGTCTACGAATTTTTAGTTCTAAGACATGCCGGTTTCCTCACGATGTTTTCCTTCACCGTTTTGAGAGCAGCGGTGATGAAATAAATTACACAAAGTAATGCGCCTGCCTGGGTTTGAACCTACGACTTACTGCTCGTAAGTCAGGGCTGTCACCACTGGGCCACCATTGAGCAATTTAATATCCGGTTTTTGATGTCGATTTGAATATAATAGTCCTGAAAATAGCAAATATGAACGCAATATTACTTTTTAGCTGAAACATTGGGTATGGAAGGTGAAGCAATAGGTCGTTCTTTGGAACGCAAGCCATCCTGGCTTGATGTGGACCCTGCTACCTACCGCAGCCCGTCACCGGAGGACGCTAAGCGAAGAGCTGTTACTAAGTAAGTGTTTGCAAGGAAAATAAACGTGCGTAATTTTGATAGCTTTAGAAATCACGATTCACAACTTTTGTTCGAACATAAGGGGTGCCACGCACATGTTTGCGTCGGCCAGATTCTACCTGTGCTGAATCATGCCGAATCTGGCCGACGTGTTTAGCACGCCTAAGGAGTCGGTGTTTTTGTGCGGCGCGGTCCGTATTAAATTAAACATATGACGATGTATGAGAGTGTTTACTACTAACTATTCCCAAACCACTGTACCTCCTGTAAGCTAGAATCTACAGTGGCGACCACCAGAACTGATCAATGTGGAATTATATTTTGTTTCCTTTTTCCTTGCTTTGCGATGATTGTTTAATTTCTGTGTTACATTTATTGTTAAAACCACTTCGTGTATTTATTGTTAAAACCACTATTCGGCACAAATGTAAATTTATTGAAGAATAAATAAATAAGAATAACAACAAATTTAATCAGAAAAGAACAGCGGAGCAATAGCCAGAATATTATACTGGAGTATTAGCGTGATCATAACTGATGGCAAACCCGAACAATGGATATAAATATTATAAATGTTAATGTTTCAGGGGAACATCCACAACGTCTCTATTGGCTGGCACTCCTACTAATGAAGTCACAAAAGAGAAGTCTGCATCGCCGCCAGAAGGTAAGCATAATTCACCAAAATTTAAAATCCATAAAATATTGCTGAAGGCGGGAAATATATGTATTTCTAGCCACATCAAGTTTCAAACACGATGGAGTGTTTTATTTTGGTCTTCCCATACTCTTATAGCCCTCCACATTCGTACTCGAAAACGTTCCTCACGGTCGCAACCGCTGCTGCTGTGTATGAGGGCTTAGGCTCGATTCCCAAGCCAGGCAAAGGGTTTTTCAATCAGGAATTTCTTAATAGCAACCACGGACCCCAGCACCGCACTGTACTTTCCTAACTCAACTATAAAATTTCCAGCAATCATAAACAAGAACCTAGCAAACATCGTACGCGTACGAACGGCGTCCGAGTCTAACTCGGTGTACGCCGAACAGGAGACCGACGAACTGATCGCCATGCTGAGAGAGACGGAGAGTCTTGACGAGCAGGGAGACATACTGCAGTACCTCGTCGATACACACGGGCTGGACTTTAGTACAGGTATACGTCAACCTTGTACGTGAGTGAAGAACTCTAGTAGTCTTATTAATATTATAAATGCGAAGGTTCTAGAGGATGGATGGATGTTTGTTACTCTTTCACGCGAAAACTACTAAACGGATTTGTATGAAATTTGGCACAAGGGTAGCTTATAACCTGGATTAACACATAGGATACTTTTATCCCGTGGGATAATTACCGAACTCCAAGCATGCGAAGCTGCGGGCTAGTCAGATATAAGCCACGCAGGCCCATAAATTCCGGTTTCATCACGATATATTTCTTTCCCGTCTTGAGAAAAGTCGTGATGAAATCCGTAACTATTTCCGAACCTATCACCTACAGCAAGTAAGTCCGGGCCGCTACCACTGCTTGAAAGCGCCAAAAACTAAATAGAAACGCCGTGTGCAATCTGAACTCGTGTAATTCGACATCCGTAGAACATACTTCTTTTCTAACGTCACTTGTAAGGCGTAATAGCCAGCAAATTTACATAAATCGGTGAATTAGCAACTGCTTGTTCAAGTAAAAACTAAAACAACTGATATTATCTAGCGATGGTCGTACATATAGGGTGATTGGTAATTAGTGACCGATATTTAAACACGTGATTGTACAAATGATAACAAACAACTTTCCCAAAGGAATATTTTTTTATACTCATTCACTTTTAACACAATAACACAACAGCCATTCGCAGCATCAACACATGAAATTCGCGCACGAGTGCGCCTGTGACCTATCAGCTGTTAGCCGCGTGACGCCGTTTTGTCTCATTACTATCGTACCGTGCCACAGTGGGTATACAGAGCACCCGCACGGCTCACAACCCCGAATTATATAAGGTTGTTGTGCTATTGTGATAAAAGCGATAAGTATAAAAACAATGTTTCTTCATATGAATGCATGTAGTAAAAAGCGGTTATTTTAATATTACAAACAGACACAGACGCAATGTCACTTATTTGTATGTATTATAGATTCTCTAGCGTCCTTCTTCATAATAATAATATCCCACAGGTATGCAAGAAAACGGCAAAATGGTAACAGTAAAAGACCTTCTAAAAGTCCTTTACGAGAAGGCATGCACACAAAAGCTGTGGGGCCTAGTCCGCCACACGGCCGGCATGCTCGGCAAGCGGGTTGAGGACCTCGCGAAGGCCGTCACAGACCTGCTAGTGCGACAGAAACAGATCACAGTGGGCATGCCACCTCACAACGAGCATACGATCACCGCGCCGCTGCCCGAGAATGAACTGAGGCAGTTGATACATCAGGTATGTTGAGGACTCCTGTGTTGTGTTGTGATGGTTCTGTCGGGTTCTGCTTGAATTTAGAAGCTGAATGTATTTGTGTGAATGAGAAGTGATTTTAGCTACGATTGATTTCATTTGAATCAGAAACAAAAAAAGAACTTTCGTAATGATTAATGAAATACATATTTGTAGAAGTTGGCAGTATAATAGCCCGGAAGCATTGGAAAGCGCGTTCAATCTTTAGTCGTAAACTTGATCCTCCGGTCGTGTTGGATGGCTGTCCCATTGGACTATGAAAGTGTGGAAAGAGAAAGTACACCTCTTTTGCACTATAATAGTTTGTCTCGGTGGCTTATCTCCGCTGAGATTGGCCGCTGTCACTGAATAAGGTGAAAAGAACAGTTACTATTATACGTACAGGCACTAAGAAACTTACCCAACCACATTTATGTTTAAAAAAAGTTCATTTGTGCCATTCAATACAAATATGTTCAGTTCCTTTGCAGAAAAAATTGCGAGATGTGTATGCTAAATCATACCTTAACTATAATAAAAGCTTTAATATTTGTTGCATGCAGTCATTTCGCCATGAAAATCAGGGGAATGAACAGAAAAAGGTAATAAAAAAACTCTTAATATAAAAATGACTAACGTTCATACCTGTTTCTCTTATCGTTGTAACTTTGTAAACGCTCATTACTTTTTGTTATTAAATTCACGGAATTATTATTTTAGCATTGCATTAGTAACTGCATGTGAATTGCTATTGATGATATTATGCTTGATTTCATGGAATTTCACCAAGAGATGTATTTTTGAGCAACGTTTCGTGGCCATACGAAATAGGTCACAATTAGGTCCACCGCCTAACAAAAACAATGTCTAAGGGCTTTTTTATTGTCATACGTGTTTGCGTGCGCGTGCAGGCCAGGCACGCATGCTTGTTGCAGGCCGCACGCAGAGCAGATTATTTTTACCACGCCGGCGCTCGTGTGGCGCGCATGAGAATAAAAACATGTATCATACGATAGGTTGCGGGCAGCACGCATGCGTGCCTGGCCTGCACGCGGGCGCAAACTCGCATGACAAAAAAAGGCCATAAGGAAGTCGCGCTGCGGGAGAGAGGTGGTCACGTGTACCTCAGCTCAACCGCTAACTAAGGCCTATTTCAGAGCGGCACCGGCTACCATTTTCGATGTCCATGGACTTGTGTAATAGCGTTCACTATTCACCGTGCCCGGTCGACACATTGGGACACGCTCGACCGGCGGAAAATTCGTACGGCCCGTGCAGCGTGCGCCGGTTGACGGGAAGGCTATTAAGGCTTAGGAAGCGTTCAGAGCGAGACGTGTACCGGTCGCGAGTTTGATCGTTACGGTGATCTGCTCTGTAATTAGCCTAACGGGCTTCAACACCCTCCCACTCCTTACACTTAACACGTGCATCGACTCAGTTAACGGTAGCCCAGTACTTGCGGCAAGAAAAATGGTCTGTTTAGTAGACACGACCTTACTTTACTGGTAACAGCTGATGGCTAAAAATGTATACTTTGGCATGAGGTCTTCAAGTTTGTGTCGATACGACTGTTTCGTATCGGTGGTAAACGATGGGTATGTTTTATGTTTAGCCACTGCCACGTAAATTGGCAAGTGGAATTGTTAAATGAAGCTACCATAAATAGGTTGTCACGAAAGTATGGTTACAGCCGATATGTCTGTCATGGGAATGACAGAATGACATTGGGGACAGAATAGGGTTGGCAACTGTTAACCTTTTGAACGCCAGAGCATAAACGCACGCGCGTGCCCTGCACGCCAAGCCACAAATTCACCGCAAATACTTATAAATAAAAAAGGGCTTTCAAAATTGTTATTAACTTATTTCTTGTTAAGACAGTTAATATTTAAGATATGTAGATCACATTTTTAATAAACAACCACACAAGAAATGATTTAAATTGTTTATTTCGTGTTATAGTGCACCACATTTTTTGTCACGTATTTGTGTCGTTGGCGTACAGGGCACGCGCTTGCTTGTCACGTATAATTGACAATGGCGTTCAAAAGTTTAAACCACTGGCATAGCTGGTTCCAAGCATCGCCATTGGTTGAAAATCTAGTAATGTCATTTTATATTTCAAAAATAGCTTGACCTCATTGGTCAAATTGACACCTACTTATGGTCGCGCCATCTAGCATTCGCTTGTAGCAGTCTTCGCCATTGAGTGTCAACGCTTCATAATCTCAGGGAATGTACAAATGTACTCAACCATCCACTTCAGCGTTGTTTTTTTTTTAAGTATATAAATGAGTGATAAAAAAATAAACATCTTTTAAAAAAGTTGAGTGCAACGTAATTTCACCTTTTTTGTGTATTGAGCTTGGTGTTTCAAAACATGTTAAGTGTCTCAGATTCTGAATTCAAATAGTCTTAACAGATTGGACAATTGGCATGTAGTCCGTTATTTCACCTGTGACAGCATCAACCTTATTGCAGCGAGAATAAAGGTGATTTTGACAGTGTTAAAATTTCAGAGGTAAAATAAACTGTAAACCCACTGATTAAGGGTCAGTTTTCACCAAGTGACTCCTCGCGCACTATTTTGATGTCACTAAACTATAAAAGACTATCAAATAATGTATACTTGAAAAGCAATACTAATGTATTGCTTTTCAAGTATACATTATTTGGGCGCGCATCTTTGAGCACGCGCGAAAAGACGCTTTGTCTGCACCGAATTTTATACTGAAATCCAATACTAATACAGTCCTTTGTTCAGTGACATCAAAAAAGTGCGCGAGGATTTTTCCGTTTGATGAAAACTGAACCTAAAACATGAGTTGTTGTGCACAGGCCTACGGTGACGACGAGAGCACGGCCATGTTGACTCAGGAGCTGCTGGTCTACCTCGCCATGTTCATCCGTACTGAGCCGCAACTGTTCCTCGAGATGCTGCGTCTGCGTGTCGGACTTATCATACAGGTATTTGTTTAGGAAAATAAGATAAGGCTAAGTAAGGAATTTGTCGCCGACGTCGATAATTGCTAAGGTGGTGTGACTATCTGATCTAGTGACATGGTCAGAGATCGCATAAGACAGAGATGTGGAAGGAGTCACTTGCCACGCAGTAGAGCACTATGTGTTTAGCAAAAAAAATGAACTACAGGTTTCCATTTCACTACATAAAATAAAGTCAACCCGACCGAAGGCCTCATTTTGGGAAACGGTAAGAAAAAACAATGGCTTTAATTAGTTTTTAAAATACTACATTAACTAAAGGGAAATAAGTTTTTAAACTGACATGGTCACTAACACTGGAAACGGGATATTTACCGTGTTTACTGTTGCGCTGTTTGTGCGCGTGATCATGGCGCATGGAACAGCGCCGAAATATCTGGAACTCAAAACAAATAGTAAACACGGTAAATATCCCGTTTCCAGTGTTATCGATAACAGGTAAATATCTGTGACCTTCCCTGCATAAATGTGCCAAAAACTATGATAAGTAACTCAAATGTTAAGTGATTTGATGGCATTTTGTGTACAGGTAATGGCCACAGAGCTATCAAGAACATTGTCGTGCGACGGTGAAGAGGCGTCCGAACATTTGTTGAATCTATCGCCTTTTGAGATGAAGAATCTACTGCACCACATACTCAGCGGAAAGGAATTTGCTATTAATAGTGGTAAATATTATGTAGCGTATTTATATGTAGAACATGACTGTAAGAATGATAATGATACTATCACAAAATCTTCTAGGTTCTACATAAGATTGTAGGTACACATTGTAATACATAAGAATTTAAATCGTTATTTTCGATTGAATGTGTGAAAAAAGTACCAACATAAAACAATCATATTTAGAATTTATGATTTTCCTTATTAAATGTTTTTTAGTCGGGTAATTACCTGAAAATGTTTCCTTTTGCAGCTGCAACAACCCCTTCAATTTTTACAAAGGGAAAATTCAGTAAGGGTAAAGGCGAGTGTTTCTGTGAGAGTAGACTTTTGCTTATGTTTATGTCTGTATGCTCCCCGTTGTAACATTGTGTATACGTCCCTTTGTATAAGGTTTTGTATTAGAAGTGTGTGACTGTACAGGTCTCCCATACAGGGTGGAATTCTCCGACGCGAAAACGGTTAGCACGTACTCAGCACATCATTCTGTACCCCACATAGATATTTGTTAGCTGTTTCATATAAAAGTACTACAACATAACATTCATTTATTCTCAGGCAACTTTGGCCCATAGATAAATACCTTACAAGTTACAGACTAACATATACAGGGTGTTGTTTTGCATCCTCGTCAAATTCAAGGAGGTAAATATGTTAATGATTCTCGTCCCGAATCAATAATAAAATGGGTAGATATTTTTTATTATTTTTCTTATTAATGGAAATCGGTAAGTGTGAACCACCCGTGTATTAAACGCGGCCCGTCTAATCCTCGCCCTATAACCGCGTTTTCACATACAAACAATCTCAAACGTTTATTCGGAGATTTCTTATTCCCTAAACCACGTTAAGGGGGTTATTCTGAAATACTGACAAACTTAAACAACCAAAAAAATCAGCGATACTTAATATTTAACCAGGAACAGTAATTTTAAGTGATTACTAATGTCTTTTGTGACAACCTCCTGAATTTTGACGAGGTTGCAAAACAACACCTTGTATATCGTAAAAATACAACTCCTGTTAGTAAATAGAAACTTAAAAACTATGTTAGTAGCAATAGTAGCACTTGACTGCACTATGACAACCAACTATACCAACAAAGTCAGATGTATGGTACAGTCGGCATCAGAAGTCGATTAAGTCTAATCAATATTACAAGTTTTGTGCTGATCAGTGTTATCTGATGTAATATTTTTGTTTATTGCGAATTTGTGTAACCATTGATGAAAATATTGTTATGTCTTCTACTCCAGTCTATTAATATGGATCGTTCAAAACTAAGACGTCTTATAATTTTGGATGTGTATAGCGACTTTCGTTGCTGACCGTACAGATGATTAAAAAAAAAAGTCAGTGTAAAATTTCAATGTAGGAGGTTCAGAATTATGTACCTAGTACTTGGTGTCCCTTCCACCCCGTATAAAAAAAATATGTCCCTAGAGTCATAAGCTTATTTACTTTATGATTTTTAGACAATTATTTCAAAGCGTCTCTAATTGCCGAGTACATTAAGATAAAATCGTTGGTCAATTGGCGTTTCCAGTTTTCTGCAATATCGATTTGTATAATTTTAATATCATATCAGCCGAAGGGCGTCCACTGCTGCATAGAGGCCTCTACCAAACGTAGTCATCCTGGGCCTAAAGATTCCCGTGGCCTTCATCAAGTCATCAGTCTACTTTATGGGCAGCTTTAAATCCAGTTTAAATTCATTTTTAAATGGTCTTGCGCAACTACATGTTAAGATTCATTGAAAGTTTAGACAAACGGCTTACAACAAAACCAAAGCGACTGCGGACAATATCACATTCCAGTATAAGAGCTTGTATACAAACTGCGATGCGACGGCGCATCGTAAAAATCTACGAACTCCCACGACGCATCGCAAGAACTTGCGTATTGATTCGCATCGCGCATTCCTGCGATGTTACGTCTATTTTTTCGATCCATGTTTTACAAAATACGTTCAGTACGGTTGATGGTCGTCGAAGGAATGGTCACCCGAATCGTGCAAGGCGTCTCGCGTTGCCGCACGAAATCGCATCGCAGCAATTCGTGTCGCAGTTTTCTGCGTTGCGAATTCCCCTGAGAACACTTGGTCCGACTGCTCAGTCCGATCAATCGGACCACGTGAACTTTTTTTTCCTCTTGGTCCGATTAAGGAGTCGGACCACGTGGTCTGTCGTTATTTTAGAACACTTGGTCCGATCGATCGGACAACGCGAACTTTTTTTTCCTTTTGGTTCGATTAAGGAGTTGGACCACGAGGTCTGTCGTTATTTTATAACACTTAGTCCGAACGATCGGACAACGAGATTTTTTTTTCCTTTTGGTTCTAATAAGGAGTCGGACTATGAGGTTAATCGTTTAGAATATTCAAAAGGCGTGAACTTTTTATTAGCTTTTATTCAACTTGCCGTGTTAGTTTGTTTGTTAGTATGTATTGGTGACAATACATTTTAACGCCAGGCATTACTTCATCCTGCAGGCACGTCTCGTCACGAGAGAACTTCTCAAGCGTTAACACTAAACTTTGTATACGCAATCAGATTTGTTAAAAATGATGATTTCGCAAGATTTCATCCTGAAACCAGGATGGTCTTTTCAAGAGGGAAATCATCACCATTACGTGATTTTGATATCTAATTAACATTCGAAATTTCCTCAACTTTGATTGTTTGTTGTGCCTACAGGGCCTTACTACTAAGGCTGTGCTGTCTGTCAGGGCTGTATCTTTTAAACCGTAATTAATATACATTTGTGAGTATTGCTATGGCCGCTATAAAAAAGGTAGTGTCTATCAAGAAAAGTGTCAGCGTTTTTTTGTTTGCCTTAATACTTTGGTGCGGAACCATTCGTGTGCGTGTCGTGTGGGTAGGTTGGTTTTCGTTTTTTACGTTTTTGTTTATTATGCTACCGAGATGGATAAATAACTCACTGGACTGATGCAAATTTTTGGTACGACCTCAATTAAAAAAAAAATGTTTGGTCTGGACGTCTGTCGGGTCAGCTAGTATAGCATAAAATAAAAATAAAACAACAACAAAATAAAAGGATTCATTCATTTAAATAGTCAACCTTTCCACGCCAAGCTTTCTAAAAAAAAACCTACAGAAACATGATAAATAAATAATAATAATAAACCGTTTTTAAATAATTTGTTTCGGTAATATTGTCTACCGCTGCGCTATAATAATACTAATCCGCCTTTGCGACGGAGGAATATTATTTCTTCGCTCTTCGCTCGACATAATTATTTTCACTTGAGATAAAAAATTGTGCATTGCCATAAGTCTGACTTATCAGAAACATTAATTTTCTAGGAAGGCTAGCTTGTTTTATTATTTGTTAATAGTAAAACGAGTTTAATTTGATAGGACTAGAAGGAATAATAATTCCTCTTTGTCCGATGAATCGGACCAAAAGGAAAGAAAATAATGCTTTGTCCGATCGTTCGGACTATGAGAATTTGTGATTCCAGTTGGTCCGATGAATCGGACTAAAAGGAAAAAAAAGTTCACGTGGTCCGATTGATCGGACAAAGCGGTCGGACCAAGTGTTCACAGGGGCGAATTCGCATCGCGCCGATTCGCAGTTTTGTGTTAAAGCCCATAGTCTACCTGTAAATAACACTGCCATGTCTATTATATTCTATCTGTTGCCCACGACCATGGTCCGTGTGAAATTATTATAAAAATATTACTTCAATATTTGAATCGGATTTTGTTGTCAAAATCGGTCGAGCCATTTCAGAGATTAGCCGAAAGAGACAGCGAAAAACTTAAAAAAAAAATGGTTGCGTTATACGTTTCGTATACAGGGTGACTGGTAATTGGTTACCGATACTTAAACACGTGATAGTACTCATAATAACAAACAACTTTACCAAAGAAACATTTTATTTTTATACTCATTTACTTTTATCACAAGCTGAGAAGCCACAGGCAAGTGCGCGTTCGGATTTCATATGGCTGTTGTATTATTGTGATAAAAGTAAATGAGTATAAAAATGATTCTTTGGAAAACCAGTTTGTTGTCAAGAGTATAATCACGTGTTTAAATATCGATCACTAATTACCAGTCGCCCTATATACTTTAACATACATTCAATAAAAAGCTGTTATTTTGACATTACAAACAGTCCCTTCTATTTTATTTGTTTTATTATTCCTGTGACTTTTTTGCTGTAAATAATTATGTTTATAATTACAACCATTACTTATATTCATTAATGTTTGTGTCCCAATTAACTGTTAAAACTCTTATTTGAAAGCTTGTATGATATACCAGCTATGTTTGATGTACCGACCTCGTTCAGTATTAAATATTCCATTTTGTTTACAGTTGGTCGCGGTAACTTCTCCATAGTGAGCAACAAGTCTCATAGATATGGCAAAAAGTCACAAATTGTTTTGGAAGGACAAACTCTACAGGGCTATAACTCTATTGAAGACTGTAAGTATACACCTATACCTGTTATTTACTAAATAAGGGTAAACTTTAATAAGGTTAGCGAAAAAGGTTCAGTAAGTAAGGCTGAAGTCCTGTTTCACGATGTCTGAATAGCCACTACTCACCGATTAAATTCAGAATTAGAATAAAATTTGTATCAAATTACCTGACAAGTAAATTTATGGGTACTTAATCGTAGTTCCTGAATCAGGCCATTAGTTTTCATTTCATGTGCTTTTCTCTGTGGCTAAGTAACAATAAATTAAAGAATTCAGATACGCATGTTTGAAATGAGCAGCCACATTTCAAATATCTTGCAGTTGCTTTGAAGTGCAATACTTTAATCGCATTATACTTTGCCAAGAGACAAGGGAATATATGATAGTGCCAACGAAGAATTTTGATTGGAGATATCAAGGTGAAAATGCCAGAATTTTGCGACCTACTCTGGCGCTTGCCCCCTTAATAACTGCCTGTAGTGAATATTCTTTTTAATACTTGTGGTCATTTCTGTTTGCTTAGCACCTACAACCGAGCCTGATCGCCAGGGCCAGTGGTTGCGTCGGCGACGACTTGACGGAGCCCTCAACAGAGTGCCAAGGGACTTCTATCCACGCGTGTGGGGAGTTTTGGAAAGAGTATGTATCATGTTAACAAGCAATCGGATGATTCAAGAGGAAGGTTTATATGTATAATTTATCCCTGAAAAACAAATCAATATTTCCACGCGAACGAAGTCGCGGGCTGCAGCTAGTTAATAATAATTCGAAAAATAACCTAATAATTATTTATTCCAGTGCCAAGGCCTAATAATTCAAGGCAAGATCCTACAACCGAACTTAACCCAAGAAATGACATCAGGAGAGCTCAAATTCGCCCTTGCAGTGGAAACAGTCTTGAACTCGATCCCTCAGCCAGAGTACCGACAACTGGTGGTCGAAGCTCTCATGGTACTGACCCTCGTAGTGGAATATAAGGCAGTGGCACATTTAGGCGGAACGATCGAAGTTGAGAGTCTGGTTCACAGGGCGAACCAGATATTTTTAGATGATCAGGTGAATTGGTTTTATTATAATCAGTTATTTAAAGACCCATAGACAGTTAAATTATTAACATCTCAAGTTATCTATTGAAATGGAAAATTCACAGTCCGTTCGCTGACATGAAGCTTGTCATGTCCTCAGATGCGTTGCAACGGTGACGCGACGCTGTGCTGCGCAAAGGAGGCCGCGCGCGACGTTGCCAGCGCGCTGCTGTGCGGCGGCGCGGCCGGCGTGTGCCAGCACCTGTACGACAGCGCGCCCTCCGGCTCCTACGGCACCATGACCTACCTCGCGCGCGCCGTTGCCGCTCTGCTCGCCGACACCATGCCGCTAGACTCGCCTATAGAGTGCACCATCACTTAGAACGTTCTCACGACGATAGATGAGCAATGGGGAAGCATGTCCGTATCCCAATTTAATTAATGAAACTAGCTAAACAGCCATTTGTTTCAGTTACCTTCCCCATTGGCAGTATTGTCTATCTGGCTGGTCTACTAGTAAATCCGATTGAAAAGCTATCGATTAATAAATATTGAACTACATATAGTTGAAAACAGGAACAGTGCTAGAAAACAGGGCAGTACGATTTCGAAGTAGTTTCCTGTTAGGGATCTGAATTTTTTTTGGTAAAAATATCTAGGGAGTGAACAGAGTAGGTCTCTCTGCTTAGCCATGTTTTATATCTTAATCTCATTCCCGATTTTAGCGTATTAGAAAAAAACATACACATGTGCTAGCAGCATATTTGAATGTGTACCTATGTATCCTGATGTCTTCCCTCTAATGCCAACTTGCGAAGCCCCAATCTAGAACCCAGCACCACATGAAATATTTATTATTATTAGCCGGGACTATCCCACTTCAGGGCATGGCCTCTACTCTGCTATCCCTCTATGTAGAACGAAATATTTAGCCTAATAGTAATTAGGGTCTCTGTGCTCCTCACAACCTTGATAGATTGTTGTGTTGCATTGTAATATGCATACAACTTCACTACGCATCATCACTATTTACATTACAAATTGTATCAATAATATTTCCTACACCGGCTGTGCGCACAACTGAGTTGAGTTTAAAGATGCGAATATCGCCGCTCTATTAAAACCACGATGACACAGAGACTTGCAACTAAAGTCAGATGAGATTGACTAACAACTACTGAAACGGAAACAAAACTAATGTAACCCTGCACAAAACTTCATAAGTCTCGCCAAGAATGACGAGCTGTGTGCGCAACGTCTAATAATATCACTGTTTAACGTGTAGCATAGGTTGTGTGGCATCTTGCCATATATTTTAGCAATATTACATTGCAATCTCAGGTAGTCCTAATAAGTGTATTAAAACAATGAAACCTCTAATTTATTAGCCAAATCGGTTATTAAAATAGATTCTATTTTTATATTCTCTACATCCGACACAAAGCTCGGTGACACAGACACATGACCATATGCATTATTATTTTTTGTCATTTACAACAGATGTTATCATAAAATGTTGATTATTTTCTGATATTAAAATAAATTGAACCGCATTTGATTTGAGTTTAATTTTATAATTCTCCAAAAAAAATTCCTACACAGTCAATTTTTCAAGTGGTGGATGGCCAAATCCAAACTATGAGGGATTACTTTTGCACGCGGCTTGGCTCGCGTTAATTTAGAATTTGAAAATAACCAGCTCGGACACGTGGCGTCATCTATTATCGTTAAAAGCGTTATTGTTGTTTTCCTCGGGAACAGTATTTTTTTTTCAGGATGTTAGGTACCCTATGTCCGTTTGTGTACACCTGGCAACGTATATGCAAAATTTCAGGATGATCGGTTCAGTGGTTTAGGCGTGAAAAGGAAACAAACAAAACTTACTTTCGCATTTATAATATGTAAGGATTAGGATAGCGAAAAATACTCAAAGGCGTCTCGAGCCCGATTTTGATGAAAACTAAAACCGCATAATTGGATTGCGATCTACAAAAAGCACTACAGCGTCACCTATGGCACGACGGAAGATCTAAAATCAATTTCCTACAAGTCTCAAGCAAAGTTTACATCGACTTATGAGTATATAGGAAAACCCGACAACAACTGTTGGACAGTTACCCACCAGACATAACACCTGTCTGGACAGAGGATCCTCCTTTTTTAATGGTTGATGAGGAACGTTACACCCCGTTCCTCATACCCCTAAACTGGTGACTCCGAAATGGACGTCAGAGCGCAACCTTCAAGCCACGTGACGCCATCAACATCATTTCCTCAAGCCCTCGAGCAGCGAGTCACAGCCAGCCAGCTTTAGATAGGTATTCCTGACCACCATTATGCAGCTGAAGCACATTCATCGTCAGCACCCTCAGCCTCTCTCAAGCGACCTTGGCACAGCACACTGCGCTTTCGGCCGGTCGAGAGCTTCATTACCTCCCGATCGACCCCTAGCTGTCAGCCACATTGCGGCGCTGTACCACGTCCGACGCACCGGAGCAAACGCAGTGTCGGCACCGACTCAATGGGGTTTGCAGACTGTTTCGACTCACCGTGAACAATGCGGCAATGAGCTTCCAACTGACACGACACATTACTACAACATGACTCATGAGTCATGTTCCAGATATAACACCTGTCTGGAAGGACCTCCCTTACCCTTCCCTACTACCCTCCCTTTACAACTGGGGATGAGGAACTTTACACCCTGTTCCTCATACCCCTAAAGGATTTTTGAAAAATCAATATTTCTAGCCAGGAATCAAACTAGATGATTTTGGAAAAAAAAACCCTGAATTATTACGCAATTCGATAGCGTCGCTAATAAGGATCAAATTCTGGGAAGTAATGACATACAGCAAACTTGTAGTCACAAATAGGTTTATATTGTGGGAACACTGTTGTAAATTCATAACAACCCTTAATTTGTAACACCTATTTATTCTATTTTATAGACTATCTATCTCTGGCAATAAACACGTCATCTACTTGAAATGTTACAATTTGCTAAAACACAACAATTTAAATAATCGTCACAATATGTCTTAACAACATTAAGCTTCATCTTTTTTCCCAAAGGGATTCATCTTTGATAGCCATGATGTTGTATTTCTGAAAAGAAAAGGAAAAATCAATTGTGAGATTATAAGCAATTTGTTTAAACAAACACTGGCTCTTCTCTTGTTTGTCATAATATTATGATATAATGACTATGGACTTATAACAAAGGAGAGATACATTCAGTCTCCAGTACATAGTCACAATAATGGTGTAGACAAACAAATAAATGTATGTATGTTCTAGTGAACATACTCAAATGGAATTCATCTGATGCTTGTGTAAAATCTGATATCAACCATGTAAAAATTAGAGGATGTTAAATGACTTTGTAAAACAGATGATATTATGAAAAAGAAGAAAAGCTTTGAATACAATCTTAAATAATGAGACTGTAGCATTAACTAACTGGAGTCAAAATATTCACATAAAAACATGGCAATATCAACATGTTCCATGTGAACGTTTTGCCAGTGGGAATGCTCAGTAAGTCAATGCCTAATTACATCTTATTATAAGATGTACTTTTTTGTCTAATTCTGATCATTCAGAGCTACACGATATGTGTCAAACATGATGTTTCACACATTTTCTGTTTACCTGTAATTGGTTGTGCAGTAATATTACAAACAAAACTACTATATACCACCGATACAGCTGTAGGTAGACCTTAAATAAATACATAAAAATAAAATAAGTAACTAGTTTGTAATCAGGTATAAACATTGTACATCTGACATGTGAAACAGATTTGTAAACTTCTGTCTTCATCCCCGTTTTCTTGATAACCCACAGTAATTCTTTCTTACATTATCTTCTACTCTTGGTTCACATCTTACACATAATCTAGCTAGCTGTATTTTTTATAGTTCTTATAACCAACATTAACCTGTAAACAAAAATTCATAAAGGGAAAGTACTTACGATATTTCATCAGGTGAAGTTTTGGTTGACTCAATTCCTGCAGCTTTCAATTTTTCAACTAGGTTTTTTCTGTACATATTTTTTAAAGGAACAGGTCTGTTGGCTGCCTCTTTCTCTTTAGCTAGCTTGCATAGAGCCTCATACCAAGTGAGGCCATACCATTCTATTTCTTCAGGAGTATACTGGAAACACAAGTGTATGATCAGTTTAGTAATGATGAAAATTTGTAGTTTAAAATTCACTAGCAGTTTATTAAAACACGGGCATCAAATTGAAATTGAACTGGTCAGGCCACATCTGCCGCATGTCACATCAAAATTGGGCCAAAGTGGCAATAGATTAGGTTCGGAACAATAGAACTGGCCGACACAGTAAGTCTAGAAGGTGTGAGGACCTGTAAACTTGCCAAAAGGATTGGGCCCAAATAGCCAAGGAAAGAGGGAAGGGGGACTTTGCCCCCAAGTAGGACACATCAGGCTCATAATAAAATTAGATTTCTGACACTCTGAATGAAGTTGAAGTTGTAAGGCTCAGAACTCAGGAATACCTCTTCAAACAGAAACAACATGTACAATCTAACAATCGCAAATGTAAGAAGTATCAAGATAGTCTTGTATAACCAAATTTTTACTATGAAGCTCACAAAATTATGTCAATTTGCTGCTCTTGGGCCATATTGTGTGTGTATATTTTATTGGTATATTATTTAAGCTAAATTTAGTACAACTCACCGATGATAGATAAGTCTGGTACTCCTCATACACTTCTTTTTGTTTCTGTGGATCATATGCATACCGGGGACACCCATTCATCAGTTCAATCAGTATTTGTTTCTTCAATTTCAGTGCTAACATGGACACTAAGTCACATGCAGGTGTCTTTAGTAAATAGTGGTCAAAACCATAATGATCATTGATCAAATTTATTGTACGGTCAGTCACCGTTACTGACAGATGGGTGTTCAGGATCTCAGATTTCACTACAGTCCTCTTCAATACAGGTACCCAATAGTGTGGTACCCTACGTCGCTGCGGGTCACGCTTTTGGAAGCCTGGAAATGGTTAATCTTTGTGAATCAATGACATAACCTCACCACTAAAATATACACATCAAAATAGACAAAACCTACCTTTAACTACAGCTTCGCCACCCCACAGCCCTTCATTGATCTCTGAAGGATATTTCAATGGAATAGGGATGTTTTGTATTGGAAGTATTTCCCCAGTGAGCTCGTCGCGCCTCCATTTCCCTTCCTGAGGTATGTAGTGCACGGCAGCAGGCTTCAACACTTTCCATTCGCGCCAGAATTTCTTGTATGCAACAGGTAACTCAGAGGCAATGCCTACTTCAAACCTACTCTTTTTCTTAAAAGTTTTTGAGAGCTGACGAGCTGTAGCCTGAAATAATCTACGCGTCAATTTGCAGCAAGGTAATCTTTACAAGGTAATAAAAAAAATGATGAAACATGTGTGTTTTATTGCACAGTAGATTTAATGTTCACCTGAATTCTCGATGCCATTGAAATAATTTTTAATTGGAACCATAAAAATATGAAAAAGTGTTAATACAAAACAAAATTTCACGTAAGGCCAATAATCTTCTTTTTGATTGACAATAAAATTGTACCAGACTAAAGATGACATTGACAATTGACGAAACGGATGTCTGTTTTTATGGTAAACCTTGGTACTTATTAGTTCCGTGGGTCTAACAAAATAAAGTATGTATCGCGTTTTGCCATAGACGAATAAGCTGTAGAAAAAGCGAGGATTGAATCGCCGATCCACTTTTTGCATGACGCGAGGCAAACAATACAGAATCACACACGTCTCCTTTTGCTAAAAACGCACACGAAGTAAAAAGAACCATACAATAAATGATACTCACACACAAATTAGAACAATACATACATATCCTACGATAACAAACAAAAATTGCTAGTGATGTGGCACAACCAATAAAGAAATAATTAGTTTTTTTTATTTCAACAAAACTTCTATCTTTTTGTTCACGCACATACACAAGAAAACAATATAACCTACTGAACATACCAATAAGTAAGTGAACTGAAAAACATTTATATTATCACACATTCACCTCACCTACTTTAAGAGCCTATGCTACGTTTGAGCTACCTAGGTACTACGAAATTTTTTACCATTTTTCTGTATATTTAGTACTTACATGTTAGTGGTTTTGCAGATTTGAAGTAAAATCGATCTGCCACTTCATATCTGCAAAATCGTGATGTTTTTCCCGGACATTAATTTGTGATTAAATCATTTTAATATTTGTATAATATTTGTTACTTTACAGAGTTTCTAAATTGTTAACTTTTTAAGTGCTTATTCTAAGTATTTTTTTTTATTGATAATATTTACATTGTTATGTGAAATATTTGTACGCCGATACTTACGGCTAAACATGATTGGACTCAAACGATGTAATATCTTGCATCCTCTTGTATGATTGTATACAATGCTTGAAGAAATAAAGAAATCTTATCTTATCTTTTACTACAGGAAACTGGGTACACAATTAACCATTTTTATCGAGCACTTGTTTGCGACATAAAATGATACACAATGGCGTCTGTCAGCAAATGATCTAAATTCATTTAACGTGTATAGTCAAATGGCTTATAGTATTCTGGCAGAGGTGTAAGCCCATCTATAGCTTATTCCTCTATGCGTTTTGCAGATCACTGTAGTAAGTATAAGGGTGTGCTAACTTCGTGAGATGGAGTAGGCGGAGCAGACTGTGAATGAAAGTATCCCGTGGGTAATTTGAAAGCGATTAATTCAGTCTGCTGATTGTCCTTTGTAGACCTTTGATAGTCGTGCTTGACAAACAAATGACGTATATATGCACGGCAACCAGTCAAGCTATTAAGAAAAACCGTTTATGTGGATGTCTTATTGTATTGGAAATCTATACAAAGCGAGGCCATGTTATACTAGACATGTATAGCTTGATATCGTGTCGCCGTGTGTCGGCTTCCAGTGTAAAGCACCTGCATCCGGTTTAGACTGGAAGCTGATCCCAAAAAAGTTTAGGCCCTAGCTCTTTTGGCTAGACAGATGGATGGATGTGTCGCGTGTGTACTTGGCTGACAATGCTTCATAAAAAAGGATATTTTTGTAATGCATGTTAAGCCTACTTGACTATAGAAGCAAGTTAATCAAGCAAGTAGGTAATTGCTTAGCAAGCAATTACATATTCAGTACGAAACATCTTCGCGAAAGACAAGCTTCATGATACATCGTTGAAAAATGATTGAAATCAATTTCAAAACGTTACTGTCTTATGTCTCTATTCGCGTGCTAAAAACAACCTGATTGAGTGACCTTCAAATTGCAAATGTTAAGGTAGAAGCGTATGTTACGCTTCTACCTTTTATTATGCATTGAAGACTCGGCCTATGTGTAATCGGTGTTTGCGGATTGCATCCCTTTGATGTCTACGAAAAACACACGTTGATGATTGATTGATTTGCGATCGTTTAAATATTTATTTACATAATCAAATTTCAATTAGAACAAAACTGTATTACTGTACCTACCCAGACCCTACTGTACCTACTCCGAATATTTTTCCTCTTCTTCCTTCTTGCATCTTGCCGAGCGTGCCCAGCCAACGTGAAAATGGATTAACATCCCTTTGTAGTCTGGACCCTGAGACAATGTTTTCATGTAACTGTAAACATGTTTACAAAAATCTTGTTGACCGAGAATCTAATCTTAGGTATTCTTAGTTAGTCTGTGATGGAAGTAGAACTTACTGAACTGTTTGATAGTTGTCACAATTGGGCTGTCAACTTGTTGTCATCTGTCACTAGAAACTTCACTTTTTGCTAGTGGCACCACTGCTGACGTGGATAAAAAATGTAATGGCAAGCTTTATTGGCAATTAGTGCTCAGTGGTGGTGGCTAAATATTTTGATAACTAGCTAGTTAATTTTAACATTTCTGTTATTTTGCTGTACATTTTTTAAAAAGTGTATTCAGTAGTATTTGTGTACCGCGTACTACGTCTATTATTCATGTTGACGGAGAGCAATAAGCTATGTCGGACAGTAAAAACAATAATCCTCCCGAAAGGGAGCAACTTGATCCTGTTGACAGCAATATAGCATCACTAAGCGAAGTTTCCAGTGTCGTAGGAAGTGTAAAAACTTCTAAGGTAAATGCTGCAATAACTACGAACTTGTGTACGATTCTAACATTATTTGCATGACACGAGCAATGCAAGGACATTGGTGTTTGGATTTGCTATTGACTTTTAAAATACTACGTAATTCGACAAGATGTAGATAGTCTTTACTATTTTAGTAATGCACATAATTTAAAGTTACCTATAAATTGGACATTCTCACATAAATATACAATAAATTTAGGTATCAATTTACATCAGCTGGCTAAAAATATCAGCCATATTGTACATAAACAATCAAATCGGGCTGGATTTATGCAAGTTTACAATGAATCATTTTATTGTTAATGAATATTTATTTTTTATAATTAATTATTTATAATTTTATCTATTTGTAGACATCACATCGTGCATCAATATCTTCTGAAAGGCAAATTAAGTTTGAGCGAGCACAAAAGTGTCTTGAGAATGCAGCACTTGTGTCAAAGAGGATCAAAGAACACCGCAAAGCAACTGCAGAGCTCTTGGGAAGACCTTTTGGTAAAATTCTTTATATTTTATTTTGTGATTGTCTTTGTAATGGTTGACTTGAGTTCAGAGTCTATTAACATCTTTCAACAAACTCTTTCTACAATTGTCACGGATTATACTTGCAGCTGCTTGATTAAAAAAGGAAAACACTCATAAAATCAAAATGTTGCACATTGAAGGATTTATAGTGAGTATTTGGATGTGTTCCAAATGTAGCCAACAGCAATACTGTATCAGTATGTCACCAAAATAAGAATAAGACTCCCCTTGGGTTGGGTCATACTAACTACACATTGATTAATTCGGATACATCATTCCACATTCTATTACTAAAGTCATAAAAAAGAAGTTTTTTTTTTTTATTTGAGATTGGTTTGCTCTAGACTCTAGTCTAGGCCTGAGATGACAGAGACAAAGATGATGATTATTTGTGACCTCAATTTATGGAATTATCAATCAATTCTAACATAACTCAAAATGTAAAGATGCTACATTATTTATCCTCACCAAATCAAGTCTCTCAACTAATCTTAATTTCTTAACCTCAATTATTCTTTTGTTGTTTTCAGAAGAGGATGATGTGTGCGACACAGCTTCTGAAATGGCATCCACCATGAGTGAGAGAACTGGCTACTCCGCTGCAACTGACATCTCCACTACAATGTCGGTCCAGGATGCTTTGAACAGTAAGATGGTTTTTACAACTTTTAGATTTATACTACACATTCATCTATGAATTTTTCCAAATGAAATGATCCAAATAGTGTCTAACCGAAACTTTTATGGCCGAAACTGAAACCAAAAACTTTCATATAAGGTTTCACGGGCAATCTACTTGCCCCGAGATTTTCTCTTCTATCCAATCACGCACCTATTCATTATTAATTCCATTGCAAGCAAAAAGATGATTTTGTTCAGTTCTGTGCGGTGGGCCAGGCAGAGAAAAATGGAAAACCAAATTTTTCCATTTTTCTCTACATGCTGCACTGGTAGAGAGCTTGCTATTAAATGACATGACTGTGTATTTGGAGTATATGCTTTAAGCATGAGTCGTCTTAGGGGCGGCGCTATGACACGACTTTGAGCGCAGACGCGCCAAAATGACCTAGCTCCGTACACCATACATATCCTCTCGAATTCAGTATAGACGAAACCGAAATTATTTGATTTTGTTTCTGGATTTTTTTTTCGATTTCACCTCCAATCACATGCAGACAGTTAAATTTTCAACTCACAATTGAGGTAAATTTTAACCTCAATTATACACTCTCAGTCTTTGTGACACTCCCTCCCGCACCGCCTAGAGCGGGGGGGAGGTTATTTGATGATATCCCATACGTAAAAAAAAAAGGTAAAAATTTAAGTAAGTATCAAATAAAAAATGTCTTCATCTTTTTTCTTATAGTTCCTGGCATTAGTGAGAGCTTAGCAAACACCTTAAAACAGAAAGAACTCCTCATGGAGAGGATAAGACAATACAAGGAAATTAGTAAAAAACCCATGACGAAACCGACCACAATAAGACGGGAATCTACTGTAGAGACCAAAGTAGAAGTGAAAAAGGTATGTATAGATTATCACGAAACCTGTTTTATTTATATGTCTTTTCCATGTTGGCAGTATTAGTAATAAAAATGAAAAATTTCATTATGAACATTACCTTAAGTCAGCTAGACTGCTTATAATGAGAGATTGTTGATCCTTTTTTAATGAGAGATACTGGGTTCCAATCTAACCAGTCCATAATTTATATAATTGGCCTCACACACCACCCACCGTGGAAAAGCTGTTAGTCTGTTATTTGAATCTTTTGGTAAACTAGCCACTAGTGTGGGACCAGAAATATTGTAGATTCCAAGAAGTGAATATATACATGTGTATACACTACAGACAATATTTATTTTAATTTCAGACAGCAGACAACAGTGATGTTATTCAACTTATAAACACAATCAAAGACAAAGAAAATTCGTTGAGTGTGATGCAAGTTAAAATGAGAGCAATGGAAACTACTATTCTAGACCTACAGGAGAAGATTAACGAAAAGGACCAAATTATTGAAGCAAAAAATAAGGCAACAACGCTCATGTCAGATAGCTTAAGCAAAAAAGGTTAGTAAATTTTCACTTGAATTGATTAATTTAACCCACTATAACCAGCACTCATATCTTTTATATTATAATTTCAGAAAAGGAATCCATGAGTTTGCTTGAAGACACAAGACAACAAATGACAAAAATGCAGGAGAATTTTATTGCTATGGAAACAGAATGGAGAGAAGAAAAGCAGAATTTACTCAAGGAAATAGGAATAAAAGACAAAAAAATCCAAAATTTAGAAGAGGCCAATACTATTTTGGAAACATCTAGATTTGAAATTAGTGTTGCCCACTCTAAACTAGCTGAAGAATTAGAAGCTAAGAATCAAGAAATATTTAGGTTGCAAGAGAAAATTACAGAATTATCTCAAATAATACCTGTTGATGAACCATATCCAAAAGAAAAAGATGATGTTGAAGAAGAGAAAGGTTCTCTAGAAATTGCAGGTATGGTTGAATTAACTAAGAAAATTGAGTTACTGGAGCAACTGAACTGTCAAATTAGGCAAACTAATAAGGAGCTCGAAAATAAATTAGCAACTGTTAATCCCGAACCTAAATCACCAAGTAGCAGTGCTGCTGCTGGCAAAAAGGGAAGTCCCCTGCCTACTCGCAAGGGAGGCAGGAACACTGCAGCCAAATCAAAATCTCCTTGGAGTCAACTATCATCTGAGTCATTACCGCAAGAAACTGATAAAAAAGCAGCTAAAAGTGAAATCACAAGATTAGAAATGTTAGTCCAATCCCTCAATAAAGATATCTTGGAAAAAGAATATGTGATATCTCAAAAAGATGCATTGATAACTGAAATCAGATCCATGCCTGTAGTAGAAGAACAACAGAAGTCTGTGGAAATGGTAGACATTGGCATTTGCACTGACATACCAGAAGATACTACAGACAGAGAACAGATAGAAATTGAACATAAAAAAGAAGAATCCACTCTTGAATCAAAAGCTATTCATGAAGAAAACACATCTATAACAATCACAGAACTTGAAGAAAAGTTAAAAGCTGCTGAAGAACAAGTAGTTATCCTCAACAATGACATCGACGCGGCCAACAAAAACATGATAAAAGTAAAGTCTAACAATAAATTGAAATTGAAGCAGTTGCAGAAGACAATTGATAACTTTAGCAAAGTTTCTGATGCAAACGCTCAGATAGTGAAGCTGAATGAAGAATTACACCAACTTTCTCAAAAAGTGGCCGAATTAGAAGAAGAAAAAGGCAATCTACAATTACATCTTGTTGATTACGATAGTGGCCGACGTAAGTATAATGCAGTTTCTATGAACAGTCTACTTACATGTGTAAAATGTACGATTTATTTATTTTATAATTTTTGTTTTTGATATATTATTTACAGTGACTGATTCCGACATTTACAAAAAGATGGTAGAAATGGAAAATTTAGCAGAAACTAGACTCAAGGCCATAAGTGTTTTGGAAACACAGAAATTCGACCTAGTCCAAGGTACATATTATTTACTTTATCAGGAATGGGCTTAACCTACTAAATAGGTGAAATACGCATAACCAATACAGGAAAATTTAATTATCTTGTTTCTCATTACAGAACTACATGTATTGCAACAGAAAAATGATGAGATGGAAGATAAATTGGCAGATATATCCCAACTTCAAAATGAGCATGTTTGCACTGAAATGAAGTCTGTCCAAATGGAAGAACAGATAGATGAGCTGACAGCAGCTAGAAAAGAATTGGAACTTGTTATAGAAAACCTAAAACTGGACAAAGAATATCTGAACGGAACTATCAAAATACTTCAAGAAGAAAAAGAGGAAATGACACATAAATTGGAAAATTATATTCAAGAAAACATCGAGCTAACTGATAAACTTGAAAAACTGAGTGCCGAAAAAGTGAGCTCCGCTGAATCTATTGAAATTGTCGAATCTTTAACGACACAAGAAAAGCTTGAACTAGAAGAATACAACAAAAGTATTGGTGAAGATAAGAGTGACGACCATCATGAGGATAATGCAGAATCCCAAAATGATAAAAACATTGACAGTTTAATAGAACAGAGAGAAGAATTAAGCACAAAAATTGAATTATTTACACAAGAAAGACAAGAAGTTATGGAAAAAATGTCTAAAATCGGAACAGAAAATGAATCATTATTAGTCAAAATAACTGAGTTGACTGATAAATGCGCTGTTTTGCAAAACAGTATAGATATGCTGAGCAATGAAAAACATGAACTACAGGATTTGAACCAAGACCTTTTGCGTCAAATCGAAGACCTGAAGCGTGAGAGAATTGAAATTATGAAAGAAACGGCTGATATTGCCAAGCCAGCTTCTGAAGACGTAGCTGATGGAGTGCCAGTCGACACTCACCATGACGACAAATCAGCTGGCGATAAAGGGAATAAAGGAGCGAAGACAGTAAAACAACTAACAAAGGAAATACTAAAATTGAAAAATACAATCAAAGAAAGAGAAGACGAAATTGGCGATTGTCAGATGAAAATACTGTCCATGGAAGAGCAACAGCAGAAACAAAACGAATTACTACAAACAAACGCATCTTACGAAAGTAAGATAAAATCTTTAAAAGACGAAAACCTACATTTGAAACAAGAATTAGAAGCTCAAGCCACAGTAAAGGATAAGGAATCTGAACAGCAATTAATTCAATTTAAACAGGCGAATGAAGTACTGCAGCAAGAATTACAAAAAATGCATCAAGAATATGCCAATACCGTGGGGTCCCGCGACGCTAAAATAAACGAACTAGACAGTGTCTTACTGGAATACGAGAAACAAATGTTTAATTACGGCAATAGCTTACAACAAAAAGACAAAGAATTGGCCGAGTACATCAATCAAATCACTAAACTCAATGATGTTTCGCAGAAACTTAAATCTACCATTGAATTACTCGAGGAAGAAAAAGCGAAAGATCAGAACGCAGAACTTGTCAAGTCTCTTAACAAACAAATATCAGTCTATCAGAAAAAACTAGTAGACAATGAAGATAAAATAAAGAACTTAGAAGAAGAGAAGATGCAACTGCATTGCCTCAAAGGTGAATTGGTAAACCAAAATGGAACACTTGAATCAGAATTGATAAAGTTAAAAGAAGCATTCAATGAGAAGCAAAGTCTTATTAAAGAATTGCAAACGCAACAGCAAAAGCATTCTGAAGAAATGTCGGCCATATCTCTTCAAACAAAAGAACGTGATGAAGAAATTCACGAAATTAAGTTACAGCTTCGAAAGGAATCTATAGAAAACGAAAAACTGCGAAACAGTATATCAGAGAAAGAAAAGCAATTCGATGAATTAACACAACAGATTGAGGAAACTAAAGGAAAGCTTAGTGACTTGTCTTCGGAGAAAAATAACTCATCTGAACAATTCGTAGCTTTAGAGACCAAAAACAAAGAGTTGATGGAAAAACTAAAGAAATTTGCTTTAACTATTAAAAAGAAGTCCTCAATGTACAGCGAACTTGAAGCACATTATGAGGAAAGTCAAAAACAACTATGTGCTAAAAATGAGCAATTAGAGCAGCTCTTGATACAAGTTGAGACACTCCCAGCATTGCAAGAGAAACTGAAGCATGCCGAAGAAGAGATCAACCGATTGCAGTCGCAAAAAATCTCTCTAGAACAGCAGAAATTCCAAGATATGAACCAGCTACAAACAGAAAACAAGTCTTTGCAGGAGAGACTCGTTTCGTCGACCCAAGAAATATCTCACCTAAATGATTCTGTGAATGTTTTACACAAAGACTTACACTTTTTGCGCGAAGAAAATATGCACCTGAAGGCACAGATTGATGGCTTAAATAACAAGATAGTTGAACTTGAAATAGAGCAGAGAAATATTACAAACTTAACAACAAAAATAGCAAGCTTAGAGGCTGACATTAATCAGAAACAATTGCAAATCGCTGAGTTGATGAACAAAGTAGACCATCACGAAAAACAACAAACACAAGTACAATTCGGCTACGACGCTAAAGTTCAAGAACGAGATTTGTACATTGAGAACTTAGAAACTGAGATAAGCCGATACAAAAACCGCATTTGTCGCCTCGAGGAAAGTATTTCTGTGATGGAAGATAGAAGACATTCACTAGAAAGAAAAGCTGATCAGTTAGGTAGTCAACTTCAAGAAAAGCATAAGGCTTACACGGAATACACCAGTCAGGAAGATGAGTTAGTTGGTCGACTAGCTGTTCTGATGGACCATGACAGGGTTCTTGAGAAACAGCTTTTTGAGATAGAAAATGAAAATAAAGAAATACAATTTAAGGTCCAACATTTGAACGAGGATAATCTAAAATTAAGAAAAGCTCTTTCCGAAATACAGGAGCACTATAACGTAATTCTCGATAAAGCTAATAAACTGGACGCGGTGGAATCGCAAGTGTCGACGTATCAAACTCAACTTCGTGATCTCGAAGCAAACTTGAAAAGAATAACCCACGATCATCAATCTTTAGTAATGCAAAAGAAACAAGAAATCGAAGAACTTGAATCTGAATTCAATACTCAAATAGAGGATGCTATAAAAGAAAAGAAAGTAATCAGTGAAAAGTACGAAAAAGTAACTGAAAATGTGTCTCAATTAGAGGCCAAACTACGCGAGTATAAAACAAGTATTGAAAATTTGAACATAGATATCGACGAACTTCATAGAATAAACCAAGAATTAGAAGAAAAATATTCTAAGAAAGAAGAGATCACAACTCCAGACTATACAGAACAGTATATAGCTGAGATAAATAAGTTAAATGCTATTGTTAACAGTAAGAGTCAAGAAAATGTAGAACTAAATAATAAGCTACAAATGCAACAGTCAAACAATATAACATTATCATCAAATATGGAGAGTCAAATATCAGAACTGACTGCAAAATTATACCATTCGGCCTCTGCAATAGAACAATTAACTACTGAAACTCAATCTTTAAAAGAGGCCAATGAACAATTGCAAACCAAACTTTCTCAAAAAGAAGAACAGATTAAAGAATTAAAAGAAAATCAAAAACTTACTTTTGAAATGAGCATACCTAAAACTGAAGGTATGATTATATCATCTACTATTGAACAACTCGGTGATGATGCAAGAAACGTTGATATGTCAGCTCTTGAATCACAAATTCTATTTGGAATGGATGAACCTCGCATCGAAAGTAAACACGTCACTAAAAAAGTTTCCGAAAACATACAAACGCAGCCGACGGGAGATATGGGAATTGAAGAACCAATTATGGTAGCCAAAAAAGCATATGTTTGCTATAAGAAAGATGAAGATGACAATGAAGCCCTAGAAGCCGATCCCTTTAATTCCGACGAAGGATGGGGATTAGGTGAGAGCGAAGAAGTAGGCGACGTAACACCTGGTTTTTCACATTTAAAAGACCAAATTAATCTACTCAAGAAAGATAATGATGCTCTGAAAGCAGAACTCGAATTAAACAACAGTAAACTACAAAAGGCTTTGAAAAAACTAAAAGAACTGAAAAATAATAATGTTTTACTCAACAATGAACTTAAAGTAGCTAAACAAATGTCTCAGACCTCCTTCTTCGATAATGCTATGGAAGATGAATTACGACTAAATGTTCAAGAGTTAGAAAAGAAAATTGAAGAACTGAATACAGATATTCTTAAAGAAAAACGTGAAAAAGAATCCATGAGGAAACAAAACGAAATCTTCCAAAATGCTAATGATAGATTAACTGAAATGAAAGAGAAATTAGAAAACGAAATAGAATTATGGAAATTCAAATTCAAAGAAGCCAATGATAAACTTTCGACAATGCAGTGGGGAGGAGACACAAAAGATTCACAACCAAAACAACGAGAATCTTCTGTAGCAAGTGTTGATGAAAATAAATTCAAAGAAGAACTTATGAAAATAGAGAGAGAGAATGATGAATTACAGTCGATAGTGGATCAATTAAATTCTCAAAACAATGAATATCAGATAGAACACACATCACTTAAGAATGAGATCAACAATCTTAATAATCAATTGCAGCATAACCAAAGAGAGATTCAAAACCATGAACTGCTCAAAAGTAAACTTGACGAGTTGCATAAAACAAATACTGAACTGGTGAAAACCAATGAACTGTTAACAGAAAAGTTACAAAATATTGAAATCCAATATAAAGATTTGTCACAGTCTTATGAAAAATTAAATACTATCTATGAAGAACTGAAAACAGACTATGAAAATGAAAAGACTACGTTAGTAGACAGGCATTTCGCCTTACAAGAGGAGATTTCAAAATTAAAACTTTTAGAATCTGAGTCTAAGACCGAAATATCTTCTGTACTTGCTGAACTAGAAAATGTAAAATCTAACTTACTTTGGCATGAAGAACAACAGGGCTTGAATAAATTACAAAGTGTAGATGCTTTAGCTCTGGCTGAAAAATGTAATGCTATGGAAGAGTACTGTGTACAGTTGAGACAAGAATTGGATGATGCAAACACAAAAATATTGCAATTAGAGTCTGAAAATCAAAATGTAAAAACAAAATTACTTAGGCATGAAGAGCAACAGAACTTGGATAAATTACAAAGTCTAGACAATATAACACTTGCCGAAAAATGTAGTGCTATAGAGCAGCATTGTGCACAATTGAAACAAGAATTGGATGATGCAAACACGAAAGTGTTGCAATTAGAATCTGAAAACCAAAGTATAAAATCAAAATTAATATTGCATGAAGAGCAACAGGGCTTGGATAAATTACAAAGTGTACACAATATACCTCTTGCTGAAAAATGTAGTGCTTTGGAAGAGCTTTGCGCACAATTGAAACAAGAATTGGATGATGGGAACACGAAAATATTGCAATTGGAATCTGACAACCAAAATAACAGATCAAAATTACTTTGGCAAGAGGACCCACATGGTGTGGATAAATTACAAAGTGTGGATAGTTTAGCTCTGGCTGAAAAATGTAGTGCTATGGAACAGCATTGTGTACAGTTGAAACAAGGATTGGATGTTGCGAACACGAAAATACTGCAATTAGAATCTGAAAATCAGGAATTAGTACAGAAGTCCAAGGAATATCAGGATCAAATAAACGATTTGAATATCAAGATGCAAAACTTGAATGGTGAAAATGATAATTTACTATCGACTGTTGCCGAGTTACGTTCTTCAGTATCAAGCGCCATTGATCAACGTGGGTTTGAAATTGCGGAATTGTGGAAACAGCATTTGGCTCAAAGAGAAACTGACTTCCAAAAGATAGAATCAGATTTAAGAACGCAATTAGGCGCTTCCGAGGCCAAATATGAGCAGTTACTTGAAAATGTACAGTCCTCCAGTCAAGAAGAAACTAGTAAGTTGATTGTAATTGAGCAAGTTACTTCATTACAAAATAAACTGGAAGACAAAGAAGAGCATGTTCGCAACTTACAAAATAAATATGCTGAAGTCATGAATCAATTGGATTTGTTACGTTCGGAAATGGAAGATGAAAAAGTCCGCCATGAAAATAAATTATTAGAACAACAAGAAGAATATGAGAAAATTATCCAAGAACTTACTATAATCAATCATAAACATAAAGAATCATATGAAGACACTTTCAAAAATATACAAAATGAGTTAATTATATTCAAAACAAATAATGATGAGTTAAATCAGGTTATTGGGGAGTTACATGTTAAAATAAAAGAAGCTGAAGAGAAAGTTGTAGAAGTGACTAATCAACTTCGAATGAAAGAGAGTGAAATATATCAAAAGACACATGACTACACCTTAACGTTAACACAAAGAAACGAAGAATTTGAGAATGTTAGAAAGCAGTTAATAGAATATGAAAAAAGGGTAGAAGATTTAAGTTTCGAAAAAGAATCAGAATTAGCTCTCCTTAGGTTAAAGATGCATGAAAATGACAGTCGTCACGAGCAAATAAGGAATGAAGCAGATGCAGAAAAGGAATCATTGATAGAAGCATTAAACGCAAAGATAATTGAATGCACAAATCTCAATAAACAAATAGTTGACTTAAATAAGGAATTGGAAAGTCATTCAACGAAAGCTGCGGAAATGCAAGCAGCATTAGAGAACCAAGAGATTGAAATAGTTGGTCTAAATGACGAGATTACGAATTTACAGAATCTGATGCGATCGTCCGGTGCTAAGATACAAAAACACGTATCGTTCGCGTCTGATACCAAACCTGGTGCTGAAGGAGAACAGACTGAAAATGTGTTGAATAGGGACCTGTTGGATGCCGTGCCCAGAGCTGAGCTAGACCTGGCTCTGTACATGTTGCATCAGAGAGATGTCCGGTGCGAGGAACTCACAATGGAGCTTGGACATTTGTTGGAAGAGCGAGATACGTTACAACTGCGCTTGTCGGACTGTCTACGTCTTAATGAAGATATGAAGAATAAGTTCAAAATGGCAGGATTTGATGAGTCAATGAACTCGAGCCAGGAAACGATATCGGAACTGCCGAGCTTTACAGTTGAGAGAGAGTTCGTTGATACGCACCGAGGGCAGACGTCTCGAAGCAGTAGTATAAGTGATCCGGATGGAGAAAAGCCGAAGTTGCAGGCCAAGTGAGTACAGTTTATTTCGTAACTTGTCAAATGTGATAAGAATCGCGAATGCAATTGTAGTGATATACAGACATATAACTACTCGTAGTTTTCGACTTAACAGTTTCACCAGTTTTCCTTTATGTTTTACGTGTCGTAACGCAAGAGCTACGACCTAGCTAGGAACATTAGTTTGTTTAATTTATTTCAACCCCACTGCTCACAGTGCTCACAGTTATAAACTGTGGAGGACACCAGCGTGTTGCAGATCTAAAAAATAAGACGAGTTACATCCGCCAGCCACAACTGGACCCGCATAGTGGGTTATAGCTCACTCCTTCCCACATACAGAAAGCCTTTGTTCCAGCATTGGGAACTTAACAGGCCGATTATATCAGTAAGACACAGGTTGATCAGAGATACAAAACTATCACTAAATTACTGAAGTTTTCTCTAGTTAAGAACAGAAAAAAAAAAGAATATTTTGGTCAATATAGTCTCTCTTTCAATAATCAATTATTTATTGCATTCCATATGTAATAAAAAAATGGTGTTATCAGAAATTCTTTATTTCAATCCTGTTTTGTTTGGATATAAATCCTTAATTTTATAGAAGCCGGATCTTTTTGGACCTTATCATGTTCATGGTATCTAATCCTTAACAAACGACATTAAAACTGGCTTACTCGCGACAGGTTGACGGAGCTGCGCACGGTGCGCCACAGCCGCGACGTGCGACTGCGACAGGAGAGTGAGCAGCGACAACTGGACCTGCGACTTCTACAACGAGACGTCGCGCATCTGCCGCCCGAGGCTGTCGACCAGCTGGCTCAAGCGCATCACACGCTCTGTGAGTCCATTACATTATTATTATTGATCCTGACGCAAAACAACCGCGTTGGTCTGGCTGAGGTCATGGGCTTCCCAAGTCGGCCAGTGTTATTGGGTTTTTTATCTGGAATTTCTCAGTAAGAGTCCGAAGTCTGGATTTATGGCCGGTTCATTGGGGTGGTTACATGGGCCTTAAAACATAACTGGTGAAATATTATATGTCTGACGCTAAAATATGAGGTCCAATAAGTTCTACTAAGCCTCACAATTTCACCCACGTAATATATGTCCTACGGCACTCAGTCATAGTGAAGTTGAATGTCATAGAATTTGCGTGATCGAATCAATATTTCCAGAGATTACCTGTTACAAAAATATAAACTCGTAAACGACTTGTAATCTCTTCAACAACCAGCTCTTTTTTCCGACTGCCTGTATTTATCTACCGTTCTCGCTTGTGGTTGCAAACCAGTATCTTCGTGATTGTGAATCGGGTGGGTCTTCATGGGCCAAAGAGCTGACTAAGATTTCCGAGAAATAGGTACTTACTTTCGTTATAAAAGAATGATAGGGATAAAGCTGCTGTAAAAAAAAAATCAAGGTGGCAAAGACATTTTTCTAATGATTTACAAGAAACTTACTTACATTATTCTTCTTAAACATAACTGGCGAATCGTAGGTGTACTAATAGGTACAGCTCTGCCTAACCCTTCGAGAGTTACAGTCGTGATGTTATGTTATAATACATTCTATAGTCAATTAATGCGGATACACAACATTCTGATAAGGTGAATTCCACATAAGTTAATGGAACCCGTAAACTCGTGTGCTTAATTTGTCATGACATAAACACGTTTTCTTTAGGTTAGGTCACTACATACTACTGAAAACTAATATCGTTGTTAATAAACTGTTCTTTTGTTTCCAGCTCGAGATTCCCAGAGCACGTCAACTGTGCTACTAAACTGGCTCCGAGGGAAAAGTACGCCTAAAGTAGTCCACATGTGAGTCGCGCATTTATTGTGTAGGTTATAATATAGTGACGTTGAAACCAGCCGTCCTCGAACTCTGACGAAGTTACGTAGGAAACAAACATAGATACTTCCTTGTAGGACTAAAACTTTAGCGACCTGTTGAAAGTAGTCCTCTCTGCTTTTACTTGCATTTATCAAAAGAGCCACCACTCTGCACATCACAATTTTCAAATGTTTCGGTAAAACATTTAGCTGTAAATTGTGCTCTTAGAAACTTGCCAACGAAGTAATCAAATCATTTTACCAGATCGATTTCTCTTTTCGACAATTCTTTTTCGTAACTATATCTCTTCCATCTGTAACCTAGTACAATAAATTAGATAGTAACCTTTAAATTTATGGTCTGGTATGCGAGATTTGATAATAAACGATTCTTATGTCATGCAATTGCGTTCGTTTGAAAAGACCTATAAAGCACAATTATTACAAATGAATGCGTGGAAGGTCTAAATCCATGGAGGCCCGTCTCGGACATAAGAAATTTAGCTTGGCAAGTACGAACGAACGACGAAATACTTCATTAACAGTTGAGCTTATTGCATTCCTTCAGCAACCTTACCTATTTTCTTTGTCTTACTTCCCCATTCTCGTTGTAGACAAATTAATGTATTAATTTTGTGATGCTAGACGCAAATTATTGTTCCACTAAACTATTCTATTTATTAATTTTATGTTTTCTCCTCTTGTTATATTATTATTGATTTTAATTAAAATTGAGATGTCATTGGATCCACGATTGCTGGCATCATTTGTTAATTTATGAAATTGATGTTTTCAAAGGATTGAATCGTGCCTTTTCATTCTTAGGTCATAAAGTAAAAATGTTATCGTTGTTCACGTTAGCTGTTCACACTTGTAACATGTATTATTAAAATTCGGAACCTGTATAATTTATGTATATAATCAACGGATTCTATGTGAATAGGGATCCTTGTATATTGAATTTGTAAATTTATTTCTTGATTAAACAGAGTTCATTTAATATTTTTATTCTTTTCTTTTGTAATCCCTTCATTAAATTATAAGATGCTTGGTCATTTCTGCTATTTATGTGGTTGCGCTCCAATAGTGGATATAATCATCTATCATGCGATGAAGATAAGGCGAATCACAAAAGAAAACCGGTGGGCGCTAAGAGTAAATCTTTATCTAGGGAAATTTTTGGGGTTGGGGTGCATGCTGTAATTTATGCACGCGTAGCATGAACACTGTAGAAACGAGTTTTGTCTACGGTAGAATGTCGATTATAATGACAGATAGACAATGACAATGTGTCAGTTTGTCGATTCTTCCGTCGACATAGCCCGTTTCTACGGTGGTCATGCTACGCGTGCTGATCCTGCTCGTGTGTGGTATTGTTGAATAATTCGATTTAATAGTAGATGTGTATAGGATGCATATATTTTTATGAAATGAGAACATAGCTATATATTTTGAATTTTTATTACTTTTTCTTTAGATATTTACACTCTCAACAACTTAATTTCTACTATAATCCAATATGTCACTTAAAAATAGTAAATCACAATATAAAATCAAAGTAATGAAAATGTTCTTGTCATAATTACTTTTAGAATTTTGGTCCTTATAATATTATTGAAGTATATTCATATAAATCGCTCAAAGCTCACCTGTTTGAGCTGAGTAGCTCTAAAGCTTTTTATCCTCTGTTATAAATTGCATTATAGGAAAATACAATTTTCCTTAACATTTTAATAATCTAAGTTCATAAACATATTAAATTTCTTACACTATTTCGAAAAAGCCAGTCCAAAAGCCAAATAGCATTTAATAAGACTAACTTCGTAATGCGTATGTTTTCCCACATAATTTTATATACAAGCTAATATATTAAGCATATATTTCTATTAGGCAGTATGTTCATGTCTGATATAGTATTTACTATTGAGATACCTAAACATTAGGTATGATACTACTCCACAACCAAGTTTGTGCAAATAAAATATATATTTTTGCATTGAAGGGTATCGCTTATCAAATACAGTTATTTAAATATTTGAAGGTATTGTATGTCTCTGAGATACTAAATCAATATATGAAATATATGAATATATGTTTTCTTTAATAAAAAATACTTGTTTAGTAGTGTTACTTATGGCACCACATGCTTACAGCATAATAATATCTATGTTGTATATTTACATGTATTCTAAAATATTTACATCAACACCAGATCCTTAATAGTTAAACTTATATTCTGTACGAACAATCAGGCGTATGTGATATAACAAGAAGTACGAAAACTATAAAAAATATAAACGCAATACCTTACTAAACATATTACACGAGACACTACAACATTCTACCTTGCTTTCACATACTCATGGAAGACATTGGAGTGATTTCTTGTTCACTTTCTATATAACTATAAAAAAAACTTAATGTGCACGTATTTATCAGAGTGCAGTTAACTAACTTACTTACAATATAATTAATAAAGACTAATTTAAATTTTAACCAGCACTCACTGTTTACTTGTGCGCCACCCGTACTAAAACAATTAACACATACGTATATAACTAAATATGAAGATATTGTATCACAATTTTTAATTAAAGTTACTAGCGCTTCGATAATTAATTAGTCTAGTCGAAACATTAAGTACAAATAGTGGAACTTGTTGACTATTGCATGTATGTTTAGTTCTGATGGTTCCTACATAGGAACGATCGCGTTGTTTTTTTAATAACTAAGTGCTAAACTACCTAAACATCCTAAGCATGGATCACATTGTTTTTTGATTTTCGTTTTGTCATCCGAAATGGTCTCGCATAGTACTTCTAAGTTAACATATTATGACTGGAAGTGACTATGATACGAAGTTAAATTATAATTTATAACACTTATCACAATATTTTATGAACTAACATGTAAGGAACAAAGGTAATAAATCAATTTGCTTACATACATAAGTTTAAAAGTGCTATACCAAAACAAAAATATACAGCCCCTTGCCTATATTATTACCTATTTTATGAATCATGTAAATATTATTTGCAGTTGTTCAGCTAATTTTATACATAGTTCTGACTCCGTACTGTGTTATAAATATAATATGTAAAGGAACGTAATATTAGTTTTTACAATACACAAGCGTAATTTATTGCCTTCCCCCGATACAATAACATAAATCTGAAAGCGTTTTGTTATTCCTGTAGGAATTTCGATCAAAAGGTATATAAAAAAAAAACATAAATTTATTTTTTGAACTTCCAAGGGATTGATTGAAAAGCTGTATTTTATTGTATTGGCTTACTTTTCCTAACAGTGATTGAATCAGCTGATAAATATGTTCTACTAACATACATTATACACTTGAATAAAACTACTTAATTACAAAATAACTGAAGGATTGAGTCAGTTCATGTTATAAAATAGAAAAAAAAAATGTGAAGCTAACTTTGGTCCCATACGAACATGTAATAAGGTTATGACTATTTGTAACAGCTATTTTATTGGCAAACTATTACAGATTTATAAGAGCTCTCGGCAGGTGAAATTGAAGCTTAAATTATTAAGAGGTAGATTGTAATTTCAAGAACCGTATAAACTAGAACTGAAAGTTTTAACTAAAGTAAACTTGTTTAATGCAAAACAGTTTTAGTGAACGCACAGACTAGAGGCAAATTACAGTAGCACGCAGGGCTTACACTTATTTATTATGTATGCGCAAGTTGCGATTAGTAAGATACGTACAAAATTACCTACGTTAGAGACATACGATTGTCAGTCTTGGGTTCAGTCCTCGATCACGGGCATCTTGAACTTTTAGTTTAAAGTATTTCCGTACTAATGCACCGTAATTAAAGCAATGTTCGTCGACGTGGGGGTGAACTGGGGGTTCAGAAGTGCACGTCGCGTACGTCGGTGGGCGTGGCGGCGCTACTGTGCGCCTTCTCGTGCGTCGGCGGCGGCGTCCAACCCGCGGGCTCGCGCGCTGCCCCGTTTGGGGCTCCGCTGCGCTCCTCGATCATGTTCTGCACCATCTCCTCGATCTGCTCAAGGCATGTCTGGAGGCAGTCCTGTAAAAAACATTGAACGTTAGCACATAAGACTCTGTACCAAGTTGAGTTCAGTTCAACGCATCTGCAGGCAACGCACGGCTTGAGTATGCTTAGATTAGACAAGAAGAGCTATAAGCAAGAAGTATGCATTTACTTGCAAGTAGTAATCAATTCACAATCTCTCGTGAACTAGTAGTTTCTAAAGATAGACGCGCTAACTAGACTGGGGTAGTAATTGATAGAAACTAACCAAATCGATGCGCGTGAGGTCGTGCAGGCGCGGCAGATGTCCGTCGAGGCCGAGCCCGCGCAGTGCCGCCGCGATGCTGCAGGACGCCAGCGTGCTCGCCGAGTACAATGTGAACTCGTAATCTGCAACAAAACAACAATCCGTAAATATACACACCTAACACAAAAAAACTATTAACCTTATTTAATTAATCCGCTATCAACCCACCGAGCTCTATTGTTACATCAATTAAATTTTCCGTTATTTCAGCGCTCTGATTATTTAATTAAAACAACAGACCGTTTGTTTATTAAAACCGCAAAAGGATCTGAATCAGCTCCGAAGCTAATTTAAAATAAATTTTCCTGCAGTGCTTCCTCATTCACGCCTGAACGTTAAATTTGGAGGTAGGTAAGCACATAAAGTGTAGCCACATTAGCTGTTCATGTAGGCGACGTCCGTAGACGGTGCGAATACGGCGATCGTCGGCCGTAGAGGCTAGAGGAGTGGGGCATATCCGGCAAAAGAAATGTTCCTTTCTCTCTCGCGCAGGTTGTCAGTCTCCTGCAGAGAGTGCAGCCTCAAAGGAGCCGGCACCCGCCCTCGCGGCCGCATTCCACAGGCTCGCTCCTTCGCCTCACTTGAATATTTCTCACGGGCTTACTTTGGCAAAACCATTATACCAACATACATCATATATGTGCACGTATGTAAGCTGATATTGAACGAACGCTGGCTGTGTTTTGTATGAAATACCTACATGAACAAGAATATCAGGCAGGAAAAAGACACAAAGTATAAGTAAGCATAATAAGTTGGTATGCTAGTAGATAATATATTTTCATGGCCTCTCATTACATTACCTACTTACTTACATGCCCATGATTATGTTTAAATAAGACCAATTAAATGCAATTCGTTGATATTTTGTTGAAATAATTCCTCATGTTACACAATTCTAGCACCGTATCGTGACGGTGATCTAATTGATTATATCTACCTACTTTGATTTCCGCGTCATCATCGTTAATTTACACAATCAATAAAATTGTAATTTCAGATGTTAAACTTTCCAATGAGTTCTTTGTTTCCAAACTATGATGCCTATTCATTAATCAAGTTTTATTTTTAAGGTGGACTAACATTTTCATGACCAACAAATGACAACTTTCGATTTGTAAATAAATTGTGATTAGCTACGCCTATAATTCCTATATGCTACCTAATTATTTTGACGGACTTGACCAGTGGTTATTGAGTTCAACACACATCACTTGATAATAAAGCAGGAAAATCGGCTGCCTGACCTTGCCGACTTTATGGACTAATCCACATAATACATAAGCTTTAGCACTAATTCGATAAAAATGCTAATACAAAGCTTTTACTGATGGTCGATGCGAATCATGAAATGTATTCCCACACTATTACAAGAGTGAGATAAGAACCTCAGTGTGGAACCACAAATGCCCACTAACTTGAAGACGCAGACAATACGAGTGAACCCCACAAGGGCCCTCCATTCATCATTAAGTAGATTCTATTATACCAACCAATGTATGGATATCGAACGCTCTTTCAGCTCATTTAAAAGATTTATTTTCGTTTTTTTAATTTGCATGTCGGCGATACTCGAGATAAAGGGAACGGGCAGAGGGAACGAATAAAAAGAGAGAGATGAAACAACGAAAGCGGCCGCTCACTCGGCGTATTTGCATAATCTGATGTTAATCAAACAGCGCAGTACCCGGAGCGCGTCCGAGGCGAGCTGCCGACTGCGCCTGCGACGAGCTGCCTTTGTCACGAGCGCATCAAGATCTACAGTCACTCTGATGCAGAGTGTGATGACTGCACACTACCTAACTACCGTCCTAGCACTTCAGCGGCGGCACAGGACACACACGTAGCGGAAGTGAGGCCGTCCTTATTAGTCGTGATGCGACTGCTCCGTCACGAGCTAATATCACTAATGTACACTTTCTAGAGGAAGCGCAGCGACGGTCCCACCGTACTTTGGTGTGTATGTAAATTAATAAGATTGTTGTTCAGTGTCTCCCCCTCGTAGACAGCCCGTGGCCAAGTAGGGCCTGTCTACGCACGGCGTTACTTCCGTTTCTCGATTCTGTATCACTTTAAAAGTTTGTAGCTCGAGAAATGAATGATGTTAATTATTCCTTAATTATATTGACGATATTCAATCGTCATGACGATTGAATGCTTAATCGTGAGCCTAGTTAAAACTTTTTAAACACTCAGCTAAGAGGCTATCTGTCACAATCTTACGTTTTGCTATTAATGACGACGGCAGTGATATTATGATCATTATGAATGCCCTTGAAAATGAAGTCCATGTAATAGGTGTCGTCGGCAGTCAGCACAGGTACCTACTAGTCGCACGCGCAATAGTCGATTCGCGAGGTGAACGCTCCCACAAGGCCGGACTACTCGCAGGTATTCGTTTGGAAGTGGATTGAAATGGCTCAAAACTATTACATAATCGATAACTATTCGGATAGACACTGGCGTGTTCTTTAATCGTTGAAAATCAATTAAAATGCATTGCCATAACGCACTTAAAGGCTGTGAATCGTAGTCATGTGAACAACTGGCTATTTACTTGGAGATTTAATCGATTTATCTATAATCGGGCATACTACACAGAGCGGAGATACTACACGCGGCATGCATTGCCCACCGGAACAAATACCGCGCGGCCCCCGCGACAGCGTCGGCGACGATTGCTATCCGATGCGAAGCGCTCACGTGAAAGAAAACGTCCGACGCAGATAAGATACCTGTCTCACGCAATATAGGCTGGCGTCACACCTCGCATTGCACCTATGAAAACTACTTCTCCAATGCTCAATGCACTTTACACCTTTCATAACGAATACTTGCAAAAAATAACCTTGAACGAAGGGACACATCAGTTTTTAATACAAACTATGTATAACTTATCGTCACCATCGGGGCAGGCAGGCGAGAGTTGTCAGCATTAAAATAACCCATTACAAATTTAATATCCCGACGATTTATGATTCCAGAGTAAATTGTGCCATTCAAATAATGATACATAATGCGGGCTGGCTCGATACCGCGGTCTCACCGCTGCTGGGGGGTAGTACCGACACACTACACACACGTCACACATACGAGTACGTTCTTTATACAGAAATAAACCGTGGTATTATTCACAATCCATCAAAGATAATGGGCCTTTTGAAGTTTTCATTTTGTGGTGACATGAGTACCGCGGTATTTCTGAATTAGCTCGAAGTTTCAAGATCATCAATATTTCATAAATGGAAATGTGTAATGTTGCGCACTCGGCTGGTTACATTAGCGGAGGAGATTCCATTCGCGTCGGACTCACAAGTGAGAGATGATATCCGAGAAGCAAGTGAAATAAAAGAGCTGGAGCGTGAACTTCTTGAACAAAAAACAATACGACAGCGGCGGCGAACAACAAAAACCGTTGCACAAAAACATATGATCCCATGAGGGTAGCGGGGGCTGGCGAGGCGCGGGGGCCGGAGTCCCGAGGCGTGCTGGAATGCGCTCAGGCGAGCGGCGTGGGAGGCGCCGGCGCGGCCGCTGCCAGGACACACACGCCGCCCTCGCCCTCGCGCCCTCCGCGCATAGCCCTCACTGTAAACAAACCTATTCACATCTCGCTACGCTCTCTGCTAGCCGCCGGCGAACGATAACCATCTTCTCAACTAATAAATTGACCTATACCATAACCTAAACATTCTACACCTAATAAATAGGTATTCGATATCCAGTTACCCACTAAACAAGTTACGATATGCATTCATGCTTTTGTTTTCTTTTTCATTAGCTTTTTCAACAAAAACAAACGTGCACACTGCCTTCATCTCTTTGGTTGTTTGCCCTACATCTTACTATTATCTTTTCAAATAATAATACATATACGCATAACGTAGCAAAGAGGCCATGAATAACAATAGTCATATGTAATTTATCTACAGTAGTGATAAAACTGTAAAACGGTTGATACCAAATGGAAGGAAATTAATAACAATACACGTCACTATGAAATTCTTCAGTTGCGTTAAGTTGGGTAATAACTGAAGAAAATAATAGAAAGTAGGTCTAAAGAAAGTAGAGTATTGTAAAGGTTCAGTGACATGTGTCCGAAGACCAACGCGGCCCGCAGCGCAAGACGACATTGTCGTGACATGACGTCGTATCTAGATGCTAATTACTGTCTGCCGTTGGAAACAAAACGTTACATTCTCATTCAGACAAGTGAACTATCTATGCAAGACATGATAGTGCGACAGCCTGATATTGTTATAAGTAAGCACGCAATAATCATTTTTGCATGAATCCATGACAGGCTTTTTATGGTGAATTTCAATAACGAGGATTGCTATGACCCTTCTGTTTGTATATTTGATGCGGACTGGTTTTGACGGCCGAGCTTCAGCTGACATCATCCCTATAGTTATACAAGGTGTTGTTTTGCATCCTCGACAAAATTCAGAAGGTTGTCCCAAAAGACATATTATAATCAATTAAAAGAACGGTATTTAGTTAATTATTAATAAACACTGATTTTTTTGGTTGTATAAGTTTGTCAGTATTTCAGAATAACCCCCAACATAGTTTAGGGAATAAGAAATTATCGAGAAAACGTTTGAGATTGTTATTATGTGTGGAAACGCATTTATAGGACAAGAATTAGACGGGCCGCGTTTGAAACACGGGTGGTTCGCACTGACCGATTTCCGTAAATAAGAAATAACTAAGAAATAAAATTACCTAAACATTTTATTATTGATTCGGGACGAGAATCATTAGCATAGAACAGTTACCTCCTTGAATTTGACGAGGATGCAAAACAACACCTTGTATTTAGTCGCAGGAAGTGTAAGGAATGCGTACCTCTGGCAGCGAGCGAGATGAAGACCTGTGCGTGCCTGTGCACCATCTCTGTGTTGACGAGCCCCCGCAGCGGCAGCCGCGACAGCAGCAGCGGCAGAAAGTCGTGCGCTGTCACTCCCGCCACGTCCCACTTTAGCTTTGACAGCACCAGCAGCTCCCAACTCTGTTGACAACGAAACAACACATTCATCAAGTGCTCTATAAATAGATTTATCAGTCATCATAACACCAGAAAGGTCAATATCGGTGCGCTTGTGGATAATAAAATAGCATTCCTGTCGCCACATCCGCCGCTATAATCACTAACTCGCCGAGTTTCGCTCGACTTCCCGGAACGGAGCGTAGGTAGTCCCCGGTGCTGCGTTGTGCAATCAAATGAACAATGTTACAGTTTTAGTTCATGTTTTATTTAGTCTCGTTCGAAAACAAAGTTACTAACGAGCTACCATTATTATTTATATCGACAAGTTCAACACTGGATGCTGTCTCTAGAGCAAGATTATTCCAAATTAAGAGGTGATTTCAAGTTTGGCAAATAGTACGTAAAAGCTGTGCTTTAACGATGCGATGATTTCATAGGTGAAACTACTAATATTACGAACTTTAGAATTCACGTGTAAGGGGTGACGTAAGTGTCATCCTGCCTTGACATAGCCATGGTATTGGTATGTAGATGGAGTCCCAAAAATATAACTCTTGTCGAGCGTAACCTCCTATAAAACTTAATGGCAAATCAATGACGACAAACCTGTTCAACTTTATCAAGTCGTTATCTTTAAAGAACCAAGCTACAGTTGACCTAGATTGAAAACAACTTTATTGTATCAAGCTCGCTTGACGCATCGATGTATCAAATTCGTGCTGAATCTATAAGAATGTAGTAACGAAGCAGAATATCCCCCAATATTTGGACGGCCGTTTCATGAATAAGTAGATTATTTTGTGTACGTACACACTCGTACATGTACGCATTGCATGTCCGTTGACAGATAATACTCGATGTTTACTTAACTCAATCGGCGGGGTCGACCGCGGGCGACACCGCTGTTACTTTTCACTCGACCGAATATGCTTCCCATTTCAATGAGCGTAGAGTCGGCATTGGTTCAGCAAGGGAACGCAGTTAAGGCATATAGATTCTCCGCGTATCATGTTTATGAATGAATGAAGTATCATCACTGGAAGTCGAATTAAATCGGTATGTGTATGTGTGAGAGTGTGCATCACGACTTTACAATGACGCTATCAGATTTAATTAATAAGTATGAATAGGAGCATTTGCCAATGAAGAACAATATTTATAACGCGTTGACACAGAAGCTAAAAAGAGTAGGTGAGTAAAAGCGGTTAGCAACGCCAGTATGCGGGTCAACCGCGAAATGAAAATATTCGCTCCATCGTTTAACTTGCGACTGGTTAAAAGCTCTTCGAAAACAATGCATTCATAAAATATTCACCGCAAATGTAGGAGCAGGAGACAATACGCGGATCCATTGCAATTGACGTTATTTTGAAAAAAAATGTTATGATGTTTATTAGTGTCTATGTTCTGAGCCCCTATCAGCTGATCTTATAAATTAGATGAGCGATTGTTGTGTGAGGCGTGTGTGCGCGCACAGCTCACATGTGTGGAGTCGGTCCACCCGAGACGGATGGAATGCAGCTCGTAAAGTTGCAGGCGAGTGTTCATTAGAGTGGCGGAGGCCGGGCGGCGCGCGGCAGCCGGGTGCGGCGGCCGCAGCAGTTATCGAACCACGTTACAGCCAATAAAGCGAGCTATGCAAACAGCCCTCGTTGCCCGCAACACACTCGCTGAATTCCGCACTCGGTTCCCATGCTTTATCCAATTTCATCGAACGGTGTGACTGCGCCTCTATTAGAATCAAACAATGAGCTCGGTGTCGCGTGGCCACTAAGCTCATGAGACTAAACAACTTCGGAATTTTCCAGATGTGGATGGGAACACGCAGACTTACCGGAGGTTATTAAAAAGTAATGATGAATTGAAATATTTATGCGTTGCGAACGTGAACAACTGCTCAGCGTTGGCATCAAATAACCCAGCCTGCAAAGGCATAGATTATTGTTACTATGCCTAATTGGAGAAAGTCATCGATGAAAACCTCAGAGTGCAGTCCTGAATACAAAGTTTGCTGTGAGCGTACAAAACGTGTTGGGCATGTGCGATATCGCAATTCTTACGTAAGACATTATAACCATCAGCGCATTCCTGCAAAATGATTATATTGACAGTTACAAGTCCCGTCGTACGTAAATACAAAGCGATAACGTGACAATGTGCAATACATTGTACAATTTTAAGATAGTTTAATAAGCTCATAAAATGCTTATTGAAAATGGGTACTAAAAAAGTATGTAGAGTCGTTAGTAAGATGGGTGTTTACGTGGATGTCGAGAGACGGCCCCAGGCAGCACAATGGGCACGACTCGGTCCACATCGCGATGCTCTCTAACCACAAAATTTTCATTTTTTCTTCCTTCACGGCCACCGCCCGCATAGGACGAGTTGTTAAACAAGTACCCATTGGAATTTTATTACCGTGGATTGAACTTTTAGTGGCGAATTGTTCAATATTAGCAAGTAATTGCTGATTTATCTAGTCTTCATGATTAATATGCGGAATAGTTTTATTGTATGTGAGCCATGGAATAGAAAATAGGTTGAAGTAGTAAGCAACGTATGGGCGTCATGTTATTAAGCGAGCTAAGTGACACAATTTTCTAACGAGGCGACATCGGCGGCGGAGCGCTGCACCTTCACTTGTGTGCACTGAGGTTATCTGCGCACGCGCTCGTTAACACAATTCTGCTCTAGCCTAGGTGTCATACTACACATGCAGTTATCTGAGTGATTGATCGATTTCTGATCACATTGCAGGAGTCTGCGGCCTCAGAGTAAAAAGGAAAAAAGTGATGTCGATCGGAGAGGCCTCATGGAGTTCTCGAGCTGAGAGGAATGTGACTGGTTTTCAGACTGTTCAATAGCTCAGTAAATCAACTTTTGGGCGCAAAAGATACGAGTTGTTTTAACAATAGGGACACAGAGACATGTTACCAATTTGAGGTGATCTTCGTGAAAACTTTAATAGCAATCCACTGTTAAGGACATCATTGATTAGACATTTGAAGAATTCGATTCTTAGAAATAAGGTATACAATAAATTCCTTGGATACCAACAGCTACCACTGCAGCAGGTAAAAACAACAGTTATTAATAACCGTTATAACGTTACACCATAAAAACTGTATGAGATAATTATGACATATAATAGTTTTCGTGTGTAACTGGAGTTTTTCAACCAACGACTATTCAAGTATTCACCTTTCATCGTATGGTGCTTAGAAAGTACTTATAGTTGCATAGGTACAGTGCACACAAGTAGTCGTTTTGTTCTGTCGCATTAGTTCTTAGTTCGCGGGGGAAGTTACATTTGCACCGGAAACAAGCAGCGCCGCGCCGTGAGATCGGCAAACAACGCGCGTTCGTGCTAATATGCTCATTCCTCATATTCTAAACAATAATTTCCTCTAACAGATTATAGCATTCCACCATTTATTATTAGAACTTTAAATAGGGTAGCCCCTTATAACTAACTCATAAATTCCCTTCCTAAAGTTGACGGTCTGCGCCGCAATCAAACATCCAATATGGAATTTATAGTATAGAACTTGATGATACCTATAATGGTTCTCATTAAAGTTAAATTTTAACCGTAAACGCAATATTGAATAGTCTTTTGACAAACTGGCACCGCGGTCGTAAACTTATGCTTCAATTATAATAAACGTTTACAGTGGTAGTGTGGATGTGAGAACGCGGTTTTATGGGCGAGCGCTGAGCGGCGGCGCGGGCGCTCCGTGCAGAGCCCCGCACTCAAGCCGCTCGGATGCCAGGACGTGCTCTTTTTGCTCCAGGCCTGCGCCCGCGCACCCACCGGCCAACCGCCAACAACCTCAACAATCAAATCTAACCGTTGTTCACTCACACTCCTGTACGATACACATCGTTCTCCACACTCTACAGATCTCTCCGACACTGTACACATAGAAAAACATCCACAGGTTAATACACTAGCTTCTATCGAGTCGACTTAGATTTCGATAAAAACTTAATTAACTGGCGCAGACTTGTATTAGCTACACTTGGACGGTTTGTCTTTGTTTCCTTGGAACTTGCGCGCAACTTGCGTTGATACTCTTGTGCCATCACATTTCCAAGCTCATCGTGCTGTGTTGTGTGGCAGCGGAGAACCTCAAGCGGATATTTAATATTTTAGAGCCGTTTGTGGTTGAAACTGTGGGGTCATGGGGTCCGTGTGCTCAGAGCCTTTTTAAGGAAATTTCGAAACGCCTAGTTGACACTTCCCGTGATCCAAGGCTTTTACTTTGTTCAGAGGCTAATATTGCCATAGAACGTGGCAATGCTGCCAGTCTCTTGGGCACATTACCAGCTGACAGCGTTGAGGAGGAGTTTTTGACGCCCTTTTATAAAATCAAAATCAAAAGTCATTTATTCAAACTAGGCTGATAATCAGCACTTTTTGAACGTCAAAGTTACAAGAGACAGTCCCCCAAAACGCTCGCCCTTCGCCACTTCCTAGTGTTTTAGCTGGGAAGAAAAAGTAGCGGAACAATACATAGTTAACATAGTTTGTTGTTATTTAATTTATTAGTTTGTTAATACTTGGATGAGTAGTTATAAAGATGAGCATATTTTTAGTACTTGACGTATGTATTATGTGCAAGTACCGTTGTTGCGATAATATGCGAAAGATTCCAAAGAATTGATAAACCGATGATTATAATGAACTGCAATCGGTCGTTATTTCTTTATCGAAGCCAAAATTATCACAAAAATGTTGTTGATTGGCTAAATTGAAGCGTCTACGACTTTTCGTAGCGGGTCTACGAAAGTGCTACGAAGCCGATTTTACCTGCGCTACAGAGATTTGCTTGAATAAAGTTACACAAAAGGAAATTATCTACAACGTATCTTATATCTGCAAAAATGGTTCATATCAAAAATATTATTTTCCATTGACATTTTCGAGTATGTTAATGAATTTAGTGGTAGGTCATGTCATGCAAGTGTCGTTATAACTATATGTATGTACACATTGTACACGAATATTATGTAAATTATCATTTTATTTTAAGTTTACCGTGAATGTTAAGGTTAAATATCGTCAAATATCATGAACATTTTATGTATTATACATATTATTGATACTAACACGCGATACATTTAACAGGTATAGGTAGTCATGAACCGCATGACTCAGTGAATTAACATAACGCGTATATACTGCAGATGAACATTTGCGGAGTCCCACTCACGACTGACGAGTAAAAAATTAAAAATACCTAGTCGATTCGAACGTGTGATCCATTTACGAGCGTGGAACTGTGGATCCGCCGAAGTTCGTGAGATGAGATTAGGTGAGCGGTCGCGACATGCGGCGCGTGAGAAAAAATAAGCCGCGTGCTTCGCCTGTAATTGGTCTGATTGAAACGCGAGCCTCGTTCGGCGGTTCTTCCGAGAAGGCGTCGCGTCGGCTCGTTAGGGGACACTGTCCGAGGGCAGCCCTCTCCCAGACCGCGACTGAGCGCCGCGACCTGTCGCATTCCACGACCGCCGCTCGCCATGCGCACCTATGGTATGTCGTATAATTACAATAATTTCGTATGAACGTTTACAGCGCCCTAATTTAGAGCAAGCGTTGTTATTCAGTACCTACTGAACACTATGTTTTGTGCTCGCTTCGAGTAAATCAATAAGATGCCGTTACTTAATACTGCTAGTGTCTGCAAGTGCAAGCGCGGAATGCACTTGCATGGCAGGCAGAACGGGTCGAGTATATTATGACGCGCGAAAATGTGGTGTGCACTTATTATCTACGGGACGAGCGGCGACGGCCGGGGCCCCGCAGGGTGGCCGCCGTGCCCGAAATGCAGCGCACAGCCAACACGTAATACGTTATATTAAATGCAAATACCTACTACACAAGTCTACACATCAACCAATATCGCTTGCCTTCAATTACCACCAATATGTCCAAGTCTGCGCATAACCTTACTGTTCATAACGGTACTGCATTATTGAAATAGATAAGCCAAACAAACCTAAATGCCAATGCCCTTTATTAAGATTAGGAAAGTTGTCCACGTGAGTACAATGTTGCTAGACACTGCACAAAACCACTATGATTAATGGTTGCCTAGAGACATTGTACGAGCGGTGTCAGTGTCAAAACTATGACATCTGGACAATCAAAACGTAATACCTACTGTACCCTAAGCTATAAGTTATCTTTGAAATTGATAACTTATTAAACAAGCATTTCCATATGCAAACCTGCGCTTGGTTTTAATGAAATATCTATGTTAAAATCAAGTGTTGAAACGTTTACTTAGTATCGAATAAGCAGCTTGTTACATAATACCTACTTACTCGTAGTCTTTCTATTATTTTTATAGAATAAGTGCCAACGTGGCGATCACAAAACAAGGATAAATAAATGATTAAGTTAATATTGCTATCACAAAGGTAGGAAACATTGGTATCCCCATAGCTATCATATCCCACACGCATGCGAATCGTGCAGATCGTACTTGACCTTTTTATTTATTTTAGATTTACGAGTGGCTATTAATAGGAGGCTAGATATTTATATCTGTAGTGTTTCGTTTAGTCACCGATGTACCTACTATATTAACGTTACAAGCCGAAATCTTGTATTTTTAATTCTATTAGTCACCTTACACAGAGAATAGCTAATTTGTACACGTGGTGAGATAAATCACAAATCATAATGGCGGCGGGCGTAGCGCCTACAGTCGATCACTCCATAGATATAATTAATGTCCCGACATAAAACTGGAATTCCAATCTCTCACGGATGTTCAGAGCGCGAATGATTTAGAAATCAGCGGAGTGAACGACATGAAAGCACCTAGAACAGCTAACTGCAAAATTAGTGCATGCGCGTGCGCGATGCAAAAACTTAGCCACACGAAACTGCATGATTAATGAGATCAGCTGTTTCCTAAGACGAAGAAAGTTAATTAAATCTTCATATTACTTCATATGGCAGTGCGCGGAACGCCGGACGCATACTCCGAGTGCTATTGATGTAATTAGCGGTTCTCAAAGAATAGATTAATTGAAACGTCGATGACACCAGCAGGCGGCACGTTGTGTTATCATGCGCTGACGTGATAGCTGCTTATACCTATTGGATTAAAGGTCAAAGTTGTAGGTACTTACACATAAGTCGGTCAGCGTGATGCTGTTGGCGGTGTAGAAGACTAGGAGCTCAGCGGGCAGTGCGCGCGCGCCAGGCTCGCGCAGCTTGGACGCCAGCAGCAAGCACGCCGTGCCCAGCAGCTGCACCTGGTTTTTGCTGACCGCGCACGTGCTCAGGAACCGATCTAAGTACGAGATCGCTAGTGGGAACACCTCCTCCTGGCAGCCCTGGTCTTCACATACCTGCAGAACAAAAGAAACGTTAATAAACTTCGAACGGAATCAAACAGAGCAACTGTTTTGTTTCTTAGAAACTACGCACTGTTACCGCACCCAGGCCATTGCTTAGTTTATCATCCGGAATTCCTGATAACCCATATATAAAATGGAAATACACACTTATTGCGATAAATACAGCGCGCGTTACTTTCCTGCAGCAGTTATACGTTTCTTATCAACGTTAATGGTTCCTGAACGTACTGGACTAGCACCGGAACTGTTCGTGTTATACATCAAAACTGGCACATTTTACAAAACTAGGTATGTTCTGAATTAAGGACACAACTACACAAGTAGACCATCCTGTTACTTAATTCAAAGATGCTGTGCCTTTAAAACCCGGAAAATAACAAGTCTGGACCACACGTAGCAATCATCGCTACGAACACAAAAGTGTTGTCTTTTCCTTGTTGAACATTTTATAATACCTACCTAACTGTTCAGCAAATAACGTTCTGGATATTAAGGATCACAGTAAACTCAAATCATATCACATCTCGCGGAATGGAAAGCGGGGAAAAGCGAAAGGAGATAGTACCAAAGTAGTCAAGTAAGTAGGTACTTAGGTAGTTAGAGTGTCATGACTCTAGAGACGGAGCGACGCAGATTGTTCCCGACAGTTTCGCACGGTAACGCGACTCGCGAACCGGCACGGATCCAATCGTATCACCGTGAAAACAAAACATGTACTATAACGTATAACCCGCTGCATACCGCTTCCACTCTCACGCTCCACCTCGCCCATAGGTACCTAATTAACTACCTCAACCGACTATGTCCTGATTCTTATGAATCACCTATCCAACAATCTCGAAGCATTCTACGAGTGCACCAAATAAGTCCAAATAACGACGACTTGTAATAACTGAATGGAAAAAAAACGTTTACAGAATAAGAAAATCAAGTCTCGGTACGGTCTTTAAATCGGTAATTGTCGAAGCATAACGAGCTAGGGTCTAATGAATGGCACAGGCGCTCATAAAATAAAGCGATTATCGTAATACCTATTACTGGTAAATATCAGTAGTAATGTGATCCCGGGCTCCACGGCCTCCACATTTACCTGTTCGTGGTCATCTTACATTTACTTAGTTAAGCAGATTTAAAAGAACACAGCCACCGACAGCCGAATAAAAAGTCGCGATCGTTATTTAAATAGTGGGCATTACAAAATGTGATAATACGGATTCCGTGAACAATCCTTGGATCGTCATAATATGCTTTTCGGGTGCGCTTGATGATTAAACATAAAAGTTAATGCGAGCACGTTGGAAATGTCATTGACCCGATAGACTGTGAGGATCGTTTCGGTCTGCTTGTGCTGAAACGTCGGTATGACGGTATGCGACTAGTTTAAGTGCAAGCACGAGGTGAGCCGAGGTGGCACTGCGCCGGCTGCCGGTGTCTGTGCCGTGCCGCGGGGCGCATGTGCGCTGTGCGGAGCCGCCCGGCGCGCACAGTGCGTGACGTCAGCGCGCCGGCCGGCTCCACGTGGCGCAGACACTAACTACTCAATCATCTAAGCACTACCTACTTAGATAACTCGCCATACAATCCCATCTACTAGGTACGTACTACGACTACTCTACGGAACATTAAATTACCGACATCCGGAACTTTAAGCGAGTAAACTTTACTACTTAATAAATAAGCAAGGACCATAATAAATTACACGTCATTTAGGCGATCTTCACACTGCCCCGCATGATGCTGCATATTGCGTGTCGACGCACCTACGCGCGTTCCTGCGGGAGTGCAGATCTGCATCATCGTGCGGGATTTTTGCGCACTCACGCGCGTAGGTGCGTTTTGTAGATTCACGCACGGCGGCTCTCATTTGGCGGCTCTCATTTCTCTGTGGTGGTCGTGCAGTACTGAGCATATCAAAATCACGCGCGGCACTGCGGGATTCGGTGTGCCATACCTTGCGTCTCGCCCCGCACCTACGCGCGGGGGTGCATGTTTCTCCGCGTGTATGCGCGTGATCCGCATGAACGCGCGTGGATGCATTTTCTGTGTGTTGGACTGTGCGTGTTTTCTATACAAACGGAGATACTTACAAGCAACGGAAGAACACGCATCCACGCGCTACGCTGCATCATGCGGGGCAGTGTGATAATCGCCATAGGCCACTGAGTACGAACAATGACGTTGGTGTGCGCGCTAGTAATTATTTATATGAACATACAAGCAAAGATAAGTGCGCAGCGGAGCGTCAGCTGTGTGCGTGTCAAAATCAGCTGATTATTCAAATAGAACGAGCGGAGTCGCATCGGTCGGCGACCGCGCCCGCCCGCGCTCGCGCCGGGGCCCCTCGCACTCGGCGAGTCAGCGGCTCAGCGAGTCAGCCGCACTGCGCACGCGACCCATCACTACACACTTGACTAACTACCGACTGTACTTCATGCTTGCTACTAACACCAAATAACTTACTCCTCTTCAACTTTTGCCAAACACTGATCATGTTCTACCGATATTTAGGACGACCGAGTAGATAGATAGTATTGTTATTCTTATAAGATTCTAACATGTGGAACGAAACAGTGATCAGCTGATCGTGTAAACAAAGTCGTAACATTCAGCTTAGAACAGCTGCGTGCGGTCAATCGCTTAAGGTTTTTCATGAACACCATCCTGCAACAACACAAATGCAACACTCTTCCACTACTTGGGCATGGAGGACCTGCTTCCGAGGAGCCGAAGTGTCATAGAGGCGGCGCGAGTGAGGCGAGGGGGCCCGTCAGCAGACAGTGGCGAGAGCATACGAGGGCCACTGGTGCCGCCGGCAACGGCAGGGAGTACCTACACGTGGCCGGAAAACGAGACAAAATGGCGATCGTTCGGGTTGCGCCGTGCGCGGTTCGCGGATGGAGCGCGCGAGCGGTGTGGGTGCGGCATGCGGCGCGGGTGCGCTCACCTCTAGCATCCACTCGGCGACGAGGCGGCGCATGTGCGGCGTGACCTCGGCCTGCACGGTGCCGAAGTAGTTGGCGGTGACGGCGTAGCGCTCCTCGGTGCGCAGCAGGTTGTCGAGCACGCGGCGGCGCAGCAGCACCGGGTCGGGCGCGGCGGCCCGGTGGCGCGGGGCCGGCGCGCGCGCGCCTTCGCCGCTCTCGGGGCTCACGCGCTCCGCGCACAGCAGCTCCATGGTACACCGCACTGCGGCTTATTGACAGCTCGCGTCGCGGCCGGTGTCGGCTTATTGTGTCGGACAGCTGATCGTGCGCGAGCGGCTGGCGTGGAGCGAAGCGCGGTGTGTTGCGACGGCGAGTGCGCGAGTCGCAGTGAGCCGACTGAGCCGCCGGTAAGCGCCTCGCCGCCGAACATATGATCGGGCAGCGCGGGGGCAGCGCGCGGGCGGGGCGGGGCCCGTGAGGCCCGCACGCAGGTTTCTCCCATTCGACGTTCAAATAATAATACATAACATGTTTTCTTGCTCGCTCGCGCACTGAAGTGCTTCTCACTCTGTCTCGATTCTTGCTTCTCATTCTATTAGGTACGAGTACCTACTTACTTACAATATAAGATGAATTCCACGGATTTAATACAGACCTACATAGGTATCCATACATAATAGTAAAGTCCAATTAGTGGATCTGAGAACATTCCCGTTGTGAACATTTTCAGAAGACACATTGTTGTCTTGTTTACTTTGCGTCGTTAGGAATATGCACTTGTGTTGTGTTTACAAGAGTGCAGCAATTACTGCCGGCAGAACGTGAGAGCCGGTGGGACGTCCGGCAGTCGGCGCAGGCGCGAGGCGGTTGCGGCCACTGAACTTGTCACATCGCCTAGGTTAGGGCGGCTGACAGTCTGTCACCGCACCGCGCTGGGTTGCCTGGGGCGCTGCAGCCACCCCTATCTAACTAGACTCATTCCTAGGTTAGACTTTCGTCCACAGTTCAAAATAGTTAAATAAGTCAAAGGTCAAAGGATGGCCTCGATCTGTCGTTATGACTGACTAACTATTTACTTACCTATAACTTATTTTCTTATAAAGAATAAACATCCGTAATTGATTCATGCATCTGTACTCCATTATCTACAAGCTGCAGATTACCTACCTATTTTTAGTCAATTAATGATAGTGCAGGCTATCCGCTGAGCTAAAAGTAGGAGACGAAGACACGTTTACTGATAACAGCATGATTTCTGCAATCGCCAAAACAATACAATTAGGTACCTACTTAATCCCCATTACCATTGTACTATTATGGTGTTCTATGCCGTTACCTACATCGTGCATAAATAGGACAACACAAACAAATGACTAAATATTTCTTCTTCTTCCTCACACGTTTCTCCATACCACATCTGACATTGGTAGAATGTTGATATCAGAAATCCATACTAATATTACTCGTATAAATGCGAAAGTCACTCTGTTTGTATGTTTGTTACCTTTTCACGACTAAACGGCTGATCGGATCTTAATGAAATTTGGCAAGAAGATAGATTTCAACCAGGGGAAGGACATAGGCTATATATCATCACACTACGACCAAAAGGAGCGGAGCAGCTATGAAAAATGTTGCAAAAACGGGGAAAATGTGACGCAGACGAAGTTGCGCAGGACAGCTAGTATTTCCATAAATAAAACTAAGGTACCTACCTACTTATTCCTCTTCTATGATGAAACCAGCAAGCCTTAGAGAGATATTTCTCGACGGCATATAAAGCCAAGTCAGAGGCCCATGGGGCATAAAAAGATTTTAGGTTAGTGCCCTACCTGGTGTCATAGTTTTTATTAAAAACTAAGGTACTAATCACACGATGAAAAAAGTTTCCTCTTCCTTGTTGCAGGCACAAACTCGAACCTAGGCGTGTCTAAGCCGTGGTGAAAGGATGAGCCATTCACCAAGTAACTGCTTACTGGGCTGACCAGCTGATTACTTACAAAGTTCCTATTCCCTACCTTTGATCGCTGCCTCAAATGATAAGCAACGCTGCCTACTAGGTACTATTGCCATTGGATTGGACACGAGTTAGGTCATGGAACAGATAGGATAGGTACTTTGGATTACCTAGGATTTAGAACAGGTTTTCGGGGTGTCCCAGGGGCTATTCATAGATCGTACCAAAACCACCATTCATTTTATTATTTATATTAAGTAGGTACACGTTTTTTTTTATTCTTGGTACAGACGTCAGCACATCAGGTAACACTAAATTACCTATACTTAACTTAGGGTCAGCTCACACCGACACGAAAAGATACACATTTCGCTGTGAGAATACGTTGCGCCACGCAGCGCTGCGCCGCGTGACGCCTGTAAAGAAATGTGTATCTTTTCGTGTATAAAATAAAGTTATATTTTGAATCGCTCTTTAAAAGTGTGCGCGCAGCGTCCGTCACGTCTCGGTGTGAGCTGACGCTCTGTTAGCCATTGAACTATATTACTAGCGTAGTAGTAATACCTCAGTGGTGTTAGCAGATGTAATGAGGATACATTTGTAGAATTATTTGTAACAAAACTAGTCAGAATACAAAAGAAATTAAACTGAACGAAGGTTCGATATTATCTTTGTAAGAAACCCGAAACAAATTGTTCATTTCTTTCGTAAAAAATAGGTATTAATATTAAACATAGGTATCAGGTATAGTATTACCAGTACTTACTGAGTTGTGGACTCGACAACTCCACATTGCGGAGGTCAGTCAGATAGTCAGTCGCACCATGTAAAATATTGGTAGATTGGTACTCACCTGCATCCGGTTAGACTGGAAGCCTACCCCAACCCAACAGAGTTGGGAAAAGGCTAGGCAGATGATGATAGGTATCAGATGATGATAGGTATCAGGTATACATTTTTTTTTTGTGTTAAAGAATAGGTTTCCATAGAATATGAGATTGGGTAAAATGCAGTGTTAAACAGTGATAAATTAAATTGAAATTTCCATAATTTCTTCAAGTTAATATGGCTGGGAACGCGCTTCACACTAACTAAATTGCCGTTGTTAGTGGGATCAAGGTAGGTAGTGTCTGGTTACGATTGTTTTGTTAATTATTTCTGGTTTAATTGCTTATTTCACCACATTCATAATTTAACAGCGTCGTCAAATAAAAAAAAGTCGTTACGATAACGCAATAAAATACAAAATTCTTTAAATTACCCACATTTGTTGGAGCTTTCGACGAGAATTTATTTTAAATAAAATGGATAGGTAGACATTTTATTCGGAAACTTCCTATTTATAAAAGTGAGCGTTTCAGGTTTTCTTTTAAATGACTTTAGGTTTCCGACCCGAAATCGTATGAATGTATCACAAAAAAATTAATCGATTTTGCCAGTCTGCTGTACCTACATAAATACAATTAATAGGTTTTTTAACTATTATAAAACATGAAGAATGCGATAAAGCCGTACAACCATACACGCGTTAACCGGGCACATTTGTATCAAGTTTAGAGAAAAAAGTTCTGTGCGGTTACACAATACACGGTATGTACTTATGTAGATGAAAACTTCCAAGTGACCTGAATTCCTGCATAAAGCGTGGAAATGGAGCAGTAAGTGTGTACATATCAGTCAGTACATAGTAGGTAAGTACTCGTTATAAGTAATCATGGCAGAAAGAAATGCAACAAAGAAAACTAGAACGTTCTACAGTACTGACGTTTCTTACAACACTGAATCTTAGACCGTGGATCATTAGGAATTGTAAAAACCGAATAAAATATTTCAAATTTTAGTTGTAACGGTTTTTTGACGCTATGGCCTTACTGCAGCTGTGATGTCAGCTTTTGTTGAATAGGTACCTAAGTAGAATACATTTAGAGCAATGCATAAATAACACATCTAGCCGTTGTTTGTATAAAGGCAGAAACATACTTGTCGTGGCGTGTCGTGAGTGACGCGCCATCGCCAGAAGCAAATCGGTTTCATACATTTAATATGGTTAGGGACATATAACGATGTATGAAACCGTATGCTTCTGGCGCGTCACGACACGCCACGACACGTAAGTGTGTTTCCGCCTTAACGCTGCAATTTCTCTGACAACGTGTCTTTAATATTTGGCTGCTAATTACTGAATAACTTTAGTGATCGATTGTCGATTTGTTCTCATTGTTATTGAATGTCAACGGCCATATAAAAGCACTTGCTTATGGCAATAGCAGCGGGTCGATCAACTCCTTCGCCGGTTTTTTTGCTAATTCAAATCCGAGGTGTGCGCCGGCGGCCGGCGGGCGGTGCAGGGCTTGGTTCGCACTCGCAGGAAGTGCGCTATAACCGCGTGTCATTAATCACCGACTAGCCGGCTTCCTTCACTTCACTTGGCCAATATGAGGGCGACACTTTTATTGTTTCGCGTATGTTTAATTTTTATTGCAAACGCCTCGCGTTACTTTCTTTCGGCGGACGACACTCGGCAGCTTCATCACTAAGATGGCGCTCTCGTAAACAAGTTGGGTACTCTACTTATTGTGAAATGTGTCAATCGTACCGATTCAGTTCACAATGATATAGGGGAGCCACCATTACTTCATCAAGTACTTGTTCTAGACCTTTGACCGGAAATGCGCTTAGTTTCCTTACTAAGACTTCTATTGAAATGAGCTTGAGCGCAAACAATGAACAGAACAGAATTCCAAAACACGGCGATAATATGGAATGCTTAGTGCGAGCGGGACATCACTCTTTCGTGGAACCACGACACTGCGTAATGGAACGCGGCAAAATGGAATGCAACGGCACCGTTGATCGGCCGAACTGACCACTCTTTACTCAAAGTTATAAAGTAACTAAAGAATATCTTCTTCATTACACATACTAACATAATAACATAAGGAAATCATTATTTATTTGTATTGATCAATTAATCTCTTATTATATCGCATTCATTTATTTTCACCGAGATAGCTAGAAGATAAGTCAGCTCCGTATGAATCTGTCAGAAAATGTATGTTCAGAATAGAATAAAACTTTATTTTATCCCGATTGATGTAGTAGGTACGAGTACCTACTACATACATCTTAAGTTTTCTTACTTACATGATTACCTATTTTATTAGGGATCACCGTCACTAAGTTTTTTCAACTAGTACTCACGGAACTTACAACTCCAACACACAAGAATCATCATAACAGTTATTAAAATATCAATCACCCTGTTCCTAGACTATTAGTTTAGATTTTGTTTTCATCCATTAATTTAATTAAATTCTCGAAACTGCTCATTTACTCTATAATTAACGATTAGATATATACCATTGGGCTTAATCAAAAGTAGATGTTATAAAAATATCTTGGCACATGGGTCGGTTTAGGTACATTAATTATGTACTTAAAAAAAATAAACCTTGCCCGTTCACTAGAGAATGACAAATAGACAAAGATCATCTGAAATTGAGCCATTGTTTTTTAACCGATGTTAAAAAAGCTTTAGCTCGACGCTATTGCAGCATACTGTATTATATTTTTAACGGATTTTCTTCACAACATCCGTAGTCACTAGTCATTAATGTCATTGTTGTTGGCTTGAACGTGTCGTAGCACATGCAGTTGAGATCTTATGATCAAAAGCACCGTAAGAACAAGTCTAACACTAAAGTCAATTAGATATTTATTGTAAACCTAGCATCTGACCTGATAATACTTTCCTTAGACATCATCTCCTTACAAAATATTGTCTGTCAAGAATTTCAAGGTTACAAAATTAGACCGCAAACAATGTCCCTCGATATAATTAAAATGAAAGTTTGGGAACGTTAGAAGCGAGGAGGCTCTCTCTGGAAGCATCATTTCCGTCGCTTCGTTCCGCTTAGATGTCCACGTCTCCACGGTAGGATCATGGACCTCAACATCACAATAAAACACGTCTGTACCACAATGTTTTTCTCAGTAACCGTTTGACAAGTACACCCAAGTTTTTTTGGTCTCAATCACAATAGAAGTTCCGTCATTGGCTTTATAAATCTCGTTTTCCTGAACTCTTTTTCATTGTGAGCCGGAGTCTTGTGTTTTGGAAGTCATTCTGTATCCGATCCGTTGCTTAGCTTGGAGACATTTTTTTTATTGTAAGTACTAAAACGAATATTTTGTTAAATTGCCAATTTATTTACTAAATCAGTTTTAGTCAAGTGGAAACCGCTTCTGAAAAAAACCTAAGAAAGAAAATACTAAGAGACATAGATATTTAAATTAGGAAACACCTTCTGTCTAGATCTGATCATCGGTTCATGGCTCTGGTGAGTTAGACCATATCAAGACAGACAGTATGCCAACCACTAGCAGAGTATTACGATCTTACTAGGCACCCACCTTCCTCGTAATGATAGCCCACCAACATAGCCAGAAAAACTACGTCAAACAAACATGCACACAAAATAATCTACAAACTAACTCGTTGATTGTGCACATTAACGTTTTTATTCCATTAGCATATACCTACGTTTATCAATAAAGTAGATTAGATAACCACAACACCACACAACCAACAAATAAAAAAGCTAAAAGGCTACGGGGCAGAAACGTAACGTGCAATTTAAACGTGTCCAGAGGCCAGGCATCAACGCGTTTGTTTCGCTGAGTTTATTCCAACGTATTGATCAAAGGCCCGAAACATTGTGACAGGTTTAGCGGTCTTTCGCACGCAACACACCGCTTATTAGTACCACAAATTATATCGAACCGCCGAGAATTATCCAAAGATTGACAACTCCGATTAATTGTATAACTTAGGGCATAATACGTTCCTGTCTGTTTCAATGTTCTGCTTGGTCCAGTGCCCACAGTCTGCACCAGACCACAACTCCACAAGACACTCGGCTAGCGTAACGACTAATTTATTTTCCCATCGGAAACTGTGGGTCCACTACGAAAGTAATACATAACAGCTTTTTTTAACGTTATGGTTTGAGATAGAGTTTTTATAAAGATCGTTTCTTTAATTACATATAATTAATCAAGAAACGATTTCTAAACGCTGTCTTTGAATTCCCAGGCAATTAATTTTTGGCAATTGAACCTTTTCGTTTTCTTGAAGGCATCTTTTGTGATTTTGTAGATCATCCATTTACGAGTATCTTTCAGTGCTTATTTCAGTACAGTACTCGTTAATATAATAGTTGGCACAACGGTCTTTGTTCTCTACTTCCGGGTGAAAATTGTTTTTTTTTTGCTTTATGGACATTTATTCACGATTATGGTGTCTAGATAGGTTCTGTAATGGGTATCCATTAGTGGGCCTCTTTGGGAACGATTCTTCACGGCTGTTGGTAGGGCAGTCATGGCCGAATAGAAAAAAAAAGCGACTAGAGACAGCGGCGTGCGTTGACCTGGTAATGTTTACTGTCCTTGATCGGCGCGGACGGCGCGTCCGGAGTGACGTCACCGCGGAGGTGCTGATGGGTTTCAGCTCCGAGCGAGCGGCTCCACCGCGCGAGGCCCCACCGCGCACCGCCCCGCCGCCGCGCCTACTTAGACTTACTGCTCAATGCTCAAGTAGTCACTGCCTTCAGTCACTACTAGCATTCCTAAGTATATTTAACCACCTAATTTAAAAGTCAATTAAATCAATATTTACTACCATCTCAAGTATTAGGTACCTATAACTTTTACGAACCAACGATTATAATTTTTGTAGAATATGCATAAATAAAATAAAACAAATGCTAATAATAAAAGTTCGGCGAGGTTGTTGACCCCTGAATAGTCGAGCGTAGCTAGTGAACAATTCTATGAAATACCTAAATCATTATTTTGTTATGGAAAATCATCGAACTGAAGCCAATCATTCAATCATTGTAACTCTAACTTATTTTAATTTATTTAACATTCCCACTTCATTTCGTCCATTTATTTTAACGATAGTTTTAACTAAGTAATGTACAGTTTGCTCTTCAAACAATAGGTGATCATTTTTTAAATTAAGATATTAAACAACACGTTTTGGGTTTTATAACCTTTGTTTAAAACTTAAGAAATACTCTATTACAGTTTTTCGCCTACGTATTACATAATCTACTTCAGTAAGTTTGGAGCACCACATACCTAATATTATTTTATCTATGAAGCTAGGGCAGAAGGCAGGCAGTGAGGCAGTGTTCCAGGGGCAGTCCACTGACTTAGTTCGAGTGGCATGATGTCATGCTCGTCCTTAGCAAATGACAGCCATTCATTGGCGTGAGTTGTCGTTATGTTACTAAACTTGCGAGCTATTTAATCTCGACGTATATCTGAGCTCACTTCTCGGAATGCTTTATTTAGGTAATTTTTTATCTGATCTGTGCCGAACCTACGGAAAATGGAACATTCAAGTTGTTTCGCGAAATGATTGAAACAACGCTGCAAATTTCCCTGTTGAGTTGGGAATTTAAGGTTTTGATCAATAGAATTCGATTTTGTCTTTTCTTTATTACTCTTATTTAAATAATTACATTGAGACGACTTGCCTTATGTATTTACAATACTCTATTCTAAGAACATCGCTTACTTACTAATTACCTATTAATTTATTTCACTTATCTGTGAAGTGTGAACTATCCGACCGATTAGGTACGTAATAAAGTTCTTTGTTTGGTCGTGGATGGATGGCGGCGGGTGGGTTAGCTAACGGGAGAGTAACGTCCTATGGGAAGTACGTTATGGTATGGCGCAGGTAAGGCACTGGACACTGGTACATCCACATAGTTGCGGCCAGATCTCGGTGGATCACACACTTTTTGCCGGGCGGCGGGCGGCGAAGGTCGGCCGAGGCGAGCCACGACTGGCCACGAGCGATCTAGCATTCCAACCGCTATGAATGAATAGTCGCTCGACTGGTCGGGTGGCGCATACTAAGTAACTTCAGATTAATTTGACAACAAACATTTAAGTTGGCAAAAACCGGAATTGTTGCCGGCAAGGCACCCGCCCCGTGGGAACCGCAGACGAGCCCAAACGTTTGTCTCCGATGATTGTCCGATTAATAAGTACCTGCCCATTTAACGTTCCGTTTATTTCTCGCTTTTCATAGCGTGATGTGAGGCCAATTTACCTTACGATTTTCTGACACGACAACATATTCGGACACGCAACTTGGCTGGTTTTACAAGGATGCTGTAGGTACTTCTCCAATGAATATCCGCCATACTATTAAAATACTTTTAGAGTTATCGTCATGAATTGATAGATCGGAATAGTTTTAAGTTAGGTACAGCAAAAAACTTCACGCTCAACTTACATTCAGATACAATTCAAGAATTTTCTACTGTTCGCAGTGCACCGGTTACCGAATCACAGACCGGATTTTTTTTTAGAACATTTTGGATTCAATGCTATCACAGGCAACGATGGTAGGATACAAACGGTATCCGATGACAGCATCTCTTCAAAGTGAGCTAACAACAGGTCCGGAGTTATTGTCGGAGATATGGCAATACTGCACTTTGGGAATGTATCCGTGTGCACTTTGCACCGACAACGGCGCAAGCGGCTGTATTGACGCCCGCCCACGTTCCTCTCCCGCTGCTGATGAGTTTTATTGCCAGTACTGAATAATTGATGGACTCCAAAAGAGATTTCCGTAGAGGAGTATAAATATTAATCTAAGAAATAGTCTTCCGCCTAATTTAGATAACAAGATTTTATAAAATTGTCGCCTAAGTCACTACATAAATAAATATGACAGCTAATAAAGTTAGGCATGTATTGATTAAATCAGAAATAAATGATTAATGTATGGGTCTGAGACCAAACAAAATATTGGAAGAAGCCAAATTAATTCAGGAAGAGATGCTGAAGGATGACGCAGTTTTCCTTCCCCTGACCAAGCTGATTAAAAGATTATTGTGTGAGTTAGTTTTCTATAAAACAACTGTGCGTTCCTTATTATGATAATAATAAATGATGTATGATGTAGTAACTGTCCTTTCATATGACAAGCGACATAACGACTGCAGGCGCAGCAGAGATGGCGGGATGAACTGAACTTCTTTTATGACCGGTCCCAAAAAATCCATGCTATCCATAGTATCCATACTTCCATACTAATATTATAAATGCGAATGTCACTCTGTTTGTTTGTATGTTTGTTTGTTACCTTTTCACGACTAAACAGCTGATCGGATCTTAATGAAATTTAGCAAGAAGATAGATTTCAACCTAAGGAAGTAAATAGGCTATATATTATTACGCTACGACCAATAGGAGCGGAGCAGCAATGAAATTATTGCGAAAACGGGGAAAATGTGACGCAGACGAAGTTGCGCGGGACAGCTAGTCCTAAATAAGGGGAAGTGGAAAGAAAGCAGGGACGACTTCGCCCGGTAGGAAAAGTCAGCCCATCATCTTCCTGTCCTTTTTCTTATTTGGGGTCGGCGCAACACGTTTTCTTCTTCAGACTTTACTCCATCATTTACTCCTTTCCTCAACATTAAGAAAAATCAGTCTAATACACGGTGTAAATCACCTCATCACGAAGCCGTCAACCAAGCATTCTGTACATGAAAGTAAGTAACTTTACGCAAAAATTATTGCTGGGAAACGACTTTTTTTTGGGGGTGTAAAATCATGTTTTGTGGTAAAACTCAATGTAACGCACTTAAAACATTGTGCTGATTGAAGGATTGAATAGTACGGGGGTCGTGGAGGTGTTTAAAAATCTTACATTAAAAACTTGTATTTAAAAAAATAATTGTCAAAAAGTTGGAACTTTGACCCCTAATATCTCCGTAACTAGAAGGTTCCCAGGTATGGTGTAGAACAAAAAAAAATGATCACAATGACAGGGAGAACCAGTGCCTTTCGGCTTCGTTATGAGGCGTTTTACACCCTTTAGAATTAATAAACATCATGGAATCGATAAAGTTAACGATTCTGACAAAGATATATCAAGAACATTCGTTGCATACACATAAACTGAATAACTGATATTAACAATAGGTAATACCAACCTATGGAATATAACCGCTACAATAAACAAAAGGTAGACAACATTTGAATAAATGTCTGCATATCAAATTAAAACCGTTAAAAGTCTTGAAGAATTTATCAGTACAAACAGTTGCTGCTATGTCGTTATACAAGCTATTTCTCTATTTTTTTAAATATTGATTTATTTATTTGAGAAAAGGTAAACAAGTCCATATAGTATTTGATTTCGAAATGTTGCATCCTACTTGGGAGCTTCCAAAAGTCCCAAGACAATAATTTCACCCAACTATAAGTACCTAGGTGCACTTACCAAATGAATTGCAGTCTAAAACGTCTCAACTTTTTCCGAGGTTCAAATATTTTAAAAATTAGCGCTCTGTAACGTTATTTAGTCGTTCAAAAAAGAAATAGAAACAGCTCTACTAGTGTAAAAATGTATTATCTATGGTTTTTGATATTTTTAGTAAGAAAGCTTTTAATTAACAACACTGACTTCCTTTTGTTATGGAATTAGTTATTACAGAATTTTGATGTCTCAGATATACTGGCTAGTTTTAATGTTTATGGGTTTTAAGAAAATAGTTTCAAAGCAAGAATGTTTTGTAGTTTGAAGTCTAGAAAACAAAATTAATGTTAGTGTGCAGTCTGAAAGTGTGGCTCGTTTTGATATGGTGCTTTTGGGAATATTTTATATAAAGATGTAATTTGCTATGTGAATTAAAGTGTATACAGAAATCTGAGTTTTATATAATGTTGAAAGAAAGAAGGGTCCCAATTTAAAGGTATCGTATTTAAATATGAGGAACAGGGTCTCTGCGGTTTAGGAACCAGCAGTGTTTTAAACCGCAACATCTTTTTTTATTGAGCCTTGTTGTGTCGTCGCCATAGCACGTCATCATCTGCCTAGCCTTCTCCCAGCTATGTCGGGTCGGCTTCCAGTCTAACCAGATGTCGCTGAATTCCAGTATTTTACATGGAGCGACTGCCTATCTGACCTCCACAACCCAGTTAGTACTGGGTAATACGATACCCCCCAGTTCCCCATCGACATACCCAGAACGACCCCCTGTTATGTCGTTGCCATAGCACGTGATAAGAAATTATTATTTTTTTGATTCTAACTTAACAGTTATTTTAAGTAAAGCATATGTTTTAAGCTATTCAAAATGTTTCAATTACCTACTTTGCCCTGTATTCTGCAAACATCCTATATTTTTTTTATCTGCCATCATGAAACTCGGCTTCTAATAACTAGATGGCTATGGCTAAGCTTCAACATCTAGACTACACGAATAAACTTCTAATTTCCAAAAATATAAAATGCCTATCCAAGGATCATCTCAATGTATTTAAATCATAATCGGATACCAGTTCGCCGGAAGCGAATAGATATAAACTTATATATTCCTCAAGTATTGTTAGTACACGTCGATGACAGTAACATATCAAGATTTACTTTTCCAGTATAACATGGCCTCGCTTTTTACACATTTCGCGAACAATGAGAGAGCCGCATAAACTGGTTTTCCATGACTTGATTGGCGCCGTGCCTACGTACAACCTTGATATGTGATGGCTTATGGTGATTATGTCACGGGCACCATGACTTATTCCGAAGCCGTAGCGTCATTAAAGTGTGATGTGGACCTTGACAGTTAGCGTTTTCCTGACTAGGTACAGATTAAAATGGTGGAGGCTAGTGTAGAATCAAAAATATGGATAGGTAGGTTCTCCTCTAGGATGGGTGGCTGGTTAGACAAATCTCTTGAAAGAAAACGAAAAAAGACGAACAGTATACAATCATATTCCCATTTAAGAATCTTCACAAAAGGCTTTATTGACAACAATGGTTGGTAAGAACAACAACTTGTTATCAACAAGTCAGTAAATGGGGTAAATACATAAATTAATAAAGAGGGTAATTTTTTAGATTAGTAGTAATTTCTTATACCTGTAAATACCTATCTAAGTATTTTCTTATATCTATTTAATATCTAAGTTATTCATATGGGTTATACAAGATGTTGTTTTGCATCCTCGTCAAATTTCGGGAGGTGGTCACAAAAGACATATATAATCAATTAAAATTACGGTACCTAGGTAATAGGGATGATGACTGGGTCAAGAAAACGAAATTCTATTTTGTCCGTCAATCAGGTAATACAAAAATATTAGATACGTATTTTTTGTTTTATCAAGTTAACAAAAAAATACTTAGTTAAAACGCATTAAAGTTGGAGAGTGGGGGCTCACTACGTCACAACTAGGTATAAAATGTACTAAGCCGTGACGTCATGCGCCATTTCAACTCAAAATATCTCCGTAATTTTAAGATTACGTGAAAAACGAAAAAATACGTGTCAAATACTTTTTAATAATCTACCCGATAGAAGACAAATAAAAAAATGAGTCACCATCCCTATTATTAATAAACGCTGTATTTTGTGGTTGTTTAAGTTTGTCAATATTTCAGAATAACCCCCTTAACGTGGTTTAGGTAATAAGAAATTATCGAATAAACCTATGAGATTGTTTGTATGTGTGTAAGCGAGGTTATGGGGCAAGAACCAGACGGGCCGCGTTTAAAACAGGGCTGGTTGACACTTAACGATTTCCGAAAATAAGAAAAAAAATATATACCTTCCCCTTTTTATTATTGATTCGGAACGAGAATCATTAGTATAGTTACCTACTTGAATTTGACGAGGATGCAAAACAACACCTTGTATTATAAGTATTAGTATATTCGTCAACATTTAAATAATCAATATTGTTTTTCCAAGAAGTTCAGCTGCCACGTAAATGGTAGAAGGACACTGTCACTCTGCCTGCCGCCTTTCATTCCATACAAGTCATACAACCTGTTGTACTCAGTCGTTATAACGCTGTACACGGCGCTGACGTCACTCGCCGTTGGCCGTTAGGGCAGGTTCGAAGTTTGAAACTGGCATAACGTCTGCCTGCATATCTTCGCTCGCTTGGTAAAAGCTTTCAACTGTTAGTCAAGTGTGAGCTGGATTTGGATTTAGTTTTCTTAAAAGAAAGTGCGTTTTGGTCTCTTTCAAAAATAAGTTTAATATCTTTATTAGGCCCTGTTTTAAGCACAACTGATTAAGTTTGAAAATAATGAAAAGGTGACTTTGTTCCTGAAGTTAAGATAAATATGTTAAAGGAAACACTGTTTTAAGGTCTCATGGTTTAGGACTGAACTTACACTGTCACACAACAGCTCACAATATTTGAAAATCACGGAAGATATCTCGTAGGTGACAGTGTAAGCTTATGTAAAATTATGTTTTATGATTGCACAAAATATGGAGACATCATATCATTTTGTGTCAGAACATATTACCTAAAGTTCATGAATACAAGATGACATTTTCTAGTTGCAAGTGTACTATGTAGGATTAGGTAAGCATCGTTCTATGAAACGTTTTGCTTATGAGTTCGAGCAGTTTTAAAACACACCCACCTTGTACATCCGAATACATGAAACAATTGCATTTCAGCGATATTATTTTTAATAATCGATACCAATATCACTTAAAATTTACATTTACTCACACGTATCTTGATTAGATAGCATTTCAAATGTTTATACCGCACTATCTACCATATACGGTGAACCGCACCTTTTTCACTGCACTTGCATACTAGGCTTAATTCTATTGGTTGTTATTTCCTTGTTGATATGAAAACGTGATAAAAACATGGGGGCTGATGTCATTCCACGAAATTTTCAAGTAGGTGCAGCCTGAAAGAAATGACAGGCGCCACCGACTAGGCGGGGTGTCGACACTAGTGACTATTCAGTGCTACTTCTACTTATCCATACTTCCATATTAATATTATAAATGCGAATGTCACTCTGTTTGTTACCTTTTCACGACTAAACGGCTGATCGGATCTTAATGAAATTTGGCAAGAAGATAGATTTCAACCTGGGGAAGGACATAGGCTATATATCATCACGCTACGACCAATAGGAGCGGAGCAGCAATGAAAAATGTTGCGAAAACGGGGAAAATGTGACGCAGACGAAGTTGCGCAGGACAGCTAGTTTTACATAAGTCGTTATTGTACCGTTAGTCTACAAGTGTTTTAGATGTATTCGTGGACAAACTTGTATTGCTATATTTGTTTTAGGTATTATTATTTCTAGAATGATGTGCGTGACGAACGTTTAATTAAAATTCTACCATCGAACGAATACCACAACTGCGCTTCAGAATTCTTTAGATTGAACTTCGCATTAAAGCCCCACAAAACCACGGATTATTAAAAGATTTATTATAATCTTTATAAAGGATGGATAAAAGGATGTTTATAAATCTAGTTGTTTCCAGAAGATTCATATAGTTACCAGTTAAACCGGAAATCTTGAGCCGTTGGTACGGGACGTCACGTAACCGATTAGATTGGTATACCCGAGCTTTTGAATCGCTGCTGTTATCAGGCTCTTTATATCACTGATAATTACCATTACAATCACTACAAGGAATGGTTTCAATACTTTAAAAATGGAGGAGCGCCTACAGGCCACACACTATGTTTTTATGCATACACATTTAGCATTTGCCTTTATAAGGAGGTTTGTCGTTGGAATCTACCAGGTTCTATACTTACAGATATCTTTAGTAGGTGTATTTCCAACTTAAATGCTATTACTGAACGCTTATCAAAAGAAAAAAGTACATGTATTGAATCAGGACTCGAATCTGGCGGGTTCTTTCATTACAGTCGCTCCTAAGATTACAGATTTCCAGTAACAATTTGCCAAGCACGTCAGTTATCTTCTCCCCGCTGTAATGTTAGTGGTGAATAGTACAATAAAAGCTACCAACAGCTTTGTTAAGCGATGGATTAGTGTGGATTCAGTTTTTCTAGGTATTGTTTTAAACAAAGGGAGTTTTTATGGCTGACATTTCGCTTTTAGGTTGACAAGTCGTGGGTGATGATTACGGTAAGCGGTGTGACCGCATCAAACAAATATTTTGTATTGGTGACCTGCAGATTATTATGAAAGTATAAGCAACCATGACATAAGGCAAATCTTAGGTATTTACCTGTTTTACAAATATTGCAGTCTACTTCCTATTATGCGTCACTTACGTTTAACAGCATGCGAGTCCAGGGAAAGCGATGATTCTACTATTCTGTTGTAATCTGATATCATGTATCCAACACATCAGTTTTTTTAATTAGTCACATAAATTACATCTCCGATAACGCAGCGTGTAATAGTCCAACGAAACTATTTTACATTATCTGAGTTATGGCAACTGGCTAGCACATGCCTAAATGTTGAACATGTGACGAGGTTCAATGTATGCTTGTGATGTGTAATAAAAAGCTCACTTTTTATACTAAAACTTGTTATAAAGAGTCCATATGTTACGAACAAGAGAACATTTACGCAGGATGATTGCTTTACAAACTGCTTGCCCCCGCGGTGCGGCCGTGAACCCGCAGGATTGCGTTTATCTGGCCGCTGGTATCGAGGCCCTTGGTTTCGGCAGATGCTTGCCAAAACACCGCTGATAACTTTATGGGAGTAGGTACAACATTGCTCGTTATGTAAAACGTTGTAAAATGTCTGTGTGCTACCTAATCTGAATAGTAAACGGGTGTGCCTCTGTGTCGCATTCATGTTTCGCTTGCTGTATCATAAGTCTTTTTATACTTTCCGAGAAGTTTGTCGGCTCCACTGTATATAAATTAAAGACCACTTACAATTTCTGATTGGTCATGTAGGAAATCATCTGCTTAACACGAGTGATCGAGTTTTTCAGCACTTTCTTTAAACAATAAAATTTTGGTCTTTATGGCACACAATGGGATATAAGGTCGGATTCCTGGAGAAATTCGGCGGTGTATTCCAGATTAGACGCCCGCACCCATCAAACCAGTTCCAATCGGTTCGTTGAATAATAAAAATGGCCTCTATTTTGGGAACGCTGCGCCTTATCGGGCCTCTCTCAAGTTCGCTTCATAGAGAGCGCCGACCCTCGGCGTCTGGATACCAAGTACTATCGCGGCCATTGCCGCCTGACCATTTAAAAAAAAAATCGCTTAAATCCTGCGGCGGCGGCAAGCGACGCTCCCTTAAACTTTTCGCCTATTAGGAAAGCGCTATCGCAATTACTATACCCAATATTTTTTGAATATCTTTGTTTATTTTATTAAGTTAATAAAACTAATAAACTTTTCGTCACTAAAGGTCAAGGAGCGGGGCTAGAGAGCGCTTCTATTTATTAAGTGCAAGCAAAAATGAATCTAGTGGTGGTCAAGCGGAAGTGTCCGCGATAGTACATGGGCGGCTACGTGACTACCACTTCTTTACCAAGTCTAATTAAAATAATGGTCACGGAAACGGAATTCTGATATTAGAAAAATGAACACGACCTTTGTTAATTTGCGAGTTGTTACGCACCGAGATAGTTGCCTTTTCGTGACCCTTTTTCAGGACCTTTGCCTGAAAAAGGCTATGGATAGACACGAACTATTAATTGAAGTGGTTTTTAATCATTTTTCTGAAGTATTTCTCTAAATATATTCTTGTTTGGAGATAATTTGCGAAAATCTACATCCGCAATTAGGGAGTGCAATCGTTTAACGTTTGATTGACCTAAGTGCTGTTTACTTTTAGTTTTGTGACGTCCACAACGCTTCGTCCACTCAGTGGTTTAAGACATTCGATAAAACACAAAAAAATACCTACATAGAAATTTGGCATTCATGAAACTCAGATTTGAAGTTTTATTATTCTTAGGTTCATGCTCTACGCGCACAGTCTGCTCGCAAAAAACGAATGCTTAGTTCTCCAAGTTTATTTGTACCGGTGATACAACACGATACCTTGTTGTGTTGGACTATTTTTAGTTTGAATTATTCGTTGATTTCGCTTTAGTATACTATACAGAGAGTAGGTTTGATAGCATTTCATCGTTTCGTGGGAGCCCTAAAGCATGTCATTTTGTGGAGGAGGTCGCGGCGAGGCGGTAAAGCGGCGAGGAGGCTCGAGTCGAGTCGAGAGGAGCCGAGTCGCCTCGCCGTGGCAATGACTCGCAGGCCTTGAGGCGCTGGCAGACAACCGCGGGCCCCACGGTCTCGCCTCGTACTCGCCTCCCGTCCACGAAGACGTAATAACGACGTGAACCGCGTAAGCTTACGAAATCCGGTTTATCTAATCGAGAAAAGCTGGGTCATATTAGGTACTTATTTTACGCAGATACAAAAATTTATGGGTGACGGTTTTTTCCAGTGTCACAATTGATTAATCTGTATTTCGATTTTCGTTCATTTCTTCACTCAAAAATACACGCCTAGCGTGAGATTGTTTTCTTCAATAAATTGTGGCAACCCCAAACAGCTGTGGAGCCTGTTACAAAACTTAGGTTGCTGCTTTACAAAAAAATCGCAATATATCCTTGGCTCTACAAAAATATATCTCAAATGTTCGTTAGGAATAATCATAACCATGTATTACCATAATAATTCAGTATTAATATATTCTGCATTAATGTGTCAACATGACTCATATTCATTCAAAAAATTATAAGTTTTATGAAAGAGCTTCTCGTTTATGCGCAGCAATATCAAGTGTTATTAAAATTAAATTAACTTCTGCGGTTGTAAGATGAAAGGAAAGCCGATTAAATGAGATTTGTCGCCATTAGAGTGCCAACAAATCGCTCATTGTAATATGTCGGCAAAATTAAACACTCAAATACGGCGAACGCTTATCAATGCTGGCAATGTCGGTCAAATACTCGACCGAGCAATGTAGGGGCGTTATCGTGAGCATAAATTCGTACTTATGTGAGCAGATCCGAGCTATACATATCCACTTTAATTATTCAATCATGTGGTATTTAAACACTCAAATATTTGAAATAATTTTGTTTAAGCTAGAAATGAACAATGGAGTCGATTTGAATCTAGAATAGTGTACCTATGCAACTAATAGGCTACGCTAAAAATAACTCTTGATTTTGGATCTATGGAATTTGGTTCGTGTATTATAGCCTCGTTTATAGGCAAACCTTCCTTGTAGCTGGGCTTGATTGTCATCTCATGATAATATCAAACCTCTGTCGACTTAAAAGTTAAAACGACGAGTAAACCCCCTGCGTGAAGTAATTCACGCAGGGGGTTCACTTAACATAAACTATCCACCCTAATATTTTGAGTCGGTCTCGGTCGGGCTTGCCCTTCTCAGAAGAAACACACAAAAACATAGTTTACTGAGGATTCAGATCAATAAACTTTTTGAATAAAGTGATAGACGAATACGACAATAGTTCTCAATGTCATCGTATAAAACAATGTGCGTTTTACTTGGGAAACTGACCGATGCTGTTAGCCGTGGCATTTTCATATGAAGTGTGGTAAATTACATTAACTATCGCTAGCTATTCGCAGTGGAATGTAAATGTCGCTGTATTCGGGCGTGTTTTCATCTGCCTGGTGCTGCGATACCTCGCAAAAAAATAAGTCTCTATAAGATAATTCGTGCAAGGTAATTAATTAAGAGCTATTAATTGTTGATTCTCCTTAAACATACTGCAAACTTGACTAAGTGGCGTAGCTGAATGTCTGAGAATGTTTATCGCAGTATTGTGAGTTTCGATTTTATGCTATTGATTTGGTTGGTGTGTTGCTCAAAGGTGACATTGCAAGGGAAAATACCGTGGAAAATAGTTGGGATAACTTAATGGTGGTGTGATGTGGACGTATTAAAGTTCACACGTTAAGTGCACGATGATCGTGTGCACGTAATGTGAGATAAACGGGATCTTGTTAACTTAATGGGTGGAAGAGATGCGAAAGAAGTTTAATTAAAATAAGGCTTGCGCAGTCAATCAATAATGCCGACCAATAACCCCAATCCATCCGTCAATCTATAAGCAAGGGTCATTCAATTAAAAACTTGATACCTAAATATAATTTTGTTCCTATTATGAAAATGATGTCATCATCATATGTCATGTAACCCAAAACCGTGTACAATATCGAGCAAACCTCCGTTAAAGCTGATAAGACTTCCTATATTACCGGGACTGATTGTAATATCATCGGTGATCGTTATCAGTTGTGTAGCATCTGTGTTACAGAGAGACGCGAGCCCTAGGTTTATTGACCTAAGATTAGGAGTTAGGCAAGGAGTGTTTCCTGTGGGGTTAAGAGTGCGGGCGCCATGCGCGGCCCGGGCTCCCGGCCAGCACGCTCGGCGGACGCGCTCGGTTCGCACGCCCCTGCAATGAGTTTTAATTGAGTTTGACCGCAGGAAGCAACGGTTACGGTCTACGTATAGGGTGACATTTCTGTACGGCCAATATAGTATGCGAGCATGAATCGAGTCCTTTATTTTAAAACCATAAATCCTTTTTTTTGCAATCTTTGTTCTGTATACTGCCATTTGTAATGCGAAGATTTTCATCCGAGTTGATGTATTCTGATGATACAGTGAATTGATTCAAAGGCCACTTTTGTTTAGTTCTTTTTACCTAAGTTTTTTTTATACTGGCATTGAATAGTTTTTTCGAGAATAATAAACGATTACAAAGTAATAATCAGTGTAGTGCGTACTCTGCGTCGTTTATAACACGATGTCTTCTCATTGAGATAAATTGAATTGAATAGAATAGAATGCATTTATTTGTCAGAATATTGTACAAGGCTGTTATGTGAGTATGTATTACGATCATAATATTCTGCCGTTTCCGGTGTAAAAATATGATTTGTAAAATTATAGTTCATCGGCGACAGACTGCTTAGTCTGATTTAATACTTATTCGTTGTTAACATCAACATTGAACTCAGTCGGTGTTTTTTGCTACATGATACTGTTTCTTATTTTATTGTGTATCTCAATGTTAAAATAAAAAAAAAAAAGTTGTGTCGAGTCACGGTCCGTTGTTGTCCGGTGTCGTGGTCACCGCAGCGCGGGCGTGGACGTCAGGCGCGCGCCCGCGCCGCTTCTGTCACCGCCAACAAATTGCTTTGTTTATGGCTTCTTATTGAAATGTGCCTAATACAAACTGCACGAGGTGGACGCCTCGGATCTTGACCGGACCTTCCTTTGAACACACGTTTCACAAGAGGCCTTGTAACAGTTGCGCACACGATACGCCTAAACTAAAAGATTGATTTGAAATTCATTGATTTTACTGAATAGCTGTGGTTTTTGGACGGTTACTGTGTCTGTTTTATTTTTAGGTTATGCTGGCAAATGACTATTAATTAGGTAAGTCCATCTCTGGTGTGGATCTTACAACATTAGTTGGAGTCAGTAATAAAAGTACGTCGATGTGTTTACGTAACTAGGTAAGTACATACATGTCAGTATCGGTTACTATCTACGTAATACTAATAATCACTAAATACAAACTTTAAATTAATTTCCCATTTATAATTAAATATTTTGATAAAACATTTCAGATAGAGGTTAGTACCTATATGCCAAACTATGATTAGATATGAACTTTTTCATGTAAATATTTTTTTTTAATTCGAAACAATGCAATGGAATTGACCGCATTCACACCACAAGCTTGCCATCAATCACTCCAATTTCTGTATGGATCTGTATTATAAGAAGGTGAGAAACGATAAAAGCGAAGGTCATAAAGAAGAAAGCCCCAGAAAGATATTAAACCATTATGGCTAACGGTGGTAACAAGACCGGAGACAAAGAGAATAGTTGAGAAGTGAAATGCCCTCCATATAAAGCAGAAGACAGAAAACTATTTGGCCATACAAAGGGACATTTAACACTGTCAGTTAAAATTAGTCCAGACTCAGTACTCAAGAGAAATAGAAAGCTTTGCGCTTTACAACTTTGTCAATCAGTCCTACGCATTGGCAAACGTGGTACAGCGTTGATGTCATTACAAATAGCAAAGGCAGGGTTGCGTGACCAGAGGCCCGTGGCCGTGGCCTCTCTGCCAAAGTATCAAAAAAATACTACATCTATGAAGCCTGTAACCAAGCCAGGAGTAATAAACACAATCATACATTTTAATATAGCCTTCAGACCTACAGGACATTGAACCGTAGCAGATGACAGATGGCGCCCAGAACTATTCTACCTCTGGCAAGTGTAAACATCTTGTACTAGCAAGACTTATGTATGGTCGTCAGGGGACCTCTTTTGGGTGTACGCCATTAAATCATGGCGCCTGCCTCTGGGATGATTTGCGCTGCTAAGCTGTTACTAAAAACACATTGACTCTTTTTTTTTCTGGCAAGTTGTTTTTTTTTAGGGGAGGGCAGGGGAGCTCATGCCTGTCTTTTGTATGCTCATCTAGAGAAATCATGTTTAATTGTATACCCTAGCAACAACATACTAACGATTCTGAAAGACTTTTTCTGCAAATCCCTGGTAAAGTGGTGACTCAGCCAACTATACAGCATTTCCACTAGTATAATTATATGAAATTCTGATCTATGGTCTCAAGTTGGGGGTTTCCGGGTTGTCTTGTCAATGCGACCTCTCTAGACATTCCGTTTATTTTTGGACGAAAGTCCCAAAACTTCTAATGCAAGTTCGTAAATGTTGTTAAACGAATATGATGTCTGAAAGTTGCACAAGTTACTAAAAAAAAGGTGGATAGCATGGGCATGTGATGTGGAGGAATGTGGAAAGTTTTGAGTATTTTATGAAGACGGCTTTCTCTGTAGAGGAAGACGAAAGCCGATGAATGGACTGTTTGAAAGATAAGAAGACTAGAAAGGGGTGACTACAAAGATAACGAGTAACGACCCCTAATATATAGGTACTTATAAACAAGGTGTAAACGGACATTAAAATTTCACGAAACCGTCAACCAAGCTTTATTTAAAATCAAACTGAGTAACTATACGCAAAAACTATGCTGGGAAACGACTCTTTTTTGGGGTGCGAAAACATGGTTTACGGTATAACTCAATTGAAAGCAGTGAAAACATTGTGGTGATGGATGCAGTGTATAACACGGGTCATAGAGGTTTTTAAGGTAGAGTTATAGTAGTTTAAGACATTAAAAACCAAAAAACTTTACACCTTGTAATTTTGGATCTTCCAATATCTCCGTTACTTAGGTCCTCAGGTATGGTCCAGAATAAAAAAAAAACGCAATAACGGGGAGAACAAGTGCTTTTCGGCTTCGTTAAGGTCTACACTCATTAGGGCAAGATGACGATAACCTACGATAGTGGCATCGGTTATCTATTTACGTAGTTAAGATCACTTGTACTGACGTGCACTTTGCATTCATATAATTATGTTAAGTATGAATCATTGTATGACTAGGTACGCAATAAAGCTAATGGCGGTGACCTATCATAAGTTTGAAAAATGTTTGACCGAATTTCATTATTTCACCTAAAACTTTTCAACTATATTCGTTTCGTTTTTTTACTTCATCGAAGTCACGTCTGTCACTGTATCAGTTGACCTATTATCAATTTGATTTTTTTTTGTTACTCCGACGTTTCTTGTGGTCGATTTTTTTTTACCGAATTCACACTTAGCCGAAAAAACATTTGTTTGAAGCATTATGTTTCCGAACATGCATTATACGGATTATACCACTGTTTCAAGCAGGCATGCATCGTGGAAGCAGGCATGCAACATGCAAGCAAGCATGCAACATGCAGCAAGCATTGTTTCTGTCACGGCTCCGGCGCTGCTGGGTTTTGGCGGACCAACGCGAGCTTATCGTCGCAGATGGTTTTAACGTTCACCACCGCAGCTTCGGCTTGCTGGCCTGCCAGCCTCCGCCACGGCGTCGGGCCTTCAACCACCTGGTCCTCAGGTCGCAGGCCACCCCCCACCCTTCCGCGCCTACGCGGGCTTAAATTACACTCTAGGGGTAGGGCAGACAAGACTGCGTGAAGTCGGGTTTGCAGTGATTCGTTTCTGCCACTAAATTTTGTAGCACAACATAGTGACTTTTTATGACACTATTTTAATTTAATATTGAAAATGCTACCAAGTTACAGGCTGTATATGTATTTGTGACCAAATAATATTCCGCAAAATGTTGCTTCGGTGTGGTGAAAATAAAACATGTGGCAAATGAAAAAAGTTCAAAAGAGGTTTCGGCCAATAGCAAAAAGTTATTTTAGTGCAACGGGTATTGCGCCTGCTATGACCTACAAAGACCTTATGCTTTTCCCGATATTTTGTTGCCACTCGATCCCACTCTCAAGGATTTTCTCCAGACAGATCCTGGGTCAATTAGCGTTCCATTTTAGCAGCATTTTATGGAATCACTGGAACACAATCTGAATGTAATTGTATAAAATGTGGCTCTTCTAACCTAACAGACAGGATGTGTTGCTGGGTAGTTTGCTACGCCACATCTCCTTCCTAGCTAAACACTAGGAAGTGAAGCGAAGGGCGTGCGATTTGGGGGACTGTCTCTTGTTAACTTTGACGTTCAAAATTCCTTATTATCTAGCCTAATTTGAATAAATGACTTTTGATTATATTTTGTATAAATAGCTGAGACTGATACGCTTGATAGCGGTGCGATTTCAGTGCGGCCTGCGCGACCGCGAGGGCCGGGGGCCCGGCGCGCCCGCCAGTGCGCCGGCCCCGAGTCGTGACAGCCGTTTGTTAAACTAATGGCGCACAAAAAGAAAACCGCCTTCCAATCTTCCATTCACTCCGTCCAAGTATGCGACTGTTGACTCGGCCAATTTGCACGCGCGAATAGAATTTGTCTAAGTACCTATTTCTATTGTAGCACTTGTCGTTTCCGCCTCAAATAAGCGTTGTCATTCTTGTGATCATTCGCTTGTTCCCCGGTCTCAACAAAGTCAACGATCATTATTATCTGGCTCCATTACTAAATAGACGCCTCTATTATAGATTAATTGGTGTTAAGTTTTTATAGAGCCACTTTGTTTCATGATGAAGAAATTAGCGAAGATGGCGCCATGTGCTACGTCGCGGGGGTCGAGGGATCCACATCATCCGCACATGTAGCCCACGCGACACATCGCTCGAAAAACGGAGCCGCGATAAAAAGCAGTCGGTGTCGGCGGGCGTGAGAACGACGACACGTGGGCTCAGCCAGGCGCGAGCTCATTCATGCATTTGATTCATAAATTGTGTGCGTGTTTTAAGGGCACACAGACGACAGCTCGACACCAATCTGCTTAACGAGATTTGATGAATTCAAGAGTCCCGTGGAACATACAGGTCTGTAGTCCGAAAAGCGTAATAGCAAAGGGAAGATTCCTCATAAGCGTCCCGAGCGAGCATTTATGGTTATTTGTGTGGAGAATGCAATCGTTCGCGGGCGATCAGCGGCAGCAACTGCGGCGCCCCGCTTGCTATAAATCAGGGCCGATTGAGGTCGAGCCGGACGCGAGTTATTTTTAAAATTGCGTGCACAATATTATGTGTTTAGGTGAAATATGATAATTGCGTCGGCGAGAGAGGCGCCGTAAGTCGACACCGACGATGGGATTACAGAGCGCACGCCGCGACCGCCGGCCGAGGCAGCCGCAGGGCCACTCGGCCGCCTGCCTCGAGCCGCCCCCAGGCCGCTCGCCTCACATCAACACATTCAACACGCCTCGTTACATCCAATCTTACACATATCAAACTAATGCAACAACATTATTTACTCTTGAAACTTGAAAGAAAGCTAAGAAAAAGAAAATAATAACTCGCATAATTATGTCCCATCCAGGTTTTCTCAGTGCTAGCACCTGATTACCTGAATATTGACATTCATCGATATTGATGGAGGATTTTCCAAGAGTTCGTTAATTTTATATTCTACTTACCTACTTTTAGGTATTCTTTTATGAGGCACGGATGCAATGACAAGCATGAAACTGTGATATTCACAAAAGTGGTGTAAAAAGTACCACCGCTGATAATTAGGTACAAAGGAATCTTACCGAATAATCATAACAAAGCTATTATAACAACTATGAATAATGGTCTGATATTACAAATTAACATAATATTTTTTGTCGCCTCCTTTGGTGGTGGCCGCGGACAGGTACAAGGTATGAGGGTGCAGAATTCTTTGAATGGGCATTCTCTTTAAGCGCCTGGTTACCGATTGTGAGTCGTAGAAGCATTGAAATAAGTCTCAAAACACCTTAATCCAACATAATCTTATTTATGAAGAATAGAAATAGGTTGTCCATTGCAAGTTAAAACTTGAGCCATGACCTCAAGGTATGTTTTAGCATGTAGCGAGCGAGGTGCGAAGGTCGACTAAGCTACTATCAATCAGCAAGGCGCCATTGAGGGTTGGTCGAGGCTCGTGAGAAACCGTAAACACTTACCCGCTTTATCTGATAGAGATTTTTTTCGCTCAGCAGCAGGTCCAGTCAATTAATGGATTGCGCCGTTATTTGGTTTATTTTTGTTACCGACGCTGCTTAGCATTAGGAGAGACTAATTTATCTGGAAGGGTTTGACAGGTAAGGCATTACCGCGATGTAGATCGCCCTCACGGCCTCAGCGGCCAGAATTAACGTCTTATCACATTTTATAATAAATTGAACGCATAATCCTTCTTGCGTGCATTGTAATTGTGTGCGGCCCTTTTGATACATTGTTAACGAGGAGCCTCGTAATGAGAACATCAAGGAAGCAGTTCAGATCGGCTTACATGGCAGACGTGCTCCCTCCGAACGACCGAATTGTTCACTTTTATTGATTTGTAGAGCCGTGAGGTTCTAAGCGTTTTAGAATTGAAGACAAATATTTGTCGGGGTTGTGGTCTGGGCGGTCTGTCGACGCACATGTGCGCATAAAAAACTGTGTGATGTGTGCAGTGTGTTCGGTGCTGCGTGTTGACAGTGCGCATAGCTGCGACAAAGCGCTGCGCCCGCGCCGCAGCCGCCGGCGACCACCCTCCCCGAAGAATCTCTCGTTATCATTAGAATAACTTTAACTATCCAACTCAGCATAAAACAAGAGCCTGAAATGTACAAATGTTTTAATAATCAATCCTATAATAGTATTCAACATTATGTATTCTAAAGGCATGTAAATATTCTCGGGATTTATAACGAGTCGATGCGTGTGCTATTGTTTAATAAAATAACTATAATTATTGTTATTGGAATGTTTAGGATAAAACCGGTTGGTGTAAAAATTCCAAATGTTGTCAGATAAGGCGATAATTGTAGATCTCGTGAGAGAGGAGGCTTATCTAGAGGAAGTCTTCTATTTCACTAAATATTTATTTTGGTAGAAAAATGTCTCGGTGTGGGGCAATCGTAATGGCGTATAAATTCCTTGATTAGATACCGTCCTTGGGAACTACCAACAAAATTAGTCCCGGCGCAATTTTCCGGTGTCGATTTCATATTGTTAATAATGGAATTTCCTTTGTTGTACCTATTATTAAACTGATAAGTGGTTATTTATAATATTGCAGTTATAACTTAATCAACTATAACAGCGTTCATTTTAGACTTGTTATTTGCTTGTGACTTTTGTTTATTAATTGAAAACGTAATTAACATTTTTGCCAGATATGCGGCCGATGCGTAGTTTGCTCCAACTAAGAGTATTTATCGAAAGGGCGTTATTTTTAGTTAATTGAAAATATAGCTCCGACACTTTGATGTCTATTTTTATCTAGCCTACTCGGGCGCCCCCTTGGCTCATTGCCTATAGTAATTTGAAATGAATTCATCACTAGCAACACTTTGAAAATTACGGAAGAACCAAATGAATGTTATTAAATTAGGTTGGGTTCTATTGATGGCGGTACACAAACACACTAATACTGTTTACCTAATGAGATGTGTCTGCACGCGATCGTTTCTCACGACCCAACATGGAGAAAAAAAGAAATTCCCAAAATTTTAACGCAATAGATACATTGTCTCTACATAAACAACGGTTAAATTTCACCGAAAAAAACATTCAGCTGCGGCAGTGTGGAGACGGATTTCAAAAGATTTTATAAGCCCAGCAGAGAATTTCTATTCTAGAAAATAGTTAAAGATGGTTGTAACAGTTAAACCATAAAGTGATTAGCTAAGATGAAAGGACGTAAGATAAGGTAAGACTTTTTAACTACAAACTTTATTTTATTTAACAACTAGTAGGGTTTAAAGAACCTTTCGCTGTAATATGCCTCCAGCCTCCATAAAACCATTTACTTTAACACTCTTTATGATGTGGTGGTATCTAATTTCTATGATTTCTTAAAAGACATCAATAAAGGGTGTAAAACACCTCTTAACGAAGCCGAAAGGCACTGGTTCTCCCTGTCATTGCGATCATTTTTTTGTTCTACACCATACCTGGGAACCTTCTAGTTACGGATATATTAGGGGTCAAAGTTCCAACTTTTCGACAAGTATTTTTTTAAATACAAGTTTTTAATGTAAGATTTTTACTTTAAACACCTCCACGACCCCCGTACTATTCAATCCGTCGATCAGCACAATGTTTTGAGTGCGTTACATTGAGTTCTACCACCAAACATGATTTTACACCCCCCAAAAAAAAGTCGTTTCCCAGCAATAATCCTTGCGTAAAGTTACTTAGTTTCATGTACAGAATGCTTGGTTGACGGCTTCGTGATGAGGTGATTTACACGGTGTATATACCCACCGAATGAATTATAAATTCTTCTCGCCATAACTATAACTGACAGAAGCGGTCTCCATAGCATTGCCGCCACCATTATCTATGGAATGCTCATTCGTCGAAGGGCACCACACTTTACGCCTTCCCTCGAATTGATTGCTTATTCTCCTTTTGGCTGCCTTTTAACAACTATAGGGCCAAATTGTTGTGTAAGTTATTAATTAACCTCCAACCCGATTGATGAGAATTCTCTACAAGTCCTACAAACACATACTTTCAAATGGTTAATTGAGGATTGTCACTTCTGCTGGGCGATGTGATGTGACCCGAATTTTACGTTTCTAGAGCATGAATGAGTCAGTGAGCGATACAATTAAATTGTCATGGTATGCCGTCTCGTAATTTCGTATCATCAAATTGATAACTCTTTTGGTACTTTTAAGGGCCCGTCTAGTAAACTTGACAGCCTGTCGAAATATTCGTGCAGATACTACAAGGTTTTTTTCACTAAAGTTATTAATGAGTTGCAATTATTTTTAATGCAACATAATATTGGTTATTTGCCTTATAAGTACGTATTTTTACGAAGTTCATAAAACTCGCTCTTGTTGGGTAATTCAGGCGTTGAAAAGAGTTCTCTCGCGTGCAACGCGAATCCAAGTTCAGTTTCGGTACTCCTTTCGAGGCAATAGAGGCTAAATTGCAAAATGTATAGCCAATAGATACCTTTACATCCTCGTCTTCAAAATTGGCAAATTAATTTTTATAACAATACTTTTGTTTTTTAATCTGATTACAATAGTATCGTCAAAATTCTTGTTTTTGCTCTCAAAAAATACATAGTGTCTATCAATAGATTTGTGTTATTATTCGATTTTATGGAAGGGCCAATGTTCAATGACTCGATATGATAAAAAAACCCTTTAAAATTGAAGTAAACTGGAAATTATTAGTATACCAAAACACCTATAAAATTGCAACCTCCTGAATTTTGACTAGGATGCAAAACAATACCTTTTATGCAGAAACGCCTGCCATATTTCCTCTGTAAGTCAGTAATCCTCAGTCAGTGACCGCCTAGCGGTCGAGGTAGCAGGACGTCGGAATACGAATATCGTCAATTTTTTATCGGACTTCTCACTCGCACAATCATGCTATCGCGCTCATATTATGTCATGCAGGCTGCTCTACTTAATAATTTTAACCGATTGCAAAGAATGGAAGGGTTTCGTTTTTATCTGTGATTTTAATTTTTTTACATATGCGCGAAAGATACTAGCGCTAACGGACAGTTGCAATAAGATTCTTTACGATTACTCGAAATCAACATCAAAGATGGCGGCTACGAAAAATATTTAATTTTCGTCAAGGGTGTCGTTCCCATGATAGTCGAAGGCGCTCTAAATGAATATGGGGTAAAAATCAAAGATGTCGCAAACGACAAGTGGCAAATTTTTTCGCATGGGTGTGATGACCATGTAATCGAGGGGGCTCTAAACGAATATGGGGTCCAAATCGCAGTTCATGGAGATGATAATTATCGATTTTTTTATCATCAACCCCAAAAACCATTAAAATGACACCCATGAAAGAAAATTCGGAAATTTTCATGGGCACCATCTTGGATTTTTATTTTGACATTATGTTCTCTAGTTCTTTTTATCAGCGACTCCGAAAGCCATAGGAAAAACAACATTTTCGTCGGTGCCATCTTGATGATTTCCATTCTTGGAAATATCCCAGATCTTGAAAAAGAGAAACTCCTTATTATTATTGTAACAATTTTGCAGTGGCAAAGCGACAAGTTCCATTGTGCGGAAGCCAAACAAAATGTTGGAAAACTAGTGATCATGAATTTCCTGTTCGATTTTTTTTTATTACGTCATTGTATGGTGGTTCCTTGAAATAAGAATACATGTAAGGGTCGAAATGATGACCTCCTTTTTTTCAAGTCGTTTAATAGGTATGTAGAGCAGCTTTAGCAACATCTCAAATAATTCAAGTAGGTACGCCAAGGTGTCAAAGGGCCCCACGGACACACGATTTGTTTTTGTTACGACCTTCTGAGTTTTGCACAGATAGACTGTAGCCTAAGAATCGACGCCATTTTTATACAAATAACCTACAAAGATATGTTTCGCACGCATAATTATAATATCTTAAAAGGAATAATTATGTTGCAGTAACTTACAATAATTTCGGTTAGGAATAGTTGCTACATAGAAAATTATTTTTTACCTAGAATATATTGAACCTCAATTTTCCTTCCCTGTTACTCAACGTCTGCCTATACGTTAAAAGAGGCCATACAAACAAATTTCGGCATTGACAAGAGATTTAAAATCACTAAAGCTTTGTAGCTTGGGTTTTAATAATGGTAAATGTTTTAAAGAGGCTTTAATCTAACGAAAACAAGAACGAGCAGTGCCGCGGTAATCTGCATCTGCGATATTGTCGCCGAAACAAGACAAAGTGGGTACAATGTCGCGTCGTGCGTAATGCGGCAAAAATGTCGCCGCCTTGTAATTAACACTAGGCTCCCAAGACACTACACAAATAGAATTGCTCTCTTTATGTTTCTCGTTACTTGTGACACCAAAGGGGCAATGTACTCGATGAAAAGTGGACACCGGCCCCGGGTGAGAACAGGCGCGCCGTGAAGCGCAGCCTCCCAGACTCACAGACCGAGCACCCACCGCAATTATGTGTTCTGAGGGAGAAATTACGTGAAACGCACCGCGCACCGGCCGATGCTGTGTTTATCCAACGAGTATTAACTTCATTATAATAGCCGTGAAAGTGGTCGAACAGAGGATACGCCCGTTTAACACACGACTTTGTGCTGTCAGCTCCCACTTTCTCAGATCAAACATCCTTCGCCATGAGCGTGCATATGAGGTTTATATTTACTAACGCAGTGGTTCACAATAACGGAACAACTAAGATCAATAAATAAATCCATTCCTTGTAATTCTCGACGTTGGGTCGCGTCGCCTGTGCTGAACCTCATTCCATTGAGCACGCGTCACGCTCGCGCGCGCGCTCCTCCACGTAAGCGCGTCTCTTTCCTCGGCTTTGTGTACAACCGCCCTCGACACACAGTTCTAGGAATCGAGCTCGTGGCATTTTTTAGAATGCATAATAATTTGATCGAGAAATATTTATGGAAGGGGTGGCCGGACGCGGACCAGCCCGACGAGTCAATTATCAGCCACTCGCACCAGTGTCGGTCCCTGAAAGACGCGCAATGGGTGGCTAGGCTGAGGTTAACCGATGTTAACTTACAATTTATGACGTAGATAGACGAAGGGTGGAATTTCACATGATTTCATTCCCTTTTTTTTGTTAATGCCCTATATCATTATTATCGTGTATAAATAAAGTTTTTATACATCCGACAGTGAGAATGTTACCCTAGACAGGTAAGGTACCTATTATAATTCCCTATACAGAAAGTGAAACTTATAGTTTTAGAACAAAAGGCTGCACATGTAATAATGAAATTTAAAACATCTGTATCACCACCACTAGACTTCTCAGAATTATAGCCCTAGGTGTATGAATCCTCAGGGTATCCTAGATATTTATCAGTAACTTTGTATCAACGCAGTACGAATCGATTCGTAGCACTAGTGCTACGAACATTCTGCTACGACATTCGTAGCAGTTTGTTACTACAATTCTCGTAGGCAATACGGCGTTGGAATTGTCTTAGTATTTATTTTACATTTAACTATACAATCATTTATGGAAAACTGGAAAAGAATTTAATAGATTTTTACTTAGGGTTGTATTATTTAGGGCTTGTTTTATAAGCGACTAAGATAACACAAGGAAGTAAGATTTCAACCCCATGAGTATAACGTTGTAAGTACAATTTGTGATTTTGCTATATTTTTTGATTTATTGAAATTATACGTTACTCTACCCCCTGCACCCGGTAAAAAGTTCCATTTATCTCGCTGTAGGTACCTAGGATATCTAAGGGACTGGAAGCAATAAACTCATACCCATTTTATTGTTAAGTGGTCTCGTGGACTTTGGTAGGTATATCTGAAAATGAGCCATCATATCTCTTTATGTTATTCATTACGAATATTGTGTGTGTCAACATCTTGGTTGGCTATGGGCGGGTATATGCCATTAAGTGGCATTTCGGCGGAACAAGGGAGGTGTAGACCAACTCGAGACCACCGCTGTTTGCCGCTCGAAGGAAGGAAAAAAATCTGCTCGCCCTAAATGCCACCAACCGTGTGATCGTTTTTTTAAGGTCTCAAGCTTTGGAAGTAAATAGGAAAATGGTTGGAAGCCTGTGGCCTTGAATTTTCCCCGGGAGTAAAGACTGACATAAAAGTAAACTATATTACATGAAATCACGCTTCTAATCCCCGAAGTGTTAGACAGAGGTGTAACTAATAGTACACCCACAATTCGCAAGTCATGTTTAATTCCCATGTTATAGGGGGCGAGCCTATTGCCATCAACCGGGCGCAGATCCAGACTCCATGGCTACTACTGAGAAATTCCTGATTGTAAACAAAGTAAACTAAAAAGATAATATTGAAGCCTTAAATTATTTCAGATACCCCAACATCAAATAAGTTTCAAGGTACTTACTAGCACTATAGGGTGGAGGTAAGATAATGAAGATGAGCCACTGTGAAAAGAGTGTTGTATAGATAAGATGGTCACTATTTACTAAAACCATAGAATTCAAAACAATACTACAAGATAAACATCCTTTTGTGCCCGATTTAAAAGCACAGAAGAGTTAATAAAAACTTACAAAGCAAGAAAAGTAATTAAAAAGGGTGCAACAATAAAACAATGCTGGCAGCGCATGTTATCATGCACACATTATAATCGTTTCTGGTAATTTGTCGCGGAGGCGGGGCGAGGAGACGTTTCCGCTGCATGTGCAGGACAATGCTGAATGGACCCATTAATAGCACAAATGAATGAGCGCGTAAACACATGTGTCCAAGTCCTACCCGCTACCCCACGGCTTGTCTCGCCCGCGCCCGCCGGCCACATGCCGCTGCATTACATTGTCTTATGCAAAGGACATTACGTTTCATTCACTAATTTGTGAGTTGTGACGGACTTCGAGGAAACCTTGTTTTATGTTCCGAAATGCTTCCTCGAAATGTTTCGTTTCCTTCCGTTGTTTTTGTGGTTTGTATTGTTTTTTTTTTAATAGCACTGTTATACTTTTAGCATGTGTGACTGTGTAAGCTGATACTTCTCTGTTGCTTATTTGTAAAAAATAATAGAATGAATGCAAATGCAACCATAGCTTCTCATTAAATAATTTACCGGAACAAAGTGATAAATTAAACTTGTTTAAAACAGAAGGCTAAATGTTGCTGATTTAGGTAAGCCCAACTCTTCAGTAATCTGCGAATTTTTAATACCTTCCACAGAAACTTTAATTTATTGGATGCATAAATCATAAATTATCATTTATGTTTTACTAGGTTTCAGTTGTAACCAACAGTATTCGTATTGCTTATTCGTGTTGAAAGTAAATGGATGATATGGATGTAAATGTTTTCCTGAAGTCCCCATCTTGTTTGGAAGAATCATGGCCAAACATTGTTGTTATTTCAACTCTAGATCTTTGACCAACCACTCCCAAATTGAACGTATAAGTAATATCAATATCCCATCCCTTGGGGAATCGATCACAAAAGAGTATCATAAACACAACAGAACCCTTTGTGCTACTAAACGTTGGACCGTACGTGTATGGATGTGTTACTTTAGGATTATTGTTCTGTTCTGCCGAAGATAGTACCGCTTCCTGTGCTTTTCACTTTTCGTTTGTTTAATGCATAACAAAGTGAGGACGATACCTGCAGGACAATAGTCAGGTACCCCGCTATTGACAATTCGTCAGCTCACTTACGGACAGTTATATTTTTGTTGGCACCACGACTCGTTGGCGCCATATATCCCAGTCTATTGTCGTATCGACTATTACTTATTCTTCTGAACCAAAGATGATGGTCACTTGTTACAGGTACTTCCTGGGAGGCTTTCTTATAAACGCTGTGAATTGGGAATTCCGCACTTTTTGTTTCGGTGGCGCTTCATTTAACTTGATTTCACGGTTCCGTGTTCAAGACATGCAGTCTTTTATCTGTATCTTGCTTTTATGCCAAGCACTTGTTACGGATGTATTGAGTTTAAACGTTATTTTTTATTTTCCGATACTCGATTTCTTGATAACATGACAATTCACATTTTGTTAGCACATATTTCGTATTGAGTTTATCAATGCATCGGTGGCCGGATACGCACCGTCGCGCCGCCTTCTCGACTCTTATCTAAGCACACTCAACAAACTCGATTAATATTAAATAATGTCTAATTTTCTGGAGCAGCTAATAATTGGCGAACATTCGTCGGCGTGCGAGACCCGCATCGTTAGGGTTGGTACATAATGTCTTAATTGGGTTATAAATAAGGTCAATTTAATGATCGGTGGTGATATTTTTATGCCAGCAAATAGTGGTCACGTGTCGGGAATTCGCTACAATTGTCTGGTCGTGCGGCACCCCAATCAACTGAATGGGGCCTGGAATGACGTGATTATTATGTTACATATCTGTAACACAAAACTGTTTAATTTTATAGGGGCGAAATTACCACGCGAACAGTCCAAGTTAACTCGGCAATACAGAATTTCTGTTTTTGGAAACATTGGGTCTATTTCCATTGTATCGTAATATCGATAAGCGAAGTCATCGGAATATGTTAGCGACCTAATGGCGCCCCTTCCTTGAAGGGCCGCATAAACTAAACGGCTATGCGCAATTCAGATTGCCGTATCGTGGGAACATCGCGCCTTATTGACAGTGATACGTGAAACTGACAAATATATGGCGGGCCAGAGCCTCCTCGAAAGCATCCATCGTCTGCATTCAATATTATGTATTAACATTGATTACGCCAGACATTCATATCATTATCGACAAAATAAGTTGTCAACGTATGGCGTTTCACATCACCTAGTTCCCATGGTCGCAGTGTAACTTTTCCCATGTAGTTATCATTGGGCTGTCATGTCACTCCATAGGTCAGTGTTTTGATAAACAAGTGAACTCTATGCAATAACTGCGTGCATCATGTTTGATATTGAGCTAATATGGCAATGCATGACGTAACCATCGGGGCCAGAGATGTGTCATCGCGCAACACATCATGGCGAACATTTTATCATTTGAACCGTTTCGTAAGTGTGCTCGATTGCGATACATATTATTCATTATCAACAAACGATTAACTGCTTACCAACTTCGTATAATATATGTTGGTCTTTCATTTATACAATTTTTCAGTCGAGGCTTTTAAATTTGGAAATCTATCATGAATATTTATATCACTTGAAGTCATACCAAGATATCAGTCATAAGTTCAGCGTCTTGCAGGAAACCAACCGCAAGAGAATCCTTGTGGTTGTGTTGATGAGCGCAGGCGCAGGCATACAAACACGTAACGAAATAAAACGTTGGAGACAGCATTCCCGACAAGTGGCGCGGAGTAATACATGTATATTTGTGTTATAAATTTTATGGGCCACGCACGACAACTGTTTGCATAGCCACAAGGAATTTTGTGAGCTGAACGTCATTTTTACTCTATTTGATACATCCTAAATACATACATTATAAAGACATCCCGAAACTTTCTCTTTTATGGAACAGTTATCATTCTTATTTATCATCCAACCATCATGTTATTTTTTTTAACTTTAAGAGAACTTTGCGAGGTGTTCATCATTATTCTTAATTGTATAATCCCGATCGTTAATGTCTGGGGCAATTCCTTTTGTATAAATAAACACTATCACGGCAGGGGGTCCTTGTGGAGATCATTTTTCATAGAATTAGTCGAAGTTTACACATGCAAGCGGTTGACTGATCCTTGTATGTTCAATAAGCAATAAGTATACAGAACAGCACTTTTTTAATGAACAATCTAAACATGAAAATAGGTAGTTACATCATTATTATCTGTTCTCAATAATAACATGAACTCTATATAAATAATACCGTTCTAGTTTGCAAATGTTTCTTATTATTTATCTCATTACCATTAAAACCGGATGCCCTACCTAAGGAAATTTATCAATGCTTCCTATCTTGAATACGTAAATTGTATTCATTCAGCACCAGATATAAAACGTCACAATGAGGTGGCACTCGAAGTAAACTACTTTTACAAAAGATGTCTCTTAAACAGGCGTAAATATAAAAGTAGTGCCAAATAGACTCATACATGATGTAATTGGTTACATTTACTTTTACGCCCAATGAATCGTGGGCTTTTGAGGTAAAGAAACCACCGCATCGGTCAATTGAGCGTGGGAGCAGTCGGTATGCATCCACTAATGGTCGTCCCAAATCATCATATTACTTTTGTATGATTGTCCACAATTTTTTGCACTCCGTACGACAATAATATTACCCGTGCCGCACAAAGGCGACGTCAATACAATCTTTGCACTTTTTGTCGTCTGCATAGGAATTTTTGGAATATATTTATTGCCAGCAAATGATACTTTATTTTTATTTTTATAGAGGTCACTTATCGTTTTAGTAGGTATATGTAGAGCTTAAGAAATGCTGTAAAATTGGTAACTTATATCCATATACGAATTTCAATATTTTGTGCTTACCGCGGTCATAACAGTAAAGAAGAAAAGCCCCATAACTTGGGCGGAAAATGCTAACAACAGCTATATTGCATATTTTTCGAGTAAAACAGCGCTAGTTCAGTTGGAACTGTGGTGGTAGAGGGTAGAGTGGTGCAGGGGTGGGAGCGGCGTCGAGGTGGCGCCCAGGGCGAAGCGAGGGTGCAGTGCAGGCAGCAGGAATGCGAGTTCGCCAACTATCACACGCCCAACATGAGTTGGATCTTTTTTTAAAGGGCGCAATTCCTGGAAGCATCTCTCGAGCGGCCGGAGGCTGGCGCTCGCCGGCCATTGTGGCGCGGCCGGCTAGTTTTGATCTTATTGTTAATGGGACGCCAAGTTTTTTCAACTGTGTTCGGAAAAAAGGTATCATAGGACCCCAGCGGAAACGTTACGGACCCTTGTGAAGTAAAATGGATATGTTCTACGAAGGAGGTGTTATTTTAATCGTAGGTCGGCTTTGTTGTTCAGGAATGTAGATGGCCTGTCATAATTTTAATGGGCAGTTTCTCAGACATTCTATGAACCTGATGGTGCACACGTCCTGAATATTCATCAGGATTCTATGCTGCGGCCGAGCTCATACATTGGAATGTAATCATAAGTAACTATCTAAATTAAATTTGTACAGCAATAACACGTAGTGTAGAACCGCCAATTATGAAAACAATAAAACTTGTGATTAGTTTTTCTCGGTAAAAACTATAGCTAACACGATTTGGAATCATGAAAATACACGTAATGGAAGAATAGTTGCCTTTTAAACATTATACGTGACGTGACTGCTTATAAAAAGAGCATCCAAAAAAATATAATAATTCTGCGTGGGTATATATGCGGGTTTGAATGTTTACCTTTATTTATTTATCGTTCCCCATTACTTTCATCAATAAACTGGCCTTTTGGTCTGTGCAGCGAAACAATAATGAATGCGCGGTACCAACGCGCCGTATACCCGGTGCAGGCCACACACGATGTGCTTTGTAATGATATAATTGCTGTAGCCTGCTATAATAAACATTTCACGAAACGCGAATACGCGTTTTGTATAAAATTATCCCGTATATCAGTGATCTAACTGCTCTCGAACAAGCCAGCTCGATTTCTGTGTGACACTCGTGTAGCTGTCGATAGTTGCCGTACTTTTGTATAAGATTAAATTGAAATCATCGGAATTCAATTAACGAATGCACTTTGTTCGGATGTTATCAAAAAATGGCGCATGAATGACACATTTTAATTGAAATAATTTTATTTGTTTTGTTTTGGTTCAACGCCGATCTAGTACCTAGTAAAAGAACACTGATAACAACTTCTTATTACAAGCGTTTTGTTACTTTGTGTTACCGCACAAGACGTTAAACGTTACAGTTATATTGCAGGGAAGGTGTACTGAAACAATTGAGTTTTAAGTCCCCATATTTACACAAGTATAGAGGCTGACTGCAATTCTACTTAGAAATGCGCATTAAGAATGCGGGTTGCAAGCAGTTAATATACAATTGGTAACTGCCTTAGAGCTTTTGTAGTATCTGCAAGACAGCCAGGAGCCACTGCCCTTGCGTAGTTGTCTAGACGTTGACTGAAGAGCTGTAAGGCGCTGCGCAAACGTCGACACTTTTGTGTCTGATATAAGCTACCATTGAATATTTGATTTCTATATAACCAGTATGAAATCAGCCACTCCCTGCGCAGACGCAAACATTTTTTTTGTCCAGTTGGCAGCACTTGTCACATACTCGTTGCCGATCAAAAAGTATTCGGTGTCGGTAACTGGAAACTAAAAGTCGCCAGTTGAAGACACAAACTTTCCTTACAATTGTACTGAGCTGCGCTAAAGGACGATTTGCAATCGGTGTCCGTATCCTGTGTGCGACACAAGCCACACACACCGAGTGTTCTTTATCGACGTCCATCGTTAAACTGACGAAAAACAAGCAACGAATTGTACCAGTGATCAGAAATACGGCGCCGCCGAACACAGCAACTACGGTTACCAGTGACCAGGAGCAGCCACCGGCGACTGTGTCCGATCCACGCTTCAGGACACAGCAACTACGGTAACCACCTAATTTAAGAACAATGGACTCATTACGTATACCACACACAAGCATAACCATTAACAACTAATTATTTTTTGGCTTCGCTATGGGGGATGCTTTTGATTTTCTCCATTTGTATATTTGACGTTCAAATATATAGAGAATTATTTATTTGATATTCGAAATCTTACTAGCTACCAAAATCAGGTAGCTAGTTAGATTTCGGTTGCATAAGCAATATAGGTACACAACCAAGTTCAGCTGTCTACTGACTACTATGTTATGCTCATAACTCAAAGTCAAAAAACAATCACATCAAACTTGAATTAAGCCATTCAAGACTCTTCTGAATGTCAAACTAAAACAAGGAAATAGAATTGATTCTAGTTCCCATTTGCAAATATCGATTGGTATGGAGAAGAATGGACAAGAAACTCTATACTACTCTTTCAAAATGATTTACAACATTTTATATACATTCAAGATTATGAAATTAGACTCTTCATGTAATAATTAGTAATTATAATGACAGTGAACTGTTACGAGTATGTACTATGTAGCTAACATCTGGCGCGTGCGTTAATTAGAGCGGTACCGGAACAGTTCTGATACAGCTCCAAGATAGTTCTACTTACACCGTTACTATAAAGCTGTGTGAAGATTAGCGGAATAAAATATTAACCTAGGTACTTTTAATGAGTACTAAAAGTCATAAGATTGTGAAAGTCAAACCTTGGGAGGATAGCGATAGGGAAGAATCATGTCATTGCAAAATCGAAAATGGATCTAAACTCCGAATTTGAAAATTCTCACGTGAGTCTTGGCCTTCAAGAACTATCTATATTATAAACACAACGTTTCCTGATAGGACTACAGTATAGGTATACTAATCTGTAATGATGACTAAATTAAAAAACACAGCATCTTATTTATTTCAACAGCAGATTTAATTTTGCTGCAAAGACCTTCTTTGTCGTTCACATTACCCTTCCAAAATCCACTACAGGTAAAACGATATGAAAACTTTGAGATAAAAAAATGCTATCACCAATGACTATCAGAATATTGTCTTGACGTGTAAGTATGTCTTGGTATGCAGTGGATAATATTTGAGCCTTTGTATACCGGTTTCAAAGTCGCTCGGAGGATTTGAATGTCTCGAAATTCTTATAACGAATTCTCGACGTTGCCGTTGTCTCCATGCGAAAACTGTGTCTTCTGCAAGCGTGCTTTGATATTCAGACAATGGGCAGAAACGCGAAAGATATGGGAAGATTTCAGATTTAACATAAACGACTCTTTAAGTTTGAAAACAACCTTATTTAACCAATATTATAAAGTGATTATGTATTTTATAACTACAAAATGTACATATTGTGATGTCTGGTTTTTTTTTCTTCAGAATAGCTCAGAGCCAACACTTCCCATCTTGCTCGCAGGCAGAGCATAATGAGCGGTTGTTAAAATTATGAATGGAACATCTTCCGAGAAGCGTGCTAGTGTGCGAGCGTAAGCCGTTCGTTCAACACTGCGCGCACGCACACATAGCGAGCGACAGAATTCTTATCGCGGCGGCATGTGTGAAAGCCTGCTCGGATGTACTATCTGATGCTTATTTGATTTTATTCTAGAATATTCTCTTTCTTACCTGAGTAGGTAGCTTTTCTCATAATATGTACAAAGGCAATCATACTAAATGATTCAGCAAAATCATTGTTTCTCCAACATTGACCCGGAATGATCCACTCGGCGGTTAACTGATGGTGAACCGTCAAGTGTCTCGAGAAGTGTATATTAAAAAAATATTCCGCGCATTCGAATTAAGTTTTTAGAAATTACAGTTCCTAGAAAAAAAAAACATGCGGAATGCGGTAGAGTTGGTTTGCACGGGAAATATTACGAACGAGTAACAGCAAACATTAACAAACATAGATCCACAAATAATCGTATAAGAAGGATTATGTTGTCAAAACGTGCTAGTGTGCGTTTATATGGAGGAATTTTAAGGTCCAATTACGAGCCGCCTTCCATTAACAACTTTATTTATAGTGGGATGAATAACTTGCGGCTTTTTAATCAATCATGAGGGGTACTAAGTGGCATCCGGTGTGCAGGACAATTGTCCAATAACTGCTGATCACTACGTTGTGTACTATGCACACGATTTCAGTTAAGGTTGAAATAAAATAATACGCACAGACGCACACGGTCTTGCACTTGACCCAACAAATGGAATGCTGTTCCACTAGCCCTCACCATAACAAAACAAAAAAAGGGATTTGAAGGCGAAATCAGTTAGAAACGTCGATCATTTATTAATCATTTAAATGACATTCGAAAGCTTTCTGTGTCTTCGAGGATGGTTTAAATATTTGTGGTGAAATATTATTGAACGAGTCCTAAAATATAATAATGGTTAAATATGTGTGGCTCACGCAGGGAGGTCTACTTTAAATGGGAAGCCTTTGTTTGTAATGAATAAGATTTGTTATTTTTGTACAACCCTCATTTTTTTAATTTGTCTGAAATTATAGCGTAGTTCATTTAATACTGTGTATGGAGCATAGGTTATCCTACAAAGAATCGGGGGTAACACTTGGTTGAAACAAGCACACATTAGTAAAGCATTCAGTGGATAGCTATTACTACATGGTTGCAGGCGGAGCCAGATAGGATACTGACAGTTTTATGCCTCTCTTCAAGGAAAAAGAGCTTTCACTATCTAATCAGCTGTTTCCTACAAATGTCTACCTTACTACCTACAAAATGTATGGAGCACTTTATTCTAGTTTGGGGTCGTTCGGTTGGCGGATCGATGTTTTTTCTTTTTAACCGTGTTCCAAAAGGAGGAGGCTAGGTTATCAATTCGGATGTTTGTATTTTATTTTTCACCAATTATATCGCCAATTGTAAATCGATTTTCAATTATTTTTTTATTCGAAAGCCTATACCTACTCCCGAGTGGTCCTTATGTCACCAAGTCAGAATCTGATGATTGGATCCCAGGGAAATCGAGAGTATCCCTCAAATTTCATAGGCGCATACAATGTTTTTCATATACTATCAAACGTAATTCAGATATTTGTGCTTTGTAATCATCATCTCATGGTGCTGAGCTGACGATGGAAGGTATAAGTTAGGATCTAATGATAGGATCCCCAGAAAATTAATGGCAACTTTAATTATCAATCAATCAATCAATTTTAATGAGCATTGCTTACAAGTATACTTCCTATGAGATGATCAACCAGTATACTGTCATTAGGTCGGGATACTTTGATGGGATCCTGGAGAAATCTTTTCTTTTTATTTATTTTATTTGAGATGGGTTTGCTCTTGACTCTAGGCTTGGTCAGAGCTGATAGAGACAATGTTGACGATGGTACGACCTTACCCAGAAAAATCCTGTTCACTCTAACTTTGAAGAGATTAGGGTTATAAGCGTTCGAAACCACAGACGCAGGCAGAGAGTTCCACTCCTTAACTGTGCGCATTATGAAAGACGTTTGAAACCGCTTAGTGCTAATTGGTGGAATAGCAACAAGGTAGGGATAGTAACTTGCAGTGCATCTAGATATCCGATGGTATAAGGGGGCCGGTGCTCATCTCACCATGTCGTGGAGTTCTTGGGCACACTCACCAAAGTACAACCTGTAGAAGACTGACAAGCAGGCAACCTTGCGGCGCGATGACCAGGCTGTGAAGCTTGGCATCCACCAAGCGCGTCGTCAATCGGCCTCTTAGCTCTGCGGTCTACCGAGTCAAGCGCGGCAAGCTGGTATTTAGCCGAGTCATTTCAAAGGTGGCTGCAATACTCCTTGCCAGATCCGATTTGTGCTTTATATAGTGTTAAAAGCTGTCCAGGCCTGAAGTATCACTTCACTCTATTTGGGATGCCCAGCTTTTTGGCCGCAGTTTGGACTTTGTACTCAATGGTGGCGCTGAAGTTGAGACTGGACACCAAGTCCATGCCAAGGAGCTCAAGCCGATCAGTCACAGGAATAGATGTACCCCGAAAAATAGTGGCTTGGTCGAAACGTCTCCTTTTTGCGGTTAAAACTAAAGACACGCCGGTGTTTTGGTGACGTTTAAAGAGACCAGATTACGCAAAAATTGCCGCATCTCATCCCAATCTGCTGATTCGTATGGCCATACTCGTATCGTGCCTCTAGGGCTCTCATCTGGAGAAAAGCAGGTAGATACAGATTTCACCAGGAAGTGGTTAGACGTTCCAAGCGGGGCTGAGACCAATACCAAATGACTGTCTGGATCAGTTGTCAGCAGAAGGTCCAAGCAATTGGTCGTATGGGCGTCAACATCCGGTACCCGCGGGTAGCCACATTCACCAGCTGGGTTAGATCTAGCGTTAAAGCAAACTTGCGCGCCTTAACCGGCATGCTCAGTTTTCTGGTACGGGAACAACCACACTTTATAGTGAGCGTTGAATTCCTTCAGAAATATGAGCTTCGCTGTTGGGTACCGTTGCTGGGCTACGTCAGTCGACCTGATCTTAGCAGATATTCAATAGAACTCTTCAATAATAGACGGCAAATCTGTCGTGATTGCTGCAACCGCTAGGTTAGGTTAAGCTTATTACCATAACATGAATTGTTAACAATGTAATATCTCTGAAATGTATTTATTTCACAATAAATACATTTCAGAGATATTACAGCTAAAAAGGAAAAAAAAAAAAGAAAAAAAAAAAAAATATAAACGACTTCTAAAAAAACTGACTCAATGAAACAACAGTCACCGACTTCGTAAACTACCTAAAGTTATTTTTAACGTTGTGTTTTTGAAGTTGGCTTTATTTTTAACAAAAAAAAATCTTATCTTAGACAATTGTCGATATCATTTCCACGAATTGTAAAAAAACTTGTAATAGTTACGAAAATAATGCGAATTTTATAGATATTATGGGTTGTTCATGGTATTTTATTTTAAACACAAACTTTTCTCTATTCAAACGCATTCATTTCTAATATTTATAAGGTCCTTAGCTATTCGTTGGCTGACTAATATACATGGTGCACAATATCATCGTTATTAGTAAACAATTGGAAGATATGATTAGTAATCACGATATCAGCTGGAAAATAAGATTATGCAACTGATTAAAGTAAAAACCGTAGTATCATTGTAATAGATAACTTTGGGTAGGGATTTATCGCCCAAACCGGGTTATTTATAGGTACCTAAATATCGATACGTGAAGCAGATAGGTATAGTAGTTAGGTACTTCGGAGATTCCCACTTTCCCATGAAAAGTTCAGAAAATGTTTAATTACGTAGGTATGAAGCCGACTCTTTTTTGCACAGATTCTTTTAATGACTTAATTTATTTTAAAACGAAGAAGTAAATTAAGTTCTCAGCAGGTCTTTTTAGGGTTCCGTACCCAAAGGGTCAAACGGGACCCTATTACTGAGACTTCGCTCTCCGTCCGTCCGTCTGTAACCAGGCTGTATCTCATGAACAGTGACAGGTAGCCAGTTAATATTTCTACAGATTATGTATTTCTGTTGATGCTATAACAACAAATACTAAAAACAGAATAAAACAAATATTTAAGGGGGCTCCCATACAAAAAAGTGATTTTTTGCTCGTTTTTATAAATAATGGTACGGAAGCCCTTCGTGCGCGAGTCGGACTCGCACTTGGCCGGTTTTTTAACACAATCCAGGACATTACTATTTACATGCATGTCGCATGTAAATATGTACTTAGAAATCCTCTGCGTAGTAGGTTTCTTCGAGATATCTTTTCAATTAAACATTCATTAAAAATAGGGATTGGTTTTCTGTCTTGCTACACGACTAGCATAATTTAAACATCAGACAGAGATAGCATTAATCCGCAGATAAGAAAAGAAATATGCATGCTACGTGTTTTCATAGATACAGAGCTGTTACCGACACAAACATTCCTAGTCAGGACGATGGAATAGGGAGGAGCAGACTCGCAAAAAGACAATCTGTTCATTATGTTTTCGGGTGATTAAATGAGATAAAGACGAACGTAATCTGGTTTCACGTAGATAGTGGAACCCGCCCCATTACGGGCTCGAGTGGGCAAAGGCGACCGACCACCGCGCCGCTACACTGTTCGCCCAAAAAACACCCCGAGAAGTAGACGTAACATAATATTTCCCAAGCAGCCTTTTATTTATTAGCCGAGCAACGCGGCGCCGCGACAACTCTACTTCCCAGAACGGAACATCGACGTGTCGGCACAAAGCCGTTACACATTATATGAAAAAACAATATTTATGTCGATGAAAAAATTGGGATACGACGCGTATTTATCTGAACATCGTGAGCTATGCGCTTTTTGTTTAGACCCGATTTGCAGGAATCCGCAGGTACCGCCTAGCGTGGAGAAAAGTATTAATTTGTTAAATGATAGACCTCTGGGCGTGGTCAATGGCTGTTAACGCTAGTTAGCAAGCTCATATTATACGCACTTATGGTTTTTACTTTTTCTGCGTTAATAATGGCCCTGCTGTGAAGGATATCTATTAATATTATATAAAGGTGTATACAATACTGTAACAATTACGAACTTCAAGATACTTCACTTCTTTTAAAATATACTGCACAAAAGAGATTAGCATTTCTGCACAAATAAGCGACGAGATCTTTTGAAACAAGTGCAATATACGGTGTGCGAGCTTATATTATTGATCACGAATCAGTCTCACTAATTCATTGAATCGTGGAATGCACATTGAAAAGATTTCAATGGAATTTTCAATCAAGTGTTGGAAATAAAATTCTAAAGAATATGCGTGCGATCTATGGAAGATTAAATGGGACAGTTAAATACTTTGTATTCTTAGCAAAAATACCAACTTTCGTATTATACCTGATTGGTGCACAAGAAGTGACGTATGATCATGATCACCAATGATGGCCTCGCTTCGAATTCAGAATAAGTTTTCAGAAAAATATATCCAATCACTGTTAGTGACCAATTGATAACCAAATGGAATATTCTACATCATGACATCCCGCATTAATCCCCGCATGGTTAGGCAGAGCTGTACCGAATAGTAGGTACACCCACAAAATGCCAGTTATACAAGGTGTTGTTTTGCGTCCTCGTAAAATTCAAGGAGGTAACTATGCTTATGATTCTCGTCCCGAATCAATAATAAAATGGGTAGGTAGGTGTTTTTTTTTTTTTTTTAATAAGGAAGTTGGGAAGTGTGAACCACCCGTGTTTTAAACGAGGTCCGTCTGATCCTCGCCCTAAAACCGCGCTTTCACACATACAAACATCAAATCAATTTCTTATACCCTAAACCACGTTAAGGGGGTTATTCTAAAATACTGACAAACTTAAACAACCAAAATAAATCAGCGTTTATTAATATTTAACTAATCACAGTAATTTTAATTGATTATTAATTTCTTTTGTGACAACCTCCTGAATTTTGTCGAGGATGCAAAACAACACCTTGTATATAGTATAATTATATTTTCATCAACCGGGCACAAAGACAGACTCCGTGGCTGCTTCCGAGAAATTCCTAGTACAAATCCCAATAACAATTTTCCCAACCCGGGATTGGAACCCAGAACTCATGCTCAGCAGTCACGATTGTGACCACTAGACTTACAACGCAGTCAGTGGAATGTTCTACCCTATCCTATTGAAACTTTCCCATGTAATTGACTTCATTAATGGTTTATACCTACGCATGCCATTTAAATCGTTTATCGCCAATGAAAGCCACTCGTGGGACCGGTTTCATAAATAACAATAAAAAGCGTCATCTTTAGACTATGGGCAGCGTTACATTTTTGTGGACTATTTATATCCATGATGATGCTATACGCATTCAAATTGGAATATGATTCATGTGGTACTGGAGATCCTGTATATCGTGACGTATTTCAGCCATATTTCGTCAAAGACGTTGGATAGTGCATTGTTTTCTAGAATCTCTTTGTCTTTGTTACTTAAGTATCTCATAAGTTACGACTGTTTCTGATTACTAAAGGTTACCATACGCATTCAAATTGGAATTTGAATCATTTGGTACTGGAGATCCTGTATATCGTGACGTATTTCAGCCATATTTCGTCAAAGACGTTGGATAGTTCATTATTTTCTAGAATCCCTTTGTCTTTGTCGCTTAAGTATCTGATAATAAGTTATGTCTATTTTTGGTTACTAAAAGGTTAACATATTGGTACGGTTTAAGGTTAACACTTTTTCTTGTTGGGTTTAATTCATGTTTGCAATCATTATGACAGATTGGTTGTTTTTTCACCAATAAGACATATGCCTAAACGATAACTCAACAACAAACGTTCTCAATCTAAACTTAATATTATGAAGTCATAAAGTTTGTAATGGCTAATTTTCGGAAATACTGATCCGGTTCTGAAAATTATATCACTAGTGGGAAGCTACATTATCCCCGAGGGTCATAGGCTATAATTAATCTACGTAATATTTAATATTTTTTCCGACCATAACACGAGCGAAGCCGCGGGCATAAGCTAGTAACGTACAGTCGGCATCAGAAGTCGGTTAACACTTATCAATATTACACCAAGTTTTGTGCTGATTAGTGTGATCTGATTTAACATTGTTTTGTGTTTTTTTTTTTTTTTTAAATAAAAACGTTGCTCCACACTAGGAATAGAATAGAATTTGTGTAACCATTAATGAAAATATTGTTATGTCTTCTACTCCAGTCTATTAATATGGATCGTTCTAAAATTAAGACGTCTTATAATTTTGGATATGTATAGCGACTTTCGTTGATAATCAATCTCAACTGCCAAAAGTATGTCACTAATAGGCACTTTTGAGACAAAGGGACAGGTTATCACCACTTACTAGACCGCATGTTAGCATTAAAACATTAGGGTTCAACCCGCCTATTAAACAATCGATTAAGCCTGTTTTATGCACGAGAAACTAATGTTACGAGCTGGGTATAGGACAAATTAACACACTACCAAATAAACACTAAAAATCTTTAATTAACTTCAAACAGTTTAAAACACTTCACAAACACTTAAACTTAATCGCAATTACAGAATTTATCACTAATCACTTAGATATCGCACTATTCGTTCACTTCGATCGCTTCGTTTCGTAGCCAAAATCAGACTGACTCCTTCCGCTAACCCGTCGCCTATTTATACGGCCGGCCCACCTTCGAGAAACTTCCACAACTTCCGTCAATGTCTAGGTAGTTCCTTAGGGGGAACCCATCCTTCGAGAAAGTTCTACAACCTTCCCGAACCTTCTAGATGGCTCTATAGTGGAACCAATCCTTCTAGCAGGTTCCAGAAAGTTCGAGAACTTTCTAGACACTTCCATCGTGGAACATTCTAGACTCGACCGTAGTCCTAGAATGTTCTCGTAAAGCAGTCGGCGTAACACTGCCCCCTCCTTAGACATGCTCGTCCCGAGCATCGTTAGTCCCGTAGTATCGCGCTAATCGGTCTACATGTACGATCTTAGGCGCACCTCGTGGACCCTTCTGTATCCGATAGGTGACATCGTTGATCCTGGTCACGACTCGGTATGGTCCATCCCATTTTGCTTGCAATTTCGGAGACTTCCCCTTGCTACGCACTGGGTTATGCAGCCACACCAGTGAATTCACGTCGAACCCTCTACTGTTTGCCTTACGGTCATAACGGGTCTTCATCCTCTCAGACATTTGTTGGCCGGATTGTCTGATATGCTCATACACGTCATTCAACTTGTTACGCAAGTCACTTGCATAATCGGTTACACTGCGTGGAGCATCAGGAGCAGTTCCAGTGATTAAATCTGCTGGCAACCGTAATTCCCTTCCAAAGTTCGCGAAGGCTGGTGTCACAGTCGTACTTTCGTGGACTGCACTACGGTAGGACAAAAGAAACGGCTGTATGTGCTTGTCCCAATCCCTTTGCCTGCTTTCCACGACTTTTGCCAAATATCTTTCCAACGTTTGGTTGAAACGTTCCACCATTCCATCAGATTGTGGGTGGTAAGAGGTGGTTCTGGTTTTGTGGGTACCCATCAATCGGCAAGTCTCCTGAAATACTTGTGATTCAAAATTCCTTCCTTGATCACTATGAATTTCCAAGGGTACTCCAAAACGACAGAAAACTTCCCGAACCAATTTATCTGCGACTGTTGTAGCTTCTTGGTTAGGAATGGCAAACACTTCTGGCCACTTGGTGAAGTAATCCATGACAACCATGAAGTACTTGTTCCCGCTTTCACTTTCCGGAAATGGTCCCGCAACGTCGAGTGCTATCCGTTCCCAGGGGGCTCCAACGTTGTACACTTTTAATGCACCTCTGCTGCGTGTTTGGGGTCCTTTCACAGCCGCACAAGTGGTACATTTGCGACACCAGTCCTCCACATCTTCTCGACAGTGGATCCAGTAAAACCGCTCTCGGATCTTCAGTAGAGTCCGTTTTACCCCCATATGTCCGCCTGAACATCCATCATGATATAGCCGTAGAACATCCGGTACTTTAGCTTTAGGGACAACCATTTGTAGATGACACCTGTCCCCTCGAGCGTTTTCCCATTTACGGCACAAGACTTCATCCTGGATAACCAAGCTGTCCCATTGTGCCCAATAACTCTTTGTGATGGAACTCATCGCTGCCACATCACTCCACTTGGGTTTAGGAGCACCAGCTGTGATCCACTCGAAAATCGGTTTGATGTCCAAGTCATTTTGCTGAGCTTGCTGTAGGGTTTCCTTCCATTCATCGCTGAGATCTGTTCTAAGCATCCTCACGGTTGCTACCTCCTTAGTCTCTTGCCTGGCACAGTGCTTACAATCTTCAGGACAAGGTCTTCTTGACAAGGCGTCTGCGTTACCGTGAGTTCTCCCACTGCGATGTTCAGTTACGAAGTCAAACTCTTGCAGTAGCTCAATCCATCTCGCCACTTGTCCCTCCGGATTTTTGAACTGTAATAGCCACTTCAAGGCAGCATGGTCAGTTCGCAGCTGGAATTTCCGCCCCAGCAAATATTTACTGAAATGCTGCAATGTTTTTACTACGGCAAGCAGCTCCCGTCGAGTAACGCAGTAATTTCTTTCCGGTTTGGATAAAGATTTGCTGAAGTAAGCAATCACAACCTCCTGGTCTCCTTTCCGTTGAGAGAGTACGCCCCCAATTCCAGTATTACTTGCATCTGTGTCAACTATGAAGTCATTTTCAGTGTCAGGATATCCCAAAATAGGTGTTTTGCACAGACGTTTCTTCAATTCCTGAAATGCGACGTCGCAGCTCTCGTCCCAACAGAATTGTCGCTTTTCCTCAGTGAGCTTGTGTAAAGGTTTCGCAATGTCGGCAAAATTCTTTACGAACCGTCGATAGTAGGAGCACAAACCCAAAAATGCTCTGACCTGTGTCTTGTCTTTCGGAACTGGCCAGTCCTTGACGGCGACTACTTTTTCCGGGTCTGTTTGAACACCTTCCCCCGAAACTATGTGTCCTAAGAAGTTCACTTGTTTCCGGAAAAACGAGCACTTCTTCGGACTTAACTTGAGATTTGCTGTCTGGATTTTCGACAGCACTCGGTTGAGGTTTTTAAGGTGGTCTTCAAATGTACGGCCCACGATGATTATGTCGTCTAGATAGACAAGACATGCGTCTCCAATCAATCCGGCGAGTACTTGCTCCATCAGCCTTTCAAATGTTGCAGGAGCATTGCACAATCCGAATGGCATAACTTTAAACTGCCATAACCCCTTTCCTGTTGAGAATGCAGTTTTCTCTTTGTCTTTGGGGTCTATTTCTACTTGCCAATAGCCACTTTTCAGATCCAGCGTGGTAAACCACTTCATTCCAGTCAGCGTATCCAGTGTGTCATCGATCCTAGGCAGTGGATAGCTGTCCTTTTTCGTGACGTCGTTCAGTCGTCGATAATCCACACAAAAACGCATGCTGCCGTCCTTTTTCTTCACCAGGACTACAGGAGAACACCATGGACTGGATGAAGGCTCTATAACACCGTCCTTCACCATTCCATCAATCATGGTTTCCACTTCTTTTTCCCGTGCAACAGGCAGTCTTCTTGGTCGCTGACGGATAGGTAACTCGTTGCCTGTATTAATCTTGTGCTGAACCAGTCCAGTTCTCCCTATGTCAGCATCATTTGTAGAGAAAATGCCGGCGTACTGAAGTAACATTTTCATAGCCTTGTCCTTTTCTCCTTCAGATAAATCGCAGTTTTCCAAAAGCGTTGACACGTCAAATTTTGCACAACGAATTTTATTTCCGGTAGGCCGATCTTGTAATGGACGCATCCAAGCTACTTCTTCGCAAGTGCCGATCAAGGTGCCCTTCTTAATCACTTGCTCCTTGTCACTTGGATTTAGTATGCGTACTGCTGCGACGTTGGTGGCTTTTACCAGAGTTCGTGCCGTCTTCCATGGAAAGTCATTGTTCGCCCTTTCTATCAGAACACTTCGAACTTTGTGTCCAGAATACTGAGGTAGACGAATTGGCACGATCGTTTCTGATCTGCTAGGAAGAACAATCTTCTTCAAGCAGTACACCTTCCCTGATGGTGCACCTTCCATGAAGACTTCCTCTAAGCCACATTTCAGTACTCCCTGATCAACGTCGATCTCACAACGGTGTTTCCGCATGAAGTCCAAACCCAGGATACAATCGTCCACTATGTCGGCCACGATGACATTGTGACAGTAAATTCTGTCACCCAATTTTAACTTCACTTCCTTCTTGCCTCGGACGGTTATGTGCTGACCGGTAGCTGTAAACAATTGCATACGGTCGTGGTTATTGAAGTAGTCCCCAAGAAACCGACTTGCTAGGTGAGAATTGACGACCGTGTGAGAAGCTCCAGTATCTAACGTCAGTTTGCATGGTATTCCGTTGACTTCGCCTTTGATGGTCAGGCTGTTCCCGTCATAAGCTTGTGAGATCAAGATCCTCGGGGCTCTTTCAATACCAGCCAGCACCCGCCCCCCAGTCCTGGCATTTACTCGTTTCCCTGCTGTGGCTGGGCAGTCACTTCAGCTACTCTCCCCTGCTGAGATTGATCTTCTCTCAGTGTGCTTCGCTTAGGACAGCTTGACCGAAGATGACCCCTTTCTCCACAGGTGTAACACCTAGGGCTGTACCCTTGCGGACGGTCACGTACAGGTGACGCCACAACCTCCCTGATGCGGTGTGTTCGGTGGTCCTGCCTCACTGCCTCTACTTCTAAGGCATGGGCCAAGGCGTCTTTCAACGTCTCATGATGCCCAAGTCTCACAGCAGCTCTAACTTCCAAGTCGCGTATTCCGTCGATGAAAGCCTGTACCAGATTCCCATTGATAAGTGCAGGGACAGACTGGTATGCTTTGCGGACCAGCTTTTCAACTTCCAGGGCCCACTGCTGCAAATTCTCGGCACTGCGTTGAACGCGATCCTTCAACTTAGCTCGGAATACGTGCTCCAGGTGCGCATCGCCGTATCTGGACTCTAAAGCCTCCAGCAGCTGCTCGTAGGTCACATCTTTGCCGAGCGCCTCAAGGATGTTTAGGGCCTGGTCTCGGAGGCCCAAGGTGAGCGCGGTCATGGCTTGCGCTTTGGTCCAGCCATTCGCCTTCATAACGGCCTCAAATTGGATTTTATAGGCCGACCACGAAGATGTTCCGTCGAATGGAGGCACTTTAAACCCACGTGCTGAAGGTGCAGCAACCATGGAAACCACAGTCCCATCTCCAGCCTTAAGTTCGTCTAAGGCCTTCTTCACACCAGCAATCTGAACCTCGGCCTCCGAGATACGATTCTCATGCTGGTGGACATGTTCCTTCATCACCTTAAGATCTTTGCCAAAGGTTGCGTGAAGATCTTTTATCAGGAGCATCTGTTCTTCCTGGCGGCGGACCTGCTCCTCTTTATCTCGCTGTAACTGTTCCTCCAACCGGTGAGCTTGCTCCTCTTGACGGCGAGCCTGCTCCTCTTGACGGCGAGCCTGCTCCTCTTGACGGCGAGCCTGCTCCTCCTTATCTCGTTGCAACTGATCTTGCAACTGGCGAGCCTGCTCCTCTTGACGGCGAGCCTGCTCCTCTTGACGGCGAGCCTGCTCCTCCTTATCTCGTTGCAACTGATCTTGCAACTGGCGAGCCTGCTCCTCTTGACGGCGAGCCTGGTCCTGCAGTAGTGCCATTAAAACAGTCAAGTCTGGCACCGCAGGTGCTGGAGAAACTCCGGATGAGCCAGCGACTGGCTCCGACGTAGGCTGGGCACCAGCCGGTGTCTGTGTCGGAGAATCTCCAAACCTCCTTTGGTCCATATCTTGCTGTCGATGACTTCTAGTGCGGACACCGTCTGTATCGTCCTTTGGTAGAATTGGCATAATTTATCCTCACTTCTGACACCAATTGTTACGAGCTGGGTATAGGACAAATTAACACACTACCAAATAAACACTAAAAATCTTTAATTAACTTCAAACAGTTTAAAACACTTCACAAACACTTAAACTTAATCGCAATTACAGAATTTATCACAAATCACTTAGATATCGCACTATTCGTTCACTTCGATCGCTTCGTTTCGTAGCCAAAATCAGACTGACTCCTTCCGCTAACCCGTCGCCTATTTATACGGCCGGCCCACCTTCGAGAAACTTCCACAACTTCCGTCAATGTCTAGGTAGTTCCTTAGGGGGAACCCATCCTTCGAGAAAGTTCTACAACCTTCCCGAACCTTCTAGATGGCTCTATAGTGGAACCAATCCTTCTAGCAGGTTCCAGAAAGTTCGAGAACTTTCTAGACACTTCCATCGTGGAACATTCTAGACTCGACCGTAGTCCTAGAATGTTCTCGTAAAGCAGTCGGCGTAACACTAATATCTGGGTTTGCAACTGGGAACTTTGTCAATGGTTAAACTGTCCTCGACTGACACTAACTTAGGATGATTAACTGTTCTCATAGGGCGTCTGCCCTATAAATAATAATATACATTGGCATGAGATACGGTTTGATACCTGGCATTAGGTATTTGCTATAGTAATTTGATTCTATTAAATATCTAGTCTGGGAGTTCTATTGGTCTATCGCGGTCATAGCGTTGTCTTTGACATTTGCAACGTCTAAATGATTCCAATAAAGCCTGCGATAGTCTTTATGATATAAAAAAGAAGAAATAAACAATTTTAATAGAAAAAAATTTAGTAATCCAAAAATTCTTTAGGTCATCTAATCAAATTAAGATGCTTAAGAGTTGTTCCATTTAGCCTTTACCTATGTTATAGTCCTTAATAAAAGTGATTATATTACATAAAATATAAGCGGCCATATTCTTAAATTCCTTGATAAAATCATTATTATCCCATAACACCTACGCTGTTCCCAATCTTCGTTCATCAAATGCATTGAACGGCCTTTTTCCAATCAATTAATTCCAAAGCCAGGTACCAAGTGTAAAAAAGGATGTAGATACAGGTTGATCGAAAACTATACTTTCTGACGTATCTTCGAAGATATCGAAACTATCAAGTCTGCCACAGTAAGTGTTTGGACTGGCTTTCAAATATACAGAATTTATTTTGAACATTATTTTGAAGATTAAGATTAATTTAATTTGAAGATTAATAAAAAATATCTTGCATCAAGAGTGAATTACCTATGAAGTTCCAAAAATCTAAAAAATAATGTTTTTTGATAAAGGGGAACTTTTCGTTATTAGGAATTTTGATATAAATAATTTATAATTATTTTCAGCTGATAAAAAATTTAAACAAGATTTTGATTTTCAAGATACCAGTAGAAGACACGAGTACCTATTACGATATTTTTGGCCTCGTACAGGACCAGTTTAATATGACTTATTTTTATTTTTACTTATGTTACACTTAATTTTTTTTTGTTTTTTAACAATTTATTTGTTTATTTTGAACCATTGTCTTGTGCGAGACTAATAAATACTTTCTTTCTTTCAAAGCCATTAGTAAACGCAAAGTACCGATAGAAGACACGAGTTTAGTTCATGTTATTTTTACCACACCACGACTAATTCCAATTAGTACCGATAGTGTAGAATGAGATACCGGTATTACAAAACTAGAACCACCCTGTATACAAATAGACCGTCAAATCAAAATAAGAAAGCGCCACGTAAACTGGCCGAGTGAATGCACTTGACACCGTAATAAATAGAACGGCTGGCAACAAAGGCCGGCTACAGGATAACAGAGGTGTTTCGCTGCGCCTGCGCCGCCGACTTTAAGCGGTAAGCCGATTGTCATCCACCTAGCAGTAATCTGTTTTTGTTGCATTGCCGATACACTATACTGTATACAGTTTTTTACTTTCCCGGTTTTTGAAATGTCATCTTTTGATACATACTACTTATTTTTGGGAAGCATAACTTTAATCTTTTTAGGTTCACACGTGGCGGGGGCAGTACGGACTAAGGAACTAGGATTGTGCATCAATTAATCATAGTAGTCAGGTTTTTTTTTGATTCGGTGACTTCTCATGAGCGGTTGTTGCTCATACACGGAAGGGTTTTTCTTAGGACCAGAATTATTTTAGAATACTATTGAAGATTAAGATTGTCTTCGTCACCTGCACCGCTAGGTACATACCGACCTTGTAGATAAAGTACAAACAATTGCTACAGTATTTTTGTCAGTTAAAATATTATTTTTATTACACAATAATTTGTAATCCTTTACTATTAATACTTTCCATGCTAATCACCCAGCATATGGGTCGAACAATAAATCGTTCGTGTACCTACCGCCTAGTAAAAAAAAATTTTTTGAACTTCGCAGCGAAAGAACGTTTCCTTATATTTTAAGTATGTCCATATAACATATTATTATCATCTATTTATATTTAAGTAGGCAGATAATGAGAGTAGCGTTGGCCGAGTGGGGGCAGCCCGACTTGCGAGCAGTAAGCCGTGGGTTCCAACCCAGGCAGGCGCATTACTTTGTGTAATTTATTTCATCACCGCTGCCCTCAAAAGCGGTGAAGGAAAACATCGTGAGGAAACCGGCATATCCTAGAACTAAAAATTCGAAGATATGTGACATCTACCAACCCGCACTGGGGCGGCGTGGTGGATTTAAGCCCACTCCCTCACATAGAGAGGAGGCCTGTGACCCAGCAGTGGGAACATTATAGGCTGATGATGATGATGATGACTCAGATTTGAATTAAAAACGGTGAATAAATTCCAATCCTATATTTAAATGAATGCTCAATTACATTGGTTTACTGCGAATCACTGTCGCTACCGGAGTAACCCGCCAACAGCGCGAGTCCAGCAGTGGTTGTAGCAGTCTTATTGCTTGCATCACCCTTATTAGCTACATCAGTACTTACAATAGTCGTCGAAACGTTTTCAGTATCTTTCTTACTCCTCACGAGGTTTGCCAACGGGCGCTTCTTTGATAGTACTCCTATGCTTCTGTTCCACGATTGTTTGGTGTTAATACTTCTCTGTGGCATGAGTTCTATTCTTGGAGCCTTGGCTGGTGGTCCACTGTCCTCGTCTTTCACTTCTTCGATGATTTCCTCTGCTATCACTTTTTTTGATGTAGGATTGTTGAATTTGATTGATCTGGAAACAAAAGAGAAGCGTTGTTAGATTACGCGTAAGTATGTCACTGACATCATCATCTTCCTGACATTGTCAAATTCTACTTGGGTTCGGAGCAACACGTTTCCTTTTTCTATTCTCTCTTGTCACGGCATCATTTAATCCTTTCTCTTTCATATCTTTCGTAGGTACGAGTATATATCACTGTGATCTGAATTGAAACAGTTATTGATTCTTGGTGACTTGCTGTACACGGCATGCGTTGCAATGCACTTTTTCCTACCTGCCTCCTACCCTACCCTACCTACCTATCCTAACCATATCCTCCCTGGTAATCGGTTGTCGTGGTCTTCTTCTTAGTGTGTCCATGGCAATCTAAATTGCGTCGGGTCAGAACTGAGCCAGTAGTTTGGCGCCCTCTGTAGCGTCCATCAGTTCCTGTAGTGTACAAACAGCAGGACACGATACTAGGTGCCCCATCGTTTGTGGAACAGCACCACATTTACACTCCAGGGCAGAGTCATTAGTGAATCTCCATCTGAGCATGTTTTCCTTGCTGCGACCAACCTGGGTCCGCAGTCTATTTAAAGATTTGCAGGCCAGTCATGGCAACTCATGCCCAAGTGGGAGACTTTCAGAAGGTCAAAAAACTGTTTCGGCTCTTCAGCCTTTGCGACACGAGGGTATTTGCGCAGAGCGTGTCGTGTGTTTGAAGCCATTTTGGCTCTTTTAAAAGAGCTTGCCACTGTTCTGCGAACTTCTGGTGGCGCTATCCCTGCCAGTGGGTACAGCATCTGAACTGGTGTCGGTTTAAGGCAACCAGTGATGATCCGGCACGTTTCATTCAGAGCTGTATCCACTAACTTTGCATGGGCTGAACGGCTCCACACGGGGCCGCCAGCACAGTAGTCTCTTACGGCGTCGTAAGAGACTACTGCGACGGCTTCGAAGTGGGGTGCTTCACTTTATGTCTTGCTGTTGTATGGGCTTGTGAGGCGGAGGAATTAGGAAAATTGTCGTGAGGACTGTTTTGGGTATGAATGTGGATGGGTATTAAGAGTACAGGTAGACCAAAGAAACGATGGATGGACTGTGTGAAGGATGATATGGCAAGAAAGGAGGTGTCTCATGAGATGACGAGTAATAGACAAGTATGGAAGCAGAAGACATGCTGCGCCGACCCCAAATTAATTGGGATAAGGGCAAGAGAATTTACAAAAATATGCACTTTAAATCTAGTTCACAGTTAACCTCTTATAAACTTATTTCTTTTCTTTTGAATGAAATAAGAGTATCCGCGTACGCAAAAAGAGGAAGACCAAAGAAACTATAGATGGACTGTGTTATAGATGATGATGGCAAGGAAAGAGGTGTCTGATGAGATAACAAGTAAGTTTTTTTTTTAAATATAATATAGTTTTGCGGTTCGCCACAAGTTGCTTGACGTGAAGCAATGATGCGGCCTAGGGTGGTGCTCCACCCGCTTGCCTAGAAGAAACCGATTAACTCGAACTTTGAAGCGATCCAGATTATAATGATCAGAGAACAGAGAAGCCGGCAGTGAATTCCACAGACAGGCGGTTCGCAGGATAAATGTGAAAGCAAAGTTCTTTGTCTGGGTCCTTGGAAGAACTGAAGAAGCATGCTGCGCTAACCCTAAATACATTGGCAGTAGCGCAGGACAGTGATGAGGATCTACAAACAGCATTCTCTGGGCCCCAAGACTTTCACCAAATATGGAAACTGAGAAATCTTTTAACAATGGTGGCTTTTTGGGAAATGTTGTTTAGCCAATTGAAGAGTAGAAAGAACTAGTAGAAGAATAGAAAAAACTGGCCAAGTGCGAGTCGGACTCGCGCATGAAGGGTGCCGTACCATTATTTATAAAAACGAGCAAAAAAAAAAAACAGCAGCAGAATTTTGTTATCTGTTACACACTGAGTTCGTTAAGTAGTTATTAGTACAACTATGTAAGTACAGATGGCGCTTTCATTAAAAACTGCCGCTCTGCACGAAATGTTTAATAAAAATCTTATCACTTGAGAAAATAATATAGTCCTCATACACTTAGGGTAATTTCATTTAATATAATAATAATTAAATGGCGTTTGTTGCCATACGGCCACATCGACATGCTAATTGTTTTTTATCAGAAGCAAGATCTCTTGCTTCTGATAAAAAACTTTATCAGAAGCCAGTTTTTATAACTGCTAGATGGCGCTGTTTACAAGGTTTTGCCCAATTTTACTTTTTTGTACGGGTGCCCCCTTAAAAATTTATTTTATTCTGTTTTTAGTATTTGTTGTTATAGCATCAACAGAGATACATAATCTGTAGAAATTTCAACTGGCTAGCTATCACGGTTCATGAGATACAGACTGGTGACAGACGGACGGACGGACGGACGGACAGCGAAGTCTCAGTAATAGGGTCCCGTTTGACCCTTTGGGTACGGAACCCTAAAAAGGCTGTACGGGCCATGATTTGTATTGAAAAATACCCAAGATCATAGTTGTATTTTCAACAAAGATTTTTATCACAAGGTAAAATGTAATGGGCAAATATGTAGTGGAAATAAAATGTGGAAATATTAATAGTTTGGTATACCATCACACTAAGCACTGGAGAAGAACTGGGCCGGAGTGGGAGTAGCTTAGGCCAAAGCTCAAGCTCTTTTTCTATATTTAGGTTAGCTTAAGTTCTGGTTATTTGTGGAATAGTTACTTGATAAACTCGTCATCTTCCTTTTCTTCTCTGGCTTTCCGCTCATCTGTAGTCTCTGGCTGGTACTGCTTGAGCATGCCCTCGAAGTCAACGGCATGCTGTCTTCTGTTCAACTCCTTTAACTCTTCCAGATTCTCCAGGGATTCTATTTCTTGTTTGGACTGCTCTGTTCTGTATTCTGAAATCATTAAAATAAACATTCAAATACTAATAAAACATATGTTATATCCTAATTTGTATGGTGGAAATAATAAAAAGTATTATACAGGCTGAATTTTTCAAGTGGGTCTGGATGACCAAATCTAAAACAATGAGGAAAATAAAAAAAAACTCAAGGGAGTATCGGGCCCAATTTTGATAAAATCTTAATTTAGAAAAAAAAGCATATTGTGTTATTACACTATTAGATAGTGCCGCTGCTAAGTTTAAATTCTGCGAAAAAAAACACATACGGCAAACTCAAGAAAAATTCTACATTTTATGTTTTAAATGAATATACTTGATTATGACACCCGCAGCACAGTCATTTTCACAACACTATGTTCTAATTTCAAATTATTATGCACTCTTTTTTGTAAAAGGCAACAGTAAAACCAATAAAATGTAGAAATTACATTTTTTTTCTGATTGTGAATACAAAAAACCTTGTAATCATTTACAAGTTACGGAAAAAAAAAAATAGTTTGGTTTAAAGTTTTATCTTCAGTGCAGCCACATTCAAAAGAGGCACAAGAGATATTGACAAGGGTTATTCTCAAATATTATAAACTAGCTGTTGCCCGCAACTTCGTTCATGTGAAAATTTTGATGTGTTTTCAGGGATAAATTATACATTTAAAACCTTCCTCTCGAATCATTCTGTCTATTGATGAAAACTGCATCAAAATTCATGGTGTAGTTTAACAAATCTAAGCATGCAGATGGTGGGAAGTGATTTTGTTTTTTTTTAAAGGAGTTTACAAGGGTCATTTCTGCAGGTGGCATTCTGTATTTTCTGGCTACCCACATGGGAAAAAGTGTGAGTGTTGGTATGTTATTCTTTAGAATAAAGATTGTTGTTACATACCCAATAACTTCATAGGGTTATTTGCTTCTTCTTCTTTTTGTTCCTCTTCCTCCCTCTTAGCCTGTTCCTCTGCAAGTTTCAGAGCCATGAAGTTCCTTGTGGCACCTGCCTCTATCTCATAGTCCGTGTTCTTAGGGTCTGTCTTGAATGATATCTCTTGAAGACATCTTGTGCACTGAAGTCATAAGTCATTTGTTTAATATGAATGTTTGTGAATGGGAAATCTTCATATTTGGAATTGTATTTTGTTTTCATGTTGTATAACCAATAATAATTTACCAAGGACTTTGTAATACCTTATTTGATTTTAAAAGTGGAAAATCTTGCTCATTCTGCTCTAAAGAGATCTACGTTTTTGAATGGGTCCTTTCAAAGTTATTTTGCCTTTACCTGGTCTATTTGATATAAAAGCATTGAGTTTAACACAGGTACAATAAAAACAGTGAACCAATGATGAAAGTGGTGTTATAATAAATAATAAACAAGATAGCATTGCTGTTAAAAATCTAAAGTGTAACCAAATGATTTATACTAGGTATTATTATTAATGCACTAATACTGCTGCTACTAATACTGAACTGTTCTGTCTCATTTGTGCTCTTTAACATCCATGTCTATAATTAACTATGTAGGACACTGCAGAGACAGTTCTCAACTTTTCATGAACATACTTTTTCAATACACATACAATAACTTATAACTATTTGAATAGTACTTTGAGATGATCACATTTACCAATGACAACTTACTTTTATGTAGAACCTGTAAATTCTGATACCAAGGTAGTCCTCATTCTCAACGTCCTCCTTTCTAGCGTTAAACTTCTTCCCCTTGTAAATGTACTCGCCGCAGGTGGCGCATCGCATGTTGAAAGGGGCCATCAGTCGTACGGTGTACTGGCGGTTTTTAGCCAGTTTCATACGAGGGATCTTCGACGGATCGAAGTCTGGAGGATAGTATTTCTGTAAACATAATCACAGCTAGTTAGTAACACAAGTTTAAGTGAAGTGAATTGTTATAACTATAAATAAATTATGTAGGCTTTTGCACTATTAGTTTGTACTTACGTTTAACACCTTTCTTTCCGACATTTTTAGGCACTTTAGAAAGAAGACTAGAATTAAATTAGGTTTTGTAAACACGTAGCTTACACACTCACACGATCCTAGGGTCTGTCAGTGTCAGTTAAGTCAGTTTAAGGCAATGACAGATAACGTCAACGTCAACTGTCAAGTCAGCGCAAGGAACTTGTACAAACAAAATTTCAATATCAGAAAACCGTTTAAAAATGAACTTTATCTCAATTGCATATAGATTGTATTACTTTAATTAATACGAACTCTATGTCAAAGGGAAAAACTTCAGAGCGAGATAGCTTTCGAGAGTGGATGGTGTCCTTGTCGAACAAGTGCCGGTAAAAGAAATTACCTTTCGATTCTTTATTTTTCTTTATATTATAAACTAAATAAAATAGTATTACCAATATATTTATGAATTAAATTATTTATAAATGGCAACATAAATGACAACATAAATGAACATATTGTTAAGAATACGCCTTTTCTAGTATAAATATTTATAATCTTGTGCACATAGGCACGTTTTTAAAAATAGGTAGGTACCTAAAAATAAAGTGGGAAATATTATTATAAATACCTATTAATAAAGTAAAATAGGAAGTATCGACTTTTTTTTCAAATTGCTCATCCTTTGATGAACAGTCTGGCTTTGATATAGCAAGACGATTGCTATCGTAAGGTATCTCCTTATCACCCTATTAAGTAGGTGTCGGCTTCACCAAGTTTTTTTACACCCCGTAATTTTGAATAAACTACTACAGGGTGCCAGCAAGTTATAACACAATAATAATTATCCCAAATGTAAGTACAAAATAATGGAGACCCTATTAGAAAAAGATGACATCCACTCTCGAAGTTTTCTCGCTCAGAACGCTTTTGCGTTGCTCGTACTCATTCCAGTTAGTATTTAATTTCATTGAGTCAGCATTATTGTGGCCACAGATAATACTTACTGGCTTTCAAAGAGTAGGGGTGTCCCTTTTTTTGTCAAGCAGTGGACTATACAATAATTTATTTTATATTTTTGTGCTGACGTGCTTGGCGTTTGTTCAATTTTATTAATAAAGTCCAGTAAGTACGATATACTGAAGGGGGTGATAGATTACTTTAGTTCTCCGCCTTTATAAACTTCATTTATATTGACTACCGAGTTATGAAAATTTTAGTATCCTAATATTATCATTTATTTCATAATATAAGTTTATTTTGTTAGCTTCTAGCTTTGACAGTTACAGGAACATGGGGCACCGAGCACGTGCCCGTGTGCCTAGTGGGAAATATGGTCCTGTATCTATATGTAGTAAAGTTAAAGTAATTACTTGAGGTTAAGCAAGAGCGTCGCCAGTTTTTGAGCTAGGGGAAGAGGAGGAAGGGCAGATGATTTTTAAGGGTTTTTACTATTTATGGAAGCAGCTGATGTTTTTCTAAGAATCTAAAATGGAATAGCCACCTATAACATGTTAAAATGGTGTATTCCCATTATCCCCACTGGGATATCCCCACCAGTTGGGACAGCGAGAAATTGCAAAATCGTCGTTTCGCTATCCCCACTACACCGGCGGGACAACAGCATGGATTAGAACATTGGCAGTAATGACAAGTGAGAGATGAGAAAAAAGGATAGGGGATAAGTCTCACAGACTACCAGGAGGCCAGAATTCAACTTCTGATGCCTTACACCATCTATCTGACAGTCAGAACCCTTATCAAGTTTTTGCGATAGTCAGATTCTGACTATCGCAAAAACTTGATAAGGGTTTTCCTGAACCACGCTAAAGCTTTTGACACAGTTTCCTTTCCAATTCTGTTGCGCAAGCTTGAGATCATGGGTGTAAGAGGCACCCAGCTGAAATTGTCCAAAAGTTATTTAGAAGATCGTTCCCAATGCGTAAAGATTGGCAATGCCCTCAGCACTTTAATAAAAAACACATGTTTTGGTGTTCTTCACGGAAGCATTCTAGGGCCCACCTTGTTTATGATCTACACAAATGACCTTTGCAATCTAAAGCTACAGCATGGTACTATCAAACTTACGGTGACGATACTGCTGTACTTTTTTCGGCTGCCTCAGAATGAGGTCTACGATATTGCGCACGATACGATAACACGCATTTAATATTGTAAATAAATGTCTTCAAAATAACTTACTAACTCTAAATGCAGAGAATACAAATTAAATTAAGTTTTCAATGCGCAAGCGCAAGCAAATAATATCCCCTTGTCTTTGCATGCTCATCATTGCCCAATCCCTGGAGATAGCCAATGTTAATGTAACAGTATAAAAAAATAAAAACAGATAGATTAAATACCTGGGTCTTATCTATATATATAAAAATCTATATATATAAAAATCAATTGCTGTTCGTTAGTCTCGCTAAAACTCGAGAACGACTGGGCCGATTTGGCTGATTTTGGTTTTAAAATGTTTGTCGTAGTCCAGGGAAGGTTTAAAAGGTGAGAAATGTAGGGTGGGGTAGGGTAGGGTAGGGTAGGTAGGTAGGTAGGTAGGGTAGTTAGGTAGGTTGGGTAGGGTAGGGTAGGGTAGGGTAGAGTAGAGTAGGTAGGTAGGGCAGGTAGGTAGGGCAGGTAGGTAGGGCAGGTAGGTAGGGCAGGTAGGTAGGGCAGGTAGGTAGGGCAGGTAGGTAGGGCAGGTAGGTAGGGCAGGTAGGTAGGGCAGTTAGGTAGGGTAGGGTAGGGTAGAGTATGGTAGGTAGGTAGCTGGTAGAGTAGGGTATGGTAGGTAGGTAGCTGGTAGGGTAGGGTATGTAGGGTGGGTAGGTAGGTAGGTAGGTAGGTAGGGTAGGGTAGGTAGGTAGGGTAGGTTAGGGTAGGGTAGGGTAGGGTATGGTAGGTAGAAGTGCATTGCAACGCATGCCGGGGACAGCTAGTATTAGATAAAACCCTATCTTTCAAACAGCATACGGAAGCTCCAAATAATAGAATTCGTAAGCTGATATACGCATTCAAAAAGCTACGATTTATTACAGATGCAAAAATAATTAGGGAAGCATACTTTGCTCTCTGTCAGTCAATTTTGACTTACTGTATCACTTCATGGAGTGGGGAAGTAAAACTTTGCTATTGGCCATAGAAACTGAGAGCTCAAAGAGCTCATCAAGGTGGTGACCATAGAGTATAGTAATATAGATCGGGGTGGTGACTCTTCGCCCTTTCGTTTTCCCCCACAAACCTCCTGTATAAATCCTGTGAAGTACTAACAGGTCGACAGTTATTTATAATAAACACTGTAGTAAAACAACAAGCGGAACTTCCATACAGCACTGAATTTACTTAAAAAGAGACGGAAAGATAAAGTTTGCCCTCAAAAAAATACAATTTGAAATTTTTGAAATCATGCCTTGAGATGAGAATGACCACTTGCCCCATTTTTTGCAACCTTTAGTATGACATTGAAAGTTTTGTAATTTAAATAAGCACTAGTTAGGAATAAATGGTGTGAAAAAACAGTAATGTGACTAACGAAAAAAATCCTGTTTGTCATACTGGTGTGATAATCTGGTGTCACTACGAGTCGGCAATGCATACTTGCCTCTGTCCAAATAATCACCTTGAGTTGTTTATACCTTGACACCCGTACCGCAGTACCGTCCCTCGTACCCGTTAGAGTATTTACATATGCTCTAACTTTAATTAACAGCCGTATCTATAAACCTAAATGAATGCGTCATATCGTAGTGTTCACAATTATTACCGTGTATAATCTCGAAGGATAGATTATAAGTTATAACCTATCGGTTTTCACAATCTTACGGTGACATAATTATTATTCAAGCACAAGCGACCTAACCCTTTGGGGATTACAACAGGTGTGCTCTTATTGTGCGTTGCAGTAAAGAGTTTCATGTATGAATCCCGAAGGCTCGATGCTGATCCTGTGCAGTGCTTGTAACTGTGCGTTCGCCTTTATTCCAATCCATACATTACAAGTATCTATCACACCTGAAATAAATTTATATAAAATTGAAACAGTTTTGCGTCATAAAAAATAGCAATTTAATCGCAAACAACGAATCAATAAAACTGTCCACATCAACTGACATTCACAATTTTCACCATCACAGGCACTTAAAAATTTTATGTGACGACGTCGACGCCTTTCCGCTTTTAATTAATTTTAGAAGAACAGGAACTTTCTGAAAAGAAAACAATTTATGGATTTTAGACGGATTTTTAACGAGCGTTCTGCCCGCTTCAGATATCCTGGGATACCTATAATCCTAAGATTTTTGTTCAGCCGTACACACACATCTACCCCCCATTTTAGGTATCTCTTACTCATTCCAAAGATAAAGTTTCGACTGTTATCAGTCTGGAATGAAAGAAGGAAGAAAAGCATAATATATCACCACGATAGGGAAACGAACCTCACACTAATTAAATCTAGAGAGCCATTTCAATTTTATGCACATGTCAAAGTGTGGTAGGTCTGAAGTTTGGTCTCGTGGTACCGGTAAATCGATATTTTTTAAGTTTTGTCCATCGTCGTCGCCGACAAGAAAACTAGTCAAAATCTCAAAGAAATCCGGTTGAGTTGATCGCAGTCCAGTGATGGACAGTCGAGCAGGGCTGCGGGTTGTTCGCAAGAGATACTGTGGCCCTGGAACACAAAGGGCTAAGAAGGAACATGGATGGGTTTTAGTCAGTCAAGTCTGACACTCCCTCCCGCTCCTCATATGATGATTTCCCATACTTAAAAAAAAAATGGACAGTAGAGAGCAGCGGTGGCCCAGTGGTGGCAGCCCTGACTTACGAGCAGTAAGTCGTAGGTTCGAACCCAGGCAGGCGCATACTTTGGGTAATTTATTTCATCACCGCTGCTCTCAAAACGGTGAAGGAAAACATCGTGAGGAAACCGGCATGCCCTAAAACTAAAAATTGAGGAGGCCTGTGTCCCGGCAGTGGGAACATTATAGACTAATGATGACAGCCAGGGAAAGGTCGCCAGTCTATTTAGCTGGAGGCGTCCAACGCTAAGTTAGCCGATACGCGGTATCCACTCTAGGACTAGTTTTCTCCATCGGTCATCGGTCCTTCGACAGACATGACCAACCCTCTGCCACTTTTCCAAAAAGTAAAACGCTCACCGTTCTCGTCTGTTCCCACTGGCAGCAAGTTCGTGTTCGAGCGCAGCGATTTTCTCCTCGTGGCGCGTCCGCTGCGCCTGCGCGCGTCGCTGCTGCTCCTCCAACGCCAGCACGATCTTCTCCAGCCGGTGGATTTGTTGCTGCTTGTTCTCCAGAGTGGCGAACAGCTCCTGGATCTCTTCAGCTTTGGCTGCTATTTGTTTGTTCACCTGTTGGCGACGCAGAGTTATGTTTAGTATTGTTTCCTGTTTTTTATGGTATATCTTTGTGTGATGTACTGAAGATTATATTAATAATAAAAATGCAGTCTTAATAAAGGATGCTACACACTGTGCAACAGCTAACATTTATGGTGCATTAGATAGTTGACGAAAGGAGAACTTCTTCGTTTATCTACTATTTACTATTAAAAGAAACCTCATAGGCGTTAGCTTCCTTTCCGTCCTCACGTAGGGTGCATAAACATGGTCTTTGACAAAACATTACTCGTAAAAGTTCACGCTGGCGGTTTGCTAGCGAAACACGGAGCGCAGTATTTTGGGAGAAAAAATTTCAGACCGCGTAAAAAATTCAATACGTATACGATATGGGAGGCTAAAGCTGCCAATGTGAAATGGGTCTGAGCCGGCCATGTATGTCGAATGACAGACAATCGTTGGATAAAATTTACTTCAGAATGGGTGAAAAAAGAGAATTCAAAGTCGTTGTGGCAGGCCCAAGCAGAGATGGCGATACGAGTTAGACCGCTACTTGAAAAACTGGACTACAGAAGCGGAAAGCCGCAAGAAATAGAAAGAGTGGAGGGAGGCCTTCACCCAGCAATGGGACATCATGGATTAATGTCATATAATAATACATAGCTGATAAAAGGAGGATTTCCAGGACCAGGCGTAAGTTAGTATATTACTTTGGGATTTGTGGTATTCCGTAACTCTTGAACTCCTACGTCGAGGATTTTCATATATTCACGACTTACCTTTGATTCATTATCATAAATAAACTTTTGATTTTCTTGAACATTTCGATACCTAAATATCTTCGAAAAAGTGGCTGTTACCTATTACAATAGAAATTAAAGCTGCTCAATTCGGTATTCATATGATAAATCAAATTGACTTGAAGAAAAAAAAATGGGATATCTATTCCCTAATTCCTAAATATCAAAATCAAAATTTCTCGAAATCAACGGACTTCTGCGACAATTTTTAGGTGGTTTGGTAGAAGACTCCTCAATATTTTCATATGCATTATCAAAAAAAAAAAAAAAATGTTAAAAAAATGGTTCCACATTATTAGGAAAAAGCTAATAATATCGATGTTCGACTTTACTTTCTCTTCATGGCAAACAACCTAATAATTATTTATATGAATTTTACGTTACGACTCCCTTGATTTCGAGTTTTCTGTGATATATATGCCAAAACAATAGATTTCAATCGCCCGCGAAACCAAACTAACTGTAACCTCAATGATTAACTGACTAACATTAAAAAACTGATATGAAAATCAAGTAAAATGAAGAAAAAAAAGCGCACTCACTTCATCAACGACTTTCATTCGGTGCTCAAGGTCCTGCTGTAAAGCGGCCAGCTCGCGGCTCTGCTCCGTCTCTTTGTTCTTCAGCATATTGATCAACTCCTCGCGAACCTGCGTAACTGTCTGGTTTATAATCAACGTAAAAAACATAGGTCTCCACTAAAAATAAATTTTGATACCTCCAGATCATAACCATTTATAAAATATAGATTTATTGTTATAAAATATTTATTGAATCTAAAACTTAATACTAATTTTTCCAATGTTGCAAATGCATAAACAAATCTGTGAACTACACTACACGGTTTGGGATATGCATGTTGGGGCATTCTTCTGACCATGTACTTTTTTATAAGCTGAATACGAGTGTCAGAAGGGCATTAAAATATTGTGGGGAAAAAAGGAATCAATGGAATTATTGATGGATGTCCTGAGGAATAAAAAATACTTAAGTGCCTGATACGATCAGAAAGTACCTACACCATTATTTTAGTATAGTAGTCTGTTTTGTTTTTTGTAGTTAGTAGTTTTAATGTTATTTATTTTATGAAAATGCTTCAACTTCACTTATTTGCTGTGCCCGACAGGGTCCATATGCTCTAATTATAAGTTTACCATCTAAGAATAACATGTGGAATGCAATAAAAGTATTGAGTACGATTAGCTTTCTTATTCTCACCGTAGGTACTCTGCAAATATTTACTACATATAATTTTACCAATAACAAATTTTAATATTAATTTCACAAATGATCTATGAGCTAATAATAGGCAACTATTTTAATTTTCATCTACTTATTCCAAAACGTATCTACGGTAATACTATGTTATCTTTTCAAAACTACGATTGCAAGAAGGACCTAGTAACCTTTATGACTCTTGCCTGGGCACGTGAAGTCTTGTCTTGTTGCTCAAGTTGCTGCTCTTTTTGCAACAACAGCTCTGACAATTCTTCGTTTCGGTGGACTGAGTCAAGAAGGCCCATTCGCAAGTTCATTATCTGTTAAGAGAAGACTGTTAGAATTTTAAGTCCCAATAAATAATGGAAACGTCAAAAAGAATCTTTGTGATTTTACTCAAAATTTCCATTTAATTCAATTCTACTAGATAAACTCTTCGAGTTTGTTTTCTACTATTAATTGCTTACAAGTTCTTGTAGGCAGGCGCACTTCACAGTGGCTGCCTACACGAACTTAGGTAAAATCCGTTCGCTTATTCTGCCTTTATTGTAACATTAAAGTACCTATGTATAAAACATGAACACGTCACTTACCTCCTGCTGTAAGTCTTGATAGCTTATACCATTTGGAGCTTCTTGGCAGTTGGCCACGGCTCGATTATGTGCCTGCAGATTTTGAACATATTGTTCGTATTGAATTACTTTCTGTTCGCTGAAAAATAATTCACAAAATTATTTTTTCACTGCTAATTTTATTATTTTGATTACTTATATTAAAATAACAACAGTAGATACATTGTTTCACGTACTTCAACTTGATGTTTTTCGTCAACTCTCTTATTTGTATTTGCATCTTTGCTAATATTTCTTCCTTGCTCAGAAGCTCGGCTGCCAATTTCTGCTGCATTCCTACCTTGTTGTCTGGTTCCTGAAATATATCAAAGTTTTTATTCAATAATTCTGGGAAAATTGCAAACGTTTATAGCCAACTGTAATCACCTCAGGGATGGAGGAAAAAAGTTATCTGGTACATAAGACTGAAAAAGAAAGTATATCTAGAATAGCTTTTTATCTTATTCAACAAACACAACCAATAAAGAGCAATATTTACAGTTATTTTAGTCAGGGTTTCCAAAAATCGCACTTTTTCTCGTTTACATGAAGTTACTTCGTCCTCAGTCAGACGTAAAGAGTCTTTTGTAGATTGTAATTCTGCCCAGAGATCTATTTCTCGTTCTGTTGGTAAATCTGAAGAAAAAACATTATCCATAGGTAATTATAGACTTTCCATAAAGGCATTAGTTAGTAGTTAGTTGCAATGTTAACTTACCAGGATTAGGTTTATTAAGTTCCATTTCGTTGATTTTAGCTTTCAATTCTTCGATGTCATTTTGGCTTTCTAATAAGGCAGCTTCAGCTGCCTTTTTGAGTTCAATTTCCTTCTGTGTAATATTACGTTGTTCATCCAAATTTTTCTTAAACTCTTTGAGATGAAGAGTTAGTTCTTGTACTGTTGATTTGTGTTGGGTGGTTAAATTTTCTATTTGTTGCTTTAGATCTTGAACGCTGTAAAGAATATGATTATAGTTAACTTACACGGTTACTTACGGGTGATATCTTCCGTGATTATTGCGCATGGCGCTTGCAAGAGCGTGGAAATATCGGGAGCACCCAATAAAAAACAGTAACGGAAAATATCCAGTTAATGACAGTGTAAAGTTTAGTTATAAACCGTGAAAACTTAAAACAAGATTGTATTAGTACTAGAATAAATATCTTCAATTCAACTTACTCATTTTGCAGAGTGTCACGTTGATGCACTAATTGATTGCTTGTGACTTCCCCAGTCTTTAAACTTTCTTTTAACTTCCTAGCTCGCGCTTCCAACTGCACTTCTCTTTGACGACTCTGAATATTAAATTCTCATTAGTAACCTAAAAAGCCTTCACAGTTAGTAATTGTAATTATGAATCGGGTGTAACCTGGTCTTCCAACGTCTTGACAGTGCCCGTCAGACTAGCAATACTTGCTTCTGCCTCGCGCAGTTGCCGATCCATTTTAGAAATTCGGACGCGCGCTTGACGGAGCTGAGATTCAGTGGTCGCCAATTTGTCTTTTAAAGTGACCTTTGCTGCTCGTTCTTCGTCCAACTCTCGACGCGTATCCTTTGTGATAACAAATTTCTAATTAAAAACTGAGTGTGATACGTTTTTTTACCATATTTTGGTATATTTTGAAGGATGAAAAAGTACATTACTTTTTATAAGTATTTAATGATATAAGGACTAACCTCAGTGGACCTGTTGCGTTCAGATTCATCGTGAATTTCTTGCAATTCACTTATTACGACAGACCGTGTTTCAAGATCTTGTCGAAGGCGTGCTATTTCTCTTACTAATGATTCTCCCACTGCTAGCAATGCACTTCGTTCCCGACAGGCTCGCCTAAATATAATTATACTTCCGTAAATAAAACAACCTAGGAAACAATACATAACGTCGTACCTGCTTTAGATAAAGATTATGTAGCGGTGTTTCACATTTTGCCAGTAATGTTTAATTCGCAACACCTCATGTGTTCTAGTAAGCGATAGTGTGTACATTAAGAAAATCATTTAAACTTAGGTACTTGGAAAATTCGGTGACGGTTTCAACAGCGTCAACTGCACTGGATTTCAGTTCACGAAGAGACTCGCAGAGTTCAAGTCCTTGAGCATTGTAGCGAGCAAATCGCTCTAATGACTCGCCACTACCAGTTTCCTGCACAAATTTGAAATGGTTGACATTAAACAATTTACCAGTCTAGGTATACCGCTGCGTTCTGTCGAGATGAGCTGAGGGTTATGTAACTCAATCCAGTAGTTCTGAGTTAAGCTATGGCCAATTTTTGGGTGTCTTCACCGCCCTGATGTGTTCTGATATTCGACAAGTTACAGTACGTTTCGTCTGACCGAAATACGACTTCCCACAACTGCAGTCTACTTAGTAAACACCGGGCCTTTTCAGCGGAAAGTTGGTCCTACGGCAAAAGCAGCATCTGAGACACTTTCATGAAAGGAGTCCGCATAGCTACAGTTTATCATGGCGCTTGCAGCAGTGTCGAATTATCGGGAACTCAAAATAAATAGTAAAGCAGGTAAATATCCTGTTTTCAGCTTTAATGATGATGTTAGTGACCATGTTTGTGTCAAAACATAAATCAACATATTAATACTCAATACGTATCATAAACTCACGCTTCCTTCGATGAGCTCCTTGACCCAATCAATGATTTCTTGTCGCGCATTAAACGCCTGAAGACACAGATCAGTGAAACATGCTGGTACGTTTGCAACTTTGGTGTCCAGTTCCGCAAGAACACACTCGTCTGTACATGAAATAATATTATTAAACTGCTGTTCTTCTTTTTTATCGTGCGGTTTGTGTCGTGAGTTTTTATGCCGCCCATGGGCCTCGACTTGGATTTACATGCCGTTGAGAAATATCTCGAAGATGTTTTCCTTCAGCGAAGCAAGTGAAACTATACAATACGCACATGAATCCTAAAAATTTGTGGTGCGTGTCTTTGACTCTTTGTGCGAAATTGAGACCAGTGACATGGCAGTCTGACGACGGTCAAATCACTAGGTTATCACTGCTTAGATTATACCTACTGCTATGAAGAAAATTCGTTTATCGTTTTACATTATAATTACACTATCGTATTAATATTACCGATAGGAGGGATGGAGTTAATGTACTCGATCCCATCGCTGGTGGCCGAGGCGACGGCGTCACGGCACATTTGGGCAACCTCGTCTGACGTCCAGTCCGCTACATTGAATACCACTAGTTCTTGTAGCTGGATCCCCTCGCCGCAGCCCGACAAGCCTTCCCGGGTCATGTGTTCCCGCATTCCACGTAGACTATCAAACAGTTCCAGAACCGCTTGCTGAAACAGTGATCTTTATAGTAGTCACTCGGAGAAAAGTCAATTCTGGTGGCCTTAACCCACTTCAAACAAATTACGATAGGCGAGTTCACGGCCAGAATAAACACAAATTGTGAAAGTTGAATGGCTCTGGTTTTTATTTGTGAACGCTTCAGTGACTTGCATCATTCACTTTGTGATAAATATATATAGCAAAGTTGAGGACTACTTCTACGTGGCTTTAACTTGTCACTCAATGTCAGTGCCAAGTTTTTTTTTTGTGCTAGATTTCGAGAATATATTTACTGATCAATACAAGTTTAATTTTATTAGCCACGCATGAAACCTGTATTAATCTAAGCTGGCATCAATACAAACAAGTTTTGAGTGAGGGAAAATCTTTTCAAGCGTCTCGTTTCCGAATAAGCTTTCAAAGTTGCGCTGATGGCGAAAATTTTAACTTTGATGGCTTATATCTTGAAAAATAGCAAAGCCGAGAACTGCAGCAACAAATGCGTGTATAACGTACGTGTAACGACGTTTTTCAATTCACAAAAGAAATAAAATAATAGAAAGAAAAGTATTTTTGTTATTAAAATATTTAATTATCGAAGCAATACCGAATTATTGAAGGTGCAATTATGAATATATGATTTTGTTGGCATTTTTACGGTTTGTGAAATATTATAGTTAAAAATAATTTCATTGATTTCACTGTTTTGTGTATTAGTGAATGTTGGAGATGACGGAATATTGGAGGTGGAAGGGTGTTCTATTTGTTGTTCTCTTCAGTTGTTATAGGAGGCGACAAAACGTGCGGGGTTCAAGGCAAAACTTCTTAGTGGCTGGGCTGGCTGGTTCCAAATTTATTGCTTATCTTGGCACTACTGTTTGTTTTGCTGTGTATCGAGTCTTCGATATAAGATTCTGCAATTTTGTCAGACTGCCATCCACAGTGACGGTTTAAATTCAATAATATGTCGGCTCCAGCATTAGCCAGCAATGAAGCTGAAGTTTTTATAAAGCCATGTCCGGTGTAAGAATCAGAATCTGGTAATCCTAATAATTTGCGATTCCCTTTGGCATAGCTCCGTTTCCAACAATAGGTTGTACATTTACCCTTTAGATCATTTTGGAAAAAAGCGATTAAAGCGATAATTTGTTGTTTTTGTGGATCGTAGAGCTTCGTATTCCTTTACTATGTCATAAAACGGTCCGTGAAGTTTAAATGATCGGAGAATATTCTTTTTAGTATGAGTAATTTTGACTAGAAGCAATTTGCCATGATTTTCGACAGTTTTTGTTCCTCCATCATCCCGAATAGTAACGCAACCTGGAAAAAGACAAAACACTGTTTAGATCTTAGGTATTCTTTAGCGTACGGACGTAGGCTAAGCCCACTCTAGGCATAAGGGCCTTTTTATTGTCATGCGTGTTTGCGCCTGCGTGCAGGCCAGGCACGCATGCGTGCTGCCTGCAACCTATCGTATCATACATGTTTTTATTGTCATGCGCGCCACAAGCGCGCGCGCACGGCGGCGTGGCGAAAATAATCTGCTCTGCGTGCGGCCCGCAACAAGCATGCGTGCCTGGCCTGCACGCGGGCGCAAACACGCATGACAATAAAAAGGCCCTAATATTAGTTCAATTACTGACCTTTGTTGCCAAATACTGATTTTCCGGAGCTTCTTTCACCTGTGTTTTTGCAGAACCGTGCTTTTTAAAATGGAATGGAGGAGAACTTTAGAGGACACAAACACGTTTTACCACTTTGGAAGTGTCCCCGCACGTATAGGTTTGATGTTTATTTTTTAGTTTAATTTCCAGGGGATATCCTTTATCTATATTTTATTTTATTTTTGTACAAATATAGTAAAGCGGTTCACAGAATACATCTCCAACCTACCAAGTTTCAACGGTGTAGTCCTAATAGTTTCGGAGTGAAGTGGCTGTGACATACGAACGGACAGACAGACAGACAGACATGACGAATCTATAAGGGTTCCGTTTTTGCCATTCGGCTACGGAACCCCAAAAATAATAAGATACTAAGATTAAATTCGCTTTACCTTCGCAGGATAAAGAAGAAGCCAAGGCGTGAAACCGCAAATCAGCCTAATATTAAAATACAACTAACAAACGTATTTTTTTTATTTAGACCAAATTAATATTAATTTGTTGAAAAGCAATAAAAATTATTATTAATAAAATAATGTTTGTTTATTATATTCTATTCATAATTTAAATATTTAACAAAAGTGTGGATATGGAAATTTTACATTGTGTTTAATAGTTTAATACTTCTATCAATAGTGTGGTACACCCCTTTTTTTTTTTTTACAGATGGGAAATCATCTTCTTCTCCCTTTGTGTTCCAGGGCCGCGGTGTCTCTTTCGAACAACCCGCAGTAGTGTGGTACACCCTAACAATCGTTTTGACTGTGCGCGAGGGATGCGCAAAATAGGTAGCTGTATTTTTACATGTAATATTTATTTTTCACAAACAATATTTGGCTTAGCCGTTAACAGAACAGAGGACGGGTGGCGCAAAATAAATTGGCAAACTTCCGACCCTACGCGTTCCGCTCGGGACTAAAGAACACGGTACAGGCTCATGAAAAAAAGAAAACACTTGGTTTTGGAATTAGTGGTCTAGATATTTTCATATTTTTTAAATGATGGTTGGGTGGCCGTTTTTTGACACATTTTTACGACCCTACTATGGTATAAATTTTATAACTCAAATAAAATGACAATATTACTCACAATTTAGACTTGTCTTTGCATTTTAATTAGATGCAGTAAAGTGCAAGTAATCGTGTATCGGACGGCCGAAATATGTTGAGCGAAGTGTGAAATTTGTAATATGTTTTTTTTCAGAATTTTAATCTGTGCCTATTTCAATTTTTTTACATATATATAATTTTTCATACAATTCATCCAAACCAACTATCTCTTATTTTTATTACCCCACTCCTTCACCCATCCACATTTATCCCCAACACACTTATAAGCATTATTTATATCGCGGCTGTGATTCAAAGATCTTTGACAGGCGTTACGGGAAAAGAAGCCACAACCATCAGACTTGCCAAGGGGTATTGCGTTACCCTGTTTCTACATTGCGGAGGTTATAGAGCTTCATGTTCAAATTACTGGTTTATTATTATTGGTATTCCAGCAGCATTGGGTTATACCAAAGTTATGTCAATTTAGACTGATGATTTTTATTAATTCGTAACTTAAATAAAAGGTGGTATAACGAACCTGTTTCATGTCTAGTTCTTTCTTCATGCGGTGGAATAGCTTCTGTTTCAAAAGGAAAGTTGATTTAATGTCTTCTTCATTTTGGAATTTTAATGTCGGACTGCATATATCTGGTGACAGAACCCTGGAGCTCGGTGGGACGATCAGGGACGGTGTTTTAGGTTGTGATGCGGCGGTGGGACGTTGCGGCGTGTTGGGGCGGCTTATGGGTGTGCACAGGCGCTGCACCTGGCTCGGCTGTGGGGTCGTCGGCCGACTCGGGATGCGCGGCGTTCGCGGACGACTAGATTGTAAACTTTTTGGAGTCTGCGGACGACTGCTCAACGATGGGGTTTGTGGACGACTTCTAGATTCTAAAAGAACATAAGTTTGAATAAAAAATTCAAGGTAATTTGTAAGAACTGTCCAATGTTTTAAAATTTTACCGTTTTTGCGACTGTGTTGTGACATATCAGTGTCAATCATTCTGCTTTCATTGGACTCGCCATCATTATTTTTTATTTCTGGAAAAAGAATTTAATAACATCTTAAATTCTCTTCTTTTGGTTTTCAAACCGATGCGATGTTTTATGGGCTGTCCATCATCAAGTAGCAACGGAGTAATGGATCGAAGTAATTTAAGATTGCTTTGAGATAGTTTATAGAAGGAACCCCAAGGACCAATGGACTCCAAGGACCAATGGACCCCAAGGACCAACGGACCCCAAGGACCAATGGACCCCAAGGACATCGAAATCAATTCTAAAACTCAAATTCAAACTCAAAGCATTTATTTTAATTAATCCATGTACAGGCCCTTTGAATAGTCAAGGAGTCGGTCGGACAGTCGGAAAGTTGAAGCATTATTTCCGGTTAGAAAATGTAGACCTCTATGGAAGAGAACGAGAAAGGGAAATAAACTTCATAGGCACTTTACACACGGATAAGCCCTGACAGTTAAGGGATGACCAATTTCAATTTACACCACCCGTTCTCGAAGATAACTTGGGATCCACAGTTCAACTTTTTTGAAAAGAACTGAATGTTCCAAAACCTGCGCCACAATCAATACCTCAACTGCCAAGTTTGTTTAATATCCATAGAGTACACTACACATAATGGGACACTTTTACAAAATTGAAAGAATGTTAAATTATATAAAACAAAGACAAACACAAATAGTCATTCCCCACTTTTCCTGATGCCTTCAGTTACCTAGTCATGCACTACTAGTCAGGGAATAATAATTTTGGCTAAGTAGTTTTAGTGCCCTTATCAAAAGTACCAATGATATCTCGATTGCTTCCTAATGAAAATGTTTTTTTCATTTAAAACTAGCTGTACCCAGCATGCGTTGCAATGCACTTTTTACTACCCACCTACCCTATCCGACCTACCTACCCTATCCTACCTACCCTACCCGACGCTACCTACCTACCTACTCTACCCTACCCTACCCTACCCTACCCTTACTACCTACCTACCCTACCTACCTACCCTACCCTACCTACCTACCCTACCCTACCCTACCTACCTACCCTACCTACCTACCCTACCCTACCTACCTACCCTACCCTACCTACCTACCTACCCTACCCTACCTACCTACCCTACCTACCCTACCTACCTACCTACCCTACCTACCTACCCTACCCTACCTACCTACCCTACCCTACCTAACCTACCCTACCCTACCTACCTACCCTACCCTACCTACCTACCCTACCCTACCTACCTACCCTACCCTACCTACCTACCCTACCCTACCTACCTACCCTATCCTACCTACCTACCCTACCCTACCCTACCGTATCCTATGTCCTTCTCCTGGCTCTAAACTACCTCCCTGCCAATTTTCAGCTAAATCGGTTCAGCCGTTCTTGAGTTATAAGTGAAGTAACTAACACGACTTTCTTTTATATATATAGATAATAACATTATTATTAGTAAAACGTGATTTTGGAATTAAAGTGCTATTTGATACAGTTATTTGTTTTGGTCTATTTTGAACCTGCACTTTTGGCATTATTGTACTGGTTTCAAAAGAAATGGTTTTTCCGCTGTGATCAAAAGGGATCGAATATACAAACGTTTTATCCAAATAGTCGCAGCAACTAAAACGTTATCAATAATATAGATGTACCTGTAGTTATTCATAACACATTATTGACATATATGCAAGATTTAAAAAAAAAACTATAATCTACTGACATTTGGGCTATTTTGAGTATTTAGTACGCCCGAATAAAACAATCAGAACCCTCACAGTATCACTTGTGTCTCTGATTTGTCTGTCTGTAAGTCTGTTACAGCCAATTTGTTCCGTTTAAAATATGAATATTAGTAAAATTCGGATAAAGTCGCGGACCTAATCTAGTAATGAAATAAGGAAGCTGGAAGGAATATGACCTAGCGAGGGTCGTAAAATACGAGAAGACGCAGAGATAGAGAACAACGATAATTGAAAAAGCTATCTTGACGAAAGTGATATAGCAGTACAGTAAGTATCTTAGCGTACCCAAGGGAGAGTTTTCATTGATGTCCGGAAGGCTAATAACACCACTTTCGTTAGAATTTGGCTCTTCAGACGACTGTTCGTCTACCCCTGCTGTCGGAGGACCATCGATGATGAAGTTGTCTGGCTCTGCTGGCGGCGAAATCTAAACATAACAAAAATTCTGTTAAAAACCCTGACCGTGGTCATCAAAATAAACCTCCTTTGCCTTAACTAACAATAATTTTAGTATAAAATAACAAATAAACTAACATTCTCCAATGGCTCGCTATCTAATGAGCCTCCATGGACCTATAAAACAAAGAAAAATAAATTAGTGGGTACAGGCATGAGTTCATATTTTTATAACGTGCAATAAGAATTTTTCCAATCTTTATTTAACATACCTTGATATCGGTCTTGGAATCACATTTTTGAGCTCGTTGAGAACTCTTCCCCTGCAACTTTTCAAAGCATTAGCTAATTTTTTTTCCGTAGATTCTAATATCAATACTAGTCGGGGTTGTACTTTCTCTATTCGAACCTCATGTCAAGTTGTTGAGTTAACTGAGGAGATTTTTATTTTTTAATCAATTGTAATTATTTAGGAGTCGGGAGCAGTAGGTGGCGAAAAGCCAGATCGGAGAAGGCGGTCGGTGAGGCAACCACCTCAATGCCTAACACTCCGAAACTCCTCCGGAGAGGTTTTTTAAGAGTAAACGATGCCTCCTCCCATGTGCGAATGATGACTACCAGATTGTTTTAGTGAGGTACAAACCCCACATTCACCGGCCTTTACCCCCAAAGACTGGTCGCCTTTTGAAGGTTTCCTCAATTATGTCCATAGGTATTTAAGAGTGCAGGAGTTTGGACACTCAAACATATCGGACATTGTTCGATCAGGACTACCGCATTCGTATTGGGTGTTAATACGTTCTATAATACTCCATTTTCCTAGATTGTGCTCGCTGCGTCCTGTTTGCTTCCGAAGGCTATTGTTTCCTCTACATATATACCGCTTTAGATTTTCGAGGGACAAAATCCATGACAGATGCTGCATTGGGGTAGGAAACAAAGAAAAAATCCACTATACCTTAAAGCCACCAGAGTTCCGGGTCGGCGATTGCCTCGGATTGGGGATGGTCAAGTTTCTGTTGGTAGCATTTCGAGCGGCGCGCGCGGCGGACGCTGCTGTCGGCCTTGGGACCAATCGAGGTGTAGTACCAACTGTTCAAAGTAGCCAGAATTAAGCAAAACAATACATAAGAAGTCCAGCTGACTGCCAGGTGTAGGATATATAGTAGTCTCTGGAGCAACATGGTCAGCAGCGAATGAACATGGAAGGATCCAAAAGTTTCCGGCTTTAACTTTAAAAGGGTTAATATCCAAACAAAAATGGGATGTTTAAAAACACAAAATATTACTTTATTACTGTGGGTAACTAGAGAAACGATGCATGTGGCGTTCTAAGAAACACTAGTTAAAATATACCTATCTCAGTCAAAACTTCTTAGTATGGTGATAGTTTTTGATTATGGCGACATCTTTCAAAAGTGTGGGATACTCCAAGAAAAGTTACGTACCTACGTAGTTGTTTTAAAACTATTATTTTGCCACAAATAACTGTTTGTGAACCATATTCCTTGATTTTAAACACCATGGATTTTGAAGTTAAATCTGGTTGCTAGTTTATTTGATAGATCCTTACGAATCTATTAACAGATACGAAATATTTGTTGGAGGGGGGGGGGGGGTCTTATACAAATTTGTCATCGCCCTTTGCATGTAGACAATTACTTTACTGAAACTGGTAGAGCATGTGGTTTTGGTTGAGTATTACGCTTGTTGACTCTAGCGTTAACTCTCACACCAGGCTTAACTGTGATTACAAGGAATCATGTTGTGTTTATTTCCACCTCGAATAAACGGTCTAAATAATGGTGACAGCTGCATAAAACATGGTGTAGTTCTAGTTTGGAAGACGTGAGCAGTCAGTAAAATAGACACGAAGCGCGATTTGTTTTTTACTAAGTTACTACTATTACGATATGAGAAAGAGGAAATGCGCAAATTACTTACAAGGCTTGTCCTTTTGCGATTTCGCCGCAGACGTCATAATAAACTCGACAGCTGAAAAACGGTGAAAAGAAAAATGGTGGTAGAAAATGTAAAAAGAAAACCTCTGGAATTTTGATATTTTGCTAAATTATATGCATGATCGGAAATGATGGACAGGAGTTCTAAATTTGAAATTAGACAGCTACAAAATGTTTTATGGCGATCGATTGCAAAGAATGAACTAATTTATTGTCAAACTTTTTGTTTTTTGATGTTTTGTAATAAACTATTTGGACTATCTAAACGATTTTTTTTTGCAGCGGCTGCATCTGGCTGGCTGGAATACAAATGTCGTTTTCTTCTTCCAAAAAGCCGTGACTGTGATTCTTGCACAAAAATGAAAACCAAAAGTCACAAGTAATTTACTTTTAGAACGCAAATGCTATAAAATTTTTGTACTTTATATTTTTTTTTGAATTATTATTATAATATTTAAGACGTGTACCAAAGTGCGTTCCTTATAATCAAAATTGAGAGTAAAGCAATGAATTATGTCATTATCTGGGTCCGGTGAAACAGCAATGCAAGGTAAAGTGGTAGCTTTACTAATTGACGAAGTATAATGCAGCTAGACACAAGTCAGCGGGTTCGTATTTTAAGTATAAGGAAATTCAATAATTGCGCACGCGCACAGAGGCCATGCACGTAACGTAAATAGTCAAATTTTTAATTGAAAATGCAATCATCCCATTGTTTGCAACTAGCACAATCAGTATCATCCATAAATATGAATAAATTATGAAAATATTAAACGTGAAACGGGTATTTTTACACGCTTTTTATTAGCTTCACCTGTATGTATGTTTGTTTGTAACCGACTCCTTTGGGCGCGATTTTGACCCACTTTAAACGGCCAGATTTCGTTCAAACTTTGCAGATTTATCGAGGACCGATGAAAATACATTAATTTAATAAAATTAATCCATTTTTCAATTTGCTAAATAAGTTTTTTGTTAATTTATAATATGTATAATTTTCATCTATAGTCGATAAGGCAGGAATTGATGTTAATTTTAAATTTCAACCATTATCTTTAACCGATCATGTATCTTTCTTATCTAATATTAGGATATTTTTGAATACCAAAGAGAATATTTAAATCAACAGAGCAAAATATATTTAAAAAAAAAACACGCTTCTAATAGAGATTTTACTATTAATACAGCTGTACCCACACATGAATAATTTGAATTATTGCACTTGCAAAATAAATATGGTAATTATAACAGTGAAATGTATAATGAATGTTCGGAAACATAATACTTTGAACGAATCTAATTTCGGCTAAGTGTAACTTCGGTGAAAATTTGTTCGACCAAAAGAAACTTCAGAGTAACAAAAAAAAAATGGAATTGATAATAGGTCAACTGATACAAAGGCAGACGTGACTTTGATGAAGTAAAAAAAATACGAAACGATTATAGTTGAAAAGTTTTAGGTGAAATGAAATTCGGTCAAAAGTTTTTCGAGCTTATGATTGGTAACCATAATTTTGCAGATGTTGTGCAAGCATCGAAAGGGCCAATCAGGTGTCGCATTCCACAGAGAATGTCCAGTGCACGGCAAAAACCACAACAAAATAGACCTAAGCCACCTGAAGTATTGGTAAATATACCATTTCCATCACTAAATTCGCTTTTAGAGTAATTGCTAATTTTGGCATTAATTTAAGATCCTCAGGTATTGAGTAAGTATAAGATTCTGATACCCGTAGGTATCTAAAGTCATGTTAAAGTAATTATCTGAGTATAAAAATTACCTAGGCAAGCATTTTCATGAAAAAAACAAGAATTTAATCGAAAAAAAAAGGTTCTTAACGTTTAAAAAATTGCTAAGCTAAGAATTCTAACTATTGATAATTCTAATTTCAAACAATTACTAAACTACAGAATAAAAAAAACGTTTCTTAAATAATTATTTGACTCAAGAACGAAATCTCTTATATCCGTATATATAATGAAGACAAAGTGTTTACTTGAGTAAATGTCATTATTTATGATAGGATTTTTATTATGTAGCTTAGTAATTTCATAAAATTGGAACTGCAAAAGTTAGAATTCTTAGCTATGCTTTCTTTGTCGGTTCTTACTTCGCTTAAACTCTTGTCAATAGACAAGACTATTGCTACCGCTACGACTACTGCACCACTACTACTGTACTACTGCTACTGCTACTTTCTACCGACTACTGCACCACTACTACCGTGCTACTGCTACTTACTACCGTCACTACCGACTACTGCACCACTACTACTGTACTACTGCTACTGCTACTTACTACCGACTACTGCACCACTACTACTGTACTACTGCTACTGCTACTTACTTATGCTATAAGTAAGTAGTAGTAAGAGTAGTACTAGTAAGTACTTTAACTTGACCATAGATACCCTGGTATCATTTATAGATTTCGGTCTGTGATTTATGTTTTATAGATTTCGGTCTCAAGGTTAATTTGTTTCCTTAGAACAACAAATTCCTTGTAAAGTTAGTAGTCGACAACATGTGTACATGTGTACATGTTGTCAACTACTAACTTTTATAAACAATTTTATATAATTTTTCGGAATTTATATCTGTAGAACATATTTTTCTGTACTGTTTTTATTTTTCTGTCTTACTGTATATTTCTTAAGACTTTTGCTTATTTAGATTAAATTGAATGTAGAATTCGCATTAAGGTTATTTTTACCCAACTACGGCGAAGGAAAAAAGGAGGGTTATGATTTTTTCCTGAGATGACGATACCTACTGAGATGACGATGCCTACTTTGTTACAGAGATCAAAATTGGAAGCAGTAGCTCATCAACAGCGATATACTTCAAGAGTTTCACCACGACCGCGTTCTAATGATGTAAGTTTTCTATAGTAGTCAGTTTTCAGTTCTTTTAGCGGTGTAGCGGCACTACAAAAAAGTAATAAGACACAGTAAATGAAATAACATAAAAAAAAGTGTTGTATTAATGTTATCCGCGACTTGAGACTAGCCCGAGAATCGCAGTTCATAATAAAGAGGTCCGAAGAGTATTGTGCAGTCTAGACGTGAACAAGGCCAGCGGTCTGACGGCATTCCAGCGAGAGAGTTGAGGCAGTGTGCGCCTGAACTCCTGTGTTGTCACGCCTGGAAGCTTGCAGATGTACAACCTGTGCCCAAAAAGGGCGACCGTGCAGACCCTGCTCATTACCGTCCGATCGCCATTACCTCCATTCTGTGCAAGGTTGTGGAAAGGGTCCTGAACAGTAAGTTGCTGACTTACCTCGAAGACAATGATCTCCTCAGTGACCCCCAATATGGCTTACGCCGGGGGCGGTCAACTGGCGATCTTCTTGTGTATGTCACGCACTGCTGGGGTGACGCCATTGAGAAACACGGCGAAGCACTTGCTGTATCGCTTGATATCTTGAAGGCCTTTGACAGGGTCTGGCACGCAATGCTATTCAGCAAGCTTCCTGCTTATGTCATCCCAGCTGATTTTGGTAGCTGGATATCAGACTTCCTAAGTGAACGGTTGATCCGAGTACTCATTGACGGGTGCTCCTCTGACCTCAATATTGATTCCGGAGTTCCTCGGGGGTCTGTTTTCTCTGCAACTCTTTTTCTGCTGCACATCAATGACTTACTTCAGCCTAGTCTTGTTGGGTATGCACATGGCAGTACGGTTACAGAGACATACTTGTACAGTGCAAAAACCAGCGGGGATGAATTTCGTTCTTTGAGAGAGGCTATGGTAGAGCGGACAAATATAAGCCTTGTCTCCCAGTGGATTGATGACAATCTGGTCTCTTTTAGTGCCACTAAAACACAGGCGTGTCTTTTTTTCGCAAAAAGGAGTCGTTTCGACAAAACCCGTACGTTTCGTGGCACATCTGTTCCTGTGACCGATCGACTTAAGCCCCTAGGCATGGAGTTGACGTCCAAACTCAACTTCTGCTTTTAACACTATATAAAGCACAAATCCGATCCTGCATGGAGATACAACACCAGTCTGGTCGCCCTTTTCTGTGGGAGATGAAAACATTACACCCTGTTCTTCATACTCATACCGGAAGCTTTTTCAAGTGCCACTGAATTTGTTTCCAATTCTCCTGCCAAATAGTAAAAAAAAAAATGTTGTGCATTGAAACATTATTTACAGTCGCGACCAAAATCTGCGATTCGACTGAAAGATGACTTGGCCAGCGGAAGATCAGGACACAACGCACCGAAGTCGATAAAACCTGAGCGCAACTCAAATCAGAATTGTAAAGTAAGTCTTAATTCATCTGCCTAGCCTTTTTCCAAACCATCTTGGGGTCGGCTTCCAGTCTAACCGGATGCAGCTGAGTACCAGTATTTTACATGAAGCGACTGCCTATCTGACCTCCACAACCCAGTAACTAGGTAATACAATACCCATTGGTACGACTGGATGTCAGACTTTTTGGCTTCTGACTATACTCGTAACGACTGTCAAAGATCTACAAATGACAGCCGGGACCAACGGCTTTACGTGCTTTCCGAGGCACGGAGGAAACTCGGTATGTAATTATGGTCACCCATCCACGGACCAACCTCGGCAAGCACGGCTTAACCTTAAAGATCAACCCGGGTGGCTCTTATTATTTAGCCACGAGCTCCTCCTCTTAAAGTAAGTCTTAATTAAGTATCAATAATTTATAGCGGTTCTTTAACAACGATAGATGTAACCAGGTAGACCAGATTTGTGGCTTAATAATAGCTGCCGCTCGAGGGGATTGATCTAGAAGGTTAAAAGGTCTCTTAGCTGCCAAGGCTCATTTCGAACTAATTATTTTATCTTTTAATTGTTCTTTTTGTTTTTACTATGGACACTTTTAACGTGCACGTCTTGCAAACTTTTTACGTTCTCACATAATGTACCATCTCAACATGAATGATGTAACCAAGGTTTTGCAACAAGATTCTGTTTTAAAAGAGTGTCCATGTAGTTTCTTGGCCATTCTTCTCCATAGAGATCTACGCTTTGGAATGGGCAACTACAGTACTTTCACAGTTATTATGTCTGGTGATTGGGACTGTAGCGTATTTTTTATTGTTTTTCGACTATTCAAAAGTGCCTGTAACTGGCCTACTTGAAATAAATGATTTTGATTTTTTTGAAAAAATGTTTATCATGGATGGGCAAGCACGAGCTATACCAAAGCCCCAGACAGGTAGGTACATACAAAAACTTTTTTCGGTCCATTTTTGATCCGCACTGAGTTGTCCCTTTTTATATCCTGTAACTTTTATGGGAGCACCCACGTAACGATTTCAGACTAGCGTATTTTCCGTGCGTGTTCGGCGCGCGTGTAAAAAAATCGAACGCGTGAACGCGCTCTTCCGGCGTCATCGCTCAAATAGAAGGGTTCAGTCAGTATCACTTGCGGCTCGCGCTTATACGAGTTAATAAGCACGTCAACATTCGTACGAGTTACGCGTGTGGCAAAAGGCGCTTGTTTACGCGCCTACATGCGCTACTAAAACATAGCTTTAAACACGCGCTGAAAATACGCTAACCTGAATTCAGTACAAACTATTAAAAAACTGGGAAGTTGTTTTATTATGAAAGTAAACACAAAGCTGACATTAAAGATCTTCATTATTATCTGCGTTTTACAGAGGCCTTCCACAATACCTAGGAAAATAACGGAAATCGGTATTACAAACAAAACGAAACCAATCTTTGTGCCTACCTCCCACATATCACATTCACAGGTAACAATAATATCTAAGTAGGTAAACATATACACATAAGTACATCTATAATACTTTGAAGGGTGGAAAAGTAATGAACTATTCATCATCATCATCATTAGCCTATAATGTTCCCACTACTGGGACACAGGCCTCCTCTCCTATGAGAGAGAGTGGGCTGTAATCCACCACGCGGGCCCAGTGCGGGTTGGTAGATGTCACATGTCTTCGAATTTTTGGTTCTAGGACATGCCGGTTTCCTCACGATGTTTTCCTTCATCGTTTTTGAGAACTATTGTTCATGCAATATTTATTTGTTGATTTAAAATTTTCACATATAAAAGGTAGAAGGCTGACTATCAATGAATACCTCAATAACTTCAATATCTTATTTTTATGTTGAATAGGAACAAAGTCTATATTTCTGAGCCATAAACTGAACACAAGCTATGCATATTTTGTATATACTGGGTGGAATTATTCAATGCCACCTGAAGGGAAAGTACTCTAAATACTGGAGATAGCAAATTTTACTCAAAGACAACATTCCTTTATTTTTAAAAAAGAAACATTTCTGCATTCAATTTTTTTAAAAATCCGTGTACAACACTCGGGAATCGAACCAGCTAGGACTCAAAAATTACATTCTGTAATTTTATGCTATGGTTCGATATGGTCAATCATAAGGATGAAATCTCTCAAACAAACATGATAAATTAAATGAAAGGAAAACGAATAACTACCGAACGAATAACTACCTTTTTGTGATGATTCCTAGCCTGATACCGATACCCTTTCAATTATGAGTCTGATTATTCAATTTGCGACAAAAGTTAGTCGTTTCATACTAAATATTTAGATTTCGTGTTGACCAATAAAATAATAGTAATTTAAGACATGTATATTATATATATCCTCCTCAACTCGTGATGGACATTATTCATAATGCCCGGTAATTTGTTATAATCAATTTGCACTCTCATAATGGGCACTTCTCATAATGCTCGGATATTATAAATTATGCCGAATTAATCACTTGATCCATAACATATATATTAATCACTTAAAAGCTATCCATATTTTTTGTTCCTATACAACGGAATGGTCCTTAATCCCCGTGTAGGCTCACTTAAAAGCCCGTGTTTGGTTTTCTATATTATTTATTATATCCACAGAGAGGGAGAGAACAGTTCAAAAACGTAAAAGAGGAGCTTCCAGATCAGGTAAAATGTATTTACAATTCAATCATTTTTTTTTCAGAGCTGTTTTCATTTTAGACTAGCGTATTTTATAGCGCGTATAGACTTCGAAAACCGGACGCGCGTACATGCGTTTTTATATACGCGCGGGGTAAGAAGGCGCGCAGAGAGACGTCTCTCGCGGCTCACGCTGATACGAGCTTATAAGCGTGTCAGTGTTCGTACGAGTCACGCGTGAAACAAAATGGGGAGACTACAAGTAGACGCGCGTACACGTGCTTTCAAAAACGAGCCTATCGCGCCGAAAATTCGCTAACGCCAAACCACCTCCTTTATCAATAATCTCCAAAATTAATATTTAGTTGAATATAATTTCTCATGAAATTGTGACTGCTTCGTTGGTCTAGCGGTCGTTAGAGCGACTGCTGAGCATGACATTCTGGGTTTGATTCCCAGATCAGGCAAATTGTTATTGGATTTTCCGTCAGGGTTTCGCTTTTAGCAGCCACGGAGTCTGAATTCGTGCCCGGTTGATGGATACACGCTCGACTCCTATTACATGGAATTTAAACATAACTGGTAGAATATTGGAATACACATCTGCCTATAATCCTAAATATAGTATGTTATTCGTTATGTTTAGACTCCTACATACTTCATAAAAGTTTATCAAAACACAAAAATGGCTACCATTCAGGAGGGGTTGGGTTCGGACCCCACATGTAGAGTAATTTTATTGCTCAAATAGGGCAAACTACCTCCCCTTAAAGTTTGTAATTCCGAAACCAAACATGTTCTATAATTTCATATATGCACCACAGTATGTACCATTGTTATCTATGCCCTTTCGTCATTGTATAGGTTGTTCATTGACTACTTTGCTATTGTTCTATAAAGGTTCTATTGATTATCGCTTCTGCGAGGCGACCCTGGGAACGCCAAGATCCCTTGCGGATGCCCTGAGAAGACCGGGAAGTTTAATCTGCTTCTGGAGGGAGGTGGGCTGGTTGGAGTAATTCAGAAGCGAGAATCAATAAAACCTTTGAATGCGGTTTCAAACTTTTGACTGCGTCATATGAATTGTTTTTTTTTGCCCGAATTCCGGAAAAGTGGTAATAAAGTAGCAAGGTCCGGCAGTATGGTGGGTGTTGGAAACATTCTAATCGCAGCTCCTCTGATTGAGCGAGTGTCTGTTGTGCAGTGTGTTGTTTAGTGTTGTCCTGAAGCAGCAATGGGCTAGCGCAATGGACTAGTTTCGGTTGCTTAACGGTTTGCAGTTGTTGACAATACAGATCTGCCGTAAACGTCTGGCCAGATCGTTAGGAAGATCTAATGATGACAGCGGCACTGGTGCACTAGACACTTACCAGTACTTTCCTTCTGAGTCGACTTTCGCTTCGGGCAGGATTTAGGCGGTTCTCTTGGGTTCGACCATTGTGATAAGCGCTTCCGGCTATCGCACAGGATCTATTTTTCATACAATTCCTATTGTTTTATCACTCTCACCGATGTGCTGCTAACTATAATTATTCCGAAGTGTCGCCTATTTAAAAATATATTAAATGATATGTTGATATTTGAGACCAAAATGGTCAGTTGGACAAAACTTCATTTTAATTTTTAACCTCTTTTATGAGTAAAGTCCAAAAGTTTCCAACTTCAACAAAAAAATTAAGAATAAATATCTAAATAGCAATGGATTCAAATAAAGGGAGACGATATTGAACAAAAATATAAGTTTTTTTTTAACTTTGTGTAACTAGAGAAAACTTCAGTAACTTAGTGACACGATAGTATTGTATTTCTGATTAATTTTATGTGTGCAGGCCGGAAACTTTTGGAACTTATGATTGTACGTAAAAAGAAAATCAAAATATCTTTATTCCTTATAGGCCTACATGGGCACTTATAAAACGTCGATAAAAAGGTGCTCGGTTCAGGTTGGTCGTTTTCTTTGGATAAAAACCGGCAAGAAATTCTATGGTTACTCTTTTAAAATTATTTGTTTTACAATATTTCTATGTTACAGCGTTAGTTACTTAGGTATGGGAGGACATCGTAGGCCCGACAATAAGTTGTTGCTGTAAGCAAAACTACAAAACGTAGAACAAGATAAAAAGCTAAAGAACTATAAACTTACCAACCCCTAAAGCTGGCCTATATATAGGCCTATGCTGATATGTTGCACATCTTTGAGTCATCAGACAATTCCCATCATCTGGATTTTCATACAGCTACATAAATAATTAAATATGATGTGCAGTCTTTGTTTGCTAAATCCCGAATTTTTCAGGAAACAATTACAAAACAAGAAAGATATGAAGAACTAAACGATTTGGATAGTGCGCCCGTGGCTGGTAAAGGTAAAACTTATCTTATTTAGCTACTAGCTTTTGCCCAAGACCTTCGTTTACGTGAAATTCTTTTACAAAATTATAAATTCCCTTTTAAATCGGATTTTGTTACCAATTTCAAGGGTTTTAATTTTTTTTGCACGGAGACGTATTCTGTTTCGAAAATAAAAGTAGTTTAAATTACTTCGTATAACATCAGCTACCTACCAGTAAAAGTGCCGTCACAATCGGTTCAGCGTTTCGGAGATTAGCCGGAACAAACAGACAGACCAATATTGAAAAAAATGTGTTTTGTTTATAAGTAACGTATTTACATACATTGCTTTTTTGCATTCAGTTAAAAGCTGTTAAATTGGTATTACAAAAAGACACTTAATTTTATTTATTTGTAAGTATTTTTTTTTTATTTCGTTACATAATTCTAAAAACTGATTCCTTTTGAATTCTCAGCATCACCGTTAAGTTCTCAAAGCGGCAAGATTGTAGAACTTAAGTCAAATTGGCAACAAAACATGACGCAGTTTGAGAAGATGAAAAGTGATCTTAACACTCGTCAGGTGAGGCTATTTATGGGCAGCTGCCTTAGAGGCTTAGGATTTTTATAAGTTATTGTATTTCCTGCCACAGAATTAGTAAGTACGCACGGCGACTAATCAAACCATACAATCTATGCAAAGCGAGCCTAGGCCATGATATACTGGAAAGGATATCCCCTATGGCTGTGTAGGAGGTTTTGTAGCCCTAGATCCACATCAATGTAATAATCGTTGTAGACAATAAAATGGTTCCTCGTCCCTTTTTATATCTTTTTGGGGCTGACTGTACAGTAGTATCAAGCTCGAACTAAAATATTTTTGAGGTGAGGGTAAAATTATTGAGCCTCCTGAGTGCTCGTACTAGAGCTCAAATGTACGCGCGCGGTCTTTTCTTATCGGCCTCTAGATTGGCACTCCTATTGGATTTTCGCATGTTCGACCGGTATAGGGAGGCTAAAATAAATTTGAAGCCCCTTGCCCCGAGAGCTTACTGGGCAATTATTGGCATATACAAGTATGCCAAAAATGGACCATTTTGATCTCAATTATGAATTGGATTTATTCGCTTCGCTCACTCTTTCAGCCTTCTTTCTCTTGTATCTTAACTTTATCTATAAGTCGCCCAAGTAACTCCTGTATGAAGGGTCGAAATAATTGTAACCTGACCAACTTAGGGAGTTCAAATTTACGATCTCATTTGCTAGCTCTTGCAGACTACTTCTTTTGCAATTTTGTATTTGTCTGTAGGTAAGTCGACCAAGCAATTCCTTCCTGTATGATGGGTCGAAATAATTCTAATCTGTCCAAGAAAAAAAAAATACCCTACGTATTTTTGAGCTCGCTACGCTTGGTGTTGGAGCCTTAGTTCCTTTTGTTCTTAAAATCGTCTCCCTAAGTCGATTAAGTAATATCTGTTTTCCAATTTAAGGATTACAGAAAAGCTAACTTTTCTGGAGTGGAGAGCTTACTTTTTCTTTCAGTTCCTAGACTTCAAATAACTTGACAAAATTAGTAACTTCAACTTCTTTATGAACAAGTTTAATCAAATCTAACCAATCCAAACTGCTTACATTTTTGGGGAGGATTTATATTTTTAGAAGAGCCGCAGCTGCATCCGTATACATTTAGTAAACTAAACCCTTACAACTCAGTTTTATGCACATTTCTGCCCCCCCTCCCCAGACTGAAAAGCTGGCAACGCCCTTGCAGAGGCTTACAAATAGTAGGTACACTCGCTCTTCGCAAAGTTATGTTTTAGACCCATGTTTAAGGGACAAACCTATGTCATCTACTTGGCATAAATCTAGACTCCGACAACACTTTCGACCTCGGAATCGAAGGACCCACATGCTCATCAGTTAAGCTTGCGAACACAAGACCAGCGAGGCAATCGAGGAAGAATGAAAGCGATCTGCAGCTGAACGGCCGATTGCGTAATAACGTGTAACATCGTATGTATTATACTACAGAAGGCAATAGTGGAGCTTTATACGCTGATGCGAAACACGCACACCAAGATGACGCGGTTGGGTCAGAAGGAGATCCTGCCGCCCTCCGAAGACTTGCGCATCATGAATGTGGCCAAGATGTCAGCGGAACAGCTACTGCAGCTCTGCTCAGTGCGACCTGATGATAAGTTTCAAAGAGTCAGCAAAACTAAAGGTAAGTAATCTCCATACTTTAATCTATCTCTAGTCAAACACACTACAGACGAATTTAGAATAATTTATCCTTTCGTAAACGAGCGTGTACGTCTCACGTTAATCGCATTTGCAACGTGCGGCAGAATCGATGCAAACGTATTTTGGTTGAGTCTGATGCAAACTCGCGTTGGCATCGCTACTGTGTTGATGCAAGCGGTCGACTGTTTCTCGCACCACACACCATCGCGACTGAAGCACAACAGTATTGCTATAGTAGTTATACAGAATCGTGGTAACATGAACGAAGGTACACAGCCAGCAAGAGCATCGCAACTGTATCGTGGCCGTTTTGCGTTTGCATCGCTGTAAACAGTGACGGTGAGTGAGGGCGTTAACTTGAAATTTCAATCGTGTATTGTTTCAGACAATCAATTGCCGAACAAAACGCCACAAGACCTTGACATGAACAAATTATACGCCATGCCATCCAAGTTAGTTGCCACTTGTGAACAGACTCTGTTCAAGAGGAAGGAGATCATAGATTGGTTTGAAACTTTGAAAACGGAAGATAAGGTATGGAAAATTCCCATAGAGTTGAAGACCTCTACTGTTATTAAATTAAATGTTGGAAAATGAAGTGTAATTACCATGTTTTTTTAAAGGGCATTAGTATGGAGAAACTTTCCAAGAAGATAAATGAATTTAACGCTGAGAACGAAATGTTAAAATGCTCCTTAAAACAAGCTAAAGGAGAAATTGTTAAAGAGCTAAACGAAATTATAGAATTTATGCGGTGCGTGTATTTAAAATATTTAAGTTATGATTGCAACTATCTTAATCATTTAATATGACGTGTTAACATTTTCGAACTTATTTTTATCAGGAAAACTGTAAACGAGACAGTAGCACTGCAGCTACGTACGGAAGAACTGACCTACACATTATCGGATCTAAATTCGCAGAATGCTGATTTGCGAAAACAAATTAATAATTCCGACCATCTACGGTCGCACACAAATAAAGCCAAAGTTGAGGTACCTTATAATTTTGCATCGGTTGATCTGATCAATTGTGAATATAAAATAAATCAATTAATAAAAATAATATAATTTTCAGGAGCTCGAAAAGGAGCTCAAGGAAGAAAAGTGTAAAAAAATTGTTATAAGGGATCGTTTGTCTCGAGCAGAAGGTCAAATTAAGATAGGCGTAGAACGAGCTTCTCAATTAGAAGCAGCTTTGGAACAGGCTCACTCACACACTTGGTCTTTAGAGCGCAATATCCAGCAACTAAATGATCAGGTTGGAATCTGAATGAAAATTTACAAAATTATATTATTCTATTAACTGTTATGTTAAAATATCTTGCCCTATTTTTTAGAACCAAACATTACAATCTGAATTTGATGTAAAACTCAACATATTAAGTGAATCTATCCGGGAAAATACCATGCATTTAGAAGAAATAGCGGAAGCTCGTCAAAAATTACAAACTGAGTAAGTTCAAACAAGTTTTATTTTATTGATCCTACAATCCTGTTTTAGTAATAATTCTAAACCGTGTTTTTTTTAATAAATTATATAAAATAGAAAGGAAGATCTAGAAAAACGCCTTGAGGATCTATCCAAGCATTACCAAGAAACATTTGACAATGTCAAACATGATATGGACATGAATGTTGCAAAGCTTATTGAAGCTGAGAAGAGATACGAGGAAACAGAAGAAGAGAAGAGAAACCTCGAATTGAAACTAGAAACATTATGTTCGAAACATTTGGATTCAGAACTCCGGGCTAAAAATTTTGCAAAAGAACTAGAAGAAACAAAGGAGAAATTAAGTAAGTTTCTGTCTTTAGTTATAGATTTTATTCGAAGAAGATCCGTAAAAATGTTAATTAAATCACACTTTGACTAAACTTTGAACAGTTAGGTCAGCGTCCCTTACCTTATAAGCATTTGCATAAAAATGCATTGAATTTGAATTTTTGAAATAGAAGAAAAAGCGTTTAACTAACTATACCCTTAACGAAGCCGAAAGGCGCTTGTTCTTCCCGTCATTGCCATTTTTCTATTCTGGACCATTCATGGAAACCTTTTCGTTATGGAGAAATTGGGGATCAAAAATCCAACATTTCACAATTTGTTTAACCACAAGTTTTTAATGTTATTACTTTACTTTAAATACCTCCACGACCTATATACTGTATTCAATGCATGCATCAACCCCCAAAAAATCCAATTCCTTATTTACCCATCAATTACTTGTATTTTTGTGTAGAGTTACTTATTTTGATGTTTTACACCTTGTATATCGAATAATATTCTCAATTATGTGCAACGGTTACTTAGTAAAGTCAAAGTTGGTACGGTCTGTGAACTTAACCTAAAACATAGTTACTTCTGTTTCAGTCCTTGCTGAAGACGAGCTAGCCTCTACTAAGCGTAATTTAGATATTGCGGTTATTGAAATCGAAGATTATAAGAAAAAGTTGGCTGAACAAAGTGAGACTATAAAAGAATATGAGGTACGTATTACAAATGAGTGTAGTTGTTGTTGCGTTGGCCAAACTGAACCAACCCCAACATCAAAGCATTAACGTTGATTAGTTTATATCCGATCTACACATGCGTATTGGTATGTATAGGGTACAGATTTAGCTGGATAGTAAAATACCTCATTTTAAATTGATTAGTTTGACCATTAGATTGAACCAGCGAATGTGGTTTGTCTCATTAGGGAATAATTAAGCTCAGTTGTTGAATGACTAGCTCCAAAAATGGTTCCTTCCAAAATGTATAATAATATTGCTTTAACACTATTTATGTGCAGAGCAATATCAAAGAATCGATTAATTTAGAAGAAAATCTGAAAACAACTCTAATAAATAGAGAAAAGTTGATATCAGATCTTGAAATGAAAAAGGCAGAGCTGGTAAAGCAATTACAAGAAAGGTAAATCAAATTTTGCATCAGTAAGTTTATTTAATACAAAAATGCTGCATTGTTAAGTTTTTATATGAATTTATAAATACGCTTAGTACGCGAATCACACTAGCTTAAGTTAGGTAAGTACCCAAAATCAGTAAAAACATAAGGTGCCTCATGATGCCCTGATGAAGTTAATAAAATAATTTATAACCATTATATATATTATACTCTTGTAGTGAAAGCAAAATGGGATCATATGAGGAACAGTTAACCTGCCTTAAAGATAATATTGCAGAGTTGCAGGAAGATTTTGGCGAGTTCGAGAACCTACATGAACTTCATGAAATGGTAACCGTTTATAATACAGACTGTAAAAAGATCCATCACAAACTGTGTACAAAAAAAAACTAGACGACGACTTTTTTTCTTAAAGAATAGTTGCAGGACATTGAGATTTTGGGTGTGTCCACCCAAAATCTCAATGTGTCATAAGATAGTACTAAAACATAAGATTTCGGGGAAAATTTTTGGAACTTGAATCATCCATATATATTTTCATAAGCAGACTTATCCCAGGAACAGTCTAGTAAAAAATCGTAATGGCAGGAAGACTAATGAAGTAACTCTTGGCCTTCGTTATGCGTCTTTTTACAACCGTCCCGTATTATATTTATTAGATGAATCAGGTTTGATCTATCAAAAATTCATAACTAGGTTTCACTATATTTTCTTTGATATAATTTAGGTTAATCAACAACGAGCCAAGTTGCTAGAAGCTACTAGACAAAATGGAGAACTCGCTGAAGCATTGCAAAAGAAAGATGTGGAACTGGAGCGGCACGTGGACGTCATTGCTGACCAAGAACAGCTGCTAGGACAACGCAACGGTTTAATAAAGATGCTATCATCAAAAGATGAAGAGCACACTAATATAATTAAACTGTTACGAAATAATTTAGAATTAAGAACTCAAGCAGATATGGATGTAAGTTGTTTTTTAAATTACCAACTTATTTATAGGTGCTACAAAAAATATCGACATTACGAGAAACGTGTACGATGATCTTTTGAGGCAAGGTGATCTTTTCACAATTGCAGCAAAAGTATAATTGCAATCTATGTATTTTTCTCGGTAATATGTAGCTCTCAATGCCTCCACGCTTCAGTTAATTCGTAATGGCATGGCGGTGTGAGTAAAGAAGATTCAGACAAAAATTTACCTCACATTTTTGTGAAGAAAAATATGATTAACTTCTGAGGTAAGGTTTATTCGAAGCTTAGGTAGCCTTTGTTCTTGGAAGTCAGTTGCAATGACTGTTGTTCTAGTGACTGAGTGAATTTCTTGTTGTAGTTCGATTCAAATTTAATGGCGGCTCGGTACATCAAACGTATAGTTGCGTATTAACACAATTTTACATATCAGCGGGGCGCAGATGATCCGCGAATCATCTTGTGCCATGGATTTAACTTTATATAAGAAACGTGACGCTTTAAAAGAGTTTGTCTCATAAAATATTTGATTGTATTGATACCAGCTATTGTAGTACAGGTTAAAGGCGCGGGTCGTATTTTGAATAAAAATACGGTCGGTCTGGTATATATCGTTACGAGCTGGGTATAGGATAAATTAACAAACTACCAATTAAACACTTAAAATCTTTAAGTAACTTAAAACACTACATAAACACTTAGACTTAATCACAATTACACAACTGATCACTATTCACTTAAATATCGCACTAGTAGTTCACTTCGATCGCTTCGTTTCGTAGCCAAAATCAGACTAACTCACTTCCGTTTTTTTTTTTATGAATGGCATCTCGCAGTTCAACCTAAGAGGTTGTCGTCTGCTTAACCGGACTATCCTGTGGATGCCTTCAGAGTAAAGCCTCCAGCCAGGGCATCATAACTTACAAATTAAGCGACTACACGCTAAGGGCACCCCTTGTGGGGTACGAGCCTCGGCTTAGGCCTCGCTGGGGGAGGACTGCATGGGGACAGGCTGGATCTGAATGGTATCATTATTTAAGGACTAATTTAAAACTACTGGCACAGCAACGCGGGCTGGCTCGAGCGAGGGTCGGGGAGGGCAAGGACCGGGACGTCGCGACGGACCTCGACGGCGAGGTCGGAAAGACGGCGGTTTGCGTCTGAACTTTTCAAGAGTACTAGTCTCTTTGCTACTTTCCTGAAGGGGGGTGGATAGTATCATCGGGGGTGGCGAAAGTATGCCTCAGACGGCGTACTGAACTAATGCGCGAGGGTTCGTAACGGGCGGCCACTGCGATGAGAGGATTACGGTGCTTAATGGCGAACACGTTATCGAAGAAACGCTTCGAAAGCCGTTTCATAAACTGAAGGACAGTGGGCATTCTAAGGTCTCCGTGTAGACGGTCATTACGGACATAAAAAGGGGCTCCCGTGACTCTACGTAAGAACCGGTTCTGCAAGGTTTGCATCCTAAGGATGTACTTAGGCTTGGTGTGAGCGTACACGACGCAAGCGTACGTCATAATGGGGCGGATCACCGCGGTGTAGAGGCGCAACTTGCACTTGAGTGACAACTTGCTTTTTGCCGAAGTCATAAAATGAAGCCTACCCATAGCAAAGGCAGCTTGGTCGCGAGCAGCTTAAGACGTTGGCTGAGGTTTGGAGGGTGCGGTAGATAGCGTCGTGACTGAGGCCAGTGTAATAAATGGCCGTGTCGTCCGCGAACAGGGCTAACTGAGCCTTCTTGTTCTTGGGGATGTCACTGGTGAACACAGTAAATATAAGGGGAGAGACGACGGAGCCCTGAGGGACTCCGGCTCTAATGGGGGGGGGGGGAGACAGTGCCTTCCCGTTGCGATAGCGGAAATCCGACAAAAAGTCTCGTAAGATGAGTACGAGACGGTCTGGCTCTCCCAGTTTGTACAGCTTATATAATAAGCCGTAGTGCCAGACTTTGTCGAAAGCCTTTGCTATGTCGAAGAACAACACACCCGTCATCGCTCCACGCTGGAAGCCAGCGCTCAAGACTCACTTCCGCTAACCTGTCGCCTATTTATACGGCCGACCCATATTCGAGAAACTTCCACAACTTCTGTGAATGTCTAGGTAGTTCCTTAGGGGAAACCCATTCTTCGAGAAAGTTCTACAACATTCCTGAACCTTCTAGATAGCTCTATAGTGGAACCAATCTTTCTAGAAAGTTCCAGAAAGGTCCAACACTTTCTCAAACTTTCTAGACACTTCTATCGTGGAACATTCTAGAATTGTTCTCGAATCTCCTAGACATACTGGATCATTCTAGACTCAAACGTAATCCTAGAATGTTCTCGTAAAGCAGACGACGTAACAATATCGCACCTCCGATAAAATAGGGTTACAACTCGAAAAACCTGGATCTTTAGAAAAGCGAAAATAAACTCGCGGATTTGTTAATCAGTCTTTATTCTTACATTATTATTATTATGTGATACAAACTATACATACTTGTAAAGCTTACAAAAAATACGTTTTAATGGCATACGCTGTTTTTAAATTTTCCTGAAAATCAATCTGAAAATTCCCAATTGTTACAGTATTTTAGATAACTATTCAATTTTCTTCTAACAAAAATACAATATGACAAATGTAACAATTCTTATTATAATAAAAAGTTAACGCAAAATTCGACTTTTTCGAGTTGTAACCCTATTTTATCGGAGGTGCGATATGTAAGTGTGCTGTAATAGTTGTCGACGATAAAATCTCAAATTTGTTTTGTTTTATTCAGATGAACCAGCAGATAACCGACAAAAATGCAGAAATTGAAACTCTTATCACAAGCGTGGAAGCGAGGAAACAACAAATATCTCAATTAGAGAAAATCATTTTAACGTTAGAAGATCAGATGCGCAAAGCTAGTATGCAAAGGAGAAAAGATCAAGATAAGATTAATTTACTAGAGCATAAGATGGCACAATACGAAGCCTATCACATGGAGAATAGACGCAATGATTCGACTTCAAATAATTTAGACAGTTTATTAAAAATTATAGAAGACGAACTAGGAACTTCTTTTGACGCAAGTAAGGAGCATGATTATGTCACACCTAAAAATAAACATAGTCCTGATCGAAGACTAGACAAGCTTCAAAACTTTGATTCTAACAAAGGTCACAATAACCAGACCGTGTACCAGGGTGAACGTGAAACGCTTCCGACAAAAATAGTCCTGGGCAATTTTGTAAAGCAATCATACATGCCAACTAGTGATGAGCAATTAAAAAGTGAAAAGCTAGACCGCAAGAAGGCTATTACGAGTACGGGCACGCAGAAATGGATTAAAGCTCCAGAAGCAAATAATATTATGTACGCCAATACTACAACGATCAAAGACAATAACTATCCACCTTTCAGGGGACTGCTGCCTGCTGGTAGCCACCTCAAAGATAACTTGCTGTCTAGAAATATACAATTATTGACAAGTAATCAACTACGCGACGACAAAAAAACCAAGATGTTTAAAATAGCGGGCCATAGGCTATGAGTGCTGTATTAATAGCGTCTGTATTGTTTGTGTTGTTTAGTTTATAACTTGTGCTTGTTGCCAATTTAATCATTATAAAGAGATGCAGGACCTATATTTATTTAGTTGCCAATAAACCTCGTAAAGGACAGACGTATTTCATTTCAAAAATCCATTGTCACTGTGTAGTGCTAACAAAGGTCAACTTTATCACCCACAAGATATGGCCGAATACGAGCTGGATCAAACCTTATTCAGAATTGACGGAGCTCCGCCAAAAGTGGGGAACACTTGGAAACGTTTTACACGGATTTTTTAGAATTGGTCAATTAGGTCTTGGTGGCTTTAGTCTAAAAACCCTTATTGAGGAATCGTTTTATTCTGTCGTCTTGAATTAGAACTGGGCTCAGCACCAGGGAAAGAGCATTACTGCATGAATTGAGTGTAGCTACCACATCGGCAACCGTCATTAAAGAGTTCACTCGTTACCCGTGGTCCCGGTGGGTCGAACCTTTAGGTACCGGGTCCATGGGTAGGGGTAGGTAGGTTGGTAGGTATTACGAATCCTTTCGTGTGCGTGTGGATTGAGTGCTCCTTTTTGAACACTCATTACCCGTGGTCCAGGTGGGTCGACCCATTACCGGGTCCATGGGTAATTTTAATTACCCGTGGTTTCGTGTGCATCAGCCCCCCTAGCATGACCGTTTTATTTCTATTCTACCAAGAAACGACAAGAAATCTTTTCTTTAAAACTTGTCATTTCTTCTGCCCGAGCATGGCGCGCACCGTCGACTCGCGTTTCTACGAAGACATAGACAGAAATTCTTTCCATAGCAACGGGGACGTTGCTATAGAAAGTTAAAAGGTTACGTTTAGTTAACAAAAAAAAGTTGCCAATTGCACGAGTTTTTCATTTTTCGTGGGCGGGATGGTGTTGCTGCATCCTGGATCCAGGCCTGGATCTTTTTCGCGAAATTAAACCTAAATATTTTACATAACATTTCAACCTTTTGAACGTAACTCAACGCAACAACGAAACGTATTTCTCGTATTTAGTTTTTATTAAGACTAGTTAGGCATTTGTCAGAAGTAAGGCTGTCCCCACATTTGGCGTGCGCGATCCTCGGGCGCTGCGCGCGCGCTGCGCGCGCGCTGCGTCAGCGTTGGGTGTTGCCGCCGTGTGACGTGTGTGAGGCGTGCGCGCGGCGCCCTCGCCTTGGCGTTTAACCCCCTTCAGACAAGTCAGTCACAATTTGGCCAGTGCCGTGTTAGCACACGTCGTTCCGTTACTGTTCTACAATTACTAACAAAATGGACTCAGACGAGGAAACACTACTGTTAGCTTTGCTACTAAAAAGAAATAAGACATGTAATAACACTGTCCACCATACGACTGACCGAAACAGTAGCGGGCGGCGGGGATAGCGGGCGAAGGGGTAAGAACGCGACTCGAACGTCGCGAGCGCGCCGCGCGCACGCTGCACACACGTCACACGGCGGCAACACCCTACGCTCACGCAGCGCGTGCGCAACGCGCGCGCGGCGCTCGCGCTACTCGCACGCCCGAGGATCGCGCACGCCAAATGTGGGGTCAGTCTAATGTTTCTACCCCGAAATGTCAAAAGAAGAGAAAATATGGCCTTCATGCTCGACGTTGTAGACTTGTGACGACTGAAGAAAAGAAACATTTCTTTTCTACATTCTTAATATCGCCATGCTTGGGACGATAGAAATATCTGTCAAATTGTCGATTCTTCCGTAGATATAGCCCGTTTATTATTCAGGCTGCATCATATGAAAAAATAATCACGAAAATCGGACCAATATTCACAGTGGAAATCGTGGTCGCAAGCGCGACTGCTGAGCGTAGGTTCAATCTCGGGTTGGACAAAAAGTGCTATTGGGTTTTTCCATTAGAAAGTAGTAGCCTGGAGTTTGGAAGTTAGCGGTTTGTTACCTCCGTGCCTCGGAAAGTACGATACGCCGTTGGTCTTGGCTGTCATCTGTAGATCTTTGACAAGGTGTGACAAACGAGAAAAAAAATCCTGTTTGTCACACTGGTGTGATAATCTGGTGTTACGAGTCGGCAATGAGTCGTTACAGGTAGTCAGTGGCCTAAAAAGTCTGACAGCCAGTCTTACCAAGGGGTATCGTATTACCCAGTACTAACTGGGTTTTGGAGATCAGATAGTCGCTCCATGTAAAATACTGGTATTGAGCTGCATCCGATTAAACTGGAAGCCGACCCCAATGTAGTTAGGAAAAGGCTAGGCAGATGATGATTCATGGAGAAATCGATTGGATATTAATTAGGTATTTTACATTTTGTTACAATTTTTTTCCAAATATTTTGATTTAAAAACCAAATAGTCCAGTCCAGTGCAATTAGACATTAAGGTGGAACGAAGTTTATAGTGGTCGGATTTTCATGGGATTTTTTTATCAAGTTCCTAGAGATGTGGAAAAGAAATGAAAAAAAGCTTTCGCCACTAGCAACTTTTTTTTTTGTTGGAATTTCGTTTTGAATATTTGGTTTTCGTTTATAAATAACTTGAAATTCAAGCATAATAATGTGACCTGTGTGTATCCATTTTTATCCAAAAGTCGCATAGGGATTGTCATTTCACTGAAAAAATCCCTTAAATTTCGACATAGCAATGTATTTTGGCACAAGTATTTGCTAATAAAATTAGACAGGCGCTAAATGTGAAGAATTTTGTTTTTAAATTACTCTTTAACCGGTTATAGCACATGCTTATGCATTTTATATGATAACGAAAACTGCTTATATATTGCTGTGGTAGGCAGACACTCAGATAGTTGGTAATTTATTTAGATTTAGAATACAACCGCCATTCTGACATCATTTTGGCGGCTCACGTAATTTTTCTAATAACGGTGGTTTTAAAATAGTACCTACATAGCTTCAAATCGTACGTACATGCATGGCGATTTTAAGAATGTAGAAAAGAAACATTTCTTTTCTACATTCTTAATATCGCCATGCTTGGGACGATAGAAATATCTGTCAAATTGTCGATTCTTCTGTAGATATAGCCCGTTTCTACAGCGGTCATGCTAGGCCGGCAGGTTGACGGGTGTATGACTACAAATGGCCATGTAAAACTGCGTGAGGGCAATGTGCAAGCAATATTCCGAATGTACGTACGATTTGAAGCTATGTAGGTACTATTTTAAAACCACCGTTATTAGAAAAATTACGTGAGCCGCCAAAATGATGTCAGAATGGCGGTTGTATTCTAAATCTAAATAAATTACCAACTATCTGAGTGTCTGCCTACCACAGCAATATATAAGCAGTTTTCGTTATCATATAAAATGCATAAGCATGTGCTATAACCGGTTAAAGAGTAATTTAAAAACAAAATTCTTCACATTTAGCGCCTGTCTAATTTTATTAGCAAATACTTGTGCCAAAATACATTGCTATGTCGAAATTTAAGGAATTTTTTCAGTGAAATGACAATCCCTATGCGACTTTTGGATAAAAATGGATACACACAGGTCACATTATTATGCTTGAATTTCAAGTTATTTATAAACGAAAACCAAATATTCAAAACGAAATTCCAACAAAAAAAAAGTTGCTAGTGGCGAAAGCTTTTTTTCATTTCTTTTCCACATCTCTAGGAACTCGATAAAAAAATCCCATGAAAATCCGACCACTATAAACTTCGTTCCACCTTAATGTCTAATTGCACTGGACTGGACTATTTGGTTTTTAAATCAAAATATTTGGAAAAAAATTGTATCAAAATGTAAAATACCTAATTAATATCCAATCGATTTCTCCATGAATCATCATCTGCCTAGCCTTTTCCTAACTACATTGGGGTCGGCTTCCAGTTTAATCGGATGCAGCTCAATACCAGTATTTTACATGGAGCGACTATCTGATCTCCAAAACCCAGTTAGTACTGGGTAATACGATACCCCTTGGTAAGACTGGCTGTCAGACTTTTTAGGCCACTGACTACCTGTAACGACTCATTGCCGACTCGTAACACCAGATTATCACACCAGTGTGACAAACAGGATTTTTTTTCTCGTTTGTCACACCTTGTCAAAGATCTACAGATGACAGCCAAGACCAACGGCGTATCGTACCTTCCGAGGCACGGAGGTAACAAACCGCTAACTTCCAAACTCCAGGCTACTACTTTCTAATGGAAAAACCCAATAGCACTTTTTGTCCAACCCGAGATTGAACCCAGAACTCTACGCTCAGCAGTCGCGCTTGCGACCACGATTTCCACTGTGAATATTGGTCCGATTTTCGTGATTATTTTTTCATATGATGCAGCCTGCATGCGCGGTAGACCCTTATAAGGTTTATGACTACTAGCTGTGCCCACGTAAAGTAGTTTTTAACCCAACCCAAATAAAAAACGCTTTTATTTGGGTTGCTTTTTTATATCCCCGTATTACTTCTTTTAATATTTATACTGATAATGGAGTTTGCATCCTATAATAAATAAAATTAACCTTAGTCAGAGTGGTGTGGCAATTTGGTGTGACTATGGATCGGTTGGGCTCGTTCGGTACTCAACCATTGCCTACTAACAGAGCCTCCTTCACAGGCGCATCGCCCTGTCATTGAGACGTCAAAAATTATCTCCCCTTTGCAAATATCCTTGAAAAAAAATTCCTTTATATTTATGAGAAATAAAATTTTCCTGAGTGCAACTTTATAACACAATTTATTGACATTGTAACATGCAGATAAAACGTTGATATAAAGAGGTGGTACATATCGTCAACTGTCATTTGCATAATTCATATCCAAGAATGCCCACAATCTGAAAGAAGAAAATACAAAATTAGCGGCGTTGTAAACTAAATTAAATTTGAGTACATAAGAATCTCCTTACCCCGCATTTACCTCAAGGTTTAAAACATGTATTCTACATGTATGTTGTTACTGTTGTGACCAATACATGTCTGAAACAACGTCAAGACACATTTAGTACGACTGCCTGTTTGAAACATTTAAGTCTAGGATTTTACGATACATGTCGAAAAAAAACTATCGTTACTTCTGCATGGGTGTAAACGCGGGGTTAGGAAGACATCCTAGGCTAGACAACATAGAAATTCATAACGCTATATTTTAGTGACTGCCATTTCTGCCTTTATGGGGTAGTTACGTACTGAAACTAAAAACATTATAAAGAAATAGCAAAACATAAGTGGTACAATGGACTGTGTAAAGGATGATATGGCCAGAAAGGAGGTGGAGATGTATAGGAAAAGAAGACACAGAGATGTATAGGAAAAGAAGACATGCTGCGCCGACCCCAAATAAATCGGGAGAAGGGCATGAGAATGATGATAACGAGATAAGCCTTGGAAGAAAACTAAACTTGAATTTTTAATGGGATTCATCACGGACGCGTTCGACGGGCCGTCCTGTTGCGTTCGCAAGATTTCTCTCTCGAGTATGGCTCGGCGGCGCTCGAGCTGCGTGCGCACGCGGCCCTCGCGCTCCAGCTGCAGGCTCTGCGCCAGCACGGCGCTCTCCAGGCGCAGCACGCGCGCGCGCTCCGCCCGCAGCGCCGTCCACGTGTCGGCGGCGCTCGCGCACACCGACGACAACGATCTCGACACCTATTTCATTAAGCACTTTTCATTCCTGGTTTACATTACAATACTAATTTACAATAACACTATTGTGCTCAAAATACACGTTTTTGTTAGTACTCGTACTTTCTATCTCGCCGCGTTAAAAGATGGGTAGAATATACGTTATTGTGTACCAAAATTCTAACACAGCTCTTATAGAATACTGTTAAGACTGAACCGAGCAAAAAATGAAACGGTTATGATTTTTTTTTCTTACTTGTCTTATTCTGTCACAATTTTAGAATATTTTTTGAACGTAAAATGCTTTATTATCTTTAAAATGAAGTGGTTTCAAAAGAAATTTTGCACAAATTGACATAAAACTTAAAATTACCTAATAGCTTTTATATGCCTTTGTTTTAATTTTTGGAAAACAGTTTTCTTTAAAAAAAATACATACAAAGTTTTCGTGGCAAACCAAATTTAAAAAAAAATTGATGCTACCTACCTAAGGTACTAGCATTACATTCACTTACTATCCACATGATGCCAAATTTTACTTTGTAATTTACCACGTTTTGTTTTTTAACATCCGCGCATGAGTGTGTTTACAGTTGTGTGCGTGACTCGCACACAGCGAGCGCAATACCTAAAACAGCGCTCGCCGCTTTTGTTCGGCACTGTCTTAATTCTATGGTTACAATGACGGTCTTATCGATGACAAAGCGAGCTACGATGTAACAAGTGTGGGGAGCTCACCTCTGCTTGGGCACCGTCTTCGAGAGGTGCCGGTTCAGCACGGCCGTCCAGCAGAGCGGATAGGTCGCGGCGGGCGCGGACCATCCGCGCGAACAGGTCCGCGGAGCGCTCGTGTCGCTCCAACATAAGCGCGCGTGACGCAGCCGCCGTCACCAGCGCGGTTCGCTCGCGGGACAGCGTCTCCACTTGCATGTGCAATTCCAGAAGCTGTTGAAACCAAACCAAGTATTCCAATTAAAATTAAATGGAGTTCAGACAAACACTCGTTTATTTTCAAAATAAAAATAGTACTGTGGTAGTTGCGCGCGTTGATGTCTTACGAAAGACATAAACGCGCGCTACCACCCCTATGGACAACGGTGAAATAATACTTGTGATCCTATTCTAAACGCGTTCCCTATTTATTGAACACTTTGCCTGCTGACATCAGACAAGAAAATAATAAATTAAAATTTGCACGGAAACTTAAAAAATATTTATTAGATTCTATTTAGTGAATTAAGGTTAAGTAGTTTAGTATATGGTTTATAGATGTACTTGATAACAAGAGAGACTCAACGATCTCACAGTTAAACTGCGTAAGCAGTTTTGTGGGGCAATGTATTAGTATTAAGGAATTTTTAAATTTAATAAAACATTCATTAATTCATTCATTCACATCACTAACATCATAGTCCTCTGAGTAGACTTTTCCCAGCTACATTGGGGTTGGCTTCTAGTCTAATCGGATGCAAAGCCTAAATACCAGTATTTTACATGAAACGACTACTGCAGGCTTATAGCCTAACCTCCACAGCCTAGTTGTATTGGGTAATAGGATACCCCTTTGTAAGACTGGTTGTCATACTTTCGGGCCACAGACTACGGATCAATCGTAGCAAGCTCAGTTTATCCTTGATTATCGACCCGAGTGGCTATTATTTAGTCACGAGCTCCTTCTACGCACGTCACTGACATTACAATTTGCAAGTAATTTAATTTTTCGAGTTCTGTAAAAGCGTGTCTTTCGGAGAGGTCGAATTTCAGCCCCTTTTTACTCATAACCGACACAGCGATTGAAACTTGATTTTGTCTGCCGAGACTGGTCAAAGACGCTTTTAAGACTGACATAAAAAAAAAAACAATTCAGTTGATTATCTACAAATATGATACTATAACTGTTTATCGTCCAAACAATCTTACGTAAACATTCTTCATTGAACTACAACTCATCCTTGCATGCTCACAAACGCATCAAGACAAATGTATGTTCTACTCAACTGTGTAAAAGTTGTCTTTCGCGCCGTAATTTTCGTTTCCTTGGCAGTTATTTATACAATAAAATAAACTCTAAGTTAAAAATCTACCCTCTTACTAAAGCAAAGTGCAAGCAAGTACTCACCACGTATCTATTGGACCTTGACTACGATACTACTGAAAACCTCTTACTTGTTTTAAGATAAATGTATATTTAGCCTAGCAATCTCACCGTAATACACCACAATAAACCACATTGCACCACAACACAACACACCACACAGCACCGCACCACGCCACACCACATCACACCACACCACACCTCATCACATCACATCACACCACACACCACACTACACCACACCACACCACACCACATCACGCCACACACCTTAACATAACATACTCCACAAGATTTATTTTAATTTAGTATTTTTTTTCCCCTTTATTTTTGTTAATTATGTTCTTCTACCAAAGGTTAATATAATTTGTGACTATTAAGATTTAAAACTCAAACACTGTTTTTGGGGGGGGCCTGGTAATCTGTGTGACAGGTTTTTCCTAGTTCAGATACCAGTCTCCCACAAAGGATTTATTAGATGTAATGTGTCTTCATATTCTTGCCTTTGTGGAAGAGAAGATAAAAGTTTATTATTATTTATTATTATTATTATATTGTTATCGTGTGCACTGAATATGCAGAGGCAAAGCCCACAAATTCCTGCAGGGCCGAATAAATGAAATAATCGTTCAACATTGTTTATCTACCTCTGTATGTAGATCTTGATACGGGACTTCTTTTGAGTAACCTTCATAATTACGTAAACGTTTCACTTCGAGACGTAGAGCGGCCAGTTGATTCTCGTACTGTGTCATACTTTGTTCCCTGTTACAAAAGAAAATATTCATGATATTTATTACAATGAACATGTAACACTTATACACGTATCAAATCTTTATTTAGAAATCTCAATACATTACGCAATGCGCATGCGGCAGTTTAGTGCCTACTTATTTATTACTTACATAGATTTTTCATTGTCTCGTTGTTCTCCAATAATATGTTGCAGTTTGACAATCTTTTGTTCTCTGTCCAACAATTCTGTTGCAATTTTTTCTTGTACAGTATCCGATCCTTCTTGCTAGAGCATAAAGTAATTCATTTTAAACATTTCTTAAAAAAACTATAAAAATAAAATAAAAAATAACACAAAAAAAATCGGTTGCCGCCAGTGTCGGGAGCAAGGTCCATGCTACCGGTGATTAGGGCTCCAGAGACAAGAATCTCCTCCCATGCGAGCTGTATCGAGAAGCACTGCCTTCTGAATCAACCCCTTGATCCAAGCGTTTAAGGAGAGCCTCGAAATATGTCCGTCGAGGCTCTTGTCCGTTACGACAATCGGCACAATGATAGCCGAGTTCACATTCCACATATCGAGAACCAGAAGAGTCTCCGAGTTAAACACATTTATATATATATATCATTTTATATAGGTTATTACATTTAAAGGTGAATACAGATTTCAATGTAATAAATAAAATCATTTTTCCATCAATAGTGTAGTTCACCCTAAAATAATCTTCTTGATAGTGCAAGCGGGATAGAACGATAGCTTGAGGAAGCGGGGGAAAAATTTGAAAAAAATTAAATTGCGGCGCCTAACACAACTTATTTGCGTAAGACCTCCAACTTTGCAACAAAAAATATAACTTGAAACCGAGATCCATCGCCATCGACGAGATTTTGCTAGTGCCACACTTTAGAATATCCCTGGATATTTTTGTTTGTTTAGGTGCCCTCTACCGGTACCCAAACATACCAAGCTGTTGCACGCAGCAAAAAAATGCAGAATAACAAAATGGCGGTGACTATGATCACTTCTATAGAAAAAGTTCAAACCCAAAGGGATTTAACTGCGAGTAAAGACTCACGATAACTTACAGCTATTCGAGCCAACGAGTTCAAAAAGCTATCTTTGTCCGCTCGACTCTGTCGCAGCTCTTCCTCTACGCGAGACAACGATACCCGCGTCACTTGAAGCTCTTTCCATATCTCCGTTTCCCTATCTGAAGGCTCATTTTCTGTAACAGGTGAACTCGTTAAATTAGATTCCTTAAGTAGCTGCGTGTTGGAATTTGTTATACCATATCTACGTTTTATTATATTCGTAATTACGGTTTACCTTTTGAAGGCACATACTCGAGACACCGCCGACGTTCCATATCCACAAGTCTTACAGAGCGTTCACGCAGAGACTGTAGCTGTTCTTCTAAATCCTTAACTTTGGCATCTAACTCCATCACGCGACCCTCCGTCGCTGCTTTGGTTTTCTCCTGCGTAGAAAGCTATTATGAAAACTACCATCATATCTATTCTTTGGACGGCTCAAGTGTATAATGTAACATGACCCAAATGCTTAGCACCTGTTCCGCTACCTTCGCCTGGAGGGACTCGGCGCGCGCGCGTTGCTCCGCCACCTGCAGCGCAGCCGCCTTCTCCGCTTGCTCAGACTGCTCACGGAGCTCTTTCACTCTAAGTGGCATATGACAACATTTTAAATAACACCTAAAACTTACAGATTTAGAGCAATACTTGAATTGATATGAACCTAAGTTCCAAAGCATCTCGTTGACGTGATAGTGCTTCAATCGTGACTTCTCCAGTTTTTGACACTTCCATTAGCTTCTTTGAGCGAGCGTCGAAGCTAGTCTCCCGATGACGATACTGAAAGTAAAAACAGCCATTCAAATCATGAATCAAGTCGCGTTTGTGCGAGAAATTTTAAGAAGAGTCATTACCAAAATGCTAAAGTCGCTTATTCATTGAAAACAAAGTTTAAAAAAACAATGTTACAGGCAAAGCCAAAAACATTTCTTTACCGTGAATACAGAACATTAAGACATTACGCGAGCAACACTGCTGAAATAATCTAGAGAGGCTTTGTTTACTAATGAATAGGTGGCTGAAGGGTGCACACAGACTGCGAGCCATCGACGATTCGACGACATCAGATGTTTATGGCGATACTTTGGAGCGACAGTCGACGACCGCGGTCTGTTTACACTCTCATTGAAATAAGGGAAATAATATGGGATATCTTCGATCCCTCAGAGTGGGATCGTAATGTAGAGTGTTACAACTTCACTGTCGAATTGCTATGTTGTGCGAGTCTGTTTACGAGTTGCTCGAGGTCTTTGTGTTTTTTGCGCGCCGCCTCGAGCTCAGCGCGCGTGTCCTTGAGCTGCCGCTCCAGCGTGCCGATGCGCGCGCGCGCCACCCGCAGCATACTCTCGGCCGCCGACACCACTTCCTTCAGCGCTTCCCGCGCGGCGCGTTCCTTCGACAACTCCTCAGACAAAGCCTGTGGACCATGCATTTTTATAAAATCATCATTGATCATCTTTTAGGAACTCAATAAAATTTCTAGGTGCTAAATAAGTGAGTAAAAACTTAGAAGGTGTTTGTCAACTTCTAAAAATACAGTCGAGTGGCAAGTTTATTTCTTAAGAAGTAAAATAATTATAATTTGAGATATCAACGACCTGATTTTGGGGTAAACTTTCCAACGACTGCGCTTCTTTATCAGCCTCTTCCAAATCTTTTTTTGAAGTCTCATCGTACTTATGTTGCAGTATCAAAATCTCCTTTTGTAGACGCTCAATCTTCTTCATCAGTGTTTCTCGGTCAACCCATGGGATCCTAAACAACACAAAGTTGTTTTTATTGTGAACTAGCTGTTGCCCGCGACTTCGTCCGTGGGAAAATTTTGATATGTAGGAAAAAAAAGATAGCTTATGTCCTTTCCTAGGATTTAATCTAAGTCCTTGCCAAATTTCATTACGATCCGATCAGCCGTTTAGTCGTGAAAAGGTAACAAACAGAGTGACTTTCGCATTTATAATATTAGTATGGATTCGTTATTTTAAATTAATAGGTTTTTCAACATCCCCAATGTTGGGTTTCGTCGGGGCTTATCCACTGACATCAAATATTTTTTTTAAGGTACAAGTATACATCAGTTTGCTCACGTATTTAAGACTTCGGTCAGCCCTTCAAAAGAAGACGAGATCAAGATATCGTTGAATAATTTGTTAAATTTAAGGAAGAGATGCAGTCTATTTTCGCCACGATGATGAGGGCCCAAGAGGAAGAATTTTAAAAAATGCCTCATTACTTCAAGGAATACAACAATCAAATTGCCACATCGAAAGTTTCATCGCCTTCTTAACAGAACAATCCGAAGAATTAAAAAAAAAATTGAAACTTTAGAGGACAAAATAAAAGAGGATAAGAAATATATTATTATTTTGAAGGTTGGAATGGAAAGTTTGCAGCAGTACAGTAGAAAGGCTAATATTGAAATAAAAACGTACCGAAGAAGTCAAACGAAACCAAAGACGACCTAATTCATATCTAACTTAGTGGTTTGTCCCATCGACAAGACGGTTATCCGTGATATACAACATGTAACTTAATTAACGCACATCCTGAAAATAGTTTGTTCAGAATGGTTTACTGAATCGATTTCTATCATTTTTAATATTATAGGTAATTTTTTATCCCAAAAATAATTAAAACTACGGAATTTATTGTCATATTAACCCTGTACAGTCAAAACAAATTGAAATGGACGTAGATTCGTTATGTTGTGTCGAGCGGCGCGATAACTGCTTGTGCGAATGTGTGCGTTGCGTGCGTAGTAGTATGACCATAACGTTCTCCAAGAATTGGTATAAGTAATTTAATAAATAACAATGCATATAAATGTTAAATTGATAATTCAGTGTATTTATTATGATTATAACATAATATTCTAATTGGGGTGTTTGAGGGTGTGCGTTAATTACGTTACATGTTGTATACGGGGTTCATGCAAAGAAAGATACAACTAACACGTCAATTGTAGTGGAAACCAACTCCACATTGATAAAAATAACATTCTGAAATCTTGTAAGGCATTCATCGTTAAACAGAAGTCGAAACTATGTGCCAAACACCTGGACATGCGCACAAACGAGGATACATCTATTTTTATCACTGAGCAACTTACTGCAAAAGTTTTACGCCTACACTTCCTTGCACGTGACCTCGCGAAAACAAAATCTTAAAAGTACTGCTGGACTGCATATGGACGGGTATATCTCAAAAGAAAAGACGACTCTCCGTCATGCATGAGCATGTTACACTAATTGTGATATATAAAAGAGCGGCGCCTCCTGGCACAGATGCCTGTGCTAGGCATATGCTTAAAAAGAGACGCCACCAACTGTATAATGTACAACGTGTAATAATGAAATAAAACATTTTTGACTTAGATTTTTTTTTTAAACTATTTAATTTGTATAATTAATTATTACTTAATAATACAAGGTGGAAGGGAGACCAGGAAAAAATCTGCTGTTCTATACGTTTTGAGTTTGTAGTTATAGCAAATTTACAGGAAACAGCTGTATTCATTTTAATAACCGATGAAAAAATTGGATTTTATCAGAATCGTGGTTTAGTCAGATGCACTGACTAAACCACGTCGTGTTTTACTTCCTTAGCCAGGGTGCTATCAAAATCGTCACCCCCCGACGGGCAGGGTTGCATGACTCCCATGTCCCCGTCACCCTCTGAGGCCATTACTAAACGACCACAGTACCTCTTGAGAGGCGAGTGCAGAATACCGCCCATTACAGTCCCCACAGATTAGAAGAGAGGTTATAAAACTTTGAACTTACTTTGCCAATTCTAGAGAGTAATTAATCTTAGCTTTTAAGTTCTCCGCAGTACCAGCCACCAGTCTGTGTAAGTTTTCTGTTTCTTGATCAAATTCTGTGTTTTTTGTTTTCCATTCTAAGTTCTGAAACAGAAGAACATACTTATTCTTAAATCTTAATATTTTTCAGAGCTCTTGAAAACATAATAAAATGTGTTCTCACCAAGCCAGTAGCCTGGATAAGGATGTCGTATGATTTCTACACTCGTGAACAACCAAATCGGCTCCAGCTATTAGCGTGCATTTATATGTTGTATTGAAGTACAATTAATATAATATACAGGACTTTTTTTTATAAAATATCATATACGGTTTAAAAGCATAAGACCTTAGCTTTAAATTTGAACAGATTCTTCAGGCGTATCAAGAAGAAGATCCCGTGACGATATTATATTTAAAAAAAAAGCTGAAACTATTCTGTGGGAGGACCTTAGGTAAGTCGGTGGTGGTGGCTTTGTCAGATATCTGGTAACAAAGTTGTGCTAAATAGCTTTTAGGTTATGTCATACTATAAAGAGTGATTTTTAACCGACTTATATTATGTTGATTAATATTATGTTACATAAGGGCTAGTATGATGATTTACCTCGTCCACTGCCAGACACTTTGTGTGGTGGAAAACTTTCAGCGGACATAAAGGTGTCTGGCTGGAGTTTGAAGTGAATCATACACAAGTAGATTAAATTGTAAATGAACTTACGTTATCTTATTAAATCTGAATTTAATATAATAATATGCTACGTGGGCAACTTTTAGGAGCGGTTTTCCAAGCCACTAGACAGTTTTGATAATTTCTTCCCACTGGCAAACATAGTTAAAAGTCACCTGTAGTAGCGACATTAAAAGGTAAGAATTACTAACAGTAAGGTAGGTATTCCGATCGGCGCGGTGCTTGCCCTTCAGCAGATTGAGCAGCTCTATCCGACGCGCCATAATCTCTGCGCTCATCGCCAGCAACTCCTCAGGAATCGGGTTCAGTTGCGCGGTTATCTGCTGAAGCGAATGTGGACCTAAAGGAAAACATGATAATTTTATTAGTAATAATTTATTATGTGAACCACTGTTTTATTAATATGGTTTCTACATATTTTATAACAAAGTTGTATGGCAAATGAGGATGATAACTATGAAGCTAATGGCGCTAAAGTTGATAGTTCCGACAATCGTCATTGATTGCTAATCTGTCAAAGTAATTTTATATTTCAATATTTCTTGACGTCATTAGTCAGGCCATTCTTAAGATAAATCTTCTCCAAGGTATTATTCTGTCACTTATTGTATCGGTACGTTACAATAGTCTGGTAGCTCTCACCCAAAAGGCCACTTATCTCCGTATTGACTGGCAATTCAAGGTCATCGCGGATGAGCAAGAGCAGGTCATGCGCCGGCCAACCGCTGACCGACAGCACGCGCACTTCGCCCATAGAGTCGTCCACGTTTGCGATGCCGGCGCGAGCCTCCAGCTCCTTCAAATGTGCGAAGTTCTCCAGTAACGAGTTCTACACAACAACAATAATTGTAATAATTAATTCTTTTGCGCAGTGGTAACCGGTAACGGCGCCGACTTACGATTGGTAAGTTTTGGGAATTCGTGGATTCGAACCCAGGCAGGCGCATTACCTTTTGCAATTTCTGTCATCACCACTACTCTAATAACTGTGAAAGAAAACAACGGGGACTCCGGCATGTCCTAGAACCAAAAAATCGAAGTGACATCTACCAACCGGCACAGGGCCAGCGGGTGAAAAAAGAAGATGTCAAGAGTTAAAGCAGTGGGAACATTATAGGCTGTTTATAAAAAATATATTCTGCCGACCGAATATCGGTCACGGCGGCTAGCTAGTCTCAAACGTAGACTACCCAAGAATAAAGAAGATAGTATATACCTATAGAACACTAGTGTAGTAGTGGCTACAGCTGGATCAGGTTAGATTGCATGGCTAGCTGACTCTATCATCAGTAGATTGATCATGATGAACTTACTTGTTGATTAATCAATGCTTTTCGCATTTTTATGAACTCTCGCCTCTTCGTAGCTAAAACCCGATTTACTTTGGCCAAAACGAATTGTGGCAGGACCGATTCTTTTTCTGTAAAAAAAAAACAATTCATTCAATATTTAATACTTCATGGTCAGTGTCAGACTGTATAATGCACAAAGTATGATTCGCGAACGTCAAATACAAACTGCTGACAAATCGCGCATAAAGCTTTTTTTTTATATTAAGTAAGTAGAATAGTTTTGTTACCTGGGTCATTTTCAGGCATATTTGGGTAGGGCATCAATCCGTCCGGTGCCGATGAAATAGAGTAAGTATCTCGTGATTTCTTTAGGAACTGCAGGGTTATGAAAATTAGTAAAAGCATTTAGTAGGTCTATGTGCCACTAATGAATTTTGATAGATAATTGAATAATGATTAATTGAGACACGGACAAAAACTACTATATACAATGTTCTACGAACCCGGAGTCTGATGAGTGAAGTGCAGTCAACATTAAATTTAATCATTTACCGATATAATACTAGTATAATATCAGTAAATTAATAAGGGAAATTATAAACCTAGCCGCAGAATTTTTATTTGGACACAGAACCCTACCTCTAATTTTATATTATGCCACGGGTAAATAAGATGGCTTCTAATAAACTAATTCGTCTTTTTTTACAACGCCAACTAAATATTTCAAAGAAAGCAAGCAAGTCAAATAACAATTATTTTTACTTGTCTACTTGATTATTCATCACCGTCTAAATTACTAACTCAGCCACGGATTTTACAACTTGCCAACATTTTACGTTTTACAGCTTCAACGTATGTTTCTTTAAAACAATTATTTCAGGCATCAACTCGAAAAAATAATTATAACTTAGCATGTAAAGAAATACATCGTATTCTTTTAACATGAAAATAGCAACTGCAACGATGGAGCGAGACAGGTGCCACTGGCCGCAACCATCCATGAGAGAGAGCTATTCGATTCATGCGTGGAAGAGTCGTTTCGTGTAGTCGAAAAATAATAGTCCACTCGATTGTAGCTCTTTTATTTAGTTAAAATAAACACTAGCAATCTTCAATATCGTAAAAAGGCTTTGCGGCAAGGAGAACATACGATGCGAGAGCGAGTTCGAAACTAGCGGCACCCCGACTCGGACAGGTTAGGTTCGAGGGGGATGGCGGGGTCTTGTGAGCGAGCGAAGTGAGCGAACCAAGACTCCGCCATCCACTTCGTGTTAGGTTACTTTAAACCTCTACTTCTACCGTCTACTTTATACTTTATAACGTCTACTTTATTGAGGTACATTTTATGATGAATAAATTATAGGACGAGTTATGAATTAGTTATACATAACTAGGTTTTTAAACGTGCTAAGTAATACAATTAGAAGTCGATAGAATTACTTTATAGACGTCATATATAGTTATTTTAGAAGCTTACTGTATGAATTCATATCACTAATATAGATGCTTTAAAATAAAAACCATGCCGAGATGTATTTACAGTAGCTGACATCGATGACATATGGTGGCTGAGATAGTACTTTTTAGATGCACATTGATGGTGGCCGAGTTAGTAATTTAGAGGGCAAGTTATTTTTTTGGACGACAAAAATGTTATTAAATAGAAGTCGGTTTAATTACTTCCCAATTAATAAATGTTGACTTACGTAAGTCAAAAAGCGATTTCTCATATTAAATCCGTTTTCATTTCTTGCATCTATTTCAGCTTGTAATATCTCGCCTTAGATTTAATAATCAAAATATCCGTATCTTATACCAATCAGTTAGGAAAAATACATCAGTCATTTTTTTTTTGCACAAAAACAAAGTAAAACATTGTCACATATTTTCATATTTTTTGGAACATGGATTTGTTGAGTTATGCTTTTTGCCTTACGAAGGTAGAGTAGTAAACGTGCGCTCACAGCATTGCTTGGCGATAAACTTTGACATCTTCGATCTGCTCCCTTTTTGCTGACTTGGCTCGGAATCTGAAAATTACATTGAAATCATATTGGGTGAATCGACTTGAACAGTATACAGATATATTTTTACGGACTTTGATTGCAAGCTGTATGTATTGAACAGACAATGAATTAAGCACCTTGCTTAGCTGGTATAGTGCTGCATGTTTCTATATTTTACAATACAATATCCACAGACTATTTCACGAAATTTAATCAACAACCCCTGATAATGTGTAGTTTTGATAAGTATTTTTTTATCCTGTCTGCCGCATGCTAAACGAGTAGTGGGCCCGGAACAAAACGGTGCCGCGGCAGACTATGAAGGGCTAAAGGACTTGGATATCATAAGAATTGTCCAGAAGTGGCGTATAACAATACAAGGTGTTGTTTTGCATCCTCGTCAAAATTCAGGAGGTTGTCACAAAAGACATAAATAATCAATTAAAATTACGGTACCTAGTTAATTATTAATAAAAGCTGATTTTTTGGTTGTTTAATTTTGTCAGTATTACAGAATAACCCCCTTAACGTGGTTTAGGGAATAAAGAAACCATCGAATAAGCGTTTGAGATTGTTTGTATTTGTGGAAGCGTGGTTATAGGGCGAGAATCAGACGGCTCGCGTTTAAAACACGGGTGGTTCACACATACCGATTTCCGTAAATAAGAAAAAAAAATTACTTACTTTAATATTATTATTGATTCGGGACGAGAATAATAAGCATATTTATACCTCCTTGAATTTGACAAGGATGCAAAACAACACCTTGTATAACGAATACTTCAGGCCTTTGATTCTTCCGATTCTTGTGCGTATGTATTATTCTCACTTGCTTGGGAGAAAATCGTGAGGAAACCAGCATGCTTGAGAAATATTTCTCGACGGCATGTAAAGCCAAGTCAGAGGCCCATGGCTGCCATAAAAACTCTGACATCAGGTTAGGCATTTACCACACGATAAAGAAAGAAATTCAGGCTAGCTAAATAAAGTCAAGGCTTAAACCTATCGGCCACTAAATTCCAGTCATACTAAATTGTGCCAAGTTCAGCTGTCCAGTTCTCCTTACTTTTACGACTGTTGTTCGAATAAATAAGGTTTAAAAAAAAACCGGCCAAGTGCGAGTCAGACTCGCGCACCGAGGGTTCCGTACAAACCAAAATTAGTAAAGTAAAAATATGTGATGTAACTAAAAAATTACGGTTTTCGCAATTTTTCCTTTATCTGTGCTATAAGACGTTGCTTCGTACGAAATTTCAAGATTCTGAGTTCACGGGAAGTACCCTGTAGGTTTTTATTCCCTTGCGAGTGTCGAAAGTTTGCGGCATAAACGGCTGTATCTTTTGATTGCGTTGGCTTAGAAGTTTGTTTTTTTCACAGCTCTAAGGGACAGTAGATCAGAGTATTTGATAAAAATTCCAGCTTGATACCTCGACGCGTTCCTGAGAAAAAGGGTCTTAACAGACAGGCAGACGGACGGACAACAAAGTGATCCTATAAGGGTTCCGTTTTTTTCCGGGGTAGACCTGAGAGTGGCGGTAGGCAGGCTTAAAGCCAAAACCCGATGGCTTGCCTGGCAAACCCTGGGTCCTGGCCTCGGAGGCTCTCGGGCCCCGACTGGAAGGGCTCTTAAGCGCATGCTTGGAGAGAGGCCAGTTCCCGCGTTGTTGGACGACGGGGAAGCTGGTCCTCATCCGGAAGCCAGGGCGCCCTGCGGACTCTCCGTCCGCATACCGGCCCATTGTGTTGCTCGAAAAGGTGGGCAAGCTCTTTGAAAGAGTCATTGCTAACCGCCTCGCCGGGCACCTTGTGGGGATGGGGCCGGACCTTGCGGAACACCAGTTTGGTTTCCGCAGGGGGCGCTCGACGGTGGACGCCATCATGCGCGTGAGGGCTCTCACGACAGGGGATACAGTGTCCCGGGGTGGTGTCGTCATGGCGGTGGCTCTTGACATCGCCACAACACCATGCCCTGGACCTGCATTAGGGAGGCACTCCAGTATCACCGGGTGCCGACCTACCTTCGTCGTGTGGTCGGGGACTACCTGACGGACAGGGCCGTCATCTACCCCGGTCGCAACGGAGAGTGGAACCGGCGAGAGATGTCGTGCAGTGTTCCATAGGGATCGGTTCTGGGGCCACCCTTGTGGAACATCGGCTACGACTGGGTGCTGCGCACCGAGCTCCCTAGCGGTGTCAGCGTAGTTTGCTACGCTTTCATGGTTTTCTCGGAATGCGCCACCCATAATCCATACTGACGGTAGGAGGGGTTCCCATCGGCGTCGAGTCGACGCTGAAGTACCTAGGGTTTGTCCTCGACAGCCGGTGGAACTTCGTGGAACACTTCCGACGTTTGGCCCCCAAACTGGAACGGGCAGGGGCTGCGTACAAGCGGCTCTTGCCCAACCTGGGGGGTCCAAACGCCTCCTGCCGGAGGCTCTATGCGGGGGTCGTGCGGTCCATGGCCCTTTACGGGGCCCCGGTGTGGGCACGCTCTTTGAGGCGGCGAGCCGTCCATTACCTGAACGCGCCCCAAAAGGTGGTAGCCGTAAGGCTGGTCCGGGGGTATCGCACGATCTCCGGCGAGACGGCGAGCCTCTTTGCCGGATTGCCGCCATGGGATCTGGAGGCGATAGTACTCGCGCGCCTGCACGAATGGCGCGCGGAGGCACTACGCTGGGGAGAAACTCCGTAAAAAAGGGGTTCCGTTTTTTTCCTTTCGTGGTACGGAACCCTAAAAATAAAGTATTTTTTATGTAATTCTTATTTCAATGATGTGCATATTCTGGGAATTCAATCAGCAATCATAAAGAGTCCCACTAACATACGCATGCCATTCCGAGATGTCAGTATAAAACAAAACGAACGATGATTTAGGTACGTTTCGTTGTATCACAGAGGTGGTCATTGATATTGTTTGCACTAACTTAAATAATCCAATTATTTTGGTGTTACTGTTGAGTTTAATATCTATTTGTACTTCTTCATGTAACACAAATGTGTTGTCATCGAAATTAGAAAATAAAGTATGTGCAGTTTGCACATAAGGAATTTTTGTTTAAAAAAACGGCTGTTGTAGATGCTCTAAAACTAAACCTTAAACATAACACATCAGATGAATTCCTTCTTTGTTATCTCCTGCTGAAAGAGAATCACAGAGACTCTGGTTGTCTCTGTCCTAGTCAAAACAGACATAGAGCCCCAAAAAGAGTGACTTTTAGTAAAACTCATAAAACAATGAAAAGTGCTCTTTCTCTGATCACTGTTATAGAAAAAGAGACTTTGACAGAAAGTGAATAGAATATGCATCGCTAATGTTGACTAAACCCACCCTTAGATAATCATAAGTTAGAAAGTTACGTACCTACTTGTATCGCATTTGAATCTCAAAGTCAAATAAAAAGTCGGACAAGAATTCAGTCTATCCATACTTTTTCTATGGTACAGAGAAAGCTTGTTCACTGCAAAAAAACCTAGGTTTTTTATTTTGTTTCTTGCCTACTAGACATAATTATCAAACGATTTCACTACTTTACAAAAAATTTCGTGCTCAATAAACACAGTTTTATATAAATCTTTGTAGTCACGTTTCGAAACAGCCCTGGAATTCCAATTCATAATTTCTTGGAACACCGAGATTTAAACAAAAATCATGTAAGATTATGAACGCGTGAAATGTTCATGACAACCTTTTAATTTAAAGGACCTTAGAATGAAAATATCGTGAGGAAACATGGATTTATTATTAATACTAGATGTTGCCCGCGACCTTCGTCCGCGTGAATATTTATTAGGTACTTACAAAATATTTTTTACTTTAATCGTATTTTGTTATCAATTTCAAGTTTTGAATTTTTTTTTGACGAAACCCTAATCATATTTCTAAAATAAAATTAGTCAAGTTACTCCTTAAAATATCAGCTATGTTCCAGTAAAACTGCAGTCCGGTCAAAATTGGTCCAGCCGTTTCGGAGATTTGCCGGAACAAACAGACAGACAACACCAAAAAGTACCATTTACAGGTTTGGTTAACTGTTACTGATAATACACGTTTATAAAAATTCCTTATCCAACACCCTGCGAATGGGCTGCCATTCGCAGGGTGTTGGATAAGGAATTTTGTTTAATGAAATCTTGTTTTTTTTTTTCGCCTGATCTAGGGTATTTTCAATTAAATGCCATCTTTGAATCTAAGAGACCTACAGACGAAGCGGAAAAAGCGGTTCACAGAATACTACCTACCAAGTTTCAACTGTGTAATCCGAATAGTTTCGGAATAAAGTACCTGTGACATACGCACGGACAGACAGACATGACGATATATAATGGTTCTATAAGGGTTCCGTTTTTAGCCATTCGGTTACGGAACCCTAACAAGAAAGCTGCCATTCGCGGGGTGTTGGGTTAGGAATTTTTTAAAACGTGTATATTCGATGGAAATGTATATAGGGTGACTGGTAATTAGTGACCGATACTTAAACACATGATTATACTCATGAAAACAAACAACTTTCCCAAAGAAACATTTTTGTAGTTACAATAAGGCCTCTGCTCCCGCGCCGCCGCCGCCGCCGCCCCACTGCCCGCAAGATTCGAGGCAGAGGCCTAATACCACAGCCTTGTGAAATTCGCGCGCACGCGCCTGTGGCATATCAGCTTGTGATAAAAGTGAAAGAGTATAAAAAATATGGTTCTTTGGGAAAATTGTTTTGTTTATTGTTATCGTAGCCTGGTTTCAAATGCTATGTTGTTTGTGTTAATTATGAAAGACGTTTTAGTCAGTCTGGATGATTGATTGATGGACGGGAAAATGTGCAGAATCGAATTAAGAAATTGAAAATAACATCTCATTTAAGTATCCAATTTCATCACGGTTGTGCAGTGTAGGTATACTCTACATATGGGTGCCGTAAAAAAAACCGAATTCGGGTAAAGTTATTCGAATACTGGATACCGTGCGGCCGGGCCAACGGAAATGAATTGCTAAACAATGCTTGTTTATAATGAAGAAGAGGTCATACCCGGGGCATGACAGGACTGGCAGAATGTGCCCTCTTGCTGATAAGCTTCGCGGGTCGCTTCTTCGCACCGTGTTCGTTATCTGTCGCAAATAAACAACGCTTATATTAATGCTATCAGCTTATCAATTACATATTTAGGCATTGACATCATTGCCCAGGCTATTTATTAGGCAGTCATATAAAATAACTTTATCGCCGTTATTTTATAGTTTACTGAATACAAATATTTAATTGGCTTGCATTTTACAAAAGATTCTTTTAGTAACTACTGCAGCACTGGAGAGTTGTTTTAAGTCGTCAACTAGGTGCATACATTATGCATTAAATTTACTCCATTTTCTTAATACCTTGGTCCGACAAGCTGCCGTTTTTTGTTCTCCAAGAGTAACATAATTTTGAAGAGGTATTTCAAAAATGTAATCCAAATGTTGGCATCAAACTTTTCTATCCATAATTTAAAGTGCCATAACTTTTTTTGTCCTAATCATCATTTGACCGAATGATAATTTACCCGAACTTAAGAGCGCGCTCACATATTTTAAGCGTTTGACCAAAAATACGTTCTTTTTCAAGTTCTCGATATTTGTTATTTAAAGATAATGGCATAATATTTCAATGAAAACTCATAAATCTAACTTTGATTTAGTTTGTAGATTGATTAGAATTTTGTTATATACGTAAATATTTCGAGAAATAGCATTTTCCCGACACCCATTTTCAAGCAATCGTAAAACATCAGGGTTTTCCCTGCTATTTGTGTCAAACTGGCAGCACGAAAAGATCTGAAAAAAATATATATTTACAGGTCATATAGTCTTCAAGTTCGTAGATTGATTAGAATTGTGATAAAAATTGAATCCACGCAAAAAAAAAACGATATTCAAAAGCAATACTGATCTAAAATGTATGCATTTTAAATATTGTTTAAACATAAGGTAATGACAATATTAACAAAAAGAAAGTTCACCATACTATAATACAAGACTTTACCTTTCCTCTAAATATTTTTATTTTTACTTTTTACCTTCACATTTATTTATTACAATATTCTAAAATAATGCCTTACTAGTTGATGTACGACGCGCGTACTGTCAGTGTCGCCTGAGGGCTTGTGGAGAACGGACCTGTGTCACTCGCGCTCCCGCGCGCCTTAGTGTGCGTGAGGTAATTTTGACAGAAAATCCAGGGGTCGTCAGCAGTTTAAATGTTAGTATTCTTTGTACTTATGATTCATTGTAGTCATGTTTTATGATTGAAAGATACGCTTTGTACAATCTAATTATAAAGATTAATCGTCAATAAATTACGGGAATAGAAATCTTTCTTTTAGAAATAATGGGTCGTCAGAGTAATACATACGGTTCCTACCCAAAGAAGAAGAGGAAAGCTAGTAAAAAAGAATACCTACAAAAGGCGAGAGCAGTTCTACGGTAAATGTAAAAAATACCTACCTAGTTGATCTGAGTAGTGTATGCGGTCATTATTTAAGTTATATTTTATGTTTACAGCGGATTAAAGGACCCTGTTATTAATCAGCACATTGATGGATTATCATCATCGCTTGCTCAAAATGTTGATACAAGGTAAAGTTACGTCTGTCCTGGAGGGCATTGTACTGCGCCCCTCCCTGGCGACAAACAAGGCGACCGCGGGCCCGGGGGTGGGCTCAGGCCCGAATGCGACCCCGGGCCCGAGGGTGGTCCCAGGCCCGAAGGCAGTCTCATGCGGCTGCTACGGCTGCCAATTCTGGGCCGGGGCAGTCTGGCCAGCGTTCTGGCAGGACTAGGCCGGGCCCCGGAAAGTCGGCTCCGCCAAAACCGGCAGCGGCCCAGAAAATGGGCAAGGTGGCTCCTCAGGTGGTGGCGGTGGCAAGCCGGCCGCAGCCACCGCTACCACCCCCCACGCCTGCCGCGGCCGAAACCGAGTGGCAGGTGGTCGGGGGAAGGAGGAAGGGGTGAAAGGCGGCCAAAAAGGCCCGCAACAAGGAGCGAAGGTGGCACAAGGCGCAAAGCGTCGCGGCTAGACTCCGCGCCCCGAAGACCGCAACTGTAGTGATCACGCTACAGCCGGAAGCGGAAAAGAGGGGCGTGTCCTACCGCGATATGCTCTCGAAGGCGAAAGCGACGGTGGATCTTGCAGAGCTCGGGATCACCGGGGGCTTCCTGCTTAAGGTCACCGCGACAGGGGCTCGAGCGCTGGAGATCCCCGGTGTAAATAGTGGCCCGTCCGCTGACGCTCTGGCTGAAAAGCTAAGAGCGTCCCTAGATGCGGACGAGGCCCGAGTGTCCAGGCCCGTCAGATGCGCAGACTTGCGCATGCTGGGCCTGGACGACTCTGTGACCCAAGAGGAGGCGGTCGCCGCCGTCACCAGGACCGGTGGGTGCCGTGCTGAGCAGGTCAGGGCAGGCACCCTACGGCACTCGGGCATGCGAACCTTTATGGTAAGCTGCCCTGTGACGGCGGTGAAAACAATCGTGGAGGCTGGAAGGCTTCTGGTGGGCTGGGTGTCAGCGCAGATGAAGCTGCTGGAACCCCGACCTCTGAGGTGTTATTAATTATAATTATACAGGGTTACTGGTAACTCGACGTATTCCTTGCAGGACGTCATAGTAGGGTTAAAATGCAACAAATTAAGCCACCAAATGTTCTACCGAAATTCAGTAGTTTTTGAGTTAGTTCGATTTTTAGAGTTTTTATGAATAATCCCAGATTAAATCATTTGAAACCAATTTAAAAATTATTTACGGCGCGACAGTACAGAAATTTTAAGTTATTATCGTAGTTGATGCCGTAGCAGATCTTTGTTAATAATTAAAAGTTCAAAAATGCCTTAAACCTTGGCAAATATCACTAATCAAACATTTTTTTTTTTGTAATTTTTGTTATTACTCCATACAAATTGTTGTCTAGTGCAAAAATAAAATACTACGCCTGATGTACAAATTACTAGGAAAATATCCTTGTCTTATCAGCTATTCAGAAAGGTATGATTGTCAATACTTTTGCATGTATGACAGGGTAGAGAAGAGTTTTATGGGGAGCAGGTAAAATTGTAAGACAATCAACATTTTGTTTGTTATTCGTAGTATTCGTAGTTTTACCTGAGCTTGAACTCCAAACACACGGTAAGCTTTGTGATTGGTTACTATTGTTCTCTCGGCATGACTCGGGGTGCGATTTTCTGGTCGTCAGCGTTAGTCAGTCTCAACTCTACGTCGCGTAAGCTCGTGTTTTGTTATCTGGCTATCCCTATCGCGTATCTTGCTCTCGTGCTGTGCTGTGCCTTCATAAGTGCTGACTATGGCTGCATATTCTAATCCAGAATACGCTGACATAATTTACTGTTACGGACTTTGTGACGGTAACGCTGCTGAAGCGCGGAGAGAATATGGACTTCGCTTTCCCAACCGCCGACTCCCACACGTTAGTGTCTTCGGATCGACTTATCGGCGAATATCTGAAACTGGCAGCGTCCAAAGAACCAGGCAAATTGACACTGGTCGTTCCCGGAGATACACGGCTGACGACGAAGAGCTGATTCTTCAACGTTTTATTGACGACCCCAACATATCGACAAACATCGTAGCGCGTGAGCTTGGTATGTCACAGTGGAAAGTCTGGTCTGTAGTTCACTTGTCAGGCCGACATCCATATCACTACCAACAAGTCCAGTCATTAGAAGAGGGAGATCCGCCGAGACGGCTTGAATTTTGTCGTTTCATGCTGAGTGCCGACGCCGAAGGCGAAAACTTTTTAAAAAACATTCTGTGGACCGATGAGTCATGTTTTGACCGTGATGGTATCACAAACTACCACAACTTACATTACTGGGCACCGAAAGCAGAAGCAAACCCTAAAAAACTGAAACCAACCGCATCCCAGCGTAGGTTCTCGCTTAATGTTTGGATGGGTATTATCGACGACAAATTAATCGGCCCACATTTTTTACCCCGAACACTAAATGGGGAACTTTATGAAGATTTCCTTAGAAATCATTTAACACCACTGCTCGCGGATGTACCGGAAGAAAGAAGAGCAAACATGATTTATCAACATGACGGATGTCCAGCCCACTTCCGAATCACAATTCGACAATTGCTGGATGAAAACTATCCAAACCGATGGATAGGGCGCGGTGGGCCGATTCCGTGGCCTGCGCGAAGCCCTGATCTGACGCCCCTAGACTTTTACGTCTGGGGTCATATGAAAGACCTAGTTTATGTGACCCCAGTAAATTCAATTGAAGAACTAAGGGAGAGAATAACAGATGCGGCGGACCAGATGAGGGCAACAATCACATCAAGAATCACAAAAACTGAAATGAGGAAGCGAATAAGAACATGTATTCGAAACCGAGGGCAGCACATCGAACAAGACGTGTGAAATGTATGTCATAAAAGTTATTAAATTGAAATTTATTAAAAATAATAATAACATTCACGAAATTGTTTTATTTGATTTTCCGAATAATCACCTTTTTGTGAGACGCACGTCTTCCTGTACTAAATCAAAAACGATTTTCATAATGTAGTCCATGACTTTGTATTAACATTCATACCTTTTTGGATAGCTGATAAGATAAGGATATTTTCCTAGTAATTTGTACATCAGGCGTAGTATTTTATTTTTGCACTAGACAACAATTTGTATGGAGTAATAACAAAAATTACAAAAAAAAAAAATGTTTGATTAGTGATATTTGCCAAGGTTTAAGGCATTTTTGAACTTTTAATTATTAACAAAGATCTGCTACGGCATCAACTACGATAATAACTTAAAATTTCTGTACTGTCGCGCCGTAAATAATTTTTAAATTGGTTTCAAATGATTTAATCTGGGATTATTCATAAAAACTCTAAAAATCGAACTAACTCAAAAACTACTGAATTTCGGTAGAACATTTGGTGGCTTAATTTGTTGCATTTTAACCCTACTATGACGTCCTGCAAGGAATACGTCGAGTTACCAGTAACCCTGTATTATTAATTATTATTAATTTTTAATATTAATTTTTATTATTATTATTTATTTGTTATTATTATTAGATAAGAATGATCTTTATTGATAAAGATCATTGTTATCTTGGAGCTTCGCCTGACGGCCTTTTTGGTAAAGACGGCCTCATAGAAATGAAGTGCCCCTTGACTTGTTATGGCATGGACTCTGACACTGCATTTCGGATGGGAAATCATCAAATGACTTCTCCCGCTCTGGGCGGAGCGGGAGGGAGTGTCAGGCTTGACTGACTAAAACCCACCCATGTTCCTTCTTAGCCCTTTGTGTTCCAGGGCCGCGGTATCTCTTTCGAAAGCCCTGGCAGGCATTGGCCCTCTCGGACCCCTTCCGATTTGCTGACATCTCCTTGAGGCGCGCGTGGAAAACAAACGCGCCGTCGGCACGGCCTGTCGTCATAAGACGGACAGACGGTGAGCTGGCCCATTACTCACAGGTCCCCAGGCCCGCGCCTACGGTGGCCGGGGGCCACTGGTTGCCCCCCGACGCCCGGGGCGTCTTTCGCGGCGGCTGGGACGTGAGGTTCTCTCCCTCTCACGTTCCGCCACCTCCTTCGCTAGCATGACTGCTTCGCAGAAGGAGGCGACGGCTTCCCATTCCCTCTCGCTCCGGACCATGGATTGAACCAGGGCCGGACGCGAGAGGTCGCCGCCGCCAATCGCCGCTACGAGGACACGGAGGTGCTCATCCCAAGCGGGGCAGAGCTCCACGGTGTGCTCCACCGTGTCCTCCGGCCGATCCTCGCAATGGTAACACCCGGGCGTTTCCTCCCGCCCGATTCGGTGCAGGAACCTCCCGAAACAACCGTGTCCGGTGAGGACCTGCGTCAGGCGGAAGGTGAGGGCGCCGTGGCGCCTCTCTAGCCAGTCCTCAAAGAGGGAACTTATCGCCACTATTGTGGCGTGCCCTGCATGTGGTTGCGATAGTTTCTGTCTCCATGCCGCCATGAGATCGCGCCGGAGGTCTGTCCGCTGAGCGACAATTTGCCGCGGCAGTGGAGTTTCCCCCCGGCGTAGTGCCTCCGCGCGCCTTTCGTGCAGGCGCGCGAGCACTATCGCCTCCAGATCCCATGGCGGAAATCCGGCCAAGAGGCTCGCCGCCTCGCCGGAGATCGTGCGGTACCCCCGGACCAGCCTTACGGCTACCACCTTCTGGGGCGCGTTCAGGTATTGGGCGGCTCGCCGCCTCAAAGAACGCGCCCACACCGGGGCCCCGTAAAGAGCTATGGACTGCACGACCCCCACATAGAGCCTCCGGCAGGAGGCGTTTAGACCTCCCAGGTTGGGCAAGAGCCGCTTGAATGCAGCCCCTACCCTTTCCAGTTTTGGGGCCAAACGTCGGAAGTGCTCAACGAAGTTCCACCGGCTGTCGTGGACAAGCCCTAGGTACTTAAGCGTCGACTTGACGCCGATGGGAACCCCTCCTACCGTCAGTATGGATCCCGACGGTGGCGCATTCCGAGGCCCATGAAAGCACATGGCCTCAGACTTGTGCAATGCCACCTCGAGACCCAGTTGCCGGATTCTCGCCACGACTATCGCAACCCCGCGTGTCATAAGTTCGGCCACCGCCTCGTGCGACCTCCCCTGTGCCAGCACCAGCGTGTCGTCAGCGTAGCAAACTACACTGACACCGCTAGGGAGGTCAGCGCGCAGCACCTAGTCGTAGCCGATGTTCCAAGGGTGGCCCCAGAACCGATCCCTGTGTAACACCGCACGACATCTCTCGCCGGTTCCACTCTCCGTTGCGACCGGGGTAGATGACGGCCCTGTCCGTCAGGTAGTCCCCGACCACACGACGAAGGTAGGTCAGCACCCGCTGATACCGGAGTGCCTCCCTAATGCAGGTCCAGGGCATGATGTTGAAGGCGACCCCACCCCGGGACACCGCATCCCCCGTCGTGAGAGCCCTCACGCGCATGATGGCGTCCACCGTCGAGCGCCCCCTGCGGAAACTAAACTGGTGATCCGCAAGATCCGGCCCCATCCACAAGGTGCCCGGCGAGCCGGTTAGCAATGACTCTTTCAAAGAGTTTGCCCACCTCGTCGAGCAACACGATGGGCCGGTATGCGAACGGAGAGTCCGCAGGGCGCCCCGGCTTCCGGATGAGGACCAGCTTCCCCGTCTTCCAACGAAGCGGGAACTGGCCTCTCTCCAAGCATGCGCTTAAGAGACCTTCCAGTCGGGGCCCGAGAGCCTCCGAGGCCAGGACCCAGGCTTTGCCAGGCAAGCCATCGGGTCCCGGGGCGGTAATTTTGGCTTTAAGCCTGCCTACCGCCACTCTCAGGTCTACCCCGGTCACTTCCGGAATATCGTCATCGTCCTCGATGTGGTCCAGTTCTGGCACCGCAAGCGGCGGAGCCATAGGCGGGGGAGGATGTTCCCCTCGCAGAGGGAACAGAGCGCTCACCACGTCCTCCACGAGCTGAGGGCGGAGACTCTGCGTCAGCGGGGGGCCCAGGTGCGGAGTTTGTCCCACACCATCTTGTAAGGGCGCCCCCACGGATCTCTGTCGAGAATTTCCAGCATCTCCTCACGGCCCAGGTCTTTGGCCCGCTGGACAACCTCTTGGAGGGCGGTCTTCGCTGCTCTGTATCCCTCGTACAGCTCCGCTTCAATGGCTGCCGCATCCGGAGGGCGGATGCGGAGCCTGCGATGCCTGGCGTACGGGTGCCGCGCGGCGACGCACGCCTTGCACAGAGACGTCAGCTCTCGCGACCACCAGTACACCTGAGGCCGGGCGCTTCCTGGCCGAACTCGGGGCATTGCCACGTCGCAGATGTCGGACATGGCCTCCTGGAACCACCCTGCCTCGATTTTGACGTCGGCAGGCCTGTTCGGTGATATCACCCAGGCCTGCACTATCGAGGCTTCCAGGAGGAGCAGATCGATGCCCTTGAGGGAAATTGTAAAAATTATTACTATGTTACGTTTTTATAAAATACTATCATTTCGCCCGTGATTTCGTCCGCGAAAATTGTGATATAATATAGCCTTGTTACTCGGTAAAGATGTAGCTTTTTAGTGGTGAACAAATATTTTCTCATCATAATATAATATTAGTATAGAATAGCAGCACCCCGTGGTTTCACCCGCATAAATAATGATCTCGTGGGAATATCGGGATAAAAAGTATCCTATGTCCTTTTCCAGGATTAGAATTTGGATAAATGTTGGCACGTAGGTATACTCATGGTATACCTACGTGCCAACATTTATCCAAATCTGTCTAGTTGTTTTAGTGTAAAAGCATAACAAACAAACGAACTCACCGTCGCATTTAAAATATAAGTTAGGATAGATATAATTATTTTACTTTTGTAGGCTACTCTTATACTATTTGTATTTCTTTATCATAATAATACGTTCCATAACTTGTATTTTTTTCTCAATTAAATTATAAGTAAACCGCAGTGAACCGTGTTACGCACCCCTGCCTCTGCACGTGTGTGTATCAAGAAGCGTGCACCACGCACACAGGCGCACTCAACGTCAGTCGTCGTTGTTTTTTGAGTTAAGAATTTTGCGAGAACGCTCTTAATATCACATAATATCGCATGCCATAAAATTAAAATCCCTAAATATAATACGCTTAAATCCGTTTGTCATAAATATTACAATCAATAATATACAAAATACATAAAAACGTTTTCAATAAAAGTTATAAGTCCTAAATTCAAATTACATAATGTTTATTTATAATAATAATATTCTTAAAACAAATTTAATTAATAAAAAGTTGATTTGTGAACATGTGCTTTTTATAAGAATGCAGCAAGTAAGCAAGCATGCAGCATGTAAGCAAGCATGCAGCATGCAAGCAAGCATGCATCATGCAAGAAAGTATGCAGCATGCAAGCAGGCACGCAGCATGCAGCGTGCAAGCAAGCACGCAGCATGCAACTTGCAAGCAAGCATGCAACATGCAGCAGGCATGGTTTCTGTCACGGCTCCGGCGCTGCGGGGCTCCGGTGGTCCCAGGCGAGTTTATCGTCGCAGATGGGTTTAACGCTCACCACCGCAGCTTCGGCTTGCTGGCCGGCAAGCCAGCCAGCCTCAGCCGCGGCGGCGCGTGTTACATTACAACCACCTGCTCCTCAACTCGCGGGCCGCCTCGCCCCTACGCGCCTATTACGCGATTTTAAATTACACTGTATGGGTAGAGCAGACAAGACTGCGTGGAGTCGGATTTACAGCGATTCGTTTCTGTCACTGAAACCTAATTATTAGCAAATGTTTTAGGACTAAAAATTTTATTATAAATGAACATTCGGAATAATACACATTATTTAACACAATACTTAGGACATATGACTTTAGGTCATATAAAATTAGGAGATTCAAGTTATTTATTATTTGTGTTGGTTTCTTATGATATCTTAAATCTTACTTTTCCCCGGAAGGTCGTCTGATGTGCTCATGACTTCACTTAATAGAGATAGACTATCCATCTGCTGCTTCTCCAAACGGCATGTATGAGGGGCGGGCATTGTGACAGAATCTGTGGTTGTATAAAAATACTATTGAAATATTGATAAACCTATGTTGGTAGGTGCCTACGCTAAGAAAACATGCTATAGAAATAACTGCAGCCCGCGACTACGCTCGCGTGGAAAATTCGATCTATTTTTCAGGGATAAATTATACGTATAAACCTTCCTCTTGAATCATTCCATCTATTGATGAAAACCGCATCAAAATCCGCTGCGTAGTAAAAATATCTAAGCATACAGACGGCGGGTAGCGACTATGTTTTATATGTATACTTATAAGATAATTAATATCAGAGGATATGGGCAAATTGTAGGTATATATTAAACCTAAACGAGTATTTTTACTAAATAGCTATTTCTAGATAAATTCGAATCATGATAGGTAATTGAAAATACTCGATTCGCGCCCAGCAGCTATCTTTGACCTCGGATTAGCAGATGTAATAAATATATCAATGCTATCATAAAAACCAAGGTAATAAATAGAAGGTAAAAGACGATTCGGACACGTTGAAAAGTCTTGTTCTTGTCATTTTTGTTTTGACCACACTACAATTAGATCATCTTTTTGATATAAGTTTCAGCTTCTCAAAATACAAACATCATCATCATCTGCCTAGGCTTTTCTTAACTATTTGGGGTCGGCTTCCAGTCTAGCCGGGTGCAGCTGAATACCAGTATTTTACACGGAGCGACTGCCATCTGACCTCCACAACCCAGTTATTACTGGGTAATACGATACCCCTTGGTAAGACTGGTTGTCAGACTTTCAGGCCACTGACTACCTGTAACGACTGTCAAAGATCTACGAAAGTAAGCCGAAGCCAACGGCTTAACGTGCTTTCCGAAGCACGGAGGAAACTCGGTATGTAATGGGTGGTCACCCATCCACGGACCAACCTAGGTAAGCACCGCTTAACCTAAAGGACGACCCGAGTGGCTGTTATTATTTTAAGCCAAGAGTTCCTCCTTATCAAAATTCAAACAAAATATTTTTATTAGTAACTTTCGACTGAGGTTGACGAGGGTGAAACAAAATCCTTCATCCATAATGTGCGAGTTCACAAGTACAATTTGTTCAGTAAGTAAATGGAAAATAGAGATCAGATATAAAAAGATTTTAGACCCACTGTTTCTTGTCACACTTCGGAATGAATACACATCCAAATAAAAAAACAAAAACTCTAATATTCTAACCTGATCCAATTCGATAATTTAGAAATCAGACCAATGTTTGGTGTAGTATAAACGTATTACAATAAAATATCAACGATCCAACACACCATTAGCTAACAGCTGCGACTTGATCAACGTTTTAGACAGTGATTTGTATTTTAGTAGCTTTTTGTAATAGTGAAAGGTATACTTGAAAATTTTGTCAGTATCAGATTGACACATCTTTCCACCATGAATCCTTGACGTTTCAAAAATTCAATTCATCTCATTTTCCACTGTTTCCTATCAGCCCCAAAATATAAAAAAGAAGTTTTTATTTGTGGAAAAATCAAAGACATTCAAATATTTCCGAGAAAAATCTGTCGAAAAATATGGTCGATAAAGAAAATGAGAAATTCAATCGGAAATCATACCTACATCAATGATGAGTGAGCGTTGGCGTTATCTTTTTATTTTAGACTAATTATCATTTTAATTTCAGTTCATTTAGCCAAGATTTAGCCCTTATTCTATAAGATAACTAAGATGTCTTAGGACATTGCCAGGAGGGCGCTGCTGGTAATGAATCGTGAAAGAGGAAATTGTATTGAAGAAACAAGATGTTGGCATTGGCGTTAGTTTTTTCTATGGCTACGCGTCATTTACAAAATATAAAAAAAAATACAAATCAATTTGAACCACTTGAATCTTGAGATAATTACTTTTTCATCCCCCCATCTCGGAAAGAGTATTTTTGCTCTTCGATAACTGAGTGCAAAAGCCGTTTTTATCCGCTAGAGGATAAATTAAAACATCTCATCAAAGTAAAACATCATCATCTTCTTGATGAACATCAATTAAAAATTGAACATCGTGTGCACCATTAAACCTATTTACTTCTACCTCCATGGTGCCGAACAGCCGAATTTATCATACAACCTTTTTTAATTTGTTAAAAACTCAGACTCGGAACCTTCTTAGTGTACTTCTTTTTAATTTGCTTTGCGCGCGCCCTTTTCTTTTCATATCATATTGTTAAAACAAGAAACTTGAAAACAAGTGAAAATCCTAAAATAAGTGATTCTAGCGACGAGGAACTTTATTTGACGCCAACAGACTAAAACTACAATACACAATATAAACAATTGACTAAAACTGTTAATAATAGGTACGCAAATGAGCTTTTTCCCTCAACAATTACGCAAGAAGTATTTGAAACAGTACGATATGTTTAACACGTGGCAAATAGCTAAAGGAGCCAAAACTTTCCCAGAAAACGTTTTGCTGGCATATTTTATTGAAATCCGAGACCAAGAAACCAAGCACTCTATGGAGTACCTACATATTCAATGCCGAAAGCAACAATAAAGATGAAAAAAGAAATACATGTCGACACTTATACTAAATTAGTGTCATTTTTTAAAAGAGCCTCATCTGGTCATCAACCAAAAAAATCGAAGGTTTTCACAGCATCTGAAATTGGAAAGTTTCATAACTAAGCACCTGATTTCGTATATTTGGCGGCAAAAGTAAGTCACTTGCACATTCAGTATCTACTTAAGCACATTAATCAACTACTTAACATAATCTAATGCGTACTTAGCAGATAGGCATAAATAAGCATGCATATAAATTTTATTAATTTATCTACTACAATACTCTACGTTACAGGTTGTTCTTATGCTCCGTTTATACCAATAGGTGCATTTCGAACAAATGAACTGGGGGTCTACTCTCTAAGTCCGTGAACGAAAATACGGGTCTGTCCGTAACTAGCTTTATACTTCGAAATGTACCCTACTTCTTAATATTTTCGAATTCATGAGTTTTGAAAACACATCGGGAGTAAGGGCAACTGTCCAATCGTGTTGTCATTTATTTTTAGTTCGGGCGCCTAACGAATCTCATGTCCGTAAGTGAGTGAAGGATTAGGAAACTACCGTAACTTCGGCCGGATTTCGTGCTTAGAAAGTAGACCCCCTGGTCAATCCCGTTCGATGCCAATAGGCTCGCCACCTATTACAGGGGACTCAAACAGAACTGGCGAAATGTGGGTGTTGTACTATTAGGTACACCTCTGCCTAACCCTTTAGGGATAACAGGCGTGATGTTATGTAATGTTTATAATCAAAATAAGTTTGCTTGTCTGACATAGAGTGAACTCGATTTTGTTTACTCAGACAATTACATTATGATATTATTTTAACGGATAAGGCATAAGTAAATAAGCCTCCAAAGACAATATTTGCTGTACGTATCACCACACCAAGAGTGTGAAATGTCTACTACATACTCGAACATATCGAATATCTATTCAGAACACCTACAGGTAATCTTTTCGCCTTTCGTCACATGTTGAAATAAATTAATAACAAAAGGATTAAACTGTTATCTTTGTCCCAGTTAGGAGAGTGTAACCATACGCACGTAATTATTAACTTATTATTATATTGAACATACTTTTACACAGTTCTATAAGTCAGCAGTTTGGTTTCACGAAGGGTATAGGTCGACAACGGACGCGGGAGTAAAACTCATCACACACACACTTCTAAAACTGTCCCAGGACGCTATTAGCATTTTCTTTAATCTCACAAAAGCGTTCGACTGCGACGACCACAACATACTGATCTGTAAAAAACACCACTACGGAATTCCTGGACAAGCCACTGATCTTGTTCTTTCATATTTATTAGCACAGCTAGGTTAGTATACTTCGCTTATTTTCATAGTATAATGTCTTATGGCATTCTGCTGTGGGGATCGGCAGCAGACGTCTGCGCGATCTATAAAATGGATCCTCGCGAGTCCCTCGAAAAAATTTTAAGAGATTGATATACTGACTCTGCCTTCACTTTATATCTTACTAGCTGCTGCCAGCGACTTCGTTCGCGTTGAAATTTTGATGGGTTTTAGGGGTATGAAAAACAGATTTTGGCCGATTCTCAGACCTACCCGATATGCACACAAAAATTTCATGCAAATCGGTTCAACCGTTTCGGAGGAGTTTGGTAACAAACACCGAGACACGAGAATTATATATTAGATAATGTATTTTATATGTCAAATTATCAAAAAAATTAGAAGCGACTTCCACAATATAAACACACGCAGTAAACACGAAATTGTGATATCCAAATTTATTCTGCTTTTGCCTTGTTAATTGGTGTTGGCTTGTTAATATCAAATTTACATGTTGTGTGTGTATATTCATATTTGATATTATAGAATGTATAAAAACGAAGAGAAAGAGCCAGTTATAGTAAGAAAACCTTTGAGAAAAAAAACATGTCATTGGGTGATTAATACTTATTTTTGAATAAATTGAAAATATTTGGAACTTTTAATTCCCGTGTCCTAAAGATGCAATATTTTTTAAATAAATATCTCATAAAATTGTAGTTATAATTATTTTGTATTTACACCTGAATGGAGCTTTGTTAATTTTTAGATTCTGTGGGCCTTCTTTGTTTGTAAATTTCTTTATTACCTCGTATTTTCCAAAGGGCTAGATGAATTTCGATAGTTAGGGTACCTATCTTTATATTTGTCTTAAAACCCCAAGTGTCCTTAGATGGGTGTTTGAACAAATAAAAACAAAAGGGTGGATTTTTGCCGCGAAATAGTAATAGGTATGGTATCAAAATAAAGGAAATTAAAAGGGGATTACAACTACATATATTTATGTTTAAAATTTTGGAATAATAAAGTGGTTCAAAAAGTTAGATAGCTTAAAAATGAGCCATGTTTTTCCTTTGTGGCGCTCTAGAGCTCCGATTTTGATGATTCGTTCGTCAATCGATTTGTCTTAATCTTGCGAGTGTCACTAAATACATAACAGTAATCAAAATTCACATAAACGAACTGGAAAGCTGGAAATTAAAAAAAAGATACTAATAGGAATGGGTCCCTTCCATGTTTTAATAATTATATTTTCAATGGGTTTCCCTTCCAAATAATGTCCTTGTTGTTTGCTTTTCAGTCAAGTTTTTTAGTTTTTATAATTACTTTTTTTATTTCCTGATGACAATCTCGGTCCCATGGTAGAAAATTGTTTAGTTATCTAAACATTAAATATGACCAGAGTTTTCCGGTACACAGTCGCTTTATAATATTCCAGTCGTCAGACGTCGATTCATTACCGTAATATTTATTTCTTTAAGATCTTTAAGTACTATTACGTAATCGTATTACGCATCCCAATATGAAACAACGCGTTTCAAAATATTTAAGTATGATATAAATTCGATGGCTTTGTCATCATAACTCATTTTTCTGTGTAAGTATTTGTTACGGAGTCAATGCTTTGTGAAGTGGCCAATAGAGTTATCTAGTTCTTTACAGTATCGACGAGAATGTAAATGTACTCAGGAGTATTGAAATACTAGCTTTTGCCCGCTTCTTCGCCCGCGTATGTTTCTGATAGCATATCATCTTCTGCCTAGCCTTTATTCAGTGCAACCGGACGCAGCTGAAAACTAGTATTTTACATAGAACGATTACCTATCTGACCTGCGCAAACCAGTTAGTACTGGGTAATACAATTGGTAAGACTGGTTGTCAGACTTTCGGGCCTCTGACTGCCTGCAACGACTGCCAAAGATCTACAAATAACAGTCCTAATGCAAAGACTGCCAAAGATCTACAAATAACATCAGGACCAACGGCTTATCGTACTTTCCAAGGCAGGGAGAGAAGTCAAGTTATGTAATGTGTGGTATCCACGGACGACCCTAGGTAAGCACGGGTTAACGTAAAGATTGACCCGAGCTGCTGTTATAATTTAGCCATTATACTTTAAGGATACTTTTTACCTGTTTGTTTCCGTCGAAAGGCGATCAGCGGTTCAACCGTTAAAAGGTAGGTCAGACATACTTATAGACAGAGCTTCCTTCGCATTATAATATTAGCATGGATAGATATAGTGACGTGTTAGCATATTGCCATTCATATACTCGTAAATATGCGGTAGCTATCAAACATTTCCCTCTATATTTCTCTACCTACACACTTAGAGAATCAACATCCTTATAATTTGAACATTGATAAACATTGTTACGTTACGCGCCATTGTAGTTTGTATTTGTAAACGCTTCGCTCCGGTCAACAGCCATAGCTAAATAATCATAACCAACCGTAACGACTACCATGATTATCAATATATATATATCAGATTGTAGCCAATCAGATTATTACAGGATTGTAGCCAATCAGATTGTTACCTTGCTTGAACAGGGTTAACATTTCATTTGAAAGGTCCTGACAATAAGCCGAACATTTGCAAAAAAAAACCGGTCTCATTTCTTTTTTGGTTCCCACATATTGCTACAAATGGAGAAACCAGCCGAAACAGAATTCGCGCCGCATGAAAGGGTGCTATGGAGCCGAGAACTGCAGTGCCAATTGCATTATGTATATTATTTTATTTTTCAGGGGGGGGGGGGAGCACTCCTGTATGAAAGGTCTGCAGAATTTGTGCATTCGCTTCATTTTCGGGCTTCGAAAATACGACCATGTGTCGGAATTTCGGAAGCAGTTGAAGTGGCTGCCTATTCGGCAGCGTCGAGATTCTCGCACTCTTTCTTTACTCTTATCTGTTCTTCACAACCCTAAAGCTCCTTCGTACCTTCGGGAACGCTTTGAATATCTTGTACCAAGAGGTAAACCCTGTCGCTCATCATCATCTCTTTTCCTTCGTTTTCCTCCCCACTCCTCAAGTCGATATGATGGATCATTTACTGTTCGCGCTGTGCGCCTTTGGAATTCTCTTCCACACTCCTTGCGGGATAGCCCTTCGTTAGACGTGTTCAGGAAGGAATAAGAGAACATTTCCTGTCAATATGTTAATAATATGTATTTAGTATTTTATATGTATATTTATTTATATATATATATTGTATGTATTACGTATGTAGTAGTTAATTTAAGTTTTGAATGTACTGTTTTTGCACATTCTCTTAAGTTTTCCTCTTTTGCAAATCTCGCAATCAAAAAATGGTTTGCTGTAAGAAAACCCAATTCTGGGTTAAGCTCGCCGTTGTACATAAGTTTTTATATTGCAATCTGCATATTTATTTTTAATTGTGTGTGCAATAAAGAATAAGAATAAAGATCGAAACAATTCTAACCTGTCCAAGGCAGATTGTAGAATGATTCCTAGGGTGGTTGTCGAGAGCTTTGCTGTGCTTCTTTTTCATGTGCTCTCAAGTGGTTATCATCGAGAATATTCAAATTTAGCCGCCCACGAAGCTCGTAACTATTCTAACCTGTCCAGGGTAGTGTTTCAATTTTTTGAGCTCGCTCTTACAGACTACGATCTCGTAATTCTTGACTTGGTCTGTTAGTCGACCAAGTAACACCTGTATGAAGGATCAAAAAAATTCTTACCTGTCCAGGGTAGGTTGTAATAATTTTCGGAATACAAGAAAACTAAAGAAAAGCTAAGTTTTCTGGAATGTAGAGCTTACCTTTGGTTTTAGTTCTCAGACTTTTCAATAACTTGACAAAATCAGTAACTTCTACTTCTGTATGAACAAGTATAGAAAAACCAACCAGTCCGAGGTGCTAACATTTTTGGGGTGGCTATTGCATTTTAGAATTTTAGAAGAATTTCAGATGCACCCTTAAATAGTAAATCCAAAAATCTAGAAGGGATAATAAATGTGGCAAATCTAGGTTATAGGGAAAAAAAAAAGTTCACTTAACCACTGAACAGATCCGGACTTATGTCAATATCAATAACTGAAAATAAACAAGAAGTTTAAAGAATAACAATAAAAGCACTCACAGAATACAATCAAACGGAAGAGATAAGATCGTGAGACAGAAAATAAAACAAACTAGCCAACACGCATCAATAAAAATACCTACCATCATCGAAAGAGAACAAGAGATGGAATTAGAATAGGAGAAGTCAACAGACTCCGCTGCTTTTAATAGATTCACTCATAAAAAAACAAGTTCCAGTTCTGCACATGTTTCAAAGATGCTGATTTGTCCAGCGGCGGCGGGCGGTCCAAGAAAATTTGGGTAAATTAACATGTTTGAACCGAAATAGTATAAAAGGAACTTTAGAATTATGGAAATGTTCCCCAATTTTATTGATACAAGACTTGCAGTCTTGCGCTAGAGAGCAAAACACAACTTCATATTGAGAAGTTTCTTTGGTGAGTCCATCAATTTGGAAAATCTTATGCCTATAGTAGATATAACCAGAGATTTTTTGGAAGAGTAAGGTCTTTACTATGAAGCCAATTTAAAACATTAACAGTAGATACGGTAAAGAATTTTGAATGAAAAAGTTCCAAGCTGTGTTTAATTTTATTTGATTGTATTTACAGAAACATTTAGATATTTTCAGCAGCTGGCAACCGTGTAAATAACGCAGCGTCGACGGCCGACCGTGACCTCCTATTCTTCCAAATGTTTATTAAAACTCCGGGCACGCTCTCTTCAAGTGAAATACTCTGATTTTCGATGCCTCATCACGAGCTGATAATGATAACTGATATTAGAAAACAAAACGATTACCGAGTGATAAAAGTGTAAGCTCCCACTTCATTAAACTATATCTCATAATTCCGGCAAGGGAGTCCAGTTAGATCGTTATTGTTGACACAACATTAACGGTCCTACTTAGCGGAAATATATTTACTTATAAGCAGGCTAGCGTTAACAGTGCGACAGTGCGCTTATCGGGTGCGAAAGGCTTGTCGATAAGGCAGAGTGCGCTCGCGAAGCCGTCAGTGCCGCGAGCGACGCCGGCGCACCCGCCCATCACGACCACGGCAGCGGCCGAATGCTGAAAACCGAGATTAGTAACGTGTCTGGAAACTAACATAAATATTATACAACTGATAGTGCATGTTCTACCGCTGCCGGCGTGTGTTTACAAAACTAAGGTGTTGTGACAAACTTTGCTTTTAGTTTAACTTGTGCGGTTAAATCAATCTGTGCTGCAGTTAACTTCGGTGAGTTTATCGGTAATAGTTATTTATTTTAAAATAATTATATAATATTTGAAGGGACTCTAGTGTATTTTTCTCTTGTATGCCTTCTTTTTCGCTATGTTATTTTTACTTACAAAAATCGCATTGTCAACTAGAGTTGTTGCTCCAGTAGCAATAAAATGTAACTGGCGATATAAAGAAGGCAAGGGAAAAAAATAAAAATACACATATTGGCTGCGAGTGTGTAGTTATGAGTTCACGCACGGGCGAAATGTTTGTTTATTAACACTGCGTAAGCATGGGAGTCACAGATGAATATTTATGTCCGAGTCACCGATGCCAAATTCCGTGGTACCACCACCAGTGACGTCACTAGGTACCAGTGAAGACGGCGGAACCGCATGCGCGGCGCCATTTTCACTGACCTTTCTAATTTCACTCATCTCGGCCATGCACAACAACAAATATACGAGATCATTCATAAGCGAGTATTTAACATAAATTATAATATATAAACAAACTATTTTTTATAAACGTGTCTTAATCTCGTAAAGGTAGGTAATCTTACATGTCACTCTCTCTAAAAATATATCATAATAAATCATTGACTGTTTTTGAAATGACACATAATTTAAATAACAATAGCTAAGAATAATATTATTTATAAACAAAAATATGCTGCCACTACTAATTACAATAATATGCGTGAAACAGATGTTTTAAATGATTTTCATGGATATAATTTAATGAATGACGAATGACGATGTGAGTACTATTATTATAGGTTATTATTATTACTCATAAAAAAAGCGTTTTTGTTTTCATTGTATTACAAAGAAAAACAAGTTTCACTCAATATCGCCTGAAACGAGTTTGTATCGATTTTTTCTTAGATTACGTACAAGTCATAAATAAATATAGATTATAATAAAATTTGGATCATATTTTTTTTTAGATAAAACTGTAATTTTACTTAAGTACAAAATTAATCTATATTGATAGTAAAACATATTAGTATGCACAAACAATTCAATGAATTTATTGACTTATTCCATTTAAGAAAAAAGCGACACTAGATATCATTTTTATTAATTTATCCAATCAGTACTCAGACAAAAAAAAAACAAACAATTACTTGATTGAGTATAGTAAGTAGGTAGCAAGTACTAAGTACCAGCTGGTAACAACTAAAGAAAACATTATGGTCGATACTTTATTTTAACAATTTAAACAAAAACACCAATTAAGAAAATGAGATCGGTACCTATCCCAAAGCTGACAATGATAATATCATAATGACTAAAAACAAATCGCAAATTTTTGTAAAAGAAACTGATAAGAACTAATTAATGAATATAATCGCTTTAGCAAATAACAATTAGATTAAAGTAGGACTAACTAAAATCAAGGGCACTGAGGAAGAAAATATTTGATCTTAAAAATAAATATTTAGGCGACCAACACCCGAGCCCAAACGCATGATTAAAAGAAATAGGCTAATGCGTGGGCGTTGTTTTACTAGCTCTGACCGGGAACGTCTCTTTTATAATTTCAATGCTTGCTCCATATACTTACACTTAAACTGAAATACTTTTAAAAATTACTATCTATTTTCTCAAGGCTGTTCGTAAAATAAGAAAATAGATAGATATTCATAAAATAAGAAAGATTGTGATTATCTTAGGTAGAAATTCATAAAACAATAAAGTATTGTGATAATCTTAGGTAGCAGTTCATAAAATTAATGAGCAATTTTACCAAAACTATTCAATCCCTAGTGCATTGACCCTCGCGCGGTATAATTTTATCTAAAGGTAAATATTATTAAGACGTTAGTTTATCAGCAACCTGACCGGAATAAAATCCAATACCTAACGTGTCTAATTTTATTTATTTTGTCAGTTAAGCTGAGAAGTTCAATCATAGCTTGTTCGTAAAACATCATAGGTAAATGTTGTATAACAAATTATTAGACCATACGATTTTACCGTAAAATATCTCGGAATCTCGGATATATAATACTATAGCGAAAGTCTGGTTGTCTTGGTACTTGATGTAGTTAGTGGACCTCGAAAAACTCGAAATTTATCTAAACCGTTTATTAACGTAAAGGTTGGACGAACGACGAGACACTTTAACGCCATTAATGTCAAGGTGGAACAAACTACAGAATATTCCAGAGACATCATTTATGCATTCAATTCTTTCAAATATAAAATGATTAATAAAAGGAATTAAGACTATTCTTGCATCTTCTCAAAACTAAAATTCAACCATACTTCGAAACTGTGCCATATCTACAAACTCGTTGAAATGATCAATAGTTGTGTGTGATATTCACCGGTTCTGTTCAATTGCCGGAGAGGGCCCATTAGAAGGCTAAGTGGCATCTTCCGCAAGTTGGCATGCGAGGCACAACAATGGCAGAATGTCTGAGATACTCTACATAAGAAGAAACGAAGAAGACACTCTAGGTTTATAGGAATCTAGAATTGTTATACGAAAATAAGCAAGGTAACCATGTCTTGTTCTGCGCAAGACATGAAATTTTAAAGAGATGTACAGGTTTTAATGAGACGTTCCGTAATGGTGGGATGAGCGAGAGAAAATATATATCGTGTAATGTAATGTGCAAGACATTAGTCAGCTAGGAATGAAATGGGCGCAGACAGCTAACGCATCAAACAAATAAATCCTACTATTAGGATAGCAGGATTTATTACTCGTACTAATATTGTAAATTCGAAAGTTTCTGAGGATGCAAAGATGTCTGGATGTTTGTTACTTGTTCACGCAAAAAAGCACTGAATGGATCGGAATGAAATTTAGCACAAGAATAGATAATTGTGCTATTGCACAGAGAAGAAAAGAAACTTTTTATCCCAGTAGCACGATCCCGTGGGTGATCCCGGACAAAACGCGTCCGAAGCCTATGGCATAAGCTAGTAATAAATATGTCGTTCGATTTTGAAGTGGACAAAACCGCAGTAAATGAGGGAGTCGTGTTCGTGGCAAGTTTGAACGCACTGTTCCGTCGTCCATAAAGTACCGGGTTATCATTTTTAGAGCTTTTCGGGGCAGCGTGCAGCGGTGCAAACCGCACCGTTATCCGAAATGTGGAATATATGGCAAAAATTAAATTTAATGATCACTACTATTTATTTTTATAATAACCCCAAGGACTAATAATAGACTATATGTTTTCAACTGATGCAGCTGTGGTGGCATAAAATATATTGTAATGGTAAATTTACTCCTGTGACCTGCTGAGTCTTCTTAAGATCTGCAAGCCCCAAACCCAAAAATCGGAAGTTATAATAAAGCTTGTCTAAAAGCTGTAACTGAATTGAGAAAAACTTTAGATCATGCTAAGAAATTTTATCAAACCAGCTTCAACACCACTCTTTATATGGTTAGACCGTTACCCGTGCCATAACAACTTTCATTAGCCACTAACTGGACCTGATCTATTTTCTGTAACATGTGATGCTCAATAAAAACACCGTGACAGGTGTTATAATTAAATAAATAAATAAATCACTGTCACTCACTGCAGTCAACTTCCAATAAAAACGTGTCGGCTTGCGTTTATATTTTTAAATGCTTTGAAGTGCCTTTTGCGGTACTTGAATATTGGAGAGGAAAAGAAAAGTCATGGAAAAAATAATTAAAATGAAATTATTATTTTTTTCATTAAGTTGTTTGTTAAAAACTCTTTTAATTACTTTTGTTTTAACGAATAGCGTTCGGACTTTCCTATCTGGACGTCAATTTAACGTTAACCATGAGTTCGGATTGTCTTACCTGACTTAACTGAAGGCATAGTCTTTTTTAAAGTCATTGTTTTAATCAGATCATGTCAGGACCATCCAAATTACCGATAAAGGCACATACGTACCTCTCGGTGCTTCAGCTATTAGAAGTAAAGATACTCGCTATTAGTCGCTATCTAACTTTCAATGTAAAACAAGAATGCGGCGCCTTAACTGGTTTATTTGACAAAAAACTGCGCCCTAGATGTTTTGACCCACACCGGTGGCTTTCAACTGGTTTGTTAGAATCACGTGCGCTAAACATAACGACAATTACTAACCTTTTATCTTAATGTCTAATTATGTATGAAACATTTTCGTTTGTCTGTCAATCAGTTCGCTGCAGGGCTGGACCGAAAAGGTCCAGAGTAGAGAAAAGAAAAATTTAAACAGTTGTTAAAAAACTTACGAACCAGACAAAAAAAAAAATGTTTTGCAAAAAAAAGTCGGTGACTTTGTTTGCTTCGTTGACTTTTTTACCTCAGACTTCCGAAAGCAAAGTAATATTTTTGCATATTTTATTTTCTGTTAAATTTACCGAATAATATAAAGGGTGTAAAACACCTCTTAACGAAGCCGAAAGGCACTGGTTTTCCCTGTCCTTGCGATCATTTTTTTGTTCTACACCATTTAGTTACCGTTTAGCTAGGAACCTTTTAGTTACGGAGATATTAGGGGTCAAAGCTCCAACTTTTTGACAAGTATTTTTTTAAACACAAGTTTTTAATGTAAGATTTTCACTTTAAACACCTTCACAAATCTGTCCATCAGCACAATGTTTAGAGTGCGTTACATTGAGTTCTACCACAAAACATGATTTTTCATTACTCATACTCTGAAAGTAGGTCTGAAGTTGCCTGAGGAGCGGGTTGAAAGTAATACTTTTCTTCCCTAGGGAGAATCGCTTTCAACTGACAGATGTCAAATTATAAAAAAAAACTAGTTCTATTTTCACATTTTTATTGAACCAAGTTCCAACTTTATATGCAGCCACGATGTAAAATGGAAAATGGTTTTTTTATAACTTTGTTATAATTGAGTTTAAACAATTTCTTTAAAATAGCATAGATTTGGGCAAAATATTTACCATTTTTTCAATGATGAAAATGAAAAATATTGGCTGAATAGCTGGCTGGCCACAAAAAAAAAACAAAATAGGCGGGAAAAGTTGTTGATTTATGTAAAATAAAATTTACTCCTTCCTTTCTCTGTAACCCCTTGTCCCTTCGTATTCCTTTTCCTACCTCAATACTTTCTTTACTTTGTATAAATAGCTTTCCTGTGTATAAATGTATAGTCTCATTCATCACCTTATATAATATTATGCTGTATCGCCATTGGAATTTGCTCATTACTTACATGTTATCATCACCATTAAAATAAACTGATCCTATATACCCTTTCTTAAATGCCATTCATTTTTATATTTTGGTTTCCCTACCTTTGATTTTTATAAAGTATAAAACCTGACGTGACATTGGCTGAATGCACAAACCGTGCGAAGCCGAAATGGAAGAAAAAAAATTTACTCATTTTTGCTTTAGCTAATTCATGTTTTTTTTTTTACTTTCCTTGTATTCGTAATGAAAAGCACAGTGTTTACCTCGGGTTAAAGACTTATTTAGTCCCTCGAACTATTGACGCCCTCACTTTGTTCGAGCGCCAAACCCCGTCTCGGGACTAAATAAGTTACTTTCACCCCTAGGGTAACAATGTACTATTACACCCCCCAAAAAAAAGTCGTTTCCTAGCAATAATTTTTGCGTAAAGTTACTAAGTTTCATGTACAGAATGTTTGGTTGACGGCTTCGTGATGAGGTGATTTACACGGTGTATACTTTTATAATTATGGGGTATCGTATTACCCAGAGGCCAGATAGGCAGTCGCTTCATGTAAAATAATGGTACTCAGCTGCATGCGGTTAGACTGGAAGCCGACCCCAAGATAGTTTGGGAAAAGGCTGGGCAGATATCTATACAAATAAATAAAATTATATATTAAATAGAAGCAGCCTAAAATTATATAATTTATATATATATAAATTATATAATTTTAGGCTGCTTCTATTTTAGAAAAATGATTATAAATGCAAAAACGCAAAATAAACTGAATAACTTTTATGTTAAATTCTACGCGGACGAAGTCGCGGGCTCAGCTAGTCCTTTTATAATTATGCATTTAGTAAAAGCTGTTATTTTGAAATAACAAACAGACACTTCAATTTCATATATTTTTTTTAGATAAATAGCTAACGACGTGCACCGGTGTGCCGCGGCGCGGCGGGCATCGCGACCGGTGTAGTTTACTACACCAATGGTGTCCAAAACTATCGTATCTTTCAAGCTGGAAACAACCATACTTCATACACATTTATTCATAAAATTATATATATTCCGTAATACATTATTATAATTAATATAATGTATACTTAATACATATAATGTATAATTGTCAATTTAAATGAAAATCAATATTTTTAATTTGTTTAATAATTTTTAATTTAGTATAATTTTATGATACAAAGTTGATTGAAATAAATAAATTATAATTTATTTACCCTATTACTCAATTTACTTTGTTTTATAATATGTAGTGATCTTCTTTAGTTGTGATAAAACTTGGTCGATTGTCTTGTAATTATTTTGAGAGCAATATGAGTCAACGACGTCCATTGTTATATAATGCCCATTAAATTACTTGTATCATGATGAAGTCACGATTGACAAAACAAAACCGAAATTATGTAAACTTTTCTTGTATAATATTTATAGTGCTCTTCAGAGAAAATTGCGTTCTCCTCTTAATTGTCTTAGATACATGATAAGGACTAACCGAAGGCTTTCCAGAAACCTATGCTGATGTTCATTTATCAGTAACCTATGCACAAATCCGTCGCCATGTTTTATGAAGCAACACGATCCATACTCCATACTAATATTGTAAATGCGAATGTCACTCTGTTTGTTTGTTTGTTTGTATGTTTGTTTGTTTGTTACCTTTTCACGACTAAACGGCTGATCGGATCTTAATGAAATTTGGCAAGAAGATAGATTTCAACCTGGGGAAGGACATAGGCTATATATCATCACGCTACAACCAATAGGAGCGGAGCAGCAATGAAAAATGTTTCGAAAATGGGGAAAATGTGGCGCATACGAAGTTGCGCGGGACAGCTAGTATTGAATAAAACGAAAGCAAACAATCAAAATAAAATTAAAGATAGTTTGACCTGAATTATAACAGTCATAGTCACAATATCACAACAATACATTTCGCCAGTTATGTTTCAAGTCCCATATCATAGGGTTGACCTTATAATGATTTGTGCCCGGCTGATGGCAATAGTCTTGAGACTATTGCCATCAGCCGGGCACAAATTCAGGCTCCGAGCAGTCCAAGCTACTACTGACTCTACTGAGAATTTCCTAATGAAAAACCAGTAGCGCTTGCGACCGCCTACCTAACAAGGCAGTCAGTTTAATAGAATAAAATAAAATAAATATTTAAAAAAATGGATAATGTATAAAGAATTATTCAAATAGGACGACTCAAAAATTTATGCGTGGTCATACGTAAAAAATAATATTCTTGTCGAATTGAGAACGTCCTCCTTTTTTTTCGTCAGTTAAAAAAATACTTATATTAATAATAAATATTGAATCCCTAACAGTTTCCAAGACCAATCAACATGGCGATGAAAGAGTGGCTGCAATGGCTGCCGCCGCCGCGCTCTTTGCTGGCGCTGCTGCTGGCGGTGGCTGGGTTCAGCGGCCGGCTGTTCGCCTCGCACTTCACGCACTCACCGACCCTCCTCGTGGACACCTGCCACTCGCTCTGCCGGCTCGTGGGACTCATTACTACATTGATCTCATACAGGGTTGGTATTATGCTAAACATCCATCCATTATCGTCATACATACAGTTATCATATTTATTATAGGACTACGAGCTAATCATTGAGCTGTGGTGGCTACTTACTGGTCGGACAAGGTTTGAATACAATCTACACGCAAAGAAGATCGGACGATGTGTTCATCACTGGTGTTTGCTATATACGCAGGGTGTAACGGAAAGGGTATATACAAAATACGATGTTGTTTCTCGATGTTACGATGTTCGTCCCATCGAGAAAGATGTCCAGTTTGATGGTCTGTAGCACACCCTTAAGTATGTATATACCCTTTCCGTTACAGCCTGTATATACATCTTCTTATATGTATATAAAATTCTCGTGTCACAATATTAGTAACCATACTCCTCCGAAACGGCTGAACCGATATGTAAAGTTTGTGTGCATATCGGGTAGGTCTGAGAATCGGACAACATCTATTTTCATACCCCTGAAACCCATCAAAATTTCTACGCGAACGAAGTCGCGGGCAGCAGCTAGTTTATTTTACATTATTATGTTATATAGTGCACTACTGAGCTGTAGACATGCGCTTGTTCACATCCTAGGTGTTATATTTATGATTTACTTTAACATCAAAGGTTAATCAAAGGGTTACTCAAACTTAGTTATAAATTCCCAAAATTGCTAACCTATAAACAGCGGCTTATGACTTAATATTTCTCCAATCTCACCAGCAACCCATGTCATCATTCAAGTCGTGTTCACAGCTCGCTTTTATGTGATATTTTATGGACAAGTTAAACATGCTGATAACTTGTGGAATAGGGATGATGATGGGTAAAGAAAACGAAATTCTACAGGTAATACAATAATATTAGATACATATTTTTTGTTTTATCAAGTTAACAAAAAAATACTTAGTTTAAACGCATTAAAGTTGGAGAGTGGGGGCTCACTACGTCACAACTAGGTATAAAATGTGCTGAGCCGTGACGTCATGCGCCATTTCAACTCAAAATATCTCCGTAATTTTACAATTACGTGAAAAGAAACAGAAACTTTTTACTTTTTAATAATCTTACCCGATAGACAAATAAAAAAAAATGAGTCACCATCCCTATTATGAGTTCAACTACACAACAAACCATGCGTCCGATGAGGATTTCTGTCGGCAAAAATGACGAACTTTCATTAACTTTAACCCCATTAAAGGGTGAATTTTCAAAAATCCTGTTAAGACAGGAACAAGGTGCACACCCTCATTACATGAATAAGGGTTGTACCTCATCTGGCAGCACAATCTGACGACAACCTCCTAGGTTTAACCTGCGAGATGCCATTCACAAAAAAAAAAGGCAGCGATCACGCAAAAGTGCGGTTCCGTGAGGCCAGATGAGGTCCTAAGGCATTTTTTGCTAGATTCACTAAGCTTTAAAAAATGGAATTTCATGTTATGTTTATACTTTTACGTTGTCTAGTATGAACGAGCAGACGAGGGCGCAGGCCGGGAGGGTCGCTTGCGCAACACCTTCGGCTGGGCGCGCATTGAGGTAGTAGGCCGCCTCTCCGTGCACGTGCTGTTCGCCTCCTTCGCCCTGGCGCTGGTCGTGAACGCGCTACAGCTGGGAGTCCACTCATCACACGGACAGCCTCCGAGATACCCCAAGGTCATCGTTGGCAGCGCTGTTATTGGACTGCTACTACATGCCATCAATTATATGCTGCTTGCTGGTGAGTTTGTTAAATCAGTGATATGAGACCGCTACAAAGTCCTTTTCTCCTTCAATGCTACATCTTGTCACATGTGTTTATGAGGGTGGAACTGACATCGACGCACAAACGAATACCACGTATTTAGTACACATTCCCAACCCTCCCACATAGAAATTGACTATCGGAAATTTAAAAAAGAAATCTGTTGGTAAAATGCATAGAGCAGCAGATATTTATTAAATTAGTAGGTACAGAGATGGACCGCATAGATGTTATTGATAAATAAGTAAAGTACTAAATGATCGTTTATTTAATAAATAGCTTAGCTTGAACTACATTTCGTAGACTGCAGATTTGTGTAATTTGTTATTTCCATCACTAGGTATAACAGTTATTTTAATGTCATTGCCAGCGTAAACAACAATTACTTACTATAATGGAACAGGTGATGCATAAACTTGTTTCTGTTACAACAATTGCGGCCGAGCGCAAAACAAACAGTCGCCGAGTGTTTGTACGAATTATCATCATCATATTAGTCGACATCCACTCCTAGACTTAGGTCTCACCCAAGCAACGCCACATCGCCTGGACCTGGGCTTCTTGCATGTAATAAATTCCCGCGCCCTTTAGTAGGTAATCAGTCCATCTTTAAGAGGCCTTACAACTCGCCCTCTACCAGATAAGACCGGTCCACCTCGAAGGACGCCTTGTGTCTTCCGGTACGTAGTCGCTATTACAGAACCTTGTGGCCCCATCAACTACCTATTCTGTAAGCAAATATGCTCCGCCCGTGATGTTCTTCGATATTTCCGTGAATTATGCACCGCCTCAGCCCTAATCAGATTTTTTTTACAGGGCTTAATTTGCGAACGGTACGAATACGAACTACTAAATTCCATTATATTTTCATGTTTAGTAAATAAAACTGCTATCGGTAGTTTCGTAGATTCAACATTACATAATGCACCAACACATTCAACGATTATTACGGTAATTGTAAAACCGTGGTTAAAAACAAAACATTTTTGCATAATTTCTTTCAGAACCTTTAGCTGTTCCACCACGTTCCCTTAAGTTTAGAAAAGTTCTCAAGGCATGACAAAATAAAGTAATTATTCGGAATCGACCAATTTAGTTTTTTTTTTACTACAGAACAAAATCGGGTGTAGGAATATTTACTTAGTTTAAGGTTTTGGATAATATTATGGAATGCACTTTTGTATCAAAAAAATAACAAAAGATTTCGGATTCAACCGATTTACTGTTTTTATTATAGAATCAAATCGGGTGTAGGTATATTTACTTATTAATTAAAATTAACTAACTTATATAATTAATTAACTTAAAATTAACTTCAAGTAAATACACATTAATAATTATGTAATCCTCCTGTTATTTTTTTTAATAAATACCACATGCTAAAGACGACGTTTCTTCACCATGTTACAGAATAGTTTCGCAGTCCCGAATTTTCTGGAATTCCAGGATTTATATTAAAAAAAAAATGTTTTAAGAAGCCGCTTCTATAATATCCTAACCAAAAATGAACTTTAGGTAAATATGCATTCGATTATCCGATCACTGTACATAACATAACATTACACCTGTAATCCCCGATGGGTCAGACAGTGGTGTACCAACAAGTACACTCACATTTTGCCAATTGTTTCATTTTATTATTTTATTCATTTAAGTTCCGTTTAATGAGGCGACCGTCAACCGGGCACAAATCCAGAATCCATCATACAGTATCAAAACTCAAACTCAAAGCATTAATTTCAATTATACCATTACAGGCAATTTTGAAAGTCAAAAAAACAAAACAAAAAAGTGAAGCTACAGTCACAAGGCATAATAACTTGTGAAAGTACTGTAGTGGCCCATTCCAAAGCGTAGATCTGTATGGAGAAGAATAAGCAAGAAACTCCATGGACACTCTAAAATGAGAATGATGTAGAAATACGTGTCAATAGTTAAGAGCGTCCAGAGTAAAAGATTAAATCAATAATTCAAAAATGAAGTAATTAAAATAAACCGTGGCAACTAAGAGATGATGCAGAGCCAACCAGTAATGGATGAGGGATCCCAAAAAATTACAGTCAGCTCTCTAGGAAAGCAGAGAGTCACAACTGACAGCGCCCAATCACGCACATAACGCATGTATCCAGCCATCATTCAACTCAACCATGTTGAAGGGAACTAAATGACACCTGCCACCATCAGCGTGACATTTAAGCGAGCATGACTTTCGAGTGAAAGTCATGCTCTAACCCACCCCAAATTTGGTAGCTTTTTTGTCTATTAAAACAGAAACATATTTTTTTTAATTTGTGCCGACTTAAAAAGAAAAGCTTACGATTGAAAACAACCTAGGCTTTCAGAGCGAGCGAAGCAAGCTTGACAATTTTAGAACTTAATCGAGGGTAGGTCAGATTTTCTTCTGACCATTCATTCAGAAGTTGGAGTTATGTAGGTGCTGTGTCGTCAAATGCAGAAAAGTTTTTTAGAATCAAATGAATGCTCCTGCATTCTAAAAATCTGTCAACTATGGAATTGTGCATGCCTAACATGTACTATTAGCGAACTAAACAAGCTACAAAATTAATATTCCGCCTGGGATAAATTAAACTTCTATCTGTTCATGAATCCAGAAATGAGAAGATATCTAACTCTGTCAGTTTTTGCAAAATAAATAATGCATGTTTTAAGCTGCTAGCGAAGTGAGCAAATCTGAAGCGGGGATGCTAACATTTTAGCATTCCCTGCTTCGGGTTTGAAACCCCAAAACCCTGCCCCTGCCTATTGCCTATTAAAATTGGTAGGTTTAAATCACCCACTTAGCCTAGGTAAGTCGTTTAAAGGCAAACATCAAATACATTCTAATCTAAGGTCAAAGTCATCATTGTAAGAATATAAGAAGTGACCCCTACAAATTGTGCACGTCCCACTTAGCAAACAATGAACTGTGCCGCACTGTCAAATTATTGTAAAAATAGAAAAGGCCGCCCCAAGACGACCCACTGACCAAGGAGTCGTGACAAAAGAAATCTTACAATCTTTTCGAGCCGCTTTTCACGTATCTTATTCCCGTGATTTTTGTAACTTAGTTTATTTTAGAGAAACTGTGTCATTTAAGATGCTGATATTGCTCCAACCTAAATAAAAATCCAAAAAAAGCCTTCGGTAAAATGCCGAGATGTATACCATCAAATACCATGGCAGCCTTTAACCTGTCGAAATTCAATCATTTGAAAAAGAAAAAAATATTTTCCTAGATAAAGCACATTTTTTGTCAGTTGGGTCAAACCTCTTCCAAATCAAAATCCTGGATCCGTCACTATTCATATATTTTATTACCTGATCCTTATTAAACAAACTGTTCTATTTATAGGTCGTGAGCTAAGCTACAGCCGACGCCTGAGCGTCACTGAAGGTGGAGGAGTGGTGCTGAAGACTGGTTCAGGAGAGCCTGTTCTCGCGCACGCACCAACCGACATTGCCAGTAAGATATATTTTAATCTAAGTTTAGACTTATGTAGTACCTGGAAAAATATAGTAGTTCAGCCAGTGTCCTGCATCACCGACCCTTCTTATTACCTTCTTTCTTGTTAAGAAGAATAGGTAATGCGGCATTGCCTATTCTTCTTTTATTTAGATATAGGTAGGTATGTGAAAAGACTGGTAGACTATGACTAGTTACCCCATTATCCAAAACAGAATACTGAAAAGAACTTGTCACCTAATGAAGTATAGGTACGATACAATGGTGACGCATGACTGCATAATAAAAAATACTTAATTGAAATACATAAATAACGACAAAGACACCATGCACCTATACAAACAGACTTATCATAGGTACTTTACCTCAATGTTTTCTAAATAACACCTATAGAAAAAATAATTAAAAATGAAAGTTGAAAATATCGTATGAAATCTGACAATAATATAATGCGTTAATTAAGACGAATTATGAAAACAAACAACTACTGCGTCAGCTAATTTTATGTAAATAGTCTACACGTGTTGTTTTATTAATGTTTATATGCTAACTATTAGGGATTGAGTCAGATAAAATCCTTACTTTATCTTTTCTCTTGGTTTAAATTAACGACGTATTGAATTTAATCAATGAGTTAGTGTTTTGGTCTTGAGCATAATTTGTATATTCTAAAAGTCGCGACCGAAAGAACCTTATACTTAGGTACCTTTTCCCTATTGAATTTACTGGCATGTTCAAATTCATTTAAAATTTGCATCTAAGGAGTCAGGCCCAGAACACCTTACCTATGAAATCCTGAAACCAAAATATCAGCAGTTTCCTACACTTCAACGTTTTCTTTATCTGCCTAGCCTTTTCCCAACTATCTTGGGGTCGGCTTACAGTCTAACCGGATCCAGCTGAGTACTAGTATTTCACATGGAGCGACTGTACAGTATTTTACATTTTAACGATTTATGAGAACACAAAGGCATGGGACAACTGATTTATTTTTCCTGATTTCATGGTCGTTTCCTTATTAAAATAAAACCTGTAAATATAGATGAGTACAGTGACCGAGCAGCGGTGGCCCAGTGGTAGCAGCCCCGACTTACGAGCAGTAAGTCGTAGGTTCGAACCCAGGCAGGCGCATTACTTTGTGTAATTTATTTCATCACAGCTGCTCTCAAAACGGTGAAGGAAAACATCGTGAGGAAACCGGCATGTCCTAGAACTAAAAATTTGAAGACATGTGACATCTACCAACCCGCACTGGGCCCGCGTGGTAGATTACAGCCCATTCCCTCTCATAGAGAGGAGGCCTGCGTCCCAGCAGTGGGAACAATATAGGCTGACGATGATGATGATGACAGTGACCACTTAAGGGGTTTTTGCTTGTATGTTCCATGTATTCTTTAAGCTTTCAAGAACATATTTGTAAGAACTATTGCTTTTTGATTGAAGAACTCCATCTATAATATTTTCCATTATGTTGACACTCAGGCAGCCTGTTCGTGATGGGCGCTGGTCTGACCACCGAGTGGGAGCCTGTGGCAGCACGCATCGCTGACCCTGCACTCTCTGCCTGCGCGGCCATAGTCCTCGTCATCTTCAACTACCCATTCAGTAAGTACATCTTGACAATGACGTAGCCAGGAATTTAGTTTTGGGGTTGGATCAACCCTTGTCAAAGCAGATAGAAGGTGCAACATTTAAGAAAAACAATCAAGAATAGCTTTTTGAAAACCTGTTGCTACCTACTTAAAATTTGTTTATGAAACGCCCCTTGTTTCCGTGACTTCTCTTAAGAGAAAAAGTTCTTGACAACCGTCTTTGCATTGATCTCAAAATCAAGGTGCGCGGTCATCAAGGCCAATCCAGTTTGCTGTCTGAAGTTTCGTAAACCCCCCCAAACTCCTCTATCTCCTAGCAGTGGTCTTGCATCTTGATGATTTTTTTATCAGGGATCCCGAATTGCCCATATCTGCCACCAAAAACAAGCATTTTATCTTTCCCTTGAGTAATTGTCACAGATAGGTAATCTCATGGTCATACTCAACAGCTGTGTGAAAAACAATATACTACGATCACCACACGTTCCAAAGCGTATTAATATTATAACTATAGCTAGTACCTAGACTAGTATGTAATCGTTTATGTAATCCTTGAGGAACCCTATGTTCAGTACTTTTATAGACATTCTTCAGCACGCCTGTACCTAACATATCAAATAATATTTGAATTCGTACCAAGAGTTAATATAACAATTCACAAAATAATTTATCTATGGATCTACCTACACTGAATGATGATATTATCTTCAATTGCTTAGGTAAACAGCTGATTAGGTCCACCAAATTACCCCAGACGATATCAAGGCCCATAAAATATTACATTGTGTGTAAATTGCTTTTTTACTTACTGATATCATTTTATAGTTTCGTATCACGACAAGATATTGATAGAATGTAAAAAATATACAATAAATGTGCACCTAATAATAAAGAAAACCAAGAAATAATGGCATTTGTTAATTTTAGATTATTAGCTGAAAAACTATCATACATAAATAAATATACCGATTCAAATAACTAGGTATGAATGATCCAAGATCTTCTATTAGCAGTAATTGAAGGGGAAACCATCGCGTTACCAATGCGACGCAACATAAGTTACGCAAAAGTTCAGTCACTGGGGCCGTGTAATTACGAGTAGTTCTGTCACTGGGGGACCAATGGCCGATGATTCCATTATTTCACTAGTGATTTCATAAGGGTTCAAGCAAGAGTTACGATCACTAGGTTTCCTAAGATTTTTCAACACCTAAAATCAATTCGGACCAAAAAGACTGACTAATTTAATGAACCGCCCGATTAACTTAGCAAGACCAAGTTAGTGGGTAGGACTACGAGCACCCAATTTTACAGATCGAATTAACCGCAACGGTTCAGTGTTTAATGAAAAAAGAACAGTGTAGTTTTATTACAATGATGAAAAGCTATATAGTTTGCCTTCCTACATAATTATAGTTTTCACTTTCGCCCGGCAACATGATCGTATCATATCGTATCTATATTATTGCTAGTCGCTGCTGATACAATATCAGATACAGACTTTACAACGGCTTACTACAAATATACTGCCAGATATCTGTCTATAGATAAATGAGCCATTACTATGTAAAACGCTGCGATAGATTAAAATTTTCCAAACCTTTGTGTTGTTTAAGCAACTTTGGGCTTAGGTAAACCATGGATAGATCACGCCTCACACTTATAAACCCTTCGTCAGCCATACCTTAGCTAGGTGCTTCCTGCGAAGCTGTGCCTGAATTTTGCCAAACACTAAGAACAACGAACTGATCAATACAGCAAAAGAAAACTTTTGGTTCACACACTTACTGACTCATCAATGCTCAGCATTAACCTATGGACCTAGAAAGCTGAAATTTTGCAGAGGTTATATCTCTATGATGAAAATGAATGTGGTTTTGTTGGAATTCCGGGTAAGGGAATATAGGATAGACGATATTGTTGGCAAAGTGCTAGTCTACAGTATACCAGTAGTGTACTGATCTCTCTGTATGCTCTTAACTATTATCCATGTGCTCCCGATTATCTAAAAGCTAGTTTCAAAGTGTTGCGCAGTTCTCACAGTCGTAACCTTGGAGCTTCCAAAAACCTAGTCCTCTAAATTCCTTCAGACCGTACCGGTTTTATGTCAAATACAAACGCTGTCTCACCAATAAAGCTGTGGAACGCGCTACCCACCCGGTATTAAAAAAGATTACAGCAAATACATTTTTGAAAGAAAAGTTCGTCACCACTATTTAAATCAGACTAAATAGCTCGCAATTAGAAGTCTAGTCATAGTAATTATTATTAGATTTCTTGTTTATTTATTTTGGTATTTGTTAAAATATTTATTAGTCTATTTTATGTGTATTAGTATATATGTAATTATATACAATTTCGAAATTAATTAGATATTTTTAAATAGTATTTTGTACCCTATCATAATGTTGTCCTTTTTAACATAATAGTTGACTGGTAGAGAATGCCTTGTGGCATTAAGTCCGCCTGTGTACTACTATTACTGTTTGTACTATTATACATAAAGTTTAATTAAATAAATAAATATACCGTTAAAATAGGCCAGACTGAAAAACTATCTCATTCTGTACACACTCATGTTTAACTAAATAGTCCTTCGATCCCCTAGTCTGCCATGAGCATTACTAGTAACTTATAGCAATATTTCTGTTTCCTCTCTCTCAAGTGCGTGCAGCGGGTCTGGTGCTGCTGCAGACGGTGCCCGAGGGTCTGGGCACATGTGAGCTGCGAGCTGCAGCGCTCCGGGTGCCCGGGGTCCTGGCCATACACGAACTGCACGTCTGGCAGATGCATCGCGACAAGGTCGTCGCCACTGCGCACATTGCGTACGGATCACACGAGGTGAATATCAGTCAGTTGTCTTCGTTGTTGCCCTGACTTCATTAGAGCAAAGAACGGAAACGTTATTATAGATGTCGTTCTGTCTAGAATGATTTTCCCTCTTTGTACATTGAAGACTTGTGTTGCTAATCTAAAGTTACATTTCACAAACAATTTACAAGTAGAGAAATTATAAGATATCATCGGCCACTGGGTGTAGGTAATCTTAAACCTTATACAAGTTTCTGCTCGTCTGAAATCTTTTCTGCATAATTAAGGCTATAGTCTACATGTGCAAAACTCAGTCGCAGCAAAAACAAAAACAAATCGTGTGTGCGGGTACCTCCCCCTTTGACACCTTGGCGTATTTGAATTAGTTGAGATGATGCTATAGCTGCTCTACCTGCCTATTAACCGACTTAAAAAAAGGAGGTTATGAATTCGACCCTTCCATTTAGGTATTCTTATTTCCCGGAAACAACATGCAATGATGTAATAATTCATTTTCGAATAGGTATATTGAAATTCATGATCACTATTTTTCGAACATTTTGTTTGGCTTCCGCATAATGGAACTTGTCTAGTTATTTTTGGGGTCGATGATAACGAAAATGACGAAAGAATCGTATTACTAGTATCCGTTCGCGCTAGTACTAGTGTCTTTCGCGCATGTGTAAAACAATTAAAATCATAGATAAAAACGAAACCCTTCTTTTCTTTGCAATCGATTAAAATCGTTGTATAGAGCAGCCTGCGAGCAGCAGGACATTACATGAGCGCGTAAGCATGATTGTGCGAGTAAGAAGTCCGAAAACAATTGATGATATTTCAACGTCCTACTACCTCGACCTAGGCAGCCTCGGCTGGCTCAGTAAGGAAATGGCAGACGTTTCTGTATATAAACCGTACGTTTTGATACCTATACTAATCATTTCCAGTTTACTTAAATTTTAATGGGTTTTTAGGGTTCCGTACCTCGAAAGGAAAAAACGGAACCCTTATAGGATCAGTTTGTTGTCCGTCCGTCTGTCCGTCCGTCTGTCTGTCTGTCAAGACACTTTTTCTCAGGAACGCGTGGAGGTATCAAGCTGGAATTTATATCAAACACCCTGAGTGTTTGATAAACCGTACGTTTTGATACCTATACTAATCATTTCCAGTTTACTTAAGTTTTAATGGGTTTTTAGGGTTCCGTACCTCGAAAGGAAAAAACGGAACCCTTATAGGATCAGTTTGTTGTCCGTCCGTCTGTCCGTCCGTCTGTCTGTCTGTCAAGACACTTTTTCTCAGGAACGCGTGGAGGTATCAAGCTGGAATGTATATCAAACACTCAGGTCTACTGTCCCTTGGAGCTGTGAAAAAATCAAACTTAATTGTCAACGCAATCAAAAGAAACAGCAATTTAAGCCGCATATTTTCAAACTCACAACTACTCGCAAGGGAATCAAAACCTAAAGGGTACTTCCAGTTGACCTAAAATCTTGAAATTTGGCATGAAGCAATTTTTTTTAGCACATATAAAGGAAAAATTCCGAAAACCTTAAATTTTTAGTCACATCACATATTTGTATACCGTCGGTGCGCGAGTCCAACTTCCGAGTCCGATTTCCGAGACCTCTTTTCAATGCCTGATTTATCCAACATGAGCGAATTTTATGAACTTCGAAAAAGTACGAAGTTATAGGGCATATAACTCATATTAAGTAGCAATAAAAATTATTGCAATTCACCAATAAATTAAGTCAATAAAACCTTGTAAGCCTGCGCGAATATTTCGACGGTCTGCCAGATTTACGAGACGGCCCTTAAGCGTGACTTTAGTATTTGGACGGATACAACTATCACTTACCGTCCTATGTATGTCGTGTTTCAGGATTATTTGAAGAGTTCCGCGCTAGTATGTGATATATTCAAACGTCACGGCATCGGTCTAGTCACCCTACAGCCGGAGTTTACACTCGCCTCTATGTTAGGTAAGTTTTGCTTGTACAACAGTTTGTGCTTGTCTGTCGAAGCTTGTAACAACTACCTACTCCGAGGGACTTTTGATAGATTAATAGCTAATACTTTATGAATGATTAAAAACTTTTTATCTATACACAGGTACAGATGAAGAGAAAAAGGCGTTAATAGACTTTGCAAACCAGGGTTGTTCTTGTCCGTGTGCCAAGGAGTGCACCGCGCCACGATGTTGCGAACCTCCTCCAATACCCACCGTCACTCGCATTTAACATACATGTAGGGATGTTGCCATACAAAATACTGTAGCCAGACACAACCGAGTGATTTTATAGAATGGTAGTTGAAAGGAGTTTGACCGCCAGTTAGAACATAAGCCAAAGTTAAGATGCCTCACACAGTGTGTCAATTTTGGCGAGACTTTTATCCTCGATTTTCGAGCCCGCATCAAATGTGTGAACGGTTCTACAGGAACTGATATTACTATAATTAATTTAATCTTGCCGTATTTGAATGAAACTGCCTTGTAAATATTTATAATAAGTTAAATTAAAATTTATTTTATTAATATTCAGTCGAGTGAAACCACATATTGGTTTCTCATATTAACAGTAACGACGTGGCCGTTATAAATTGTCTTTAATATCGCATGTTTTTTGGAAATAGGTAAATAGGCTACGAAAGAATTTTATTCGGCCTTCTGTCTTACAATCAACAGTAATTAAGTATAGGTAGATCATGGGCCTGTTTTCCCAACTTTTGATCGTAAAGACGATATAAAATCTAAAAGTTGAAAAAAGGAAATAAAACTATTTTTTTTTTCATTTGAAAAAAAATTTTTTTTAAGTACAGTGTGTGGTGGCGTGAAACAGGCAATAAGTATAATCATATTTTAAGAATACTACCAAAGAAGCTTGTTCTTGTGTCGCGGTAAGCGGCGAAATTTCTAATCGCGGTAAATAACAGAGTCAGCCTACAACAGTGAAAGTGTAATGAATAAAAACATGGTTCGCGAGGCACATTGTCAGTCGCCCAGTCATCTGCGCCCGCGACGCCGACATCATCATAAATATCATAATACACTCTAATGACGACGTTCTTGTCGAAGCAAAAAATGTATTGTTACGGAGCTATTACGGTGACGAAAGAAACTTTTTTTTGTCCGCGGTGAAATTGTGTATGCAACCGATACTTATAATAACGAGAAAACTGTATTCAAACAGCAATCAGTCCACAATTGTGATTGGCGTAGAGATTGTTTTTATTTTATTTTTTTGCCAACTTTTCCTTTTACTTTTGAGTCAATTTTTTTATTAAAGTAGTGGTATGATTAATGACTAAGTAAAAATAGCAACCATATGGAGTGAAATTCAAACATGTCGAAGTGAAAAAAGTAACGTTCTATAAATTGAAAAATTAATTAAAAAAAATTGTATTGAAATTGCAACAGAATTTTATAGTAAAGTTGACCGACTTGGCGTACAAAGCGACTGTGATGTTCCTTTACAGTATTAGGTATATTAAGTAAAGCTAGTTTATAGGCAAATTATTGTAATAATTTAGTTATCACATTGTTATTGTTCAGTAACGATGTTAACAAATAATACTAGTTTGTAAATGTGTTGTGTACAAAGTATTGTTTACTATTGACTTGAAGACAAATAAAAATTAATTAACTTTCGTTTGTAATTTTCTTTTACTTATCTAAGCTATTAGAATGTTAATGATTCGCCCTGTATTACTTTCACAGAATCTAATTGGGACACATTGTCAACATTTTAAGAGGGGACTCTTTTAGTGGGCCTTTCTCCATATAAACCTATTCCGCTGTTTTCTTCGTAGATAATGAGTCTAGAGCAATATTTTTTTTTCCAAAAATTCTATTTCTTATTAATACATGCTCCTATCATTTCATTTTTTTTCAAAACATAATCACTAAAAGAATTATGACAATCCAAAAACCCCCAAAAAAAGCCAGTTTTTACCGCCATGTTCAGACGACTAGCAGACAAATTAGATAAGTGTTTCATCATCATCAGCCTATATTGTTCCCACTGTTGGGACGCAGGCCTCTTCTCTATGAGAGGGAATGGGCTGTAATCCACCACGCGGGCCCAGTGCGGGTTGGTAGATGTCACATGTCTTCGAATTTTTAGTTCTAGGACATGCCGGTTTCCTCACGATGTTTTCCTTCACCGTTTTGAGAGCAGCGGTGATGAAATAAATTACACAAAGTAATGCGCCTGCCGGGGTTTGAACCTACGACTTACTGCTCGTAAGTCGAGGCTGGTACCACTGGGCCACCGCTGCTCCGATAAGTGTTTAACAACACACAAAAGAAAATTATAGAAGCATCGATATACTTTTCCTCTAAATTTTGATATAAGAATTATTTAGGTCAGTTTAGTTTTGAAGAAGAAAACAGCGGAATACAAAACGTCTTTTTGTCAAAATTTTTGTAGGCAAAATCAGCCTGAGTTGTCCCTTTCGTCTTTACGGGGGCTTGGTCGGGCGCAGCGCGACGGCAATAGTTTCTTCAAATACCTATTCTTCAAATTCCTCGGGGCTAGAGTCCCCTCTTAATGTTTTACTTAAATCAGTATGCTTTTGTGGCATTTCTTTTAATAAACAAATTATAATATCAACTGTCATATTAATGAGATAATGGTCTTTTGACACATTACGAATTTTAATCGGCACTTTTCTCCATTACCTGCATGAACAAAGAGCCTTTCTCTATTCAAAAAACAATAGAAAATAAAACAACATTTTCCAACAACAAGATTTTTATTATACGGAGTAGATTTATTGTTCTGACAACTATGGCATTGAACCGACTAACATTACAACAATGTTTCTGTTTTAGAGGACATTAAATATGGAGTTATAAGTTTACTATTTAGACATTAAACATGAGTATTGAATTGTTTTCTACTGATAAACGGCTTCTGACTAATCGTCGTCGTAATTTAACTCGGTTTGTTCAACCGAGTTGTTTGCTAGCATTTTTCGGCAGTGGGCCGGCCGACACGATCGACTTTTCATCAAACGACGACAATCTCTTCCAGGACGCTGTGGGAACAAATTAATGTTATTAGCGAAGTCTGTACTATTGGGAATAATCGGTTTGTAAACACTGTGTAACGAAAGAATCACCGAACAACTATCACTTAAGTACGGAATTAAAATATGAGCTTTCAAGTCAACGCAGATCAACCTATGAAGGATAAAAATATGAATCACGTTAAAATTCACGTTAAAATAGTGAAAAATCATAAGACTGAGTGCTTATTAGTGCGTTGCGTTTTCGCTGCGTCAACGCTGCGACGTTTTACATTTATTTTTAGTACGCGTTGCGACGTCGCACGCGACGTTTCAACCGATCGACAGAAAGGAGACGAAGAGGGAGGATAGTGATGCGCTCCACTGTCGGAGCTCCTCCGTTGCCGACGACTGACAATGCTTAATGCAATCAAGGGTGACATTCTGAATGTTTTATTGTTTCTACGTTTGCTACGGCGGTGGCCTAAAAAAAGCAACAATAAAACACGTTTTTTCAGATCTATTGTCGAATGATAACTGAAATCCATACTGAGATGCTGCACTAGTGCGCTGTGATGGCGTGCGTCGCCATCTTGCTTTACGTCATCGACGTACGCGCGACGTCGTCGCAACGCAGGGGTGGCTTACGAATTGTAACGTGATTCTTTCTTCTATCCTATTATTATTCTGCTAAATCAGCCTTTTTAGGCCCCCAGAACAGAATCAGCATTACCTCGCCTCATATGCTTGCCTATACTTAATAATATATGTAGCATAAAGATTCAAAGAAAGTATTCCGTAGGGCTCGAGTTGAGTACTGTGCTGACCCCGTGCAGTTCTTATAACTGTACGCTGACCTTTATGCTGTGTGGCGTAAATTAACTTTTCTTATATAACAACAACGCGTCGCAAACTGATGTGAATGTCACATAATTTTGGAAGAGTCATCGTGATTTGAAAACACAACACGACATGAAGCTCAAACAATGTTTTACTCGGGTGTCGAGTTATTTCGCTGTCAGATGTGCGTCTCACATGATGCAAACTGTGAGTGCTTAACAGTGCTTAACTTTGCGGAAGTGGTGTAACTACTTCCTAACTTTACGGTTACTTAAATTGTGAGTACGGTGAGCAAAAAAATGATAAGTGTGCAGAGTGCAGGAAGACTGAAACCTAGCCGCTCCGAATGAGGCTCACAATGATAATGATAATGTAAAAGAGCAGAAAATTTGTCAAGCAAAATCCACAAAAACTTCATCTACCCTAACGAAAACTGTAAATAGGCTCTTCTAACAGTCGTAGATATTCCTTTATTAGACAAAGAAACTTTCGCACAACTGTTCGTGTTCGAAAACGTAATCGATCAGGGGATTGTAATTTCATTCCTCGTCACATGACTGTATGTATATTTCAAATACTAATACGTCAACCCCAGATGAGAGGAATAACGGCTTATAGTAATTAAAAAAAAGCGATAAACTTGAAAAGGAAATAATCTATTAAATAGGAAGATTACCCGCTGCAAATGAAATATAAACACATCGCAAGTCGAAAATAAATACCGTTGGGATGTAGGGGAGAGCTAGAACATCCATCACGCGGGCATGAATAGTAAATGCCAAACTTCCACATCTATTCGCCCTTTTCAGCAAATCAATGACTGAAGGTTGGCAGAGTGAGTTAAGTTACTATTTCCTAACAAAGGTTGGCTTAAATATACAGATAACCTTCTTAATTTGTAAGGTTAAATTGACATTCCTCATGTAACCATCTGAACTTGTCCGCAATAGTAAAAATTTCCATTCATTGCAAATCCATAGAGGTCTGCGCAGTTCCCATGTAGGCCTTTGTGGATTAAACTTATTTTTCATCACACTTGCACGTAAACAGTGTCATAACATACAGGTTAACTTGGCCGTAATGCCCCATATAAAACCCTAGGGCGGTAAGTTTTTTTTTTTTTAATTTTCATCACATTTGCACGTAAACAGTGTCATTACATACAGGTTAACTTGGCTGTAATGCCCCATATAAAACCCTAGGGCGGTAAGTAATTTTTTTTTAATTTACAGCACAGCATGACAGCACACAGGTCATGCAAGTTCAAGCAAGGAGTTTACACGCAATTGAAAAATTGTCTTAAAATATTATCTGAAAAGGAATTTCATTCAATCTCGCTACATGTTATTTAATTACTCAACCAATGTTCTAAAATCGAAATAATCGATAGTTTTTTGTATCAAAACGTCGTTTTTTTTTTATGCTCCGTCATGGCTGTATAAGGTAAGTATTTGCCTTTAACGTTTCTGAACAAAACATTTGTATAATCTGTGGTGTGGGCAAACAGCCCGCCATCCGCAAATCAGTTCACGTATTTCGTAATAATATGTGCCGACTTGTGTCGTATTCATAATTATGAACTCGCAAATGTGATGAAAAACATTGTATGTTTCACGGGCGGTACGGGAATTACGAACCTCGACTCAGAAAGCCCTCAGTCTTCGACTTCGGGCTTCTACTAGAGCCTCGATCGTAATTCCTTACTTACCGCCCTTAATACACAATATACTATTGATGTTGTTCGTTCGTTACGTTTCTCCTAAAAGCACAACGAAAACTAGGGATAGGAGCTGTGAAACTAATTGTCGTTGGTATAATAATTACCCACCATTGGTTGAAAATTTCTTACTGTTATTTTATATTTCAAAATATCTTGAAGTTATTGGTCGCTTTGGGCCCAAGCTATGGTGGCGTCCATGTGGCCATCTACAATGAGCTTTGACAGGCATTCCAATTAAAGTAACACAACAAAAACACATCGGCCAATCCTGTGGAGCTTTATACAGATGAACATGAATAGTTAAACGCCCACACTTACCACGACGAGTCTATAATTAAGTTTGATAGCGACGTCGCAATCCCCGATGCATTCGCTCCAGCCCAACCACGGCCCCGTCTCGCAGCTTACCGCCTCTACTGCTTATCAATAACATATATTTGCTAAACAACTACCAACATCCAGTAGGTAATGAGTAAGTAAAGTCAACAAAAGAGTTAAGTATACACGAAGTACAGAAAGACATCAGAAGGCACTACCGCGCATAGAACTATAAGGTAATAAAAAATATCATAGATATATTTAAACTCGAGCAAAAAATTAATTAATAATGCTTGTAGTACAAAGACATTCTAGTTCTTAAACAGAAATATTAACGGATTCATGTGCGTATTGTATAGTTATCACTAGCTTCGGTGAAGGAAAACGTCGTGATGAAGCCAAACATGCTTGAGAGATATGTCTCGACGGCATATTAAGCCAAGTCAGAGGCCAAGGGTTCGGCATATAAACTCTGACATCATGTTAGGCACTAAGTTAACCATACGAAAAAGATAAACGGAAATATTGCAATTTGAATTTTTGTAAAATTCTGGCTTTGAAAAGCGTCGTCTCTATCACTCAAAAAACCCGTCTAACAAACTTTTCTATACCTCGAAGTATCATATTAACTCGGTATAAAACCTCCTTGACTGCATACCAAACCCTTTTGTCAACTGTACCATAAAACATTTAATATTCATTCACAGAAACGTGCAGTAACGGATTATATAATTAATGACATAAATTGAAATAGTATATTGCAATTTGGATTTGTTATTTTTATTTATAGAAAGCACGCGAAGCAATTGATTGGTTCTGTAGATGTTAGATTAATTTTACGATTTAGACAGAAATAAACTGCGTATGTGGTTCCTTAGAAACACTCGGGATTTTCTAATGGAATAATAAGCTAAAAAAAAACCGCAAATTTGTATTGAGAATGCATGAAGACTTCATAAATGGTATAAATAATATTAGTACAGTTTATTGTCGGTTAAAAAATAGTATATATTTTTTTATTTTGACTGAATTTTGTAAATTTTGATTGAAAATTGCTCCAAGAATTTTTGTTCTTCATTTTTAATTTTCAATCTTAATGAAATCCTCATATTGTTTCAGTTAAGTTTAGTCAGCGTAAAGCACATCATGAGTGTAAAAGTACCCTTGAAAAACCGAAAGCCACTGTTTCTCCCCGTTATTGTGATTTTTTTTGTTCTAATCCATACCTGGGAACCTTCTAGTTACGGAGATATTGGGGGTCAAAGTTCCAATTTTTTAACAAGTTTTTTTTAAGTACAGCTTTTTAATGTTCTAACTTTAAATACTTCCACTACCCTCGTACTATTCAATGCATCTATCATCATAATATTTTGTGTGCGTAATATTGAGTTGTACCGTAAAACATGATATTTCACCCCAAAAACATAGTTTCCTGTAACGTTTCCCAGTGATAATTGCGTTGTTGTGAAGTTTGATGCACATAATAGGGGTGATCACATTTTTTTTTTGTTTGTCTGTCGGGTAGATTATTGAAAAGTATTGGACAGGTATTTTTCTTTTTTCACGTGGTCATAAATTTACGGAGATATATTGAGTTGAAATGGCGCATGACGTCACATGTAGGTAATTTTTATACCTACTTGTGACGTAGTAAGCCCCCACTCTCCAACTTTAAAGAGTTTTAACTAAGTAATTTTTTGATAATTTGATAAAACAAAAAATACGTGTCTAATATTTTTGTATAACCTGTCTGACGGACAAAATAGAATGTCGTTTTCTTTACCCAGTCTTCACCCCTATTCTTGGTTGATGGCTTCGTGAAGGGTCCATTTATACCCTGTATATTATTATGTAAATTGTAAACAGAAAAATATTGTCTACCTAAGCAATACAGACTGAAAATACGAGTAATAAGTAATTACAACAAAGGCATAAAACGAACAATTACTTGCCATATAGCGGAGGGCCATCGTTCTGGATCACTTCATTATCCTCATGGGGTGGGGTGGGCTTCAACTTTTTCATGGCCGTGGCCGTAGCCTCGTTTGCAACGGTGGTAGCTGCGAAGAAAATAAACGAATGAAGTCTATGTTCTTTGCGAGACTAGGGTCGAACTCATTTCTCTATGGTTGAGATTACAGAGTCCAGTAGTCACAGTGGACTGTTTTAGACTGTGGTTGATAGCGAATAAGTGCTTAGGGGAAGAAAAGAAATGCGGGATTTCAAATATCATTTACAATTACAATAAACAAGGTCGAATTAGCTAGCGAAACTCCACTGATGATATGGATATCAGTTTGGGGTCATCGATCGGTTAGTGTTAACCTGGGTAGTGTAGGCTCAGTAAAATTCTAGATCCCGACTACGTCGTAAGAGGCGGTCTGCACTATAAATTTTCAAATGAGTGACATCACGCTCATGGCACCGTCTACTCTAAGATCCCGCGGGAAACCTAGCAAGGCTGAACATAGAAAAGTAACCTACCATTTTCCTCAGTGTTATTAACCCCGTCATTCAGCTCAGCATCACGTCAAGATATGGCACCGTCTTCTCTAGGATCCCGCAGTGAACCTAACAAGGCTAGACATTGAAAAGTAACCTACCATTTTCCTCAGTGTTATTAACCCCGTCATTCGGCTCAACTTCACGTCAAGATATGGCACCGTCTACTCTAAGATCCCGCAGTGAACCTAGCAAGGCTGAGTATAGTGGTGGAATTTACCATTCTCCTCAGCAATGGTGGTAACCCTAATCATGCAGACTCAAATAGTGAAGGAACGTACCATTCTCCTCAGCAATGGTGTTAACCCTGGTCACGCAAGCTCTTATAGTGAAGGAACGTACCATTCTCCTCAAGAGTATTGTTAACCCTGGTCACGCAGACTCACATAGTGAAGGAACGTACCATTCTCCTCAGGAGTAGTGTTAACCTTGGTCACGCAGACTCACGCAGTGAAGGAACGTACCATTCTCCTCAGCAATGGTATTAAACCTGGTCGCGCAGGCTCATATAGTGAAGGAACGTACCATTCTCCTCAGCAATGGTGTTAACCCTGGTCACACAAACTCAAGTAGTGAAGGAACGTACCATTCTCTTCAGAAGTAGTGTTAACCCTGGTCACACAAACTCAAATAGTGAAGGAACGTACCATTCTCTTCAGAAGTAGTGTTAACCCTGGTCACGCAGACTCACATAGTGAAGGGACGTACCATTCTCCTCAGGAGTAGAGTTAACCCTTGTAACGCAGGCGCGCAGGCAGTGGTCCCGGGTGCGGAAGTTGTTCCCGTTCCCGCCGCAGCCGCTAAAGCCGAAGGGCTCGCACGTGCGCTTGGCCCACTCGTAGAACCAGCGCTCTTCGTAGCCGCGGCAGTGGCCCACCGACATCGGTTGCTTGCACACCTCTGGTGACATACAGAAATATCATTGGTAATGTCAGCAACAAAAGTTAAGTTATCACTATTAAGGTTCCTTCAGACAGGCGCGATACGACGCGACGCGGGACGCCGCGACAAAACCTACGTAGAACAATTTCTATGAAAACTCGCGCGAATGTTCACACAGGCGCAACCCGACGCGTCGTCGCGGGTACCGCGACACACTCTGCGACAAGAAACAAAAGATTCGTAGTAGTTTTATTTTATTCTTACGTGACACGTGCAACATACATAAACCACACCTGCCAATACATAAAGGATAATAACATAATATTATTGAAAGTCTTATGACGACCTTTCTTTTGTTTCCTCTATACTTACCGATAAGTTATACACACCTGCCAATACATAGAGAAAAGTATAATAAACTAGCATTATTAAAATCCTCAGAACGACCATTCTTTTGATGTTCCCTTAGTCATCATCAGCCTAACCTTTTCCCAATTATGTTGGGGTCGACTACTAGTTTAACCAGATGCACCTGAAATCTGAATACTAGTATGTTACATGGAGCGACTGCCTATCTGACCTCCACAACCCAGTCAGTACAGGGTAATACGATATCCTTTGGTAAGACTGATCAGACTTTCGGGCCCCTGACTACCAGTAACGACTGTCAAAGATCTACAAATTACAGCCGGGACCAACGGCTTAACGTGCTTTCCGAGGTCCGGAGGATACTCGGTATGTAATGGGTGGTCACCCATCCACGGACCTACCTAGGCAAGCGCGGCTTAACCTAAAGATCGACCCGAGCGGCTGTTATTATTTAGCCACGAGCTCCTCAACCCTAAATTAAGTTAAAAAAAAAGTGGCGTAGCTAACCAAGCGGAGTGGTATTATTGAGGCAGCTGATGTCATCCCCGTCGCAGAGCGCCTCTTGCTGCGTGAGCGTGAACTGGCAGCGGTCGATGTACTCTTGCACCTTGCCCTCTATTTCTGGGTCTTCATTCGTCGCGTTATCTTCATGATACTCCTGTACATTCACGTCAATTTTATCCCGAATCGTCCATGAGAATTGAAAGGATAGGTACTGCACAGAGGGGCGTAGGCGGGATTATTTCCAAAAAACGCAAAGGACAGAAGATGTACATTCGAAAATTTTACGGTATTCTCGGATGAATCAGGTTATTATTGTTCATATTTTACATAAATTAGATTATATTTTCCGCCTCGGACAGATTGTTTCCTCTATAGTTAGTTGCCCGAGATTTTCCACCCTCCTCCTGCTTGCGGCCACGAAAATGGAAGACACGAGGCGTAAGCGGCCTGTGCATGCTGTGTTCACAAGAAAAGAGTGGAGGATAACACTAAATTTATTGACAAGGTAATAAACGAATTTTGACGGCAACTAAGGGGGTGCAAGTGAACCTTAAATGAACTTAGCTTCCCTCTTAATATAATATGAACTCAATATATCTTGCTGGCAGCGACCTACCGACATCTATTGTAGTTTCTTGCACGATAAAAAAGTGGATAGGTCGTCAGTCGCTTCCTCGTTAAGTCAGTTGCCAATTTCCGACTCACCAGTGTCTGTAGCTCCAAGAACCGTTTGCTCCAGATGTCGAAGAGGCGGCGCGTCATGGCGTGCTGCACGGTCGCGTTGTGCACCACGTACAGCCGCGTGCGCAGGCGCCGGCCGCGCCCGCAGCGCGCCGAGCACGGGGACCAGGGACCCCATGACGTCACGTGGCAGTCGCCGCGCGGAGTTTCCTTTACATCATACACTCATGCCACAAAATCATAACAGTAACTTCGATATGTGCAGGAATACACCATTCAAAAAAATCCAGATCGCGTGTCTGGGGGCCTACTCTCTAAGTCCGGCAACGAAAGTACGGGTCCGTCCGTAACTAACTTATACTACTTTTATACTTTGAAATGAACCCTACTCTCTAATCTTTTCAGATTCATGAGTCTTGAAAACACAGGACGTAACCTGCGGCACCTAATGAGAAAATCACATGCTGATTACTCGTTAAAATATTCGACATTATATTGAAGGGACATACCACAAAGAACCAGTCAAATGCGCTTATGTTTGATTTGGGTGGAGGCCTGAAACAATATAACATTTTGTTAAACACATGAAATTCTCATGAACTTTAATTTTTTGCTCTCAAAAAAATACTGATTATCGATGGAGCAACCGAGTCCCGAAATGGAAACTGCAGCGTTCGGCAAGCGTAACGTAGATAGATCACCGACAACATTAAAAAGGTGCTTGGGATAGACTAGATGCGCAAAACGCAGATGAAACGCATGTTATTAATGAATAGCAAAATGAACTCCATCCACTAATAGCTTACTTCTGGCAGGGCCCCATCTCGCAAGGCATGGCCTGGCTCATCACTGTCCGGGCGCGGTATCCGATGTGGCAGTGTTTGTACGCGCGCGGCGCGACGTACTGGCGCACGCGCGCGCGCACGCCGCATCCCTCGCAGGCGGACCACGGCGACCATGCGGACACGGCACACGGGCCTGTGGACTCCGCTGGGTCCGGCTCGTATGCGGATGGCGCTCTGAATCGTATGAGGTTTTGACATTAGCTGGTTGGCTCCGAAAATTCCAGTCATTTATTAGGTTGAAAATCTGCAGTCTTGAACGCTATAAACCGTCAATAAGACAGGCCCCAAAACGCCGTTTGCCGTTTCCTAGTATTTTAGCTGGGGAGAAGAAGTGGCGCAACAAACTTTCCAGACATAAATCGGTCTGTTACGTTCGGTCAGCGCAGTAAAATCCATATCCCAACACTGTAACATGTTTTATTTATATTTTCTTTCAACTACGTAGTAGTGTTATTGTTTATCACTACAAAACCGATCACAAAGGATGTCTTTTTTGCTTAGAACCAAAACAGTGCAGAAATGTTGTATGAAATCTCAGTACTGCACTATTTTTTATTTTTTATGTCTCCCATTAAGTTTAATACAAAATTTATGCATTCAAAAAGATACTGGCTGAAAATAAAAATCGGCTGAATAAAACAGACTCGGGAAAAAATAAAAACAAATGGCGCGTTTTTTGTACCATTGTAAAACTTTGATACTTCTTATTTAGGAAAAAAAAGTTAAAAAATATGGAAATAGACAGCGATAATAGCGATAAATTCAACTCCAGAATAGAATAAATGTTCCAAGTAAAAGTTTCCGTATTAATAACTGCACATTTAATAATTGTAAGTTTTATATGTTTGAAGGGAAACTTTGTTTAATTAATTTGTTTGAATTTTTTATTTTGTGTGGGTATATTTTATCACGGTAGTTGAAAGAGAAGTAGATTACGCACCTTGCTAAAGTGAGTAATTAATGCACTCGTGTTAATTTAGTGCTTGGGCAGTGCTTGGGAGTGTTATGTTGGTGTTGGCACCAACATAACACTCGTGCATTAATAACTCACTTTGCGCTCGATGCAGCAATCTACTCCCTACTGAACGTAAACGAGGCAAAAGCAGTATGTAAGGAACGTGGCAATGGCGTTCTGTGGTTACTGCCTACCTCCATGGTAAAAAAGCGTATATGTATACATATATATATATATATATATATACGCATATACTCCTTACTGCAGACGAGGATAGGCTTCAAATCTAATTTAGTAACCGGACAAATATTACTAAAACAGTAAACTTCTGATTCCACAACGTTGTATTTCAAAGCAAGTTGCTGGTGGGCAATCCTGGCAACGAGGTTGTGTTTATACAAGAACGGAGCCATTGATTTTACTTACATACTAATTATGTTTGGAAGTTCCTCTCTCAAGAGTCCTCACCACCGGTAGCCTAGACCCTGTTCCCGTCACTGGTGGGCTACTATTTTTTAATGCTTCTTATTATATAATTTTGTTAAAAATATTTAAAAATGTAAATAATATGTAATATAGATGAATAAACGAAATCAGTGCCTCCAATCAATTATGGAAAGTCTTTAACATACCTGCAATGCATCCTCGGTCCGTGACATCTGCGGTAATCAGTGAGTGCCACTCTACAGGCCTCTGCGTAGGCTCTAGTAGGAAACATGTACTGCCTCTGGCGGGTCGCACGGCCGGGCCCGCATGACACGCTGCAGGGGCCCCAGGCCCCCCACGCGTGCACGGCGCAGGCCCCGCCAGCCGGTACGGGCCCGTGCGAGCTGTGTGAGCCGTGCGTCTGCTCCGGGACGCGGTCTTGCTCTCCTTCTGACCCCGCATAATACGATCAACCGAAATGCAGAACCGTATCATGTTTTCGGCATAAAAACACTATGTTTCGGACGATCAAATGATAAAGAGCCTGGCAGTTTGAAACTGCAGTCTTCTGAAACTTGGTCTCATATAATTAGATATATTGAATGGGCTATTTATATAAACCATTTTTTTTCGTGGGTTATTGGCTAAAGTACTTCGATAAGATTTATTTATTTATTTCAGAATACATTTACAAGATATACTATCAATAACACTTGTAACGGGATACTACTATAATAAACTATACTACTTGGTTTGTGGTGCCGTAAAAAGATAGTCCAACAGCGAGTTTCGTGTGTACAGAATCGAGTTGTGAGTGACAGTGGTAGTGGTACGGAGCGCAAAAAACGAACAAGAAAGAGGGTAGACCGATTTGTCTGCTCATAAACACCCGCCGGCTATAACTTCCGTTTATCCGTAATCATGGCGTTTGCAAAAGCGCCGAAATATCGGGAACTCAAAACAAATAATAAGCATGGTAAATATCCTGTTACAAGTATTATTCATAGGTGTGCGTAGTCGCAGCGGAAAAATGTCGAATTTCTTAATTTCAGTTAAGCAGATATTTAGTGTATGACCTCGTGTAATTGTGTATGGTAAGTACAAATTTGTGTATCCAGCCATTGGGGAGCTATTCAACAAAAACTGTTTCCGCTGGAACTACGTCATCCTAGCGGCACTTTTTTTATCCTATGCACGTACATGAAAAAAAATACATTCAATAATTAGTGTATAAGGAGAGGTAAATGTGTATGCTTGAATGAAATTTGTGTGTCATAAAACTGCGAAGATAATCAAGTTTCCGCTGCGCTGACGTTTGGCTATTTGATGAAAATCATATAAAACAGCTTAGTGCAGAGTTGAATTTTTTTACGCACCTTGCTTTGAATTTGTGTGTAATGTTTGTGAAAACAGAATTTGAAAAAAACATACCGTTCAGAAGATATACACGTAAAAGTAAAATAAGGTTATTAGGTCCAATTACTTAAAATAGGAACTCTAGAGCCTAACTTATTACGTTTACTTGTATCTTGTAAGGGTCTACAATGCCTTGCCAAGTTTCATTTATGTGGTCTTAGTAATTAATGAGCAATGGCATAATTTACTACGACTGGACCACTGTATTGTATGACATCGGATTGCAGGACTTTTTATTGGTAAAGCAGACTAAACTTATTCCGATAATTAGTGTATTAATGCAACTATTCACATGTAAAATTTCAGGTCATTTCACTAAATAATTAAAGAGATGGAATAAAAATACCAGAACAACCGCAATTCATGAAAAAACCGACCAAGTTTGAATGGCTACAAAAAAGCGGCCGTGCAGTATATAGAGCTAACGTTCTAAAATTTCCAGTGTTGTACCATAATTGGATTGGTACAGGTGGGCACACAATTCTTAAACAAGTAACAAATAATTTTCGTAATAAAAATAGTAGGTGCGTTGTTTGTTTCTCAAACTTAAAAAAATCAGTGCGTGGAGTCCCTCCGCGCGCAAGAAGTGAAACTTCGTTATACTAGAACGCATGCGTGTAGTAACACGCATGCGTTCGAGCGCCACGCATTCACTCTCGTTATTTTATTAAACTTCTAAATAATATTTTGTTGTTTTCTTGTTGTATTATTTTTATTACATAATTATTACATAAGTTTATCGAGGTTATTCTACCCATGGAAATTGAGCGAAGACTGGTCACACCAAAGAGTCGAATGCATGACTGTTTGCTCGTCATCTTGCGTACCTAGTAGAACTATTGACTACGTAGTACGCAGGGGGAGGACACTGCCATACTTGATATAGGCGTCCAATTTTACACAAAGATACTAGCACCATCTCTTACCAAATCCGCATAAACTTGAGATTTAGTACATTAAAATGACATAGATGGTGCTTACGCCAATTATCGCCAGTGTGATTAAATACCTTTTTGATTTGAATGAAAATTGAATTAAAAATAATGAATTTAAATTCTAAATAAGATTAAACCATTTATTTATTTTAAAAGCATTTTGTAATTGCGAATTTTTTTTTTTAGGTTTTGCAACAATATCATACAGATTCGTTTACAAAATGGCGACTATCGGCGTGTACGCATGCTTGTAGATGTCTCCCATTTTGTGTAATTTATGTGGTTTCTCGGTTCTGTCTTCTTTTACACTCAACTCGACCGCACTTTCTGGAGCTTTAGATGCAGAAAGTGCGGTTGAGTTGAGTGTAAAAGAAGAAATTAAAACAGAAACCCATAGAAAACCTATTCAATAACAAAGATATAGATATAAGTATATGTACGCACCTATAGCTATTGGGATTAATTCAACGGATTTAGTATCAGGTGGCGACACCGTTCAATGTAGGTGTCAAAAATTCGCTTGAGTGGGCTCTCTATTCCATCTATATTACTATACTCTTTGGTAGTACGTAGTCACAAATCTTGTAATACTGCCAGTGAGTTTTAGAAAATATTTCCCCTCCATGGTAGCGTTAAACTTGTTGGAGGAAGTTGCATAAGAAGTTTCACTTTAATAAGAATAGCTTCTGTATCACAATATTACAAAAAAATGTTACACTTGGTAATTATTAGGTCCTTCCTTAATATTCTGCTGCTTCCAGCGTACAATATTTTGATGATACTCGGTATAATTTGATTAAATGAAATACTAATAATAATTATAAAAATTCATTAACACCAGTAGTTATTTCAGATGTCGAATTTAAAAACTGATCGGTTTATTAGTAAATAATCTAAAGAAGGTTATTCTAACTCACTAAGATGGTGGGTTGGTTTTAGTCGTGTGTGTAGTGCACATGCACATTGTTTCTGTGTGCATAAAAGTTCGAACGAGAAGACTAACTCCCGAAAAGTTAGGTGCTAATACAAAAAACCTAAGATTTACTTAAACATGTAGGCTTTTACAGTAGGCAATATATTAGTTATTTATGTTTAGTAAAAAACTGATTCTTTATCAATGTTATTATTACCTACTTTGCTAATAATGTGGCTTTTTTTTATTTTAATTAGTCATTATTAACCAATACATATTTTTAAGATTAGGTATAAAGTTAATAAAGTTGTTTTATTTTCTGCTAAACAATTGTGTACGCACCTGTACAAAACAATTACACACAATGACGATACTATACTGGAAATTTTAGAACGTTAGCTCTATATACTGCACGGCCGCTTTTTTGTAGCCATTCAAACTTGGTCGGTTTTTGCATGAATTGCGGTTGTTCTGGTATTTTTATTCCATCCCTTTAATTATTTAGTGAAATAACCTGAAATTTTACATGTGAATAGTTGCATTAATACACTTATTATCGGAATAAGTTTAGTCTGCTTTACCAATAAAAAGTCCTGCAATCCGATGTCATACAATATAGTGGTCCAGTCGTAGTAAATTATGCCATTGCTCATTAATTACTAAGACCACATAAATGAAACTTGGCAAGGCATTGTAGACCCTTACAAGATACAAGTAAACGTAATAAGTTAGGCTCTAGAGTTCCTATTTTAAGTAATTGGACCTAATAACCTTATTTTACTTTTACGTGTATATCTTCTGAACGGTATGTTTTTTTCAAATTCTGTTTTCACAAACATTACACACAAATTCAAAGCAAGGTGCGTAAAAAAATTCAACTCTGCACTAAGCTGTTTTGTATAATTTTCATCAAATAGCCAAACGTCAGCGCAGCGGAAACTTGATTATCTTCGCAGTTTTATGACACACAAATTTCATTCAAGCATACACATTTACCTCTCCTTATACACTAATTATTGAATGTATTTTTTTTCATGTACGTGCATAGGATAAAAAAAGTGCCGCTAGGATGACGTAGTTCCAGCGGAAACAGTTTTTGTTGAATAGCTCCCCAATGGCTGGATACACAATTTTGTACTTACCATACACAATTACACGAGGTCATACACTAAATATCTGCTTAACTGAAATGAAGAAATTCGACATTATTCCGCTGCGACTACGCACACTTATTCATAGTGTTAGTGACACTGTCAGTTTAAAAACTGATATAATTTACAAGATGTTAAGTGCTAGCCTAAAACCATTCAGATCGGCAAAAAAATAATTATGCCTAATCAAACAGGCCACATTACCGGTTCCATCGCAGCTCTTTTCATAGAGCCGCAGCCTCGTGAGCCTCAGGCGGGCGAAGGGGCGCATCTCCCCGGAGGTGCTGTAGAAAGGCGAGCGCGCGTCACGGGGCCAGTCCGGCCGCAGCGCGCGCACCGGAGTCGCCGGCATTGTGGGGTTGCGGTGCGACTAGCCATGGGGATATGAATCAATACATATATCTTTAGCCATTAGTTTACAGCATGACAAAGGCCTTCTTTCACTTATTCATAGCTGTTTGTGACCAATCTTTGAAAGAAAAGAGTTGAGTTCGACCCACAATCTCTTTCTAGACTCTTTCGACATGCGACAGATGTAACCGGCTCAGTTGCATTAAGATGATTTATGAGAATCTATCGAAAAAATATTGTTTTGGGACAATTAAATTACATTAAAATTTAATATTTTGAGTATAGCATTTATCAATGTTTCGAACTGTGGTCGAGTCACTTACTACCTGGTCTACTGATTGTAGCTTAAACTACGGGCTATCTGGAGATATTTATGTCACCATATCGTACTTAATGCTATAGTAGCTAATTCACAACTCACCGTATAGCTAACACCATTGTCAGTTCCAGCGTCGTACGGATATAAGGGTATAGTAGCCGATCTGCTCCAAGTACAGTTAGCATTGCACAGTTCTAAAGCTGAGACCCCCACGATCCAATCAGGAGAGGGCGCTAGTTTCGCAGCCAATGACATCAAATGATGCTTCGCGTCAACCCGGAAAACAGCAAATGTGTTCGGGATGCCGGCCCCGCCTACTTGCTGCCAAGATATTCCACGCGCCTTGATTATTGTCCTGATGTGGTCACTCTGGAAAAACCCATATTTTCAGGAAAGGTTCTATTTCTAGTTTTTTTCCAAGCCGTACATGAACCCGCAACAGCTCCATTAACCCCCAGCATTCAGACCCTGAACCCATCTTTTTAGTATAAACCAGATGTGGAACAACTATGGAACTATTAAATATATGTTACCGGCCAAACCCGATTTCAGGCCAAACCGGTTTACTGGCTTATCGTGTCAACATATTATACTGACCCAAACAAAACATCTACAATGCGCCCAACTTGGATGCGGCAACGCTCGGCTCGCGCGTTTATGATCACAGTGTTAACCTTACCTAACCTAGTTTGGCCTAGGACAAACTAGTTTAGCCGGAAATCTGGTTTGCCCGGTAACATATATACCAGCAAATATTTCTAGTCTTTTTGAACAACCTTAGGACTGAAGACCTGCGAAGCCAACAACAATAGTGTTATTTCCATAAATATGTACAGAAAGCTCGGCATTTTCTGCCAGCGCTGATGACTCGATGGTACCCTACATATGTCACACTTCATAATAAATTAGCTTATAATGTTCTTACTGCTGGATTTATCGCAGGCCGCCTGGTGCTCCTCTGTAAGATGGAGCGAACCCCGAGTTCAATCTGAGTCGTTTTTTTTTTATTTGGGGCAAGCCACACTATTCTCAAACCACTGCAACTCCTGAGAGCCAGGATCAACAGTGGCGATCACCAGAAAAGCGTCGAGACAATTAAGCTCGACGAAGTCCCAAAAGTCCCCCGAAGTCGAAATAGTATATTTCATTACGAGTGCGGAAAGCCTGTCATTGCAACTTATTCCGACTGTCTACCCGAGCCGAGGCGCAGTTTTATTTTGATTTTTAGACTTTCAAAAGTGCCTGTAATGGTCTAATTGAAATAAATGCTTTGACTTTGACTTTAGAAATATTTGCATGAATCATAAAAACTTCTGTTTTCTTTTTAAAAACTTCGTGGTTGTTTTTTTTTTTTTAAAAGACAATGGTTTGACAGTTGGGAAAGAGAACGCACGAGTTCGGAAAAGGTAAAGAAAAAGCTCGAGTGTGTAATAGCCCTTTAGGGGTATGAGGAACAGGGTGTAAAGTTCCTCAATACTCCATTGAAAAGGGAAGATCCTCCGGCCAGACAGGTGTTATGTCTGGCGGGCAACTGCCCGATAGTTGTTATCGGGTTTTTCTATATATACTGAAGTCGATGTAAACTTTGCTTGCGACTTGTAGGAAATTTGATGTTAGTTCCTCCGTCGGTTCATAGATGGCGCTGTAGTACTTTTTGTAGTATGTTGCTTTTTGTGGTCGCTACATCACTCCCCCCCGGAGACCGGAGGTCGATAGTTGAATGAGTCTACTCTTTTTAGTATTTAGCCGTGCCAGTTGAAAGCTCGTTGCCGCATTGTTCGCGGTGAGTCGGAACAGTCTGCGGTGGTGATGCGAACCCCAGTGAGTCGGGGCCGTTGCTGCGTTTGCTCCGGTGTGTCGGACGTGGTACAGCGCCGCGATGTGGCAGACAGCTAGAGAGGTGTCGACCGGGAGGTAGAAGCTCTCGACCGGCCGAAAGTGCAGTATGCTGTGCCATGGTCGCTTGATGAGAGGCTGAGGGTGCTGACCAGGAATGCGCTTCCGCTGCATGCTGGTGGTCAGGTTTACCCAGTTGAAGCTGGCTGGCTGTGAGACTCGCTGCTCGATAGCTGGAGGAAGTGATGCTGATGTTGATGACGTCACGTTGCTCGAAGGCTGCGCTGACGTCCATTTCGGGGTCACCAGTTTGGGTGTATGAGGAACAGGGTGTAAAGTTCCTCAATACTCCATAGAAAAGGGAGGATCCTCCGGCCAGACAGGCGTTATGTCTGGCGGGCAACTGCCCGATAGTTGTTATCGGGTTTTTCTATATATACTGAAGTCGATGTAAACTTTGCTTGCGACTTGTAGGAAATTTGATGTTAGTTCCTCCGTCGTGTCATAGATGGCGCTGTAGTACTTTTTGTAGTATGTTGCTTTTTGTGGTCGCTACAGCCCACATCCCGAACGCTATACGTCCCTGCAATACGCCACTTTTTGAGCAACTGTATTAAAAAACAATTTAACTGTCTTGGTTCCCGCAACGTTATTAATCAGAATAGCGGAGAAGTTGGAAAAACATTATTTCAAATTATGTTTGAGTCGAATGGTTATCACACTTTTTCGAATTTCGCCACACTTACCTCGGCCTTAAGTTCTTTCTCCAGTGCCACGGTCGTGCCATCGTCGGCCAGTCGCCTGACTCCCGGGCTGGCCACGCGACCTTCCTGCCACACTCGGAACTGAGCGGTGTGCGACGCCCCGATGACGTCACCGAAGTGCGCGTGGGCGCTCTCTGGCGGGAACTCGCGGGGATGAGTGTTGCGGGACCATAGGCATTCGAAGGTTACCTGTTTAACGTTTTATTTTACTGTAAACTAGTTTTCGGGTAGGATCCTTTACTTTATGTGAAGTTGAACACAAAGAAAAAATCATTTAATTTGTCTGATGTCTGTTAACGTCATTTTGCCGTACTGATGCCGTCATCAAAATTGGCCACCTCTATGGGCTTTAGCAATCTCAAGTACCGTCAAAACCAAAAGAAGAAGGAGAAGTGGGATAGGGATCAGAAGTCCACGCACCTCATACTTGGCCTCATCACAGGCGCAGCAAGGCTCGATTATCGGCGGAAGCTTGGCGGAGTAGTGCGGAGCCCTGGGCGCGGCACACAGCTCACGCGCCAGCATGGACCAGCCGCCGCCGCCGCCGCTGACGCCCGGGTACGGGCCGGCGCGCGCACAAACGCGAACGCACACCTCGCCGACCGGACCCATGCCGGAAGACGACGGTGCGTTCCATATCACCTGAGCGTCATGACAAGAAAGCACCACACATTCATTATACACTTAAACGATTGGGCTCTTGCATAAAGGAACAGGTTCCCAGTACAGACAAGGACGGACTGGGAGGATCGGTCCCTGATATTTAGTGTAAGGTCACTCATAAAAAAACAGGCGCGAAAATCAATAAAAATGACAAAACCACCTGTATCTCATATTTATGCAAGCACCCTTTACCAATAAGTCAAATTAAAACTTCAAATATAGTTCATTCTAATCAGGATGAGGGTGGGGGATGAGCACTTGATAAACTTTATACTCATAAGTGAATAATTTGAGGCAAAACACGAGTAAAGGGAGCGGTAACTTTTAAATCTTTCATAAAACCCGTCTCAATCCGACATAAAATATTCATAACCTACTCACAAGAGGCAGTTGTCCCATGATCACTTATTCAGCCGGTCATATTTTGTAACATACCAAACCTGTAGAGAATATTTATATGTTAATGTTACCTGAACTTCAGTTTTGGGGTGAGAAGTAGCGTTATCGACAGCTGGTGAGCAGACTTCTTGTATCTTCGCCTGTGCATCATAAGCCTGGAACGTGCCCAGCGTCAGATTAGAAGCCTCCGTCACATTCGGTGTGCTTCCAGACTTATCAGTCTTGGACTGGTCCAGTTTTACCTCCACCCATATCTTGAAGCCTATGAAAGGTGTAGGCCCTTGCCCACTGTCTATACCTTGAAGTGACACTATAAACAAACAATTTCAATTCACGTTTCGATTCTATTACAGCTTTAGTTAGATTGCTAGCTTATTTATGGTTTTGCGCGATTTTAAATCGTAACTAAAGAGTTAAACATACCTCATAGGACTGGAAAAAAAACGTACTCGCTCATGCTTTCTGCATTCTCTTAGTTATTTCTATTTGTTTTGTGCATACTCAGACTAACTTAGTCCCAGATAAATAACTGAATGGGTAAAATTCAATTTGAAGCGGAGTGCTAAAATTATCGAGCTCGCATAGATTGTGATTTTTCTCAATTCTGTAACTTTTAATAAGTTGACAATGTCGCTCATATTCTTAATTCTACATGAATGGCAAAAAAAAAGAACCTATTATAACGTATCCGAGGCTGGGGGGTTCTCACATTTTTGAGCTCGCTTCTCTCGGTCTTGTTTCCTACGTTGCTATTCTGTATCACTCGACACATTTAGTTTTAATCGTTGTTTATGTATAAACAACGATCAAAACAAAATTTATAGACCGTTCGAGGAGAGGTGTTAAAATTTTCGCAGATTTCAAATTAGGCGCAGAATCAGCACTTTGAACTACAAAAATTAAATAAGACATAAAGACAGTCTTCCAAATCAACAGCTAATCCCCCTTCGCAGTGATTAATCGGAAAGAAGCGGCTATAATACCACTCCAGACACACTCCATAAAATTCAGTGTAGCTACGTCGTTACCTGCTGAAGTTCAGACGCTTCACTCGAGTTTGTTTTTGTTTCATTCCACGTTCACTTTTGATAAATTTAATGTTCACGTTTCACCTCGCACTCGAAGATGCCGATTTAAAAGCAAAATGAAGCATCTGATTTCGGAATACCGAATGTTATGAACACATACCAGTGTAAAGTTCTCCCGGGAGGAACAGGTCGGGTTCTCCAGAGACGCCGATGCGGTAATGCTCGTCAGCGGGAGGAGCGTGCGCTGGTGCACGTTCACACTGAGGTGCGGGCGCTGGTGTCCCCGCTGCAACGCATGCCACCAGCGTTGCTAAGAAACTACGCACTTAACTTATTAGCGAGTAACCACAGTCTAAACTTATCAACGCAGAATCGGCTTAAGCAGTACGTCGCGGCGTCGAGTCGACAGAATCAATGTGAAGCGAATGACGTCTCTGTGTTAGAGTTCATACAGTCTCTTTTTAACCCCTGACAAAAAAGAGGGGTGTTATACTGCATGCTCTTAGAAGTTTTTCCGACTAGCCCAAGCTGATTCTGTGTCAATAACTGTACCTAGTGTCATAGTCTAGTCTACCAGGTCTAATCACAACCCTACCAATCTACCTTCTTCACTACCAACACTGGCGCACAATAATCATAAGTAATTCTGTATTTACCTCGACATTACGACGTATTACAGGCACTGGCTGATTTATGAACAATCTTAAATGGAGAAAGGTGTCGGGTAGGAGTCAAGACGGTCCTGAATAAACCGATCACCCAAAAGTCCACAAGTCTCTTTATGAGGGAACGCTGATAGTTTTTATCATGTTTGCAGATCTATTTTATTTGATTATTCAAAAAACACAGTTCCAAGTATTTGATAAAACGTAGACATACCCGACAAACCATCGTGGGTTTGAAACTGGTATGTCAAGCTGCCAAGCAATCTATTGTGAGCTTTAACCGACCTCTGTGAAATGTAGCCCTAAGAGGATTTACAGTTCTTGACGTGGAGAAGGATACGGTACCACGTTCACGACCGATACATTTTAAAGTATTCCATATTAATAGAGCACTTAATACCTACGGAAAAAGAAAGAAGACCCACGATTTAAATAGGAAGCCTTTGGAGGCACAGTGTAGACATAGAAAATGTGTAGTCTTTTTGTTAGTATAAGACCATAATAAGGACGCTTCCCGTCTTTTGCGGGAAATAAAGATCTGACATCTTCAAATAGAGAAGTATCATAATGTGAACTGCATTACGTATACGGTATACCTACCTAGATGTTTTTACAACTCTTTCAATAAAATATGGTCTTATATGTTTCAAAACTTTCCAATTGAAACAAATATTTATCAAGTTGTATGTACTTATTATACCTTTCTATGTCATTAACGATTATTTCTTTATTATTTGATTCGTCAGTAGTAAGTATTGGACATACGTATTTCTCATACCGAGAGTAACTCAACAAAGTATGCAACATAAACACTTTGATAACAAAGGTGCAAATAATAGGGCAATTCTTATTTTAAGAATTAATCGCAGCTTTACGCATGTGCACCAGAGACCCACCCGAACAAAAGTGCAATCAATCGATCTGCCAATTGAACATTCATACGCGGAAAATATATTTCGATATCTGGACCTTTGTCATAACTCAACAAAGAGAGGTAAGAAATCGCGAACCGAGTCCACTTTGAGTACCTAACTAGTCATTAAAAAACGCAATACATGATATAGTCTCAATTAAATATGGATTAAATTGGTTAAATGAGCGGTACCTACACCAATTCCATTTTTCGCGATTATTTTCGTTGAGCGGGATCGTGGCGCGCGCGACAAGCGACCGCCCTGTATTCCCGCCCTGCGAGAGCCGACTGAGCTGGCGCCGGGACCCCAGTACCCCACTTCATAGACAGGGAGATACGACCTTTCGCTCCTACCTTCCCCGTCCGCTAACGGAGAGCTAGCTTACCCAATAATTGCTTGTAATTGATTTCCAACGCGCGTGTCCGTCGGGCGCGATGCGCTCGTGACTCGTGTACTCTCGGCCATTTATGCAGAGCATCAATCAATGCTGCACTGCCGCCATATACAATTTGTATCTATGTCTTTACAGAGTACGGTGACCCGACAGATGCTTCTGAATTTTATTAGGAAGTTACGAAACTGTTTTTGAAGTTGATCTAGTGATTGTTTTCTCAGGTAAATAATTGTTTTAGAATATATTTTAGAGTTTTGCACCGAATAATTCATAGGCGGTTAAAAAAATTAAGGTTTTGGTTTCGTTATTAGTCAACCTCAATTGTAGGACTAACTATAACTGGGAAAATATAAATAAAACACTAAAAACGTCTGCCTATACGTTCGGGGAATACTAGCGAGATATTATGTTCGTTATTATCAAAAACATAACATAACATCACGCCTGTAATGCTCGAAGGGTTAGGCAGAGGTGTACCTAATAGTATTTTAGTAACCCTACATTACTAGTATTCGTTATTATTTCTACAAATTGTCCCGATAATTGCGTCGGCCAATGGCTTAATTAGCCAAAAGCGTTGACGAACATCTCTATAGGAAGCAGTACTTCTGGACACGGCGTGTATTGTTAGGAGGTACCTCTCTCAACAGCCTTGACCACCGGTAGCTTGGACACTATTCCCGATATCAGTGGGCTACATTTTTTTATGTTTTTTTTTTCAATATTTTTTATAACGAATATTTCAAAATGTATAAAATTTGTGTATAAATAAATAAAGGAATAAAAATCCAGCTCATGTAAATACTGACACGTAAGCAAGAAAACTAATGTAAGACTATAAATACAAATAAAATAGTATGGTTTCTAATAGATTATATTTAATTTCAAAATAAATATCAAATATTATAATTGTAATAAACTAATAATATTACATTAATAAAAATAACATTATAAAACACATCGGTGATAATAAAATACTAATATAATAGGTACTCTACGTAATTACTGACTTATATCTACAAATGAAATATTATAGTTATGGATATCGAAAATATCTAATTCGAAAAGTTTTAAGTCAAATAAAGCTACATAATATATTTTAGAACATTTCGTCGATGTTAGGTATTTAATTTAGGAATCTATTTAGTATTCTTTTACATATCATATGCGTAATATAATAAGCTACATTGCACTAAGTTTATAAAGAAATACTTTGGTAATTCTTCTTTTTTAAAAACGCTGCCCCACACTAGGAATTTCTCCTGTATCGTGGGTGCGATAACAAACATTAAAAGTCACATACACAAACAGCCAGATCCGGAACAACTAGATCTAGGCCATACAAATATTTGTTCCGAGCGCCGATCGAACCCGCGACACGCAGCGCAGCAGTCGATCGCTCAGCCACTGCGCCAACCGTGCCGTCAAGATATACAAACTATTCAGCTTAGTAGTAACGGCACAAAATACAAGGTGTTGTTTTGCATCCTCGTCAAAATTCAGGAGGTTTTCACAAAAGACATAACTAATCAATTAAAATTACGGTACCTAGTTAATTATTAATAATCGCTTATTTTTTTGGTTGTTTATGTTTGTCATTATTTAAGAATAACCCTCATAACGTGGTTTAGGGATTAAGAAATTATTGAATAAAAGTTCGAGATTGTTTATATGCGTGGAAGCGCGGGTTATAGGGCGAGAATCAGACGGCCCGCGTTTAAAACACGGGTGGTTCACACTTACCGATTTCTGTAAATAAGAAAAAATATAAAAATTACCTACCCATTTTATTATTGATTCGAGACGAGAATCATTAGCATAGTTACTTCCTTGAATTTGACGAGGATGCAAAACAACACCTTGTATATGACATATAATATAACTTAGGTCATTACAGGTCCCTGCGTTAGTTTGTCACAACATACTTTTAATAGTATTCTATTTTTTTTACTAAGAATTTGCAAAATGTGAATAAGTACCAGTCACATATAATAATATGTTTACACGCAGCAACTTATAAATTTATTTTCTCCTACTGTATTGATTAAGGTTTTACGTTTTCACGAACATGGAATTTTGGGAGCCATACTATTAGAGCTATACATATTACAAAATTAAATTAAAAATTTAAAAAACCCCCGACACCTTCCGCTTTGTTTTCTGCTTGTACTAAGCGATCTACTTAGCGGTCCCCCGACGCTACGACGCTTGGATTATTTTATTTATGATTTTTTAGAGGTTTTTTGTGTCGGGGGTTTTTTAAATTTTTAATTTAATTTTTATTTCATGCTTTTTAAACTTATATTATTTTATCTTAGCCTTGACTGTCTTGTTCTCGGTGTTGCGCTTCTTCTCGCTAATTAAAGAAAACAACGAAAGTTATTAGTTAAAAAAAACCCGAGCTTTTAGGGGGGAGCGGGGGGGGGATGCATTCCCCCCCGGCGATGTCCATGGCTAAGTAACAAGATTTCAAATTTCGAATCGACCAGACCTGTGGAAGTTGTTTATTTCCCTTCAACTAGAAAAGAGATGATAACCTTCAAACGGCTGAGCAGATTTTCTCGAAACATAGCTAAGAACACTCTCGATTAAAACACCTTTCAAACGAAACCAATTATATCAAAATCGGTTCATCCGTTTAGGAGCTACGATACCACAGACAGATACACAGACACACAGATACACACGTCAAACTTATAACACCCCTCTTTTTTGGTCGGGGGTTAAAAATAGGTTTTATCTCAACGTAGAAACCGTAATTTCACGAGCAAATCACTTTTCAGTTTTGCTAAGTGTATACATATTACTGTTCGTGACTGTACCAAAATATATCGAAACTTCATCTAATTAAATTAAATATATTCAGTAAGCACAATCCTCTTTAAACCAAAACTCACAAACTGCTTTTGATTAAACATTCAATTAATATTATAGAATGGCAGTAGCCATAGCAGTAGGACAGGGTGACCGTCAAAATTAGATTGCTGATATTAGTTGATACGTGATATCTGATTAAGGCTGGTCTGACACTGATTAAAACCCATTCCTCACAATACTAATGTGATATTTTATATCTTCATCATCTTACCACCTAAACCTAAGTTAGCTTTCATTTGTTCTTAAAGAAACTAGAATACATTATGAGCTATCACTCAAATTACAATAAAAATATTTTCTATATTCTTATACTTTTTTAAATACTAATCACTATTATAAGATCAAAATACTACCTAACACTATAATTCTGAATTCCTAATAAATGTCTAATTTAATCGAATCGATCTAATTGGAAGTAATTTTAACCCATTTTTTTAAGTTTTACACTCAATTTGGTTAATTTTGAATTTAGAATTTTAGAGATCTTTCTTTTTAAATACATTTCAGTCGCCACTCAGGAAAAAGAACGATTTTTCATCATCGTTTTCGAGAACGAAATCCGATTTTTTATTACACAATCCGAATCAACGGTAACGTGCGTCCACGATAACGTCACAATCTTTCTGATATTACCTATACAGTGTGTATCATAGATATCACAAGGTACCGCATTAGAATTCCTCAAGTTGCCCCAGTTGCTTAGGACTGCGGTCTATTGGGTAGGTTCTCCCTCAGCTCGAGAACGTGCTCGACGGCTTGAGGCCGACCGTCCGGTCCGATACGGGCCGGCTTCACCACGCCGTCCGTTACCATCTTGTCAAATAGATTTACCAGTTTCATCGCCTCATACTCTTTCTGTAAAAGAGTTTTGTGCGTAAAATTAACATTGTATGATTAACACAAGTAGGTACAGAATTGTCTGACTAATTGGAGAACTTGTTAGTGCCTAGCATTGGCCACAAATGAGGACGATTGTTTTATTTAATTCGTGACATAGATCACAAATACCCATTACCCATTTTAGCTGTTATTTACACATTTATTTAAAATAAATTGGAAAATAACGCTTTGAGAGAAAGACGCAAAAAGACAATACCGCCGGGTTAAAGGCAAAACCAACTATCTGCGATTTTTTGAGTTTTTCACTTTAATATACCATTCGAATCAAAATTTGATTCTTTACCTAATGGTAAAACCAACTATACTACAAGACTTACCGTTCCCGAGTTACTGAATGTAAAAACAGATTATATGATCGAGAAAGTGTATCTTTAGAGAATTAAAAACTAATAATTCGTTATAATTATCCGGAATATTTCGGAATATAGATGCAAAAAATACCAAACTTTTTTAGTGGTTTTTAGTCCTACAATAACGTCAAAATGAAGGTCTCGGTCACTAATGGTAAAAAATAATATTTTTGATTAGCATCTTTTTGTCCTCGAACATTCAAACTAAATAAATATTAAATAATTATAGACGATTTTGTCATTCGGTTTTCGGTATGTTTTAAGCAAATTGCCTAGAAGCAAAACCGATTAACTTATTATGGTTGGTACTACCCCGGGCTTCCGCTGTCGCCCTCCCAATTTACGGGGATTTAGTCGAATCTTGCGCAGCGAACGACGAGGCTTTATAGTGCTTTTTTCGGATTTTTGCGCATTTTTACTGTGGGAATTGTGTGTTTGCTGAGAAAATTTTATTTGAACAATCAGAACCGTCAACAGCTGGATCTCCAGATAGTAAGTACTTTTACAGTGTGTTAAAATAGTTATGAGGTTATGTTCGGTAATTGAGCGGTGTGACAATAAATGTCAAACTAAATCAATAAAATAGCAATGAAACCGGCATTAAGCTACTTGCTTTATAAAACATGTTTACTTTACAAATAAGGCAACATGCGTAGTAATCGATCAGTCATATTATTAGGAGGTAGTTAATTTAGGTAGATAAAATTGTTAGTTGGTAATCACGTCGAAATTGCTGAGCGGTTCTTGAAATATTTTAGAGTTCTAGAACTAAGTATAAGCACCCATATTTAAGAATATTGGTTTGAATATAAGTGGTTCCTTCATTTTCAGATGTAGCTGATGTACTAACACAGGACGAAAATGGTGTTGTCGGTTGTATACAACGAGATAGGTCTGAGGAGGTGAATAAAGAAGAAGAAAATGTTCTATGTGAATATGATTCAAGAAAATACTAATAAATTTCTTGGAAGACCTTATAGGGCCAGTTATATTTCAGCATTTAATGAAGACGTTTTTGGTAGTGACATGCTTGACCCTGACTATGACTTTTCTAATGCTTCTGTTATTACAAACCGGCCAAAGGCTGTGGAGTGCTCAAAATGTAGATTTAAATGTACCGTAAACTTCTGTGAAACTGATCTTGAGAGATGTTGTAGGAAATACTAGGCTCAAAGTTATACTGCGAAGAAAAACATGATTTTGAACTTGGTCGAAGTAAAACAAATCAAAACAACTCTGCTTGAAAGAAAACGAAATACAAAGACATCAAATTCAAAGCAGTACTTTTTCTATTAACAAGGCGTTGCATTATAGATATGCCATTTTTTTTTTCTGCAAAACGTGCCTTTCTGCTTCAGTTATCACGGAAGCAGTGGATAGTCGTGATGCGATGGGATTTTACTCTCGAGATTGTGATCCGCGAGGACGGCATGAGCCCCAAAACAAAACGCCACTAGAAAAAGCTGAAGAAATTCGGCGTCATATGAAATCTTTCCCTACGATAGAAAGCCATTATGTGCAAAAAGATATTAAACGGCAATATCTAGGCTGTTGTCTGTCAATTATAAAAATGTATGCATTATATGTGGAAGAGTCTGAGAAGGAGAGCACGAGTTGCACCCGTGTCGGAGGCTACATATCGAAATATATTTTGTACCGAATTCAACTGGGGGTTTTTGTTACCATTGAAGAAGAGTATAAACAGAAGATTATTAGAAAATATACATGTAATCGCGAGAAACAAAGAGACAAGGAGAGAGCAGAAATAGAAACGAACTTCACTTCACATCCTTTGATTTGCAGGCAATTTTACAAATACCTAGTGGAGATGTAGGTCTTTTTTATTATTGCAGAAAACTTATACTATACAGAGCACTTGTCCAAATAAAGCCTTCTTTAATGAGTGGACGGAAATTACTGGCAAGAAAGGAAGCTCTGAGATTTGATCAATAATTTTACATTACTTCAGTGCCCCCAAATCCCAGATAATATCGACGAGGTTTTTATTTTCAGACACATGTGGTACAAAACAGGAACCAATATGTGGCCGCTGTTTTGTTTTGGGTTGTCCTTAAAATTGACCACATAAAATTGATTGAACACTTTTTAGGAAGCACTCATGGAGGTCGATTCTATGGACAACAGCATTGAAATAAGCCCAAAAAAGTATGATGGTTACTAAAGCAAGAACCAGTAATTGACAACGTGTCAGGTGGCTTAAAATAAAAAGAATGCGATACATTAAAGGTGAATCAACAAAACATTTTAATTACGAAATGTGCAAAAACTTTTTTTATATAAATCTCGGAAACGGAGAAGCCACTTTGTAATCACCGTCAATAACACAAGACCAAAGCCAGTCAAGCCAGTCCAAAAAGTTATCACTGAACCACCACTACAAGCCACAAATGACCCATGTTTTCCACAGATACTGCTACCCGTTATATTATAAAGAACCATTATGCATATCAAAAGCCAAAAAAGCCGATCTATTGAAACTTTGTGAAAAAGGAATATCCCGACGAATATCGTGGATGGTCCCAAAGTTTGAGAGCTGATGGCCAAAAAGTGAACCTGATGTTATGTTTTCTGAAGAATCAGAGGACCCGGATGATTCTGAGTGTTTTTTTTTAGAATAAATATTTATAGGCCAATTATTGTTTGTTTAGATTACTAAACTTTTGTGCTCATTCAAAGTAAAAAAACAATAAAATAAAAGCTTCTTCTTGTTACCTGACGGTTTTGTTTTCTGAGTGTTTTCCTGCACTAGCTGAGATGTTATAGTAGTAATAGGTACACAATTTCAATGATTTAAGCAATACAAATCAGTAACTTGTAATGTTAGTACAATTTTGCATTCTACATTCTAAGACATCCATTAAGAAATAGAAAGGCAAAACCAACTATTTTTTCGTATTTTTTAAAATAGTTTCAAAACTAATGTTAAGAAAACCAGCCTTATAAGCTAATTATCAAAACAATACTTTAACTCACGTAAATTGAAAGTCTGACGGAAATAGGACAATTACTTTTTCAGATATGCTTGTATTTGTACTATAAAGGCAAAACCAACTAAAATGGGGGGTTATAATCAAATGTATTTTTTTTTGTGCAAATAACTTTAATTTATGTGCTTAGTATGTTACTGTTTTAAACTTAGATAATTAAAGAACACGATCTTAATTTTGCGACAGACATAATTTTACAACTAAGGACTTCATTTTAATAGCAAACTTTCCAAATGTGCTTACGGAAAATTTTATAATGTCTTTTTTGGACTAAATAATTGGTTTTGCCTTTAACCCGGCGATACCATATAATGAGCTCACCTGTTCATCAGTCATACCCTCGAAGGGGTTGATGCGGGGTGGTCGCGTGCACCCCACGACGGGGTCAATGTTCGGCTGGGCCTCCAAGTACTCCTCCGTATCGGAGTCATCACTGCTGGAGGAGTAGTCTCCGCTGCGCCCGCCACTTAGCAGTCCCTTCTGCGCGAGGTGGCCTGCCGCGTTGCCGAAACCGGTGTATTTCACCATGCGACCCACTAAAAATATTATTTGTTAATGACTTATTGGCTACTAACGATATTAAAGTACGTAAACAGTGGCTGGATCACATAATTGAAAACGCTTCTGTGTACTTAAAAGTGTGGGGTCCTGGTCACTTTTCCGAATTTCTTTTGTTCGAATGTCATTTTACCGAAATGTATTGACCGACGCCTTTTTTGCTGTATGCAAAAAAGACATGTATGTACATGTATGACATGTGTGGTAGCATTTTCAATATTAAATTAAAATGGTTTCATAAGAAGTCAATATATTGTCTTATCTGCCCTATAGCTAGAGTGTAATTTAAGCCCGGGGCGTGGGGGCAGCCCGCGAGCTGAGGAACAGGTGGTTTGAAGGCCCGCCGCAGCGGCTGAGGCTGCAGCAAGCCGAAGCTGCGGTGGTGCGCGTTAAAACCATCTGCGACGATAAGCTCGCGTGGGGCAGCCCAAACCCCGCAGCGCCGGAGCCGTGACAGAAACAATGCATGCTGCATGCTTGAAGCAAGCACCCTTGCTTGCATGCTTCTTACTGAAACCACTTAAAACCTCTTAAAAATTGTTGATGAAATAGTGTGCACAAACATTCCAAGCGTTTGGTTCAATGAAAATATGGTAATTTAACCAGTGGTATAATGAATTTTCGACCAAATAAAACGTCTATGTAATGAAAAAAATCGAATTGATAATAGTTCAACTGACACAGTGGCAGACGTGACTTGATAAAGTATAAAAAAACGAAACGATATTATTCCATAAGTTTTATGAGAAATGAAATTCGGTCAAATGTTTTTCGAGCTTATGGTCAGTAACCAAAAGTGTGACTACATTGATTGCTTCGTTGGTCGAGTGGTTGTAAGCGCGACTGCTGAGCATGAGGTCCTGGAATGGGTTCCCGGGTCCATCAAAGTATTTATGGGTTTTTTCCATCACGAATCTCTCAGTAGCAGTTACGGAGTCTGGAATTGTGCCTGTTTGATGGCAATAGCCTAGGCCACATGGGACTTAAAACATAAATGGCGAAATATAGGTGCACTAAAAACTACACCTCTGCCTGACCCTATGGAGATAAAAGTTGAAGAAAATAAAACAAATGCTTGCTGTTACAATAATTGATCAATCAAAATAATCTTCTCACCCTTTTCTTTGCACAGGATAAAAAGAAATTCTGCAACCAAATCCCTCACGGATGTGACAGGAGTAGTCAGAAGCCTGCACAACTGGTTCCTCAGACGGTTTCCCTGTTCTGGCGGATGGGACACGTCACGCAATGGAGGCAGTACTACTTGCCGGAGGTACTTCCTCTGAGAGCGGCAGCCACGGGCGCTCTTGTTCAACACTGTTAAGATGGGGGACAGATTCTCACGCTGAGTCTTAGGGCCCTGAAATGGAAGAGCACAGAATTGATCAATAGGGTGTAGTGCTATTACTGGCCGTCTTGTTTTTTCTGCTAAGCAGTAGGCAAGGTTTACATGACAACCAGAAAAATCTATGTACCACTGACTTGAAAAGCTGTGTTGTGCTTGTGGCTGCTAAGTATCATTGTATTTAACTTACCAATAAAAAGGCAATTATAGATAACATCAAACTATTTGCAATCAAAAAGACATCATCTTGCCCTTATCCCAATTAATTTAGGGTTGGTGCAGCATGTCTTCTTTTTCCATACTTCTCTATTAGACTATTATTTGTCTTCTCATCAGATACCTGTTTTCTTGCCACATCATAAATTTCAAGACAAATATATGGTGCAAATAAATAAAAAACTTACTGTGGTTATAGTCAGCTTATACTGCAACAAAACTGTAAGAGTGTGTAAAGCGTCCATGTTTCTACCATCATACTCATACTGGGCTCTTTCACCTTTGGTCAGCTCTGGTGTCAGGAACGGGTAAAACACTGGTGGGACACTGGAAAGACAAAATACAATAAGTACAATATCAGATACATTTGTAATCAAAGGTTATTAAAACATGATTGTAATGTAACAAATACAGCCATCTACCTAAGCTCAGTGAATTTGAGAAGTCACAAGGCAAGTGAGTCACACATTTATTAACTACAAGGGGCTGTTACATGGCAAATAATAAGTAGTAAGGTTTTTTTGTGGAATAAGTTGCCAATAACCAAAAGAAAGCTATGTGTCAAAACATACCTTGTTAACAAATTAGCAATATTACTGGACAGGTCCAATAGCTGCAACTCAGTGGAGGTGTGAGCATGCAACAAGGCAGTGAGGACCGGCATTAGTTTTAAGTACATAGCCTCTTCCTCCTCATCAGCCGGCTCCTCTGTACCTGACTGCAGGATTAGGTTGAACTGGGTCTTGAGGATCTCACACACAATGGCTTGTTGCTTGTCCTAAATGAAAGTGTAAAATTATTTATTAAAAATTGCTCAAGCTATATGCATGTTGTACTTAATGGTATTGACTTATAAGTCTATGAAAAAGATGTTTACAAGATCTTATAACTATGTCACACCTCTTACCTGCAGAAAACAGTGGTGGGTTCCTTCAACCAAGCTACTGCTGCTTGATGCTTGCTCCTCTACTTTGGTAGAAGCTTCTAAGAGTATTTCACCCAAACAATTTATCAAATACTCCATGCCATGCAGTTCATCCTTTATTTTAGTTTTTATGTCATGTCTTAGAGCAGTCAGAATGAAGAGCAACTTCAAATCAAACAACATGATTTCCTCCTTGAAGGGCATTTCTTTGTATATTCTTAGTCTGGCTACTAATCCCTGGGCAATAGATGTGTGTGCACACAGGGCTCTAGCCACTTCACTGTTGAATGTTATGTTGCAAAGACATTTGAGTGCCTCTACTGCCACATCCTTCTCTATTAAATCCAGTGGCACCATGGACTCTTCATCAAGAGCTTCAAAGTTGTACAAGCCAGCTCTTTCTATTAGAGTTGTTATCCATCTTTCACAAATTAGATTTTCAAGGTCTGTTTTGTCCCGGCTAAATATAGACAAATTTTGATGTTAGTATTTTGGATAAAACATTTTTAATTATACTCAGTTAAACAAATATCACAAACCTTAACACCCTTACAGATGCTAAACAGAGCGCGTGAACTGACGCCGAAGACTTATCCTGTAGACGTTGAAATAAAGCTGTCCACAATAATGCTCTTTGATTTTTTTCGGCCAAATCAGGAAAACTGAACACGTTTTCATTCTGAAAAAGTCCAATGTTATGAAAGTCTATCGTCGTAACGCTTTACATGTTGTCATTCTAATTGAATTATACAAGCCTTACGTTTTTTAGAAAGCACTGTAATATTTTGCAGACTGTATCTATGTTATCGTTATTACTGAGGATTTCAATTTCGCGTTCTTCCATTGTTTATTCTCTTCTACTTTATCCCAAACACTTAAAGATCGCAAGACAATTCAATCTGGATCTACCAGTTCATGAGGTCACAAACTAATAATGCTTTCCCACGTACACCAAACACAACAAGCGAGAACGAAAAATAAAAATATAGGTATGCAATACGAACAAACAAGCAAAACCGAACTTGAAGACTCAGAATATTATTAAAACTATCATCAAATTCATCACTGACAGGCTAATAATTTCATTCAGGCTATGCCAGACGTGCCAGACCAAGACAGACGCATGACACTGACACATCTCAACGTCAGGTTGACAGCATCTAAAGGTACGAACAGACGTGCTCAAAAAAAGCGTGCTTTTATGCATGCAAGTTAGCATGCTCATGCAACTGTTCACATTTGCCAGCAATCAGCATGCTTGCTTGAAGCATACTTATAAATAAGCATGCTCAGAGCAAACGTACCGGACAGACGTGCTACTATTTGGCACCAGGCTCTTGGACAAAATGGATGTACAAAGATAGTGACTGTGCTATCCATACAGCATAGCTATTCACAACCAATCGATTGGACAACTAATCTAATCGAGTGACCGTGCAATCGATCAAGTCCTCCAAACGCTATTCACACAACCGATGTCGATCGATTTTGACCAATTTTGACATTTTTCATCGATTGTGATTCGGTTATGAAGACATCAATTGACCGACAGCTATTAGCAGTAGAGAGTAAAGTCGAATGAAAGTTTAAAGCATTTTATACTAATATAAGCAGTGTCTGAAGTATGTGTACATATTGTATAGATGGTTAAACTATTGTTTTGACTATTGCATAAAGATTTACACCAGTTTATGTGGTTACATACGTACGTTACATAAAAGTTTGTTCTCGAGTTTGATTTTAATTATTTGGGTAGATGAAGTTCGTGATTGTGCGATTCTGAGACCGTGAGCGTGCCGCAGAAGGACAGAGGCTGGAGACATTATCTCTTCATCGAAGAATACGAGACATGATGGATCCATTTGCTGACCCGCGCTTCCAGTCCGTGGACAGGCTATCGCCTGACATGGTCCTTAGCCGAATTGTAGAAATAAAGCCCTATTTCCCAAGCGTTGATTCATCAGCCGCAATCCCCATTGAACTCAAAGTAAGTAATAGTAAATATAAAGTAAACTTCACTTATTATAGCCTGCAATCAGGAACAAACTATACTGTTACTGATAAACTCATCCCTATAACCCTACCTCTATGTAGTACTGCCTTAGTGTGGTTAAGGTTTAGCTAGACCCTCCCTGGGTTTAGGTAAACATTCAATCCCTAGTATACATATATACATATAATAAAACGTGAATCCAATGCAGTCATCTGACATGCGTATTTATTAACACTTTTATTTTAGGTGTTAGCTGCCTACACTTTTATTTCCATAGCAGTTGCCAGAAAACTGACAGGAGCAATGCCTTTGTTAGCTTGAACCAGGCATCTGTTTCCAGGGTCATAACGGAGACCACGATGGCACTAAATACTGCACTCAAACAGTGCGTTCAATTCCCTTGCCAAGTAAATGGAAGGCAACAAATTTTGCAAAAGTAAGAAGTATTCTTTATTTACATTACAAAAATCACAGAATGTTTTACTAATACACACATAACACAGTTAAAAATAAAACACTTTCTTTTACATTAGGACAATTTATTGGAATAGTACAATACAAAACATAGTCAACAGGAAATACTACTTTAGAAGATTACAATAGTGTAATGTAAAAATATAACATTAGTCACATAATATATTTGTTTCTTTATAACTAAAGTCACCATAATTTAAAAGATACAAGAACTTAACTAAGAAATTGTCTATGAGCTGTTACAATAAATTATAGTATATAAGACGAAATACATCTATTTATTGTACAATTAAATGTTTATTTTCAGAAAATACAGCAGGTTCGGGTGGTGGTGGTGGTGTTTTAGGATATGTGGATGGGACACATGTTCTGCTGCTACGTCTTGCTGGCTTCTAGGTCAGTAACTGTAACAATAATGATAAACATTCATGTTAAAAAATAAATACTTAATTAAAATTTGATGTTTCCAGGTGATTCTGGAGCTTTGGATTCTTACCCCGATTCTTAATGCTGAGCCAAATTGCTCGGAAGCATGGTACACAGAACTGCAGAACATACATAAGATAATGCATCAAGAGTTACTTTAAGGTGTAGAAAGGGTGCTTGAATACAGCCCAAATAAAGTAGGATGCATCACCAAGGCATGTGCAGTTCTGCATTACGTGTATATGGGGCCGCTTGCCTGAACACTAAGAAATTGAATTGGAGAACCAACCCCCTACAGAAACATCACGGATTCAGGAATTGAGCAAGATGGCTATAGTAGAGGACTTCAATTTAAGGCCAATTTAATAAATAGATTATTTTAATAATTTCTTGTGTATCATTTATTTCCATACCTTATCCTTCCTCCAGAGGCAAACAAATTTCAGGCTACAATTTGGTCAAGGATAGCTTCGATGCTATGCATTCCAGTTGCCACATCTTCAATTGCTGCTGCGTGCCGTGCGAGTATAGCATGAAGCGGGTCTGAGCGGCTTCTTGACTGTTGGGGCTCTTCTGTTACATTTTTTTTTGACACAGGTCGCATCCTGACCTGAGACTCGGCCCCGGGCAAGTCCTCATGCCCCTGCGTGAACGCAAACATTATGTTTCTTTGCTCCAAAGACACTTTTCTGAAAATATGTAATGTCAATTATTTTTTGTAATATATAAATGATAAGTAAGAAAAAGGATGATGTTTTATATACTAGTAAAATACTTACACCATTATTGTTTGTATATGTGTTAAATTAAACCCGAGTTTCGCACTTGAAAACACTTTTGAAAACTTTTGAGTTCAGAGTTAGAGGTTATCATTGAAATTGCCAGTTTGACATTAAATCTCATTTACAAAGCAAGTTTGATAAAAATCTGGTAAACTAATTTAATAAAACAATCAGTGTTTGCTGTTTTGTTTTATATATGATTACTAAATGTAGATTCTGTAGCCGTACATAACAAAATCCCTAGTAAAAATAATATATTTGCCACTTTAAGCTTTTCTACCACCAATTTCTATTTCCTACCATTTTTTAACGATCCCCTTAAACATAATTGTCAATATTTCAAATATTTAAAAAAAAAACCTTACCGCTCGGATCTGTGAATAGCGTTTTGATAACCGTTCGGTCGCGTTTTGATAACCGTTCGGTCGCAGTTCGGTTATAACCGTTCAGTGTCTATGATTCATTCGGTTTCGATTCGATTGTTTGTGAATAGCTATGCAGAACTCAATAAAATAATCATATTGCTTGCAACGGAATTGTGTAAGAACATTTTGGGTTCAATTTTCGTTTTTATTTTAATTTGACGCAAAAACAGTCGCCCGCCGTGGATCGAGATCGAATCGATAATAGCAACCTGTTCAGACGCGCTCGGAGCACGACCCCTTCTACCCGCGCCTCAGGTAGCATGCTCGAAAATCAAACGTCGGATGATTTTTGAGCACGCTCTAAATAAGCATGCTCATCACATTACACACGTGCTACTAATGAGCACTTGCTCAATAAAAGCATGCTTTCGTGCTAGTAATGAGCACGTCTGTTCGTACCTTAACGAACGTCACTATCCGATCCCTATGATAGGTAGCTATTTTCAACCCCCGACCAAAAAGGAGGGGTGTAATAAATAAGTTTGATTCAGACATTCTTCCTGCTTAGGGCTTGTACACAAAACTGCGATGCGATGCGAATTGGCGCGATGCGAATTCGCAACACAGAAGAAACTGTAACTAATTGTACTGTTTCAGCTCGTAGATTTTTACGATGCGACGGCGCATCGCAGTTTTGTGTACAAGCCCTTAGGGTGAAAGCAATAGGGTGGCCCACTAAATTAAAATTTTCTTAAGTTTTTTGCAATTTGCCGGCCACCGTCAGTGTCAGTTTTCATGTAAAATAAAATAATAAAATTATGATACGCGGCCGTAATTATTATGGCTTTACTGAGTTATAATCATTAAAGTCATCAATACTTTAAGTTCATTTAACCCCATAGAATGATTTTTTTCATGAAATAGTCTTTCATTGGGATTAAATGAACTTAAAGGGATGATTGATAATTTTAATGACTACAATTATAGAAATACGTACGTTATACAGCTGCGTATCATATTTTATTCAGCAGAAAACCTGACACTGACCGGCAAATTGCAAAAAAACGTAAAAAAAAAATGAATTTCGCGGGTCACTCTGTCATTTCCACCTTGATCATTCAACACGAGCTACCTACTAACCTTTACAAGGCAGAATGCTAAAAATTCCAAGCTCACTTCGTTTGATAAAGCAGAGAGTGGGATACTCTTTTTTGGTTCTGTAAAAGTTGACCGAGTTTCTTCTATTCTCATCTGTACAAGGTGTTGTTTTGCATACTCGTCAAATTCAAGGAGGTAACGATTCTCGCCCCGAATCAATAATAAAATGGTTAGATAATTTTTATTATTGTTCTTATAATTACGGAAATCGGTAAGTGTGAACCACCTGTGTTTTAAACGTGACCCGTCTGATTCTTGCCCTATAACCGCGCTTTCACACATACAAACAATCGCAAACGTTTATTCGATAATTTTTTATTCCTTAAACCACGTTAAGGGGGTTATTCTGAAATACTGACAAACTTAAACAACCAAAAAAACCAGCGTTTATCAATAATTAACTAGGTATCGTAATTTTAACTGATTATTTATGTATTTTGTGACAACCTCCTGAATTTTGACGAGGATGCAATACAACAGCTTGTATATGAATGTATGGACAAAAAGGACCTAACATCCGGGGCAGAGACAGGCTGCTTAAATTTTGAAGCTCTCTGCTCTCTCCTCTTGCCCTGGCATTTAATTAGTAACAAGAGTGGATCCAGGAGCGAGGGTTCATGAGCGTCATGACCACCCTAGGCCGACCGTGATCCTGTTTCTGAACTCAATGATTTAAAATTAAATAAATACTTTGCATGATGGCAAAATAATGAGTAAGTGTTTCTGTATGAATGCACCAAAAGAACATAACCTATCCGAAGTCTGGTATTCAGCAGCATCCGGTTAGACTGGAAGCCGACCCCAACAAAGGGAAAAGGCTAGGCAGATGAGATGAGACACTCTTTGGATGAGACAGATAGGACAGTACTTAGTTGATTAGTTCCAAAAAATGCGTTTAGGCGCTAGCGTCGCAATGTCTCGTAGTGTTGACCCACCGCGTTAAATATGTCGCTGACATAGACTAAATTAATGTCTATGGCATAGAAAATCGATAACATAGTGATGTGCCATGGATAATTTTTGAAAGGGTTGTTTCATTGAATTTTCGAAAGAAAAATCTATATATATAAAAGAAAGTCGTGTTAGTTACTTCACTTATAACTCAAGAACGGCTGAACCGATTTAGCTGAAAATTGGCAGGGAGGTAGTTTAGAGCCAGGAGAAGGACATAGGATACGGTAGGGTAGGGTAGGGTAGGTAGGTAGGATAGGGTAGGTAGGTAGGGTAGGGTAGGTAGGTAGGGTAGGGTAGGTAGGTAGGGTAGGGTAGGTAGGTAGGGTAGGGTAGGTTAGGTAGGGTAGGGTAGGTAGGTAGGGTAGGGTAGGTAGGTAGGGTAGGTAGGTAGGTAGGGTAGGTAGGTAGGGTAGGGTAGGTAGGTAGGTAGGGTAGGGTAGGTAGGTAGGTAGGGTAGGGTAGGGTAGGTAGGTAGGGTAGGGTAGGTAGGTAGGGTAGGTAGGTAGTAAGGGTAGGGTAGGGTAGGGTAGAGTAGGTAGGTAGGGTAGGGTAGAGTAGGTAGGTAGGTAGCGTCGGGTAGGGTAGGTAGGATAGGGTAGGTAGGTCGGATAGGGTAGGTGGGTAGTAAAAAGTGCATTGCAACGCATGCTGGGTACAGCTAGTGTATAAATAAATGTGAGATTTTACTTGTTTTATTTTGAACCCCCGACCAAAAAAGAGGGGTCTTATAAGTTTGACGTGTGTATCTGTGAGTCTGTCTGTGGCATGGTAGCTCTTAAACGTGTTCTTAGGTATGTTTCGAGAAAATCTGCTCAGCCTTTTGAAGATCATCACCTGTTTTCTAGTTGATGAAGGGATGGAATCACCTTCCACAGGTCTGGTCGATTCGCCCCCCCCCCCTCCCACCAAAAAGCTCAAGACGTTTTTAGTTAATGACGTTCTTTATTTTCGTTAATTTGCGAGAAGAGGTGCACCACCGAGAAAAGTGGAAGGAATGGGGGAGACCTATGCCGAGGAGTGGGACAGTAAAGGTTTAGAAAAAAAAAGCGTGAAATAAAAATTAAATTTAAAAAACCCCCGGTAAATTAATCCAAGCGTCGTCGTAGCGTCAAGGGTCCGCTTTGTTTTGCGCTTGTGCTAAGCGGTCTACTAAGCGATCGCCGGTTTTTTATGGCGGGAGTTTTATTCCTCTTAATCTATGAGTTTTTTTTATTCGAACAGCAGTTTAGACAACTTTTCAAAACTTTCTAAAGTTGCAAAACTTGCAACCCATCCATTACGAGAAGGAACTCGAATCATATAATTTTTCTTATTTGTACGGGCGTTCTTGCTACTGTTATCAATGAATTGAATAATTCTCAATTTATGTTTGGTTTCTGTCCAAAAATTGAAGAGTTGGTGGTTTGGCTTTATCGGTCTACGCAGTTTGCCCCGAACAGTGCTTCCTTGAAATCCATTCACACTATCAAATAGCTTGCCCATAAATTCCATGCTTCGCCTTTTGTAACCATTGTCTCACTGACTTTTTGACCCTAGGCCCTAGTTTCTGAAATATTTCATAATTATATATAAGTGTGACACACAAACAAACAACAACAGAGTGTTTCTATCCCATCAGACTCTATGAAAACCCATTTTTTTTTTAAATAAATTATAAATATTTATACAAAGTGTGCATTCATGTGCTTCTTTTGTTGGAGACCCTAAATAAATCAAAGTAAAGTGAAGTGAGTAAGTGAAAATTTGTTTAATTAGATTATGCATTTTGAAAAAACGGAAGACGTGCAGGAACGATATAACAACATCGCCAATAGTGTTAAAACAGCTAGTAGAAAAATTAAAACATTACCAAACAAAATCAAAAAACTATCTTCAGACACCTTACTACTTATAGACGAAAGACAGACCCTAAGCGCAAATAAAAGAAACCCCGAATATAAAAAAAAAAACAGAGAAGTTAAACGCAAAATTATAAATGATATAAGGTCTTTTAACACCAAACTGATCCAAATTGCTTTAGAGAAGAATCGTTCATTAAAAATTGCGAAACAAGGCACCGCAAAGGGCAAACCGTGGATAAATTGTCTTAAGGACAACAACGGCCAAAAACATCGAAGTAGAGACAAAGTATTACAAATCTGCACCAATTATTACAAATCACTATACTCAAACGGCCAGCCCTCAACATCCAGCATAAATTATTTTTGCCCAGATACCATTCCTACAATTACTGGTTATGAAGTTCACACCGCACTCAGTAAAATGAAGTACAATAGCGTAGCCGGTGAGGATGGTATAAGTACCGACTACCGAGATTCTGAAAATAGGTGAACCTGCTCTCATAGTAAATAATTTGTTCAATTCCATTCTGAAAACAGGCATATTACCGGATGGTTTCTGCCACTCCAATATCATACTGCTGCATAAAAAGGGAGATAAGTCGGACCTCAACAACTATCGACCAATCAGTCTTGTATCCCACCTTTACAAGGCCTTCATTAAAGTAATTGACAACCGTATCTCACCTCAGTTGGAAAAACAACAACCTCCTCAACAAGCTGGTTTTCGATCTGACCTCTCCACTACTGACTATCTGCACGCAATAAATCAAATAATAATAAAATATCAAGAGTTCAATATTCCCATATATCTTGCCTTCATAGACTACTCGAAAGCCTTCAATAGTTTGACACACGAGGCTATATTTGACGCACTCAACAACCAAGAAGTTGATCCCATCTACATTAGTTTACTCCGTAACGTGTATCTGAACAGCACTGCTTCTATTAGGTTACAAACAGCCGGACCATCATTTTTCATTGAAAAAAGCGTAAAGCAAGGAGACCCGCTTTCACCTAAGCTTTTTAATAGCGCCCTCGAAGAAGTGTTCAAAAAGCTACCAGTTAGTTGGGAAGGAAGCGGTATTGAAATCAGTGTGGCGCGTTTAACCAACCTTCGCTTCGCTGACGACATTGTTGTATTCTTTTCTACGGCGGAAGAACTAGAGCTAATGTTAAACCAACTCAGTAATGCAAGCCTCGAGGTTGGACTGGCGATGAACATGTCGAAGACCAAATTGATGTCAAACACCACTAAACATAGGATCAGAGTGAATGGTGAAGAATTAGAATATGTCCATGAATACATCTACTATCTTGAAAATTCTTTTCCCGATTTTATAGAGGAAAAGATTCAAAATTTTAATGATGTTTCGGAAAGATTGCTCCAAATTAACATGCATTCGGCTATCACCCTAATTCGTTACTGTTGTTTCGGCCCTAAATTAACATACTTCCTTCGTGCTTCCCCTTGATGGAAGCACACACATCTCTTGGACAACATGGATCAAATTATCAGACATACTTTATCATCCATTTTAAATGTGGCTTTGGACGACCGAGCTTGGGCACAAGCAAATCTTCCTATTCGTATGGGAGGACTCGGCGTCCGCAAAATTTCTAGTATTAGTTTACCTGCATTCATATCCTCGGTCTACGGCACTGAAAAATTAATCAGGAATATCCTGGCTTCCACACTGATTGATTTTGATGTGCCGTGTTTCTCCGAGGCTATCGATGCTTGGAAACTCGCTTGCCGTAATACTGAAAAACCCGACAATCCATTATCCCAGAGACGGTGGGACGAGCCGCTCTGCAGAATAGTTCAGGAGAATTTACTCAACACGTCTGCTACTACTGCTGAGCGTGCGCGACTGCTGGCTGTGGGTGAGTGGGAGTCGGGTCTTTGGCTTCTCGCACTGCCATCGTCGAGCATAGGCACTTTGTTCGACGACACGACCTTCCGCCTCGCTGCTTCTATACGTCTTGGTGCCGCCTGCTGCTCTCCTCATCGCTGTCACTGTGGTGAAGCTGTCAACAGCCTCGGACACCATGGCCTGTCATGCAACCGAAGTGCGGGACGTTTTGCGCGGCACGCGAACATAAATGACATCATCCGTCGAGCTCTTGTTACCGTCGGCGTTCCAGCTATCTTAGAACCCAATGGCTTGGCACGCGACGATGGCAAAAGACCGGACGGCATGTCTTTGTTTCCTTGGAAGATGGGTAGGCCTTTAGTGTGGGACGCAACTTGCGTCGATACTCTTGCGCCATCACATCTTCCAAGCTCATCGTGCTGTACAGGCGCTGCCGCTGCGGCTGCGGAGAACCTCAAGCGGCGTAAATATAGTAACCTTTGTGGTAACTATACTTTTGAGCCGTTTGGGGTTGAAACTCTGGGGCCGTAAAATAACCACTTTCTGGAGCCCTGACACAGCAAGAAGGCGTCGCGGTAGACCACGTAAAAGATGGCGGGACGAGTTAGACAAGACCAGCAACCAGTGGTCCACATTGGCCCTGGATCGAGATAATTGGAAGTCAATGGGAGAGGCCTTTGCCCAGCAGTGGGATGACGCAGGCTAGCAGTATCAGTATCAGTGTGCATTTTGAATACAAAGTAAAAACTTTCTGAACAATTCAGTATATTTAAGTATTCTGCTGGTTGTTGCACTCAGTTTGGGGCTGCCCAAACTCTGAGTGCAACAACCACTAACACTAACTTTCATCTTCTTCATTTTTGCTGCGTAAAAGTGGTGCTCCGTTGGCTTTTTATGCGTTCTTGTATGACCTGGTTGGCAATCAGCGTCAAACACAGTCTCTATATGCTTCCAAGTGACAACTTTGCCTTTAAAAAGCATGTCTTTTGTAAGAAGATTGTTCCTAAAGCCCTTTAGTAGGTGTGGGAAATCATACACCACACTTAACTGTTGTCCTGACACCTCAATAAAAATATCTATGAGATTGCATATTCCACTTGGTAGATGTAGCCCACAATAATTGAGTTTCGGTAAGGATTTAATTTATAAAATGAAAAATTGAACCATCAGCACAGCTATAATTTACAAGTTTACCTATTAATATGCAGAGCTAATACACTTTCCAGATAATGGCAGTCCAAGCTCGACTTCTTTAGTAGAAAATAGTCATGGATAGCTATCTTTGAGACGATCTCTCTTGTTATCCAGTTGGTATTTAAAGTGTTTTTGGCACAACAGTTTATTCATAAACTCTTCATCTTCTTTTGAGAGACCAAAAAGTTCGGAATTCTCTGGCACCAAAACCACAGCCACAAAGCCCTAAGTTTATCGTCCTTTAAAATTAAAAAGGCGATGAGTTTTGACGGTTTAGGTACAACCGACAACATAGCAATGGCCGCTGACGAAAGCACCAGAGCACTGCCGTTTTATATCTCAAGTCAAACTTTAAAGCAAAAGAAAAGCAAAATAAAATAAAAACCGACGGTGCAGTGTTCAGAATAAACAATCTGTCAGTTTGACAGCAATTCACACAACAGCCAACTTGCCTACCATCTCTTTCCTGACGTGACATTGGCTGAATGCACAAACCGTGCGAACCCAAAGTAGAAGAAGAAAAAAACTTGCCTGCCAAAAATGTGGCTACCGCGAATGTGGTGCCATAACGCATTTTTTGGAACTAAAGCTGACACAGGCCTGGCCCAGCTGTCCAACTGTCTGTCTCTGTGTCAAATTTGACGTTTATTTTCGAACGAGAAAATAAAATTGCGATTTAGATTTGCTCTCCCTTCCCTTGATGGGATTCAGAGACTTATATCTGTAAAAAGGACAATTTATTTGGCCTGAAAATGGCAACAGCTGCTCTCTCAGGCCATTTCGCCACTAAAATAAAGCGTAAGTTTTCATGAATTTTACGGACTTACTATTGGCTGAATAAACTCTTACATAATTTGTATAAAAGCTTGAAGTGTTAGATAGATTCCAAAATTAAGACATGACTTATCAGCTCTTTACAATTATGATAGAGGATGACATTAATTGAAACTTAATTATGAACCATTTCAGCGGCAACAAGTTCGCTGAGCATTGTTTACATCAAGTCGGCCTCATACAGTTCGGATGGCAATACGCCTAACCTAGCCGCTTACAAGCGGGGTACTGGTGGCCGAGCCAGCTTCAATGGCATGGTAGCAACAGTGTTTGGATGCACAGGGTTTGTGGGACGCTATGTATGCAATAAACTGGGCAAGTCTGGAGCTCAGGTGAGCTGTTACATTGTATTTATTATGACATAAATCAGTTTTAACAAAAGAAAAATACTAAACAAATGAATAAAAACGAGATATCCTCTGTAATATGTAAAATAATCTGTAATATTAATCTATACTACTTCCCATGGTAGTTACCATATCAAAAGGGTAAAAAATGGTTATTGTATGTTTTCAGATGATCTTGCCCTATAGGGGTGATTTCTATGATGCCCAGAGATTGAAAGTGGCTGGAGACTTAGGTCAGGTGCTGTTCACATCATATGACATCCGTGATGAAGAGTCTATTGCCAAGGCTGTTCAGTACTCCAATGTTGTCATCAACTTATTGGGACGTGACTATGAAACCAAGAACTTCAAGTATAAGGACATACATGTGGATGCCCCAAGACGCATTGCAAGGTATAACTGAGACCTTTGAATTGCTTGTTTATATGCACAGTGTTTCATTCAATTCGTTATTATAATTTTCTTTCAATCAACAAGACTTAGATGTGATCCCCTCCCGTTTTTAGGGTTCCGCTGAACCCTTATAGATTCATCCTGTCTGTCTGTCCGTCTGTTTGTCACAGCTATTTTACTGACAGATAGTGAGCACCACACAGATGAAATTTGGAGAGTAGGTGCCTTCTATAAACCACTACACAAATATGATGTGAAATTATGAAAAAAATATATAATGGTGGCCATCCATACATTTAACTGAGTTTAAAAAAAAACTTAAAATTTATAACTGTGGGGTGTCTATCTCTAGGTCTTGAAAAATGATATCTAGATTTCTTAAATACTTATTTTCTTAAGTTAATGGTTGATGATTTCTGCTTCCAAAGTCATAAAAATTGTGCGTACCCCTGTCTATTTTCTAAAAAAGAACAAAGTATTTTTGAACCTAAAAAGAACTTTCAATGAAAACTGGTTTGATAAAGTTTGATGTCTAAATCTTTGAGACATGGACTTTTTCATGAAACTGCAGCAGTAACTTTTCTTCATTAACAGACTATGTTGTGTGTGTATTACAGCTAAACTAAATTTGGTTTAAATTTAGTTTAGCTGTTGAGTGTAAATTGATCTTTGGATGAGCATCAAAAATATTGTTATTATATTGTTTGGTGCTTATGAAACCCTTTTTGTCCTACTCGTACTTGGCCAATTTTTCCAATATAATAAGGGTTGTCAACAACAAGACCTAATCTACAATAAACAGTAGATAGATATATTATTGGAGTAATTTTATTTATTTTCATACTATTTCATATTAAGTTGCACCTATTTGACACCTATTTAGTGTATATTACATAGTATAAAACAAAGTGCTTCTAAACGATGATATTTTTTTTGTGCATCTACAATCAGTCCTCCACTTTTAGCAAATATGTTGTATGCTTCTCTTATTCAGCGTGTGTCCTCCAGCGAGAACATCTACTCATAATTCTGTACTTACTCATAATTCTGTACATACTACTTCTTTTAAGGCGTTTAACATAGCTGGATATTGTGAGCTATTTTTTTTTTTTTTTTTTTTTTTTTTTTTTTTTTTGTATCCTGCTTATCACAGCAATCTGTCGTGGACATTTAGCTGCTCCTTTGTTTGAAATTCTTCTGCATTTGGTCTTTGTAGCAGTGAGTAATTGTCCATTGACCATTCTCACTTATTCTGCTGAGAATCTTTTTATTAAATTTGGAACACTGTTCCTCTTAAGTCTTGTGTATTCAATACTTCCGAACCCTGATAAATCAGCAGCCAGTGAGTTGACGTGTTTGGTGAGCTTTATCTGGTAGTTTGTGCTACGGGCAGCAATCTCTTGCTTTACAGTTTTGAGCTTCAGATCTTGCAGGATGTATTTATTGTGTATGCATTTAGGGATGTTGAACATGAATCTCAACGCTTTAGTCTGAAACCTTTCCAAGATGTCGATATTGCTGTTGCTTGCTGTTCCCCATAGCTCCACTCCATATGTCCAAACCGGCTTCAATATAGTTTTGTATATCAGCATTTTGCTTTCATTGGTTAACTGAGACCTTTTACCAATCAGCCAGTACATGCTTCTCAGCTTTGTGTCTAGGGTTTTCCTTTTACTCCAGATATGTTTCTGCCAAGTCAACCTTCTGTCCAGGTGCATGCCAAGATATTTTGCATTATCTTCGTGTGGGATTTGTTCACCGTTTAGTGTAATTGGGGGACAGTTTCCTTTCCTTAGAGTAAAGGTGACTTGAACAGATTTGTTTTCATTCGCCTTTATACGCCATATCTTTAACCATTCCTCAATTCCACCTATGTGTTTCTGAAGGTTCGCTGAGGCAACATCTGGGTTGGTGTGTACTGACAGTATTGCGGTGTCGTCCGCATATGTGGCAATCAAGGTTTTGTCATCTGTTGGTATGTCGGCTGTAAATATGAGGTAAAGTACGGGCCCCAGGATGCTCCCCTGTGGAACACCAGACTTGATTTCATACAAATCTGATGTGGTGTTGTTAAATTTTACCTCGAAGCAGCGTTTGTCCAGGTAACTTTTCAGTATGAAGAAGAAGGAGTGGGGCAGATATTTTTTTAACTTAAACAGGAGTCCAGCATGCCAGACTCTGTCAAAGGCCTGGCTGATATCCAGGAAGACAACCGAGCAATATTTTTTGCTTTCCAGAGTGTTGCTAATGGTATTTGTCAACCTATGTACCTGCTCAATGGTGCCATGCTGCTGTCTGAATCCAAATTGATGCCCAGGAAGGATAGTATTTAGATGAGGGCGCATTCTATTGAGGATAATTTTTTCAAACAACTTGCCAACCAAAGGCAGGAGGCTAATTGGTCGATAAAACGAGGCTTCTTCTGACGGTTTACCAGGTTTAGGTATCATAACAACCTGAGCAAGTTTCCACTGGAATGGGTAGTGGGAGAGTCTCAGGCAGGCATTGAAGACCATCACTAAGAACATTATACCTTTGTTGGGAAGGTTGTTTAGGAGTATGGAGTCTAATAGATCATAGCCCGGTGCTTTCTTTGATGGAAGAGCTTTAATCTCACGGATTAATTCAGTAGGACTTACTGCCTTTAGGGGGAAACATAATTGATTTGGCGACTGGAGGTAGTTTGTTATTTCCTCGTCTCTATTGATGTCAGTGCAAGGTAACGGAGTAAAAACTTTTTCCAGGTGTTCGGCAAATGCGGTTGCTTTTTCAGTTTCAGATCTAGCCCAACTTCTGTCCTGTCTTCGCAATGGCGGAATATGTTCTTTTGGTCGCTTAAGTTTCTTTGTCGCACGCCATAACGAGTAGTTAGTATCCTTGTGTGGGGTTAGGTAAGATAAGTGTCTTTGCAGGCAAAGGTTCTCGTATTCCTTGATCATATCTTTCAGCTCTTTTGTTGCTTTGTTAAAATTAGTTTTATCCGTAGGATATCTAGTTCTATGCCATTCTTTCCTCATTTCTCGCCGTTCGTTGACCTTTTCAATAATGTTCCTTGGAAGTTCCGTTTCTTTTGCCTTTTTTTTCCTATCTTTAGGTGTAGAAGCGTTGGCCGCCAGGTGTATTGTGCTGTTGAACGTTTCTATAATGTTATCGATGTCTTCACCTGTTTTCAATTTGACGTTTAGGTTTAAATTACTTGTTACAATTTCTCTATATCGGTCCCAGTTGGTGTTTTTGCTGTGGATGTAGTGGGGTGACTCTAGAGGAACAGCTTGTTTGAACACATTTAAAATGACTGGAGTGTGGTCTGATGACAGATCCTCACATTTTTCAATCTGTAAGTAGTTGCGGCCAAGGTTCTTTGTTATGTAGAAATCTAGCAGATCTGGTATTTTATTGTGATCTGTGGGCCAGTATGTTGGCTCTCCGTGAGAGACGCATTCTAGATTTAGGTCTAGTGTGGCTTTATGTAGTTGTCTGCCTCTAGGGTTAATTAGTCTTGATCCCCAATATGTGTGTTTGGAATTCCAGTCTCCTCCGCAGATAAAAACTGAGCCCAGTTGGTTGAAGTATTGCTTGAAGACGTCAGCCCCTATTTTATGTCTAGGTGGGCAGTAGATTGCAGAGAGTGTTGTGTCATTGTTCTTGTGTTGTATTTTAATTGATGTAGCCTGTATTTCCTCAGTTTTGTAAGGCTCAAGCGGATAATGTTTAATGTTATTTTTGACAATTACAGCAGTCCCGCCATGGGAGTTACCAGAAGGGTGGTCTGTCCTATAGGTTATGTAATTTTCAAATTTTACGTGTGATCTTTGGGTGAGTCTTGTTTCCGATATAAGTGCGACATCGATTTTCTCAATATTCATGAATAGCTCAAGCTCTTGCCGTCTGTCGGTCAGCCCATTGGCATTCCAGGTGATGATGCGAATATTTAGGCCCTCGGTTGAAGGCGGGTGATTAGTTTGATCATTTGATCCATCATGCTGTCCATCATGTTTTTCATGATTGCTTGGAATCTATTGAACATTGTGTCCAATAGACTGGTGATATCCTGTTGACTAGTTTCCAACGAGGAAACTTTAGATTGTGTTGCAGGCTTGTCGCTTTTGTTTTTCAGAATCTCAGCATAGCTGGTTCTTGGAATATACGTCGATTTAACACTTTCGCCAGTGCTGGGTCTTTGTTCTTTGGTCACAGGTGTGTATTTGAATGGTACGATGGCTGGCTTAATTTTTAGTATCTTCTCTTTGTACTGTTTATATTTATTGCAGCCCTTATAGCTTGCCGGGTGTTTCCCTTGGCAGTTAGCGCAAGTAGCATCTGTCTCCGGGGTTTTGGTGCACGATGTCGTTGGGTGGTCGTTTCCGCATTTAACGCATCTGAAGGGTCTGAAGCATTGATTTTTCGAGTGCCCAAATCTTTGACATCTCTTACACTGTAACACCTCTTTTTTCTTGTACGGTGCTTCAATCGTTACTTTGACGTGGTTGATGTGCTTGACATCGAAAATATCTTTGTTGTTAGCTCGTGGCTCTAGGTCTATGTAGTAGAGGGGAAGTTTTTCTTTTGTAGTTCGATGCAACACGTTGACTATTTGACGAACTTCATGTCCATTTGCTTGTAGATCTTCTTTGACCATATCAATATTTTCTGAGGCGTGCAGACCTCTAACCACTACTCTGTAGGCCCTTTCGCTCTTGAGTTTGTAGGTGTAGTGGTTGATGTCCCTTTCAATGAGTTTATCTCTTATTATTTTGTAAGTTTCAATGTCTGCAGGCATGAGTTTGATTATGTGTCCTGATTTTAATGTAGTCATGGTATACCTGTTCCTTTCAATAATTTTGCTCAAGAGATCTCTTAGAGGTGTTATATCCACTATGCCAGTCACAAAGATTGGTTCAGGCTTTGGTGTGTATTCTTTGTGTTCTTTTACAGCTACAGGATCTTCATCGCTGAGAATGTCAAATGTGTTTTGCACTGGGATTGTGTAGTTAATCCGTTTGGTGGATGTTTGTTTATTTTGACCTTCTGTGGGGCTATCGAGCCTTCTGCGTTTATTGTGAGCTATTGTGCAAGGTTATTGGGGTGGCTTCTAGCTGTTTCCTGTATGTAGTCTTGATATTAGTGATTTCTTCTCTCACTGTGACCATTTCCAGGTGTTCGTGGATCATGACTGATTATTCAGAGAATTATGTTCTGCATTCTTTGTATTCATATGATGGAGGTGTTACAAGCACTATCCTACAGGTGAAGGCCATATATCCATATAACATAACATCATTTATTTCAGGCTACAATGGCCCATAGATATATCAATGTAAACTAATATTATAAAGAGGAAAGATTTGATTGTTTGTTTCCTATGATTTAACTCAAAAACTACTAAACGGATTTAAAAAAAAACTTTCACCATTGGAAAGATACTTCTTTACCGAGTAACATAGGATATATTATATCACAATTTTCGCGGACGGAAGTCGCGGGCGAAGTGCTACTACTTTATAAACTAACATATATAATAAAAAGTAATTACAAAACTCATCTTAATAAATATGACTTAAAACTATGTTAGTAGCAATTCACTTGTTCACACTTCACTTGTGATTGAACAGTGGAAATTGTCCGCGTAAGCGACGCAACACCACGTCCTGCAGCCAAAAGTTTTCCTCCATCACGATGGGCAGATAAACATTCGGTACTCACACCACGACCGCCTTGAAGTTGATGTTGCGGCGTGACTCCAGTAACTGCACCCTCGGTGCGTACCTCGTCTTTTGGCGCACGTATTCCACGATGTCCTCTGCTTTTGTGGTGTAATGCAAGCGGGGTATTGGGCTTCGCAGGCTCACGGAACCTTGCCGCAGCGGCTCTTGGGTGTTCGTGAATAGCGCTTCCTTCTCTGCACCGTCACGAAACCATCATTATCAGCCTAGGGTGGTTTAGCAGTTTCCGGTCTGTCAAAACCCTTGGTTATTTACCAGAGCGAATAGTTTGTAGAGTCTGTAGCAGTTATGTTTTTTAGCTTTTCTTGGAATGTGTTATCATGCCAATTTTGCAATAGTGACTTGAGAATTAAAGATCTTCTACAGCTCTGTTAAAATTAGATTTATCTTCAGTAAGCCTATTTAAAAGGCAAACTCTTCGAAGTCTTCTCTTTTCTAGAACAGCCTTTTTTATTTCTAGACGATAGTTAATTACTCCACTACTGTTGCAGGTTTTGTATTTCAGGAGTACTTATCCAGCATGCTTCCTATATGATTGGTGGTGGTTTAGTTTGTTTCGGTGGTTTATCCGTTTCATCAGTTATATCATTAGGTAGTCCATCAACTTCCAACTGACGCATATCTTGTTGTAGTCTTTGTAGGAATAAGCCACGATGGAATGCTTGTTGTACAAGAACTTTTCGGCCTATAAAATTTTGTAGTACGGGAGCTTGGTTTCCCACTCAATTGGACTGTTCTTCTAGGAAGTTGAAAGATTTATGTGATATTTCATTTGGTTTTTCACACATTTGTTCCCACGAGAAGGGTCGATTTATAAGGTCGCGGGTGAGGTTGCGCCCATTCTCACCTGGAGGCGATACTCACGATGTTTGCTATGTCTATCGTGGTTCGCGCTAGTGACTGGGATACCCCCCAGCCTTTCACCCTTTCGGCACGGTCCACACCTTGGGATTTGGGGTATTTTTTATGGAGGTTGTCATCCTCTTGGCCCAGGCGATTAAGCGAAGACCACCGTTCTCAGGAGATATGACCGCAAGTTTACGGTTTGTAGAAATCATTTCCTACTTCTCCGGGAGCTAGCCGCTAAGCCTGCCTAAGTAGGTAAGTTGACCGCCGCCTACGACTCTGCGTTTGTTGTTCTTTAGCACCTCCCAAAGGACATAATTATGTAGGTTTGTGGTTAGGTAGCTCCTACGGACGCGACCTAACTTTACCCCCCAAATATTATATAAATATGTAAAATTAAATAATATTTTTTTTTTTTATTATAACAGGATTTCACGAGAGATGGGTGTGGAGAGATTCATCCATGTGTCTTACCTGAACCAATCACCAAACCCGGAACCTTTGGTTTTGAAGAAACCGTCCGAATACAAGATCAGCAAATACTGGGGAGAGTGTGCCGTTAGAGACGAGTTCCCCACAGCTACCATCATACGTGCTTCAGACATATATGGCAGTGAAGATCGATTTTTGAGGTACTTGTTTTTAATTTGAATTAAATCTTGTTCATATTTGTGAAAATAAGTCCTGGTTAGTACTTGTTAGATCTCACCTCTCACTAAGCACGAACACTATAAAATGCTTTCACTAAAGTACTCTCTCTATATCACACAAATCACACCCTTGAATATAACCCTCTCTTAAAAAATATACTCTAAAAGCCCAAAAAGTTTGTCCAGTAAAAAAAAAGCCATCAATTTCTATTGAGGAATTCCAGGATCATAGTTACCACAAAACGTGACCTTTCTCATTTTTCTAAAATCGATTATAAATGTTGTTATAAATTCGCTTTAAATGCTTCCATTTTTTTTTCTGCTGTTTTATTTATGTACTTAGTTGGTTTTATTCATTTTAATTTCAGTAAATAAATAATCTAAACATTTTCTTTTTGATACAGATCCTTTGCTTCATATGCACGTATCAATGGGCAATTCATGCCATTGTGGAAGAATGGCGAGTCCACAGTGAAGGCGCCTGTTTTTGTGTCGGATGTCGCTCAAGGAATTATCAATGCTATTCGCGATAATGATACTAAATGTCAAGTATACCAGGCCACTGGGTAAGCCAATTATTTCTACTATATTTTAATTGTATTCCATACCATTCAATGAGCAATATTTATTACCACGTTCCTGACGTTCCCGTAAACGGCTCTAACGATTTCGATGAAAGTTTCAATATAAAACTTTCATCGAAATTGTTTAATAACTCGTTGGGTAGAAATAATAGTGGACTGTATAATAGGTATAGGCTGATGTATTGCCGATTAAATTTACAATATTGAACTGTCCCGGACAAACAAAAAATAATTTAGAAGGCGTTTGAGAGGGTCGTCCGTCGCGGTGGTGTCCGAGGAAGCGAGTGTCCGCAGGCCGGCCGGCTAGAGATGAGTCCGATATCATGTCACATGTAAAAATCATCGATATTTTAAAATCATTTCATCATGCAATGACAAAGACAAAATCATCAATGCTTTTAAATCATTATGGCGCTGCGGTGTGAATTGCGACTTTGCGATGCTGCGCGATCGGCGATACAGAAGTCACAGAACGCACATATTTCGATAAAATGACAATGACCGGGACTGGCGCATGGCGCAAGGAACGGCAATAATGCTTGCACTTGCGTAGTTTACGTTTGTGTGCGAAATGTGCTGCCTTAAAATACCCTTCCATGCCAAGTTGAATTACGCGGCTAAGTGACAAACTCGACCCATGCCTACATAAATAACTAATGATAATTTCACTAAGCCGTTCCGCGATCATTTCAGTATCTACTCACAATTGAAGTGACGAGATCTTATACTCAAATAAAAATCATTGATGATTTTGTCATTGTTCCCGTCACCGATATTTTTTTGTCATTGTCATGCAGTCATCGATACAGAAAAATCATCACTCAGCCCATTACTACGGCCGGCGCCGCCCGCAGCTCCCCTCGCTCGCCGATGACGTGGACGATGACGCGTAGGTCGGTCACGTCGCTTGCGCGTGTCGCTGCTCGTGCCGACCGCGTGTTTGTTGGGTGCGATTCCCAACAAAATCGTTCGGAGAGGATAAACCTCTCCGAACGATTTGAATGATTTGAAGCGAAAAATCGACCTAGCTAGGTCTCAAATCTGGGAAAATTCGTTTTCTCTATTTTAACTTGAGCAGCTCTCGGTCACCCTGATATGTAGGTGTATTTAATCTATTAACAAATTTTTTATAATCAAAATATCCAAAACCCCAGATTAATTTATTGACGCCGCGTCCAGCAGAGGCGATTATATTAAAATATTATTTAAAAAAATTGCCGTCAAAAAAGTGACCAATAATGGTGCATCCACACCAAAGATACTTTTTGTTGAGCAGCGTTCTGCAACATGCAGTAAATTTCATTTGCGGCGTAGGTTCAACTCTTTGGTATGTAGTGTTGCTTGACACACTTACAAATGTTGGTCTACAAAAAGAGAATTTGGCACCTTTAAAAAAAAGTAGGATTTAACCAGGCTATCTTTCAATTTTCATAACGTTTGGTTCAGTGGTGATAATGGATGTATGGATTAAATGTAATTTTCAACTAGTATATTAACTGAAATTGTTATTTTTCTTTTAGACCCAGAAAATACCTATTATCTGATTTGGTGGACTGGTTCTACGGGCTGATGCGCAAAGACGCAGAATGGGGTTACCAGCGCTACGACATGAAATATGACAAGATTTTCTTCCCACTTAAGGTTATGGCGATCGGCTTGATTTCACCAGCTTACCCATTAGGGGGCTTGCACTGGGAATCAATTGAGAAGGTAATATTGATTTTATATTTAGCGCTGGTTTTATACAGTATTTCATCAACCCAATGTTTATTAGCGTCACGGAAAGCAGAAATATAACACTCAGTATAATTATGTCCATAATGACACAATTATACAGATGTTCAGGTGCCTTATTGAGCGCTATGTTGCTTGCATCTGAAACGCGACTCGTCAGAGTCGTCAGTAACAGGTTTCATCTTAGATTGTGTTTTGAACAATCCTAGCAATTTTGAGCTGGGTGCACATTTTTGTACCTTCAGTCCAATTTTTGGTCTAATTTGACCGGACTAGTAATACTAATCCCTATAATTATGTGACATCTGCTTATTCTGATAATTTAATTGTTTTATTAAATTTTATTTGAATGTTTGTTATTTGTTAAATTTATCCTTATTTTAATTAATGTAAAACAAATGACTATGTACCTGTGCAGTTTTTATTTTTATTGAATTGTTATAATTGACTTTTATTAAATAATTTTACTATTTTACAAGTTGTTAATTAGAAATTATTAATAAAATATTTGTACGCCTTTAACGACAAGTCGTTCAAATAGTTAATATTGACATCTGTACCTTTATTACCTATGTTCTACAAATAAAAATATTAGAATTTGAATTTAGTTTTATAAATTAATTAATATTTTTCTCTATCATTTACAGGAAGCTACATCAGACGCTACAGACGATAGCCTACCAACATTGGAAGACCTCGGAGTTAAGCTTACTTTCATGGAAGATCAGGTACCTTGGGAACTGAAGCCATTCCGTGCTCACCAGTACTACATGGCTAAGGTAGGAGAGTTCCCCACACCACCAAATCCTAAGATTTATAAGTAACATCGAAATTACACAAATATAAAAATCATGTAAAATTCAGTAATATTTTATTATTTTTACCAATCGCAACTGAAGGATAGTAGGGTACTTGTAGATTATTTTGAATAAATTATTTTCTGTTTCTTTTGGAGTTTCATTGCGTCTGAGGGTCACGTGCGAAGAGGATAAGAATGATTAGGAGTTAGGGTGTATCCACCAATGCTGGAGCTGGATGGAGATGCATGCTGGGTGGATTGGAGGACCAGAAATGTGTATATAGGCTACTCACGCCCATGATCTAACACGAAACGCGATCGCTCACGACTCTGCTGCTGCCTGCTCCTTGGCTACAAATATGCGAGTATTCCCAGTCGCCCCCAAATGGATAGCCCCGGGTCACGGGTGGCAATCACCGCGTGGCCACGGAGATCTTTAAAACTACGCGTTGCAGAGACCTGAAATTCAGGTAAATAACTGATTACATTTGTCAGATTTTTTTAAAATATTCTTGGACTAAAACCCCATGTTTTTTGCCTATTATTGATAGTTTTACATATTTATAAGTGTTAAATCAGACAGAAATCAGAAGAATCAGATCTCTGCGATGCTTTTTCAGCGAGACATCGGCGATAACGTGTTTTTCACCGTTTCTACGGCGCGGCCATGGGGTTTTAGTCTTATAGCTCCTAAAATATAAACCTAGGTTTTTTCATCTCATTTTTACAAATTCTGACAAATTCAAATCAGGTTTCTACAAAAAACTTCAGACGTCGGCGATGCTTTTTCAGCGAGATATCGGCGATAATGTGTTTGTCACCGTTTCGATGGCGCGGCCATGGGGTTTTAGTCATACAGCTCCTAAAATATAAACCTAGGTATTTTTTTCTATATTTTTAAATTTTTTTGCAAATTCAATCTGTTGTTTACCTGAATTTCAGGTCTCTGCAACGCGTAGTTTTAAAAATCTCCGTGGCCGCGCGATTCTCCGCGATTCAATGGCGCGGCGCGGCCACGTTCAAGCCTTTATTACTTTTTAACCATAACTTTGACAAATTTGGGGTACGAACCTTTGTGGCATATCTAGCCGCCGCCATCTTGTTTTTTTTTTCAAAATTTCCGAGCACGATAAAAGTGGTACCTATATTTGGATAGAGGACACCTAAACAAACAAAAAATGTTACAGAATATGGTATCCTAAAGTGTCACGTTTCCGAGATATTTGGAAGTAAAGATCGCCATTTGTGTCCAAAGGTGATCATTGAAAATCGAGTAATTACGCGTGTATGAGCACTCCATTGTCTTCAAATATTAGCAGCCCCCAAGTATATTTAGCTAATATGTTTGCAACTACATATAAAAATATTGATTGTTATAAACAAAATAAGAAAATACGCAGGTGCATACGCATCTTATTTAAATATCCATAGTAGGTATGTAGTTTGCAGATGTTTACAGATACCTCCTTTTGTACATAGGTAGGTACTAAATAAATCGCAACGCATGCCAATATATTTAATTATCAATCATGTACATGAGGTGATAGACGAGCACGTTAAATTCTGTCCCACTTCCGCAGTCTTGGTAAATCCCACATGAATAAAACTGTTTGTTCGAAATGGCGCATTGTCTTTCTTGTTTTGTAATAATAATATAAACAATGACAAGTTTAACGAGTGGGAGTGAGATAGGGACGATGATTCCCGGTGAAGGTGCAGAGGGGGGACGGATCAAACACCGCCGCTGCCTCTCACTCACTCACTGTCTCTTTAAAAGAAAAGAAAATATTAGGATACCATAATATTTAACATTTTTTGTTTGTGTAAGTGTCCTCTATCCAAATAGGTATACCACTTTTATCGTGCTCGGAAATTTAAAAAAAAAAAACAAGATGGCGGCGGCTAGATATGCCAGGCTCCATACAAAAATGTTCGAACCCCTTTATGGTTTTGGGAATCAACTTTTAAAAATTATTACAAAATCTTGATAGTTTTTAAAAAAAAAAAAACGTCGACGGACACATGAAAAAGTATAAGATGGAAAAATCAATAAGTACCTATATCATGACAAACAGTTTACTATCATAAGACCACAGGAAACCGACACGCATATACATATCGTATTTTATAAAATAAATAAGACCCACAAACGAGCTCCATGCAGCTCACCATGAACATTTCGTTAATAACACCCCGACGCTAGGTTACCCTGGAGACAGAAATAAGAGTGCATAGCGAGGCTACGTCAACTGCGCCTTATTAAATTAATAGGATAGCAAAATGTTGGCTATAATTTTACATTAAAATGGGGTTTTTATTTAGAATTTAGGTGATCACTTGGTATGTATATAATTAGTTATAAATCCGTTTCATGTTACTATCTTCCGGGAAATAGCTATTACTTGGAATGTAACTGTATCACGCCTGTACTGGTACCTTTTTTTTTTTTTTGCCGATGGGAAATCATCAAATGACTTCTCCCGCTCTGGGCGGAGCGGGAGGGAGTGTCAGACTTGACTGACTAAAACCCACCCATGTTCCTTCTTAGCCCTTTGTGTTCCAGGGCCGCGGTATCTCTTTCGGACAACCCGCAGCCCTTGTACTAGATACCTTACTACGACATTATATTAATAGAAACTAAATGCTGTACGTTGGTAAGCGCATCGCTTGGGAACGAGTGGACTGATTGTGATGGTCAGGATGGCTGGACCAAGAGAGATTTTGGAGGTTTGAGCAATACCAAGCTATTGTACCTATTTGGTACCAGACATCAAAAAACTAGTACCTCGCTAAAGAGGGAAAACTATTACGAGGAAAGTGGCCAGCCATTCTGACTTCAGGATGGCTGGACCAAACCGGTTTCACCTAGTTGTAGGCGTTATAACTAGATCATCTTTTCGTTAAAATATAGTACCTCAACATATGTTTTTCTTATATTTTTTCGGTAAGCCATAAAAAGTTACCCCTACAAGAAGAAGAGCTCGCAATTGCCCAATTTATTAAAGCCACTAGATAACGAAACTAAACATGTTTGAAATAAAGAAATAGGAATCTATAAATATAACATAAATAAAAACCAGCCAAGGGGGAGTTGGACTCGCCCATGAAGCGTTCCGTACCATTATCTATAAAAACGACAAAAAATGTCACTTTTGTTGTATTTTCAACAGAAATACATCATCTGTGAAAATTTCAACTCAAGTTCAATACCGTGTCCGTTACCCAGGCCAGATGTTGTCGAAAATGGTCATTTGAATCTTATAGATAATTAGTTTTGCGGCTTCTGTAATTGTTGCGCACATTTTTAAATTTGTTGCGCTTATTTTTTTTTAATTATTTCACAAAAACATTTCCTGCGGGGGTAACGTTACCCCAGCCAGACCTTTTTCTTTCTAATGGGAATATTTAAATAATTACTAGCTATAAAATTAGTTGTCTAGATGAAGTAAATGTTGTGCCTTATTTTGTATTTGTTCTTTCATCGGTTGCGAAGTTATTCGAGATTTTGCTGGGGTAACGTTTTTGGTTTTGCTAGATCTTTGAAATGGTTAAGCGGATTCTTATCATATTTTGTACATGGCTTCTTGGGAATTAGTTTAAATTTGTTCTGCAATAAAAAAACCAAAATAATACATAGCTTAAAGGTTATTTCATTAAATAGAAAAACACTTCAATTGGTCCCAGCACTCTCAATAAGAGCTCTAAAGACTAACTTTAAACGTTATTTTAAAGCTTGTAACTGCCTTCAAATGTATGTGAAGTTTCATTAGTATCCTGTAAGTATTTAACAAGTTATGATGATATTGAGTTCTTCACGAGCACGGTCTTGATGCGCGCGGTGTTATTTGGCCACTGGATTGGATATATGAACTGAATGTTATGTCAATTATTAGTTTTTTAGTTCAGTTGTATATCAGTAAAATTTCAGCTCAGTACATTGGATAATTAATGAGATAATACGATCAAAGTCATCAGGAAGTGAATGACCGTGGTAACCCGACCAAGTTTAGGTGGTTACGAAAAAGCGAAAACGCAGAACATTATACTATCTTTTGAAATGTTTAGTATAATACACCTTACAATTTCGGTACAGACGCGTGCATTGTTAAATACATTAATAATATAATAATATCTGTACTATGAAAACATTATTATTATCTTCCAGTTGCACAAACTTATCAAAAATCACTGATATAAGATGTCGTTCGGTGGGACGCGAAAAGGGTGGGGTGAAGGGGCGCATTGTTTGCATATCGCACTAAACATGCTCCGTAATCACATAATAGATCTTGTAGAGTGCGCATGCGTTTCGGCAGTTCCGTTTCCTGTTTTTGCAAATATTTATAGAGTGCGTGAGAGCTAATGTAAAATAATAAGTGTGGCGAATTACTGCTAATGTGGAGTGCTTCTATTGATGATCATAGTTATGGTGCAGGCTGCTTGATGAATTCACGAACAAGGTAAGCTTGTTTAATGTAACTACAGAAATAGTAGCAAAATTATTATTAATATGTACATGTTGTTAGGTACTTATCTAAAACTGTATTTTTTTAAGGCTTAAATATTTAAATTTAGGAACTTATTATTTTCTTTTCTTTCGTACTTAATTATTACCTAGACTGGAATTCTCAACAATGATAACGACAATGATATTTATCCTTCGCTACATAGTACCTATAAAACAAAGTGGCTTCCCGTTTGTCTGTCCCTGTTTGCTTAGATCTTTAAAACTACGCAACGGATTCTGAAGCAGTTTTTTTATATATTGTCAAAATATGACTTGAAACTTGATTAATGAAATTCATGACTTAGCAACCGATTTTTATCGTTATTAATGTCGGGAGTCGGGACTACCGCAACAGGTAGGTATTTATTTATTTCCACAAACTCCTTGGACACGTAGACTTTAAGAAATCAATAATTACCTTGTAGTGACACTCGCGTTGATATAAACTCGCAAATAGATGACGATTCGAGTTTCAAATATGTAGGTAGCAAAACTACAATTGAAACCCCATTAAGGATTTAGACAAAAAAAATGTACTCTTTGTTTTTATTGTAGGCATAAACAGAATGGCAACATAGCAATAGCCGTGGGCCGCGATGATGGACGCGGTGATGGCGACATACCTACGTATGAGTGTGGTGGCGACTATGGCTGCGTGGTGAAGTTATAAAAAGTAATACTTACATAATTATTTGACTGCAGTTTAATATTACTTAATTTTATTATTTTTGATCTGTGATTTTAAACTTAGGAAAAAAATGTGATATTTGAAATGAGACAACAAAACAGTAGGACAAACTGTGAGCATTTTACTACATTGTGATGTCATTTAATATTACCATTGATCTGTGATTTTAATTGATATAAGTAGGTATTAGTAGACATACGTAAAGGTGCGTACAGACCATGTAACATGTTATATAACACTACAACTCTTTGTAAAATGTTATACAACAATGTTAAATAACATGACCACACTATGAAAAATGTTATATAACATGTTATGTTATATAGTTTGTACGCACCGTAAGTTTAGTGTTAACTGAAAAAAACCATTGTATATTATTTATTGTCTGTGATCATTACACAGTCCAATATGTGTATATTTAAATAAAAACTGTAACTGTGTACTGTGTATACTGAAATCTATAATTTAATTTTTTAAAAATAGAAAATTTCAAAAAAGCAAAATTACTCTCTGTAATTTTAATCTGTGATTGTTTTTAAGTATAAGTTTAATAATACTTTAAATGTTCAATTGAAATGATTATAATACCTGTCAATAAAAAATATTTAATAATCACGTAGATTTTTTTTAAACTTGTGTACATGTCTGTACTAAATTTGTAACACTATCCTACATATTTTAGAAGGTACCATAATGTTTTGCGTTTTCGCTTTTTCGTAACCACCTAAACTTGGTCGGGTTACCACGGTCATTCACTTCCTGATGACTTTGATCGTATTATCTCATTAATTATCCAATGTACTGAGCTGAAATTTTACTGATATACAACTGAACTAAAAAACTAATAATTGACATAACATTCAGTTCATATATCCAATCCAGTGGCGCATCAAGACCGTGCTCGTGAAGAACTCAATATCATCATAACTTGTTAAATACTTAAAGGATACTAATGAAACTTCACATACATTTGAAGGCAGTTACAAGCTTTAAAATAACGTTTAAAGTTAGTCTTTAGAGCTCTTATTGAGAGTGCTGGGACCAATTGAAGTGTTTTTCTATTTAATGAAATAACCTTTAAGCTATGTATTATTTTGGTTTTTTTATTGCAGAACAAATTTAAACTAATTCCCAAGAAGCCATGTACAAAATATGATAAGAATCCGCTTAACCATTTCAAAGATCTAGCAAAACCAAAAACGTTACCCCAGCAAAATCTCGAATAACTTCGCAACCGATGAAAGAACAAATACAAAATAAGGCACAACATTTACTTCATCTAGACAACTAATTTTATAGCTAGTAATTATTTAAATATTCCCATTAGAAAGAAAAAGGTCTGGCTGGGGTAACGTTACCCCCGCAGGAAATGTTTTTGTGAAATAATTAAAAAAAAATAAGCGCAACAAATTTAAAAATGTGCGCAACAATTACAGAAGCCGCAAAACTAATTATCTATAAGATTCAAATGACCATTTTCGACAACATCTGGCCTGGGTAACGCACACTTCAATACCTACTCGACCAAAATGTAAGAAATACCAGATTTTTTTTTGTGATTTCAGAGTATCCTGAATATGTTCTTATACATGGGAGAAACACCCTGTGATTTAGTTAATGATTTAAAAATAGTCCTGTATTTTTCTTGCGAGCCGTGATAGTTAGACAGTTGAAATTTTCACAGATGATTTATTTCTGTTGAAAATACAACAAAAGTGATATTTTTTGTTCTTTTTTATAGATAATGGTACGGAACGCTTCGTGGGCGAGTCCAACTCCCCCTTGGCTGGTTTTTATTTTTGTTATATTTATAGATTCCTATTTCTTTATTTCAAACATGTTTAGTTTCGTTATCTACTGGCTTTAAAAAAATCGGGCAATTGCGAGCTCTTCTTCTTGTAGGTGTAACTTATTTATGGCTTACCGAAAAAATATAAGAAAAACATATGTTGAGGTACTGATGAGGTACTATATTTTAACGAAAAGATAATCTAGTTATAACGCCTACAACTAGGTGAAACCGGTTTGGTCCAGCCATCCTGAAGTCAGAATGGCTGGCCACTTTCCTCGTAATAGTTTTCCCTCTTTAGCGAGGTACTAGTAATTTGATGTCTGGTACCAAATAGTATAAAATAGGTACAAAAGCTTAGTATTGCTCAAATATCTCTTGATCCAGCCATCCTGACCATCACGACTGATTTGGTTGTTTTAAAATGTTCGTACTTAATAGTCTGAAGTAGATGAAAAGAAAAGTTACGAAAAGAAAAAAAAATCGTTGTCCGATATAATGGACTGTGAGAATTTGTGATTCTGCATGTCCGATGCATCGGACAAAAAGGAAAAACAAAATGCAGTTGACCGATCGATCGGACTATGAGAATTTTGTGATTCACTTGATCCAAAGAATCGGACCAAAAGGAAAAAAAAGTTAACATCTTCCGATTGATCGGACTAAGCAGTTGGGCCAAGTGTTGACAGGGAAATAAAATTACTAGTTGCGCCCAGTTTTATTTGTATGTCCCTAAATATATCACTTATCTAATAATAAAACGTTGGAAAAGTTTGACCGCCAACCCCCTCATCGTGGCTATAAGATAGACAGCGATGTTGGCTATCCACGCCGCAATGTACAGCGATTAAAGTGGGCGCAATAACTTGCCAGTCGCCACCACCGCCGGGGGCAATTGGGATTTTTATTCCCGATTGTGTACGTTACCCCAGCAAGAAAGTATCTCCTAGAGTTATATGAGTAGAACGTATAGTTGGTGCCTTATCTGCTGTAAATGTGCCCCCACTTAAAAAATGTGTGCCCCCTGTCGTTTTGGAAAAAAAACGGAAAAACGATTCTTGCTGGGGTAACGTTTTTCTAGCAGGAAAATTCTAAACGAATGATCGGAGAGAGAAAAATTGTGCATGGCCAGAGAGCTTATATGTGTGCCAAAATATGCCCCCAAAAATAAAATCTGTGCCCCTTCAGATTTTCGAGATATTGCATTTCTTGCTGGAGTAACGTTTTGATGAATCGTATATCTCTAAAACCATTGCATGTGCCCCTGTAGAATAAACATACACGAGTAGCTCTTAATGTGTGTCCCTATGTGCCCCAATTTAGATTTAAGAAAATATTTATAGTTTTCAAGTTATCGGGGTTTTATGAAAACCCGAAAACACATCGCAGCGCTTAAATGAGACAAGGTATAAGTTCGCTTAAAACTGTATTCGGTCCTTCTTGACGCTAATAATAACCATACAAAGTTTCAAAACAGTTCATGCATGCGTTTTTGAATAACCTTGCTAAAAGTCAAAACGATGGTGTCATAACTTTGACGGCAAAATACAAGGAACTGGCTCAATCCCAGATGTGTCGGTGTTAACCAAAATAGTGTGCCCTTAGTCAAAAATGTATGGTGAAAATATTGAGCTTGGAATGTTTCGCATTAAGTAAATATAAACAAAAAACCAAAATATGTAAACAACGGCTGGTTACCCGACCAAATTCCAATGACTACTAAAAAGCGACGGTTTCATACATGTCAATGACCTTCTTTATTGGACGTATTATACCTAAGCTGTTGTCCGTACAGTCGCATTCAAAAGTTTTGGGGGCTAATTAAAAAATATATTAAATGCACCTTGTGACTATTAATGAAACAGCTTGTTGATGTGGAAATTATTATTTTTATTCCCTTAATTTTAATTCTTAAAGTAATTATTGCATCAAATCACAGATCAAATTTCCTACCTATAAATATTGGAAATTATTTGCACGTTGTGTAGTCATTTAAATCACAGATCAGTTTTTCATCTAAGTCTAACATATAATTAGTAAATTCGCATCACAAAAAATCACAGATCAGTATTAAGTATAATATTGTGTAAAAAAAATATTAAATTTGAAATAACATAAATAATTTTTTTTTACGAGTAATTTGCTTATACATAGATTCAGATAAAGTGTGTTAATTAAAATAGTAAACCGCATAAAGATGTAACAGAAAACATCGAATGCGCACAAATCATCTACTGGCTATATATATTAATTTATTTGAATGTTATGATGACTTATATGGTAAAATCCAACGACGTGGGAAATATAATATTATGCCACATGTAATAGTCTACATAGTAGAACAGAATCGTGTAGAAGCAAATACAGCAATATCCACTTTTTTCACAAAGGACCCTGATGATAGCGCCACCATCTGAGTAAAATTTCAAACGTTTTTTTTTAAAGTAATAGCGCTCCTAAAACAGCAATATCCCGTATAAAAAGTAGTTTAACTTTTAATTTTCGGTGCAAAAATAGCAAATTCCAAGCCTGTCAAAACCAATTGCAGCAAAGTCCCTACTAGCCAATCACGGAGCGTTATTTAGTATGGCGAAAACGGTTGAATCGGTGCAATGCCAGCAAAATCCCAAAGTAGGAGATTCAAATACAGCAACATCCTACTGTCAAGAACAATAACAGCAATATCCAGTATTTTTTTCAATATTTTAACGTCATCGTTTCGTTATTTTAATATATAATCGCTTGTATATGTGTATTTTAACATCCCCGTTGCAATACAATAAAATTTTGTTCAAAAAACATAGGTATGATTATCAAAATTAGTTTTATTTAAATTTCCCAAAATCACCTTTCATGGATATTGCTTTATTTGCTTCTATATGGACAAAATTGTACAGGGTTAAGATGAATGCTCCAACCAGCCCGCGAAATTTAAATTTTCTTACGTTTTTTGCAATTTGCAGGCCAGTGCTAGGTTGTAAGTTGATTAAAATATTATTCGCGGCTGTAAGACTTATGTAGTTACAGAATTATAATCATCAAAATCATCAATACAACGCTCTAAGTTTATAAAGCAGTAGGAATTACTTTTTCTGTTTTTTTTTTGTTCCTACGCCTTTATGAACTTGGGGGGTTGTATTGGTGATTTTGATGATTATAATTTTGTAACTACATAATGATGAAAAACTAACTTTAACCTACGGCTTATCAATAAATATATATATATACAGGGTGTAACGGAAAGGGTATATACATCCTTAAGGGTGTGCTACAGACCATCAAACTGAACATGTTTCTCATCATAAAACATGTTTTTCAGCAAAAAAAATATCTGCTGCCCCATAGAAAATTACAATACCTATTCGAACCAAATGTATAGGCAGCAATTTTTTTTTTTGCTGAAATTAAAAAATTATGTTGAGAAACATGTTCAGTTTGATGGACCCTTAAGGATGTATATACCCTTTCCGTTACACCCTGTATACACCGTGTAAATCACCTCATCACGAAGCCGTCAACCAAGCATTCTGTACATGAAAGTAAGTAACTTTACGTAAAAATTATTGCTGGGAAACGACTTTTTTTTTTGAGGGGTGTAAAATCATGTTTTGTGGTAGAACTCAATGTAACGCACTCAAAACATTGTGCTGATGGACGGATTGAATAGTACGGGGGCCATGGAGGTGTTTAAAGTAAAAATCTTACATTAAAACCTTGTATTTAAAAAAATACTTGTCAAAAAGTTGGAACTTTGACCCCTAATAACTCCGTAACTAGAAGGTTCCCAGGTATGGTGTAGAACAAAAAATGATCGCAATGACAGGGAGAACCAGTGCCTTTCGGCTTCGTTAAGAGGTGTTTTACACTCTTTATATATATAAAGACAAATACGGGTTTTTTTATTTATATACAAAAAAGAGCTACCTCTTTTTATTAGTAGCATCACCCATTTCATGAACAATTTCTTTTTAAACATCGGGACCAATCAATTTTGGGTCAAAGACTTGGCAAATTACTGGATGTATTTTAATGAAATTTAGAATGGAGAAGATAGCTTACCTTGGAATAGCAGTTAGGCCACTATTTATAATGTACTTAATCATGTGTAAGGTCATAGAAACAGCTAGTAGAATATAATTCAATAACAACTTTATTTTATTTCTTATTACTTTTCTACTTCAGTGTACTCAGGCACAACAACACGTGTGTAAAGTAAAGAAGGTCATCGATATGTATGAAACCGTCGCTTTTTAGTAGTCATTGAAATTTGGTCGGATAACCGGCCGTTGTTTACATATTTTGGTTTTTTATTTATATTTACTTAATGCGAAATATTCCAAGCTCAATATTTTCACCATACATTTTTGTCTAAGGGCACACTATTTTGGTTTACACCGACACATCTGGGATTGAGCCAGTTCCTTGTATTTTGCCGTCAAAGTTATGACACCATCGTTTTGACTTTTAGCAAGGTTATTCAAAAACGCATGCATGAACAGTTTTGAAACTTTGTATGGTTATTATTAGCGTCAAGAAGGACCGAATACAGTTTTCAGCGGACTTATACCTTGTCTCATATAAGCGCTGCGATGTTTTTTCGGGTTTTCATAAAACCGCGATAACTTGAAAACTATAAATATTTTCTTAAATCTAAATTGGGGCACATAGGGGCACACATTAAGAGCTACTCGTGTATGTTTATTCTACAGGGGCACATGCAATGGTTTTAGAGATATACGATTCATCAAAACGTTACTCCAGCAGGAAATGCAATATCTCGAAAATCTGAAGGGGCACAGATTTTATTTTTGGGGGCACATTTTGGCACACATAAAGGGTGTAAAACACCTCTTAACGAAGCCGAAAGGCACTGGTTCTCCCTGTCATTGCGATCATTTTTTTGTTCTACACCATACCTGGGAACCTTCTAGTTACGGAGTTATTAGGGGTCAAAGTTCCAACTATTTGACAAGTATTTTTTTAAATAAAAGTTTTTAATGAAAGATTTTTACTTTAAACGCCTCCACGACCCCCGTACTATTCAATCCGTCCATCAGCACAATGGTTTGAGTGCGTTACATTGAGTTCTACCACAAAACATGATTTTACACCCCCCAAAAAAACGTCGTTTCCCAGCAATAATTTTTGCGTAAAGTTACTAGTTTCATGTACAAAATGCTTAGTTGACGGCTTCGTGATGAGGTGATTTACACCATATAAAGGGCGTAAAACACCTTTTAACGAAGCCGAAAGGCACTGGTTCTCCCTGTCATTGCAATCATTTTTTTGTTCTACACCATACCTGGGAACCTTCTAGTTACGGAGATATTAGGGGTCAAAGTTCCAACATTTTGACAAGTATTTTTTTAAATACAAGTTTTTAATGTAAGATTTTTACTTTAAACTCCTCCACTACCCCCGTACTATTCAATCCGTCCATCAGCACAATGTTTTGAGTGCGTTACATTGAGTTCTACAACAAAACCTGATTTTATATCCCCCAAAAAAAAGTCGTTTCCCAGCAATAATTTTTGCGTAAAGTTACTTAGTTTCATGTACAGAATGCTTGGTTGACGGCTTCGTGATGAGGTGATTTACACCGTGTATAAGCTCTCTGGCCATGCACAATTTTTCTCTCTCCGATCATTCGTTTAGAATTTTCCTGCTAGAAAAACGCAAGCAAGAATCGTTTTTCCGTTTTTTTTCCAAAACGACAGGGGGCACACATTTTTTAAGTGGGGGCACATTTACAGCAGATAAGGCACCAACTATACGTTCTACTCATATAACTCTAGGAGATACTTTCTTGCTGGGGTAACGTACACTTCCCGATTCCCGCCCGGTGTCAATCATGGAATATTTGGTTAATTATAATCATTGACTAGATCTACACGTCTTCATGTTAGTGGTCCCGAGTTCGATTCTCAGTCAGGCAGTGTTATTTGGTTTTTTCATTGTGAATTTCTTTCAATCAGGAATTTGGATCTGTGCCTGGTTATGGCAACAGGCTCGGCTTTAAATTATAAGTAAAAGGTACGTACAACACCTTACCACGGGTGACCCTTCAGGGACTCAAGGTATAATGTGTAGCCGCGGCAAATTGTCGCTGCCGCGGCAAATTGTCGCTGCCGCGGCAAATTGTCGCTGCCGCGGCAAATTGTCGCTCAGCGGACAGACCTCCGGCACGATCTCATGGCGACATGGATACAGCGACTGTCGCAACCACGTGCAGGGCACGCCACAATAGTGGCGATAAGTCCCCTCTTTGAGGAGTGGCTAGAGAGGCGGCACGGCGCCCTCACCTTCCGCCTGATGCAGGCCTTACCGGACACGGTTATTTCGGGAGGTTCCTGCACCGAATCGGGCGGGAGGAAACGGCCGGGGGTTACCATTGCGAAGATCGGCCGAAGGACACGGTGGAGCACACCGTGGAGCTCTGCCCCGCTTGGGCTGAGCACCGCCGTGTCCTCGTAGCGGCGATTGGCGGCGGTGACCTCTCGCGTCCGGCCCTGGTTCAATCCGTGGTCCGGAGCGAGAGGGAATGGGAAGCCGTCGCCTCCTTCTGCGAAGCAGTCATGCTAGCGAAGGAGGTGGCGGAACGTGAGAGGGAGAGAACCTCACGTCCCAGCCGCCGCGGGCGACGCCCCGGGCGTCGGGGGGCAACCAGTGGCCCCCGGCCACCGTAGGCGCGAGCCTGTGGACGGTGAGTAATGGGCTAGCTCACCGTCCGTCCGTCTCATGACGACAGGCCGTGTCGACGGCGCGTACGTGTTCCACGCGCGCCTCAAGTAAATGTCAGCAAACCGGAAGGGGTCCGAAAGGGCCGATGCCTGCCAGGGTTGCGGGTTGTTCGAAACAGATACCGCGGCCCTGGAACACAAAGGGCTAAGCAGGAACATGGGTGGGTTTTAGTCAGACAAGTCTGACACTCCCTCCCGCTCCGCCCAGAGCGGGAGAAGTCATTTGATTATTTCCCATCCGCAAAAAAAAAAAAGGTATAATGTGTAGTTTCCATAACAGAAACAGCTTTTTAACAGCACTAAATTCAACTGCTGTTAAAAAGAGGCTGTCTACAATTTCTATGAAGTGAATTAAAACTCAATTAGATTAGATGTTTTTTTATTAAACTTAATTAAGGTGCAGGCCTGCCTCGACCAAACCCTCCTCTCTGAAATCAATAAAAAATATCAAAATTAGAAATGAATTTAATGTTTCCATTTTTTTCTCTCAAAACCTACAGTTTTTAGTATAGCTTTTATTATATGATCCAACATCAATATCTTAATTAACTTGTTTTCATCAAAACATACACAACAATTGTTAGCCTACATAACTTTCCTATAATAGGAAATTAATAGAAGTTGATATAGCGACTAGGGCTACTAGACTTGTGAAACCCGGTTTCATACCCATAGCAAAACCCAGTTTTGCCCAAGTTTTACTATGGGCCATAATAAGTAAGAAAACAGTCCACAGTGAATCACCATGTTGGTGCATGCTGATTGATTATACCTGCTTCCTGGTCAGTGAATGTGTTAGGTAGTTGACTGTTGACTACACATTTAGAACTTTTATTTCTTGACATTCAAAAATTAGAGTGTTCTAAGTGAACTACAGATCAAAATGCCATTTCTCGTTCATTATTAACTTAGCACACAACACTTACGAATTCAACATCAGCAGAACCAGGGCCAACATCAGCCTTCTTGTCGTGGGCAGCTGGCGTCGTAGGTGCACGCCGGTACGCGGAGCGGTCCTCAGCAGAGCGGGCAGGCGCGTCTGGGCGGCCGACGGCACCACGGCGGACAGTCTCAGCGCGCACGGAGCGCTTGAGGGTTGCGGGTACGATTTCAGGAGGCAGGTGCAAGAAGATCCTCAGGTACTCTATACCCTCGTTGGTAAGATACCTAGTAAATAGGGAGGGAATTAGAATGTAATTATTACGGAATTTCTACACACATTCATTTAAAGAATAAATAGATACTAGTAATGCATAAGCTATGATGAATTATTTAAAGACGGTTAAGGGATTGTTTTGGATTTGTAAACAATGACTAAAACTTAATTAAAGTGTGTACTTACCAGTAGAAATGCCTCCACGCAAACTGTTCCTTGACGTATCCTCGGGATTTCAGGGACTGCATAGCCTTGATTACTTGGAGGTTAGAAATCTTCTCCAGATCGGGGTGTTTAGGGGCATGATAGTCTTTCTTAGCTACCATAACTCCCTCTTTGAAGAGGTATTCATAGATCGACACACGATTCTGTTTAGGCATCAACATCTTGAAGCACTACCTAAAAACAAGACACACAATATAAGCACTTAGGTTATCTCAATTTTGTTCCGCCACTTTTTAGCCACATGAACAAAATAACTATGCCACGCAATTTAATAATAAGTCTTTAATTTAAATTTGGTAATGAAACCCCACAAATTCTTTAGATTACATTAATAAAATCAGATTTCTATGTCTGACAGTACCTTCCGCCTATTTTGACAAAAGAAAAGGAATCGGCAAGTTTAGTTTGACAGTTGACATTATTCTGTAGTTCCAAGTCCCTTGAAAAACTAGGTTATTAAACATGTGGTTTAGTCGATTGCAAGCTTTTAGTAAAAAATAAGAACATTTAAAAACAAACTTTTTAATATAGAGTTCATGTTTTTTTTGTATTCTTCTCAGTAAACCCTTTTGACATGCTGTTTTCCTACCATAACGTCAGGTATGGCAGGAAAACAGCAAGTCAGTAGCTTGCAAATAGGCACTTCCTCACCGCGAGTTATAGCTTTCTTTTTTTTAAATCGCTAGGGAGTATATTCACTGCGTGTGTATCTGGCATTAGGTACACTATTTATTAATCCATACTAATATTATAAATGCGAATGTCACTCTGTTTGTTTGTATGTTTGTTTGTTTGTTTGTTACCTTTTCACGGCTGATCGGATCTTAATGAAATTTGGCAAGAAGGTAGATTTTAACCTGGGGAAGGACATAGGCTATATATCATCACGCTACGACCAATAGGAGCGGAGCAGCAATGAATAATGTTGCGAAAACGGGGAAAATGTGACGCAGACGAAGTTGCGCGGGACAGCTAGTCTACAATAAATTACAGAATGAGTCTGTGTTCTTTTATTTTGATGAATTCATCACCTGTCACTTCATTACAAAATATCAGTGCCCAACAGTAGAATATCTTTACCAGCCAGAAAAACAATTTAGATTTTTTTTATTGTTATCGATTGAACATAACATGAAGAATATTTTTATACGACGTGTTTTCTTAAAAAACGTAAAAAATATAAATCTCCGTTTTATGGCTACTAGAAAAGAAGATGTTTGTACCCATACGGGTCAGAAATGGGATTGCAATGACTACAGGATGGCGCGTTTCTTGAACACTCCCAAAGTGGTGAACCCTAACTGGCCAGTTAAATTGATTAAGTGCGTAGTACCAAAAGAAGTCATAGGCCGAAAAACATGGTGTGACGGAGGTACTGGGGCTGAAGGTCATCCTCGAGTTTATATTAATATGGACGCACCAGGTCCACAATTCTGCAATTATTGCAGTCAGAGTTTTGTTAGAGTGGACGAACACGAACCACATAAACTGGGACCAACAGTTTCTACTTCTAACTCCGAGTTCACGTAAAACTTGTTCTCGAATATATTTTGATTTATTATAAACATTAAATATTATAAATTATGTATGTAAATTATTTACAAACTACAATTAGACATAAAATGAACAAGTTGGAATAGAGACAATGGGTTGGTCGTTTAATAATAGCTTGGAACCTCTACTTGTTTTTCCCTCCCTCCTCAAGTCGTGCTCCTCATTACTGAGGGTCGTGATCCACCCTTGCAAACATCTTTTCCATGACTATGTTTCGCCGTCTTTGTCTATTCTTGGCCAAGTGAAGTACATCGTGGAATTTCGTTTCAAGAGCAGAGGTTGTCTGGTCGGACCATCGCAAAGGGCTGCGACCTCTTGGTCGTTTACCATCCACCTTGCCGGTAACCATCAGTTGTTCGAGGTTATTGCCATCTTTTCTTACATGTTATTATAATGTCCAAAAAATTCCAAGACTCTATGGAGACAGGTCGTAGAGAGTCTGGTCTTTATTTTGAGCTCTCGTAGGATGGACTCATTGGTGCGGAATGCAGTCCAGGACCAGAGTATCTGAAACAACTCGAAGTCGTCTAGACGAACTCGGTCAGCCTTTCTCAAGGTCCACGTTTCTGCTCCGTATCCGCAAATTGAAAAGACCAGCGTGTTGACCAATTTCACTTTGGTTTTCCGCCAAATGTTGCGATGTCTCCATATTTTTCGGAGCTGAGACATAGCATTCTTCATGCCTATGCGTATACGGATTTCTTTTTCGCACTTGTTTCTCGTGCTATGTTAAAGCCGTGTGTGGGGCGGACAGAGGTGTTATAGCCAGTTTAACGGCAGGATTAGGACAGTAGTGGTGGAATTGATCTAGTAATTCAATAGCAACAATGTAAAATATTACTTTTTAATATCGTTTACGTATCATGATTGTCGAAACCTGTTTATAGTGTAGCTATAGAAAAAAAAGAGAAATCTGGCCATTCGCTCGGCCATATCAACACATCAACAATTTAAGTTTTTTTTAGACAGTAAATAAGTAGATGGCGTTATAAAGTTTGGTGTGTGCACTAATCCGCAAAGGGCCCGTGTATACCCGGTCTGTCTTCTCTTTCAGAGAGGATGCCAAGTTAATTGCTTATAATTATTTGATAAAATGTATATTCTAGGTCAATTATACGAACATTTTGGGAGGATCTAGACCCCTGTTATCCCTTTCGGACCGCACCTTGTCGGGCGGGTCAGAATTTAGACAAGCGGGTTTCCAAACATCGATAGAAAGGCACGGATTACCTAATTTCTCAGTGCCGTGGACCGAGGATGAAATCCATTAACTTAATACTAGAATCAACTAGAATGTGGACGCCCGGAGACTTCCCATGCAAATGGGAAGAGTAGCTTGTGCACAAGCTTGATCGAAATTTTCTGTCAAATTTTCATGAATCGTAGTAGGTGGCGGTCCTTAGTTTCTGCTCACCACCATGGGAAAAAAGCATGAGTTTATGTTTGTATTTTTATTTGTGGATATTGGTGTGCAATGCCATAAAGAAATAGATGCTGTTTGAGTTTGGCAATTTTGACTGTTGTCAAATGTCAATTGCAATGTCAACTCAGCCATCTATGACAACTTGACAATCACGCTCGCCGCCTGGCTGGCCGCCTCTTGAGAGGATCATAAATAAATAGTGTAAAATTTTAACCCCTGACGTGTTTATGAAACGTTGTTTTGTTAAAGAGTTACAAGGAAACCACATAGACTTAGGTTAAAATGGATTTTCAAAACCGCCCTGGTGGCAAAACTGGCGGTGGAGGAGTGGCGTCATGGTCCGAAAGCAATCGAGACCGACGCGAAAGACTTCGCCAACTCGCGTTGGAAACCATTGATTTGAATAAAGATCCTTATTTTATGAAAAATCATTTAGGTAAGTATCCCATTTTAAGCATAATGTTCCGCAACTATGTAGAGTAGTTTTTGTTTTCTTCTGTTTCGATGCCTTAGCTTTGACTACTACTAATCACTCTTTCATTACAGGATCATATGAATGCAAGCTATGTTTAACACTCCACAATAATGAGGGAAGTTATCTAGCCCACACTCAAGGTAAAAAGCATCAGGCCAACTTAGCTCGTAGAGCAGCTAAGGAAGCTAAAGAGGCACCTCAACAATTAGCTCCTGAAAAGCCAAGAATTGAACCCAAAAAGTTTGTAAAGATTGGACGTCCTGGTTACAGAGTTACAAAGCAAAAAGATCCTGAAAATGGTCAACAAAGTTTATTATTCCAAGTGGATTACCCAGGTAAACAAAAGTTTTAAGCATGTGTAACCTAAAATTAGTCTATCAATGACAACTGATTAAAAAAAACATAGTTGAGATTTTTCATTATGGCATTTTTATACAATATTAGAGTTGAGTATGTTGGCTATCTCCTTTCAGGGTTGCCATATTGCTGTTCAGGGCCTACTGTGACAATATTAATATGATCACATAGCTCCTCATCAAAAGGATGTGAGGCTTTTGCCTTGCAGTGGGAAACAAGGCTGATAATTATAATTATATTCTTTGGTCCATCAGTAGTAGTAGTAAAAGTATACTACTTAACATTTTGGCCAAAAGCTTGCATCTCATTAAAACATTGTTTGTTCTAGAAATTGCTGAAGGTGTGCAGCCAAGGCACCGCTTCATGTCAGCATATGAACAAAAGATAGAGCCTCCAGATCGTAGATGGCAATACTTGCTATTTGCTGCTGAACCCTATGAGACAATTGCATTTAAAGTGCCAAGCAGAGAAGTGGAGAAACATGATTCAAAGTTCTGGACTCATTGGAATAAAGATACAAAGCAGTTTTTCCTGCAATTTGCATTCAAAATGGAGCCATTACGCATGCCACCTCCTCCTCCTAAGATGTGGGAAAACCATGGAATGCGCCTGCCCCCCCCACCTGGTGCTCCACTGATGGGAGTGCCCCCACCACCTCCCTTACTACCTGTACCACCACCACCACCTTCTATGTAAATGTGTGTGATTTCATTAAAATAGGAAATAAAAGAATATTTCATATGAGCAATTGTATTTATTTGGCTTCCTCATTCTTATTGTTACTAGTTTAACCCATAAAGTTAGTCTCAAACAATAACACAGAGGTCATTGTCCATTTCGATATTTTCTCTCAATTAGCCTGCGGTTTCGCCCACATGAGGTCAGAAATTATCCCATGAAAATAAACTAAAAATTTAATCCCCTAACCAAGGTCTATCCGCGTGAATTTCATCTAAATCCGTTCAGCCGTGTAACAAGGATATACACACACGTGATAAAGACATAGGTACCAAACTTCTTTAGCGGCGTTGCGCACTTTTGTGATGCGTAAAAAATCTTAAACTCGCGTCAGGAGGGCTACTCTCTTTCTCCGAAACGTAACTTCGGCAACGAACGAAAATTAAATGTAGTTACTTTTGTGACCCTACTCTATATAATTTAACACACAATAACATTCAATACATTCGTTGTCTGTGAATTCGAACTTCTTGTGTGCGTCCGCAAATTATACAACTTGTTGTTTTGCATTCTCGTCAAATTCAAGGAGGTAACTATGCTAATGATTCTCGTCCGGAGTTGTTGTTATAGCATTAACAGCAGAAATACATAAACTGTAGCAACTGGCTAACTATCACGGTTCATGAGATATAGCCTGGTGACAGACAGACAGCGAAGTCTCAGTAATAGGGTCCCGTTCGACCCTTTGGGTACGGAACCCTAAAAAGTAATATTAGGTGTCGTTTGTCGGGGTATCGTCAGACTATGTATACGAATTTGAACTTTATCTTTTCCTCCCTAACCCTAGCATTATCTGTGTCCTATCCTTTAGCAGATGATTGGAGTAGCAAATAATAGCAAAGCAATGGGCCACTTTGAATAACCGTTCGGTCGCAGTTCGGTTATAACCGTTCAGTGTCTATGATTCATTCGGTTTCGATTCATTGTTTGTGAATAGCTAGGTAGGTGGCGTTGAAAAATTCCAGCCTGTATATTTATCTGTTGTATCGAGACTCTTTGTAGTATTGCATAGATCTTTTGGCACGTGTACATAGTTGGAACTACATTTCACCCAACTTTCTGTGTAGGCGGTAAAACAAAGAACTAAAATAAATGTACCAAGTTTGACAGATCGATGCAAGTTTTCTTGACAAGCAACGCCACCTTGCACTGCACACTTGAAGTTGTCATACTATAACACTGTCGTCTTGTATTTTCAATGCAGTCATTTTTACATAGAATGGAACGTGCTATAACGGTCAACGGCTGATCGGCGCAAGGGTGCATTGTTTGTAAATAATAATAATAATTTACGCGCGCATTTACTATTCCTATCGTACGGTAGCGGTCGTTATTTTATTTCATTTTGAGAGTGAACGTTGACGGTTATTTACTTGAGATTTTTTGTACGGATATTCATGAAAGATAGTTTGGTAGAAGCATCGTTATTTTTTCAAATATTTTAAATCATGTTTTCCAAGGCAAAGCGCTTTGAACCACTCGGTAAGTTTGATCGTTTTATGTTCTCCTAATAAAAGAAGAAAACTAGGTTTTTTTTCCCGTTACCTATTTATCGATAGTTCCAATTGACTTGACCAATAATTTAATGTTTACGATTTATAGATCGTTACCTTGAAGCCTGCAAGTTCAATTGTAAGTGATTTGTTTCATAACAGCAAGTAGTTAGCTTGCCCAAAGTGGATAGCTTGGCAATCAGTTTATTAGTTATAAGTTTTTAAACTGACATGGTCACTTACACTTGAAACGGGATACTCATGATCGCTGTTGCTAACGCCATGATCACGGATGGATAAACTGAAGTCTGCTCATAAACACCCACCCGCAATAACATCAGTTTATCCGTGTTCTTGAAAAAAACAGTTACAAGATGACCAGAGATCTAAGTAATCGTATGTACAGCAGGACTACAGATACCTTGGGGCTTGCTATCTACCTGAGATTGATAGCAATCCCCTATACATTAAGCAGTTGGTAGACCTGTAGTGTTAGCCTCACGGCCTTTGTAGCCATTTGACTTTCCAGCGCCTATTCTGCACTTTTGCTGCCGTAAAGTGGACTTTGTAGTTGACTGCCGTGCGGTACACTGTTCCCTACTCTATAGTCCATAATAATTTGTTCAGACTGACTTAGAAGTAGTTATCAATGAGATATAAATTACCAACAAGCTCTAAAACAATATCAATTTATTTTCAGCTCCTGGCTCCACTCCAAAAGGTCAAAGTAAGCCAAATAAACTCGAAAATGAGAAACAAAAGCCGACTACTAAAACCTCCACTACAGGGGCCAAGCCTAAGCCATTTGTTATCCCAACATCTTCTAAAACCAACACTGATGTGCAATCTCAATGCAGCTCGGTACCCAGTGTCAGGTCATTTGCTACGGTAAGTGTATTCATTTACTACTTTACAACAGAATCCCTGTTTCTTAAACAGAAGTATAATAATTTGGGAACCATTAATAATAAACAATGTTCTATGAACTTATTAGATTGATGATTCCTGACATATTTTTTTTACTAATCAAAGGTGAATTGTCATGTATCCTTAACTGTAATGCCCCAGATAACCTGCCAATATTCTCACATAATAATATGTTCAGGAATAGAACAAGCAACAGTTCCAATACATTTTTATCATCTATTTACAGCCAAAACCTTTAAAATCTGCATCTACCATAAAAGTTCCTACCAGTCTAAAGAAGAAAAATGAGCCAACTTTCCCCAAAGTTAAGAATGAATCTACAAATGAACTAATTAAATCTCAGGAAGTGGAAATAAGGTAATAATTGCATTTGTATTATGTAAAATTCATTTATATTATTATTTTAGTTTAGAGGTCTGACATACTAACAGTTTATTATTGAGTTGATTCCTTAGAGATTTAGGTAAAATATATTCTGCAACCATCAGAAAATTTGTGTGTATATTGAAGGAATCCCTTTATGTACCTAATGTTTAACTGGACTTCGACAAGTTCACAACTTCAAATTCTCAAATCAGAACCTGGACAAGTATCTAATTTAATGTTGATTTCAGAAATAAAGACCACACTATTGCTGAATATACTAAACTAGTTGATGAATTCAAACATAAAATCTCACTGCTGGAAAAGCAAATTAAAGAAATAACAGAAAATAACTGCAACAAATTGGATAGCCAATTTTCCCAGATCAGTTTAGACGACTTAAAATATCAACAAAAGCTAAAAGATACCATTGATCAAACTGAATTAATTAAAGATCTGAAAAACAAAATTAATGTACTAGAGAAACAATGTGAAAAACTAGAACAAGAGGTCACTGCCAAACAATTCGAATTGATATCTGTTGAGGAAGTTATTTCTATTCGAGATAGCTTATGTCAGGATTTACAGCAAAAATTAACAAATGCAGAAACAGATTTAGAAGAGGTCCGTCAAAGACTTGAAATGGTAAAAGGTCATCATGCCCTTGCCTTAGAAGCAAATGAGAGCATCCGCCGTGAATATAAAGTAGAGTTGGAAACTTTAAAAACAAGGTTGGAAGAAGAAAAACAAGCAATCATAAATAAATCAAAATTAGATCAAGAAAATATTAAATCAAACTATAAAACATATATAGAAACAATTAAAAGTCAAATGATGAAAGAAAAATTTGAGGCAGTTCAAGAAATCCAACAAGAGTTAATCAATAAGGATGCCGAGATGAAAGCTAAAATGGAACAGATTGATGAAGCAACTCGTGAAAAATTGAGATTGTGTGAGATACAGTTTGAAGAACGCACCAGAAATATTCATGATCTTTACAATGAACAGCAGAAAAAAATGCAGTATCTAGAAGATGATATCAAAGACCTGAAATATAAAATAACTTTGACTGAAGAAGAGAAAATGGTTCTTCAGAAAGAAATTAATAATCTAAAAACAGAAAATGATTCTTTGAACAAAGAAAAACTGACTCTGATAAAGGAAAGGGATGAAATCAAAGAGGAGTCAAAGACTAAGCTTATAGATTTTGAAAATGAAATGAATAAACTTACAGTTGCAGTGGATAAGGCTGTAAAGGATAAGAATAAGTTTGAAACATCTCTATCTGTAACTAGAGACATAGTCGAAGTATTGACAATGCGTTTGAGGGAATCTGATAACGAACTGGAACACTTGGAAGACAAAGTACAAACACTACTGACTACAAAAGAAATGTTAGAAAATGAGCTTGAAAATTATAAATCCACTTTAAACAATACTGCCATGGAGTGTAAGGAATACAAGGAAGCTTTAGTAAATATCCTGAAATCAAAAGCAGTATTAGCTAAGGAGCACAACCGCATTATGGAGCACAATGTTTCCTTGATAGAAAGCTTACAAAATGTTGAGCAAGAAGCATATCGTGAATTGGGCTCTATCAAGAATGAACTTATAGAAGATGTGGAGCTGTTGAAGAAGGAGTCTTGTTCCCAAATTCAATCACTTCGTGATGAGGTCTGTAGTTATGTAGTGAGTCATGAAATTGTTCTTTACAGCATCTCTTTTTTAAATATTAAATAATTGTAATTGATTTTCTATAGGTTGAAAAGAAACGGAAGCTGTGTGAACTGGCCACCGAGCACGCGGGGCAGGCCACAGCTGCAGCTGAGCAATCGCGAGCGCTCCTAGCCCAAGCCGCTGCCGCGATCGACCGGCTTGAGACTGAAAATCAATGCCTTCAACAACAGGTGACAAAACACTGGAATCCTTAAAGAAACTATAAGACGTGACTATGAGCGAAATAATGCTGATACGCTTATTACTTACAGATTCAAGATCAGCAGTCTCTGGTAGTCGAGTTATCATTGCTTCGCCAAGAAAACGAGGAGTTGACAATGACAGTGGCTAAGCAGTCGTCAATCATTGACAAGATGAAGAAGGATTCGGAGCAACAATTTAAACCCAAATCACCTTCTGTCTTACGGAAATCTACTAAAATCGGCAAAGAAAACTTGCAGACCATAATTTCCCCCTTGAGGGAGCGCAATCATTGAAGCATACATTTCATAGTATGATATTAGAGCAGGACTCGATAATTTTTTGTGACTATTGTTATATTTGATGTCAATTGTGTATTTTGTGGATGTTATATTTGAAAATTGATCATTATAAAACCATGTTAAATGTTTCACTACCAAAAACTATATTTTAGACCTAACTATAATTTAATTGTTTGATTACTTATTTATTTAGTTAGTTTAGAAAGTTTTCATCTTGGTTTGTTTATTTTTTCTAAATATTCTGGCTGATAATGTAGTGTCTAATATAATAAATTATTTTCCAAAGATTTCGTTTTATTATTTTAATCAACTTCAAAAGAAGAGGACTTTCTCGATCATTTCTTTGTAGTATTTTGTTTATTATGGTAAGCGATAATCCTTCACCATGACTACCGATTTAGATGATCATTTTTAGAGTTCCGTACCCAAACAGTGCCAACGTGCCGCTGTGTCCGTCCGGCATTTTATAAAAAAATAATGTAAATTAAATGGGGTGTATCAGATATAAATGCAAGGAAAGTTTTATTTGGAGTTTTTTGTAGGTACTACGTAACCCCCTTAGTGTGCGAGAATGTGTCACTGACTCTGGCAGGGCCACCATGAAGGATTTTAATTTTGAAAACAAAAAAACTGTCGCTAATTAGTCGAAATTTGTCGCCAAATATCAGAATTTGTCGGTCACTGGTTCAAAAGATATAAGGGGTTATAGGTGGCCGATCTGGAGAGACACCCCAGCAGAGCCACATTTATATCTCAAAAACTAGGGCACCTAGTGAAGATCTGTTTTCTCCCATATTTTGTCGCCAATTAGTCGGAATCATTCGCCAAATATCAGAATTTTTCGGTCACTGGTTCAAAAGATAAAAGGGTTTATAGGTGGCCGATCTGGAGAGTCTCCCCAGCAGGGCCACACATTTATATCTCTCTAAAACTAGGGCACCTAGCGAAGATGTGTTTTCTCCCTTATTTTGTCGCCAAGTCACAGATATTTAACCGGGTCTTAGTTTAGGAGATTTAATGAGTTCAATTAGTAAGACGTCATAGATACTGTCTCTTAAATCTGTAACTTGGCGACAAATTGCGACTATTTGGCGACAAAATATGGGAGAAAACACATCTTCGCTAGGTGTAGTTTTTGAGATATAAAATGTGGCCCTGCTGGGGAGACTCTCTCCAGATCGGCCACATATGAAACCTTATACTTTTTGAACCAGTGACCGACAAATTCTGATATTGGCGAAAAATTTCGACTAATTAGCGACAATTTTTTTTTGTTTTCAAAATTAAAATCCCTGATCAGACACCGAGATTAAGTCGAAGAATGTTTTACAGCTATTGCCAGCCGTGAATAGATTCTATTATTCTAACTTTGATTTGTGTCCCCCGTCAAGAAAATTTTGTCTCGTATAATACTTGTTTGTATTGATACCAGGTGGCGTACCATGACGTCTTAAAACATTATTGTTCCATTCTTATTCCAGAGTGAAAAAGTGACGGAGCTATAGGTACAGGGTCGTCTAGATCCATCTCTTTCCCACTCTGGAATAGGAATGGAACAATAATGTTTTAAGCGTCATAGTAACCGCCCAGCTATAGATTAAATACATTTCAAATGTGTGGCCGCAACACAATATATCTGTGGGCCGCAACTTTGAAATAAAAAACTGACTAACGAGACAACTCAAGCTAAGGGTAATATGCAATTTTGGATACCGTGGGTTTAAAAAACTACGAATAAAAAAAGCATCAGTCTTAAACCAATTTATTTGGATCAATTTACAAAATTACACAAAGTTGTACCTATACTACAGATAGCGCTAGTGCAATAATAACTTAATTACTTAGCAATTTGGCAACACATTAGTATATCGATAGGCATAGAGATTCCTTGCGAACTACATTAAATATAATAACACATAAATAACTTAAATAATACCGCAATTACAATACTGTAAATTGTTCAACATTTCTTTGGATTGATCAGACTTAGTAAAATCACAATAACTTTGAGACAATTATTAGAAAACTAAATAAGTACTATTAAAAAATCGAAATTAAATTGCTATTATGAAGCAAGTCACCCCTTAAATGCTAGCGTAGTAGCAAAGAAACATTTTTGAGGGGGTGATATCAAGAGGCATTGTTGTCAATGTACTACCTTTGTTTCTCCCCTCGTTGCAAAATGCATCGTATTGCATTCACACAATAAAAAGGCGGGCCTCAATAAAAAAGCTACACAGAATAATACAAAATTCACATTAATCAAATACATTTGGCAAGAAAAGGTGGGACTAAATGTGATGTATACGGCTACAGACACTGGCTAAGAATATCTTTATAAAAGCTTATAAGTTTATTTCACACAAAATTTACGGCTATTCTCACGTCTGCTGATAAACGTAATAAATTTTGCCAGATACCTACTGTTAGGACATTGATCATGAGATTTGATATTTTTACTATAACTAGGGAAACCAAGGTTTTCATAATAAATATTCTAATTCTGAGGATCGCATTAGGATATTCTAGGACTGGTACTAAAAAAAAAGGATTTCATATTTTTTATCACAACAAAAATTGTGTGTTAGAAATCGAAATTCCATCATCAGTCTTTTTTGTATTAAGTTTTATAAAAATGTTAATTAAACCTCAGGATCAATGAGTCCTATTAATTCATATATAAAATATATTTATCGTTCATATAAAAGTAGAAAAAAATATTTCTAAAAATAAAGGTAACTGAAACAATTTTTACATACTTTACTAATAAACAAAATAGAAAAGAGACTTCCTGATCAGATGAGATCAATGTTACATCAGTCTCACTTAATTTATCCTTAATATTAAATTGATACTTCTTATTCTATGGTCTGCTGCTCATTGATAAATGGGGCTATTTTAGGAATGTCACATATCTTTATGCAAATCTGTTAAAATTGCTACCTTTTTGCATTTCAACAGATTTGCACAAAAAAAAACTATGTAAAGACGATTTGTATCACGGATAAAAGATATCTGACATTGAGAAATAATCAAGTAACTACAAGAGAAAAAAATATAGATCCATGTTCACGAAAATTCGTTAAGAAATTTTGTACTTTATTATTTTAGTAAATAAAGAATGATAAACACAGAAGGTATTTTATCCAGACAATTTTGAGCATTCTACTTTTTGGGAACATTTTATCATTTGATAATATCTATGAAACACGTACACAATAGACAGTGAGAATTAATTATAATATGTATACAAGATGTAAGGGACGACGACGCGAAATTTAAAAAAAAACCAGCTGTTTCCTACAAAAGGCAACTTACACGGTTGAAATGTATGGAACAGCAGATTTCTTTTTAATTACCGATGAATTTTTTTTATGTGAAGTGGTTCAGAATGATGACCCAAGTATGTGGTAACGGTTTTCGAGTTGGTGTCCATTACACCCTATATAGTATCAAGTACAAGTAGGTATAAAATATTGGAGCAAGTATGAGTATTATATCATCTTATTTAATAATCAAAATGTTGCAGGGTCATAAAATTGCCACCATTCATATTAGTCAACATGGGCAAACCTCGGTACAATATCTTCCCTAATGAGTAAGTCACAAAGAGGCAAGCCACTAAGAGGAAGTAAATCTTGACCTACTTGAATCAAACCACTTTCTGGTCCAGGCAAATGACCATGCCACACGTAATAATAGAAGAGCTGCTGCATAGCAGCCATGTACCGACGTTGTTCTGGCATTTCCGACTCGAATGTTCCAAGAATGGCTTCTACATCAGCATTTATGCTAGCTAAACCCGATCCGCTAGCCCCGCCACCGGCGCCTGATCCAAGGACTACATACATTGGAACAGCCAGACGCAATCTAGTGAGACTTACGAGAGGACACAATGTACGAATGGATGAAATCAATTCCACCAAACCTTCATAAGTTTTGTTGACATGTGTGAACACTGAAGAAGTCAAATTCTTTTCGCCAATAACACTATCATTGACAAGTTTTTCTACAATATCAGCTGTCCAATCAAGATGTTTTTTCTGTAAGAGATCCGAGTGACTAGAGTGTTGAGTTGTACCAAATACCATTGGTTTAAAAACTTTATCCTTTCCAGACTTTTTGGCCTCTTTTTGAGTATCCCAACTTTCATAAGCATGGACTCGTAGTAACTCCCCATCTAACACCAATAAAGAATGCTTAGATTCATCACTGCGAGGCAGATTTCCCATATAATTTTCCAACCAAATATCTGGAGTTAAAATTTCTGTCGTAGAAATTTGTCGCAGACAACTGACGTCAGTACATTTAGTCATTTCCTTGAATCTTGTGTTTAATTTTTGGGATTGTTCTAATGTTTCACCAGGAAAAATGATGGAAGGTGATGACAGCCAGACTCGGGAGTATAACTTCTGAGCTGCACCAACGGTAGTTAAAGCAGCAGTCAATGTAGCTCCCGCTCGATGACCCAACAAAGTTACTGACTCTGGGTCTCCTCCAAAATGCTTAATATTCAGGTTTACCCATTTCAATGCTATTAATAAATCACTAAGCCCATAGTTGCCGGATGTGTGCGGGTACCTACTCTTTGATAGAATATCAAGTGCTAGAAATCCAAAAGGACCTAATCTAAAATTAGGGCGTACGAAAACTACTTCTTTGGTGCGGGCATACAGTGCAGAAGGTTGAGCAGGACTTATTCCTCCAGCCAAAGTATTTGCTCCAATCAGAACAACGACAGGTAATGGCGAGTCGTATCGCACATGAGGAGTAACCACATCAAGAGTTAAACAGTCTTCTTCACCAGTAATTGTCGCATTTTCTAGGAATTGCAAGCAGAGAGGTCCCTTCGTTCGTGCATCAAAAGTTCCATTCCAGCATGTTGATAAGTTATTCAAGGGTTGAGCATACGTAAATCTCTTTTTTTCAACTGGGGGTCTGGCATATGGAATACTAAAGAACTTGTAGACTCCTTGATCCAGTATACTGAAAGAGAAATTTGCTGACTAAGAAAAGTTATCCTAAACACATCATATTAAATAAGTTGTTTTATTGTTGAGATTATAGTAAAGACACATACCCTTCAACAGGCCCGCAGCTCGAGAAAGTCGTAATGTAGCGGCCGAGACGCAGCGGGCGTTCGACTGGCGGTCCAGCATGAGCTCCGATTATGATACCAATAATGACTGCTATCAGGACTATGATTACAATCCCAACAACCACAATATCATCTGGAATCAACAAAAAACATATTTACCTATTTAATATAGAAAATGCATTTTGTTGCGTGTAAGCGCGTTCCCGAATGTAAGTTTCCACAGTTCCGCTGTCATGGCGCTGCAGGAGGCTAGTGACGCTTACCTCGTCGGCCTTTGCGAAGACACCAACCTGTGCGCGATTCACGCGAAGCTTATCACCATCATACCCAAGGTCAACCAGTTGGAGCGCAGGTGATCCTGCGCGACAACAGAAGCCAGATCGCGCCTAAACTGCTGCAGCATCAGCAATTCAGCATACGTCACAATACACACATCGTCCTCCGCGTTGACTGCTTTCGTGCAGTGTGATTGCGACTGCGTGCAACAGCACAGAGCATTGTGTGGCTATGATTTTCGAAAAATAACTACCCTATATAATAGTAACATGCTCGGATTTTATAAATTTTAGATCCCTCTCAGCAATTCAGCAATGTACTGGACATATAAGTATTTGGGTATGCCGGAAGTGCTGGGCATCAATGTTGCTGGCATGAAGCAATTGTTGAAGGTTCCTATGGCCGCCTGAAAGAAGTATTTAATAGTCTTTTCAACACACTTGCTCATAAAGTGTCTTTATGGTCACCGCAATTAGGCACAGAATGACACCCATAATCAAACTGTGACTTTTTCATTGCTATAACTCACTAGTGAGTTATAGTTTTTTTTTTTTTTAATTTTATTGGTTGAGGTGCTTTGTTCTTAAAAAAGTTTTTATTCAAAAAAAAAGATCGTGTTCAATCTATTGCTTGCTCATTTCATGCAACTTCTTATTTAAATAGATAATTTTAACTCGTTCGTGTTTAATAAATAAAACTTTCACTCAAATATAACTTTTGTTTTCTCTGTAATAAAAGAAAACTTTAAATTCCCCATTTTGTACGTGGTAGAATAAGCGCAAACCCTATGCGCGGAAATTAAAAAAAAGACCTCATCCCTTTAGTTTGTGGCTGATCGCAATGCGCGCGCATAGGAAAACTGATTAATTTTTCCCACCATAGCGAATCATTTTTCAATACTGAAATTATATTTATTTATTAAAATGTCTACAAGTAACTATTACCTAGTAACGAAGAAAATGATTTATGTTGTACACCGCCCTATACGTGTATAAACCCGATATGTGAAGCCCTTAACATTATGGAAAGTTTACTACCTGAAAACTCCAAGGAAAAATATCTATTATCTACTAAATAAAATGAGATTTTATTGTTATTTTATTCACAAGTGTGTTGAAAAACGTCGTATGATACACGTGTGTATTGGTGATTACCGTCCTCGGCTCTCTGAAGACCCTCACCTAACGGCTCGGGTCTCAATGGCGCCTCAGCGGTAATCACCAACATTACACACTAGTACCATAATGTACTATTAATCACGCGGAAATAAGATGCGTGCCTTTAATGGACATGCGGCGTTTTAATATACTCTTTCGGCATACCCAAATGGATTAAACAGAACTAAACGCCGTGGAAAGAAGGGTCCGTACATTGTTGACGATCACACGATATATAGTCTCTTAAAATATGTCTACAGTTTCATAAGGGCTTTATAAATGCTAAGATTCCACAATCGCGAGATTTGCAGGCTCAGATAAATTTACTTTAAAAAAATCTTACCAATAATAAATTTCTTCTGGCGAATCCTTTCTTTCAGCGGAAGTTTAGTGGCAACTTTACCTTCTTCTACTTCCTATAAAATACAAATAACATGTCATAACAAGATAAGCAGCTCCTCATGAGTTAACAATCACTTCTTCCATCAATAAAGTAGACATCTATTAAATTATTAAAACCAATTTTATGATAGAATAGAATAAAACTTTATGATGGTAACTTTATTGGAATTGAAGGGGGATTCTATATTCTATTGTCAATTGATTAAGAGGCCATCATTACATGTTACATTATTTGTCATCTTTATAATACTCTTTCTCTTTGCTTGTATTATTTGTTCATATAAATATTTAGATTAAAAAACAATTTGAATAGTTATTAACTTTAAACATGCTATGCAACTTACACAATACAAGTTTAGCAAATTAAATAGAAATGTTACAGTGGTGGAGATATATTTTGATTAAGTTAGTAGTTGTTGTTTGTTTGTAGCTGGAAAATTAATGAAATTTCCTAGACATCATTGCAGCTAAGAATAAGATATTAGACACATACAACAGACAGCACAAAGTAACAACCATAGTACAATTATAGAAAGTTTGAAAGATTAATGGTCAATCAAACTTTAGTATTTCCTGTTGGTCTAGTTGTTGCCAGCACATCTGCTGAGATGAGGTCCTGGGTTTGATTACCAGTTCGAGCAAAGTGTTAATGGGTCTATCCTTCAGGAGTTCCTGAGTAGCAGCCACAGAGTCTGGACCTGTTGCCAGTTGTTTGCAATAGGTTTGCAGCCTATAACATGGGACTTAAACATTTCTGGCATAAAGTGGGTGAAGTAATAGGTACACCTCTGCCTATCCCTTCAGGATTACAGGCATGATGTCTTGTCAAACTAAACTAAAATCAACTAGTCATCAAAGACTTACAACAGGTTCCAGTTTCACAGTTTCCATGCCATCATTGGGAGTGTCCAACTTGTCATCCAAAGTTTCCATAGATGCAAGAGTAGCATCAGTATTGTTTGGTGCACTACCACGTTTTTGGAAGACTCTTGGATATTTTATGTTAAATAAACCCTTCTTGCGATCTTTTTCCTCTGAAAATGGCATTTTTTTTAAAATCAGATGCTTTATTCTTTTTAAAAGACTACTTCTATGTGGAACTCGAAATTTTCCTAATATTTTTTGTGAGTATAATGATTAACTTACAAGATTATTCCACATGCAATGAGTAATAATAACATAAGCATATATAGTTCAATATAGTAAAATCAATGGTTAATTTATTTCAAAATAAACATTACATCCTCTGTAGCTGTGTAACTCACCATTTTCATTCTCAGGGTGTTGCAAGAATTTTGTAAACTTTTGCAGAAATTGAAAGCGATTCTCTTTGGTTTTGGAGTTATCATCAGTCTTTTCATTGTCAGTGTCCTTCTCAATAGCTGCCTCTTCATCCTGCATTAAATAATTCTTTTTTAATCATTTATATTACAGGAATGCACATACAAATGTCCAAACTACAGTAGAATATGAGAAATTCTTGTAATCCCCTATACAATATTAGTATTGTAAAATCATTACATTTATGAAAATGAGTACCTTTGACTTGTCCTTATCTGAGTTCTTGGTGAAAAACCCAGGCATTTTGATGGCCCCTATAGGTATAAACTTGGGCTTCACTTCCCGGCCCTGTTCCGTCAGGTCTCCAGACAGGGCTGTCTTTACGGGACCGTCATCGGCCTTCAACTCTGCAGATTCGACATTTTCCACCTCAGCCTTCAACATCATTTCCTTTTCTTCAGCCTCAATCTGCTTCTTGTCGAGAGTTTTATTATCGTCCTCATACTCCACCTTGTTTATATCCATTGTGCTTGTACCTGCGCGGCGTCAAAATTGTATCACTTTATGCCACAAAGCCCTGTTCCGCTAGGGTCGGCACCAGTATATACCTCACCCTACGTTAGTACAGTAAGTGCTAACGCTAAGCTGACGGAGCGAAATGTTCTTTAATGTATAATAGTTATGTATGTTTAAAAAATTACTCATGGGGCAAAACGCTTCCCCTGTTTAATGAATCCTCAATAAAGTACCCTTTTGTAACATAAAATACTTACTTGATTGTTAAGTATCATAGGAAATGTTCAATTAGCACACAAATACAGTAAGAAAACAAACGTATCTAGTCTACAACCGAACGCACAATTTTAACGAAAAGCCGCCCTCACTGTAAAAAAAATGCCGCGAGTAGCATAGCAAGCAAGCTCACCGGACACCGAGCCGAGACGCGACGCTGCGTTCAGAAAATTTGTTATCCATTCAAGAACGTTACGTTTCGATGCGTTCAGTTTGTTGCTCTGTGAAACATTCCGTTTTACAGAAAAAAAAAGTGTGGAGCCGTTGTCGTGCGGCCAATGGGTTCCCGCATTTTTACCGACTTCATTAATTTATAAACTTTGACTTTCTGTTTGGTCAGTCAGTGTGTCGTCTTAGGGGCGAATTTGTAAGAGTTGGTTTAAAAGCAGGGGCACTATGAGGAGCATAGAAAAATACAACTTTTGGAACAGTCAATGTAATTATGTATTAATTTTCAGAAATTACCAATTTTAATGCAGTATTGGGCCTTAGATTTTTAAAATTTTCATCACATTAGCTCAGTGGCTCAGTCGAAAGACTAGAGCAGACTAGAGAACAATTTCCTTCTGTGTGGTGTCTGTGATACAATGTTTTTCATTCATTAGCACTGATTAGCACAGACACCAACGATACACTTACGTCTATATTGTTAACTAGCTGATCCCGGCATGCGTTGCAATGTACTTTTTCCTACTCACTACCTACCAACTAATACCTACCTACTGCTACCTACCTACCGCTACCTACCACTACCTACCACTACCTACCTACTACTACCTACCTACTACTGCCTACCTACCTACCTACCTAAGAACCTTCTCCTGACAATAACAAACAAAACAAAAAAAGAATTATCGAAATCGGTCCAGCCGTTCACGCGTGATGTCGTGACCAAGGGAAATTGGGATTCATTTTTATATACATATATAGATTTTTATTTGTTGTTTTGAACCTTAAATGTGTTTTTTCTAAAACTTAGAGAAAAAAATATATAGGCCCAATTCAAGAGACGGTGGTCCATGCTTCTCAGACCGAAAATAGTTCTATTGACTAAGAAAAATTTACTCAATTTAAGTAAAAAAACTTGAGAGGTGTCAAGGGACACCCGGATGGAACGAAGTTCCTTTCACGTACATAATATCAATACATTTTAGATTTAAGTTAGTGTGCGAAAAATAAAATATTTAATTTAAGGAAGATTAACCCTTAATTCGAAGCAATACGTCTTACTTAACTGCACAACCGAATTTGTACTTTGTAGTTCGGTCACTCAAAATAATAATCATATCTATCCTTACTCACATACACACCCCAATTGTACGTAATTTAAGGAAATTTCAACTTTATTTTAAAGAAATAAAGCTTACAATAGCTTACTATAGCAAAAAGTGTCGTGACAACTTTTCGTAAGAATTTTTTCCGTCTAGCCCCCTTTCACAACGCGCGATAAGGAACTTCGTTCCAAAATATAAGTATTTGAAGACCTATTTCTCTAAAACAGAGTGGCGTACATTACGACATGGTCGTACTTGGAAGCTGAATGATTTCTATGCTACTGCTTTAGAGTCATCATCTTCCTACCCTTGCTCCATCCATTCTACTTGAGTTCGGCGCAACACGTTTTCTTTTTCTAAGTCTTCATTCCATAGTGCCCCCCAAACCGTATACTCTAAACTTTTTTATTTTATGTCCTAAGTCCTGGGTAAACATGGGAACAGAAGGAAGGTGCAGTCCGAACTCCAAAATTTGCTTCGCTCGTCTCATAGCTAAAAGTTGCCTGCCCCAGTATTCACAAACTCTTTGATGTGGGAAATCGTATGTAAATTTTTAGGGTTCTGTTGCCAAATGGCAAAAGTTGTTTGGAGAGTAGGTGTATATTTTGGATTAGTCGTTTCCTATGGACATGAACCGAAAAGATAATCTTTTGGTGTGGATATTATTTTTTGACGCACAACACAATGTCGCTCTGAACAACCAAGAGCGATCGATCTCACCTACATCAACCTGCTTGCTAAGTAGGTATGTACAGTCAGCATCAAAAGTAGGTTAACACTTATAAATATTACACCAAGTTATGTAAAGCGACTTTTGCTGCTGACCGTACCAATAGGAAAATTGCAGAGAAGTTGAAAGGGTCTTTGTATGGACACGGTATGGATGAGGATGGATGAGACACATTATGTATATGTGACTAGAAGATTGATGAATATGAATGTTGAGGGATGGAGAAGGAGGTGAAAACCAAAGAAAAGATTGATGAATTGTGTGAGGAGTACAAGAAACCTGGAAGAAAAAAAAAATAGGTAGGGGATGGTTGCTATGAATGGACCACTTAACTTTACGACCTCAAATCTCAAAAAGTATAAGCGTTAAAATGAAAGCAGTTTATTAATTTTATTTCTTAAGATCTTTATTTGTAATAATCAAACGCAAAAACAATTCAGGCTAACACTTTTTTATATAAACGAAGAAAACTCAATGTTGGTCTGTTGCCTTCTTTGGACCATGAGCACCTTCATTGAACCACCAAGTTGCCATCAATGGACTTCGAGAAATTTGTTCTAGAGGTCCAATCGAGGCAACTACTTATAATTATCTATATTACTAAAATAAATAAATAGCTCCTGCTCTGATTCATGCGGTCACTTTCGGAACCCGGTATTTGGACGTGGTCTTTAGCTTTCTGGTTAACTCCATCTAAACTTCGTTTCTTTCGGTACTCCATATATTCTGCTTGCTTTATTTAAACCAACCCTTATCTCTTCTTCTCCGTTCTTCGTTCGTACTTGTTTGATTCCATGCAAACTACTTTCCTTTATTTGGCGATATTCTACAAATTTTAAATTAATATGAATTATTATGACCAAAAAAATACAATATAAAGTTGCTATGATTGAACCGGTCCAACGGTGGAACTCTTTTGAGGTCCATTGATGGCAACAAGGTATGGTTAAAAAATAAACTAAAATATACATGGTCATGATTAGACAAAATTTAATAACACTCATGGAATCGCAAATAAACTGTTAAATATTTCATAACATTGTACGCAGACAAATATCAATACAATGATACTTACGTCAAATTATCCTGAGTGAAATTATAAGATTTTGACCATCGCAAACACAACCACACGCGTCACTCCTCGGTACGTGACGCAAGGTCACTGAGGTAAGAGGGGGTGCAACTGAAGTTTGGGTGTTGCTAGCTTGCCCAGCTTTGGACATACCTTGGTGGTCCAATGATCGCAACCTTCCCCTAAATTATAGTGTGACGATTGACAAGAGAATGGAAGAAACAAATGACCTCAAGTAACATGGAAATAAAATACATTTTCGTAATACAATAACATAAATCTTTATAATAACAAAGAACATCACTCGATTATTGATGAACTTCATGTGCAAATTACATTGGCACGCTATCACCCAGCCATTCAGACCTACAGAAAAAGTGTCGCAAGAAGGGAGGTCATATCTTTGGGTGGAATAAGTATGTAGCGGGCTCACATCGGGAGGCGCGGCGGACTTTAGCTGGGCGACCAGCTAACGGCCGAATCTTTGAGGAGATGTCGGAGGCAAGAAAACATTTTTAAGCTAAATTAAGATGGTGTCAAGTGAGTCAGGAGCAAATAAAATGGATATCCTTGCAACCGACCACGCTTCTAAGGTTTAAACTTCTGGAAGAATACCAAAAAAATGAACGTTAGGCCTAGTCTCCCTATGAGTGTCGGTGGTTCTGTTGACCACAAGGGCATTGCTAAGGGTTTTAGACGGCATTTTACTGTGAAGTCGCCCTTAGGTCCCTCGTCTGGTGAGACGAGCGATGGTGAGCTCATGATGACGGGGCAGAATGAAAGCTCCCTCTTCAAATACTGGTACGCCATGCAAAAAAACCGGGTGAGGTGGGTAGGTAGTAGGTACTATGTCGGGCGAGTACAGGCTGGAATGCAGAGTTAGACAGGGAGGGTTAAGCTCGCCTCTGCTATTGAATTTGTACATCAACCGTCTTATTGAGCGACTGAGTAGTACACATGTCGGCTGCCACATTGATGGAGTATTTATCAATAACATAAGTTATGCAGGCGATATGGTGCTGCTCACTCAGTCCATCGATAGGTGGGTTGAAGAAGTTTCTTTCGAACTGTGAAGCCTATGCGAGGGAGCACGGCTTGATATACAACTCTAAAAAGAGTGAACTTCTTGTTTTTAAAGCCCCTAAGCAACAGTCACGCTGTGTTCCCCATAGGTCTCAACGGCGTAGCACTAAACATTGTCGATAGTTTTAGGCATCTCGGTCACATTATCACAAGCGACCTAGGGGACGACGGAGATATTGAGAGGGAGCGCAGGGCAGGGCGTTGTCTGTGAAGAGCAATATGCTTGCCCGCAGGATCGCTCGTTGTAGTACAGACTACATACTACAAAGTAACCCTGTTTAAGGCGTTCTGTCAATCGTTCTACTCGAGCGGCCTGTGGGTGTCATACACTCGACGAGCCTACAATGTTCTGCACGTTCAATGTAAAAACGCCTTCAGGATGCTGTTGGGATTGCGCGCTGTAGCGCGCCAGGAATGTTCGCAGAGTCTCACACAGATGGCTTCCACGCTATCTTGCGAAAGAAAGCGGCCTCCTTACTACAGCGTCTGCATGGTAGTGACAACAGCATTTTGAAGACGATTGCTGCCAGACCGGACTGTCCATTCCAGTTGGGACAGTAATAGGTCTTACTGAATAATAAATATTGTAAACACTAACAATACTAAGATAGTTACCCAAGTACCATTATTACTAACAATAAAATACTAAGAAAGCTATGGACTGTACTCTGAAATAAACTTTAATTTATTCAATTTTTTATTTTATAATTATTTTAACAGCAATGTCTAATGTTTTTCTAAAGCTTTAACTAAAAGTTCATTAATATGCGCAATCAAATTTCTGGGGTCCAGCACGAGTCCTGCTGTCACCATGGCATTGGAGAATAGCTGCTCGGACACCATTTTGGCCAATTCCTTATCAGATGATTGCAGTTTGTGAAGTTTTTTGATTATTGGGTGCCTGGAAAACGATATTAAAAAAAATTAAAACATGTTGTTGTTTTTATACCGTGCTAAATCCATTTGTGTTGGTTTAATACCGTGCTAAAGCTTTTTAGAAAGGCATTTGCAACCTTATCTTTATTATTTTAGTATACGTACGTATAATAAGAATAACAAAGGTCGAAGAAAAAGCGTTTATATGTGAGCTGTAAGTCGCGTGAATTAGGTTGTGTTATTTACCCATCATTTGGTTTCATACAAATATCTCGTGTGACCGAAAAATGAATCCATAGTTTTATAAACTTAACATCACGCTTTTAATCCCGAAGGGTTGTTCCCTAATAGTAAACCCAAATTTCGCTACTTATGTTTAAGTCTCATGTAACAGAGGGCAGAGGCGAGCCATTGCCATCCGACAGGCACACATTCAGACTTTGTAGTTGCTACGAGATTTTTTTTATGGGAAAACACAGTGACACTTTGACACTTGCGACCAATAGACCAATTTCAAGAATTTTATAAGATCGTATTCCACGACTCACAAAATTACGATCGCTTGTCCTCACCCTTGGTGTAATTATAAAAATGACTGTGTAGTTTAGTTTACAGGCCGTCATATTCATATGATAACTAAGGGTCAGCTCACACCGAGACGCGACGCTGCGCGCACATTTTAAAGAGCGATTCAAAATTGAACTTTATTTTCTACACAAAAAGATACACATTTCGTTGTGAGAACACGTTGCGCCACGCAGCGCTGCGCCTCGTGACGCCTGTAAATAAATGTGTATCTTTTCGTGTAGAAAATAAAGTTATATTTTAAATCGCTCTTTAAAAGTGTGCGCGCAGCGTCGCGTCTTGGTGCGAGCTAACGCTTAGGCTAAAAATAAATGATTTTCAAAAAAATAAGACTCACTTGACATTAATTTCTAAATGTGGCCTCAGCAGCGCGAATCTGTTTTCTTCAGTTAGACTTTGCGCTTGAGTGCGTATAAAGTGTCGAGCTGCCGCCATTTCTTGTACAGTGATAACACACGGATGGGTTTCCAACTTGGCTGTTGTTTTTACATCGAATACTTTGCCAGCTAGTTGTGCCTTCAAGAAGTTCACTACTTCGTCTACTTGAGATTTTTGAAGAGCGTCGCTTCCTGTCGAAAATATAGGTGTAATAATCAGTATAAATATCCCAAAAATGGTTTAAATGTATGTCATTATTTACTATCACTTCGACTAAACAACTTTAAACAATACGGCATAAAAGCATAATTACCAATGACGTCTTCTGGGTCCTCCCTAGTTGCTGTCTGCATATCGTTCTCTATGGAGACAAGCTTCCTGTTGTTGAATTCCTTCAGCTCCAGTAACACCAGTTCGTCGTACATTTCGTAGCAGAATAACACTTCCACGTCGCGTTTCTTGAGTGACTCGTAGTAAGGTGATGTTTCAGCCAATTCACGACTGCAATGGACAAAGTAAAGAATCTAATTGTGTTCATCATGTTTTTAACATTTAAAAATTAAGTCAATGTTTGACACCCGGTCCAAGGTGGACTACCACTGCCACTCCATTTGTCGGCCAGAATGAAGTAGAGATACTACCTCTTGAAGGCCGTACTGAAGTAAGCGACACATAGCGACCAGCACCCCTATAAAAGTAGACACGCACCCAATATTCGCCATTCGTTTTTTGTATAAAATAAGCCTCAAGTAAAAAGCGGCCATGAAGTGTTTAAATATAATCTTTTACAATGTTTAACAAACCTTGGGGCAGCTAAGTAGTAGATTGTTCTCTGATCGTCTTTCTGGCGAGTGGTATAATCACTCAGCGATGTCTTTTGTCCGCTTGCGAGCTTAGAAGACTCAAATCGGAGCAATTTAGCAATTTCCTCCTTAATAATACAAAAGTTTATCACATTAATAAATCATAAACATAGAATATAAACACTTTGGCAAACACTGGTTCAAAATAAAACGCTCACCTTTTCGATGGGACTCTGACTAGTAACAATACCTTCTTTCAAGAAGATACAATACTCTTTGTAGAATGCTTCATACTCAGTTGGATCTTTTTTCGACATGTCAATCAGGAATTTGAGGAAACGGTTCGTCAGCACTGTCTTAAGTTTTCTGCAAAATGAAATGTTATCATTGTATCCAAGGCATTTTTATGAGATACCCAGCACCTATCTGTTCACTTTCGTGAATTAATTATTAGACAATTATGTATATGAAACTTACACAATAAGAGCACTATTCTGCAATAGCTCTCTGCTAAGATTCAATGGAATGTCTTCAGAATCCACCACACCTGAAATCAAAAATTATTGTTATCATTAAGAAATTAGTGATTAATTCACAAATTAATTAAGAAATAATCAAATAATTTACAAACCTTTAACAAATCTCAACCATTTTGGCAATATATTTTCAGCCTTGCTTTTGATCAAGATCTTTCTAGAATACAAAGATACCCCCACATCAGAATCGCGAGACATTTCAAACAAGCCAGGTTTGCCTTCAGGTACATACAATATAGCCCTAATACTAAGAGGGACATCAGTTTTGTAATGTAAAGTATATCTGGGCTTGTCATAAGCCTGGCTGATGAATTTGTAGAAATCAACGTGTTGCTCGTGAGTTACTTCTTTTGGCTCCATCAACCAAAGAGGCTGTAATCATACACAGATAATTAAGTACAAGTACATACTGCCAAAGTTGTCAGTCCAAAATGTTTAGAGAAATAAAAATGTGCCTACCTTAATCTGGTTTATTTGCTCATCATTCAGGTAGACAGGACTGCTGACAAAGTTGCTGTACTTTTTGATGATATCTGAAATGTGCCAACAAAAAATTATATAATTAACTTTATAAGTATTAAACTTATTAAACATATCTTTTAAATAAGTACTGGATGATACCACATACTTTTAACTGTATCTTCATCAGCATATTCTCTGCTGTCAGCTTTTAAGTGCACAATCAGTTTTGTGCCAATAGGTACCCCATCAGCTTCTTGTATTTCGTATGTGCCAGAACTGGAATTTAACAATAAAATCATTAAGACTAAAAAGTTTTCGAAGTGAAAACTTCTTGAGCCGTATTGGGTGATTTTTGGTAGGGGAAAAATCTTTGGGTTCGCGACACCGATGACCTCAACACGCACGTGACGTATTGCGCCAGACTAGCGACGTGTATACAAAATATCAGGCCGCTATGGCCTGATATTTTGTATTGAGCTTGTGCAGCCCATCATGTTTGATTAATTAATAAACTGTATAAAAATTATAATATAATTATTGTTCAGAATGCAAATAGTCTGGATGTGAAACAAGACTAATGTTAATAATTTCAATTTACAAATAATGAAATCTAAATAATTCTGACTATAATTGATTTAAAATTAGAAAAAGAACAAAGTAATCCAATGTTTTTAGCTTTCACTTCAGTCGGCGATCTTAAAGTGACACTTTTCGACATTTTTTCCATAGAAACTTCGGGGGGTTTTACTCCACTGTTTGACACTGCACATCCAAAGTAAAACATGATAATAATATGGTATTGTCTCATTATTAATTGTGTCTGTACGGAAACAGAATAGGAAAATAAAAAGCCATTAAAAAGTTACGAGCTATCAAAGATGCGTTTTTATTGCAAATTTTAACGCAACTTTGGTCGTGAATTAGTAATAAAAGAAGTGTCAAATTTTCATAAAATACTATATTCCAAAGGCCTTTTCGTATTTTTTTACGCGAGCCCTACGTTTCGGAACGCTGTGTGTGTGCGTACGAACTAGATGTGCGTGAAGACTAGCGTCTAACTGCTCATCACTGATACTATCTCTGTCGGGCACGATGCCAAGTGAGTTCGAGCCCGCGACTAGTGGAACCTTAACGACTGCCTGATTTTTTAAAAAATATTTTTTATGGTGTGATGTTCTATCATGAAAGTGAACAATTCTAATACATCAAAAACAATGTATGAACAGAAAAAAAAATTACATAGTATCTATGGTTCAGATACTTGAAAAATGAGCTTCTTACCCATCTGATGTCCATTTGTATCCTTGTGATCCTTCTTTGCTACTTCTAGTGAAAACCTCAATCTTATCAGCAACCATGAATGCTGAGTAGAAGCCTACACCAAACTGTCCTATGATTGAGTTGGCCTCATCCGCACCCTTCTTCTTGATTTCTTCAATGAAGGACTTGGACCCTGAACGAGCTATAGTTCCTAAGTTCTCAGTGAGCTCATCTTTTGTCATACCAATTCCAGTATCCTGATAAAAATACATAATCAATTTTAATTATTGTTGCAGAAAAGAAAAACTTACACTTTGTATGCTAAATGACTACATGTCATTCTCAATTAGTTTAAAAAGCCCATTTGAAGGCACCTTTTTTATCACCCTAATATACACCCAAAGAGTTCTTAATTGTTTTATTACATAAATCCTCTAATTTATTTAATAAAACCTACCTGAAAAGTGAGTGTCCTATTCTGCTTATCAGTGGACAGTCTTATTTCCAGTGGCCTGTCCATCTCAGCCAGCTTTAGACTATCTGAGTCCGAGCTCACACTCAGGTAGCGAAATTTTTCTAAAGCATCACTAGCATTGGAGATTAACTCCCGAATGAAAACCTGTAATTTAAGCAAAATATTAACATTGTTTAAGAAGGAACCAAACATTTCAATTATATTTTAATAGGTTTATTTTTTTTGGGTTTTTTTTTAATTTTGTTGTATTCATTTTACTGCTGAATTGGACCATAATAATATAATTCCATCAGCAGTAGTAGCAATGTGGGTGGGATGGTAAATGTAAGTAAGGTTTAATGAAAAGTATACTAACTTCTTTGTCAGAGTACAGGGATCTTGCTACAATATCTAATAGCATGCGGGTTTCTGCTTGAAATTCCCTTTTTTCTGTTGGACCTTTCACAGTTTCCTTTCCAGAACCTTTAACTGGAGAAGCTTTTGAAGCTTCTGGCTCAGTTTCTTCAGCAGCAGCACTGTAGCATCTGCTTGTTTGGTAATTTCGTAGATATAAGCCTGAATCATTAAAAGAAGATGAATTGGAAATAATCTTATAATGGATACCTTCCATGAATCAAAATTTATAGAAGCATTTATTACAAAAGATTGCCTCATTGGTCTAGCCCTCGCAAGTGCGATGCTGAGGATGAGATCAACCCTGTGAGTTGATCTGGCAAAGTGTTATTGGGAGTTTCAATCAAGAATTTCTCAATAGCAGCCACAGAGACTGGATATGTGCCTGGTTGATGCCCATAGGGTCGCCGCCTATTACATGGGACTTAAACATAACTGGCGAAATATGGGCTCACTAAGAAGTACACCTCTGCCTAACCTTTCGGATGTTATGTTATGTCGTTTTGAAGAAATTGTAAAAAGATTTGAAAAAGTTATTGCTGATTGTTAAAAGTTAAAAAACTACACAATTGTTCATTCTCACCATTTGGCTGTTTTGTGATTAAGTTACAGGCGGAAAGATATTTAGCATTACTTATCGGCTGCACAAATAACCTCTTCGCAAATAATGCGGAGTAGCGAATTTTTAATCTTAAAGCAGACATTGCTTTGGTATCTGTATAATAAATAAACTAAAGCCGACGTATTTAAGAAAGACTCTATGATATAACACAGTTTTACAATCTCCAAAGGTTATATTTTTTATGGGTTTGGATTTTTTGCAATAAATTGCAATTGTTTTGCAAGTGCTGTCATTTGCCAGTGTCACACCCACCACCCACCGACAGTGTTTTTTTTTTTTGGAATTTTATGACCTGGTAACTGGACCTTTAGGTCAAATCTTATTTTATTATCGACAGTGACATTATAGCTAAAGTTGCCAAGTTGGGCTTCCATCGTCCAATGTCGATAAACGTGACTTAGGTATTCTAGAAAGTCAGTTTTTGTTTTGATTTAAGTCACAGATTACAATCATTGCATTGTTTTAAATTTCAAAATTTTTGCACGTTTTGGATATTTTTAGTAAATTGCACTATTATTTAGTTTTCCCGTAAATCTTACTATTTGAGATGCTCATTTGAGCATCCTTTTCGAAACTGAAACGCGATAGCCAAGCAAGCGTCAGTGAGTGACATGACAGCGAGAGACTTTAGTTAGTTAGTTGATGTTTGGCCATTCGTGTTAGATTGGCTAAAGCCAAAGATTTTCTAAAATTGTTCTGAAGAAGTCAATATCAGTATATCAATTTATTTGAACCATAAACTTGTGGTTTAGTACAGCTGTATCATCGACAGTGCTCAATAAAATTGTAACGTTTGTGACGATTTACATGCAAAACTGTTTTTGATGTGTTGACTGCATAACTTGTTCCAAAACATTTTTATCATTTGACGTGTTTCTTTATTTATATAATTTTAGACTGACGTGTAAGTTACAATGTTCTAATAATTATTAGAAGAGGAAGGTTTTTAAAAGTTGGTTAATAATTGGTGAAGCTAAGAGACTTGAAAGTTTAACAACATGAATATTATGTTCAGGATGTTCAGGACGAACTGTGTGTTTTTAATAGTGCTGTCGCACTTGCGGTGCAGTACTTGAGTACTGAGTGGGACACGTTAAGGACTTGCGAGGAGTATGACGGAGCAGAGGTGAACAGTGAGCAGGCACCGTGGAGCACTTGGTCGGAGGCGGTGGCGCGGGCGGCCTGCTGCCTGGCGCCGCGCCCGCGCAGCACCCGCCCAACATGCTGCAGCCCATGGAGGAGATGATTCTGCCACCCAAACGACAAGCTGTTGTTGATCGCCTGAGGTGAGTGTACCACGTTTAAATTCAAAACAGTTACTTAGTTAATATATTTTGCAGTACTTTCTTATATGGAAAAAATATTTTTTCTGTAAGCATCTCAATATCTTCATCTGTTTGTGTGATAACACAGTAATAACAACTTTGGTGTGTGGAACAGTTTCATACTAATTCTATAATATGAATATTGTTTGCACATTTCAATATCAACTGTACATCATATAAGTGAGAGGCAAAGTATTATGCTCACAGTTCACAGCCAATGCCAATTCATCTTCAACTGAAATTGTGACTACATAATTACACCTAAAAAGTACTTTGTTATTACTGATCTCATGTGACTCATCTTTGTTTTAACAATACAATTATTGCTGCCAGTGTTATTTTCACCCATATAATTATTACCAGTGCTCAAACTTACATATATTATTATATCATATACATGCTACCTGTTATGTAAATTGTTGCCAACTGAGATTGGTACAAGGAATATGATACTTCTTAATTCTAATTTAATGTTCTGATTCTCTAAGCCAGACCCTTGCATGTTGATTAGACTAGTCAATACTGACATAGTTCTTAGAATTAAAGATGATTATTATTGCATTTACAGCACACTATTTTAATTCATGATGAAAAAAAAAACATTTCAATTTAAATCAATTGTTTTTTTGGAATTCTGTATTTTTAGCTGTGTTGGCCACCCAAACACAATAAAATAAAAACATTGTAAGTAAGTTCCACTCACAATATTTTAAGCAAGCGTGATGATCAATGCTCATGCCTTCTCTGTATGAGAACTGGGCTGTGGTCAGCATTGGCTTGTCATGAATAATAGTTTAGAATTAATTCTGTAACATAACATTAATTATGAATACATAAATATAAGTATGTGTTATTGTTACATCTGAGGAAACTTGGCCTAGTCTGATATTACTAACCCTGAACCCCTGATTTAAGCAAGCGTATTGATCAATGCTCATGCCTTCACTGCATGAGAAGAGGGCTGTGGTCAGCATTGGCATGGCATGAATAATAGACTGGAATTAATTCTGTAACATAACATAAGTTATGAATACTTAAGTATGTGTTATTGTTACATCGGATTAAGGAATGTGCATCTTGTTGATGTTGAGCATAACTGAATTTGTGATTGAGCAGAATGTCTAGTGCAGTGCAGCATCACTGACTTATTCATTATGCAAAGAAATTTTATGTTACAATTAATTTAATATAAATGTTTTGAAACAAACATTATTTACCAATGAGCAGAAGGTTTTGTTTGTTAAACCAAAATACAGCTGTTTCTAAAAGAAAATATAAAATTTCATGTAGTGTACGATCATGACAGCGATACCATGCCAGGTGCAAGGTGTAAGGGATACCAACGCAAAAACGCTGACCACATACTCAGCAAGTCATTCTGAACAACATAGGAATTTTTCTTTGGTTATTATAAAAACAGTTTTTTCCTACAAAAGTGCAATACCTACTTGGTGGTTATATGTATGGGACAGCAGATATTTTTTTAAATGACCAATGAAAAACTTCAATTTTTATTTTGTTCACTATAATTTTGTGAGTAGTTGGTAAATGTTTCCGCGACGGTGTCCCATACACCCCGTATATAAAGGTAGGTAGGTACTAGGTAGGTAGTGGGTTGGAATAAGTGTATTGCAACGCATGCATTGGTCAGCTAGTACTCCAGTAGTTTCGGGTCCAGTAGAAAACCAGCATTGGGCACTAGCTGCTCGGCAGTTTGCTGAACTGGGCCTATTTGGCGCAGCTGTGAGACACACTATATTATCTTTTTCTGTTTAGTTTTAAGTTTTTTTTTTGTTGTTGTGTGAAATTGTGATATGTGCTGGATGTGTTTCTTTCCTTCTTTTACTCTAATATAATAAGAAATTTAGGAAATCCATGAATTAAAAATTTGCTATCACAGAGTAGACGGAAATCAACTCTGTGACCCTGGGCTTAAAAAAGGAGGCATATTGATGCTGTTCTAAGCCAGCCAATAATATGTAAAGTGTTCAAACATGAATTTGAAATCTAGTCTTATTAAAATTTAGATTCATCATGACTTTTGATATAGAACACCAAAATGAAAAAAAAAAACATTTATTTAAATTAGGTTGGGAGTCCACACTTTTTAGTTTCTCTATCAAAAGTTACAAAAGATTGCAAGTTGTAGAGCTCACATAGGCAGTTGCTCAATGTAAAGTACTGTTGTGTACACTCACAAGGTAAGGTTAGGTTAGACAGAGTTAGACTGAAAGCTGACCCCAAGGCAGATGATGATTAGTTTCAAAAGTCAGCTTCTAGAAAACATACCCTTTCACCACTTCCTATTTTTTTTATCTGGGAAGAGGAAATGGCAGACTTTCAAGCAACAAATTGCAGTAATAAAATCCTACTATAAAACCATGGGTCAAAGCTCTAGTACAAAAAAGACAGAAAAAGACTCTAAAATCATGCAGTTTTTTTTTACCTCAATGTATAGATTTATTTTAGATAAGGTTCAACACATCTTCATAAGTACAATGGTTTACATCGCCTTTCATATTGAGTGACCATTGATATTATGGCAAGGGCATATATGAAATGATACAAGTAAACAATCTCGAATGTCTAACAATTTTGTTTGAGTGCCGACCTTATTCTTGTCTCGATAACTAATAAGACACCTTGGGTGGGAGTCGGGACTTAAACCACGCCCATTTCAGGGTTTACCTAACGACAAAATCAGAACACTAAAAAAAAATTGTCTCCGTCTAGTTTTCGTTCTTTTGCGCGGTAGCTACAGAAGCCTAAAATTAAAAGGAAAAAAAAACCGGCCATGCCCGTGTCTGAAGTCTGTCGTGGGTAAAGCCGTAGTTGTGATAAATATTTACGCATGCACAGTATTGATTTCTAAAAATATTAATTTATACATATTTATTTATATTCAGCTGAAAATCAGCACTTTTTGAACGTCAGCCTACTATCCTACTAATATTATAAACGAAAGTTTGTAAGTATGGATGGATGGATGGATGTTTGTTACTGTTTCACGTAAAAACTACTGAATGGATCTGGATGAAATTTGGCACAGGGATAGTTAATGGTCTGGAATAGCACATAGGATACTTTTTATCCCGGTAGTGTGATCCCGCCGGACAATTACCGAAAAAACGCGGGCGAAGCCGAGGGCAGAACTAGTAACTTATAAGACTGACAAACCCCCATATTTTCCGCCCTTTGTGTTTCCCAGTGTTTTAGCTGAGAAAATAATAAAAAGAACCGGCCAAGTGCGAGTCTCAATCGCACACACAGGGTTCCGTATAACAACTATATAATAACAATATTTTCATCTGTCATTCATAAGTAACTTATAAGACTGACAAACCCCCATATTTTCCGCCCTTTGTGTTTCCCAGTGTTTTAGCTGAGAAAATAATAAAAAGAACCGGCCAAGTGCGAGTCTCAATCGCACACACAGGGTTCCGTATAACAACAATATAATAACAATATTTTCATCTGTCATTCATAAGTAAATTTGCACTCAAAAGCATAACCAAATTTGTTTTTCATAGTATGTTAATGAAAAATAAAGTTACTGCTGCAGTTTGATGAAAAAGTCCCATATCTCAAAAAGCAAATGTCTTTTTTTAATTTCAGTTCCATGTATTTTTATTTTTTTTGACATAAGTCGTAAAGCGGTTCACAGAATACATCTACCTACCAAGTTTCAACTGTTTTGTCGTAATAGTTCGGAATAAAGTGATTGTGATATACGGACGGACGGACAGACAGACAGACAGACATACATGACGAATCCATAAGGGTACCGTTTTTTGCCAGTCGCCTACGGAATCCTAAAAAGAAACATAGGTATTAAAATTCTTCATAAAAAAATAATCAAGAAATCATAGATGTCACATCCCATCATGGAACATCACCAACTATTACAGAAGCTATTAAAAAAATGTTTCTGTTATGGTGTGGAGATGGCGAGATACCATTGCGTAGATACTATTCCTTCTTCTGCAATTATGTTTCGATAAAACAAAGTATGCAATGGCAAAATTAAGTAATATTACTTTATCGCAATCCTAAAAACCAATGGGTTTTTGTCGAACGTTGCTTCAAGCGCTACTGATAAACTTCCTGTTGATAACGCTCGCAGTTTTGTTTAATTTTCCTTTACGAAGGAAAATAACGCGACATAATATTATTATAAACGCTTATATATCGATTAAATCTCGAAACTAATAATAGTGAAATCTGTGTAGGAATCACTCTTTAAGAAATATGGTTAGAAAGGTAGGTACTTAATGAAAGTCGTCTTACCTTCACGATGCCTTTTACCTTGATGAAGAATGCGTAGTACTGCTGATTTTTTTTTTTTCGCGTTTTGTATGCTGCGCAGCTGTTGCATTTCAAATTATAACGATTAACGAAATAAAGTAAGATAGAGCAGCAGATATTGCCACTATTTTCATCACTCAACAAGTCATCCCAACCCAACAAAGACAACCTATTTGGCAGTGATCAGTCTCATCGACTAGAAAAACTCCTTGTCTAATTTTCACAATAACCTCTCCAACCTTGCGGCTAAACGGTAAAACACCCAGCCGGCCTCACAATGACGTCATCGAGCGTGTCAAGTGTCCTGCGCTCATAAAAAGCTTATCGCGCGAGTTCTATTAGCTCTTATCTCAAGCGGTAAACAGTTTCGGGTTCTTGATTAACGAGACCATGTATTACAATATAAACAACTGTTTTATAACTACTTGAGAATTATAAACATCGCATAGAATTCAGAGAGCTCGCCGCAAACATACTGTTGTCGTAGTTTGTTTTTTTTTGGTAAAATTACTGAATCAATTTACACGAAACTTTAGATCTAACATAACAAATATACAAGTAATCTAATGACAGTGTTTTTTAGGAGTCCTACATAAATTATTCTTGCAAGATTCCAATTCAAACGTCTTATTAGAATCGGCCATTTTCTAACTGCGCAGTTCAATGCATGAAAATACTTGAAATATCAATAAATATGAATAAATATGCCTCGAATGCATGAAATTATGAATTATCACTATTTTTTCGCTTATTACTAATGTTTCCAAGACCATATTTCATTGTAAAAGAGTCAAATTCATATTTTCAATTTCGACTGACGAACTTCACAACAATGGAATTTTTGGAGAAATTTTTGGGTCAAAAACATAATTTTTAGATATTTTTTCCAGCAAATGACTATCTAAAAAGTTACATTATACACTTATAACATACTATACATTTACTTACCAAAGTTTAACAACACAAAACACAAAAATTTCACTGCATTCCAAAACAAAACACCACCGTTCCACACTGGCCGCCATGACTCATTTTGACAGTCGACAAAGACGCGTTTCTTTATTTTTTTAATAATTTTGTGCAGTTGTTAGGTTGGTATGTTTGGTTTCATTTTAATCGAACTCTAGTTGGCCAGAGACGTAAATTTTTACAAACGAATTAGACCCTTACTGTACGTACGATAAGGGTTTAAGTTTGCTTGTACGAGGCGTTCCCATATGGGAACCTCGGGGCTCAACCGAATTGTTCGGCGTTCCCAAATGGGAACCACGGGGCTGGAGAGGATAACCCAGTCGGTGCACCGAGTTGGTAAAGTGACCTAGTATTGATCAAAGAGGCCATCTTGGTCGTTAAAAGATATCCGACACAATTTAATATCCAAGTACTTTTATTAAATATTTTAAAAGTAGCAAGTACTGCCCTCTGTAAATTTTACTGAAAGCAAGTGGAAAGTGTAGGAATGGTTCTTTTTATATGTCCTAATCTCCATAGATAATTCTCTGCAAGTACTTCAAATGCATTTGCCGGAATGCAAACACAATAAAAGTGTTCGTCGTAAATTGCTGCCTAATGAGCACTTGCATAATCCGAAAATACCTTTGTAGACGTTGCTTGGCTTTAGTCAAATCTGACTTTCTAAGCGCGAACGATTGACGCCTGTTGATAAACTAAGCAAATAACGTCGGCCAAGTCAAAACAGTCACTCTTATGTATATACTACAAAACTGGACTGAGAAATTCCAGAGTAGAGTAGCGCCTTACTAGTGTTGTATAAGTTTATATGTCTGAAGAGGTTAGTGCATCGCGGTTTGCACTCGGTGAAATTATGTCGGGGTCTCGGTGTGTATCTAACGGTACTGAATAGCCAGTTGGCGGTGCATAAACGCTGCGCTGTGTTTTATTTACATTGCAGCCAACTTGTAACTTGATACATCGATGCATACTAACATTACTTAGTTACAATTTTAGAGATCCTTTAATTATGTTGGTTGCGTTTTAGAAAGTTGAGAGACTACATTTTCTCTAGTGGATCTGCATTTACACAAAACTTTTGGGCTGATTTCTAAGAAGAGAGAACAATTATGTTATTAAATGGGGTCTACAGTTATCTATAATATCTAACAGGGTACACGCACAGAATGAAGATAGCTCAAACTGTATGCGTAATAGTTCGAAAATAATACCTACTCATTGTATCATTAAACTGCAATTCGTTACTGTGTTTGAGACTTATATGCAAATATCCATCGGCACTTGTTATGTTGTCAGTCATCTTTATTAAATATGGATTAAGTGCTAATGTGGGAGAAATTGAGATAGGTACATAATCGAGTGTCGATCAACGTGTTAAATACTTGACATTTGATCTATCATGTTGACTTGGTAGAAACCCAATCATGATACCTATTGACGACCCTACAAATCGTTAGTGATATTTCTTGAAGTCCACTACTACCAATTTATTAGAATAGGGGATAATCCAATTTTTTTTTCTTTGTCCGTCGGGTAGTTTATTGAAAAGTATTGGACACGTATTTTTTCTTTTTTCACGTGCTCATAAAATACGGAGATATATTGAATTGAAATGGCGCATGACGTCACATCATCATCATCATCATGTAGGTAAGTTTTATACCTACTTGTGACGTAGTAAGCCCCCACTCTCCAACTTTAATGAGTTTTAACTAAGTAATTTTTTGATATTTTGATAAAACAAAAAATACGTGTCTAATATTTTTGTATAACCTGTCTGACGGACAAAATAGAATGTCGTTTTCTTTACCCAGTCCGATCCCCTATTATTTCATTGTATTAAGTGATACTATAGATGCTGGCGGGAAAAATTCCGAATCATTCCCGTCGAATACTTCGGAAGTATTCCGAATTATTCCGAAACTTTGGGAATATTTCAACTGTCAAAAAAAACCAGGAAAATTGACCTTACTACCTATTTCGCACTTGGAAGTTGTAAATTATATTATCTTTAGTTGTGTTGTGAGCGGTAGGTATATTAACTGAACAATAATTAACTCACCCACTACACCACAAACAAACCCGTTTATTCCCATTGAATTATTCGGGCGAAATATTCGGAAACATTCGATTGCGGGGTACGAATCTTTCTCGCGGGGGGGAAAACTTCTCCAGGGAGCATCTCCCCTCTTACCGCACCCCGCACCGCCATCGCCTGCACGCACGACTCGTGGCAGTCGGGCGCGCGCGGCGCGGCGGCAGCGGCGATCGAAGCAAAATACGATTTTTCAGCAAAAAAAAAAAAAAAATTAATTAAATTCATTTTGAATAATTCCGATTAAAAGAAACTTTCCCAGAAGTATTCCGGAATCATTCCGAATGTTTCAGAAGTTTTGCAACTATAAGTGATACGCATGTTGTTTGTCTATGAGTCCTCAAATGCGAAGATTCAGCAGTCCTTAATTACTTACGTATATCATTAGTTAATTTAAAAATAATTAATAACGTTTATTTCAAGAATCAAAGTCCTAATTAAATTAGCAGATGCACAGATGCGCAGATGGTCGCTCGTAGGCTACTAAAAAAATGTATACTTTCACACTTACTCATTCGTGAAAAGAGAGTTTGTATAGCGATGTAGAATGGTTTGTGACAACAGAGTTTGCTTTTGTCGTGATAACTTGTAACGCAACATTACGTATACGACCAGTCTTCGTTAATTCACCTTAAAAGTCTGTTCTAGCACAGGAGTAAAATATGTTGCGTATGGGGAAATGGGAGTCGAGTCTATAAGTTATGAGGGCACATGCATTACGTTGGTGGTTCGGCCCGGATCGATATTGGCACCGTAGCTCGGAGGGACGATCCCCCGTGCTAATGGGATCATTTGTAGGGATACACCCTGATCGGCAAGACGGACTCCTAAACTCACCCTATGGTACTCTTTATATACTAGTATTTGACATTGCGAGGACATCACTAGTGAAGCCTTAGCAAGCAAACTTTTTTTTCTCACTGACATGTTAATAGAGTGACCATAATAATTGTAGGATATTTTTTTTCTAATACTTTTAAAAAAATCTAATGATTTTTTAATTTAAATTGCTCTGAACAATTTCATTATGAAGCAATGACTTTGACAAATATTTTTAATAAATTGCACTATCGTTTGAAAATAACACATGACACTTGACATGAATGTGTAATATATTGTGTTCCTACTATTACGCTGCAATAATCGTAATCATTGGTCAATTTTACTATTGACTTTTTAAGAGAATAAGAATAGAAAAGTATTGATTCAATACCAGTACTACTTATCTCTGCCCCTTTTAACACAATTGCAATCACACTAAGTAAGAGTAATACAATTTAATAGAGAGGGTTGCTCGTAAGAATGGGGCCCTTGAAAACACAGCGGTGTAGTCTTTAGGGCCAATCACTTGAAATATTCCAAGGCCAAAACATTTGTTGAAGAACTACATGGTGTTCTTATATTTACAACCAGCTAGAGGTCAGGTGTGAGTTATATTGATGACACGGTAATACTTTATCGGTCAAAGACATTGGGGTATCCTTTTATTGTTTTGGGTTAGAAATAAGAAATTCAATGACCCCATTCGAGTTCTTACTTGGGTTCAAAATATACACCTTGTATAATATTTTATAGTGGTGTTGTGTGTAGTCCGTGTTCGCATTCATTGAAATGCATTCAGGACACCCATAGTCGTGGTAGCTAAGCAATAAGCATGCAAAATTCTTGATCGGTTTTGTACTTGCTATACGGATTGATTTCGTTAGTCAAATAATAAAGTCGTGTGTGCCATAAGTATGTTCTAACAGCGCAGATGGACGTGCTAATTTACCGCGTAGCAAACATAGTAACGATGACATATGCAAATAGTTGATTGTTTGTTCTTTAGTTTCGTATCTGTCGAAAGATGATCCCGTAGTATGTGGGGATTGTCGGGTACAATGTCAGTGACATAGCATGACACACAATCGGGACTTATCGAGGCGTTGTTTGCGTAGCGCACAGCCGCGGCGACCGGCTGGTCAATGAACTAAACAAAAACACCTACAAGTTTACACAGTGTACTGCCACACCACACTGCGGCGTGTGCGACATTGCGCTAGGGATGCCAGATGCTCGGGATTCAGCTGGATTAGTGCGTAGTGCGTACACATATACAACACACTTAAGTCACATTGGAAGCGTTGAAGTCTTGTAATGTGTTATTCTTTTTTTAGTTCGCTGTATCAGTCGTTCAAGTCTCTCGAAAGGAATGACTCATGGTTTTGTTGACTCAGCTAGGGACTCAGTTTGGGAACAAATTGCTCCTTGGACGCGATGTTTTTGGTAACCCTGCAGTAATGCACAGCACAGCACCTTGTTACACCGCCTAAGTATAACGCAAATTTTGTCAGGTGCCGATAATAGCAGTGGATCACACTCCCGACAGTAAATCTGCTTCGCACTCGATAAGGACAGATGTTAACCCAGTTAATCATCACGCTCAATTGTGCAAAAATGTTGCTATTCAGTGGTTTTCACTTGTGATACGGTTGACTTTCAAGTTCTGAGTAACTAACATATTACGTACACTCATCGTATTGAGTCGTGAATAGCCGTGCTTGGTTATTTATTACTAGTCTTCCTGATTTAAATTGAATGTTATACGATTTGTTGAATGCAAAATATATTAATAATAAATCGCATTGAAAGAATTAGGAGTTTTTAACTGTCTACAATTTAAAATTTTAAAGGCTCGACATAATGGTTTACGGTTACGGCTATGAAATCAAATAAACTGGTTGGGTTAAAATGGATAAATCTAATCCTTATTGTAAAATAATATCTAACATCACCCACCTAGTTAGGTTAGATTAAAAAAAAATGTGAATTAGTCTATTTGGTATGAACATTATTTTATGGTAAGCATTTAAATAGCTTACATTATTACTGATTCGCGAATGTTAATCAATCAAACATACGTACATCACATCAACTTATTTTTAATATTCACATAAATAGACAATATTAGCATATACGTGTCTATTGACTCTACTGTATAAGCGGAGCGAACAACACTATTTTTAACCGACTTCTTAAAAAGGGAGGAAGTTATGTATTTGTAACAAAAACTGAAAAACCCTTATGGATTCGGTCTGTCCGTCCGTCTGTCTATCTGTCCGTCCATCCGTATGTCACATAGTTATCTTTCCGAGACTGTCAGCACCACAGAGTTGAAATTTGGAGAGTACCTTCTTTGAACAGCTACACTACACTAATATGATGTGAAATTATGAAAAAAATAAAAATAGGTGTGGCCCTCCATACATGTAACCGAGGGTTGAAAAAAAACTACGCATGTAACTGTGTGGGGTGTCTATCGATAGCTCTTAAAAAATGATATCGAGGTGCCTCAGATACTTTTTTTCTTAAGTCAATTGTTGATGAGATATTTCCTTCCTAAGTCATGAAAATTTACAAAAGTTGGGTCCCTCCAATTTATAAAGTAAGAGAAAAAACATTCTGAAAAAATATATGTAACTGGAACGTACAAAAGAAAAAATCAAAGAAAATTGGTTTGAATAAGATTTGATATTTAGTTTTTGAGATGTGGGCCTTTAACTAAATTTGTTATAAAGCTGCAGTTTCGTGAACCAAACTGCAGCTTTATAGCAAATTTAGTTTTGCTGTTGAGTGTAAATTTACTTACGAATGATCGTTCAAAATATTATTAGTTTACTATGTTGTTTGTTGCTACGGAACCCTGTGTGTGCACTGTGCGAGTAAGACAAGGATTTGTGTGAGATATCACAACTAAAAACGGGTAAAGTAAAAATTTTTTTGAATGTTTTCCTCCTTCCAAAAAAAACCACTAAAATGTGGAAAATAATTTTACTTTCAGAAATAGGTGGCAAAAAAGTCAATGAAACAATCAAAAGTCACCGACTTCCAAAAGTAAACTTATTTTCAACTTTTTAGTGTTTTTATAAAGTAAGTAGTTACTACCCAGTACTACGACTTAGATATTAATGAAATTGTTCTTACCGTTAGCGTCTAAATTATTTTATCTGTGACGTATTAATTACAGTCGACCATTTTATTAATTTATTTCGTACATAATACAACCTACGTAGGTAGATCATGAAGAAAAATTATCTACGTGCGTCCTTTTATGTAACGCAGTGACTTGTACCGACCTTTAGCTGCTATCAGGTTGAGACAACAATCAAGGATGGAGAAGGAAGTAATATCATATTGCACTAGCAAACAAACAAAGTCAGTAATAATAACGGAAAATTTACTTATTATACGAGTAAATACTTTATATTATACAAGATTTTCCATGATGTAAAGTTTTCAAGAGAGCAGACTTATCTACATTATGCAGCAGCCTGCAGCTTAGTAAAGAGTTTTTAAGATACAATAAATATTTTATAGGTTTGCATAGATCAATTCGTTTATTTTTCCATGTTGCGAAGTGTACTAGTTATAACACAGAATGCATAAATTTAGGGAAAGTGAATGTCGAGTTGAGGTAAGTACATACGAGACTATGAGTGGGTAAATGACTTAAACCGTAGGCCGTGTTGAAGTACAATGTTCAATGTCAATTATTCGGCATCATACACCGTACGAATGATAACGTACCCGTAGTTGTTGTTGATTTGTATACGTAGGTGCAATATAACTGACTGATATCGGTACGGTGACGTACGCCACTAATACTGCTTATGTAATAAATACTTGCACATAGACTCCCTTACATAACGGAGCGTATACGTACGAAGCTGTTTAACATTCTGATTTAGCTGTAATTTTGAACTGTTGTGTGGTAGGGTTGTTTATTGAAGTCAACTTATAGCTGTATTTTATATCTGCTAGTTAATATGCGTAGTTCTAACTTATAATATTTTCTTAATACACCTGTTAAAAATGGATCAATAGATCTATTATATGTATAACTTACATGATCAAAGGAGTCTCCAGCCCGATTTTGATGAAAACTAATACTGCATCATTCGATTTTTATAAATCAATATTCTTAGCTAGGAATCGAAGTATTTCACCATTCAATAGTGTCGTTAATAAGGATCAAATTCTGGAAAGTAATGACATAGCGCAAACTAAGAGGTTTTTTTAAGTATTCGTCATATTTATTTTTGGATTTGGCCATCTACGCCCACTTGAAAAATTCACCCTGTATAAAATTTCAACTCATTTTAGATGAAAATGTCCTGCATTTTTATGGCTACCTTATATGGACTTACAAATTCGAACATCATCATTTATTAAGAAAAATTAGTAAAAGCTAAAGAAAACTTCGACGACGAACATTTAAAGTTTTTTATTTTTTTAGGGTTCTGTAGGCTTATGTCAAAAATACTTATCCCAATATGTAACCCCTTCAGTATGTGTGGGCTGGCCTCACGTAGCCTAATTTTTCTTACATTGCCCGCAACTTCCACCACCCATAATCGAGCACACGACGAAAATAGATTTTTAACCCAGGCTTAGAATTACTTGCCAGGGCTGCGGGTTCTCTGCCAGGGCTGCGGGTTGTTTGCCAGGGCTGCGGGTTGTTCGAAAGAGATACCGCGGCCCTGGAACACAAAGGGCTAAGAAGGAACATGGGTGGGTTTTAGTCAGTCAAGTCTGACACTCCCTCCCGCTCCGCCCAGAGCGGGAGAAGTCATTTGATGATTTCCCATCCGCAAAAAAAAAAAAGGCTTAGAATTAACTTGTTCTTCAATTTTATTTCTTCACTATCGATTAGGTAGTAGCCGGTGGAAGACACGGTGACACATCAACCTATACGTTTTCAGTATAACATGGCTTCGCATCGTACATATACAACCTGTTTTTTTTTATATCCCATAACTCTAGGGTTATATTCTGTAGGTAAAAATAATACTAAAACTCCTAGAATAGGTGGTCTAAAAATGCATAGTTTCGGAGATATCATCAATCATAATTAAATTAGGTCAACAATTTTCACCAGTATGACGAATCTTTACTTTTGCGAGGTTGCCAAACTTCGCAGTAGTGTAGTAAAATAGTATTAGTTTCATTGATAAATACGAGTAATTCTTTTTATTCAAACCAATAATTCATATTTAAAGCTAAGAAAATGCGAAAAAACAACAAAAAAAAGTATGATTGAAACAATTCATATGCCAGTTGATTCTTTGATATGGTCTTAATCATATCCTAGAGTTATGGGATATAAAAAAACGGGCCAAGTGCGAGTCTTACTCGTACACAGGGTTCCATAGCCCCAAACAATATAATGACAATGTTTTGAACGGTCATTCATTAGTAAACCTTCACTCAACCGCAAAACTAAATTTGTTTTTCATAGTAAGTTAATGAAAAACAAAGTTACTGCTGCAGTTTGGTGAAAAAGTCCCATATCTCAAAAACTACATATCAAATCTTATTCAAACCAATTTTCGTTGAAAGTTTTTTTTGCGGTCTACATCCCCATATTTTTTTCAGATTTTTTCTCCTGTTACTTTAGAAATTAGAGGGGGGGACACACTCGTTTTACCACTTTGGAAGTGTCTATCTTTCAAACAATTGACTTTGAAAAAAAAAATGGTTTCAGGAACCTCAATGTCATTTTTAAAGACCTATCTATAGACACCCCACACGTATAGGTTTGATAGTTTTTTTTTTTAGTTTCAATTTCATGTATGGGGGGATATCCTTATCTATATTTTTTTTTAAATTTTGTACAAAAATCATAATGCGGTTCACAGAATACATCTACCTACCAAGTTTCAGCTGTGTAGTCCTAATAGTTTCGGAATAAAGTGGCTGTGATACGGACGGACAGACAGACATGACAAATCTATAAGGGTTCCGTTTTTTGCCATTCGGCTACGGAACCCTAAAAACAGGTTTTAGATTTCCCGTACAATGAAAGATTCGTATAAACTAGTTTTGTATAGCTTGATTGGCCGTGCTTATGAAATCAGACTGATAGTAAAACTCACGTTCGTAATTTTAAGACGCAATTAGTGGATTTGAAAATTCAGAAAATAATTCATTCATGTATAATTACAAATTATGTACTTAAAGTAAGACTTCAATCAATGGTTTTATGATATTGATAACACTTTTTTGGGCATAATATTATAATCCCCTCTTGTAAATAGGCCTGCTGTTGTATGTTTTAGGATAACGGTATTGGCTTTATTACTCTTACTAAGACACTCCAATGTGTGTCTCCACAATCTAGAATTCGTGCCATGTTTTATTTTAATAATTTTATTTCAACAACATAATTTAATTTGTTTTAAAAACAACACTATTAAAATTGCCTTGATTACCTCAGATTTGATATGGCGAGGAAATATCATTTACATTTCCTGTATGATTTGGTCGTATCTACTCGTAACGAGTTAAATAGTGTCACTCATGTAAATAATTTGGTACTTATAGGCAAGTTCGTGATTTACCATATAAATCAGTTCCCGGTGTAAGGGCTGAAAATTCAATCGGCATGATTCAGTAAGCCTTTAAAATTGTTTTCTAAACGGAGAACGACAGTGACCTTGCGTATTTCATCGCCGGAGAATAATACTGATGAATAAATGAAAAGCTTGTAATGATTTTTTAATAAAGCCGACAGACTGTCCGCATTAACATTTGCTCAAGGTGACCGCGCTCGGGAGTTGCGGCTGACTGAGCATCGCTTGAAATATTGTTTGTTAGGTACTCTGTACTTGGACACCTACTGTGTACCTCCACTTGTTTTGTGCGACCACGGCATTTGTTTCTTTGTTATTATTATGTGCATTTAATTATTTGATGCTTCAGGCTAATGATACCTGTGAACTTGCTTACGCAAATACAACAGTCTTACAATGCATGCATACGTGGGCACAAACGCATTTCGTTTGCGGTCGTGACTCATTTGGTCGGTCGGCTCTTTAGTTCAAATTGTTTTGGAATTATGGCTGCTCTAGTATTGAGCTGTAAGAATTCTATCTGTATTCTGTGAACTGTGATACATAGTTACATACCCATACAATACGCCGCTTAACTAGGTTCAAACTTCCTGTGGGTGTCGTAAGAGGTGACTCAGGAGTCATGTCGTCAACACTATCAGCTGGTTGGGACTTTTCTATCTCGGGGTACCTACTTCTAACTGAAACATTCCATCACCCTGAAATCTTAATCGATGATTATAATCATCTGTTGTTGACAAACATAAAAGTTATCTCGTTCCTAACATTTATGTCGTCGAACACAGGGAAAGTGTATTCCGTACGGTTAAATTAAATACAATGTCTCCGGAATAGAAAACAACCTACATCTTATTCAATTTGTTACAGACGAAGGATAGAAACGTATCGACGACGACAGTCGGAATGTGTGCCGAGGTTCGACCAATCGTTCACCGGCGCGTGTGAGCAACAAAACCTGGAGACCACGGCACTTCAGAAGCGTTTCCTCGAAGGGAAGGCTAAACGGCAGGCGAAGAAGAGTGATCGCAAGCCAGATCTGCCAGCCATCAGTGGCAATCTACACAGCAGTGTTGTCCATGTGGTAAGATAATAATATAATTTGTGTAAACTATCAAGATGAACTGTAAACTTCGCTCTAGGGTAAAAACTAACACAACAAAATTGATAAAAGTGCTTGAGAAACATAACAAAATTAATACTCAACTTACATTACTAGCACCTTTAAAATATAATATGGTTATTAGTCAGACAAATAACGAACTATTTTCTGAAACGATTTCTTTTACGGATTCAGTAGTACACGATGGTTATAGAATAGGACCACTAAAGAATTAGTATCGCAAATCCTGCGAGCTACTTCGGTGAACACTATGTGACATCATTACATATTAATGGGGATGCTAGATATTTATTGATGGACCGACCAAGTGCGAGTCTTATTCACAAGACTGAAAATAGTCAGTATAAGAAATCGCCTAAGATATTTCTATCTAACCTCAGTCTTAGATTTTTAGTTTCAATGCATTTCTAAATTCTAAGGAATATCGACTCGATCGTTTTCTACGAGAGAAGCAGACATTGTTGAGAAGATCAGAACGTATTTTGGACTCATGCAGTATTTTGTTCATTTCGCCGTTACATTTTGCAATTGGGTCCGTCACAGCCTTCATGGTAATAAGACCACTTTTAGTTTTTCAAATGTATGAAAAACCTAATATCTAAATGTCGTATTAAACAATGTGGCCAAAAACAAGAATAACCACTTTGGAAACCGGTTGCGTTCACATGTTAAATCTATGTCCGCCTATGTTCACTTAAGGTTCCCGTTATTCGCCATAAAATATTTGGGCACAATACCGTACTAAAAGTAATGCATTTGAAACGCTATCAAACGTCATTAGCACTTTTACCTCCTTACCGATCAATATGATTGAAAGCATTTTTATTCGTAAAATAACAATTTATTTCTTCATCTGTGCGTCTATTAACTCCTATAATTTGGATTCTTTTACTTACAAGATCTCTGCGTCTACTTCTGAACTATATCTCATCTTACCTAGCTTGTTGTTATGTAAGATTATTTCCTCATTACTGTTATAGGTCACGTGTTTGCGTTTTACACGTGATTGTATTGTTCTATTACAAATACAAGCCCAGTTATTACGGAGATTGCTTTGAATTCAGCCTTCTTAGATTTGAGCTCAACTTCTTCCAGAGTTTTCTCGACTTCCCATTGTTGAAATTCAGGCAGTAATATAATGTTTCTCGAAATGTCCCCGGTGCTTTTCCATGGCTTTCTTTTTGCTCTTACACTCTGGAAAAGCAATCAAATGTAAAAGGATAACTCATTTCTTGTGACTAGTCGGATATGTTCTGGAGATCAGTCGATTTTAATTTTCGATTTAATTAGCTACGCTATTTTCAATTACTGTTTCCAGTTGCATAAACTTTTCTTCTACATTACCTTGAGCGGTTTAAATCTGAGTTGAAATTGTTTTGATTGGTGTCTGATAGTGTAGATGTAAAACGTTAGACATAATTTATGGAGCATCAGTAGGTCGAGATGGGGAGATAATTAGTGGTAGCACGTGCTGTATAAGCGCCGCATCGCACACCGGATGTTGCCCGACGTCAATTGACTTGACCCTCTGGCACCGCATCCCGTGCCTCCGAGCGCTTCACTTTACTCAGCACGCGCCATACTACTAACTATTATAACATTATAGCTAACGATCAAACAACTTAGTGCAATTATCTACTCAATCAAACAAGTTTTCGACACTATGTTGCATTAGAAAACGACCTTCGTAAAAAACATGGACAAATGTGTCTTTAGCTGTTTTGCTATATCGATTATTTCGTTTGAATATTGTATGCGAAGGGGCCATCATTTGCTTTCCTATCTACGAGTCTTGGCTACTAGCTACGCTAATACAGTTTCCTGGTAGTTATCTAGCTAGTTTACCTGCGCTAGATCATGTACGTATAGGTACGGTAGGGCGGTCTGCGGTTGTGCAAACTGTGCGAGTTTCACAACAAACGCCTCGCATTGTCTCGCGCCGCTCACCGCGACGACCTCCGAGCGCCTGCGCCTGCGCTGTTTTCTGACACATTTTGTTAAGTAACTACGTGTTACGTAGTTACCATAGTTTGATGTCGTGAAAACCATTGAGCAAAATGGCTTAGCAATCCACGATGCTAAGAAGCTAATGTTTACTGACATTTTAGCATAGTTAGTACCGATACAATACAAATGAAGTATGCAAATTTTAGAAAGCATTCATCTTAAGGATCCATTAAATCATTGAAATATTTCTGAGTCGGTCAGAAACAGGGCATGTTATGGATTATCGAAGACCTTATCATCGCCATGGTCAATAAGTAAGGCCTTGTCAACGACTAATAAAACTTGCAAATAACGTGTCACTTGTTAACATGAAACTGTTTCGAATGCTAGAAAATAAAATAGCTTCTTGAAACTGGGCCGTATTGCCATTGTGTAATCCGGAGCATAGACCGGCGAGCTAGCAGACCATGGCAATACCTGCCGACATCTACAAACTACATCCAATGACAAAGTTCTTAATCATGTTCGAATTCTGTGTAGCTCTGATATAATGTATAGTTCATAAGGTGGGAACTGTGTGTGAGACGGTGCCTAGACTAGAACTAGTTGGCGCCACTGTGTGCCCACCTCCCACCGTCCGCTACATTTAAATATTCAACAATGATCAATATTTACATACATGGCGTTATCGTGCTCATGCAATTCACTCACTCGCTAACGTGATCTTCAACTCGCTTGCACTAATTACTGAAGAAATTCTAAGCGACAAATGGTCAAGTGTTATCTGTTAATTAGGCAAGACATAAGTAAACAGCGTTTGTACTGTGAAGGAACTGAACCAGTTCTTTGCATTTTGCATACATGTAGTGTTATAATAGTCAGTTTCGCCTTCAATTTAATTAAATAGCCTGGCCGGAAATAGACTTAGCATATCTTAGAGGCAGATAACGATTATATTTAGATAATCAAGACGAATGAGCATTATCATAGGAATTTATTAATAAAAAGCCTAGTATCATACAGAGGACATGGAGAAAACACTATGTGGAAGAGGATGTTCGCCGGAGATCAATTAGATTAATGTGAGCACATTTAATTTTGCTATCGCATAGTGAGCAATGAGCATGTGCCAGTCACGCACTTGATTAAAGCATTTACCTAGCAATGTCTGGCTTACAATTGTTGTTTTAAGTATCAGATGCTCAAACTACTCATTCCTTTGTTAGGTTAGGTCTTCCACTGTTTCGTAATCGATCATAATTATGTGGTTTAAGACTGGATAGAGCAGCTAAAACACAGGTACTTCTACACTTGTTGTATTGTTCCATATCCTGCTGGATCGATACTCTACCTGGTCTTATTGGGTTCTGACAGACGTACTGACTGTTGGGTACTGACTGACAACTAAGTGATTGGTTACTTGATTCAGTCGATCAGCTGGAAAAAATCATACATTAATGTGGTTAAAATATTACAACTGGCAATATCTTCGTGATGTCATAAGAAAACGTAAAGATATCCTGCGATAAAAATGGGAATTGAAAACAAATACTGAGCTAAGCACTACCACGTAGGTAAAAGTGATTGCATGAATTTTTATCACAACTTGATCGGTATTTTTATAGCACTTTTATCTCACGTGCCTCAATATTTACATGTAGGTAAAGGTATTACATATCATTATAAAAATATCGTTTAGATTATTTTTGATACTTATGAATTAGAATCATGTTTCCTTTTGTTTCAGCAACAAAAGTTTGGGTGTGGTGACTACGAACCACCAGCTAAACTCCAATGTGGAGGCGGTGGGGGCGGTGTCGGAGGCGAAGCCCTCACCAAGTTCTCCGTGGAAATTGTTCAACAGTTAGAGTTCACCACCTCCGCGGCGGACTCGCAACCTCAGCAGATTTCCACGAACGTCACGGTGAAGGCCCTCGCAAATGCCGTAAAGACGTCTAGTTCGCCCCCCCTACCGCAAGCACCGCCGAGGGTACCCACTCCGTTAGATTGCGACCGAGAATGCAAAGCAGAGTGCAAGTCGGAAGTCGCTGATGACGATTTTGTGGGACTGGACGAGTGTGCAGCGGCACTCGAGCGTGATGCAGCGTCAGCCTTCCCTGGATTGGCCGATCTGATCGGCGAGGAGGACGGCGACGAAACGTTTGAAGACCTCATAACGGAGATATCGGAGTATCCGGAGTTTATGAAGGACTTCGATATTGATGGGGGTAAACTGAACGGTGGGGGTATGGGGCTAGAGCCGCCCGAGGGTGAGCCGGCCCCGCGGCCGTACGGCGGTGGCGAGATGTCGCCGGCGGCGCAGACGCTGAAGCACATGGCGGAGCAGCACCAGCAGGCGGCGGGAGGCGACTGGGCGCGATACCGCGGGTACGCCGGCTACCGGCCGCGGCCCGCGCCGCCGCAGATGGAGCACCTGCACATGTCACAGCAGCAGCAGCTGCATCTCACTCAGCCGCACCATAATCTACAGGTTAGTACTTTTCTATTTCATAGAAAATTACTTCTGCAGAGTTCTATTTACATGACATAACGTAACATACACACTTGTGATCCCGAGTTAGCCAGAGGGTGTACCAATACTACCAATAGTACGTCTACATTTCGCCAGATATGTTTAATTTCGATGTAATAGGGGCGGTGCTATTTGCCATCAACCTGGGCACAAATCTTGATTCCGAGATTTCCTGATAGAAATAATCTAATACCACAGCCCGACCCGGAAATCGAATCAAGGACCTCAAACATACGACCACTGGACTAAAGAGGCAGACGTTAACATCGTGGTAATATAACTAGTATAAACAAACTCTGCACCTATTTAGAATTGATCAGACAAAGTAAGTCCAGACACCGAACATGAGTCATCTATCATTTCTATGGCACGCCTTTGCAGGCACACTGTATTAACTTTGTCCTACTCATTTGTGAAATGCTTTTGAATCAGCCGTAATCATGAAAACATCTGTTGAATAATTTTGGTTTCTTTACATCAAAGAATTACTTTAATCTCCAAAAATACAGTAGCCCCCGAACAAATATAGTTCATAACATGGCGCCAAACTTCCAAAGAACGAATGTCGGTACCTTCCCGCTCACAAATGTCGAATATCGCTGCCGCGTCCATAAATGCACCAAAGTATGTAGTTCATTAAAACGAAAATGTAGAATATTCACGTTTCCTCGTTACGTCATTAAGTGCCCGTGAATTGCATTAGTTAATTATTGGAAGTCTTTTTTTGTTTAGCAATTCGTGACGTGAAAAGACATAAAAAACATGGAGTCTGGTGTAGTATCGACCGGGGGCGGCATGCGCGCGCTGCTCGTCGCCACTCGCCTACACTTAGGTACTAGGTACATGGTCCACGGGTAGTTGGCGAATGTGACGTCTGTGCGACTATACTTCTAGTTGTATAACTACTAGATGAGATGGAACTACATATTCATTTCAATACGAACTTAATTCTTTACGTGCTTCATTAATGCTTAGAGATAGACAAAATGGTGCAAACGCAAATTATTGACTTAACAATAACTTGGGTTGTTTCGCGCGATTCTTATACGACTACTGAACATAAAATCACGCCTGAAATCCCCGAAGGGTTAGGCAGACATGTACCTAATAGTACACCTACATTTCGCCAGTTTTGTTGTTAAAGTCCCACGTAATAGGAGGGGGGAGGGGGGGGGGTTATACTACTATTTCAACAAAATTGCTCATTAAAGCGTTTTTAGAGACCACCATATTATACTCTTTATAGTTAATGATATGACATGTATCTATGTAAGTTTTATTACACGTGCGTGTTGCGAATAAGCAGATGTATCGAAAGCCACATGTTTTACTTAAAGGCCGTCCATTGTAAACAAGGCTCCGTGTACAGTAGTATGTATGGTGTCTTGCAACAATACAATGTTACCCACTTACATAATAATACAAATGAGATTTAATTGATGGCTATGCTAGGTAACTGATAATTACGGGTATTGTTTCTGTTTACATAATGTAGTATGCAGCAGTCAGCTGTAATGTATTTATGTTGTGAAAGACATGGTCACCCTTTTTAACACCCTGTATAATTAGTGGTTATTTTTTCGCTTTGTTATGTGCTTGTACTAAGCGGTCTACTTAGCGGTCCCCCGACGCTAAGACGCTTGGATTATTTAATTAATGGTTTTTTAGAGGTTTTTTGTGTCGGGGGTTTAATAAATTTTTAATTTAATTTATATTTCATGCTTTTTAAACTTATATTGTTTTATCTTAGCGTTGACTGTCCCAATACTGGGCATAGGCCTTCCCCATTGCTTCCACTTTTCTCGGTGTTGCGTGTCATCTCGCCAATTAATGAAAACAGCAAAAATTAAAAAAATAACTTTCTGGTGGGAGGGGGGGGGGGGGTTAGCACCCACCCACCCCCCCTGGCAATGCCCATGGTGACAAGTGACAAGATTTCAAATTTCGAATCGATCAGACCCGTGCAAATTGTTAATTTCCCTTCAACTAGAAAAGAGGTGATGGCCTTCAAACGGCTGATCAGATTTTATCGAAACAAAGCTAAGAACACTCTCGATTAAAACACCTTTCAAACGAAACCAATTTCATCAAAATCGGTTCATCCGTTTAGGAGCTACGATACCACAGACAGACACACAGATACACACGTCAAACTTATAACACCCCTCTTTTTTGGTCGGGGGTTAAAAAGTAGATAGACATTAGTACTGAACCGAGAATTGAACCTGATTCTATGAAGCTATCAGCGTTTGTAGAGTAGAAGTCAACCTCCTCAATATCTTTATGCACTTTTTACAATGATCACTGTAAATTGAAATTTCATTAAGGTCGAAACTATTTAATTGTCACATAGACAAAATAATACCATAGCGTTTGATAACATTAAGGTATACGAAACGGGGTTTCGGTCCCATAGTAAAACCAGGAAAAACCGGGTTTTACTATGGGACCGAAAACGCGTTTGTATGCCCTAGAAAACATTCAATTTCAATCGACTATTTCTGAACAACATCTGACTCATCTTTACTGAATCTGCTTCAAAATTTTAATACTATTACTTATTAAAATTATAAATAACAGCCGCACGGGGCGATCTTTCAGGTTAAGCCGTGCTTGCCGATGTTGGTCCGTGGATGGGTGACCATAATTACATACCGAGTTTCCTGTGTGCTTCGGAAAGCACGTGAAGGCGTTGGTCCCGTCTGTCATTTGTAGATCTTTGAAAGTCGTTTCGAGTCAGAAGCCAAAATTCTCACATCCAGTCTTACCAAGGGGTAACGTATTACCTAGTTACTGGGTTGTGGAGGTCAGATAGGCAGTCGCTTCATGTAAAATACTGGTACTCAGCTGCATCCGGTTCGACTGGAACCCAACCCCAAGATAATTTGAGAAAAGGCTAGGCAGATGATGAGAGAGAGATAGAGCGTTCAATTTCAACATTTTTATTTATGTATGAAAATCTGATGAACTAAAATATGACGAAAATTTAAAAGTCATAGAACAAAAGTTGTTGATTATGACGTTAGTAGCATAGTCCTGAGAGGTTGTCGGTGTTTTACAAATAACCCTGTATATTTTAGTTACAAAGGTGAAGTTTCGTCTCTGCTTAACCTTTCGTGGATCAATGGCGTGACGGTTAATTTAATAGCTGTTGTGTATAGTGTGTAGGTACGATTGCCACACAGTGCCTCGAGAATGGCGATGTAATTAAACATTCACGGATCTGCGACTTGAATCATGACCTCATCATGATATTATCTAGTACTACTAGTAGTCATTTTAATCTAAGCTCATCTGTATATTCTGCTAATCGAGATAACTTGAGTCTGAAACAATGGTGGTCGATGTTTATTTATATAATTAACAGGAGTACCCACGCTGTAACTATGCGTGTCATTTGTATGTATAAAATGAACCTATAATTCAATTCACGTTGTAATTAAATTTTCTGATACAATTTTTATTTTAAGAAAACCTTATACTTTACAATTAACATTCCGTTTGTTCTTGTTCTAATAACAGCCAATAAAAAAAATACCACTTTCCAAAAAATATGCAAAATATCGCTTTAAAAATGACCTTTCAATTTTCGTTTCTTTATTTGACTTCAAACCGTTTTATGACATAACAACTCAAAAGAAGGTCAGAGTATTCTTATTTCGGCTGACGCAGAATCTGGTTTCATGTGTTGTTAGAACAATATGTATCACATTCAAATCTCGGTTGTTTCGAAAGTCGTGACGGCGAGACGGTCGGTGGCGATGACACTAGAGAATGAATGGAATAAAAAGAGTAGGGCCCGATGCCTCGATAGCTTCCTGTACCGAGTCAGGGAGTCAACCACGTGTCACAGCTGCTCGACACCTCGGCTCCGTTATTATAAGCTTTTCTCTTTCAAGTACAATGCCGTGTTTTAGACTAGATGTGGATACGTACACGAGCGACCATTCAAGCCATACAAAACCAGTTTAGGCGGAGCTCTCATTGTATTGGAAATGTAACAAAGTGAGGCTATGGAAATGTATAGTTTGGTTCATCGGCGTGTGTACAAAAAGCTCTTCTGTCGATGAGACACGACACGTGTTTCGAAGTCTGAGAGGTTTTTGATGTCTGTTGGATTGTTTCGTCGTATTTGTTATCAACGATTTTTTTTAAAAGACTTGTGGAATCTGGATCACCTACGACATAAAAAAGTAAGCGATGGACACTCAAATAAATTGAATTTAAGTAATTGGCAAATTAAATCCTTTGAAGTTGAACGAATTGCTATTATACAAGACTTTTAGAAAGCTGTATAGAAACTCACTAAGTGAGTGTCTTACTTACTTTAAAATATTAGACTTTATGTATTGTTGAGGTGCTACGGGAATTAAAACTTGAAACCGGAAGTACACACGCCGACTTATCAAGCTATCCAAAACCAGTTTATGCGGATCTCTAATTGTATTGGATATCTATACAAAGCAAGACCATGTTATGCTGGTAATATATAACTTGATGTGTCGCCGTATGTACGAGTTACCATTTAAAAAATGAATAGTCACATTGGCATTGCAGAAAAGTCCTGAAATGTTTCATCAGTCATCCATCAGTTATCTTGTTGTCTTTTTTTTATTACGTAAAAACTCCCCCATGCTGGACAAAGTCCTGACAGAGCTGCATGTCCAAAAAACCGAATAGGTCCGAACAAATCCCGACGGTTGCCGACACTAACTGAGAGCCAAGGACTTGACAAAGGAGAGAATACGCTACGCAACTATGCCATTAGATCTTTCAAGCCCCATTCAGCTTCAGTGTATTTGCATAAATGAAGAGAGCCGAAAATAGATAAATTGGAGATGAATGAAAAAGGATGGTATCGTAGTAACTGAAAGCAGTCTCGCTACGTGGTCGTGGGAGTAAGCGACGAAAGCGCGTGGGCCGATCAATTTCCGCAGCTAGCGCTTCGGTGACGAACCCAGGGGCTTGTGACGTCATACCTGACGCGCCCTTCCCAACGACATCCTTTGGCCTTTAAAGCAATATCGACGATCTATATTTAAAGTTTAATCGAATCGAAATTGAGCTAAATAAGCTTCTACTTATTCTCTTATTTATTAATCTATTAGGTTAATAGGTTTCTAGGTGAGGTCGATTCCTCCGCAGAATTCCCAATTCCATCGTAATATTTCATTTATTTGGAATGCGTTCATAGAATCAGCAAACATCTGAATTGAACTGTCATTACTTGCAACTTCTGAATAAAGTACTAGTAGTACTTATAAGTAAACTGTCATACCATTGTATGAGAAATAATACTACTGCGCCTAAGTGTACATTTTGTAATACTTTTTTAAAATAAAATGTTATTCTTTCATTCTTATTCATAATCAGGAACTACTTATGAGCAATCAATTTGTAGATCATAATGAAAAGCTAAACAATCAATGGAAAATTCTCCGCGTCTCTACTAACGTTTTTTCCTATTTCCTCATCATGGTTCCGTGATGTCATTTTGGCCTTTAAATGTGGTTCTGAGAATATCAGAGGACATGGCGAAGGTTTCAACGCAAATCAGATATCAGAAGCTACACACGTACGTTGCTTGATATCCGCAGATCATTTCAAAGTAAAATGTTCACACGCCATTACGTTTGCTCGATCCATGACATTAGAAAGATGGCACAGAATCATTTGACTTGCTGCTGGTTTTTATTCTGTGGGAAAATGATGGCAACAACATAACACGATGAACATAGATAGAACACAAACGCAAAACGCAGAATTTGCCTTGCGCACTACCTATCTATTGAGGTTGTGTAACACAATGTTTTTGGAGATTTCTTTTTGCCATTCACAAAACGAAGAAGTCAACTTTTTAATGTTAGTTAAGCCAGAAGGGACCATAAATATACTGCTTTTTTAGCAAATAATAAATATTCATTATGTAGAGTTGTCCCAAACAGTTCAAAACTAATTCTCGAAACGTGCCTTCGAGATTGCTCACATTACAATGTTTCTACCTGCGTTCTTGATAACAATCCCAGGCATGGGTCATACGAAAAAATGATGTACGGATGGATAAGAGAGGTTCCGTTAGGTCGTCTGGCTTGACAATAGTGCAAACAGCATACGGGTTAGCGGACTTAGAACGATATGATATTGTTGGAGAGTAACAAAAATCGCGGGTGCAGGCGGACGCAGCGCTTCAAACAGGTTTGCCGTGCGTCGAGGCTTGAGAGCGAGGCGGCGACGACGGTGACGTGTGCTCACTGCTCACCTCCGCTAGAATGGCAGCTGTCGCGCGCCGCTCTAATATTTTGTCACAAATCCACTAATCGATCTACCGATCCAATCGTGCCACCTCCACTTTTCAATCAATAATAATGTATGAAGAATTAGTCAATTAATCAACCATAATATTATTAAAGCAAAAACATAATTTAAATAATTATAATAACATTCAAATTCAAAATTTCAAACGCGAAGACGTTGCGTTTGAATTTGAACACCTTTGAACTTGCCAAGGGTTTGCAGATTGGCAGATGCCATGGAATAATTAACCGTAAAGGCCTATACGTAGATTCGTAATATGTTCTATTTATTATTTTTATTGTAGCATTCGCGTCCCAATACGAAAAGTTTCTGATCTGGTAGCAAGGAAGGTATAAACTTTATCAAATAAATGTAAAAACCAGTAGAGAATAATACGGTAGGCGTTGTCGCTAACGCCCGGAGCCACGGACCGTTTAATCTTGAATACGGCGATAAGTCCGATCGCCTAGTAAGTAAGATGATGGCTGGATGACATCCGAGCCCCTTCGCGCCTCGTTAGGTGCGTGGTTTCATTTCAATACGATGCACGATAATATTTGTAGCAACTAGGGCTACTGGGAGCCATTCTTTTCTCATCAAACTACGAATTTCATGCCAGCGTTAGTGAAAATCACAGGTTAAAATATACCAATATCCAAAGTTTGTTGTGAGGCTTCCATTATAAATGGCGACAATTGTACAATTCCCGAAGTTAGTTTAGTTTCTGGCTGTCACCAGTAACTTTCCATTGCTAGACTGAAGCCTATTATTGCTTCTAAGACATTTTGATTTAGAGTTGCTCTTTCTAGCAAGCTAGTCTATAATCTGCAACTTAACTCTTCTCTCTCTATCTCTGTAACTTTGTCCCAAGCTAGAAGCGCCATGCGGCCATCACAATTATTCCTGTTTAATTAAAAGCCATTTTGAATAGTCCAGTTTTGCTGTGGACTGAAGCTTTGTTATGGACTTTTACACTTTTTAGTACTTTTACTCCCAACCAACTTTATACCTTTTAGTCTTTGAATATCTTTAAGTATGTATTGTACCATGCTGGCCCATAATGAAAATAAAGCACGTTGCATGTTAAGATTTTCCGCTTCAGTGGCCAGCGGAGGACACTAAGAGCAGGTGTGGATCCCTTCATAAACACTTTCAGGGAGCCATGCCCTAAAGGTAATGTCCGCATTTTCATTGCAAGGAGTATGTAAATAATATTAGTACCTAAGTTAGCAACCCTTGGAATTGTCAAGATTACACCGCATCGTTGTTGCTATGCTGTTGTTAAAGATCTGTAAGGAACGGAAAATGTTAAGGCGTCGACTACGTAACGCGGTCCCATGGCGAATCAATATTTCATATACCAAATTACGTAATTTCAAATCCATAAGTTTAATTGCGTCTTTCAGTTAACACAATTCTCGACTTATTTTGCGCAAGTTTCTTTGGAGTCGTAACTAGTATTCACTGGTTGGTTACAGATGTTACGTAAATTTATGCCCGTATCAGTCTGAAATGTTCAGATAAATAGATTAGCATATAGGTAGGTATCTATATTTGCTGATATCTAAGTAAACAGGCCAAATTCCAAACGCTAATCAAAAATATACCGACTTACCTACTCTGAAAACACGAGCAAATGTATAGTCCTCCTCACCTGACCGTTTTTGGTCATGGCGGCCAATCTTGGTGGAGACTAGCCATCGGCGCGACATATATTATAGTGCACAAGTGTGTGCGCAGACATAGGAGCACTCTCTGTTCCCTCACTCTCATAGTCCGATGGGACAGCAATCCGACACGACTGGAGAGAGATCAGGAGCAGATCCAACGGCTTAACGTGCTGTCCGAGGCACGGGGGTATCATACCGCTAACTTCCAAACTCCGGGGAACGACTGAGAAATTGAAATTACTAATGGAATAACCCGATAGCACTTTTTGCCCGACTCGGAAATCGAACTCAAGACCCCACGCTCAGCAGCGTCAGGCTTGCGACCAAGAGACTAACGGGGCAGTTAAATACGAGCAAATAAGGTGCACGTGAAAAACAGAAAAAAAAATGTTGTTTCAGCAAATGTAAAGATATAACGTTTTTTTTTTTATATTTCAGCTAAGTATCTACAGCAAGAAACAAAAACTTGAAAGGTTTTCATGAGAAACCAATAAAAACGAAATTTACTTTTTCTCTCGTAAGCGAGGAGAAAAACTGAACCATTTGTTTCATCTTACTTAGTTTTATTCAACGCACAAATTTTGAATCGAATGGAGTGGGAGCAAAATTGATAATAAAAACGTTAGTTGCTCTTGCTAATTAATAAAAGTAACGCGTTATCTCAAACAACAATGACTTTATTATCGGTAAGCTAGCTACACTGGCGGAACTCTGAACCAATACCAAACGTTGTTTTATAACTAAGTATGAGGTGGATTTTATAGCTACACTTTATTGATGATTTGATTACTGACTAGTAAAATATTCTATGATAGCTTAGATATTAAACGAATTTTCCGAATAAAATGTAAATTTTCGCTCAGCAATCGGTAGAGTGGACTTAAGTATAAACTCTGTACAATAACCGTACGATAATACTTAATTTATAAATCTCAAGTACGATTTACTAGTTATGCAATATTTACATGTAGGTACCCAGTTATGTCCCACGAATAGAAAATCTAGGTACTCATTAGTAAATACCCATTGTATTTACATGAGAATTTCAGTTTCTATGATTTTAACGTTCGCTGTGACTTTAAGAACACATCAACAAAATCTTTAAAAACAGTTAGCAACAATTTAAATCATGTATTTATTTTTTATTTAACGATAAATTTTACCAAGTTCTGATTACGTCATCATCTGCCTAGACTGTTCTCAATTACGTTGGGGTCGGCTTACAGTCTAACCGGATGCTGCTCCTGCTGTATTTTACATGGAGCGACTGCCTATCTGATTTCCACAACCCAGTTAGTACTGGGTAATACGATTAGTAATACTGGTTGTCAAAGTTCCGGCCCACTGACTACCTGTAACGACTGTCAAAGATCTAGAAATGATAGCCAGGACCGATGGCTAAACGTGCATTCCGAGGCACGGAGGAATCTTGGTATGTAATGGGTCTCGTATCCATAGACCAACGTAAGCAACCCTAACCTGAATATTGATCCGAGCTGCTGTAATAATTTAGCCACGGGCTCACAAGTTATGGTCACATGTCATATAATTAAATTAACAATTCTAATGAATTCTATAGTTGTACAAGCGACAGACGAAACTCAAAATAAACAGCGAATTTGATTGATAGAAGAAGGATGGCAAATAAATGTTACTGCTTTTAGTTTTTCAAAATAGGCAAGTTCTAATATTGTATCTTAAACATGATATTGCCTAGTTAGATCGCGTTATAAATTCCATAAACAAAATTAGTATTATTCATTATTTTCCTTCGTCGATATTGCGGCGCCCGCCATCAACCGCGCGCGGGTACCGCGTACTTTCACGAAAATGATTTTCCGCAATTTTCTTTCACCATCAGCGGTGGATCAGTTTTATACATTTTAGAGCGCATTATACCTTACCTTACGTGTTAAGATTCTATATTCTCTTTGTAGAACACATATAACATCATACTTCCCAGGAAAGCGAAATACGCCTCTGCCTAACGCAGAGGTGTATTTCGCTACATGAGTTCCATGTGGTAGGTGCGTATCTATTGCTATTTACCATGCTTGCTTTGTGTTTCTATGTAAACATGTGTCTCGCTTTGTTCTCAGGTGTCAGCAGCCCAGCATATGCAAGTGAGCGGCGCGGGCAATGGCGGGCACGTTTCCGTCGCTGCCCAGCAAGGCATGTACGCCAGCTTCCACAATCAGGGCACGCCATCGCCGCAACATCATCAAGGTAAATATCAACAAAAAAGGTTTAGACATCTAAAGGGCTGCGAGGTGACCTCCGCGGATCGATCAATCCGCGGAGGTCATACCCGTACGGGATTCACTCCGCTTGAAAATACATGCCAGATACAATATGTTTGTATAAAATAGGATTACTAAAAACAGAACACAAGGATTAAAAATGTAAGAAAAAAAGAACACATTAATATTTGAGTGATCTAATCATGAATGTAAGTTAGTCGCTCATTTCATAACGAAAATTAAATTTCTTCAGGATTGTCACCGCGTATAATGTAACATTTAACAAGCTAAATAAAAAAAAGTTGGAATTGAATTAAATCCTTATCTGAATGAACAAATTCACAAGTTGGTATGAAGCGCGCATGCGTATTATCGCTTTCTCAATACACGGCGGAGTCATGCTAATGACACGCTAAAAATGATGATTCAATTCCGGTCCATTGATATTGACGAGAATCATTGAGTGCCTAATAGTTTATATTGTGTTATTTTTATGTTTACTTATTTTTTGCGGCCTTACAAATGTTTCGGTTACTGTATTATGTACACGATTAGGTCTATCTTATCGTAGATGAATTAAGTTTCGTAATAGACTGTTATACAAGGTGTTGTTTTGCATCCTCGTCAAATTCAAGGAGGTTACTATGCTAATGATTCTCGTTCCAAAACAATAATAAAATGGGTATGTATTTTTTTTCTTATTTACGGATATCGGTAAGTGTGAACCACCCGTGTTTTAAACGCGGGCCGTCTGATTCTCGCCCTATAACCGCGCTTCCACAAATACAAACAATCTCAAACATTTATTCTATAATTTCTTAATTCCTAATCCATGTTAAGGGGATTATTCTGAAATACTGGCAAACTTAAAGAACCAAAAAAATCAGCGTTTATTAATAATTAACTAGGTACCGTTTTTTTTTTTATGGCATCTCGCAGTTCAGCCTCTGAGGCTGGCTTCTGCTTAACCGGTCTAATCCTGTGGATGCCTAGTATTTAAGGCCTCCAGCCAGGGACTAGGTACCGTAATTTAAATTGGTTATTTATGTCTTTTGTGACAACCTCCTAAATTTTGACGAGGATGCAAAACAACACCTTGTAGACTGAACATATTATTATTGAACACTAGCTTTTGCTCGCGGCTCCGCTTCCGTTATGTACTGAATGAAATTAACCCACGGCAACGTAGCTCAAATGTATCATGTAGCACTCGGGGATAATGTAGCTTCCCGGTAGTAAAAGAATTTACGGAATCGGATGAGAATTCCGAAGATTACCCCCTAGATACAAATTTACAAACAAACTTCTCTTTATAATCCTAACTTCCTAACTAATATTATAAATGCGAAAGTAAGTATGTTTGTTACGCTTTCACGCGAAAAATAATCATGAAACTTTGTACACATATTCTTGGAGGAAGAAGTAACATAGGCTTATATATCATCACGCTGCGACCAATAGGAGCGGAGCAGCAATGAAAAATGTTGCGAAAACGGTGAAAATGTGTCGCAGACGAAGTTGCGCGGGACAGCTAGTATAAGTATAAATAGCATAGGTACTGTGAAACGTAGTACAGGAGCTTACAAACAAACCAACGCTTTAAACCCCATTTGGTTGCAGTTAAACAACCACACAGTCAGTCGTCTGATACTACACCTCCGAAAAGCTAGTTGGCATTTCATGAAAAACTCTAAACCTTTATTAAAATAATAAGGTCGGTGTGCACATTAGTACTGCTTTACCACAGACCTACAACAATCGATGACTACTAGCATATTCCAGATACATAAAAAGTATTAAAAAACAAAGAAACTTCGCGTGCTAAGTTTATTTTTCATAACAACACACATGCGCTTTGGACACATGGCACATAAGTTACAAGCACATAGTTCATGGTACATAACCACAATCAACCTATTACCATCTTTATGCTATTGCGTTAAGTGATAGCGTGAGTGTAAATGCAAGGTGGTGTATGTTGTGTTACTTTATTGCAAAATTAGAACGGGCAGAAGGCTCACAATGCGTCTTTTAAATATCCCCTGAAATATCACTGCGAGAAGACTGTCTCTCCAATCTATCGAAATGCTTGAGTCTAAGCTCAGATAATGCACATTTCCCGACCCGATAGTGCAAAACAAATGCCGGGTCTTAAACCCCGTAATCTTGGTAAAATTGAGCAGTATGATTTTGTGTTGCTGAAAACATTTTCGCTAAGTAAGTATACAATGCCAGCAACGAGTTTTCAATAACACATTAGTTGTAACGACAATCTTTCATTGCTTGTTTTAATTTTATCAATATCTCTTTTAACCATAAACACTGGTACCGAGTACTATACGATGTCTCTTTGAAGCGAACAAGTCGACAGCAAACGCTAGACCACAATATTCTTTAATAGACAGGGTACAAATCGGTGCAATAGTGGTCCAGTTTTCATCTTACAATATCTAATTAATAACAATCTAATTGGTAGATATGTAAATAATCATCGATATCTAGTCGCGTCTTTTTGTAAATGTGGAACTTCTGGTCTCCAATTCAACGTAATCCGCGTGGAGTGGTCGAGGGGCGGAGGGCCGAGGTTGACGCTCTGCGAGAATGCGCCAAGTCGCGCACCTCGGATCACGATGACATTAGATTGACGTGTTTATTACCTACGCACTACGCGGCACAGTGCACTTGCATGATGCATCCCTAAACTGACCATTATTTTTTTAACCCAAAACGGGACAACGGCTTAAATATGGTTAGCAGGACCAAAAGACGAAAAATACACAACTTTTAATGTGTTTTATTTAGAGAAAGTGTAAATTAATACAATTATTGTTCACGATAATTATATTGCAGATTAATTATTTTCACTATAGCAAATTGTGAAAAATAAAATCAATCACTAATTCACCAGCTTTAATACATCTAGGCAAAGTTCCTCTGACATTTTTTTTTTAAATAATATTTTACCTCCTCGTCAAAATTCAGGAGGTTGTCATAAAAGACATAAATAATCATTAATCAATTTAAATTACGGAACCTAGTTAATTATTAATAAACGCTGATTTTTTTTGGTTGTTTAAGATTGCTATTAAATAAGAATAGCCCTTAACGTGGTTTAGCCAATAAGAAATTATCGAATAAACGTTTGAGATTGTTTGTATGTGGAAAGCGCGGTTATAGGGCGAGGAACAGACGGGTCGCGTTTAAAACACGGGTGGTTCACACTTACAGATTTCCATAAATAACAAAAAAAATGTCTACTCATTTTATTATTGATTCGGGTCGAGAATCATTAGCATAGTTACCTTCTTGAATTTGACGAGGATGCAAAACAATACCTTGTATCTGCCAGAGGATTTGCCTTAATATATCTGGTGATGATTTTAAATAAGAATGAAATTCTTGTCATGTCTTTCTATCTTCGCGCGGTTTCGGAAAACAAGACTATTTTACGTCCCAGAGCTTTGTTTGGGGACAACGGGACAGGTGCCCTAGAAAAGGGACAGTGAACATATGTCCCGTTCAAAACGGGACATATGTTCACTTTATGCATCCCACTCCACATTTATTTACATACTTCGGCTACGTAGAGAGAGGGTTTGCGTTCGATTCGAGCTGCAGCATTGTATTGATTGTTGTAATTTTAGCAGAAGTACAGTCACGACCATAAATAATTTACATTTACGTATAATTTGAATGCGATTTACTCGTGATTAACGATTGCATCTTTTAGAAAAGATCGAACGATATTTTGTATTTAGTACGTACCATATTTCCATCAATGTGAAAGAAATGCTTAAGTCTGGCGTAAGTTTCAGATATTCATGCTTGTGATTGTAGGGGCAGGGGATCAATAACAGCATCACACCCGTTTTATTCGAAGGGGTATTCCGAGGTTAATTATGGTAAATGTGAACGTGTGATTTCGCCAGAGCGTTTGTGTTGAATTAATTAGGTACCAAGACCTCATATTATTATAAAGTCGCCTAAACGCGATTTCGTTCACGAGTATTATTTAATGTCAGCACGCGTGGAAACCGAAACGGGCTATGTCGATGGAAGAATGGACAAACTGACACATTGTTATTGTCTATCTGTCATTATGTCGATTCTTCCGTAGACAAAACTCGTTTCTACGGTGGTCATGCTACGCGTGCAGGTGCGTAGTACTCGCAACCGGCGTGCGTATATGTATGAACGTGGACGAGGCAAAAAGAGTTTATAAGGATCGTAGATTCGTAGCGGGAGCGTTCTATGGTTTCTGCCTAACCCCATAGGCTAAACCCGTGAGTTTATGTGTTATTGAAATCTGATGAGAGTATTTTTACTCAGTCCGGCTTTAGCAAAAGCTTGGTAACAACCATTGTAATCATATTTTTGGTTTCTTTTTTACTACCTGCGTTCTTCGCATTTTTCCTTGTCGTTGTTTACGACGATTACGTTCGAGAGAATAAACCTGTGTTACATACATAGGTAGTTACGTGTCTAAAGATATCGTGTACTTGCGTATTGTGTATTTTACTTAAACAGTGACTAGAAAATTCGACTATGATTACATAACACTATTTGGCCCTAAATTAGAATAATAAATGTGTGTGCCTACGTATATCTCTATTATTTCTGTTTTCCGGTTTATCATTAACATGAATTAATTTACATAATATAATGTATAGGCTGTATTCAATCTAATTTGAAAATAAAATGTATTTTTTACATAGTTACATTATTTTACAATACATGATAGTGTATAGGCGCGATATTGTCCATTGATAATAATCGATTAAAATAATCCCATGAACGCCAGACCTATATACGTCATTTTACAAAAGCTTAAAACTTTTTCTGTGAAAGTACTTTAGGTACTATTATATAGGAACAATTGGGAATCAAATACAATCAATCAATTAACAAAATTACTTTAAGTATAGATTATTTTGTCATTTCATAACTTTTTTAAATTGTCATACATTTATACTCCACTCAAATCTGTGTGGTTCTTTCTTTAAAAGACCATCTCAGACACTAATCTGCATAGTCTTCATGTAAATTGAGCAATGTCTGGGCTTTAAAAGAGCAACAAGTTAACAGAGAACCTCTGAGTTTGTTTCGGCTGTTTCTTCTCAGAGTAGTCAGGTACGAAACACCGGCCCCATCTAGTTTTAAAAAAAAATGACGTGTAAAAGTGTTTGTAAAAACCTATTTGCAAAATAAACATCATTTATCATTTATAAAATTATCATACTTTATTAAAATTATCATACACACACAATACAATACCTAATTTACATAGGGAACTAGAAACATCGGTACATTCGGTACTTGATAGTATGACGATGATGCTATTTAGCACACTATTGACCTGATATCTGCCAAAGCCACAAAGGACGTTTTTTTTTGGTCTGGCGGTCACGAGATCTGCCTCTATAACTAACTAGCTGCTACCCGCGACTTCGTTCGCGTGATAAATTAGATGTGACTTCACGGAATTATACATGTAAACCTTCTTCTTGAATCGCTCTCTCTATTGATTAAAACCGTTCAACATCACATTACAGACAGCGGGAATCGACTTTTAATACTATGTAAAGATTAGTCTGTTTTGTCATACTGCTGGGCAAATGCCGTACTCTCTCTTTTCCATTCTGTCTTTTTCTAAAGTTTAAAATTGTCTTATGCTTGCAGGTGGCGGCTGCGATTCGTACTCGGTGTCTCAGTCGCAGAGCATTAACTTCTCGCAGGCGATGCGCGCGAGGCCACAAAACAACCCGCAACAGCAGCAGTCGCAACAGGGAGGCCCACCGCTTGGTCAGTATTTATTTTATAAGCTAGTCAGCTTAGAACTCCTCTGCCCAAATCCTGATTACTGTCAGGATAGGAACTTCAATGTAGATAATTTCTAATTGATATCTATGATAAACTTGAGAGTTAACAGTGATTCATTATCATTTACACCCAATAACTCGGGGCATTTGGGCTGTAATGTTAACCTGAGTACCAGCGGTGCCTGCTGATGTTTGGTCAACATAAGATATTTATAAGATAACCCATACCCTGCATTTAGCACCAGCAGAATTGTAATTATGATATGATTTTCTAACAATATGCATTTTATTCCCGCAGGCGTCGCCGCAGCCGGCATATCTCGTGAACAACAAGCGAAGATGCTGCAACAGCAACAGCAGCAAATGTTACGCGCGCAGCAGCAGCAACAGATGCGCCCCCCTCCGCCGGAGTACAAGGCGCGGTTCGTGGGCGCGGCGCAGGCGGCGCTGGGCGTGCGGCGAGCGCCCGCGCCGCGCCCCTTCCCGCACCACGCGCGCCAGTACTCGCCCGACTGGCGCCACGTGCTCATGCAGCAGCAGGCCAGGCAGCAGTTCCCGCATCATCATCAAGGTGAACAGTTCAAATTACACTTTATGAATAAACATTCATTCGTTACCGCTGTTTAAACTTAGAAGACGTTGGAAAGTTAAAAAAAAAATTGTTAAACAGTCACTGAACATTATACTTAACTTTGAGCATCTATACCCCAAATGTAGCAACGTTGAGCCACATAAGTCCTAAGAAAATAAAGTCTTGTCCGCTGCGACAAAACTAACCTTTTTGCTTTTTTATTTATATTATTTTTGCCTGTGTTGGCAAGTCGGCTTTTCGGGACACTGTATAATTATTGATTTACATTTCAGGTTTCAGTATGGGTTCGATGGGTGGTATAACGCAGCAGCAGCAACAACAGATGCAACTGCAACAGGCGCGGTTGCAGCAGCAACAGCTTTTGCAACACCAGCAGCAACAACGGTATGTATCTTTGATTATAGCACAAACTTCTGTTATAGTTACAGTACGCAGTTTTAATTCATAATAAATGGTTTCTGGTAGTGAACTGTCTTATTTAGAACTGAACATAAATAATACTTACTAGTAATTTAAATTGTAAAGAGTACTTAAACTCCATTCCGTAACATTGTATGCTGAAGCCATTACATACTTATCCTACAGTTATGTTATTATGTTGTTGCTCATAATTTGTTTATGTTGCAGGTCCAACCAACAACAGTCGCCGATGTCTCATCTCATTATGCAACAGAACCAGATGATGAGCGTGCAGGGACAGGTACGTGTCATTTGTTGTTGTTATTACACTCACCTCTATAAATTTAATCATTTACATTGAGCGTGGTATTGAGTTTTCAACTTTAGGCGATGTCACGTTACGTTGGAAATCCAACAGCGGTCGTCCCTTACGGAATTTCATATCCCACTATTGATATTATCAAATAAGAATACCTCTTCTTTATAATGTTAACACTTCTATTTGTTTTCAGATGCCAAATATCCACATGAGCCAGTCTCAAAGTATGTCCATGCAACAAAGCGGCATGGGTATGGGCCACCAGGGCAGCCCCATGCAGAACGGGCCTATGCAAGGTCAGGGACCCATGCACTCGCAGAACAATCCTATGCAGCAGAACTCGATGATGTCCCAGAATGCCATGCAAAACCAGAATGGGAACGTTTCGCAGCACTCGTTCCCGTCTCTCCACAACACGTCTTCCTTCACTGGACAAACTACAGACTTCAACCTTGACTTCCTCGACAACATGCCTTCCACGGACGCCAGCAATCTCACCGCTCAGGAGCTCCTCAACTCCTTAGACAATTCGTTCTTGAACGACATCCTTTAAATTATAATGACACAGCTATATGTGTTCGTTTTAGAGTAATATAATTACTAATTGACCCATTTTAAAGTCAATTGGACTTCTTATTCGGGTTTTGTCTACATAATGTGTTTATTATACCTTCTAAAAAATACAAATGTACGACCAATATGGAACAAATGATGACCAAAGTTATTACACAGGAATTTAACAAGGCCAACGTGGAGTATGGCCGGTAGAACCTACTTACTTCTTACGAGTATACTGTGACCGACAGTACGCCACTTTACATTTTGGACCATATTGTTTTTGTAGACTATTTATTATGAAAAATATCAATTTCGTAGTGTTTATAGTTTTTACTATTGTTAATAATTCCTTTGTAAATATTTTAATTTTAAAATGTTTGTAATATTAATAAGCATAAGGTAAATATACTACCGATAGTCTCAGAGTATCCACGAAACTGACATTCTATTCTTCTTATGATAATTATTATTTAGCTGCAGAGTAGGCTAATGTATATTTATTGCAGATTTTATTGTAGTGTATAAGGTGAAAGCACAAAAGACAATATTTTATTTACTTTAATGAATTTTATTTATGAAAACAAGTTAAATAAATGAGGCAATAGATACCGACTGCTATGTTAAAACAAGGATTAAAATAAAAATATAATCGAGGTGACTAGCGTATGACTGTTGAGCGACCTTCTGTAAAAAGGTAATTTAGGTGATCATTGGTGAATAGTTACTATTCCAATAGCTTTGGAAACAACTAATTGCGTTAATAAGTGTGGCAACATTGCGATAGACAACAAACATTTCCGACATCCGCCTGTATACTAGGTTGCTATTGCGTGTTGTCCGATGCCAAAAGGCTAATCACCTCGATTCGCGCATTACACAACTTAACTTTATTTACATTGTCGTCTGCTAAAACGTGGCCAATGTGCGGCTTTCCTTATTTTACAACTTTTATTGGCCCAGCCAGACATTCTCTCGAAATTCGAGTTTTTATTCCACAACACATTTTGTTGGTTTGTCACACTTAGGGCAGCCAAATTGATTAAAATAGTGCAAAATGTAAATTTTATGAAGTAAGAATATAATAAGATCATTCCTGTACCTAAGATGATTGTAGATTAAACTGTGATGTCGGTCTCAATGGTCAATAGATTATAAATAGTATCAATTATTATACATACATAGATTATTGTTATCGTTAAGGATCTCATGGAATCATTTTAGTGGGTTATGAGAGATTCTGGAATTAATAGATTGTTGGTTTCATTATTATTTACTTTTTCAACGAATGTGTAGCATATTCTTTGTAAAGTGCATTTTCTTTTTATTATTTAGTATGTATTTGAGAATGCATATTCACCCATTTCGTTATTTTATAGTAGTGTAAATACAAAACTGTTGTTAAACAACTTTAGGAATTTTTGATCAATGTATGCCAGCGATGGGTATGAAATTAATAAAAATCATTATGTTAAAACAATCCAACCGATGAAGGTTTAGCTCTCTGATATAGTTTACAGCTGTAAAACCACCTATTGTGAATGATAGCAACATTCCAGAGCCATTGTTAATAATGTTTTAACTTTAGGACCAATTTTTGAACGTTCTTTTGAAAATAATATTGCATATTGAGTGAATGTGTTTTATTTATTTTTAACTCTAACTAAACTAATCGAACACATATTAAGGTACTAACGTAAAACCGGAGCAAGTGCTTTAGAGAATAAATTGAACGGAACAGATCCTTTATTCATATAAAATACTATATATTACTGAAAATATTCAATTTATGGCACATATTTCGTACTAAGTTTTTGACGAACTCATAGCAAAAACTTACTATTGTTACGAAAAAGAGCCAGTAACATCAAAAATCGTAGTTCCAGCTGATAATTCTATCACCACATGATAGAGTCAGCCTGGTGCTTGTATAAATAATCAGAAAACCTTTCCAACTTCCTCTCTAAAGCATTTATCTCCGTTGCTAATTCTCATACAACCTCATTAGGTTTGTTGTGGAAAATTCTGGGGTTCCGTATTCTTGGGCTGTAGAAATTATTTGGTTGGATATATTTTGCGGTGATTGGCTCCTCATGTACGGGGCTCAATTTACATTCATATATATTCTCATTCGTGTTATTGTCGAGAGATCGCATGGAGAAAGCTTGTAGTATTTGTCGACGCCTTCTGAGCCGAATACACGAAAATACTGTGCTCAACAGGACTCCTAATTTGAAGACGGCCACGACGAATAATCCAAGCATTAGGATTAAGTACTGCTGTTGGTACCAGTCTTCTAATGGTCCGAGACATCCCTGTAATCAAATAAAAGGCTGCTTATTTTCTAGTCAGTAGTCTGATACGAGCGGCCGAGCGGGACTCAAACCCGCAATCCCTGACGTACGACATAACATTTTGCAAATGAAGACCAAATAAATGGCTCTCAAAACGACATTAATGCTAAATCTGTTTTAGCTACTTGGCATCTGAAGTCACTTATCAGAGCCTCTTTGATTAGAAGAGGATATCGGTGCTCAATAACGTGATATAAAAATAAGACTAACAGTGTATCTTACCGGCACATATCTAAAGGATGGATTAGGCTGCACTTCTTGGCATCGTGACGCGTTGACCGGTGCGGGGTTGAGGTACGAAACGTTGTCTTCATATTGTACGCAGCAACTGAGCGGTACCGACATCCCGCGAGGACCTAGCCGTCTCAGCTGCCAGATGGACATGTCATAGTTACGAGCGTCCGTCATACCGCAGCACTGCAACTGGAAGAGACGCGTTACAGTAATGTAACATTATTCTTGTCTTCTCCGTAGGGGTAGGTAGACGTCAAAAATGGCGCAAAGGTAATGGATTCTCCTATCAGTGTTGCACAGTAGCTTTCTTTTGGCACGTTCTAGTAACTATTTTGATTTCCACAAGTTGTGGGTAAGGACGTCTTCTCTAAAAGTTTTTTTTTTTTTTTTTTTTTTTTTTTTTATGTATGGCATCTCGCAATTCAGCCTCTGAGGCTGGCTACTGCTTAACCGGTCTAATCCTATGGATGCCTAGAATTTAAGGCCTCCAGCTAGGGCAGCAAAATTATCTGAGTTAAGCGACAGCTCGCTAAGGGCACCCCCTGCGGGGTTCGGGCCTCGGCTTAGGGTGTCGCTTGGGGAGGGCAGCAAAGGGACAGGCTGGATCTGAGTGATTTCATTATTTAGGGGCTGATTTAAAACTAAAGGCTCAGCATCGCGGGCTGGCTCGAGCAAGGGTCGGGGGGGTTCTCTAAAAGTTCAGTTTATGCTGCATAAAGTGTTGGGGCAGTATCACACCCCAACACAATGAACACAACTTACCTCAGTCTGTGCTAAGTCCACGGCCGCAGTAAAGTGTTCGAAGTCAGGTAACGCGTAGTAAGTCTGTAGCGCGCCCACCGCGCCACCTCGGGAACTCTGCAGGCCTAGACAGCGCGGCCAAATAGCTGCTATCACTCCAGCAGCGCACTCGCATAGTAACATTGCCAGCACTACCAAGAAGTACTGAAAGAAAGACGTGCTTAAACAGTGTGTGCGCCGTGGGTTCCAGCTGTCATTTGTAGATCTTTTTTGGTCGTTGGATAGTTAGAAGTCGGAAACTCTGACAATCAGTTTTACCAAGGAAAATAGTGTTACCCAGTCGATGGGTTGTACGTCTGATACTGGTGCGTCGGCTAGAAACGGAAAAGACTGGAAGCCGATCCTAATACTGTCGGAAAAAGAAAGGCTGGGCAGATGTGTTTAAATATACAAAATGGGCGGATTTTATTTACTATCATACATGTAGTATATCTACATACTTTCCTATTTCTGTTTTAGAATCAGTTCAGTCGCTGACTCACACCCAAAAGTACGTTTCGCCTTGAAGCCAATGCACTACATATATCGGTCGGTGACCTATGTTACTTAATAGCACCTTTCAGTAACGATTAAAAGTAGGTAGGTACGCTAAATAGCAGCAGAATTAATCGTGCATAAGATCGTTCTATTAAAAACAAAAGGAAGAAAGTATAAACCGGGATTAGAAGGCAAAACTTACAATACTGAGAACCGTGTAACTGGGCATGTAGGTAGCCCAGCAGCCTAGGGCTCCGGTGGCACACAGAGCCAGCCCAGCGGCCAGTAGAGCGAGGGACAGGTAGTAGAACGGTGGATGCGTCAGTAAGTCTTCATCAGGCGCCGCCAGGAGCCGTGATAGGAGTATTCTTTTGGAGTCGCAGAGTAATAGAAACCCACATATTACTTCCACAAAACCGCATGCCTACAGGAGAAATAATACAGGAGTTTGTGTAGGTACCTACTTAACATCCTCGCCCCCTTAACATAACACTAGGTTTTTTTATGATTAATCAGAGTGAATTCAAAACAGTAAGTAGTTAGTATAAATAAAAGACTTACAAAAAATATGGTATTGAAACATCCAAAAAGAACTTTAGCACTTTCATTTTTGCACATTTTAAAACGTAAAAAAACTAGATAAATGTATAAAAGGCACACAAGGATCCAGTGTAATACGACACGGAGAAATGTGGTCAAAACGCTATAGTTACAACTAATAATGTGAGTATGTGAATAAACAAACGGACGATGAATAGATTCGCCGGTTTTGGGGAGATACGCTCTGGTGAACAGGTGGGGTGACTGAGTATTAAGGCATTTTTGTTTAAAATTAATGCATGAATCGCTCATGCATGCCCGGCATTTACACTGTGGAATAACAGGTTCGTTGTGGACATACTGGCCAGTTTATTGCGACATCGCTCGCAGCAACATTCTATTACAAACATTAGGAGGCTGAAGCAAGGGGTATAGCAGGAGCACCTGGCTTGAGGCTTTACATTCAAGACACCCACACCCACAGCCTCATAGCATTTTTTAGTTTTGGGAAAGGCGTGAGTTTATGAATATAAGTATTATGAAGGCTTTAAAGACAATTCATAAGAAATAGTTCAATGTTGTATATATTTTATTTTACTACAAAAAATATTATTTGTAGATTCATTTTATCCTTATTAATTTAAGATTTTACAGTTTTAAAATTCAATGTCTCTTTTCTTAAATCCACCACAGTTTACATTAGGTACACTTGTGATGTCATCTTGTTCCCGTTCTTTGGTCTCTTGAAGTTCTGAAACACCATAGTAAAATAAACAACTGGTTACTAACTACCTAGCTACCTAACTGTTAGTAATAGGGACCACTCGGAAAAAAGATTTAATTTGAATCTAACATAGTGGCAGAAGAGGCCGATTAATAATTGGATCAGACAGCTATTAGATCAAAGGAGCTTAATATCCTGATCAATCAATGTGGGTGTATGACCAGATGTATGAACATAGACGGTCGACGAGGCAAAAGGAGTAAGCGAGTGGCGTTCTGTGGTTTCTGCCTACCCCCATCGGAAAAAGGCGTGATTTTATGTATTATCTTTTATATATCACACTTGATTTAATTCTACTTTTTTACACTATTGAAAGAGAGGAGACCAGTGGTCCAACAGCAACATTAAAGCGAGATAAGGCTTTATGTATTTATGCTATTGCTAGCTCAACAAAAACAAACCTGGAGGCAAATGCAGCTTCTCTATGACAAACTTCTTCCTCTTTAGTTTGAATGCCATGTCAAGACTGGGCGGCACAAAAGGCACTAGAGAGTAAATAGCTGACAACTTGGTGATATGGAACAGACCATGGTAGTCTTTGTACACTGGGTTTGTCTCACGACTTGAGCCAGCAAATGCTTCTATTCTGACTGCATTATCCACTGAGTACAACAGTCTATTCATTATGTGATCATCCTGTAAAGAGCACAGAAGTATAATCATTTCTTCAGCACAGTACTTGATTTTATTTTCAGGAAAATTTTGAGTATTATGAATATCTACATATAAGAGTGGGGGAAAGCCAAAGAACCAATAGGTAGACTGTGTGAAGGATGGAATAGTTTAAAAGAGGGTCACAATGAAGAAGAGCCCATGCTGCACTGACTTCAAATAGATTGGGATAAAGGAAAGAGAAGTATAACTTGATATCTTTCAGTTGAACACTTACATCAAATAGATGTGCAGGAATGGTAACAAATGCAACTGCATTTGTGTCCCTCAGTATAACTCTTAAACAATACATGAACTTGATCAGATCTTGTCCATGGTTCCCACTGGCCTCGTTGTCACAGTCCATTGCCATCCACACTGGGGATCCCAGTGAGTGTATACCAATCCTTAATATATTACTGTTCTTCTTAACACTACTTTGATATTCTTCCTTAGAAACTAATGCTTTAATACTAGACAGTAATTTATGGTATAGGCTGTTTTTGAAACCTGAAACAAGAGAGGGGAAATTATATCTTAGTTGTGTAAGAAAATGACAGATTTTCATGTTGTGTATTGACATGTTGTGTTTTAACTATGTAATATTACATAGGATGAAAATCTGTTAACATCAGCCTCTTGCATATGCAAGAGGCTGATGTTAACTAAGATTTTTAATTTTGGGTACACTAAAAATCTATCAATCATAGCAATATTTTCCTAATTGTCATTAGGAAGACGTGTGTGTGGTGTGAGGGCCTCTTTGTCCAAACTCTTTCAAAACATGCTGAGGATTTGGTGAACATTCCCGAAAAATTGTGAAAATTGGAATCAGATTTTGTGAAAGTCAATTAAGTGATGGACTGTAAAGTAGGGCCTTCAGTTTGTTTAATTAGGTTTTACACCCAATTTAAGATTATGATAAAATACAATATCTTACCATTGACTGCCTCATTATCCATATCCAATTTACAATACTCAATATTGCAGCTCTCAATAGTGTTGGCATCAATATGTTTACTTAGATCAAAATGGTGTCCAAAACTAGTGTTGCTACCAAATGATGACTCCACCTGACTGAGACCTTCATATCTCCATGCTATCTTCATCTTATCCACATCACTAGCTGTTGTTGTTACCTCATCATCTTGAGGAACTATGGTAGGAAGAGGTAATTCCTTTGACTGAAAATGAATTAAATGGGTAGAGTTTGTTCAAGTATTTTAAACATACTTGTGGAGTCAATTTCTTTGTTTGTACACTGTATATAGATAATGGCTAATAGAGATGTTTGGAAGCAGATGACAAGGTGACTTTAAGTCAAATAAATAGAAAAAATAGGACAGGAAGATAACAATTCTATATATAGAATATCTTTCAAAAGCTTATGTAAACCTAGTTTAGCTTTTCTTTGTTACCACAGGCGCCAGACCGCAACCTATAGATAGAGCAATTTTAAATGTTAGTGCACTTACAATATCAACTGGATTTTCATCTGCAGATGCAATCAATAAATCATGCTTGCAAGCTACTCCTTCAGATAAGAAATACTTCAAAAGAATTCTGCTGTAGTTAGCCAAGACATCTTCCTCTGAAAGTAAATCAAGACATTACAGTCGTCTTCAAGAGGGATGGGAATTGGAACATCTTTATTATAAATTAGAAAAATAAAAAAGAACACACCAACAGCAAATATGCTTCCTGCCGGTAAACCACCGCCTGCAAAATTCAAAAAAAATATTTTTAGTTAGAGATCTGATGTTATTATAATTTGTTTGACACATTGTTATCAATTTTAGGTTATATTTACAAAGGAATTTGCAACATAAGTAGCTCTAAATAATTACATAGAAATACTTCTTTTTCTCATTATTAATGCATACGAACAAAAATATCTTACCAATGATATGGTCCAGTGAAGGAATACCAGATGATATAATCGGTAAACTGTTTTTCACCTTTGTGCCACTTATTGTGACGCGTGAATCACTTGTTTTATGAAAACTACTCATATTGGAGTAGTTTGAATTCTTAATTTCTCTGAAGCTACTACGTTTACATAATTCAAGAAATAAGATTTTTTAATACGTCTCTTTGCTATTTTCACTTAATTGCCGAGAAATTTGTGATTTCGTGTCTGCTGTCATGGTCTGTCACATTCTTGACATGTCTTTTGTGTTGCCATTTAATTTAGGTACTCTAGGCCATAGACCTCTAGGCCTATTACAGAGCCTCTAATCGGCAGCAGGCAGGCTAATGGGTCATTGTGCTGTTGATTTGCCGATCCTATCAAGTATCGCCTTATGTGCTTGTTTCAAATGAAGCTAGAGGTAATCTATTAGAATACGTCGACAAGTTAGTGCATTTGTAAAGATTTTCTAGTATCCATCCGGCAAGTACCAAGTGTGGAGCCGGGTTTACTTTATCACTGAATTTCAAAGACCGTAAATGTCAAAATTATCTAAATATACTCTGTGGTAATTCTTTTTGTTGAGCCGTGCCGTGTCATAAACTGCTTGTGGCACATGCATTTTTTAATAATATCTCTTCCAGAGAAAGAATTCAATTGAATTAAAAGGAGCACACGTAATTTGCAACATTCAAAATGCAGGGTCCCGCAGTTTTTATGGATATATCTCTCGAAGATCAAGTAAGTTAACGTCAACATAACCTAGTCGTCGAGTCGGGGAAAGTGTAAATTAGTTCTTACTAACAATCGTAAATTACTGTCGATGCTTTTAGGCACTAGAACTTAGGAAATACTTCAAAAGCCTCGGTGCAGAGATAGCGGAAGAGAAGTCGCCGAAGGGAATAGAGGATGACTTACACAAGATAGTGGGAGTCTGTGATGTTTGTTTCAAGGAACCGAATGAAGCTGAGATCGAAGCTATACTCAACAGTATTGTCTCCATCATGGTCTCTGTGAGTAGGTTTAATTATTCAGCATACTTAAAGCCTAACCAAAGTGTACTAGCTACTCAACTTCTTGAAATACTATAACAAAACAAAGTCTGTGATCTAAGTTATAAACATGTTTTGTAAGTATTAGTTTGATGTTGTCTGATTGTTAAATAAATAATTATATTATAATTTTGTAAATTATATTATGAATAACATGGGACCCGCGTAGGAAGATGATGATGAATTGTGTTAATTATATTTCAGATCCCATTGGAGAGGGGAGAAAACTTGATTCTAGCTTTCAGTCAAAGACTCACAAAAGCACCAGGGCATAAACTTGGCATGGTTGTGCTGCAGTCGTAAGATAGTTAAATCACTTTAATACCTTATCTCAATTTTAATTTAATCAACCCATAAATTAGTACTTATGTAGCCCAGATCAGTTTTCTTAAAAAAATTGTACAATAACAATAAAATGATTCAAGACTACATTGTGTAATCTGTTGGCTTGGACTTCAGCAACAACTGTTAAACATTACAGTTATACAATTCATTTAAATATTACAGATTATGGCGTCTATACAACAACTTGGAGGCAAATTCGCCACTGCGTTATCATGTGTACTACCATGTTGTTGAGCTGGCAGCTCGCGTTGGTGCCATTCGTGAAGTGTTCACCAGTGTTGAACAACTCAGGAAAGAGTTCTCTGGCTGCCCACCCACTAATGAACAAATGCAGAAACTGTACAGAGTCTTGCATCAAGTTTTAAAGGACCAGAACAGGTAACATTTTGATTGTATTACTAGCAAAATCGTTGTTGTTTTAATACACAAACACATTGTTCTGGTTCTTGTAGTGATCACACATTTGAGCTAGTAAGCTTGGCAATAAAAAAACTGGGTTTGGAAGTTCTTGCCACTTCTACAAACAACGATTATTTGATGTCTGCTTTAGATAAGGGTTTAAATGGTTTCTAATAGTGTCTCTATTTCAACTTGGAAGCTAAAAACTTTTCCAATCAGATCCCCAAACTTAAAATTCCAATTTTAATAAAAATTCTCTCTAGTTTGTGTAATTCCCAATCCAACAACATTTTTTTATTCATTGTAAAATTGAAATGATTTCAGCGAACTGGCTTCAAAGGTTATGATTGAGCTTCTCGGCACATACACTGATGAGAATGCCTCGTACGCCAGAGAAGATGCCATCAAATGTATCTCCACGGCACTGGCTGATCCCACTACATTCCTACTGGATCCCCTGCTGTCCCTAAAACCTGTAAGATTCCTTGAAGGCGAACTCATCTTTGACCTGCTCACCATTTTCGTATCAGAGAAACTGTCTAGCTATCAGACCTTTTACCAGAATCACAAAGAATTTGTCCATTCTCAAGGTATGTGTTGACTTAAGTATTTTGTCATAATTTTAATATCTTTCTTGGATGATGATATAAATGTGATATGTGCCTTAATTTCAGGTCTAAACCATGATCAAAATGTAAAGAAAATGAGGATACTGACCTTCATGCAAATGGCTGAGGTCAACCCTGAACTCACTTATGATGACATTATATCAGAACTACAAATTGAAGAACAAGATGTTGAAGCTTTCATCATTGAAGGTAATTCAAATGACTATATTCTAGTATTAGCAACGCATCAATGGAATTGTAGCAGACAGTACAAAAAAAAAACAGCAAAATAGTTCAAAAAGTACTACAGCGCTATCTTTGCCCCAAAAGAAGATCTAATACTAAAGTTGTGAATCGGGCTAACCGCAACATAAGACTATACATAAATAGGAAAACCTGAAAACAACTGACTGTCAGTAACCCACCAGACAACACCTGTCTGGAGAGTGTTCTCTCTTTTCTATGGGGGATGAAGAACTACTTGAGACATTGTGTTATCAATGAGGTATAAATTCACCTACTATGTTCTAAAATAATTCCATTTTCCTTCCAGTACTGAAGACTAAGTTAGTGCGTGCACGCATGGACCAGGCGGAGCGCTCGGTGCGCGTGTCGAGCACGATGCACCGCACGTTTGGGCGCGCGCAGTGGCAGCAACTGCGCGACGTTCTCCTCGCGTGGCGCGGCAACGTACACTCGGCACATGAAGCTATGAAATCTGTCGCCGCCGCGCAAATCGAATACGCCACGACAAACCAGAAAGCATAAAAATTGTTTGCTGCAGATTTTTACATAAATTGTGACCTGTTGATGCCTGGTTTTGTGCTTGGGAAAACTACAAAGCTAACCAACCTTTTTTTTATAATTGCAGGATGTTACTGATATCCAATAAATAACGATTATTTTACTATATTCGATTTAATTCATTACTGTGACAATGATTATGGGATCATAATTTATTCATGTATGAAATGCGAGCTCTAGGCACTACAAAATTTTATATACATTGGTTGGTAAAGTAAACAAAACTACATCAATTCTACATTTGAACGATATTGGCACTTGCGTGGTTACACTTTATGTAACAATCTGCGGATTGTAGCCATTTTGTATTAATATACGATTTAAATACCCAAAGTATTTATATTTTTCAATGACGCTTCAAAGACTACCCTCAATTTGAACCTAACCTGTGATCGGTCACGTATGCCTCATCCTAAATAGTGTCACTAAACAAAACCTGTAGAAAGGCTATGATATTTCTTTGACTACGACGGGAGATAACCAGTCATCGTAAAATGATGGATTCTATGGCTTACTAGAATAAATGGGCGACGAAGACGAAGATTATTGTTTACTGTCAAGATGACTTCTGATGACATACAGCTGTCATTAAATATAAATTTTAGCGCAAAAATCTAACTCAAACAATTCATGGATTACGGTCATGGATGCAGGCAGGATGGGCGCTTCCGAAACGTGTTCCGTTCGTTCGTGTGCATGGCACTATCTATGTTACTCGGCTTGCACGCCTACGCATATTTCTGGGGACCCTCGCAAGAGTCACTGGATGGAGACTTTTCTGACATCAAATACGTTGTCATGCAGCTTACTAGAGGATTGTCTGAGGTGGGCTAAACAGTATATTGTTGTAAAATGTACGATTCCGGTAGACATTTGAAAGTGCAAGGACCTGTTTCAGTGGCCGGAATGTCCGTATGCCTCTTCTTACAAGATAAATGATTATGATTAAAACATATACTAGCTTAAGCCTGCCGCTTCGTCCACGTGGAGCTCGGTAATTGTTCCACGGAGTCGTACTACCGGGACAAAAAGTATTAATAAACAGCACCTGGTTATAAACTATATGTGTGCCAAATCTCACAAACTCACGCGTATTTTATGAAGTAATATAAGATCGTCATCTCAGGGATTTGACAACACTAGATTATTTTGATGGTGATGTAACATTACTAATATTACTACCCATTTTTGGAAGTACTGATTGTGAAACTCGTCCCCTCAGCTAACCCCATACGATCCCTCACATTTGCTGATAGTTCATATTCAACAAGATAGATGGCGTTGTATGGTGCCAAGCGCTGCTTCGGAATTGTCCATAATACAGACAGAGTACGGATTTAGTAGCATTAGGTCAAGTATAAATAGATGGCGTTAGTTGTTTCAGGAAAAACGAGGTATTTATAAGTTTTGTGAACTTTTTGGGCGGGACTTGATTGACGCCAAATAGCCGGTAGGTTAGGTACGTCTTCGCTTGCCTATATATTCAGAGCCTCAGACTAATACGTGTGCATCGTTGTTCGAATTAGAGTGAGATTTAAAGCAGAAGTGCAGAATTCGCGTCGAACTTTGCGTTTCTAGTCATTATTTAGGACAAACACATATTGGGTGATCATCGGTACTAAGCTGTATAAGTACATAATTTAGTATTTATTTAGAACACAGTGTGTGCATTGTGCAAACAAGGCCCGTTTCACTGGCAGTACCAGTGAAACGTGCAGTGAAGATGAATTGGTCTACTACCAATTCATCTTGCACGCATTTTGAATGCAGAGATTTGGAGCACTCAAGTTTTGACGTGACAACGTCTTATAAATTGGTTTGCCGGGTGACACTTCAAGAAACTGCGTTACGCTCCGCTCACGTTATGCGCTCACAATGAGAGCGAGTGAGAGGCACGCGTCCCTATAGCGTTGTCACGTTCAACTATCGTCAGTAAACCGACTTTACAGACAACCAATTTTTTATTATTCTTCTCCGTGTCGATCATTTAGTTTTGACTAAAACAGTACCACCTCGACGGCTTTGGTGGTGGCTTCGGACAGGTCCTTCAAATACTAGGCGGAATTACGCATAGAGCGGAACAGAAGTTGATCACCGATCAGTCATAGTTTGTGTTACCCGTACCATCTACCTTGTTATATCTTAGTATTATCAGCTGTTCTGGGCTTGAATATGCTGGTTTTAGTTGGACAGTCAAATGAGGTTAAAACGATTGATATACAAGTTAGTTAATTATGGTAAAAATGTTCCAATTTGAATTATCGAGAAAGCGAGGACGGTAACCTTATCTTACAACTCTATCCACCCAAACTTAAACAAATGCTGTGTATAACTAGGGAGTCGTGTAGACCGTGTAAGAAATAATGTTTTTTGTGCCACATTGAGCATTAAACATCATCATTGCGTAGGCAAAATACGCGCTTTGGACGTGGAGTTGTGTACACCAGCCCGTTATACTTACAATACAAACAATTGATAATTGTGTGGTAGTCTGACATAAGATAGGGTTACAGCAATTTGGCTCCTTGGTCGACTTTAACATACGTAAAGATACTTACGATTGTCACAGTGATTCAACTGTTGCGGAAGGCTCATCTGTTCGTTAATACCTAAATGTATGGGTACATCAAATTGAAGATGCTTATTATGTTTTCTCAATATTAAATTTTAGGGAGCGGTGGTGGCTCAGTCGTCCCGACTGATGAGTTGTAGTTCGAACCCAGGCAGGCGCTTTAGTTTGTTTAATTTATTTCATCACAGCTGCTCTCAAAACGGTGAAGGAAAACATCGAAAGGAAATCGGTGTCCTAGAACCAAAAATTCAAAGCCAAGTGACATCTACCGATCCGCACTGGGCCCATTCCCTCTTACAGAGAGGAGGCGTTTATCCCAGCTGTGGGAACATTATAGGCTTAACATAATGAAGATGAATATGTTTTTTTTCAGCTACGAGATCAAAATAAAACAAAATAGTCACGAGATCCTCAGAACTGGAGGTGTTAACAGTACACAAATACAACACAGGCATAGGCGTGATGCTGTGTTATGTTTTTGCAGGTGAATCGCAAGCACGAGCGCCTGCAGAGCGAGATGGAGCGCATCTCGTCTGTGCTGCCGCAGGTGGCGGCTGCTGCCGGCCGCGCCAAGGAGGCCCTCGTCGATCCTGTGATGCGTCTGCGCAACAACCGGCAGGTCGGCGATGCAGCTGATTATGATAGACAGGTTAGAGATGTGCAATTTATGTTATCGACTATTTTTGCAACTAGATTAAGTTTTATTTTCTCTTGTGGATTTTAACAAAAAGAGTGTCCATGGAGTTCGTTGCCCATTCTTTTCCATAGAGACCACGCTTTGGAATGGGCAACTACTTATAGTATTTTCTCAGTTATTATGTCTTGTGACTGGGACTGTGGCTTCATTTTTTTTAACACACTTTTATTGGCTTGGTGTGTATGTGACGGAATCTTCGAACGGAATTTTTGAATCACTTCAAAATGTTAATTTAAATTGAACCTTTGCACACTTATCAAGGCCCGTTGATAATATATAATTTAAATAGTTTGTATATGCAATAATTTAAATAGTTTGTCCCATTATCCTGATTCCTAAAGGTCGTGCCTTTAGGATTAGGGATTTCAAAATCCGATACCCGAGGTCAGTGAGTTTTTTACGCCATATGAGTTATGACTAGGTACTGTTCTTAGTCATGCATTGAGACATGCACGGTTTGATCTTTGGGACAAGCATAATATGACTCGCTGGATTTTTAAGGAAATTTGAATTCCAAAATTTTAAACTTTGTATTCTGTAAAAGTTTTAAATTCTAATGATAAAAAAAAAATAAAAAGAGAGAGATTATCTGGCCACATTTTCGAAGATGGCAAGTATATGAAACAGATATACTGTCAGTACCTATAGATTTTGGAACAGATAGTTTACTTGTAATTAAATCAATGTCAATACAGTTCTCCGCAAAATATAGCTATGGTACCGCTGAAAGACAAATGTTACCACTGATCCTGATTTGGGCATCAACTATATACACAAGTTGCAAGGCAATAATCAACTATGTAGTTGATCATGCATTTATCTACGTTCTCGACTATTTGCCGTTGGACAAGCTTATGTAGCTCTCAGCCGCGTAAGGTCTCTGGACGGTATTCGGATAGAAGAACTTGATGGCTCAAAGTTAACTGGAAAAGTCCCATGTAACATGATGCATTAGAAATCCATACTAATCCATACTTCCATACTAATATTATAAATGCGAATGTCACTCTGTTTGTTTGTTTGTTTGTTTGTATATGTTTGTATGTTTGTTACCTTTTCACGACTAAACGGCTGATCGGATCTTAATGAAATTTGGCAAGAAGATAGATTTCAACCTGGAGAAGGACATAGGCTATATATCATCACGCTACAACCAATAGGAGCGGAGCAGCAATGAAAAATGTTGCGAAAACGGGGAAAATGTGACGCAAACGAAGTTGCGCGGGACAGCTAGTAATTCATAAAACAACTTAGTAACCTGTTTTCACAAATGATACACCAAAAAGCCGATAATTCGTTGCTATGAAATTATCATCGTTTTAAAACTATAAAAGCAAAGATAAATAATAGTACAAAAAACTAAAAAAACACGCTTTTGTAGATAACCGACCTAAAAAAAAAGTAGAAAATAAATAATAGTTAAAAAAAAACACGCTTTAATAAAAATGGAAACTAAAAAGTAGAAAATAATTTTCAATAATTTAAATTTACTACTCGTTTTTTCATACAAATTACAAGGTATCAGCAATATGTGGCGAAAAATTAAAAAATCGTTAATTACGTTTGAAATTCCGTACAAAATAAAATTGTAACATTTCGTAACACCTCCACGGATCCACTCTTGATACAGGTTGTCAGTAAGCAAGTTACCCCTTAAAACATGTGTTGTTGTAACCCCGTCACCCGTCGGATAGCCACTTTGTTTGTGCCTGCTACATCTTTGTCAATCATCTCCTCATATTTTACCAACACATGTTTCCGTTTGCTTCTGAACTTTATCCACCCTTATTGTCATATCTTCATCTGCTTAGCCTTTTCTCAACTGTTGGGTTCGACTTCTAGTCTAACCGGATGCAGCTGAATACCAATAATTTACATGAAGCGACTGTCTATCTGACTTTCACAACCCAGTTACTGGGTAACATTCACGATGTCCCTTAGTGATACGGGTGGTCAGACTTTCGGGTTCCTGACAGCCTGTAATGACAATGCCTGTAATGTCTGTAATGACTTTTAAAGATCTTAGCATGATTTAAAGGATTGCAAAGGTGTCTACTTGAATTGAAATTGAAATGAATCTGAGCGAATTTAACTTTAAAAATGCTTTTGGGAACACAGTCTAATTAACATGAGCATTTTCAAAGCAAGTGAAAAAATATGATGAATAATGTTCATTCAGTCTCAAAAGTTACATGCTATACATGAGTTGAGACAGCCCCAGTAAGTAATTAAAAATACTTGTGTTGGGGTTGACTCGCTACTTCTCTTATTTAATACAGTATTGAGACTAAATCATTAAAAAAAACCGTCCAAGTGCGAGTCGGACTCGCGCACGAAGGGTTCCTTACCAATATTTATAAAAACCACCATATATGATCTGCAAATGAGACTTTTTTAGTACAACTGATGCTTAGCGCCATCCATCGATATCTCTATGTAGTTTTTCGAAATTTTCGAGTCAAATTCAATTGGTCGACAATTACACGTTTACTTGTAAAGCCCACTTATGTGTGATAGTTTTCCTTTAAACTTCGTTATATATAGGTTCTACTGCCGTGACATTTGAATTTCTAACTACAACCGTTTAGTCGGTACAGACTCTTGACTCTAACGAAAATTGGTATATTCCTTGTGACTACGGAACCCTAAAAAGAATACAAAATAAATGTAAAACAACGTCGCTTTTCGTATGTCTGGGTGCTGCTAGAATCTCCTAAATTACACCGTAGGTTTATTGAGCAATAATTCCAAAAAAAATCTTTGCATAAGTATTGAACTTAGACATAGCACGGAAAATTCAATGTTTTGTCCCCATCGCACCCGTTCGAGCAGGGCTGGTTCGATAGTTGTAGTTGTAATAACTTGAAATATTTGATAATGGAATATTGCAGATAGAAGAGCATCCCTAAACAAGGTCTTCACGCATGGGAGATCTCACACCAGTATCACTTTAGCAAAATAAATTGGATAACGACGTCGTCGCATCTTCCAATCATTCTAAATTGAAAGATTAAAGGTAAATATGAGTGTGGAGCCCTATTTTTGTTGACAGTTAGCAGACTACGCGCTCGAGTCAGCCGGTGCAAGAGTATTGGACACGGGGGACACCGTAGAGCACGTCATATACGAGTCATCAGTGGGCTGGGCGCTCCATATGCTGACCTCGTTAGTGTGCCGCGAGTGCCTCGGCGCCCGGGCCATGATCCGACCGGGGACCCTGCCCGGAGAGTGCTGGGCCTTCAAAGGACCCAGGGGAGAGGCCACCATACGTCTGCTGGGCACCGTCCGGATAACCAGCATCAGTATGGAACACATACCGCCGCATATCTCACCAACGAGGTAATTTTTTATTGTAAATCATCATCGTTTTCAATTAATTAAATTGCTTAAATAAATCGCGTAATTTTAAGGGATGCATTTCCATTTCCTAGAATATTTAAGCTGATTTCAAAGCTCTTGCAAATGTTCCACGCATTTTTAGCGATTTCCACATATATATTTTTTTTCACAGAGAAATATCGTCAGCTCCGCGCCTCTTCCAGGTCGAAGGTCTAGAGAGCCGCTACGACGCATACCCTCACGACTACGGCAGCTTCGAGTACGATAAGGATGGCAAACCTATCCAGTACTTCGAAGTTCAGTTCCCGTCCACCAAGGGGTTTAATCTCATGAGGGTCAGAGTACTGTCGAACTGGGGACACCCGGTATACACATGCGTGTACCGTGTGAGGGTTCATGGGGAACTGGTGAATAACCCCAGGGTGGTGGCCGATGACGGCGATGCAAGGATAGAGAATGAATAGGTTCGAGGCTTGGCGACTTTGCATAGATTGGTGAAATCGCTTGATGTGAAAAATTGTGGCCATTGACTTCGATTTTCTATTAGTTACGTAGATAAAGATAATTTAAACAATTTATTTTTATACCTTTATATTAAAACGAATGACGAAAAATAGGTAGTTTCGGTTCCTGTGTTTTAGACCAAAATCTGTAAAAATGGAACTTGACCGTTGCTACCTCAAGTTTTTTAGATTATTATGTTATTATTGCGATAATTTAATCATGAATTATATTAATGTTATATGTCTTAAAGATAATTTAATTTTTTATATAGTAACTGGATAAACAATGAAATGTAATTAGGTAAAGTATTCTAAAGCTTGTATGGTGACTAAATAAATATGTGGAATTGTGTTATATAAATTAAGATTTATTGTTATTTTAAATAAACATTTCCTAAAAATTTGTTAGCTCAAATTACTGGATAGAATGTAACATATTTTCTACATAAAAATTATGCCAGCCATTTTTTCAACACAAAATCCAACATTGAAACCATTATTGCCAGGTGGCTACCCGGTTATATCTATTGTGTGTTGCACAAAACGAGAGAAAGGCGAAACCAAGCATAGATGTTAATCTGGGTGTCCGGCAGCCGAATGCTATAAAACGTATGCTTTGTTGGTGGACAATAGCACAAAGTACATAAATTAAAGTGAGCAAAGTGATCATGAGCCCCCGCCGCGCATGCGCTAATGGGTTGACCGGGACAGCTCCGCTTTGTGTCAGCTAGCTGCGCCGGCGCAGCGCATTGTTGACGGACAGTTTATTTAATTTATTGTAGCAAAAGGATAGTTTGCTGCTTTATGTACCTGCAGAAATATGCAGTTTTATATTTTGTTAAATTGAAAATATTATTTTTTAGTCACACTGACTTTGGGTAGTAAAAGCTACGTGCAACATTAATGTATTGGAGTTTCTCAGTAGCAGCCACGGAGTCTGTATTTGTGCCCGGTTGATGGCAATAGGGCTCGCCCCTATTACATTATAACCGGCGAAATGTACTATCAGGTACCTACACCTCTGCCCAACTCTTCGAGGAGAACAGGCGTGATGTTATGTTATGTGAGATTCATAGGTTAAATAATGGGGAATAAATGTATAGCTCCATAGCCTCTCAAATTATACTTTCAAGGATCGTGGGTTCACTTTTACCACCCTGTGCAATTATCAACGTTCCGAAAAACGACAAGAATATTATAAATTTAGACTTTCAAACAACACTGCTCTTCCCGCCCGATCACCATGTACGGCAAGCCTATCCCCTGGGAGAAGCGAGCCAAGTACTTAGGAGTCACACTTGACCAACACCTGACCTTCGCGTCACATATCAAGGAAGCACGTAACCGTGCTGCCTTTGCTATGGGTAGACTCCACTACATGCTGACGGAAAAGAGTAAGTTGTCACTTAAGTACAAGTTGCGTCTCTATACCGCAGTGATCCGTCCCATCATGACGTACGCTTGTGTCGTGTATGCACACACCAAGGCTCGTTTCATCCATAGGATGCAGACATTGCAGAACGAAGGAAACGCCTTCGTAAAATCACGGACGCTCCCTGGTACGTCCGTAACGACAACCTTCATGTCGATCTTAGAGTCCCGACCATCCTTCAGTTCATGAAACGATTTTCAAAGCGTTTCTTTGACCAAGCTGTTAGGCATCCCAACCCCTTGATCGCATCGGCCGCCCGGTACGAACCATCGCGTATTAGTAGGATCCGCCGTCCACGGCATACCCTAGTCACTCCTGATGACCCTATTACCCTTTTACAAGAGAGCAGTAGGGAAACCAGTACTATAAAACGTAAAAACAGACACAGACCGCCGTCATTCCGGCCTCGCCGTCGAGGCCCGTCGCGACGTCCCTGTTCACTACCTCCCCGCCCTCCCCCCCGACCCTTGCTCGAGCCAGCCCGCGATGCTGAGCCTTTAGTTTTAAATCAGCCCCTAAATTATGAAATCACTCAGATCCAGCCAGTCCCTTTGCTGCCCTACCCTAGCGACACCCTAAGCCGCGCTTAATACAGATGATTTTGCCCTGGCTGTGGGCCTTAAATTCTAGGCATCCACAGGATTAGACCGGTTAAGCAGAAGCCAGCCTCAGAGGCTGAACTGCGAGATGCCAAAAAAAACACTGCTCTGAATTTCCCGTAGCATTCAAATTTGTTAGTTATTCTTCTTAGATAGGCACACAGTGGGTGCCTGAAGACGGCCGTCATAGCCATGGCTGGCGTAAGAAACGCAAACGGGTAAAGCACGGAGTAGGCAATTGTTAAGAAAATTTGGAAAGCCATGGAGAGCTTTTGCGCAGGAGCGGGGTGGAGAAGGCTGATAACAAAAAAACCTCTAAGATCACACCATTGACATCATATTCATTGAAATCAGTTTATTTACGAGGTATCATAGAACTAACAGCCTGTTAAATCTGTCTGTAAGCTATCGTTCTGGTTTTACCGTAGTTGGACAAAATAGAGTCCTCACGATAATTAAAGGAGCAATCCAACAGAAAATTATATCGTTACCTATACTATAGTACAAGACAGCCATGAAATCGGCATCGTTAGAGGCAATAACGTACGTGGTACGTACATTAGGGACACAATTAGGTCGATTCCTTTCTTTAGTTGCTTCAATGTGTTTCCTTTTCTCTGACAAATAGATTAGAGTCGTAAAGGGTGAAAGCACCTCTCCATGAAATTTATCCTTTTCCACCAACGCCTACTTGTAGTCCTCAATATTAATGATGTGATCTTAGTCCAGTGTCTCGCTACTTGACATGTATTAATGGACAGTATTTGTGCCCAGATTCCTCCTGGCTGGTCACGTTACACATAAAAAGTTAACAATTGAGTAATGTTGCATTATTGTATGGTATTAGTGGTGCCCCGCGGCGCTGCCCGCATTTTTGGTGATTCTTTGCTGGTATCGAATTCTTTTGGAAATTGGACTGAAATGGTTTAATGCTTTTGTTGGCTTAGTTAAGTCAGTGTTCTAGTAACTAGATAATATTCTATATTCGAGTTCTCATAACTAGGTAATATTAAATACTCGCGATAATTAGAAATCAGAGTAGTCTCTACTTCCACAAACAGTAGAATTAGAAATGAAAGAAAGGAGTCTACTTTTAGAAGATACTTCTACGGCACAGAAGAGGAGCTCTACTCTGATTTCCAGAGCCTTATAGAAAATAGAAGCAGTCTGATAAACACTGTGATGAGTGGATGCGGTAAGGGGCATGACATGGTAAAATTAAATTTTGAGGAAATTTGAATACATTCAAACCATAATAATAAACGGTATGTCCGTTTACCGACTCTTAATGGAACTAAGAAAGTCCTACAACGGCTTTTTTTTCAATTTTACCTTCCAACTAACTTTTCCAAAGATATCGTCCACATAGATCATTTATTTATCTCCAGACAGACATCTCTGTTTATTGATAGTTATAATTCTCCGGCCATAACAGAAAATTATGTAAGACGCCAAGTTTCTAGCGCGATCACGTAGCGGTTCGTTGTCCGCTACTATTCCTAACTACTAACAAATATCTTTGTAATGGATATCAGAGAACTTTTTTACTTGTTTCCATTCTTCTGAGTCACAATAAACGTTCTAATCCAGGACAAGCGATAAATCTTTAGAAACTTCAGCGACAATATTCTCTTCAGCCTAATTGGGGATGTGGGATAAAGGGTGCATTGTGGGAGCCGCCATAATATTTGACAATATTAATAATGTTTCTGGTCTATCGCTCGTGAAAGGCTTGCACAGTAAAGGATTGCCGATGGTTAGACGGTTAAACCCATCGGAGCGTTCTGCGAGCTTCCGCTGTGTGTGGTGCAAAATACAGGTATCTGAGGATTTACTTCAAACCGGCAGTCGAACGGAATTTACCTAAAGTAAATTGAAGTTAAATATTTTTTTTCATTTGATAATCTGTATACAATTGTAGGTAAGTCAGGTAGAAAAGCTACAACCTTACAACTTGCACCACGCGCCCGCTTGATGCTGTGTGCGTAGGTGTCGTCAAGGGATTCGTTTTAAATAGTCTCCGAAGGCATTGTTTGGTAGACGAGCTTTGTCCCGGCACATTAGAAATACTCTCGTGTTCGCTCCACTGGCTCCGATCAATGTCGCCTTCAGGAAATACGATTTTAACAGCGAAAACATCGGAATTACAAGTCATCGCGATACACTCTGTTGCCTTTGGGCAAAAGGGTTTGTTGTCAATGTTGTCATACAATTACGTATCGTTTAAGTTTGTTTTATCCAAACAATGATACATAAAACCCATTTCTAAAGAGCTCCTTTTGTCAGTAGCAAATGTTGTTTACTGTATTTGTGTTGTGTCGAACTGAATGGGTTTAGAAGATAGGCTGTTAGCCACATTACATACGAGGGAGGATCTACACAGAAGCTAACCCTTGTATGATCTGCTCTTATAAATCTCTTTATGTAACATGTGTTTTGTCTTTGCAATATCAATAAGTATTTCACGATACTCTTGTCCAGAAATAATATTTTGTTAGGATCTAGAGCAGTACCGCACTCATTATATTTTTGGGTGGCGGGTTATGGTCAGCGGCGGGCACTTTCTAAACGATCGAATTGGGTTGCTCCATGCCCGGTGCCCACTCGCCAAGCTCAGCTCTCATAAAAAATCCTGCAAATAAAAGCAATGAAGAGTTATAACTCATTATGCGAAGGGCGAAGGGTTCGCGGCAGGTATGTCCGTATGGCGCGATCAGCCCTTCATAATTTAGAAAAAAAGCCATTTATTAAACTAGAGCCCTTAGTAATTATTGGGACTCCATTTCGACATATTCGCTATTGCTACCTGCCGGCAATTTGCCATTCGGCCCTTTGTCTGTCGGTGTGGCGCCCTAAAGGGTTCTAATTTTAAATGCAGCGTGTAACCATTGGGGCTTTATTCGTCAATTTCTCTTTCGCGGTGGTTAGTGTAGTGTGGCCTGCGCGGGCGCTGGACGCAATATGGCGCGGTTTTTTGTCACGCGGCAAGGGTGAGCAATTAACTGGATACAACATTGGCTTTGTTCGCTTTTTGCGGTTGATTGATAATGGAATATGTGTACACCACTGACGTCTTATTAATTTTGTTTTCTGGTAAACTTTAATTTGAACGGGTAAATGGATCGGTAAAAGTTTTACTTCTAGTTGAGGAATTGTATATTAACATATTTGTAGTAAGTATTTCATTTGCTTTTAGTGGTGGTATATCAGAATTTGCTCGAAAAATACGCACATTACGATTGATGACAGATGATCGCTTAATGTTACGATGGTAAAATTACACGCTAGAGTTCTGATAGAGCAAACATTGTCGCGGCGTCCATCTCGCCAGTTTGTCCACAAACAAGGATCGAATGAATATAGACAAGCGTGTTTGCGGTAGCGGTTCGTGTTACAATAACAAATACATACGGTTTATTTATAACGGCTACATATATCATGTGATCGGCGATCGGGTGGCGGCGTGCGGAGTGCCGAGTACGGAGTGGCAGATCGCCCCCACTCCTAATGCTCCTAATGCCATGCAGTCGTCATGGCAACGATGCACTCACCCCTACGCACATTACACACGAGAGACCATAAAAAAACAGAAAATCGGAGAACAGAAAAGTTAGTCGACGTCACCCCGGTTCCTGTCGAACGTCCGAGTGTTCCCTTCTTTCAAACATAATTTATGGTTTCGGGGAAATAAACATAAAAAATAGAAAAGGAAAAACGACAGCACGCACGATAAAAAAGCTCGTCGTAAAAGTGCGAGGGGTGCGGGGTAGGGGGCGCCGCCCAGCCGCCGGGCCGTCGAGGCGGCAACCCTTCCGCTGCCGCCCTCCGCCCGGCCCTCATACCACCGTATGAAAGGGTTACGGCGACTAACCCTCGTCACCGTTGCTATATATGTGCTTAGCTATTGATGTAAGGCCCGTACTATTAGTTCTCCAAGTAAATGCTGTCCAGTAGTTCAGTTCTGCTGGAGCGAAACCCTGAAACTATGGCATTAGTTTGCATTAGATGCCATCTTACAAGACATCGCCACATATAAATCTCAACCTTATTACTACTTTTGGCAGTAATCACCTTGCGAAGTGTTTAAATTCATGTGTCCGAAGGGAAGCATTGTTGTGGCGAGTGCGAACGATTGGCTGGTGATGACGACGTGGCAGAGTTCCCGCGAAACGACAGTTTGATGTAAATGTGCTCCCGGGGCGATGTGCAGCCCGCACCGGCTTAGTGTGGCAAACACCCCTTGATTTTCCGGGACTTGTCGGAATTTGCAGAAAAACAAAAGTGACCAAAAGCAGAGACTCACTGGTAGTTTCTGTTTCTTGGGAAAATTTAATTTTGCTGAACATAATTTGAGTGTCCGGTCGCCAAGATAATAATAGAAATAGACATAACTAAATGAAAACATTCAGATGCTACCAGTATCTGTTAGTAGTTTTAAAGAAATATCACTAAAGTCATGTGTTATCCTTTATAATCGCCATTAAAAAACGTTATTTTCCAATATTCGAGTTGTATTTCAATCCTCAGCATCCCTTTACAACTTAGAGTTTGCAACATAGTAGTGTGGCAGTGAGAAGGGCGCGGGAGACATAAGTCCGCGGCGACCGGCCGTCTGTGTGGCCACCCTCGCGACCTGCATCAGACGCGCATACAGAAGGACAACATGTCCAATTATATTATCACTAGGACACTAGTTGACCCGCGCAACTTCGTTTGGTTCACATTTAACCCGTTTTAAATTTTTCATTGATCTGCTCCGCACCGATTGGTCGTAGCGTAATGTTATATAGCCTATAGCCTTTCTCGATAAATGGGCTATCCAACAATAATTTTTTCTCTTATCCCGTCTTGGAGTAGGCTACGATAGGCTAATAACGAAAGAGAACGGTGCATCGTAGAAAAAAAATATTTTTTGGTCGCTCTAACCGTTCCAGAGATAAACGAAAACGAAAATTTGTGACCTGGGATAAAAAAAACAACGCACAAGTGGGATCTAAGGGACTTATGGCATAGCATTTGTAATGACGTATTGAAGACCTGTACAAAAATTCAGCTTGTAGGAAATCCTATTTGGAAACTGGAATGTCTATTTAGTCAATACTTCCCGTCACGAGAACATAATTATTTTTTGTAAACAACGACCTTCTACTAAGTAACGTAGCGACATTTCAATCGAAAACAAATAATCCCAAATTCAATCAATTCAAAGTAACATACGTGTAGTACGAAACGAACGAGCAATTTCACTTGTTCGGGTTATATTTCTGCGATGTAAAAGCTCTGTCGTATGTGTAATAGACGACAGAGCTTTTACACTTTGGTTTGACTGCATGGTTTAACGCGTTTTACTTACTGGAATGTAAACATCTAGGCCGCCATTCGAGTTTCGAATGCGTTTCAATTTGATTGTTTTGTTTCACGGATTAGGTTATCATTTGATCCAAAGGTTGCGAACTCTTCAATATTGTGATTACAAAATTTATATGTTCTCGTAGCGCGGACTATAAGTTGAGGTGAGGATATTTTCTGATAATAATTATATCTAAAATAAAAAGTAAAACTATTAAATTATTTGTAAATGGTATTTTGCGGACGATCAAAATAGAACTTCTGCACTTTCTATGTCGTGTACACACTAAACAACCGCACACAAATACCTAGTTAAGTTTCAACTCTCCCTCCCGAAAGTTCGACTGTCAATATCAAACAGAATGTTTTGTGGGCTATGTGGGCACGCGATTTTACACATTAGAGGCTTCAGCAAGTAAGAAAGTACAAGTTCTTACATGCAATTGTATCATGTGTGTATGTATTGTGGAGATTTACTAATATATCAATCCATTAATTCTTATATCGCATATTCTCATAATCTGACTAACCTTTTCCCAACTTTGTTGGGGTCGGCTTTCAGTCTAACCGTAAAAAGTATTTTACATGAAGCCACTGCCTATCTGACCTTCAAAACCGAGTAACTGAGTAATACGATACCCCTTAGTAAGACTGGATGTCAGACTTTTGGCTTCTGACTACTCGTAACGACTCTCAAGATCTACAAATGACAGCCGGGACCAACGGCTTAACGTGCTCACCGAGGAAACTAGGTATGTAATTATGGTCACCCATCCACGGACCAACATCGGCAAGCACGGCTTAACCTTAAAGATCGACGCTTGCGGCTATTATTATTATATACCCACGAGCTTCTGGGAGCTCTTGGACCTTCCCATGTATATTATTAGTTTCTTTTATTACTTTTAGATACCATTCCTTATTCATTTCTCTCTCGATGTTATAATTATTTATCCCTTCACTTGGTAGCGTGGTTATTTCTCATAATGTTTTTTTACTCTTTTTCCGCCATCTTCGAGTGACACGCACCACTGCTCTGCTTTGCCAATCTTATTTATTGCCTCTATATCTCCAGCCAAAGGAAAACTCACATCATGTTAATTTCCTGTCCAAGCCCGTTCACTTGGATATCTCGGTGCCTGTCAACTTATCAATACAGACATTAAAAATATTAATAACGTGAGCTTGTTACATAAAGATCTGTTACGATAACACACCTTTCTCATAGCTCCTTCTTTGTATTTGTCTGCAAGATTATATTATTTTACATCCTCTATTATAGCAGGCAATAAAAAGGTGGAAGCTAGTGGACACGTAAGCAATCACTGTCACCAGCATACATGTATGTTTTTGTCGTTAGAGGCCGGTATTAATAACGACCGGTTTTATGCGAAGGGCCCACTGGCAGTTCCCGGGCCACTACACTTATTTAAATTCCCGTTTTTGTACTAAATTTACATTACATTCCTTGCCCGCCAAGATGTCAAGGTACAACGGGGAGACGATGTCCCTTCTTATGTTGTAAATTGAGGGTCACACAAAAACCGTTGCGCCCTTACCGAGCCCATAACGTCCAGCCGCCGAGACCCCCGCTCGGACCGACACGATCACGTGAAAAACTACGGATCCACTTATTTTTTTATACTTTTGATGACCGCTCGATACATTAACAATTCGCTTTTTTATCTCAAATGCAGTGAATGCAGTAACCGGTGTACTGTATGGTTTAAATTTTTGTGAAAAAATGTTAAATTACGAGGGGACGATTATAAACACATGCGCGAGCGCGTCAAATCTTCAGCCGGCGCGCGCGCATCGTCAGGACGTATTATGGCATTTTTAAACCGACAGTAGTACAGGGGAAGGGCATTTTTTAAAAATAAAATTCACTTTTTAAGTAGAAAACGTGTCCCCGCAGTTGAATCCAATTGTTGCGTGTCGGATGAGCACGAGTTCGATTTTATGTGAGGAAGGGATTTTTTATAGCGTGGTGTGCGCCACGCGGTGAGAGGCAGACGCGGGGTGGAGTGACAGATAGCATCGTCTTGTCACCGAGTCACCGTCTCACCGACACGCGTCTGCACGCACAAACCCTTTGGTTGCGTATGTTTTATGTGACATCACTAGCCGCGGGCGTGACTACCTTTGTACTAGCACATACAAACACTATTTTTGTTGTCTCTTGTGTATATTTACGTAAAGGCTTTACGTCACAACGTTTTCAACTGATGTGACATGCCGATAATAGTTTATACAAGGTTCAATACATTCTGTTTGCTATTTTGTTATCAACCCACGTAAGTATTGTTCTTGTAAATTTTATTGAGACACGGACACTTTCTGCAATAGAGAATTATGCGTTGCTACTGCTGATATTCCATAGCAATAGTAGAGAATCGAATGCAGTACATCCTTCCTTAATTTAGGTAATTATGAATCCTTAATTTGCACTTGTCATTAATCTTGCTAGAGAAACTTCAGACCATCAGATCTTTTTGCTATCTAGAGCCACTACAATCTACTTCATTCAGTCTTCCTGCTCAAATACATTAAAATTGATATATGGTCAAAATCAAAAGAGCTCAGAAAACTACAGACATACTGCTCTCCTTTTTGTATATATTTATCATCCGCAAATCCAAACGAATTTCAATACCATAGCGCCGTGTTGTGCCTTATCAAACTCATCAGTCATCATACACTCGTAGGCATCCATAAAATTATTTACGAAGAAACCAGTTACCGATTTAAACCGTGTAGGTATATAATAAAATTCGGCAATAAAAAGCTCACGAGTAAATCCAGCCGTGGTGGGCGACACCGAAAGAGGTGAACAAGTCACAACTACTTTTTACTCCCTTCGTAGGGAGGGCGGCCCTCCTCCCCGTCCCCCGCTCGGCCCCTCACACACGCTCTCCAGAGATGAAAGTTTCGTGGGGTTACACACACGAGCGAGGCACAGAACAACAAACGGCGTAGTTGCCTAACTCTAACTTTAATTGTGTCTTTTCAATCGATAGTTTCTTGGGCCCATCTTTCATTGAACGTTTGCTGTCTGTCCAGTGTCGCTGCCTCAGTGTCGTCCTGCCTTTGACGTCGCCATTTAATTTGTAAGGTGAGATGGGGAATTCGTAAAGGATTCTTTTATTGACGGGCCTAGTCTGACTGTCGGCTCTAGCCTATATTTTTGGCACGAAAAATGATTGGTTCTCTTTTTGAAGGTAAAAGGAATGTCCCTCGCGTGAGTAAATCAAGACATTCACGTCAATTATGCGGAGTTTTAAGATAATTGACACATGAACTCATGATAGGTGTCTACCTATCTTAAAATATACAGAAAGTGCTTTTGAACCATGATTTTCATATTCTAATTAATAATAAAAATACCATCACTGACCCTATACGCGCATGCATGTGTGTGAACAAGACATAGGGGTGCTGCGTGGCCATCCCCTGCGTCCGTCCCTTGGCGCAAAAAGCGGACAATTGCATCCTCGCTCGTTGCTTTGCATAATCAATAGTACCGGCCATCATTGTGAGCTCACATGGGGTGAATTATATAAAAACTCAATCCTTACATCCGCACAAAGAGTTCTCGCTTGTGATTATAATAATTTATTTTAATGAGAGCTCGTAGCCATGATGGCGTAGAGCCAGCAATAATGGTTGTATGTTGAATTTTTATTTACCACGTTACTCATGGACTTGGTAGGGTTGAGAAGTTTCTAGAATTCTGAGCTGCATTCTAGAAGGTTATATGATAATCGTAGATGAATATGATTTGGAATGCTAGGAAGGAACTGTTATCTTTTGGAAAAATTCTCTTATAAACGATCTCTTGTTATCTAGTTGGTCGACTGGTTTATTGCACAAACAATCTACCTCGACATTAAGCTCTTGATATTTCATTTAAGGTCGCTTTTTGAGTTTGTCTCTGGGATCGCGTTGTTCTTCTAAAGTCCTCAACGGATTTTGATGCGGTTTTCACTATGATTTATGTATCATCTTCATGCATCTAAATACATAGAATGACTGGCTATCTGACCTCCACAACGTACAAACCCGTTAGGTACTGGGTAATACGATACACCTCGCTAAGACTGGTTATCAACCCGTAAGGAATACAATGTACAAATAAGAGCAATAATAAATTAAAGATGTACAAATAAGAGCCAGTACCAACGGCTTTACGTGCTTTCCGAGACACAGAGGGAACTTCTTATGTAATGGATGGCCACCCATCCACGGATTGACCTCTGTAAACAATGCTTAGCACATGGACCCGTGGGATAGTTATTATTTAGCCACGAGCTCTTAGGAAGGATTAATTATGGGAATACTACAATAATTTAACTTACATACAGCCAAGAAATCACCACATTTTGCCATGTAACCATTGCACCCAAGCAATGGACCGGTTGCTAGTCATAACGTGGTCGAAGAAACTGCAACGGACACTGTCAGCCTTGACCATACTGACGTGAATTTCGAGACACAGTCTGCATTGACCAATTAACCATACTGACGTGATTTTTATAAGAGATCAGAGCTTTCGATCCAATCCAGGAACAGGTCTTCCTAATTATAATTGCAAATAATCGCTTTTAAAATTAACAATACTCTTGTCTACCTGCTTAGATCCTCGTAGTAGATTAAAATTCAGATCAATTCTCAGAAAGTGATCGGATGTCGCGATATCGTTCACATATTTACACATATTAGAATTCCATTGAAAAACTGGATGTATTTTGATGACAGACAATCGTTTACTATTAATCAGATTCAGTAGGAGCTAGTAACACAATTTTGCTTAAACAAAACAATTTCCAGCGTGAAATCTGTGTAATTTATTTAAGAATAAAAGATTACATTCAGTGACCCGTTGTTTTTGTCACAATAGATTTATTTTTCGAACCCGTCAGCTTTCGACGAACGATTTAGAAGTCTCCAAAAATACGGAAATCATCGGGCGGAATATTTAGTTTTGTCATCGATTACGCAAACTGTTTCAAGGGTGCGCTGCGCTACACTATTGTGAAAAAATATGAGAGCGTATATAAAAACTGATGCAGCTGTCGGGTGGCACACATGCGAATTGTAGCGAAGCGGCTCGGCTGGGGCAGGAAGGTCGTATGTGCATGTGTGGCGGGTCTCGGCGGAGACGCTGTGGCGTTGTACGGTGCAGCGCCGCGGCATGTACACGCATGCCGTACGGCGACCCTCGCGCACATAGGAAGGGTTCCGGACTCAATCCGCGCGCAAGGGTTCGCACGGACGCGACGCCCGCCGACGCGCAAGCGCACGCGAACTTGCAAAAAACTCTCACAATGCGCACAACATCGCTGTTTTTGTTGTTAATACACTAGATTGTTCGTAAATTCCCTTTCTTCACAAAAAATGTAATATCATCAACTCGTTCACGCCCGGCCTTTCAAAGGGAGCTCTTTGAAGAGGGAACGCCAAAATTGTTAAAAACTGGTAAAAAGTGGGTCAGAAAGGGGTGCTTTTGAAACTAGTAATCACTACCTCGCGTATATCGATTGCCGTTATTATACAAAAAATCCTTTTTTAGAATCGACAGTTGGGAATTAGGATCTTTTATTATTACGGGATAAAATAATAAGTGAACTAGTTGAATTATTGAGAAGGGAATAATTAAAATATCTGATTACCGTTCAGGGTCTGTAAACTTGCATGGGGAGAAGGAAACTCTGGAGAACTAAATAATATTTTGAGCCGAGTTGCCGATAGATGATGTTGTACTGTCCAGAATTGGTATGTCCTAGAGAAAATGCAAATTAATGATCATACAAATTTTAACTTTGACTTGCTCACGTACTTTTAGTGTTATAACAGAAAAAAAAACATTCGAACCAGTTTCAAATGGACAAAATCAAAACAATAAAAGCGACACTCCGATCGTTATCGCACATTTTTACCCCAAAAGAGAAAAAAAAAATGAAATCTCAATCATTTATAAATTAGCTTCGCGGACAACTAGTCTGTTCATCCCTTTATCAGTTTTACAATCGGCCACAATAAAAGGGTACGGATTGATTGTCGAGGTAGCTTTTTATACTTTTTTATTTATTGTCACCGTTCGATTTATGTTCCAATTTCTATGACAGCGACTGTAGACACACCGAATTACGATAATGGTCCTTGAAACCGCTAATAGAGGGAATGTATTGCTACACTTTGTTGTGCTGGCTATTCTAGGAGTTTCTAAAGAAGTATGTTCAAAGAATACACTTGTATATTTTTAGATTTTGCTATGAAATATGGTTCTTAGTATGCTCAATATAGGTTTTATTATTGCTAAGATGAAAGACCTAACAATCGCCTAAGAAGAAACTATGAATAACGTTTTAAATTATAAGTTGGTAGAAATAGTATACGATGATAATATCTATTGCAATAGCAATGATATGAAAGATAGACACGCCGTCACAGGTTCCAAAGTATTGAGTAGGTACTGTGTGGGACTGTGGGTGTATATGCTTTGCTTTGCCCACAGGATTATTTTTAGGCAAGTGCATCTTCATGAAAACTTTATGGTATTCAAGGCCCAAGCTAAAGGTTTTACATGCAGTGTGGGAAGTTCACTACTGCACGCTGCACTTTACTAAGCCGATCACATAGCAGATTTAACTGGTGGAGGTACACAGTAATCATCACCATTCTGCTGTCCTTGTCCGAATTTATTTGGGGTCGTCGCAGCTTGTCTACTCTTATACCCATCCACATTCATACTCAAAACTTTTCTCACTATATTTTTCTCATTTCTCCGCACTTTAATATCAAGCCAACCGATTACCACACAACTTTTCAGTCAGCGGCGCCATTTTCAGACTTTCTTTTTTTATCCATTCGTGTTACACCACACGGGGGATTTGTGGTGTTACACGAATGGAGCATTCTCATCTCAGGCTCATGCAAATGTCTTTCATGGCATATCGTGGCTCAACATTCTGGTCCATACAAAACAGCAAGTCTATCCATTGGGTTAAATCCCAGTAAATTCTGATAAATAACTTAGTTGCAACTGAAGTGGGCAAGAAGTGCTACCGCGATAGAGGTGTTCTTCCAAGAGAACCAGAGCGAGCAAAGCGAGCTCAAAAATAGTAGCTCAGTCACAATTAAAAGCGTTTTATTTTGATAAATCATCATTCTGCAATAGGAGTTAGTTTACGCATCGATTTATGCAGGAAAGCTTTAGAACAAATGGGGAATATCGAAATTTTTTGTACCTCATTTCTGTAATGTTACGGCGTTATAGAACATTCATACAAAATCTCTAAAGCATCAATTTTATCAATTTACTGTAGTCTAATTTTAATTTATCTTTTACTACATAATGTTGTCATTTTCATAAATTATATTTTAATTTAATTTAAATTTTCAATCAATTTTGTCATTATTCTGTTATTTTACTATTTCAAGTTTAATTTAACTTTATTGAATATTGGCGCTTAGTACTTACTAAGTTAGCTTATCTTCCGAATTTACTGTTCTGTGCATGTGGTGTTTACCTATAAGTAATTGTTGCACTGTAATTTGATTTTAAGAATGTATTATGTCGCTGTATCCAGTGTGAACAATTGTTGGTAGACCTTTAATAAATAAATAAATAAAATACAGAAACTAGCACGAGCGCGCGGTCTAAACGTAACGTAAATACGTCGCTTTTAAAATTAAGACTACCCATTTTTATAATTTTAAGAATGTGTTCTATCATATGGATTAATTTACAAAGGCAGTAAGACAGAATTCATGGTCTTCAGGTTTGGCACCAGGTGTCCCATTACAGTCCCTCCTCTTTTAATGAAAAGTCACCTGATTAACAGGGTATACAAATTTAAATACTTGGGTGATATCGATTTTGAGAGGGAACGCAGAGCATTATCACTTAGGCCTAATATGCTGGCACGCAGGTTCTCTCGTTGTACAGTCTCGATTAAAATAGGCATATTGCACATCGCTGTGCTTGGGAGTCCTGTGGTTCACATATACCCAAAAGGCTTATAATGCTCACCGTAATATAATAATGATTCCAGGGTATTGTTGCGACTACCACGCTTCTGTATTGCCTCAACAATGTTTGCCGACACACGCACTGACAGTTTTGGTGCGTTGTGGAGTATGAAATCTGCCTGGATACTCCTCAGGCTACGTGGGAGTCCCAACACTATCTTGTAATCGATAGCCGCCCGGGCAGACTAGTGCAGTAGCGCTAGCTATGTAACTAATAGCACTTGATCTCTTTTGGTTATTAAGTACTAACATAGGTTAAGTTATATTGTTACTAACACAGTACTTCATGTAGTCTGATAAAATATAATAATAAAAAGAAAAACTATGGATGTTACTGATTGTGCTTGTTGCAAACAATTGAACTAAAATGCTATAGGATTGTATTTTCGATTTAAAAAACGACGAATTTACTTTACGCCGCACCGCACGTGCCTATATTGTAGAAAATCTGAAGACGCTATGCAAGTTATATATTTGTATATTGGACGATTTTCGTATATATTTCTTTCCTTTTTTACTTAGATTAAAATATAACTAATTTGATGAAAATCGTTTATTTGTAGTTTTATCACATTAGTAACTTTATTGGGAGTTTATTAATTTTACCTGCAAAATTAAATTTGTTCTTTAATCCAAATTAGCTTAAGAACTTGAATCTTTAGTTGCTCCATCACGGAATTCAGGCGATTTTCGTAATGGAGCAACCATCAACATCAAACTTGTACATTTGTGTTTAGTCGCGTACGGAACACTTGCGCGAGTCCGACTCACACTAACTTGTTCGGATTTTTAAAATTATTTTATAATTATTTTTGTTTTTTTCATAGCATGTGGATTACCTGGCAACCACGACGACCATGCTTGTTTTCCGCAATCACAGTGCCACTATTATTATAGTTTTGAATAGGTTAGGCAGGTATTGCTCTAGTGTGAGAAGTGTCGACGAAGGAGAAAATATATTGTTATAACAGTAGTATAGTCCAGTAAAGTATCACCTCTTTTTACACTAAAGCCTCATTTACACGAGGCAAGAACTTGCATGCAAGTTTCATTACATTGCAGACTATTGACGAGCAATGAATTCAGTTAATAAAACAAAAACAGCAATATAGTGAAACTTGCATGCAAGTTCTTGCATCGTGTAAATGAGGCTTAAATTGTAAGAGGTTGATTTTCTGAATATTTAGTATACTTCGGAAGCATCTATAAACGTAGCGCATTTATGTTAATATCTTGGCTTGTGACTGTTTATTTATAATGGTATACGAGTAAAAATGTAATGCAGACAATATTTTCCGAGAAAATCTCAATAATATAAGCTTCAACAGCGGCTTCCTAGAAACGAAGAAATGGTTGGTACGAGTATCAATTAGAAGCATGTCGGGAAAATTTAAATGAAAAGAGCTGCTGCAGAATATCCTAGAACGGTAAAGATACTTTGAAAATATTTATAACTGCTTGTGTATGATACCTCGTTTTCTTTGTTAATAAACGTTACAATACATTGTTGCAAGGCCAAGTAATAGCAGTCGCTCGGCTCGATTTTCAGGTAAATTTTTTTTTGAGGTGCTCGTTGCTAAATAATAACAGCCGCACGGGTCGATCTTTAAGGTTAAGCCGTGCTTGCCTACGTTGATCCGTGGATGGGTGACCACCCATTACATACCGACTTCTCTGCCACGGAAAGCACGCTACCCGCGTAGATCTTTGACAGTCGGTACTGGCCCGAAAGTCAGACAAACAGTCTTACCAAGGAGCATCGTATTACCCAGTACTAACTGGGCGGTCAGATAAGCAGTCGCTCCATGTGAAATACTGATAGTCAGCTGCTTCTGGTTAGATTGGAAGACCCCAACATAGTTGGGAAGAGGCTAGGCAGACGAGATGATGACATTGTTGCAGCAACATGTTTTGGTGTCGCGTGATACATGTTTATTCATTTATAGAAAACTAGCTGTCCCGCACAACTTCGTCTGCGTCACATTTTCCCCGTTTTCGCAACATTTTTCATTGCTGCTCCGCTCCTATTGGTCGTAGCGTGATTATATATAGCCTATGTTACTTCTAATACCTCCAAGAATATGTGTACAAAGTTTCATGATGATCGGTTGAGTAGTTTTCGCGTGAAAGCGTAACAAACAAACTTACATTCACATTTATAATATTGGTAGGGATGATGTTGCTGTGTATTAATATTATAACTTTCGTTAACTATTAACGAGACGCGGTAAACTGAGCAGAGAAGAGTTAAATTAAATCGAACCCTTTTACCTGTTGTGTGCAATTACACGATGTTTACACGGACATTATTCCTTTTCAACTCTTCCCCAACCCTTCTATTGTGAGTTTTTATGCGCGCGCGCACTTGTGGCCCGGACGCGTTTGTATTGAGCTCGAGTTAAAACATATGCACATTCCACTCATAAAAAGCTCAAAAACGTGCGGAGACGCATCAGGTGAGCGTAAAGTTTCACTTTCAAATATTTCTTCACTCAACCCTTTTTTTTCTGTGACACGCGTGGGCCTAAAAAAGATTAAGTATGGAATACAACCCTTTCTTTTGGTTTTGCCTGTGTGCATTGAACAGTGTTTTGTGGTTAATCTGAGATTTCAATGGTTGTTTCAATGAGAATGATCCTTCAATATTTTTAGTACTTCGCTTAAAAATCAAAGCAGTCTTTCGTTGATTCTTCCAATCATTTAGTTTACTGTATCCTGTCCTGTGCATTGGTCATAGATCTAGCCTGTAACTTTGAGGGTAGCCACAGCTTCAGTGGCGCAGGGTCAAAATTTTGTAAGGGGAAGCCGACGAAAAAAATGAGATCATTAATTTTGTTTTTAAAGTGAAACTTTTATTACATCGTCTCAAACTTTTTCGTCTGTGTGTTGCATGTCGCGTGACGATTGGCCGCGGAGTAGGGATAAAGTGAAAGGCGCTCTGACGAGCGCCTTTCACTTTATGGACTTTATGGACCCTGGCGGTAGGATGAATTCATGATACAAATCGTCATTATCCATCAAATATGAACACGTATGCAAAGTTTCGTGTCTGTGCTATTAAACGTTGAGGAGTTCCCTCGTGAGAAGACAATCCTGGCTGCAGGATGAGATCATGATAAAATTCATGTGTATCCATCAAATATGAACTCGTATGCAAAGTTTCGTGTCTGTGCTATTAAACGTTGAGGAGTTCCTTCGTGCAAAGACGATCCTGGCTGCAGGATAAGTTCATGATACAAAACATGATCATCTATCAAATATGAACTCGTATGCATAGTTTCGTGTCTGTGCTATTAAACGTTGAGGAGTTCCCTCGTGAGAAGACGATCCTGGCAGGAGGATAAGATTATGATAGAATTTGTGTTTATCCATCAAATATGAATGTGCATACAAATTTTCGTGTCCGTGCTATTTACCGTTGAGGAGTTCCCTCGTGAGAAGACAATCCTGGCTGCAGGATGAGATCATGATATAATTCATGTGTATCCATCAAATATGAACTCGTATGCAAAGTTTCGTGTCTGTGCTATTAAACGTTGAGGAGTTCCCTCGTGAGAAGACGATCCTGGCTGGAGAATAAGATCATGATAGAATTTGTGTTTATCCATCAAATATGAATGTGCATACAAATTTTCGTGTCCGTGCTATTTACCGTTGAGGAGTTCCCTCGTGAGAAGACAATCCTGGCTGCAGGATGAGATCATGATATAATTCATGTGTATCCATCAAATATGAACTCGTATGCAAAGTTTCGTGTCTGTGCTATTAAACGTTGAGGAGTTCCCTCGTGAGAAGACGATCCTGGCAGGAGGATAAGATTATGATAGAATTTGTGTTTATCCATCAAATATGAATGTGCATACAAATTTTCGTGTCCGTGCTATTTACCGTTGAGGAGTTCCCTCGTGAGAAGACAATCCTGGCTGCAGGATGAGATCATGATATAATTCATGTGTATCCATCAAATATGAACTCGTATGCAAAGTTTCGTGTCTGTGCTATTAAACGTTGAGGAGTTCCCTCGTGAGAAGACGATCCTGGCTGGAGAGTAAGATCATGATAGAATTTGTGTTTATCCATCAAATATGAATGTGCATAAAAATTTTCGTGTCCGTGCTATTTACCGTTGAGGAGTTCCCTCGTGAGAAGACAATCCTGGCTGCAGGATGAGATCATGATATAATTCATGTGTATCCATCAAATATGAACTCGTATGCAAAGTTTCGTGTCTGTGCTATTAAACGTTGAGGAGTTCCTTCGTGAGAAGACGATCCTGGCTGCAGGATGAGATCATGATAGAATTCTGTTTATCCATCAAATATGAACGTGCATACAAATTTTCGTGTCCGTGCTATTTACCGTTGAGGAGTTCCCTCGTGAGAAGACAATCCTGGCTGCAGGATGAGATCATGATAGAATTCATGTTTATCCATCAAATATGAACTTGTATACAAATTTTCGTGTCTGTGCTATTAAACGTTGAGGAGTTCCCTCGTGAGGACACGATCCTGGCTGCAGGATTAAGTTATGTCTGTCATAAAAATGTATTGTTCTTAGAACCAAAGGTGTGCGCTAAATTTCAGCTCAATCGGGCATCGGGAAGTGGTTCTAATTTAGCTTCCTATACATACAAACATTGAAAGTTCCCTGTCGTAACTCGAAAATCTTCGGCTTACCTAGTCCTTACAAAACGCTGCTGATAGCTGCGAAGTCACGTGTCCGCGTTCATACGAATTTAGTTCTGAATTCTGACACCCGAGCGTCGGCTTACTGGCGCCACATGTTGCTTTCTTTGTTGACATGAAAAATGCTGGCATTTATGTAATGTTTTCAATCCTGTGATGTATTTAATGTCTGTACTGTGATGTGATAACGTCAGATGTGTACATAATTTACTATTTGACTACAGTAGACACTAGACACTACGTATAGTGCCTTGTTCCCAAAGGGAAGCCGGCAGGAATCGGCTTCTTAGGAGCCTTCGGGCCTGCACAGCTTTCTACTTATAAACAACCCTCAGACCTACGACTAACAAATCTATTGTAAAGAGGCTGCTCTTGGAACTTGTCATGTGTGCTTGATTGTTTGGAACACTTTATAAAACTAAACATTTTCAAAGAACAGACATACAAACAGGTTCCTTTATTGTTAGGTGAATATTAATAACGGTTACGAATATTGTATCGGGATAGTTTTTTTTTAGCTGAAAAAATATCAGATAGGTGCGACAGTTGAGGCAGCAAACAACTTTCCGTGGACACGGTTCGTTTTTTATACCGACACCTGTTGGTCCAGGATTATTGAATTTGATAAAACAACATATTGCGTTAATGCAGCCCTACAAAAAAGGTTTTTTTTTTTATAAACAGTAGAAAATAAGTTTGGGTCCTCTAGTAATGCTAGTAACTTATAAGTGGACGCTTAATAACTGTTGTGAATGTAAGTTTTTTGCACATGTGTGTGTATACTTTGCTATTAAAGTGAATTGAAATAATGTAAGACAGTTTATGAACGCCAAACTTTTCAGGCTGTAAACTAGTGTAGACCAACCACTCACGGTGTGAAACGACTAAAGACCCGTTAAACCATGGGGAACCGCATCACTGCCAGTTTAGTTCCTTCCGATAATTGCAAATATTTAACATAAAATATTCCAAAATTGAAGAAAACGATAGGCTTAAAAAACTATTACCATATTTTATAAGGGCAGATGTAAAGACACATTGCTTTCAGAAAGATTATCGATTAAACACGATCCAATTAATTGATATCGAAACAATCGCCTTTTTCGACGTTAACGGCGTTCAAATAGCTCTATCAGTATCCTTTCGAATTAGGGTTAGTTATTCGATCCGACGGTTTTTTTCTCAAGACTCGCTTCTACCCCTTTTTTAATCGGATTTCGAAGGCGCGTGTGCGTTTTTTACGCGTCTCAATAAAAAGTCCAATCCACCTTATTGCAGCCGTTGGGGTCACGTTTTTTTGAGTTTCCGTCGAACCGCGGTAGGTGAATGTATTAATTAGTGAGTCCTCCCGCTAGCGCCTAATAATTGTGAACGTTCATTTATAACTTTGTTAGCATAATTTAACAGACCGTTGCGTGTATAGTGTATAGGCAGATAATATCATGCTCAGTCGCTACATTCAAGGGGTTTTATCAATTAGACGTTCTTAGGGTGGTCATCTACCGGAGCCGAGCTGTGTGAATCAAATGTATCATGTGGAGTTTACCAAGTTGATGGGAATCATTTTTGTATAACGTTTTCGAGTTAATTTAAACATTAGAATACTTAAATCCTCATATCAAGTTAAATAGTACTACCGAGTGTCGACCGTTTACCGAGTCGAATTAAGAAATAACAGCCATGGTCGGAAGCACGTGACATTAAAAGAAATTTGCTTAGAATGGATCGTTGGAAGGAAAACTGCGGAATGTCATTAATATTCAAAACGTAACTAGGAGGGATTATAAAATAATAGCAGTAATTTGGAGCGGCACGCGCCCCCCCCCCTCCCCACCCCGTGCCTCGTACCTCACCACCTACGAGAGGAATTCCTTGATAAGATATGCATGGAAATATGTCCGCTTTATTACATATTTTCAAGTGACTAACTTAGATTATAATGCCCCATATTTGACTCTTTGTCCCGTATTTACTTCGGGGATGATGAAAATATTCGCCTCGGGGAGAATATTTTTAATTAATATTTGGAAAAGAAGGACGTACTTACGTATAGATAGTGGAATATAAAGGGTGTAAAACACCTCTTAACGAAGCCGAAAGGCACTGGTTCTCCCTGTCATTGCGATCATTTTTTTGTTCTACACCATACCTGGGAACCTTCTAGTTACGGAGATATTAGGGGTCAAAGTTCCAACTTTTTGACAAGTTTTTTTTTGAATACAAGTTTTTAATGTAAGATTTTTACTTAAACACCTCCACGACACCCGTACTATTCAATCCGTCCATCAGCACAATGTTTTGAGTGTGTTACATTGAGTTCTACCACAAAACATGATTTTACACCCCCCAAAAAAAAGTCGTTTCCCAGCAATAATTTTTGCGTAAAGTTACTTAGTTTCATGTACAGAATGCTTGGTTGACGGCTTCGTGATGAGGTGATTTACACCGTGTATATTGAGTCTAAATGGACGTCGACTTGTTTACAAAACTCCGTGCTTCCAACTAGTCCCATTACGAGTTCGTCGTCAACTGTTTTTCTGTCGTAGCAGTCTGAAGTAACCCTATCATTAAATTCGATTAGAGAAGTCGTTTTTTCGGCAAAAGGATGTCAACTGCTGCAATTAGGCGCGTTGTAATTACACCTTATTAGTTTTCCCTTCTTTTTCGAGCCAACGAGTAATATAAATTAATTTTAGTCCCATTTTCTACTTTGACTTTCGAAATGTAATTACAGGGTGAGTCGGTGTTTTTTCCTTCGGAATTAATATTGTATAGTTCTGAGTACAATTATAAGGTTTTTTTCTCAAAAGGAGTGCTAAGTTTCCTAGTAAAAAAGCCTCAAACGTGAGAGTAACAGTTTTTATCAACTGTTGTTTTGCATAAAGAGAACAAATACTTTGTGCATCGCAAAACGGTTATGCAAACCGTTGACGTCGCACTTCTGCGAATTTGAATATTGGCACAAACTCTTTTGTTGAGCAAAAAATGTAACAGAAAACACAAAGACAAGTCATTTTGAAAAGGAGCAATTGCAAAATGATATTGCCATATTCCCTTTAAAACGACACTGGAACGAAATTAGCAAAAATATGACGCATAAAACATGGACCCAATTTTTTTGAAATATGTATTGTTTCTTTAGAAATGTCATTATAAAGTAGCACGCATTGTTTGGAAGAAAGGACTGCATCATAAAGAATACGCAATGGTTGTGCACTGGTAACTTTGGGATTTTCACAGTTTTCTTTATCATGCTGGATATTTCCAGAAAAAGATCTTTTCCATTTCTCCGGATAATCAAAGCAGACACTAGAAGCCGTTTTTAACTGCACTTACTTTTAAAACGTATTCATTAGTCATTAAAACTTTTCACGGTTTTGGGTCCAAGTCCAACTAAACATAATCTTAAACTTGTGTTTTCTTAGCCTTTCAATTTACCTACAGGAATCTAAATATAAAATGTAATTGCTACCTTAACCAGTGGTTACTAGAATTTAGAGCTTTTCAATGCTCGTAGCTACTATTTTAGGCATTGTAGCTGTGCGTAGAAGTGCCGTAGCATGTTCGGTCAATCGGTAAGTTATTTGCAGTATGATTCTTATTCTTGTTCTTATTGCACATAAAATTAAATGATATACACACAAATAATACATAGCTTATACTTAACCCAGAATTGGGGTTTCTCACAGCAAACCTTATTTTATCAGAAATATGTATTTACCAAAGAGGATACAGCTTTGTGCATGAACAGTACTTTTAATTTTTTTTTTGTTTTTTTGTTAGCCTACATTTTGTCCCACTACTGAGCAAAGGCTTCCCCTTTCTGCTTCCATACCTCTCTACCCTGTGCGATCTCCGGCCATGTTAGCCACGCGAACAGGATCAGATCGTCACGCCACCTTCGCCGTGGTCGACCTCTACGGCGCTGTCCTTCCTCAGGCGTCCAGTGTGTTACCATCTTTGCCCATCTCTCCGGGTGCATCCGTGCTACGTGGCCTGCCCACTCCCACTTCAGCCTGGCTGTTTTTTCTGCGACATCAGCTACTTGAGTTATGGACCTGCAGGGTGGTGTTTCTAACGCGATCTTTTCGCTTAACACCTATTATGCTGCGCTCCATTTCTCGTTGGCGACGTTGGCAAATCTTGAGTTTGGACTTCTGTTGTTCAGTAAGTGACCAACTTTGTGCACCGTAGGTTAGGACGGGCAAGATGTAAATTTCGACGAGTTTTCTTTTCAATGTAAGAGAAAGACTCCCTTTCTTTACTCTTCATATGTTCCTTTAGGGCCCAGAACGTCTTCCAAGCATTTTGGACCCGTTTTTCGACTTCTTTGTCTTGCCTGTTTATGAACAACACTATCTGGCCCAAATACGTATACTCGTCGACATATTGCAACGTGTGCCCGTCTACCTCAACCCTACATTTCGTGCTGTTGGTCATGATCTGGCTCTTGGATCTAATCATTGAAAGTCCAACCTCAAGACTTACAGTGCTCAGATCTTGGAGCATTTCTTCGAGTTCTTAAGCTGATGTGGAGAATAGCACGATGTCATCGGCAAAGCGGAGGTTTGTAAGGTGTTGGCCGCCAAGCTTTATGCCTTGTGCCTGCCACGAATCGGCAGCTTGTTAAAAACCTCCTGCAGTGCGCTTATGAATAGCTTGGGTGAGAGTAGATAGCCCTGCTTGACATCGTTTTCTATGTTGAAACTTAAAAACTTAAATCAACTTATTTTAAACTAAACAAATACATACTATATATACATCAACATACATATAAAATACTATAAACATACTAAAATCATGTTGACAGGCAATGTTCTCTTATTCCTCTCTTGAACACGTCTAACGAAGCGCGAATGAGCGACAGGGTTTACCTCGAGGAACAAGATATTTGAAGCATTCCCAAAGATACGAAAGAGCTTTTGGCTTCCAAAACTCCGACACATGGTCGTACTTTCGAAGACCGAAACGGAGAAGTTCTTCAGTTGCATCAAGAAAACAGACATCAGCATAGTCTAGAAGATGAAGAAGAGATTAAGCAAGATTAATTTTAATTTGAAAGGTCAGGAACTTCTGAACACGCTTAACTGACACATATGAACAAAACACCCTCCTGCTTACTGCAGCAATGTGAACATGCCAAGATAGGTTGCAGTCCAAGAATACACCTAAGTCTCTTACTTTCTTGGAGAATGCGTCACCATCATACACAACAGGCGGGATGGACGGATGACTCAATAAATTGACGAAGTATCTGCCACCAATAATGAGAGTTTGTGATTATGTTTGGTTTACTATCAGACCAAAATTTTAAAATGAGATAGTTAATTATTAACAACACTCTCCAGGACTTTAGACAGGATTGGATTTGAATTGATTGAGTAAAACAATTAAGATTTGGTTGAAATGCGTTTTAGTTCAGTAGCCATGATGAAAAATTCGAATTATGAATAATCTCTAATAGGACAATCAGCTATTTTAACATAATTTTTCATTTTTGCCCATCTGCTTCATAAAAAAAAAAAAAAGGTTCGACATTTAAAACCTTGGAAACATAAAAATAACACCAAAATCATAATTGTTTAATAACCAACGCACAAATTGTAGCAATTTGCGCAGCTACAAATAATGTGGTCGAAATAAAAGCTGTCGCAAAAAATCCTTAAAATATGGTCCGTAAGTAGTCCAAATAGGCTGGCTACCAAGAAGCCCGTTTTACCGGGCAGCGGTAAAATAATTGTCGTTGCCAAGGACTCACTAAGTCCTCTCAGATAATTGAGAGGCTCTCCGAATAGTCCGTATCTGTGTACTGCTAAGTACCAATAGGGACGAGGTTTATTTTCGTTCAGATGAGCCTGTTTATTGTGGTAATTTGTTCGGTATACAAACGAATATGTATGTTATGTAGATGTTTAAGTATTTTTTGTAGTTGGTGTAGGTATTGATGGTAGAGAACGAGCGTCCGCTACTTCGCAATATGTGTGAAAATACCATTCAGTTTTTTTTTTTAAATTGCATCTCAGTTTTATAATTTACTAACATAATATAGGTACCTCTGCCTGCCACCATATTCCAACGATAAACTCGACAAACACAAGACTCAAGAGCTTGTTATCCGCAAGAAAATATGTAGCTGTAGGCATTCAGTGGCGGGATAGGCTGATCAATCATGAGCCTACCCCTTCTATCCCGCCCAGTGTCGGCGCGAAAACAAACGGTTGCCTAGCAACGCGCCGGGGCGGGGGCGCCCACACGACCCGCTACCGCATCGCTGAACCCCACACACGACACATACGGCTCACACACACACCCACACACACATACACCCGCACGATGCACAAACTTCACTCGATCTATGAACGGGTGCGAGACCCTGTACATGATGGAGTTTGCAATGTCACGCAACATTCTTGGGTTCTGCTGTGTTTGGTTAGTTCTTCACACTATTGTCCAAATACAAACACATTCTTAAGTGCTTGTATGTATTATTTAAAAACACGCATGTTACGAGATATCATTCCAAGCTCATAAAAATCATCTTGTAATAGGTACTGATTGTTATGTCTGGAGATAAAACAAAACAAGGTGCTTATATCACAAGATATCGACGTATCTGTCGATATTCACAGATACTTACATAAAACGGGCGTAAGTACAAAAATATACGCAAACATATCATTCGAAATGAGTTGTTATGTGTTGGTGTAATTGAGAACCGAAGAGAAGGTCGGTTGGCACGGCGCGGCGCGAGGCGCGGTGATCCATCATCCCTCCGCTGACCGCTCGCCGGCGGGAGCACCCCCACCGCCACCCTCTCTTACTTTTCACTTTCTCTACATATTTTAAGGAGAATAAAACTTTCCCTTCACCCCCGACGCTTTTATTTTCTTCGGAATTGTAATAGAGTCGCGGTCACAGTTCGTTTCCGGTGAGATTCGGCGCTTCGGGATTCGGAACACTTCACGAATTTTAGTTGTCTCGTTATCGTCACGACGATGACGGCTTCCTTCAGACATTCTAATGTAAAAATGTTATCTCGAAGATTTGTAATTCTGTTGGGAGTCAACTTCGCTTACCCGTGTCAACTCTAACTTATCTTTTAAACGATTTCTTTGTAGCCCATTTAAAAGTTGCTTACGTAGGTGGAGCCGCGTAATTTGGAGCAATCTATCTGCTATGTAAAATTAAGGCCGTTTTTAATGTCGAAGACTTTGTTTCGAATCAGTTTGATTCACTGGAATTTTAATTAGAATTCCATGAATAACCCGTATACTTACCAACTATTTTGTGGTGAAAAATATTGTGTTCTTTTTTAAAAGTAAATTGAAGAAAGTTCTCTAAAGTAATAACTTTATTATGTGACTAACGAGAGCCATAAATATTGATTGATAAACATACAAAGATGCATTACAATAAGCAGGCAAAATTGTGAGTATCGTACCGAGTCGGTGAGCGGGTCGCGGTGGTCCGGCAGGCAGCATCACAGTGTCTATAATAAATGAACGGGCGCGGGGGACGCTGACCAATGGTAGTCCCTCCCTCAATCAATATGATGGACTCGGCCGCGAGGGGACGATCGCTCACTGATTTTTTCCCTCGCTGACAGGGCTCGGGAGGACGCGTTTTTGCGCCCTCCGTGCGGCCACGCGAAGGGAGCTCGCAATTAATAAGTGCGTCCGAGGACCGCCGTGTCTCCTTATAGTTCTGTACCCGACTGATCTTATTGTTCCTCCTTACAAATATTGGACACTCCTTTTTCTTGTACAAGATAAATTGTTATTGCTTATCCCCTTTTATAATTACTTTTATGGATCTGCGTATGTGTGTGCTCAGTGTGCTGCATGCACATGAGATGTGTCGGCTATTTAACATTTTTGTTATTCAGTAGTATCATTGCAACATTAGTCTTCATTTCTGGTCCTGTCTAAGCCTAGCATATTAGCTCCACACAATCGTAAGAGCTTTTGACTTTACACATTCGATTATGTATACACACGTATGAAGTATTTCTATGAAAATGAATAATTGTTAATATCTTGTTCAAACTCTCATTAAAATAAGTAATTATAAGCAAACATCTTTTAATATTCGTCGTGAGTTTCTTATTCATGAAAAGCAATTAAAAAGCAATTAGACTAGATTGCTTAAAATTCATGCTTCTCAGTCAAAGTAAGCTTCGGAAAATTCTGTCGAAAACATCTCGCAGTTTCAAACATCCAAATCTTAATCTAAGTTTAAAATTTCTTCGAGAATCGGCAAATTTTGCACTAAGTCATTAAAGTATAAAACTTCGGTCATTTCGTTGGCGTTGCTTAAAAGCCTTTTTAGGCGGAGGAAAGTAATCTTTCATTAGGCGGAGGAGGAGCTAAAACGGAAGTTCTCTTTGAAAGGAAAATTACACGTCGGATGTGTCCGCGTGGCGTTCGCTGAGATGGATTTTAATTATGTCAAACAAAGTTTAGAGAGAAAGTTGGCGACGTGACACGGACGCCATTACCGCGTGTGGTATTAGCAATAGCCCAGATCGTTACAGTGCGAACACTCACTAATGACTCCACTCGTGTTTCAGCTTCAGTACATTGTTACTCTCGTTACAACTTGTGCATTAAGCCGCCACGCTGAAAGCTCACCCCGATCTGATGAAACCAACTCAAAAGTCCATTAAAAGTAAGTATACTTCTTGTTAGATTAACTGAAATTTTAAAGAAAAAGGTTTCTGTCGAATGGTATTATGTTTTAGTAGATTAACAAATTACATTGAGTTAATTAATACGTCATTATTGCCTTGGTAACTGGGTAAATAGTGCTTGCAACTGTAAATAATGCACAAAGTGAAGCATCAAACATATTAATGCAGAAGAAAATTCTAAACTATAAAGGGGTATTTCTACTTGACGCTTCGCTTTTTTCCGCTGTTGTGTAAAATCTATATAAGGAACTGTTCGATTCCTTGTATGAACAAAAAAAACACTAGTATTTTCTACAAAAACAGAACCCAGATTCAAAGTTATCAATTATTTTAACAGCAATGAATAAAACGGCTGTATTCCACTGATAGCTATTTGAATGGGCTAAAAGGTGCGATAAATCGGCCACGCCCGGCCTCGCGGCTCCTGTAGAAATGTATGGCACGACCACTGGCGTTAATCAGAATTCAGTTGCCATTAATTTGATTAGGGTTAGTGGGCGAGGGCCTATCAATCCGCCACATTACCATGCCGGCTACTAACAGGGCTATCAAGCTTGTTATACGGTAGTCACTGATAAGATTACCAACTGTTATTATACTTGAGTACGCGTAGCGGTCGTGTAGATGTTTTGTGATTGTTTTATAAGTGTTATGGTTGTCGTAGAAGATACATAAATTGTATTTATGTTTATACTAGGGAATAATTTGGTAAATATTTAGGTGTATTGCTTGGTAATAGATGTAGAACTATCAGTGCAGGTTGTGAGTATATTTGAATTGTTCTTGTGAAATAACTATCACGTATATGGTTTCTGTGCATTGTGCACTTCGATGTACATCTTGTTGTTGCAAAATAGTGACCAAATTCAATTCCTCTGTTTTAACAAAACTATTCCCTGTTTCGTTGGACAGCCCTCGCGGCTTGTAATTTCGACCGATTCGTGTCCAGTACTTTTAGGTCAATTAGGCAGAGTCACACCCGCGGCGTCCGCTAACTAATCACTGGGCACGCCAAACTTTATGCCGTGTTAATTTGACTAATGCGCGTCGGATTACAACAGTGATAAACTGGCCTAACCGACGTAAAACTGCGCGTCTGTCATTCATTTATGCTTAATTTGTTTACAGGAACGATTACTGTTGTTTGTTTTAATAGTTATGAATTATGGTGTTTTAAATAGTCATCTTTTTCATTTAAATATAGGTGCTGAAACATATTTAGGCATGTACTAAATTATATAACGCTCTGATTGATATTGATATTCTGGTCTTACTTCTGGAGGCCTTCTTGATAATTCCAATCACATTTAAGGATAGGAGTGGTACCCTGTATCTCTACATTACGATTCTTTAGTCGAAATCGACCATTGTTAGTTACTTAAAGTAATGTAAGAAGAGGTGCATCAACCGGATGATAAATATAAATTAAATAATCGCGGGAGACGCAATTAGGCAGCGGGCAGAAGGTGTCGTGTCCAGCGACAATTAGGTTGTGCTACTTAACCAATTAGGAGGAAACAATCGCCCTCATAGCGACCACTACAGTGTGAATACGCCCCTATCAGTGCGCCGACCGAACACCGCTTTATGACGTTTTAAAAGGCACCTCATTATTTACAAAAAAAAAGAAAATTCTATCAAAACTCATTCGTAATTGGCCTGCACTCATAGGGGACAATTTATGCTTTCATACAGTTATTGTTGTTCTGGGACTATGAGTAGTTCCATGACGTGTCGGTTATACATTACTTATTCAGCGTTGTTTATGTTGGCCATGTTTTGTAACTATTTTAATTCAATCAAGTTGCCGGACATTGTTTGGGAGGCATTAAAGTAATTTGGTGAATAATCCCCCTTTCATTACCAATGTCCGTGTGAAACATGACATGCGGTACACTCAGTTTATGTCTAAACGTATCTTTCTGTCTTAAAAAGCTAATAAAAAAATCGTAATGTTTTGAACTCGGACTCGGAGGGATTACAATTTAAAATGCTTTTAATAGCACTAACAAGGATATCGTGTCAATGATAATCATATGTATCTCCATAAAAGGAATAAGTGATAATTTGTAAATATATGTTCTCAAATTGTTAGTACAGTGATGCACATAATCGTTTTGAAATTAATAGTCAAGCAAGCAACTACGTTCATTGATTTCTTTAAAAATATAAATTACATTGTAGAGAACCTGGTACAGTATAATGTTTTTATCAAAATAGAATAGACGATATGACATGCTTACATTGTATTTACAAAGCACTAAACAAAGTCCTAAGCTGTAGGCTTTAGTAAAATATTACGGGACTAAAAAGGCAATTCTAGATATAATTTCGTGCCCATGAGGCATAAAAAGGGTTGGCCGTCTTTCATACATTTACTGTGAAGAAAACAATTCATTGTTCTATTTTACATTAATATGTAAGATTATCTGTAAATTTCCCTTACGTTACCAATAAAATGAATGTTACGTTTTGTTATTTTGTTTTGAAAAGACAGACTGTTCCTCATTCTTTAGCAGACAGACAGAGCTCCTAGAAGATGGCGGGACGTGCTGGTCTTGTCCACAGATATGTCTTGACATATCTGTGGACAAGACCAGCGACCAGTGGTCCACATTGGCCCTGGATCGAGACAATTGGAAGTCATGGGGAGAGGCCTTTGCCCAGCTGTGGGATGACGCAGGCTAATAGTATCAGTATCAGTTTTTCAGCACATTGCAGAAAAGAATTTAATTGAACTCTTTGAAAAACCATTTCATTCTATACCATATTTTTGTTTAAGAAACCACTTTTCTCTTAGATAGTACTAAACTAATATGGCCGGTTGTGTTCAATTGATGGGAGAGGGTGACTGTACTTAATTCATTTGTGGTTGCATGCGGGATCATTTACCACCACGATACATGGCATCACCACTCCGCTGCCATTGCTTTTACTACTCATCCGAATGTCGTGTCTTGGAAGGGGGGGGGGGGTGAATAAGACATTAACGTTACTCAATTTCCATGTCTATTTTATCCGATGAACAGCTGCTGTTCTGCAATCCCGTAGAAGTGATGTAAAGACGACATATGTGAGAGTTTGTTGTGAAAATTCTTCAAAATAACTAAAAATGATTTTTTTTTTAAGAAATTGTCTCAAATGAATGGTTGATAAAAAAAAAATAAAGAAATTTACCAAGAACGTAAATTCAGAATTATTATTCAAAACCGTTAAGTTCCCAAACAGCCATACAAGTTTGATTCTCACAAACAGGTTTCTTGATCTCGTAATTTGATATATCAAACAAAAAAAACGAGATCCTTAATCTTAATCAAAAGCTTACAAGCGATTCAGAATAAAAAACGTATAGAATTCACTAAGAGATGAGCCCCGCCTTCCATGGGATTGGTTGATAACCCTACCGCGGCGAAAGGGTTATTATTAGAACCCTACCAAAGCCGCGCCTGCGCCGCCTCGCGTCGTCTTTTAAGTTTTTTACCGCTTGCGGTTTATTTATATTTTTTACCAACACACGACGCGTTTTGATTGGGTGAAAGGGTTAGGGTATAAATAAATCCGTGGCGGCGTCTCGTGAAGCAACTTTACATAGGGCGTGCCCTATAGCGGTGAAAGGGTTAGTTTAATTGTTGTTTTGTAAGGGGATGTCGGATGGGGTTAAGTGGAAGCGTAAATCATGATGGTGTGGATATATAGGCTGTTATGTATAGGAATATTATCCCTAATATGGCTACGAGATGTCGCTCGTAGCACTCGCAGAGCCGCATGTAGATAGTGAATGCTTTTAGTTTTATTACAGTTGTATTTTTGAAAAGTGCCTTATTTTCTTCTATTTTTAAAATTTTCAATTCTACTTTTAAAAAGTGGTAATATATGGATACTACTATATAATATAACTCGCATGAAGTAAATATGTGTACTTCTTTACGATAGATATTATAAATTGACGAGACTGCTTTTTTGATTCTGGAATTAAAATAACAATATTAGGAGTGTCTTTTATGGATCGCAGAATGTTGGGCCACAGAATCATCAGAATGTAGGCATTTGCATGTGGATAAAATAAGAAACGAGTACAAAAGAGGAAGTCTGAAAGTGGTGCCGATGACTGAAAAGATGTGCAGGAATCAGTTGTCGTGGTATTGGCATGTCATGTGGAGGAATGAGGAAAGTGTCGTGAAAAAAGTTTTGAGTATGAATGTAGATATAGGAGTAGAGGAAGACCAAAGAAACGATAGATGGACTGTGTGAAGGATGATATGGCAAGAAAGGAGGTATCTGATGAGATGATAAGTAAGAACATATGCTGCGCCGACCCCAAATAAAGGATAAGGGCAAGAGAATGATTATGAATATTAGGAATGCGCTATTTAAGAGTAACAATTTAACACCCAGCGTAATTAACCGTTACCAATGAAACATACACGTGCGTAGCGAATTTATCGCATTTTGTAAATCTGTACCAAACATTCGATAATCCGGTGACAGTATTAAATTAAACCTTTGTTGATTTAACGTTTATGCAAGTGTCATAAAGTGTGCGATAGTTTCGGAGATGTGACGTGATGTTCAGAGCTACACGGGGATTAGAGAGGTAACACCTTGCTCGTTTGTGAGCCTCGAGGGCTTGTCAACGCGGTTATAATACTGCTCTACACATCTACATTTAAAGGGATTATACTTGCGCTATAGGGTGATTTAGATGTTACTAGTCATGGAGTTCTCCATCTATTAGATTTAACTGTTATTACTTAATTTTAAAACAGACTGTTCAAACGGAAAAAAACTCTGATTTCATGTACTTATCAACAATGGAAATTGGAAGTCGTCAATATTTGGCGCATTTTTTAAATGATTTCTGTTAAAGATACAAAATATCTCCACTATTCAATCAAAATTTTCTCTTGTAACATCAAATTTCTTGTCAAAGGAGATAAACGGTAGTGTTGCCAAAAAAAAACATTTATCATGTCCTTTGTACGAATAAAAATCGATTTAAGAAACAAAAGTCGCAATTAAACAAAACGTACGCAGAAAGATAGCAGGTTGGCAACAAAGAGGCCGAAGCAAATTATCTTGCCAAATCTTTAAATAGAGAATGAGATAGATGGTATGTCGCTGGACCCAAAACAACCCTAATATTTTAAAGTTGGATCATCTGAGGCGGACTGCGGCGGCTATAAATTATCTATTAGGCGAACATCACTTGACGTGTCCACAATAGGCTAAGTTAACTTTTGTGCAACCGGGTTGAAGTTGGGGGCGAACAATGTGACTACGGAACCCTTCCTCACCTGCATTCCCACGATGCCTTCTCTAGAAAGTGCATCGACGCATTGCACAGAAAAAAAAGTTTGCGCAAATAAAATTTCACGTCAAACATTCAAATTTTACGTGAAAGGGTCCGATTCGATTGGCTGTTTACTTTAAATAGAACATGTGAGCGGTGCGTGCGTGGGAACTAACTACTGACAACGATTACGTCAACTATTACAGTATTGATGCCGATGGGTTATTGTCACTACTTTCATAGTTCTTTTATTCTTGAAGAAACGGAGTATAAACACTTACAATGGAATCGATTGAAATTATTAATACTTTCTCGGCAGAATAAGTACTCACACATCGTATTTTGTTATCGGATATTTGTTTCTTGTCTTAATAGGTGTTTAGCTACATAAAGTGTCACGGTTATACGAAAGTACAGTAGGTATCATAATAGTAATGCCTTGAAATATAGCGATTTCAGAAGGCCTGCGTTCTATAGCGGACGGCTACGAGTTGCTACGAAGTTCACGCTTATTCTGATTCTGTATAATAGTAATTTAGTTTTAAAGTTTCCGGAGCCCCTGCAACCTTAAGCTTTTTTTTTTGTTTTTTTTAAAAACGTTGCCCCACGCTAGGAATTTTTCCTGTATCGTGGGTGCGTTTACAAACATTTAAATTCACATACACAAACAGCCAGACCCGGAACAACTATCTGTAGGCCATACAAATATTTGTTCCGTGCGGGGATCGAACTCGCGACACGCAGCGCAGCAGTCGATCGCTCAACCACTGCGCCAACCGTGTCGTCGAATGTGTCTTTACATGAAGATTCTTTCTCACGTAGTTTAACGTATCCCATACTCTTCATAGCTCACCTTACTGAAGACCTGATAGCGATCAGAATGAATACAAAATGATAGCAACCTTCCAACAGAAATTCATAGAATGCAAATAATAACGAAATCTCCGTCAATCTAGAGACGAAGGGCACATATTCCCACGTGTTTCTGCTTAACATTCGCATCTGATCGGACAAAAACGAAGAAGGTCAGTATCCGAGAGAAACTGCGGCGCTCTCGTATTGCACAGACCCTTTCACTCTCGAATATACCTGCGCTTTTTACTGCCTTCCTGGAATCGCCTCCGTTCAAGGGACCGACCACCAAATGCTGGCGTGTCTCAAAGTTTAGTGTCGAGCGTGACGATTGATTAGATAACAGTTCTGTAGGTTTTGTAAGGTCAGATATGTATGATTACTAAAAAAAAGGTAACAGTGTTAAATTATGGATCACTCTCTATCTTAAATTACGTCAATGTTGATTTAGACAATCAACATTGACATAATGATATGCCTGGTTGCAAATTAAATAGGATGCAGTTGAAAGAAGTTTGAGAAACAGAGTTTATTGCGCCGAATGGGCTGTAATATTTCGCAAATTCTTCTTTTACGAATGAGCCTAAAAATAAATCAAATGTATATGGGATGGTCACAAAAAGTCGGGTTAATTACTCGCCTTTGGGATACTCCAATGAAAGGATGTATCGTTTTTCACTAAGTATGCAGTACGTATCCATTTCTATCTTGTCCTTATAAAAACGGATTGGAACCAAATGTTTTCGAGGAACATTGTGCAAGAATTTTGTGGGTAGTGGCCATACATATTAAAACAACTCAAATGCTTTGAGTTCTCAAAAAAACTTAATAACGCAAAAAGCGACTATATATTTGCTGGTTCTGGAAGTAACATAAAATACGTGTCGTTGTTTTATCGATAGCTTGTGGGTTTGCAACAGCTGTCCTAGAGGTCGATTGAATAAATGCAAGTAGAAATGACTAGCCACTTGGTATTACTTTACATTTTATTATACTAAGTCAAATTATAATACTTTCCTCATTATTGCCAGCACAGCCATATCATCAAGGACTTGGATTTTAACCGTTTTGCACAATTTGATTGTATTTTGTTGTAATAGAAACAGTTTTTGCAAGCAAATTTACCTAAATCTCTCCTTTGTATTCAGGTAAGGATTATTTTTTTTGCCCTAAAACCCGACCGAAAAAGCTATTTTAAACTCAAAAACATTATGATAGAGTCCAAACTCAAATAGTTTTCACCTTTCGATTTGTTACATATTGATGTAGTATTGAAAATCGATATCGCAAGTTTCAATCATTTATAACTCGCGTCTGACGGGCAAACAAAACGAATGATAGAAAAAAAATATCGGAATGCGTAACTGGAAGAGTGGAAATGAAGTATTATTGCAACACTTGCACTTTCGATGGCGTCTTTTGTCGGATCGGATTGCGAGCGGCTCCGGTTTCAAAGCAATTGTTATCATACCTACACGTGGTTACATATAACCATGATATATAATGTCTATTGTTCTTCCATGTATTTTCGGTTCCTGTAAATAAAACACTTGCAATCTTGAGACGTTTATTAGCAGGCTACCTGTTTGTTGCCGTTTTGCCACTGATGTTTTCCGAATATTTTTCTGAATGGACCAAAGGTGGTAATTGTAAAAACATTAAGCGTAGGTAGCAGTAGGTAAAGTTGGTAGGTACTACATACAAACGGCTCGGACAAAAAGCTTTGTTTGCATACCGGCTACTTGAACATAACTGGCGAAATTTGGGTGTACAATTTGGTACACCTCTGCCAAACCCTTCAGAGATTATGATGCGAGATGTTATGTTTTTACAAACAATTCCCTAAAGATTGCAATAAAGATGGACGTTCAAATAGCACTATTTTACTTCCGCTACATTACAAAACAGCCGCAAACTCTTTCTAGCATTTCTTCACAAATTATGCACTTCAAATTATGTTCAACCAAATACCTTTCAAATATATTTATTTGGTTTCGAGTGGATAATGGTTGAGTGTTCTATTAAACATGTATCTGTTCAAGTTCTTGTTAGTACAGTCAGTGATGCCTAAAAGGACTTTGTCGGCATGTGTACAAGCCCTTTACAATAGTACGTGAACGGGTGATTTCACACTCTAGTGGGCCCGAGCAACGCAAGCAAACCAACGCTTCAATGCACTGCGAGACCGCAGAGAATCGTAAGCAAACGAGACATTACAATATATTAGGCAAAATAATTACAACATAAAGAAAGTCTGCAGTTGGAGAGTTTCATTTAGGTAAATATGGTATAGGGACTTCAACGGGTACATTACAGTCTTCATATATTAAGACATCTTTGCATAAATGTTTACTTTTTGAATAAAGAGTTGAGACCACATAATGTTGGGATAGGTTCACGTGCCAGTCTGTAATGTATGAACGATGCTGTGCTGCTGTAAGCTGCTGCTATATTTCTCTCATGAGATAAATGCGCATCAACTTGAGGTAGGTGTATAAATCAAAGGGGTAATCAAATCAATAGCTATAAAAAATGTATTTTTGGCTTGAAACCAAAATTTACACACCATAAATTTAACGCTGGAAGCGATAATGTTAATACTCAAGTCGTGACGTGTTTGTGGTGCATCGCGCATTGCACGTCGCGGATCGCACGCGAAGACTTTCGCTCGCCTGCACTCGAGAGCGCGCACACGTGCACTTTATGCGTCTCAAAGGATTTTTTACAAAAAAACATTCCGCTTTTTGCTTTACCCACTTTAAGCTCGATTATAACCTTCTTACCTACATTTGCTCCGGTTTTTGTGCAAGTGAAGCCGCGCGAAATGTTACTTTTAACTGCTTTTAACCATTCCTATTGAAAATCGCCGCTTTTTGAGTTTTATTGAATGAAACTTACTGCACTACGCACTGTACTGACCTATATTTCATAAAAGGTTATGAAAAGTATAGGTAAAAACAGACAGACAGACTGAGAAGTATAGGTGACTGCCTTGTTGGTCTACTGGTCGCAAGTGCGACTGCTGAGCGTAAGGTCCTGGGTTGGACTCCCATGTTATTGGGTTTTTCCATCAGGAATTTCTCAGTAGCGGCCACTTAGTCTCGATGTGTGCCCGGTTGATGGCTATAAGCTCGCCCCCTAGTTCATGGAACTTTTAGGTATACCTCTGCTTCATCCTTCGAACATTACGTGCGTAATGTTGTGTAGAAACAGAATGTTAATTAAAAAAACATATTAAATCGAATGAGCTAGAAAGTGTCTGACCAATAAATAGTTCGTAGACCAGTGCTACGACGTGCTACGATATGCTACGAAAATCTAAAATGACCAATTATTCAACATTCATAATTTAAAATAAAAAAGTACAATATTAAATATATTATTATAATGTTCGTTGGTTTTATCATTGTAAGGTCTCGGGACGTTTCTATATTTAAGAGTAGTCGATCCGCGAACCTTACCTCTTGTTGGACCATTAAAAGATCACTTAAAATACACTTGTTTTTCCTTTGATCTAAAATAAAAAGTAGTAGCGAGCCCATAAATAATTTTGGAGTTGTACTAAAATCTTTCCGTTGGACAAAATGATCATTTATTTATTATACATTAAGGTATGGTTCGTTAATGATAGGAAGCTAGGTTGGTTCTAGTAGACAGAAGGGAATCGGGGTGTGAACAAAAACCGAATGTGTGACGAGGCTGTGGTTTTTGTTTATACATAGTGAAGTGTGTCTGAGACGGCTCGCATATGGACCCGCAGGAAGAACTTGCGGAATATCGCTCATCTTTTGCTTGTGCAATAATAACAGGGCTGCTGCTACGCAAGTTTTACTCCATTTATTATTTTGGTCTAATTTAGAAGCAGGATACAATAACAACATCATAACACACACATAACACGGGCACACATCAAGATTCCGTGGCCGCTACTGAGAAATTCCTATTAAGTGTAAAATTAGTTAGTGAAAAAGCTTAGTTCATGACTTTTTAGTTATAGTAGCAGTTGTATTAACGTAGAATACGGTAATGTTAGCGAAGTTGTAAGCTGCCAATGCATGCGGACACGAGAAGCATACTTTTTTAAATGTCGCTATTTTGGCTAATTTGCATAAGGATAAACTACAATTAATTCCGAATACCTAAGTCATGGTTTGGTTTGGTTTACAATTAGAAGAAAGAAAACACCTACTCAATTAAAGTGGTTTTCGTCTTGTGGGACGAAATTGTGTTGGTATAATGTAAACACAACTTTATTTGCAAACATTAAATATTATGTAATACCAAAAATGACGGCATCAACCCTGGCATGGTTGCGTCGTCTCCCACGGTTGGTGTAACCTGAGTCGGGTGTCCGTGGCTTCCGTCCGGCTTTTAGCGGAGTCTCATCGGTCACCGGGCCCCGCCCGCGCCACCGCACGCCGCCCATCCATCCTCGCACATATCTAATCAAACAATGTCTCGTGTACGCTACGCCTACGTACACCGCCGCACTCACATTCCAGTGAAAGCATATAAAGGCATCAGACAGAAATTAACGCGATTGTCCTGTGTAGGTGTCAGATAAAGGAAGCTGGCGCGAGGTGGTGCGGGCGCGGACGCGGCGCCTCCTGGGGTCATTAATATTAATTAGGCGCGGTGCTGCCGCCGCTCAGGCTCAATGCGCGGCCTCTTTGCTTCTGACTCGCTGCGAAAATTAATTACTCGCAATCTTTATGTTCCAATTATAAAGGCCTTCGCAACAAATTAAATCTGTCCGGAGCAGGCCTCTTTTGAGAGAGGTTTCACTCTCTTTGTGGGCTTGATAAATGTTCCTTTGCAAAAATTCTTTGAATTCAGCAAAATGTAGATATTTGACTTAATACGTTAAATAACGAATATCTGTGGAAACTTAAAAAGCAATTCAATTATAAAGTTTTCACAATAAGATGGCAATTATAGTAGAAGTTCGTTACTTTGAATGTGGACGTGTGTAATTGTATGTTATTTGGTGTTCGTCGAGGGAATAAAAGCGAAACCGATTCCGAAATCCAGCTTTTGCATAAGTGTACACGACTTCCGCGTTTACTGAGCAAAAATGAAATCTCATAGAAAAAACTACTAGTTTCCCTTTCATCCTGAGGCAAAATATTTAACGGCCGTAACCGGATATCTTGGCGCGGCTCTTGGAAACAAAGAAAAAACCACCAACGTGTTATTACGCGAAACCAACATTTAATAAGGCTATTTTTTATTTTGCATTGGTTTTGGTTATCCATTAATTCGCTTTTGGGCAAAAAATATTTGGGTGTACGAACGCCTGCGTCGTATTTGAATAGTTTGTTGGCGCACTCATTGTTGTAGGAAGATGCGGAAATGGGATATTTTCTTTCTAGAGAAATATAATATTCTGTGGCTTTATGTTGACCCGATGCAAAAAGTTTGCAACCAGGAATAATTGTGCAATTTTCGATACTTGTACGTAGAAGGTGTGCCTTCTGCCTTCTGGTTGCGTTCAACACAAACTCTTTGATAAAATAAAATAATGTTTATCAAAATAATATAAGAGAACCGCTTTTGTACTTACCTATGTCAATTTAAGTAACAAAAGCCACTAGCTATTTGCATAAATATTGGGCCAGAGTAAAACATCCAAAAACAGTGCTGTGGTGCCTAGATTAAGATAAATTAGACTCCGAGATAAAACGGGGCCAGTTCATTAATTCAGACAATTCAATCTATTGAATGAAGTATTCTGAATATTTGAGGTAAAAACTATTATTTCGTGCACGTGTTTTCGCGTTGCTAATGTTCAACAATATATTTAATAGCGACCTACCTACCGTGTGTTGTCCTTTTATGATCAAACTTCGACATTGATATAATTTTGAGTGACGTCGCCCACACAATGGTAAATCTGTATTAAATGCTCTTTTGACACTAATGTTTTCTATAACATTCCATTCTGTGTCGTATTGGACAGGAAACGGTTATTAAAAACCTCAAAAGGATCGTGATGTCAATTTTGTCGATGTTTATATAAAAAGTGGAGTTATCTGAAACACTTTTTATGGATGCGTGAAACACGCTTATGTTATTTAGGTGGTATGGTAGAAAAACATTGCGAAATGTTTGTCAGGCAAGATACTAAATTCAAGCAAAATAATGTTGAATCGTGTTTTTATTAACTAATTTGTTTTTGGGTGGAAAAGCTTACAATGTCGCCACCTCTCCACATGATTTCATAGCATAAAAGATATTGCGATAGAAAAACATTTCGAAAGGTTTTGATAATCTGAACATTCATAAAATTTTAGTAGTACCACTAAAATCGTTTCCTGAAAATGCATACTAAACTTTAAAAATAAACTTTAAAGTTATTAGTCAAAAGCTTGGAAAAATTATTATTTTGTTATCTAATTGCTGAAATAGACTTAGCTGATCACCTCATATCGTATCAGTTTAGCAAGTCACGTAAGTCATGCAAAAGATAATTCCCCATGAAGAGGGCACAGACAATATGTGACCAAGATAATTGTTCTGGGAACGCGTAGATCTCTATTAATTTGTTTGTAAAAAAAAAACATAAATCGATTTCCTGTCAACAACTGACCAGACACAAGTGGCAGGAGATGTGAAGCTCAAGATTAATGAATTCACAATTAGATACGTCCGAATTGAAATGAAATTGGACTTTTGAGATCGGAAGTTGGTGAATGGTGCAGTATTGATGGATTGTTGCGAAACGTTGAAAAAAGTGCGGCGTCCGCAAACTGTCCCGCAGCTGGCCTTCAATTTGAGTAATCCGATCAATATTTTTTACTTCCTTTAAGTTTTTTTTTTCGGTAGATATCGTACGTCAATCACTTTGTGGGTACTTGCTTCAGGAGTGCATCCCTTCGTGGAACTTTAGAACGACCTACGTGCAAAGAAAAAGTGCCCAAGTCAGTAGTTTGCTGAGTGCATAGTTCTAACTAGAGTTACTTAATATCTCTCATTTGGCGTTTCTAACGGCAAAAGGTCAAACATGCGAGTAATATGCAACCATTTCCAAACTAAAATTATTTTATTGATCTCAACATAAATCATTCTTGAACTTTCGGGTTTACAGGATTGCAAATAGAAACGTCTTTAACAGTGTGTTGTGTGTATTGATTTGTGTATGAAATTGGACAAGCGGAGGGTTTGAGAGGTTACACAAGGGCTGTTGTGTGGATCGCGTCAAAGATGTTGTCAGTGGCAGGAGCGAGGGCTACGGAGGTACGGAGGTACGGCACTCCGCTGACCGGTGACTAAGATGCCAGTCTTTTTGTTTTTTTTTTTTAAGTAATTAGTTTTTGGTTTGGTTGATAACGTAATTTAAAGGGGTTTGTTTATTTTTCATATTGTCATGTTTTTTTTTAAATCTAAAACTTTTACATTTATAATAAGGTTAAAAGTTGTGGCAGGAAACCCTGAAACAGGTTATGAATGATAATTTGTAGCTATACATTTGTCTTTGCAAAAACATAGTATTTTGTTTTATTTGGTTTTCTGCTTCTGCATATTGTGTCTATCTTTCAGTGCCTGAAGGTAGATATCGTATCTGAGCTTTATCTAGAAGTTACCGCGTGTGTGTGGCCGCGACTTTACCGTGCGATGTCAGAGTCACCAAATGGTATATTTTATTTCTGACCAGGTAGGTACAGTCTGAAGTACGACCTTTATTGAAAATACGACGGTACAAACCTAACCTAAAACTTGAAGTGAAAATGTTTTACGCAGCACTTTAGAACTGTAGTTTCCAATAATGGCTTCAGTGTTTTTCAAAATGTGTTATAATTTTCTTTAAAGTATCAACTTCTGGCAGACGATTTTCAAGCTGGAGCAGGAATAACATATTGGACGAGGAGTTTCATAGCTTATTCGCCATCGTTAAATCAGTCATACTGTATTTACAGAGGAGCATGATCGAACTATCAGCCCAATATTATCAAAAGCCGAATCTTACCTAGGAATATCACGCTACCCAGTAACTGGTTTGTGGATGTCAGATGCATCCAGTTTGACTGGAATCTGACCACAACATATTTGGGTAAAAGGCTGGGAAAATAAAAAACTGCAATATATCATAATGCTTTTTCGTCAATATGTGGTTGCAGTTTTTAGAGGAAGTTCTCTGATTCGAACACAAATGTGTACGCGTCCTTAGCGCCGCAGGAAGCAAATTGCTTAGAGTACTTTAGGCTCGTGTGTGAGAGAGGGTTGTCTATCAAATGGGAGTGACGTCACGGATGTCAAACGGCCATAAGCTCTTTGTGTTCACCTCGCGAATAAATACCAATAATACCAGTCTAATACCAATTCAATTCACGTAAGCCTAGTGTCTAGATACTTCTGTCAGTGCAACTTGCAAGTAACATTGTGGGCTAGTGTTTTGTGCTGTGTAAATATAAATAAAACCGTAAACAACATATCGTATCGTATCGTAGCAAGTGTATAAGTACCCGAAACCCATCGTATATAAACGGTAATTATTTGAGGAACGGAAAACCAACTTGTGACTCAACATCAGTGCGTGCAGTCCTTTACTCCGTTGCTGTGTTCAACTTATGGTGTTATCTGTACCATACACACCATAGAAAACTGCCCTAAACGTTATCCTGTGAATAGCGCCATCTATTGCCTTATCGGTGCACTACTTGGACTGATCAATCGTTCTGCGTTTGTAAACAAACAAGTTTCGATACACCATGGTCAAGTGTGGTGGTTGTGGCAAATTTCTCTCGTCGGCAGAGGCTGTTAATTGCAGCAAGTGCAGGCACTGGTACCATCGAGGGTGTGTAGGCATCCAGAGTGAAGGTCCCGTACAGACACCCTGGCACTGCCCTGATTGCGAAAAGAAACAGGTGAGGGATAACCGGGCGGAAACACCGGTAAGGGCACGGGCACCAGCACCTGCTCCACACGAAGACAGCCTTGTAAACCTGATGGACACCAGTCCCATAAATAGCACAGCCCTTGATGCCACACAAGAACTCAACCTTGACATCCTCAGGGCAGAGCTGAGTAATTTTAAAGAAGATTTTTTAAAGGCTGTGCGAAATGAGTTCCAGCAGCTGCGTGACGATCTGTCGGAGCTAAGGTCCTCCCTAAAATCCACTAATGATAGGATGAGCAACTTGGAGGAAAGAGTAGCGGTAATGGAGACCAAACTGGCTCAGCCCCAAGTGTCGCAGTCATCGGATGTGGACGAGTTAATAAGCCAGTTAAAAAGCGACATAAATGACCGTGACCAGGACTTGCTTGCCAATGATCTCCAAATCTCTAACATACCTGAGGTTAGTGGTGAGAACCCTACCCACACTGCTATGTTGGTGGCTGCTAAGATTGGCGTTAAAATCAAAGCGCGCGATATTGTGAGCGCCGAGCGTGTTGGAGGCAGGCGCATCAACGCTACGCAGGCGACGGCGCCAGTGGAGACCCGCCCCCGCTTCCTCATCGTGCGCCTCGCGCGCCGCGACCTACGAGACGAGCTGTTGGAGGGAGCACGAGTGCGTCGCGGCATGACCACAGCGGATCTCGATCTGCCAGGTCCTGTGACGCGCTTCTACATCAACGAGCGGCTTACTAAACTGAATCGCGAGTTGTTTCGGAGCGCACGTGAGGCCGGCAGTCGCCTCGGTTGGCAGTTCGTGTGGTCAAAGCGTGGCCGTATCCTCGCCCGGTACAAACCCGGTGATGCCACCTGCCACATCCGATGTGAGGCTGACATACTGCGCACCTTCGGTCCGCCTCCGGGAACCAGCGCAACTAGCGCACTTTAGAGAAGTTATCTTGTTTGTTTTTGTTTCGTTGGTTTTTTCAATTATTTGTATTTTTTCTCCGAATAAAAACATAAATTGTAAATTAAATACAGTCATGCGGACTTTAGAAGTAAGTTTAGTAAAAGTAAGTAACAGCCTGTCAATAGTAATATTAATCACTTTGTTTTCACTCCACAAGTTATGTTTTATAGCAGCCGGTGTGTGTCTCGCGGCGCATCTCAGTAAACTACGTGTAAACCAGTTTTATAACACTACACATATTTACCTTCACCTACTCATCGCAAAACTCCTATTCTATTTTATTATCCTATTACTTACATACCACAGCTTAAAACCTATGTCACAATTTTTATTATACACTATCTACGTAATTACAACTCGACCTAGACTATATCAAATTAAAACTCAATATGCTCTGATGATAATATTGTTTTTCCCTAATGACGAAATTTATTTATAACCATTATAATGACGACTAAACGAGAAAAGTATTTTAAAGTTGGGTTTCTTAATGCTGGTTCATTGGGTACAGGTCATGACGACTTAATTGGAGCACTTGACAGGCACTGCTTTGATATTATGGCCATTAACGAGACTTGGCTCAGACCGGGCGAGGAGGGGCGCGCTCCGGTAGTGCCGGGCTATCGTCTGCGTCACACGCCGCGACCAGCGAGTGTTCGCGCGGGACGTGGTGGGGGCGTCGGGTTTTATGTGCGGCGCGGACTGAGCGCACGTACTTGGACTAGCGCAGTCGATCCCAGGTTCGAATCGGTCGAGCAAATGTGGTTAACAATCTCGTTAAACGGCAAAAAAATTGCTATAGGAACAGCGTACCGTCCACCCTGGTTAAATCTTGTCCTCTTTCTCGACGCCATAACGGACTCCATTAGTTCGATGGGTGATTGCGATCACTACATTCTATTGGGTGACTTCAATGTCAATATGCAAGACACTAGCGGGATTAATACGAAAAATATCAACGAATTTCTCAATTGTCTTAATCTTGCACAGTTAGTCACAAGCCCTACTCACCACACAGCATCCAGTGAAACTCTCATCGATCTCCTGTGTACCGACTTGAGAGCAAGATATACAGCGGTAGAATCTTTGGGTTCGCTGAACGGCCATTGTATTATAATAAGCGAATTTAATATTAAGCGCGATAAATTCAAACCGTTTATGGTAAAATTTCGGCCTCTTCAAAATGTATGCACAGACACTTTTAAATTTGACTTGTCTTCATTAAACCTTGGAATTATCTCAACACTCGACTCCGTTAATGATATGGTACATGTCTTTACCACCCTTATAACTTCCTTGTTTGATGCTCACGCACCTGTCAAATCATGTACTATAAAGGAAAAATCTTATCCGTGGATTACACACACAATCAAACTTATGATGCGTTTACGTGACGAAGCACTAAGTTGTTATAGAAAAACGAAATCAGACTCCAAAAAGAAATACTACAAAGACTTAAAGCACTTAGTTTCTAGTTCTTTGTACAATGAAAGGACTGCGTATTTCAAGCATAACATTAATGCTAAAATAAAAAACCCCAAATTGCTTTGGAAAAATCTGAAATCCACCGTATTACCTTTTAAATCTAGACAAGACCTCCCGTCACATTTCACAGATCCTGACCTAATTAATAGAAACTTTCTGATTGTTCCTGGTAACCCCGTGGCAAGCCCATCTCTTATTAACTATTATGACAATCATAGCCACGGTGAGGCAATTTTTACAATCACTCCAGTGGACGAGAACAGTGTCTCACGGACTATTACTAGTCTCAAAAGCAACGCAGAAGGCCACGACAATATTAACCTAGACATGATTAATATGACTTTGCCACACACGTTAAATGTTGTAACAGATATAATAAACCGCTCCATCGCGACGTCAACATTCCCTGACCAATGGAAAACTGCTTCCATTAGGCCCCTGCCAAAAAATTCAAATCCAGTGACCCTAAAAGATCTGCGGCCTATTAGCATATTACCATGTTTATCCAAAGTTTTAGAGAAAATCGTCAGCCATCAACTTACGCTGTTTCTGGAACAAAATAACGTATTACCTGACTTACAATCAGGGTTTAGAAAACAACGAAGCACATCCACTGCCTTACTGGATGTTACAGACAACATATTATGTGCCCAGGATAAGGGTATGTGCACAATACTGGTTTTACTTGATTTTTCCAGGGCATTTGACGCTATAAATATCCCATTGTTACTGTCAAAGTTAAAACATTACGGTTTCGACCCAAAAGCTGTACAATGGTTCCGCAGCTACCTAAGTAATAGGGAACAATTAGTCGACCTGCGTTTGAGTGACGGCACTACTCTTAAATCGGCACCTATCCCCGTAGAGAGGGGAGTCCCGCAGGGTTCTATCCTAGGTCCCATTCTTTTCATTTTGTACTGCGCAGACATAATAAGATGCCTCCAGAGATGCAAGTACCATATATACGCCGACGATGTACAACTGTATATTTCCTTTAGACCAGACGAGTATGACAGCGCCATTAAGCATCTTAACGAAGATCTTCAACGAATCGTCGTTTGGTCTGAGGAGAACTGCCTGTCGCTGAATCCTACTAAAACTAAATATATTGTATTTGGCACAAGACAGCAGCTGGCTCGACTGCCTTTGACTTTTGACTTAGTACTAATGGGAAAACAAATTGAGCGAGTCTATGAAGCGCGAAACTTAGGTCTTGCGATGGATAAAGCCCTTCGCTTTGAGAGCCACATAACAGATTGTGTCAGAAACTGTTTCTATCGCCTGAAAGTTTTATATAAGATGAGACCTTACTTATCCGAAACACTACGGGAACAGCTTGTGGAAACCTTGGTACTATCTAGGTTAAACTACGCCGACACAGTGTATGGCCCGCGTCTACTGGCCCGTACAGATCGGCTCATTCAAAGAGTACAAAACGCTTGCGCTCGATTTTGCTACAACATTCCTCGGCGAAGTCACGTAACACCTTTTTTAAACAAGCATTTTTCACTAAAAATGAAGTCCAGACGCAAACTACACTTGGCGTGCCTCCTGTTCGGTGTTGTTAAATATAAAAAACCGGACTACTTATACAATAAACTAAGTTGGCTAACTAGTAGACGCGAATGTGAGAGAAGGCAATGCTCACAACAACTTTCGACTCAATCTCATCACACAGCAGCTTTCAAAGGTAGCTTTCGGTATGCGGCTTCAAAAGTATGGAATAACCTGCCACCACCGATTAGAATGATCAGAACAATAGACACATTCAAAAGACGATTACGGCAGTATCTGTTGGAATCGCAATGTAAGTTGGATATGGTCGCACAAAATGTCTCAATTATTTGATAATATTAACTATGAACCTACCTACCTTTCTCATGCGTCTGTCCCTTTTTGCTATGGTATTAAATCTGATTTTCGTTTTGTTAATCTCGATTTCTATGAATATGTTTTATTTGTTATTATTGTACATACATTTATTATATATTTAAGTACCTATTCATACACTACACCACACTACATAATTATTTACAAAACTGTTTTACGTCCGTCACATCACTATCTGAGGTCCAGCTGAAAATCAGCGTCGGGCACTAGCTGCTCGGCAATTTGCTGAACTGGGCCTTTTTGGCGCAGCCGTGAGACACACAATTATATTTCTTTTTTTCCCTATTCCGAATTATTTTTAAGATTTTACATTGTATTGTGTGTACTTGTGGCATGGGCCAAATAAATATTTTTTCTTTCTTTCTTTCTTTTCTTTCAAATATCTTGTTTTTATTAAGTATATGTTAGTTTTTCTATTTTAGAGAACCAGTTCATTTGTAACATGTTGACTGGCTTTGGTTTTAAGTGGAAACTCTGTAAGTATTCTTGAAGATAAACAACCCTAAGTATTTCTGGAAAGATTGACCCCAACCTCGTAAATTTCGGCAAAAAAACATCACATCAAAACGTAAAATACTAATCTTATTAACAATGGGTAGTGTATATAAAAATATCTTTTATGCGAACTCGCACCTGGACGGTCTATTTGTTGTCCATGTCCACGGGTCAAAAAATATTCAATAGATACCGTCCAACGGATTCCCGTTACATAGTCGTTGGTAGGTCACTTTTTATCCACATTTTTTGGTAAAAAACGGCATGTGCTCACAAATTATGCATTTGGCTGCATCACAATAGCACGCGTCATGTCGCGTCGTGCGCGCGGGCACGAGTGCAGCACTTTAATATTTTTTAAAAATTGCGAATTGATGTCAAGCTAAGCACCTATTGTATTGTGTGGCGTCCGCACACCGCTAAGATGATTTGCTTTAAGTTTCATCTTGTGAACTCTCAACATTGTCCTAATGTGACCTGTCATGTTTTGAATATTATGGTTTTGTGTTCCAATATTCTTTTGTATGTTTTAATATGTTTTTAATTGGTGAGCTTTTCGTTACAGGATAAAAAATATTGTCACTTTAGGTTGTCAGTTTGGAGACTGATGTGCTGTGAATGTTAAAACATTATAATCGAAAGCAAATACGGGTTAGACGTTTCTGAGTTTTATGATTATAGAGATATTCGAAGTGTTTTTCTAAGGAAAGGATACACGGAGTTATGAATCTTTGCTTATCGGATCAGATATGCAACATTTTTTCAGTTTGCTTTTAGATTTATGGTTATTCCATAGTCCATAGCCATTCATGATCAATACTCAAAGATAAGCGACAGGACACGTCCGTTGTTTGCATCAGACAAAGATCAACGCGAACTTATCTAACGTTTGTACAGGGATATTACAAAAAATGTATGTCGATGTTATTTTTGAATTTGTGCAAGGCGTTTGACAGCGGACCACGAGTCGTGTGATACAAAAGGTGACAGTTTCGACTGGAAGGAGTACGACGTGCGCACAAAGGGTCCCAGACGTTTGAAAGACGTTATGAATGGGCTGAAAGAAGGAGTGATCGAGCAGTGACCGTCCGCCGTCCGCCGGCCGCCGCTGGACCGCGCTCACAATGCCGCGCGATAGCATTAATCCTTTGTGAACGGGAAAATGCCAACATTTACAAATGAACGGTTTACATAATGTACACCGTCTTCCGATCGCAGCGGATACCTACGGAACCGGTCCACCGTCTATCTAAAGTTATATGAATACTTACACTGTTACTCCTGTGGGTTTGAAGAACTGCTTAGTTTGCCTTCAATTTAGGAAGTAACATGTTTTAATTCACTTATAAGAATAATAATGGAATTCAGATCATTATGCATTGATACATGCACGCGTTGTTGATGAGTAGTACTACATTTCTAGAGCTTAGTGAACTACTTTGAGGAAACAAACTTCTTAGCTTCTTGCGTAGATTTACGGTTAGCTTAATGAAATTCATCCGTTCAGTTTTCACTAGAAAGGATATTATGATTAGCTAAACAATGTGACACTATATGTAATAATGACACAAATTGTAAATAGATAACTAAAGTTCTATAAATAAACATCTACTATTACATAACAAGAATATGTTTTGTCTGGTAGCCAAATAACACGTAACCGCTCGTAATGTTCAGTTGGGGGAAAACATAAATCCAGCTTTAGCGTTGAAATAAAAAGAGGACTTCTGTAAGTGGGCTAGTGTAGGATATAATTCACATTTATGCGGAGCGGCCGACGGTGCGTATCGAGTCGCCGGGATAGTTCGCAACGACAATTCTCCCGGAGAAAAAGGGAATTATTCATCACACCCGGAAGGGGAGAGCCCGTGACGCAAGTATGGAATAGCCACCTGCCGCGCCACGAACGGCCTATCCACCCCTGCTCAACCATTCCCTTTTGGACCGAACGCAGACGAACATAGAGGCTATTTTTAAATGATTTGTTCACCCTGACGGCTATCCTGATCAATTCCGAGGGTCCAGTTGACTGTTGCCAGTTGCAGAATCAAAAGTTTAAACGGCCGTCGAGAACAAAGGGCAGTCGGACAGGGCTACGCGGCTAGGGATAAATATTCAATGCGAATCCTTTGGAGGCGATATTTTATACTTTATTCTTGTTCGATTGTCGCTCTCACCTGCACGATGTAGGCTCTCGTAAAAGCCGAGAATTTTATATGAGAACTTACTTTGCTGGGGTTGAGACGAATAACGGACTTTTGGATCTAAGAAAAAAAATCAAAAGAATAGATTACTCATGCTGCCCTAAAAGCAATAGGTGAATTTAATTACTATCCATTGAACTTGAAACGGTTTGATAGTTACAATTACCCTACATTGTATTACTGATCGTACTGGTTTTAGATCTGACAAAAAGGTATTAATACAAAAGAATTTTTCAATATCGAAAACCAACCTTTCCCTAAAATTGCAAAACTCGACATATTGATTGGCGTGTTAATGAAAGTCGATTTAATTGTTAAATATAAAAACGTTGTAATTAACGTAACGCTCACTTTAAACTTTGACACGTTCTATTGAGGTGTCAATCTCCTCAAACAAGTTTGTAATCAATCATAAGATTGTTGTAACGATATCGGTTCTTGATCAACCGCCCTTCTATTATAATAAAGGAAAACCAGATTTTGTCCAAAGTTTACTAAAATTTACATCGAAATCACACAAACACAAAAAAAACTGGTAGAAATTCGCTTCATTGTGTGCGATTGATTCGTAACGGCCGAGCGCTTTAATGTGAATAAAAATATTCACAATTTTTGTAATTCCGTGGCGAGCGCACATCTGTCGTTCACACGGAAGGGATCGAATCACAATTGTATGTTAGGCAATTATTTTTAGCGACCATTGCCTTAATATACAATTTCTTAAAAACAATATACTTGTAATGGTCGTACAGAAATAACTACCGGCTAACTTTTTGCGAGAAACAGAAGACTTTAAATGTGGCCTCGCTTTTTTATTGCAACCTGGTCATTTTTCTCGATATTCGATGTCTATTGTCAATGATTGTTAACTACTGGTGCAAAAAGTTTTGCAAGGCTTTATCTGTATGGTACAATGCATCGGAGGCGTCATAAAGCGTCGCTGTGCCCCAGTTTGCAAAACGGGTATAAAATATGTATTGTTTCAGTTAACAACGCAATAGGACAAATTACTTGCGCATGTCGGAACACTTTGTTCTGGACCCTTTTGTTTGTTTACTTTCGCTTTTAATGCTCGCTTTATGACGTCAAGTTGCGAAAATAAGGTTTGCGCGATATTTAACTATTCGCTTCATTATAATATATATCTGAAGCACCCGACGGAAATATTTATACTCTCGATTTTAATTGTTTAAGCACAAGCCATAATAATAAGTAATAAGGCGACTCTTTTTAGTTCCAAGAAAAGTTAATGACCAATTTTTATGTAATACATACAGGAACATATAGACATGGAAAAGCGTCTATGAGTACACCGTTTAGAATGGTGCATTACATCATGACGTCCTTATTCACTGTAGGCTGTATTCATTACTACATATTATCAATATTAGTGATAACACTGATAACAGTAACTCAAATAAAGTGAAAGGGTTGTCTGAAGAACAATGCTTGCGTCGACTGTGAAAGGGTTCCTTTGTTTACAACATTGAATAAGCCTTTCAAACAATACACGTCTGTGCGAATAACCCTGCGCCAAAGAAAAGAAAAAGTAAGAGTGTTACACGAATACCTTTTATTTGCGAGCAAAGTGATGCGTCCTTGAATTCACTTCGGCAAGGCTTAATTGTGGTTTCTCGTCTTCAAAGAGTTGGGTCCTTTGAAGAGCGCGGCGGAGGATGGGGTGCGCCGGCTCCTTGAAACAAAGGAATCTCAGCGCTCATTTTCACTCTGGACAGAGGCTTCTTTATGAATAACGTTATAGGTAACATCGACTTACATATTATGACAATTTTATATCTGCGTGTAGACAAAACTCATAAAATTGAGAGCACAAACATAAAAATGGTAGATCAACTTTATGTCCAATCTCCCATCTGTCATTAGGGCATATGCGGTAAACAAGAATTCCTAAATCAACATTGGCGAGATGGCATCAGCAAACTTAAACTATAATTCAGCATTTAGAGTATATTTAGGTTAATTAACAATGTCGTCGTGATGGCAGATAGTGTTCCACCTGCCTCGTTGGCAAACTTTATAGTTTACTGCGAATGTTGAAGGGACAAAGATGTTGTTGTTACCCAATTTATAGTTACCCTGGTAAAACACGACCGCCTGCCCCCGAAACTGAAGCAAGGTGGCAAGACGTGTGCCAGATAACAGACTTAAACATCCTGACAGATAAGGACCATGCACTACGAGGGAAAGGGACAGATACATAGTTTTTTATCTAAAAAAGTTAGTTGCATATATTTTGTACAAGCACAATAGAGCTTAAAGTTGCTAGTAATAGGGGTGCTTTTTCGTAAAACGGTTGGGCACGCGACAGCAGCAGGTGGGAGCAATGTTCTTAAAAAACTTAGAATCTTTTTCGCCGTGCGTCGTATTGTTAAAGAACGGTGTCTTTAGTCTTGTTTGATTTATTGATGCTGATAAGTGTGCTGCTTCATAATAACACCAGTTCCCGTAAAAAATACATTTTATAAATAGAACTAATTAAAATAGTTGACGTAGTCAGTAGTATTTATTCTAGTCATTTAGAAATGACTTTTCTTAGACCAAAATAAAAATAAATTAAAAGTAAATTAGACGATCTTGCTCATCTTATCGGGTCTTAAATTGTAATCTTGTTTGGCTACACATGGGCAATCATTAGAAAACCCAAAAGTGTCTAATATTGCCAAACAAGGCAGGTGATCTAAATGGACGCTGTTTGTGTTGCAGGTCAGCACAGAACAATTTTATTTTAATCTTTTTTTTAGTATTTCAACCTAAAAGTTTCTCGAGATGTTTTAGAATTTCACAGTAAGCTCAATTAAAAAGATTTGAGATTACTTATGTTCGGGCTGTAGTCTATCAAGATGGATTACCTCCCCAGCAGTTACCATACATCTACGACGTTGATAGTCTATTAAACCCATTTGTGTCTCCCCGAATGATATAACCCGAAATAACTTCACATAATGTTGTCTAAAAAACACAAAACTCTAAAATAGGTGCAGCCAGTCAGCCACTCGTTTATTTCCCTGAGTCGAGACAAAAAGCAACACTAGGGAGGCGCGTGCTCACTAAAATGGTAAAAATAAAGTGGTAAAAATAGCGGGTACAATAAAAATGGTAAATTTACGCGGTCCGCCGTCTATGGTCGACACTTATGCTTTTTATGCGTGTTGTCTTTGGCTAATGAATGCCTCGTGACTGCTGCAAGGCCGCCTCGCACCGGTAAAGTTCTGTGGAGCGGTAACTTGTTACGCCTACACATGTATTACCGAATTAGATGCGCGTACGAAGCTACCATTATGTTGTGTAATTATAGTGTATCAGTTCCTCTTCACTTATTCTGAATCTGCATGAAATCTTCCAGTAATTTCGTCGGAAGTTGACTATGGCGAGATTCAGTGGAAGTTTTATCGAGATATCAATTTTTCCTGAAATTCCATTCAGTGGTATAGTATTGATAGGCGAATTGCTTTTTCGCAGTAAAAGACCTATTTATACTAGCAGTATGAGACATTGAGAAAATTCCTTTTAATTTATCTATTTTTAATTTATTTATGTTCTGTGGAATAAACAGATATTCGTATTTCGCTAAGTACTCTTATCTTTATAATAAAATTTGATCCTTTCAATTCTTAACCACAGACCAATAGCTGACCAGCTGAGGAAGAACTGAATATAAAGGTGATCTTGTCTTCTAGTAAAAATAAAAAAGTACTAAGAACTTTAAGTTTTATAAATTACCTAAGGCAGTTATGTCCAACTGTCCCAACTCAACAATAAAAAACAAAAACAAGACAGTAATTATTAGTTACGATGATTAATAGTGTAGCAATTAAAATTCCAACGCAAAAGAAATAGAATTACAACAAAGCAAAGGAATAAAAGTGACATAATGATCATTTTTTTATCGAAAATACTTAAAAAAAGATTTGCTATCCTAAAAAATCAGCCTAATTACTGGTAATATATTATTAATCGATAAACCTGTTTATGAATTGATACACTTTTTAACCGGAAAAGTATTTTATAAATGATTGTAGTTATCAGTATCGTTAACTAATCGAATTTTATTTTTTTAGCTCTATTGTTTTTAACGACGATTAATGATGGATATTTTGGGTGACTGAAAATTAATGTGTACTGCCAGAAAGTGAATTTTGGATCAAACACAACCACTGTTTGGAAACTTTAATTTTCGATAATTGAATTAAAAACATAACACGTTAATGTAAAAAAAAACTAACTTTTTTTTCCGAACCACTATTTTTTTTAAGTATGCACAAAAATGTTGTTAAAAATTCACTCTTGTGTAGTGTGTATGGAAAATTTAAATAGAATAAATTAGTATTGCAGAAAAGTAAATTATCATTGTCTTGGTGGTTATTAGTTCAAATTTAGCTATTAAAACTATTTGTTTTTAATATTATTACAATCGGAAATCAATATAAAGGATCTTCGGTTTTCTTGTTAGGCGTCGAATTTACAATTATAAGGATAAAGTTTATAAAGATATTAAAACGAAAAGTTATGAGTAAAAAATTCGTTAACATCAGCCATTCAATTGCATCAAGCATGCTACATGGATTACCAACTTATTATATGTTTAATTTTGATTTCAAAACAAACATAACTTAAAAGTTCTAATCGCCATCATTATTATAATTACTACTGAAGAACAAACAGTTGCGAGATAAAGCTGAGTAGGTATGTTCTCAAATTAGTTGCAGTCAAAGAAAGTACCGACCGGAGCACGGCGCACGGGAGCCGCTCGTAAAACATAAAAAGTGCTTATGTGGCGCTCGCTGCGAGGGCTAAAAAACTACGTCAGGAAGGAACATTATGTAGTAGCGCCCATAAAAAGTGAATGCATTGCGTGCACGTGGAGTGCACCGGGGGGTGTGCGGCGTGCGGAGAGCCGCGGGGAGGGGCGTGGGGGTGTGTTTACCGCGCGGAGGGGCGGCCGGGCCGGCGCTACCCGCTCGGCCGCTGTACGCCAGTGTTGTGGTAGGTCACACGGAGCGCGCCCGCACCGCGTGCCCGGATCATTCACGATCGCGACTCCGCGCCGGCATAACATGTAATCGCTCTCCAAAAAACATTATCACTTAGTTTTTTCTCGATCTTACAAGGACTTTGATAACAAGTTGTTGAAAAACGATAAACTTTATAAACAAACTAGTGCAAATAAATGCATTTTGCCGTGATCCTGGAGTGAGATGGCCCTGTCGCTGCAGTCGACGCAGAATTCGAGAGGTTTGTGAAGTTTTTAGTTTAGTGCGCCTCACTGTCTCCTCGGTCCGCTGAATCTGGAAGTGCATGTGTGTAGAAAAGTTTCAAACGTTGCCGGCGCGCGGCATGCGTGGCGCTAGCGATGCGATTGGCCGCCCACACGCCCGCGCTACCCGCACACATGTTTATTTGCATTCGGCGAACTTAGCAGATTCAGTGAACCGTAGGCGGTAGCGAACGCGTAGCCGTTCGCTACGTCGCTGCTACGAAACCGCGTAGTACGTGCTACGAGATATTATTTATTGTTGTTTTATGTGGTAGTTGGCAGTATTTTGTGATATGTGAGTAAATTTTACTTGTATTATGCTCAAATGGGACTGACATTACTTATCTTGGAAAAGTTAATAAGTATAATTCCCCAAAATTAACGTAAGACAAAAGTATTAAAGTGTACAATCACAACTTCTTTTCACTGACAAAATGCTGTTAAACAAAGAAAAGACATTGTACCGGATCATATGTTTTTAAGGTAAATAGTTTATTATTGTCAGAGGTTCTTACTTACAATTGTGTTATTTTCATTTGAACGTCCTCTTCGAGAAAATTTCTTATCTATCCAATATCTTATCTACAACCCCTGAATTATCTGAGTAGTTATTAAGTACAATTTATAGATCGAGAATAACGTATTCATTGGCGGTAATTGTACAGGTATTAATGGTTTGAGTAATTGCGAAACTTTCATTCCTAATAACTACTTCGGCGTATGTAGTCCATTGTTAAAATATATGTTAATTACGCGTCCGGTTAAATTCTCGTAAGTAGTTAGTGGCATAAACGTTACATAATTGGTAACCAATTTCTAAATCATTATTTTAATTCGCTTTTATCAAATGATTTCTTGTAGTTAAATGTTAGATAGATGTTTGATGGGGTCTTGTCCTTACAGCTAACGCCATCTAGTGGTGCTAACGGGAGGCGATGCTTTAATTAATTAGTTTATTTTTTTAAATATTAATAGGTAATTCGTTCTCTTACGTAACATTTCTTACAAATATGTTAATTTAATATAATAATATGTCAACATTATTTTATATACGCTTGTTCATTTTAGAACCATATAACATGGTTTGCTCATTGCTTGAGTAAGTTACCTGAGATATAGATTTATTCCTAGTTCAGGTAGAATCCAAATATATTAATATTTTTGTAAATCAATTACGTCAATAAACAATTTCAATTAATGATGTAAAAACTAATTCAGTTCAATCTAATAATTTAATTACTTAATCAAATCAGCCAGGGTTATCTTTCGTTATTGAAAACAAAATAATATTTTCATCAAAAAATATTAGCAAAAAAAATATTACCTGTGTCTAACTCTAGATATTTTACGTTTACTTATGTACTTGCAAATCTGTTCTTAGGTATTTCATAAAATTAGAATACAGCCCAAACGTACTCAAAGATAGACTCAATAAAATAATAAACTCTTTCAAAGCACACACAGTTTGAAACTTATTGTTTTAACTGTCATAATCATAAAGTTTAACTACCTACGTTTTTGTTTTACTTTTATTGGCCTATTTAGCAAATTATTCATTTGTATAATTCTTGCAAATGATTGTACGAATATAATGCTCTTTTTATTTAATTTCAGGCACATTCATATTGAGATAATTATTGCGTTCGTTTTTAATACCTAATGATAATCGCTAAATTGTATATTTTTTCGTTTCTTTCTTTGTACGAATAAAAAAATAATGTCGTCAATCTAATACAAAATCCATTAACCGGAACATAAATCTTAATGCTTAAAAAAGGCTTAAAAGATTCTGAATAAAAATCTGTAAACCTGCCAAGTCTTAATGGTGAAATTATTCATAAACGTTGATCAAGAGAAAAAGCGGACGTTTGTTAAGAGTTGAGAGCCAAAAGGTCTATCGCTGTACTATAGAAAGGCGACTCGTAATACGAACCCTTTAATTATGGCGCCATTTAAAAAGATATTTTGCAAATATACACATTCCCACCAACAATTATGGTTTATTTTCCGACAACGTGAAAGTATCTACTCACACCGGTAAAGTCTCGTAATTATCCTTTGAGTGCTGATCAAAAGGAAAACATACACTTTTAAAGAGGAACGGCCTATTATATCCTCAAATACTGTCCTATAAATTCCCAGTTCTACCTTTTCCAGCAATAATTAAGGTTCAATGTTCCAAGGTTAATAAAGTACTTCCATCAGTTAAGTTGGTTGTTACGGTTACTGTTATGTCAGAGAAGCCCCATTACGGTCCGTGTATCCCGCTTAACCCTAAACCGCCGAAACCGTAGGAACTCTGTAATCTGTGCGAGGAGTACGAACCCAAAGCCGACGGTAGCCGCCGGCAGCCGCAGGTTAATCCCATTATATGGCACACAATGTAATTAGGTCAGGTGAAATTAACAAAAATGGTTTATAAATTTACTCTACAAGAGATGGCCTTTAAAGTAGTTCCCGTCATTCCAAATTGAACAATTATGTAGTCGCTAGAAATTCAAGTTTGTGAGATGCATTATTATCGAAAATTCTAAACAATTTAAATAGTAAATAGATACAAGAAATATCAAAATGTTTGTTATGCCAAATTCTTCTAAAAATATGTTTTTTATGTATCACAAAGCCAAAATATAAATCATCAAAATAGCTTGTTTTAATGATCCTGTCTTAGGCACAAAAGTATATATATTTTAAAAAGCAGTATTATTTAATGAGGAATAAACCTATTGTAAAGAAAGTAACGCTTAAAGTTAGATAAGATCCAAATTTATATGATCATCAATTTATATGCAAATTGATTAAAAAGTAGGTTTTAATTTTAATGGCATCATTCAAATTATCCTAAACTTCTTCTTCAAATAAAGTACGAAGCTTTTCTCTAAAAGCTCATACTCGTACACCGCTCGCAGCAAGTGCGTAGCAATAAGGACGTCATTGACACGTCCGTTATCGGGCGAACCCTTGCGCAATAATGAGTTATGGAGTGGCGGCCGCAGGCAACTCCATAAAAGTATTGAATATGGGTTATTGACAAATATTTATGGCGTATAAAGAGGGGATAATTACAACTCTTTAGCACATAAAAAGCTCCGTGCGGAAGGGTGCGGCGCGCTGTAAAAATTTATCACCAACATTGTCACCCGGCGGGCTGTGGGCCCGCGGGCCCGCCGACTAATAAAAATGATATATTATGACGCCCTGCACAAAAAACGTACTTAATAAGTAATCGATAATGTAGTAAGTAGCCTTTGTTACATTATGGCTATTCAATGACTTTATCGAAACGTTTGCGTAATTACTTAAAAAAGATTCTGGAAGTAAATTAGTAAAACCGTTCATTAAACTGTTTAATTGTAATTGATTTCTTGTCTAGCCGTTAGAGTAGATTTCTCAACAATAGGTACTTTATATTTCAATCCTGTAAAAGTAAAAGAAAAACATGTATTGAACAGTTTTCAAACCTAATTAGATACAACGTTAGAATACAAGATTGTTTTAGAACAAAATGACAGTATTTACTTGTTTATACTTTTACATTAAGCCTAGTATTAAAATTCTGATCACATCACGAGTGCGGTTCGCTGTTCGTCCTCGAAACATAACGAGGAATGTTATTAAAAAGTTATGGGATAAGCCGGTACGTGCCGCGCAAGACGCGACGCCTAATCACTAACTTTAAAATTATCTTATAGATACTACAGACTTTGTGGACTTATCAATACGCAGTTTCAATAACCAACTAGAAAATGTTATATATAAAAGTCTCATTATGAAAGGTGCAGAAATTCTACGTTCACGAAATAATTGTTCGTTTTAATAAAAAGTGTAAAGTACCTCGTGTCAGCACTCGCGAACGACAAAATATTTTGCCTTTTTCAATTAAGCGCGATGGCTGAGTCCATAGCCGGGCCGGGAATTAATTCCACGGCTAAGTAGATAATGTAAGGAGCTCCCTCCTCGTGCCGCCTCTTCACGCCTCGAGGAGAACTTTCAATTATGATTTTGTCTAATTTTAATTAAGTGCTCTCAAAAAGGCTTTTCTTCAACGAAATTAATATTTGAATATAATTTGGGCGGAGCGGACGGGCGGAGTTTGCCGCTCGAGGAATAATTAATTCCATTATATAGGTAAGTGGTCTGGTCGCTTCTGCCTCGGCCCCCCCGCGCCCGCGCCTTGCCTCGCCGCGACACTATACAAACTCGTCACACAAATGATTGCTTTTCACTCCTGACATTTTGAGACTGACGGCTAGTCCGGAAATATTTATTTAGGGAGATAGATATACATGTACACAAATGATCAAGGTAAAGAAAGTAATTAGATTGAGTTGGAACGGTAGCGACAGCGAGTAGTGGTAGCGTGGCAGCCACGATTTGCGCAACAGGTCGGGGCGGAAGCGACCTGCAGCGGCGTGATTGCGACCAAATGTTTCCTTTACAACGTCTGGTTCAGTTTTTGCTCTGTTTTTTGTCATCTCTCACTGATAAGTATGCTATCGATAGGTTCGGCTGTGTTGTTTGTTTAGGTCGAAACTAACTCGTGACGGAAGTGATGGCAAAGAAACTACAACTTAATTTTTTAGGTTCTCCACCTTGACGAAAGTAGGCCAAGAGTATAAGAAAATCTTTAACTGGCTTAGATATTGCAATCTAGTTTTCTACTTTTTTATCTATTATTATTTAAAAAAAAACATTTTAACAAACCATTAGAAAAAACTGAAACATACCAACAAAAACCATCGCGGGTTTAACAGTGGTACGCCAGACACGGCAACACCACATAACACCTCAGACAAAATTCTTTATAGAAGTATTACTGTTTTGAAGATACATATGTAATCTAAATCCATTATTTTCTTTGTTCAGGTGTGTCAGTGAGACCTCTATCAACTATGCGTCAAGAGTCCCTGCCGATGTTAGCGGAACGGCTGCTGGCGACGCGCGCGGCGGCGCTGGTGGCGGGGCTGCCGGCCGAGCTGTACTCCGGCGCGCTGCTGGCGGCCTGGCCCCCGTCGCCGCCAGCGCCCCTGCTGCCGCCGCTCGACATGGAGCGCGCGCGCAAGCGCCGCCGCACGCCCAAACTCGACGACACAGCCACCGCCCCGCCCTCCCCGCCTTCCTCGGGCTCCTCGCCCGGCGCCGCCGATCCGCCAAGAGACAAACTCTTCACCTGTAAGGTCTGCTCACGCTCTTTTGGCTACAAACACGTCCTGCAAAACCACGAACGTACCCACACCGGTGAGAAACCGTTCGAGTGCGGCGAGTGCCACAAGCGCTTCACCCGCGACCATCACCTCAAGACACACCTGCGACTACACACGGGTGAGAAGCCGTACAGCTGCCCACACTGCCCTCGCCACTTCGTGCAGGTGGCCAACCTGCGGCGTCACCTCCGCGTGCACACCGGTGAGCGGCCCTACGCCTGCGCTCGCTGTCCGGCGCGTTTCTCAGACTCGAACCAACTAAAAGCCCACGCTCTGGTACATGAAGGCGACGCACCTTTCGCATGCCGCTGCGGCGCGCGTTTCAGGCGGCGGCAAGCGGCCGCGCTGCACCGCTGCGCCAGCACGGGCTGCGAGCCCGACACTCCCAGCCCACCCGCGGCCGCCGCCGCTGACTGGCGCTGGGACGAGTGGCCCGAGCAGACGGAGCCCGAGGACCTATCTCTGCCGCGGAGGCCGGCCACGCCGGACTCCCCCACCGACCTGCGGGTCCATTCTGCGTAGTGGGCGACCCGCGCCCGAGCGCCCCGCGCGCCGCCGAGCCGGTATACGAGTTCCTCCCGCGTAGACCCGCGCTGCCGTCGACCTCTGACGCCGACGCTCTCCCGCTCGCTTGCTCCGGAGACGCTCTTCTACAGCTCCAAGATTCTATGCAAATTCCTTGCAAAGGAACAATAATAGGCACGATTGTTCTAAATACGGTAACGGTTACTTTTTTATAGAGCAATTTTTTGCTTTTCTCGGTAAGACTACCGACGTAGTCTCGTTAGGTAGTCCTCTATTCTTTTTTACGATTTTGAATTTGCAATGTTCGCCATAAAAAGTACTTTTGTCATCCACGTTACAGTTTAGAAGTTTATTGTTGTACTATTTGCATAATCGCAAGGCGAGGTGAGGCAAAAACGACGTCGTTTCGTTCTTTTGTTTAGCAATGTTGCTAAACACCTAAAGAACATATTGCACAAAAGATATTTTTTTGATTTATTGGTATCATCTATTGTTTCGTAATAAAAACTAAAAAAAATGTTTCGTTATGCTTGGGCATTTATTGATTTTCAATCGGTGTCCTCCCTCGCGCTTAACGAACGGAAACTGGAATATGGTCTAGCCGGAGAAGGTCGCGACATTGCCTCATTATTTCGGCGACAAAGGCTACTTCACAAGCGGTAATTATTACGTATTGAAGTTGATATCGGGTTCCGACTGACAAAGCTGTCGCTATTGTGCGAGCCCCGATCCGTAGCGACTCGCGACAACCGGTTCGTAATCACTCTTTTATACATTCTTAAGTTTTCATTCAATAGCTCTTTGAAAAGTTTACTCATTTTGGACATTTCTTTTTTGGCAAAATACCAAATAATAGCGATACCGGTTTCGAATACATGATACGGGATAATTGTACAGAATCTTTGGAGCTTTTGTAATTAAGTGAACGCTCGCGAGCAGTCTCCGGCGGCCGAGCGGCGAGCTGCGCCGGCGCAGCCGACCGCGCGCACCGTGCTTCTGTACATAATGCTGTCTCTTACAAGATTATTTATTATTTATCGATTAGTTTGTAGACGTTTCGATATCTTTACGATATCTAATCCGAATACGGTATTGTTAATATTACGTGTACATATTTATGTAGTGTTGTAAAGTACGTTGTAGAGAAGTTGGTGTCTCGAAAATTATATTTCAAATTATTTAAATTCGATACCGAAGCAACTCTCAGCGGGCTGTGTTGTATCGATATTGCGACAAGTGGATATATGTGTTAATAGAGACGATGTTCTAAGTAGGGCCATGCGCACAATGACTCAATGTCGTTAAGGTGAATATTTACTTGTAGATGTAAGCAACAGTCAAAAATATTTAAAATGTTGTACATAATTATTCTTAGTGTTAAATTATGGTCATCTCGTTGTACGCATGGCCTGTATGTTATAAAGTTGTGTTCTCGTTAGACACGAGAGCGGTGTAGTGAGCATTATTGCAATTTGTTCTACGGGTATTAGTTTCCTACTAGATGTAATGTTTTATTTTCCATGTTTTTAATATAATTTAAAGTCATAGTAGTTGTTCTGAACGTTTTAGCGCACATGATTTATAATATCGTATGTAATTATATGGTTAGGCTGTACTGTTTGTTGATTATTATTATTTTATTTTCTTTAGTCATGTTCGAAGTGTAGGGCTTAGGGTAAGGGAACAGCGTAGGAGTTAACGATATATTTTTTTCCAAAGAAATTATTGGTACAAATATAAATGTGTACAAATTTAATGATAACTTTCGATTAGAAGTCGTAATTTCATGTTGCAATGTTGTAATATTGGTAGTAAGTGTAAAGTTAGGCGGTCTGCCATTATCTACCTCATTTAACTACGGTTACAACGCCAGGGTAAAGAGCCAAAGTTCTTGGAAATATTTTCTATAGTTTATCTCCTCGGAGATAACGTACAAGTGACAGGATTGTATAGCTGTTGGCGAACACTGGGTCGCGGGAACATTTGTTTGAGACTGATTTTTATTCGTTATGTTGGTACTGTGAGTCGCACGCTCGCACTGCACCTGCCATCACACTCACGTCTATGATTGTGTATCTTCTACATTTACTATACTTATACATTGGCAAACATCTCTGAATTCTCTCAAAACATAATGAGAAGAGACACATTCATAAACGCAGTAAAGATGGATGCAATTAATTTGAGTTCCTATTTAATTAAAGTGTTGTTTTGCTTAATATTGTTTATAATGATTAGTTAGCTATGTATTATTCAGTGCCATCTTATAACACAGACCAATCCGTAGCAAAACACTAGTTAAGATTGATGTCTACTAAAATATTTGTGTTAGATAGAACCCATTTAACCGATCTACCTCATGTAAAATCGAGATACAGGTACTCTTTAAACATTCATTATAACTTAATTTGGAATTATACTGTACTTGTACAAAATATTATAAGATATAAATGTGACATAATTACGGTACGATGATTATATATGTATTTCTTTATCAATGTCCAGTACATAATTATTAAAATAAAGAGATGTTTGTTATTTATTTCTTTTTTTGTTATTTCACACCCCTAAAATATTTATTAAATTATTGGTTAGTTTTATACACAATAATTGAATACCATTAACTAAAAAAGTTAGCCATCAGAAAAAAGACATCATTTACGTTTATTCATTATTTTCACCTAAATGGACAACTTCATCTAAACCGTTTGTAATAAATTTGAATCTAAGAGATTCTCTAAAAGATAAAAAAAGGCTTCGAAACTTTTCGGTGTCCATCTACCAATAATATACCGGGTAAGTGTTCAATAAAACTAATTTGTTGTTAGTGTCAAGTGTGCGATAGGCTGGTAGTATCTACTAAGAAAGAAAAGTGTGTAATTTATCTAAGATCGGGCGTAAGTAATGAGTTGTCGCACTAACACACGCACACGCTCGCCCCGTACGCACACACACGCACACACACGTACGCCGTCCCTCTTCCTTGCTCAGGGTCGCGCCACCTTGTATGGAGGCAGCGTGTTCATTTTATAAGTGAGTATTTTTCGGTAATTTGTTGATAACTGATATATATGATATCAAATGAGATATGCGGAAAAACTCGACATTACTTAAAAGTTGTTATCCAGTCCAAAATAAAAGACTGGTCGGAAATTATAAATCTTTTGTTGATGACGGTTTATAAGATGAAAAAAAAAACACTAAAAACCGGCCAAGTGCGAGTCGGACTCGCACACGAAGGGTTCCGTACCCTTATTTATAAAAACGACAACTTTTTTAAAATTTTATTCTATTTTTTATATTTTTTGTTATAGCGGCAATAGAAATACATAATCTGTAGAAATTTCAACTGGCTAACTATCACGGTTCATGAGATACAGCCTGGTGTCAGACGGACGGACAGCGAAGTCTCGGTAATAGGGTCTCGTTTGACCCTTTGGGTACGGAACCCTAAAAACGAAAGAAGACCATCTTCTAAGTTTCAAGAATAATAGTGACGATATCTGAACTAAGAAAAAGTAGGAATTCACTTTATCAGTCGATAAATAACTTGACAAGTCACAATATTATACCTTTTAAACACTAGTATAGCCTATGCTTTGACCCTTGTGTGATCTATTGCTATACTAAATCCCTTATAATATCTTTGAACCAGCCATCAAGAGATTTACCTGACTTTTCGTAGTTCTAGGAAGCCATTCCACACCGTAATATTTATATTCATAGCAGAATTTTAAGAGTGTAACATTACAAAATGGCTCTCAAAAAAATAAGGGTGAGGGTGTAAAATAATGAATGCAAAAATACGACTACGTTTGCAAAATAGTAAAAATTGAATGGGGTTTTTTTATGTCAACTGTACGAAATTTTATTCAAGGTCCTCGTTTTACACAAAGTGTTGGAGTGAATATTTTGATTGAGCGTTTGAAGTTATACCTTTGCCTTGTCACAGGCAGGGGTCAGTGTGAAACGTAGGTAAATGTCCGCAGAAGTGATGATTTTGATACCTACATAATATTTAAAACGAAAGTAAAATATCGCAAACATTTGACAAACTATTGACAATTTGTTTACACACATTCTATCACTAAATAACCTAATTATAGGATAATTTACAATATCAGTCAACATATATTAAGCTTGCAAGTCGTCCAATCAAGCGATACAAAACTACTTTATGGGGATCTTTCATTGAACTAGAAATGTATACAAAGCTAGACCATGTTATACTGGAAATGAATTTCTTGATGTGTCGCCGTTTGTACGACATGGATTTTAAAAATGTGGGTTTGATAAGCATCTCTGCTTACCCCAGCTAGCTAGCTTGGTGACTGATATGTTATTGAATGTCCTGTAATATTAGATAATTTAAAGCGCCCCATCATAATAAAATTGATTCAACGGACACACGGACAGAATCGCAATCAGTGACAAATTAATTAACCTTTAAGCTGCTACGGCCTACGCGCTACGGCGCTACGAGTTTTGCTACGAGAATAACTTTCTCCATTAAAGAGACTTTAGTTAGCGTTTAGACTTTAGATATTTACCGGTGTGTGTTTTTCTATGTTTGGGAGAGGCCAATGCCCAGCAGTGGGCTTCTTTTGGTTGAACGAAAATTATGATGTTGAAGGAGTGGGGAATGGTAAGAGAGGTCAGGGAGAATGAATTGAGTAGTCGTTCTAATAAAACTTTTTTACCAAAATGTGGTCATTCCTAAGTGATTAATAGTGTTTATGCTATCAGCTATAAATACAGTATGTAGGGCAAGATAGAGTCGTAATTCAAGAACCGCCTCACGCCACCGCATAGCTGGGAGACAAACGCACCGGAATCCGGTTGGTATTTATTAAATTAATCGTTCACCCCCGCACCCCGCGACCTGCACCCCCCCCCTCCCCCCGCGCCACACACCGTCACACTCCACGATTAGTTCGTGTGTTTCTTGCGAAATATCCTTTATAACTATTACGGGGATGAGGATATGTGAGATATATTATACCGACTGTTTTATAACAGGTTGGAAATCACAGGAATGCGTAAGCAAGTTATTTTTTAATTGCTTCTTCAATCAGGAAGCTAAATTAGGTTTACGTTTTATAATAGGACGCTCATTTGCATTTTACTGCCTAATAAAAAAAGAGTAAAATTTGTTAATTTGGACACCACAAGGTAAAGATAACGTAACTTTGAAAAAAATACGTTTATTTCCTTCTTATCAGTGCTCAGTATACACTATACAGCATGTGTTTAAAATGTGTGCTCATATTTAAAGGTATGGCGTGGTACAGTACCAACAGGCCATCAAACTGAACGAGATTGTCCGTGGGACCAACATCGTCATCACAGAAAAATAATCATCTATCCCATTCAAAACCTTAATATCCTATTCGACCTAAATGTATGGGATAGCTAATTTATTTTTTCGCTGTTTCTATTTTGGTGCCATGGAAAAAGTTGTCAGTTTGATAGTCTGACACCCCTTAATATGACCACACATTTGTTATACACGCTGTATACAACAACGTTATAACAGCCGAACTCTCAAACAACAATAAAAAGGCGTTTTATCAAAAATCTCAGTCGTATCTGCTCAAAGAAAGTAGGAACGTACCGTCGTAAGTTATCTATAAAGTAAATCAAGATTAATAGCTAAGTAATAGGCATGTTTGAAACAGTAGTCGCGAAAGGCTCGGGTACTGTCGGGTAGAGGACGAGCGGGCGAATTATAATTTATTTGGAGAAGTGGCAACGAACCCCGCGCACCCCGCGCGAGCCGACCTACCCTTTGCTTTCGCCCTTCGTTACGGGCGCACGCTCCAAGCGTTGTAACTTGGAAATTACGATTTGGAATTTGATTTTTCTTCTATGTTTTTTGAGGCTTTATAAAATATGTTAGTCCTTGAATGAGTGTTATGTTATTTTCTTGATTACCTATATTAGTTATTTATTTTTAATATTTATCGATTTCGTAACATTTGTTTTAATTTTTTTCTCAAATCTTATATTTTTTGTGGATAACCTGTACTTATTACAATAATGTCTAAGCTGGATCTCAGGCCGACAGGCTTCAAAAAGTCTCCAAAAAAACGTTCTCAATGTCTCTAACTTTTGATAAAAATCCCCCTAGACTTTGATTGTTAGATGAAGAATGGGTATTTTCAACTTAAATACTCGCGATATTTTTGGTAGTAATGTAATCTGCATGTGTGCAAACTAACATTTAGTTATAAATAGATTGTCTAATTGTACAAAAGTTAAGTAGATTTTGTTCAACGTAGAGTCCGCATATTTTATTGCTTATCAGTTAAACATATTGTGGACAGTCCACAACATTTTTAATACTTATTTATTTTGTTTCATTCTGATAAAATCTGTGCTGATACTGTCCTTACCGTAAAAATAGCACAGTTTTAGAAAAAAGTTTCACTTTATGTTAGAGCGTCTTCTGTGCATCGGTAACTGAGTCACTGAGTGACTGCCTTTTTCCAAAACTCGATGTATCCTATCAACTGAGTGCACTATTAAGTAATAACTGTTTTTAAAATCAATTTTACATAATATTATAAAAAATCAAAACAGGACGAAAAAAATATATAATTAATTAAGCTGCAACGCTTGGGGAGTGAACTTTATACTTTTCTGTTTTTTCTCTAGGTAGGTTGCGTTCAAAGGAGCTGGCGGGGCGCGGGGCGAGGTGGCGGGCCCGCAGGGGGGGAGCGACGGAATTAAGAGGGGGGAGGGGGCGGCCCGCCCTGGATACTGAGAGGAGTTTTAACCAATTAATTTTGTTCCTCAACGCAAACTCCGCTATATAATAAGGTATAAGTAGGCATTAAGTGAGGCGCGCCGATAGCTAGCCCGGCCGGGGGCGACTTGGTCGTCTCCTAGCCTCTTATAACGATGTTTTATTTCTTGTTAAGCTCTCTGTTTCTCCACTTTTAATATTTAATGGCATTTTCATAGCTCATTTTTTATAGCGCACTTACAAATTCCAAACATTATTGATGTTGTTTTATAGCAACGTTGTTGTGCTATTATCTAGCCAGAGATTTAAGTGTTGCATGTTATTAACATATTTACACTTGTTTACTCTAAAGTTACAAAATTCTCTAACTAACGTGTAGGAAGTTTTCATTTTCATGACGAACTATAACAAAGTTTATCATGTCATAAACAGTCCGTATTATTTCACTTGTACGCTTGTCGTAAATTGACATACTTATATGTAACAGTCAGTGTACCATATGCAACACCTACCTCTCGTGAAAAACATCGGCTTTGTCTAACGAACCATATGTCTCGGCGCTCGTGCTTTACCCAGTTCCTTTCCGCTCCTAAGATATAAATACAATGTATACGTCTTCTATAAAAAACAAAAGTCTTCCCCTTTACCAATCCGTGACTAAACACTGAAAACTTGTATACCCCATTTACCAGAAGCGATGAGATTTAAAAATAAGATCCTGCACAAAAACACTAGCGATCGCGCCTTGAGCTCGCGCCTCGCGTCAATATGACGCACTTAAAAAACAATTCTTAACAACGGTATTGTGTTGTTAAAAAACACGAACGCATCACCCGAAAAAACAAACCGCAGAATACGGTTAAAAAACAGAATGCAGCACGCGAGTCGAGCTCGAGCGAGACACCCTTTCCCTTTTGCGTCGCGAGCTACGTTTTTTCTAAGTAAGGCGAGGGTTGAGTTTTTTCACCGCGATGCCACGTATAAATTAATAACTGAACGTGCTCATAATCTGCTGCCTGGAACACTTTCGGCTTTGTTATTATTGTTTTTTTGTAATAAGTTATCATTCATTTGTTTTTGTGTGTGGTTCTGCGGTGCGGTGGTGCTGTGGTGGCGGAAACGAACGCTGTCTATTGATTACGTCCGCGGAGACAGGTGTTGCACTTTGTTCCAGAATGCACATTAAGGCGCTCGCGCAGAAATAGATAACAGTTGTGAAATTACAAAATGTTTAAAGTTGAAAATAATATTCATTGACTATTACCATTCTTATTAGCGTACCCTAGCAGTATCTACCTTATAAAAATGGCATGCGTACATTATGCAGGCCGTACATAATCTAGGCATGCCAATAGAATTGGTGATACAGTGATTTCTTAATAAATATAAATAGTGACAAAATTATAAACTAGTACATTTACAAAAAAAAATCCGAATGGAATGACCTGTATTCCCGTAGTCGTTCCAATACCTCTCCACTCTCCACCTATGTATACCTAGTACCTGATAACTTTTTAAGACTATTAAATAAAACAGTGATGTTTTTCTATAATACCTTTCGAAACATTCAGCCAAATGGCATAAATACCGGAAGACATCAGGAAGGATGGACTAATAATGTCGAAGCCAACAAAATGGTTTTTGTTCACATTCCGACGCCAAAATTTAACGCAGTTGCATCGAAATACTCCGACACATTTTTATCCGTTGGTTTAAGTAACGCAAAAAGTTTAAAAAAACTGTTTTAATGAAGTAACATAACAGTAAATATATTTTCATAATTTCAGCAGAAAAAATACTATTTTAATTCACTTTCACTATTGTTTGGTTTGAGATGAAGTAAGATAAGAAGAAGAGCTCTTGACTAAATAATAACAGCCGCTCGGGTCAATCTTTAAGGTTAAGCCGTGCTTGCCGAGGTTGGTCCGTGGATGGGTGACCATAATTACATACCGAGTTTCCTCCGTGCCTCGGAAAGCACGTTAAGCCGTTGGTCCCGGCTGTCATTTTGTAGAAAGTCTGACATCCAGTCTTAATAATACCCAGTTACTGGGTTGTGGAGTTCAGATAGGCAGTCGCTTCATGTAAAATACTGGTACTCAGCTGCATCCAGTTAGACTGGAAGCCGACCCCAAGATAATTTGGGAAAAGGCTAGGCAGATGATGGTGATGATGAAGTGAGATTTATCGATCCATGAATCATTTTCACATGCTCAGATATTAACAAAAACAAATGTGAGAATCTGGTTTGAATAAATAAAAAATTGAACGAAAGAAAAGCGTCAACCTACATTTGTTAACATTAACTAACGAAATTATTTTCGTGGAGACTGTCTCCAGTAGATATTTTGATTACTTACATAACACCAGTGGACATGATTTTTTTCTTACAAAAATGTTGTGCCGTCTAAAAAATAATTTTAAAGCATATTGGCGCTCTACTTACTACACTTGGCCATTTTATAGTCATTTCATACAATTGTCAAGGAATGACAGCGGTGATTTTAATATACGGACAATTAAAATTAGTAATTAATTTGCTGATCAATCAATAACATTGCTGATCAATGAATTTCATTGACTTTACCTTACTGCATGTGTACTATAGGTGTTAAACTATACTCTTTTTATCTTCGAAAGAAGTGAAAGTTAAGATCAAACAAACAAAAAAAGGAAATATTCCTTATGAATGTCACAAAGGACTATTTGAGAGTGAATAGAAGAAATCGCGTGGAGCTAAGCAAATAAATGTGAATACATTGGACACGCATTGTGAGATGAACCTATGCACGTGTGCAATATATTCGAGTAGTTTTTTGCATAGATGACAATAAATTATTTCGCTCTGTTTACCCTTTTTGAGGATACTTGAATGTATGGAGCCTTGTAGGTGTTGTATGGATGTTCTTGAGACATGAGTGTATGATTTTTACGCTCAATCGAGTTTCATTTGAATTCTAGTAACAATGAGTTTTGACCTACATGGAAGTTAACAAACACTGAAAATGTAAGATCTATCTTTGCTGGACGTAACCACCAGGCTCTTTCTTGCTATATTATTATAAGCTTTTATTTAACTTGCCTCTTTTATTAGTTAGTTAGTAAGGATGTTTTGTTCTAATCTTGCAACTGACTCTCATAATAGTACTCCCAACCGACTGAACTGAAATGCACTCTTGTTTGGTTCATGGTAATAATACAATTTTATGACAAACATGACTTTATCCTGTAGGATCGCCTCCTCACTAAAGAAGACACATCGGTTAACAGCACAGACACGAAACTACATTTAATTAATTTTTCAGGGCGGGACGCTCGGCAAAGTTTTTTATTTAAACTTTGAAGGATAGACAATAATGTTGCTGTAACAATTCGATTATTTATTCCATTGGCAGTTCAAGTGTGGATGATGACACGGTGTCGCCGCCACTCCAGTTTGAAGTAACCTTAAAAAAACTTCCACCCGCGCCTCGTCACGCAGCTACATTTTATTTTCATAGTCAGTCCGGGTAACCGCCGGCCATTGTCACAACGACGTTTGATTATTGATTTTTACGCTAAATGTCCCCTTTTTCGAAAATTCTATTCAACGCAATTATAGCTTCCTTTAACATTTTTGATGTATTTAATTGACAACAAAAGGACGTATCTGTATGATGTCATTAATAACCCGTATGTATGGAACTTGTCGCGATTCACGAGATCCTCATTCATACAGACTGGAGCGTCTCGCGGGGTTGGTGATGAGATTTGCAAGTCATTTTTATTTTATTTTTATTAAACCCTACCTTTATTTCGTTTGAAAAAAAATGGCGATTGCAAAACACCACAATGGGAGTAGGACAAGCAAAGAATCTATTACGTAGGTATGTAAGGTTTTATGTAAACATATGGACATGACCATACCTATTCACATTTTGATATTTATTAAGCGGTAAGTCTGTTGTAGCTGATACACATCGACGACAAACAAACTCGCAGTTACCATACCATTTTAACAAAGAAATGTAAACATAACTTTTTTCAGATTGTATGAACATTGCGGCAACATAGCACAGACCGATTACCACACTAAGAAAGGAGTAGAGATACACGCGAACCTGTTTACAACGAAGACGTAATCCTTTAATCCGTTGAGTATCACTGGCGAATATCAGAGCGGCATTTTAGTCCTCCACAGAACCTAATTGTCACTGAAATCGTATACAGGGTGCGTTCCGAAAGAAGCCACACAAAAGAGTTTGTTTTCGTCCGCTTAGCATTAGTTGTTTGTGTTACCGCACACCCGAACAGTAGCCGACGGGTCTGTTTGCATTTAATCTGTTTGTAATGTCCTTTCTTCCATGTTTTCATAATAGAGACAAAGGTCCATCGGCACGTTACATCAGGGGGTCTACTCTCTAAGCACGAAGTCCGTAGTTTCGGCCGAAGTTACGGTTGTTTCCTACTCCTTGTCACTTACGGACATAAGATTCGTTAGGGGCCCGAACTAAAATTGAATGGCAATACGATTGGACAGTTGTCCTTACTCCCGATGTGTTTTCAAAACTCATAAATCTGAAAATATGTGATAGTAGGGTTCATTTCGAAGTATAAAGCTAGTTACGGACGGACCCGTACTTTCGTTGACGGACTTAGAGAGTAGGCCCCCAGTTACGTGCATAGCGACCAACGTTACAATGAGGGTTTACGTATATATGTTTTATTGAAATGTATTCAGAAAGGGTGCTGATCTAAACTATGCTAAAGTAAACTACACTATAGAGTGTTAAGTAATAGAAACTATTTGTATTGCTTTTTGGATTTCTTGTTCTGTTTAAAGGTATTTTTTTATTCATTCTTATAAAAATATTTTAATTCACTGTCAAGGTAGACATGGCTGTTAATTAAAAGTATTAAGCAAAGTATCTTCTGATTCCTGTATTCGATATTCGACGGTCAAAGATTAACAAGATCTTACGATCTAGGTACTACAAAAGAATTTTAAACTGACATAATTAATCTGAGCTCACATATTGACATTAATAAGAATCTAATCAAAACTAATTAAATTAGGAAATGGTTTGAAGCGCCATTCTCTTGGGTGGTTCTTAAATTCAATAAAAGATTTGTTTGAATAATAAACGCGTCACCCGAGCCGTGACCCGCTTTCGGGCAAAGCTAGAAATAATTAAAAAGAACTCTTAAAAACGCCTTGTCTACTGATGAAACTCTATCTTTGCGAAATCAGATCTCGGCAGGCTCGCTCTCAACTTACGAAGAAAAAGATCCCAAGTTTTTTTGTTCTTTTTCTTGGTAAAAAGTAAGGTGTAGTAGGTAAAACGGGGGCGGTACGACAGCTGCCACTAATTTTAGAATCGCGAATGCGGTGCGCTCCTAGATGGGTTGTTTCTTCACAAAGACCCTTTGAACAAACTTAATCACTTTAGAATTTAGATAACTAATTATATGTAAAAAATGTTCTGCTCATCTGGAACTGATAGGTAAACAGAGGTTGTACCAGCTGTTTATTTCGTGTAATTATGAATAACGAGTAGCCTTGAAGTCTTTAGTTAGTTTTCTAGATAGTTGTTATTAACGCTCTAATTCTATATATTTTTTTTTTTAAGTTTTCCTTCGCTTTATTTTTATTAATATTACATATGTACATTATTTACAGACTACAAATAAATATAAAATAAAAATAAAATATGTACATTCTATAATTAATTTATTATTCCCGCAAGACTACGTTGCTTTAATGCGTAGTTCTACTTTATATAAGTAGAACTAACTAGTAATGATACTAGTATTTCATATTTTGATATCTTGTCGTATTATATTGATATCGTTTCTTCATGAGTCTAGACTTTTCGTATCACGTCAGGGTGTTAAATCTAAATCAAGGTACACATACCTTAGATATGTATATCATCAACCACAGTTTAGTCCACTACTGCACATATATAGTGGCTATGTATATGGGTATCTAAACTTGTTATTCATATTCTGAATCATAATGATGATATATAATATGAAATTATATGATATATATATAATGATAGAAAGTGGGAGAAGGTTATGAATTACTATCCCGATGACAATTTTGTTATTTTCTGGTACATACTTGCAACCAACCATGGTTGCAATTTGTTTTTAAATTACGACATATTAAAATTGTTGCCTTGGTTAAAAAATAAAAATAAATACATTTTCAGAAATGTTTGGGATGATAACGCAACCGCGAGATGCCAGCCAGAACGGTACTTTCTTAATTAACTGATAATAAAACATCATTAAAAAAAATCTAGCTTTGTGAGAAAAGGGTTAGTCGGATGGTTCGGTAGTTCTTAGACACGTGGCGCCATCTATTATGATAAGAACGTTATTGTTGTTTTTCTCGGGATCAGTACTTTCTTTTACAGGGTGAAAGTTACCCTATGTCCGTTTCTGTACACCTGACAACGTATATGGAAATTTCAGGATGATCGGTTCAGGGGTTTAGGCGTGAAGAGCAAACAAACAAACTTACTTTCGCATTTATAATGTTAGTTAGGATTACTGTATTTAATTAGGATTGCGATTTTTACCAGAATTTTACCATCAGAGATCGGATGGAGGAGATAGGATAGATAGATTAACCTAAACTTCCAAGGAGTAAGTAACATATAACCTCTCACTTAACATTTTTATAACTAATGTTAAAAATAGTCCGATATTTTAGAGGTGTAATGCACATGCTGACATGCAAACTTCCCTGAAGTTTAGGGAAAATACTCGTCGATGATAAACAGAAATCTTAATAGGTATATTAAGATTCAATAATCGACGATCGACGCAATAAATTGAGGAGCTCGTGGCTAAATATTAGCAGCCGCACGGGTCGATCATTGGGATTAAGCCGTGCCGAGGTTGGTCCGTGGATGGGTGATCATAATTACATACCGAGTTTCCTCCGTGCCTTGGAAAGCACGTTAAGCCGTTGGTCCCGGGCCCCTACCGTCATTTGCAGAGCTTTGACAGTCGTTACGAGTAGTCAGAAGTCAAAAGTCTAACATCCAGTCTTACCAAGGGGTATCATATTGCCCAGTTACTGGGTTGTTGAGGTCAGATAGGCAGTCGCTTCATGTAAAATACTGGTATTCAGCTGCATCCGGTTAGACTGGAAGCCAATCCCAAGATAGTTTGGGAAAAGGCTAGGCAGATGATCTATCCATTATGAGTTACTATTTCAGTATTAGAAAGATAAAATAAACTGCATACTTCGCTCCACTCAGGCCTAATTCGGCACAAGTTCATGGTCGCAAAAAACAAGCGTCGGGTAACGTGAAGGGGCAACGTTTTTTTAAATAGCAAAAAAGAGTTTCTAACAAAAGCGTGATAAACAGAACTCGTAACGGGCTGCAACTTGATAACCCTTAACACCTTGATCAATGTGGGTTACAGTGTTGGTGGGTTATGTTTGATAAGTACCGGTGCAACGCTTTTTTCACATTTTGCACAAAAATGTAGTTACGGCTGCTGCGCAGAAAGATGACACCATCCACCCGCTTAGAGTTGACTGTATTGTCATAAAGGGTACAGTTGGAAAGTATAAAAAGATTACGTTATATTTAACGGAGTGATTTCCTGAATTTAAAACTGGGTTAGTCAGCTAGGGTTTTTGTTTTCATTCTCAATATATTTTAGTACTATTTCAGTTTTGTTGTAATATTTGCTATAAGGACATGTGACTGTAAACCACACAGCATGAGAGCGGTTATGTGATAATTTGTACTCTGACTTTTTCAAATTCAATTATGCATGCTGTGGTCGCCTGTAAGTGAAGGAGTTCAACTCCGTGATAATTTTTAAGTGCAGTCTATTTCACACGATCTGTGTACATCCTTTGTTGAAGATCCTAAATAAATAAATAAACTTTATCTTGCAAATTGTTTTTCAGGCTCGTAGTTTTTTCAAGTAGTCATATAGCAGGAGAACAACCTATAATTATGATACTTATTAAATGGTTGCTTATAATGCAGTTATTCAGTGATAGCCTGGTGGTGTGACCGTCGTCGGCCTGCTAAGTGAGGTCCCAAGTTCGAACCCAAGACGCACACATCTGATTTATCGGATTCATTTATTTATTTATTTAACAACTTATGTACACACTTTATTAAGTGTTCACTTTATTTAGTGTATACAGAGAAGAAGAAAGGAACAGAAAATAGGTACAAAGGTGAAGCTTATTTCGAAAGACATCTCTTCCAGCATACCTCCGAAAGGAGATATTTAAAAAAAGAGATGCAGACATAGTGTGTAAAAGAAGAAGAGGGAATTGAATACATAAAACTTAAAGCAAATAACTATTTAAAATATAAAATACATAATAAAAATAAACTAACTTACCTATCAAAATATATACCAATAAAATAAAAACTTATGCAACTATGACGGAGGAATGGAAAGATAATGTTCTTTTACTTTTCTCTTGAAAACTGCAACAGTTTGGCAGTCTCTTATATCATTATCTGCGCATTGTATAATTATTACTTGCTTTAGTGAAGAAAACCATCGTGAGGAAACCAGCATGCCTGAGAGATATTTCTCGATGGCCTGTAAAGCCTAGTTAGAGGCCCATGGGTGGCATAAAAACTCTGATAGCAGTAAGTTAGGCACTAACCACATCAATAAAGAAAGAGAGAAAGAACGACACGGTTGGCGCAGTGGTTGAGCGATCGACTGCTGCGCTGCGTGTCGCAGGTTCGATCCCCGCACGGCACAAATATTTGTATATGGCCTACAGATAGTTGTTCCGGGTCTGGCTGTTTGTGTAGGTGAGTTTAAATGTTTTAACGCACCCACGATACAGGAGAAATTCCTAGTGTGGGGCAAAAAAAAAAGAGAAGTTATCCAGTCAAGTTAGATACTTTATTAAATGTAGTATGTAAGTTACAAATTACTAGCTTTTACTAGCCAGAAAAAAAATCGCAGCTGTCTTACAATCCACGTTTGTCGCGTTCTTCTATAAAAATGCATTCATATGTGTAGTGTTAGTCCTGTTTTGTATTCTAGTACTTCAGCGAGATCTGAGCGTTTTCATGATGACATGTGAAGCAGCTTAGTGTCGTCTGCGGAACTGAGACGAATCTGTGGAGTACGTGACGAGCCACTTAAGCTGCAACAAACGTACGGAGTAGCTAGGAGTAAACATACTACTTAATTAACTGCCAGTCTTTAAATTGCTCTCGGGTAAGGTTACCCACAAAGACTGCTTAATTAGGTTTTTTTTTTACATTACTCATATCAAAGAAACGGTAATTGTTTTTAAGTACCAAACTTTGAAATGTTGGTTTTGAATTCAGTTTAAATATCAGGCAATTGGTGTAGCATCTTAGTCATATTGTGAGTTTGACTGTCTAAATGTCCGAGTAGTCCAACTTTCCAATGTAGAACTACTTTTTGCGTAAGTATTTAACCGTACAACTGTTTTATAGTCTTCACAGTCACTTAAAAAATCGATGACATCGCACTAGTTGTTGCATGAATAAAATAGTGCGACCTTGAACGACAGTAAAAATCAATAGCACACAAGTGCACCATTATGCGTCAGCTGATCTCTTGTTAAAGGTCAATGCACTTTTTATTGTTCTCCACGCGAACTCCATACAGAAAAAACTGCATCAGTAAAAACAGCGTGTCGGTCCATTATGAAAAAATTCAACCCTACCGCTGAGTCGCGTGGCAGGTACCTACCCCATACAACCCTTTACAAAAACGCTTACAAAAAAAGCTCAGGGAAGCGAAAGGGTAAAAAAGGGTTGCTATTACGCATGCGCCCTGCGGGATCAGTGCCCTCGTTTCTCATTTTAAAATTTCGAAGTGCACATTTAGCTCTTTTTAAATTAGATTTTTTTTTCGACTCGATTATTTTTTCTCTTTTTTTCAACCCTAATTTATGACAGGGTAGCAATAATGAGGGTTAATAATCGTGAACGGCGTAACTTATTACTTGAATCAATAATTAGACACATTTTATTAAGCAGAAGTTAGGTATCAACTCTAAATAAATTCTATGAAGTCCCTTGCACAATTCCACTCTGTTTTGCAAACCGTGAATTCCAAGCAGCACTAAAAAGTTTCAAAATTAATATTCACTCCACATTTGTTGCTAATAATAATGTAAGTGTTTTAGTTTTTTGATTACCTGCATTTCCACTGTATTTTCGCCGTTGCAAAAACGTTTGAATGACCTACAATTTTCTGAAACTTTTAATCATTTAAAATTTAAATTTTTGTCTTGAAACTTTGTGAGAGTATTGCTGGTTCAAATATCATGAACATCTTAATCAATCAATGATTATCTCGGAAATTTTGTCTTACTGATTTTATCGAAATAAGAATTTTAGGTAGTTTAATTTAAAAGAGAACAACAATTAATGAGTAAGTATGTTAGTGGTCCCTACATAATTTGTTACACGATGTCCAATAATATTTTTTATCACAGGCAACCTCAAAAAACACCGAAAACCTACATTAGGAACATTATTAAGACACGACCCGCGGCTACAGGTAATACGAACAAATTCAACATAAATGACAAACATAGGTAATTCGATAATAACACAAACATTTGAGGCGAAAACACGCACAGAGCTACCAAACCATAATTAACAAAGATAAATATCGTTTATTACTGTTAGGAAAGTCGATTAGAAAAAAAACTACCCCTTTCACCCCACAATTTGTAACCCGTACAGTGGGCGCCGGGCCGAGTCGACCGACACGCATAAAAACTTACGACCGCTTGCACGCATGGAGCAGGCTTTCGTTGTAGCGCTTGGCGTAGCAAACAGTTAAAAGTTTTAGCTCATGTTTGAATTTTATCTAATAACGGTTCTTTGTGAATAAGAAAGTATTAGTGTATATTGAAATTATACAAACCTCAATTAGAACTATGTAGTTCTAAATGTGAAATTAATAAGTGACTTTAATCGTCTTAAAATTTATGAAGTCTAGGTACTCAAGTGTAATAATATAAAAAGGTATGCTTTGTTGAATACAATTTAAAACATAAAAAAAATAGAGTCGATGTCGCATTTTTCAAACTGATCCCTTGTTTATACATCTATTTACAAACTGACAATTCATTGTAAAATTCCGCTGGTTAAACGTTAATTTACCTTGCATCTAGGGTTCCGTCTCCACACTACTAAACACTAGGAAAAAAATGTTACAGTTACATAACGCTTTTCCATAATAATAGAATCATTATCGAAAAACAGAAGAGCGGCCAGCTGATTTATTGGATGATAATGGCTGCTGTCATAAATAGCTTTTTTTCTAATGAACGTTTTTTATGCGTTTGCGCACACACCGGGCCGAACACAGCTTTTTATTAATGCACTCTGACTAATTACGTATGCATGTTAGTTTTTTTTTAGTTTTCTTCATAAAATGCTAGGATTCACCTTGCATTATAATGGAAAAGTAAACTCGATTATCAAGCGTGAATTTTTGTGATAAGGGAACTGTATAGTTTGAAATGTAGATAATGTATAGATCCTTTCAAATTTCTGGTCATTTCCGCACAAGACTTCTATGATAAAAGTTATGGTACTTATGTTCGTATAAGTTCTTTCTCTGTTTCTTCTCATTGGTCAATATATTTGTATGGTTAAAATTAAAATCAATCGGATCGCATAACAGCTGTTTCCTAAAAGATTTTTACGAAATGAAATGAGTTATTGTTTCGACAGCCCACGAGCAACAGAGCTACAAGCTCCACAATATTGGAACTCACTTGAACAAATAACAATTCGGTTAAAAAATAACAATTGAATCTCATTGATGTCACTAACATATGTTATGCGACCTTGACAAATGCACACGTATCGTGCCCGTATTGCACGATTCGTACGGACACTGTGATTTATGACGGCCACGAACTTCAAATATTAGCAGGAACGCGTCGTGTTCGCGTGAAGCGTGCCCGATACATTCAACACGCGCATAATTTCCTCAACATTTCGTCGTGACTTAAAACGACTTAAAAATTCAGCGTTTCCCCGTTGAAAAAAAGAGTTAATATTGATCGTAGATTTCTCGTCGTGGGGTGCAGCGGCCGGCTGAGTCACCCCACGGTTTTTTACTCACCCTAAGTTATATTTTTTGTAAAGCCCCCCCCTCCTCCCCCTGGCCCGCTTTAAAGGATGAGTAGTCTCTATGGAAACGGCTCGATCTAATTTATAGGCGGGAGAAAGTACGGATTGCTTAATTAAGAATTTAAAATGTGTCTGCTAAGTAATTAATTATAAATTTTCAGTCCGCCAACTTAGAGCTCGAGATAAAATTCTTTTTTTCTAATGACGCACATTTTCTGCTGTAGAGGCAGTGAGAATTTAATTAACGTAGAACAAAGAGCTTCTCTTGGATCGAGTATGACTACTATTTCGTGGGCCTTTCAGACTTTTATAATAGGTAGAATTTTAATATTGTTAATTCACAAATATTCTGGACAATAGCTGCGCAAGTGACACCAAAGACCTCATAACCCTTTTTGAAGAAAATTCAATATTCTCTACCAAAAAATCTATCAAATCTGTTAAAATATAACTCATTTTAATATTGTATAAAGCTAAGCAGTAATGCTTGTGTGAGACGTACCCCGCGCCCCGACGTATGACGTGTGGGTTTATGAATACGCAAGGGTTGTTTAGCCGCGCGGCGCGGTGAGGGCACGATTCAAAAAACTGTGGGTCACGGCCGCCATTCAGTTGGCGGGTTTTTGTGGCCCTGAGCGCGCGTCCCACGCTACGAGCAGCGCCGGCGCAGGTTTTACTGCTGTTCTAAGTAGGTGAGTTTGTTTCTTTACTATTAATGTTACCGTATAAGCCTAAGGGCGAATTTCACATGTAATTATGAAACTTTTAACTGTAGACTTTCAAGGGTATTTTTAATATTGATCGCGATCAATTTAATTGGTGAAATCCGCTTTTGTTTAAATAACGTTGTGAGTTCGATTGTTCCATTTCTCTGAACAAGAAAGTCCAGTTGATCCAGAATTTTGATAGTTATTTCACTAAAATTATGCAGGGCTTCACTGTTGACACCCTTCATAAAATTGTAGGTAAGCCAATTTGATTGCGTGTCAGTTCGCAATGAACCCAGTTGTAAGTTAATAACTAATTTACATACATTATTTTGAAAGGGTTAAAGAAATCATTTGTACTTGTCTAAAACGAATTTCTTTATTGCAACTGTTTGGGATACTTAGACAAGAAGCCTCAGTTATTCAAATATATCAAATCGAGTATTAAAAAAAAACAAATTCTTGCTAGTTCCCCACAATATGTTACCCTACCTACTAATATTGTAGTGCACCCTTTTGCTCAACGGTTTTACTACAAAGAAGATAAGTACCGATGACAATTGTCGATTCTGCTCTATTGAGCAATTTATTTTTATACGTTTTTGATACTGCGAAGCTTCGTTAATCTGTTCTTTTATTTCGATTGATTTTTATGAACGTAACAATTAAACGTTTATTGATGGGGGTTTAAATTGATTACAAAAAACTATACCTAGTTTTTCTTATTAATGAAATTTATAAAAAAAAAAATATTAAAGGTATGCTTGATTTATTTAGAGACATCCAAATGATAAGTTTTCCTTCAGTATCACTACGCTAACCCAATAACATTAATGTACGAGATTTGCTGATCATAATAATTAGATCTCGTGGGTTAGGCGAAAAAAACAATGGCGACAATGCTGCCTAATGAGCCATAAAGAAGAAAACGATACGTAGAGCAAGGCGTAGACAAAAAAGGGCGCGGCAGGGGGTGCGGGCGGTGTGCGGGCGGCGGCGCGAGGAAATGGCGGGAGAGCTAAATTAATTTGCGCGCTCCCGCCAAACAAAGGCACGCTAATGGAACGCGCCGAATGGAAAAAATGCCACCGTCCGCTCTCCGGCGACTTATTTTTTTTTGTAAATACAACCTTTGACTTTCCCAAATGAATAACATTACACCCGTCGAAGTTTGCCAGCGCTTGCTTTGTCCCGATTTAATGAGGAAGAAGAAAACGCGATACTCACCACGCGTTCATAATTGTTCACTCAAAACAAACTTGGCTTCTGTTTTAATTACTTCGAGTGAAAAGTTTTCTCTGAAAATATTCTTTTGTTTCCTGACATATTTCTGAGCAAATAAACAATGAGCACGTTTCTCTATCTTGAATGAGAAGCTTGAAATAAATTATTGAAAAGAAATGAACGTTGAATCGCCAAAAAAACCAATAAAAATAATAATTTGAATGGTTACAGTTAAATAAATAGATTTGTGAGCTTTTAACATAATATTATAAACATGTCATATCTTCGTAGCGCGTAGCTCTTTCGTAGCTCGTAGCACGCCTACGAAAACAAAGTCAACTAAAAATATTAATTTTGTGTAACCAAGGATTTTTTTACAACATTTGTTACATATTAAGAATCCGAAATGAATTTGTTAATCTGATGGTAAGGGTTGTAGACTTTTGTGAATAGTGTCTATGTATGCTATGATTAGTGATTGCTAAACAAAATGGGAGATTCAGTTGGTCAGTCATTGGTGTTTATAAAGAGTCAAAGCAGTAGCCTACTGAGGTACTGACGAAGATAGACGAGTTTAACATAGTATGTCAGAGTTAATGCGAACTGGCAAGTTCAATTTTCAAAAATGTTTGGTAAGGAATAATTTCAAGGAGGCACAAAGCGTAAACGACGCATTAAGTTCTAAGTAAAGGTGTTCATTCAGAGGTGTGATAAGATAATCGCATTAATCGTACATGTCAGCCGCCGGTGGCGAGCAGACGCTATCTCGAGTCGCGAGATGCCGGAAACAATGAGCGATGATTATCTAAATGTACCTGTTCAGAGCGGCTTTTTGTCGCAAGATGATATTAATGCGCGTGCCATTACTCCCGCCAGCAGATTTATGTGCTCCCAATTAAAAGTTGCCACTGTTGAAGACGTGAAATTAGTGGAATTCCCTTACATTTATCAAGACATCAACGTTGCCTCGCGCCACGCGAAACTTCCCAAATTTAAATTAGAGACGATTTTTACAGCTACCTCCCCATGGGGGGAGGGGGGGACGCTACCCTTTCCTTATAACGAGGAAGGCCTCATGCATTTTTATGTGCTTCTTTTTTCGCCGGCGTTTTAAACAAGGGGGTGAGCGTGGGGTGCTCGGGGGGTGAACTTTTTTATTCGCGTCTTGATAAGTTAGGGTTGAAATTAGACGTTCGAGTTTCGTTCGCGGAATTCATAATGACGAAAATTAATAAGTTTTCTTTTGAGGGTCCTTCGAACTACGCCGGTGGTGGATGAATACTTATAGATGCGAGTATAATATTGTATTCTGTCACGCTTTACACTCGTGAGGTGATGTCGATGAAACGTTATTTTTGTACGTGTTAATATTCGTCGTCTAAGGGAACAGTTTGGCAAAGAAGTTTTGGACGGCTGCATTTTCAATTTTATACCTAATTTATTCTTCAAAAAGGTAGGTGTTCTAGGTATCTCACCTTAGACAACTACACACATTGACATACATCATGTTATGATCTGAGATACTATGACCGCTGAGTATGTTTCTATTTGTGAGTAGTCGGCTAGGAAACTCCGACCTCAACAACTTTAAATAAAAATGTCGTACAAATGTGTTATTTCTGACCAGTTTACAAAATAAATATAATTTATCATGAACGTAACTGCGTACCCGTTTCCAGCTAGATTTTTGTCGGCTTCCAGTCTTACTACATCCGGAAAAATATCAGTCTTAAACACAGAACGAGCTATTGCCATCTGATCTCCACTCGGTAACACCGATATCAAAATGTTAGACCCGGAGTCAGTTTGACTCTGCGTAAGTTTTAACTCTTAGCGAAATAGCAAAATCAGCCTATAATGTACGTACACACTGCTGAAACAAGAATTTCTCTGTGAGATGGAGCAGATGACTTTCAGTTAGAAGTATTTGTCGTAGCCTTCGTGCTAAAAAACTGTTTCGAGCTACGAAGACGTCACAATGTTTGAATATTAATAAATACCTACATATGTTATCATCTGCCTAGCCTTTTTCCAACAATTCGGGGGTATGCTTCGAGTCTAACCAGGTACAGCTGAATACCAGTATTTCATTGGAGCGACTGCCTGCCTCACTGTACTCCATAAAACGATACCTTTTGGTAAGACTGGTTGTCAGACTTTCAGGCTACTGACTACCTGTTACGACTGTCAAAGATCTGCAATTGAAAGCTGGGTGGGACCAACCGCTTAACGTTGCTTTCCGAGGCACGAAGGAAACTCGGTTTGTAATGGGTGGTCACCCATCTACGGACCAACCTAGGCAAGCGTGTTTTAACCTAAACATCGACCAAGCGGCTGTTGTTATTTAACCAATGTAAATGAAACTGTAAGGAACCTTTTACAGCAACAAAACCTCCTTGCTCATTGGCATGCAGATTCAAAACATACGTAGTTACTGTATGTATGATTATATCCAATCGTTCGTTATCTGACGTGTTATTCTAATCTCGGTTATCTTTTATCTTTATGCAAAATAGTATCGGGGGTGAGTCGGGGTAAAACAGGACGGAATATAATAGATACTGTATTAATATCTCCTTTCTCGGTGTGCTGTTGTCGGTTCACATCCTTTTAATTATTCAATAAATTCTACGCAATCGAATGTAAATTAGGGTTTTGTTATTTTCTTCAGGAGATGGAATGTAAAATCATGTGTTAGGTATATTTGAAGATGTTTTGTATAGAGATCGTGTGCGTGACTGGTTGTTACTTTTATTAAACGATTAGAGATAACGGCTATGGCTATGTAATACACAAATAAATAGGTGTTTTGTCTGCATTATCAAAATAACTTCCTTATATTGATAGTACTTATAACACCTTCGAAAATATTGTTTTTTCCTAATGATAATAGATGTTTATTTACGAATAAGTATGTTATGTCAAGTCGTAGTACCAATAATAATCATTATGATTATTATTTTTACTTGTAGTTATTGAATTGGTTTTCAGGGACATCAAACGAGTAGCTTATATCGATGAAAATAGACGTAATAGGACATTGAGGTATTTTCCCCAAGTCAGGCATTAGTGCGGTAAGTAACACGTTCGGACACCGGTGTCGGAGGCTGTCAGCCGCTTGGGGGGGGGGGGGGGGAGTGCGTGAGCCCGTGTGCACATGGGGACACTTGTTGAGTCTATGTGTGGGCATGCGCTCTCTCGCGGCCGCGACACATGACCGACACACACGCTTCCTGTTTGCTTACACCACCACGCCACTCGATTGTGACATTAAGTTTTGATGTTAAACACAACATTATTACTACCTACTTAATATTTGAAAGGTATAACATATAAATGCGTAAGCATATTTTATGTACGAACGTACCTAAGGCTGATTAAATATAATGAATACGGAACTTGATCGACTTAAGTTTAATAAATCACGAGAGATAAAACATCGAAATTCTTTTCATAACTGCCTATTTCCGCAAATGAATGACTATTATATTTCATCAAAAGTTAGAAATTGGAGAAATCAACGAAGCACCGTAAAGTCGGATTTGTGCAATTATAAGAATAAAAGAAAGTCATTAGTCCAATCAATCTGGGAGGAGGCGGGCGCGGCTCGGACGCTCTCTTATTATAATTCGCGTCTAATAACGTCGTTAACAACGCACATTAAAACAAAACAAACAGCGCTGACGGGAGCGGGAGCGGGCGCGGGCGCGGGCGGCGCCATCCTTCCTCGAATCCGTGTCATTAATTTACGTAATGCGTAGGTACGCGCTATCCCCAAATATTTAAGAAGCCTCCTCCAGGAGCGCCCGCTCCTCCACTATCCCCCTCCCGCGCCCCCCTCCCACCCGCTCGCCACCCTCAACCCGCCTGCCGAGAATTATGGCGGCCGCCTTGTAATTATATTTTTTAATTTATCTTCCTTAGTGAATACAATGGAGGCGCCACCCCGCCACCGGAGCGCTTCTTTCTCATGCTGAATATTGTATCAGGCCGCTGAAAAAAGGAAAGAACGCTTTAATTACAAGCGAGAGAGCGACCGGCATTACGCGCTAAATATTTGATGTTGTCTCTTTCTTGGGCCGGTGGCGGGCGCTCGCGGGGCGGCCGCGTCCTCAATAATTAAAACGCCTATTAACTCATTCCTCTTCAGGTGACCCCTCATTACGTCCCGAATAAAAAATTTCGAACACACCGTATACATAGTGATTGCTGCCAAGAGCCACCCCACTTAATTAATCCCCACTAAAGTATCACTATACATTTACTATTACGTCCACTTTTCCATCCATTTTTATCTATCCAGCGTGTCCAACTTCCCAGGTGTACAATTCTCGAAAGTTCTTTATCAATCAGGTTGCTTGAAATTTTAAATACTCTGAGGGAGTCGTATATACACATACGTTTAAGATATAAGTGTCGATAAGGAGGAATATTATTGAGGTTGAAACACTTCCTACTGCGAGTCGATTGCTAATCCATCTTGAGGAAGTATGTGGTAATACTCACATTGTGTCCTCATTATTACAAAGTTCAGAAGGACGAAAATATCTGCTGTTATAACCAGCAAAGAGTTAGAGAGCAAAATTTTAAGTAAGAATATACAGTATAGTATAGTATAGTGCATAGTTACGTCCAGATTGCAGCAAGACTCAATAATTAAAACCTAACAGGCTCGTAGCACACTGCTACGAGCGTAGCAAAGTGCGTAGCACAACTAAATTACAAATTTTCATCTTCATCGCATTAGATGTTCTCATCATAAATGTGCATAATTCAACTTATACCCAATCGTGTTACTACCTACAAAAACCAAACTTGAGTACGCACCATTAGTCAATATGTTCCTCAATTTGAACACAAATCCATATGATTGTAAACAATAGGTACGTACTACAAGCTTAGAGCACAGAGGGTATGGGTACACGTTGATTTATAAGTGAACAACAGTCGCAAATGAAGGCGGATTCCGGAGCGCGGACACGGCCGTGCAGTACTTAGCGCGAGGAGACAAAGTATAAAGTAGCACCCCAGCCACCCACTGAAAAACGTCTCTAATATTCTTTTAGAAACGGTGGCATTTACGGGCTATATTTTATCCTGAATTTGCATACGCTCCTTTTTCGTACCCGTCCTCTATTTTATGGGTGAGTATTTTTTTTCATCCGGGGGTTAAGATACAAAAGGGTAAAGCGGGCCCCGCGCTGATAATTAAATTGCACCGGAGCGAGAGCGCGGGAGCGCGGGAGCACTGCTAAAACTGTGGGCCTCGGATACTTTGTAGTCACCCTGCCGATGGCTGCGGCACCCACGCTGCCTCGGCGTTTTTATTATAGTCTCACGACACATTAAACTTGATGATTAAATCATTAATATTCTAGTGCCATGATGGTGTCTTTGTATCTTTGTTTTGCAACTGATTACAATAAAATAGTTGCTTTAGACAAAATATACAAGGTTTAAGGGACACTGACGCTAAAACGGTCTCCACGAATTCATTAAAAAATCTGCTGGTCCATACATTTTATTTAAACCTTTTTTTTTAATAACCGACGAAAAATTTCTGTGTGTGGTTATAAAATGAGGTACTGAATACGTAGCAACCGCTTTAGCGTCGGGGTCTCTTCCACTGTCTTTACGCTTGGGAATTACTATCAGCTAAGTATGATCAGTTGATCACTGATGACCCTGAATAGCCTGCGTTTATTAATAACCGTATATATTAAACAAATTAATGATATTCAAATTGGAGGAAATTTTTCATGTCCTAACAGTCGTGATAATAATTTAACTAACAAATTAGGAGAAATCTTACCCTGCTCTAAGTCAAATTACCATAATTGCTAATCAAACGTTGTAGGAGTAGCCGCGTCGGCACGGCCGCTCGCTTTGTACTAATTACAAATTCTAATTCCCTCTCTTGTTTCATAGGCCCTTTGAATTTGTAAATTATTGCTTTTGCCTTAAGCTATCAAATGAATTCTCAATTCTCAGTGCTGTAATTATATCGTGGATTCTTTGTATTTGCTTTTAATAAACTCTTAAGCAAAGTTGTATCTAGGAACGTATTTCTAATGTTGAGACTACATAAGGAATACTTCAAAATGATACTTTCCTACACCTACATCGTATTTAATTAGTAGCAATATTTTATCCGGAAAGATTTTGACAACGTCTTCAAAGCTCTTCACAGCGTAGATGCCTGGTAGTTGGACCTATTTATTAAAATAAAAAAAAAATCAAAATCAAAATATTTTTATTTCACATAGGCCTACATGGGCACTTGTAAAACGTCGACAAAAAGGTGCTCGGTTCGGGTTGGTCGTTTCCTATGGAGAAGAACCGGCAAGAAACTCCATGGTTACTCTTTTAAAATCATTTGGCTTTACAATTTTTCTATGTTACAGCATTGGCACTTAAGTATGAGTGGACATCGTAGGCCCGACAATAAGTCGTTGCTTACTACAAAACGTAGAACAAGATAAAAAGTTACCAAGGATCTAGGAATCTATAAGGCCTACAATGTCCATACATTTACAAACAATCGGTAAATAAGAAAAAGAGTCTATACAAAAAAAAAAAAAAAAGATATTGCAAAAAGACTAGATTAAACAAGTGACACAAATGTTGTCATCCGTGCTGTAACTATTCTAAACAAAATGGTGTAATGATTAAGAAACTATTGTAAAACATCTGATTAAAAATAATGGAAAAAAAAAAAAAACTAAGTACTTACTTACTTTTTGAAGAAGAGCATACAATATCGGGTGTGTTCGAACTACGCTCCCTTGAGCCCTGCTGCGGTCTACCGCCTTAAAAATTAAAATTGAATACTGATATTTAACTTTTATGTGGGATGTTACAAGTTACAATGAAACTCTTTCATTATATCAGAACCTTCAACTTTAAATGTGAAAAAGTTGCAGTTCTCATTTTCCCACTCTCGTAAAAGCAAGACTGTAAAATGCCCTCTTTGTTTCATAATATAAAACGTGGAAGAACGGCATCAAAGTGTCTGTTATACAGTTACAAGATCTTTTCGGGTATTAACATTCCATTCAATGTTGCCTACGTAACATATTATAAGCGTCCTTAACACTGTTCATATTTGTATACTAAAGCGTTTTACCAGGAATCAAAATAAATAAAATTAAAACACGTAATATAAACTCACTGAATACCTATCAGTTATATGAGCTTACGAAGAGGCTGTAATTTGTTTGAAGTGCAAAAGAGGATTTTCTTGAAAGGAAAAATAACTCGTCAAAAAACTTAATATTAAAACATTTCTTCTGTATAGGTATTCGAGATCGACGTTGCGAACGATTTTAATTCTATCACAAGTCTACTTATAAATAACACCGGCTCCAATTAAAAGCGCGCGACAGCTTTGAAAACGGAATGAAGGAAAGTATAAGTACCTAGGTGGGGAAATGTGGCCGTGTTTACGGAAAAGCTCCTCCGGCAAATATTATCGCGAGACGAGCGCGATCAAATATTCAGTCGGCGCGCGGAGGCGGCGGCGCGGGCGCGGGACGCAACCCTCTCCAAGTTTCAAGCCCTTCCCTTTGCACGCCCTACACTAATTACGTTTAGAGTTCTTAAGCGAAATTACTTAGGCCCCTCGCCACCCGCGCCCGCACGCCGACCCCCCCTTCCGGAAATGAGGCGCGCTGGAAAAACAAGAAAGAGGAAAGCGTTATATAAGAAGGTCGCTGTCTTTCTGAACGTCCTAAATCTGGCCAATCTCTAAAAGATGTTGATGTAATGATTTTTTTCTTCATTTTCGCGAGCCTTCTCTGTTCATGAGCGGTTGCTAAGTGAAAAGCAATTAAAGCACGGGCGAGTGATCTCCTCCCCACCCCGTACCACCCGGCCGCCCGCCACCTTCCTCGACACTCATTCGATCAACAAGAAAGATATTATAATAAACACGATTATATGCATTTAACGATCATATCTGTCCAGCGCATAACAAGTTGCTACTTCCTGACACCACTATTACTAACTCGTAAAAGCGCATGTTATGGTGCAAGTACACATCACATGTGTTTGCTTTTGTAAAAGTAGATATAAGACTTTTCAGAGGCACATGTCGGTTAACCTGTTGAGCTTACAGAGCTACGTCAACTACCCACACACACGCAGTGTATAGTGCAGTGTAAGCTTACTCTACGTAGTCTACAGTTGGTGGAGATTTGTTCATTTCTTCAGTTGACCAGATTCAATTCAACTGCTTTAGGTCCACGTTTAGTGATAATTTTATAATTAATATTACGAGTTATATTACTGAGAAATATTACAAGTTATTGGCTAGTTTCCCTTTATTATCAGTAATTGAGTTCCAGTTTTTCATTATCTGTAGGAAAACGGACTGTTAAGAATTTCAGAAATAAAAATCGGTTTACGGAAAATCGTTTGACAACATAATTAATTCAGTTTGTGGCACATTGTGGAGCCGGGCGCGCGTCAGCGACAGCCGCGCGACTTGAGCGAAAAACCGCCCGGCCGCGCGACACCACGCTTCCGCACCTTTCATGTGCCAACGCACAGTTTAATTTCCTAATTCTCAAAAATATTCTCCAGAGACAAGACAGTCCTGGCAGACTTTATGATCTAATAGGAAGCCGCTGACGCCAACACACAAACACTCGCTACGAAGCAACAACAACGCTGTATAATTTCCTGTTTTACTAAATAGCTTTGAAGCTTGTAAATGGATTTATATGACAGTTCCTTTCAGCTCGTCATTTCGTTATACCTCCTATTAGTCTTCTTTGCATTCAACTGAAAAACGCTTGCTAACATAAAATCTGCGTATGTACCTCGGGATGTATGCCTTTTCGCTCGTGGTACTGACACCTGGTACTATGCAATACTCTATCATTTTCTAGGTTCACTGTTGTCCAGCTACATTAATCAGTCCTTCTTAAGCATAATACCACGCCGGAAGCTGAGGCAGAGGAGTACCTAACAGTACACCCATATTTTGCCAGTTGTGTTTTTAAGTCCCATGTAATACCGGACGAGCGTATTGCCATCAACTGGGCGAAAAACCCAATAACCCTTTAACCGACCTGGGAATCAAACCCAAGACCTCACGCTTAGCAGTCATGCAACCACTGGATCAACGAGATCTACAAAGATAGATACATCAAACCTAATCAAGTACAAAAAAAGGTGTAACTCAACAGAAATGTTTCATTTCTACGAAAGTAAAACATCACCAATCTTTTCTGACTAATCAACGTTGTTAAAAACTCGACAGTGTTAAGATTTACCACCAATTTAGCTGTTTTGCGAGTTTTATTCTGAAGAAATTTCCTCGGTGTCCAACGGCTTAAATTAGGTAACGTAGATGGAGAATAGCGTCGCAAAATTACAAAACAAGAGAGGGAAACTTGCGGTTGTTTAATGAGATTTAAATAATTAATGAGCGTGCAAAATTGGTTTCTTTTTTCAGGCAGCGGAGTGCTTCGGGGGCTACGATGAAAAACAAGCCATAATTGCAACCCCGACCGCCGCCGCGCGCCTCACACCGACCGGGGACAAGCGCTAACAGCGCCGCGCAATATTACCCGGCGAGGGAGCTCTCCGCCGATCATAATTTATAAAGTAAAACTTTTAATTGCTATCGTTATAAATCTTATTACGGCAACAATTAAACTTGCAAGCTACTGCTTTAATATTGAGAATTAGTCGTCAATTAACGTAACTCGCAACAAAACACATTTGCAGGTACGCCTACATACCCTGTCTAGTTATCAAAATGACAACCTATTGATTTTAACTGGTCGTTTCAACTTAATTTAGTCTTGACTGCCGTAATTATTATTATTTCCTACTCACCGTTATAAAAATAACAGTTATTTTCGATTCATTGTCAAATATTTACTGAACCTTGGAATCGAATTCTAATTCTAAAGAATCAATAGAAGTGCCAACCTACTGGTTTTCTTCACATCAAGTTAAACCTCATTGGGCACTTATTTATACCTATGTGCAAACGTATAAAGATCTTATCAAATGTCGCATATCTACTGAACAGTAAATTTTCGTTGTTTCCCTCAAAAGGGCGCCCTAACACATTTACATACCGTATGATGTCAGCTCACTCATACCGATTGGTTACAAAAGCGCGACCGTTAGGCGAGATTTCGGATGATTGATTCCAAAATAATTTACTTATAGAAGTCCTACTTTTTCGCCAAAAATGCAACTTTCAGTTCGTTGACTCCATAATAATGAAATCTTGTTATCACGATATCTAACGGAATATGTAAAAGGAACAATGTTCTTATTCAAATGTTTGTGATTGACATCTCGCCGGGCGGTCAGCGGCGGCCCGACGTTTTGCAAGATTTGCCTCCCTTCGCCCGTTCGCCCTACCGGAGCTATTGTAAATCTGACCACGATCAAAGCGATTGTGATCAAATCCAAAAACTATTTAAATTTCATTCACCACCAGAAGCTGTTTTTACAATTCGCTGGGAATTTCCGTTATGAGTTAGGCAACTGTTCCGATTCATTGACTATCGTGTATGAACTGGTTTTAAAAACAAATTCAATGTGGAGCAAGGATGGACAATTAGATCCACAGAGAAAGTCCCATCCTAGATTTTAGACTGTTTATCTTATAAGCTGTTCTTCATACCCCTCAAAAACTCGTTAATTAATGAAGGTTAACCCATATACGATTTACCTGACCCTAACACTAAATCCTACGATCAATCGCACTTCAGACGCCTACAATGGACGTACCCCTATAAGGAACCAAAGACCATTAAAATCACACCTCTAATTTAAGCTAACAAAACGAAGTAGTGCGCTCATTACCAATAGCAGATGTTCAGGCCCACTCGCGTGCTGTACTTGCGCCACCCCACCAAAACATTATTGTCAGCTTCACTACACAAAAAACGCGCCCAGATTGTTTACCTCACTTTTTACCTTTTTTTAAACTACTGTTTAGCTTTTTATAAGTATTTTTGTCGCTGAGCACGCGGCCATCGCTTTTATAGAGATATCATTCAAGCGTTTACAGATAGGTGCACGATCTATTGTGATGAGAGACGCCAAGGCTATTCATTTTTAATGTTTATTTAAATACAGATAATCGGTGGATTTGTTGAAGACCTCGATATATTTAGAATTTAATTTGTATCAATTTTTTTCAAGGTCTGTTAACTTAGGGGCCTGTTAAATAAATGGGAAATGTTTTATGAAGATGAGGGAATTTTACATTTGATACTTATGATGGTGATCTATTGATATTTCTTTGTATTTTAGTTTGTAATTTTTTGTCAAGTTACTTACGTATTCGTTTATCTGCTTATCACACCATCTTTACCAAGTAAGTACCTACCTAACCTGGTAAGTATTTTAGCGGTATTTTAAGGACTAAGAGAACCTATGTTTAGATGTTTTGGTCATGTTGACAAGATAACTTGAAAAGAAGAAGACTTGAAACTTGATGAGATGTTCTTCAGAAAGGTCTATCGTAGCAGGTAGCGTTCTGTACTTTCTGTCTACTCCTATGCGAGCGTGGAACTCTTAAAGCCGTGAGTTTATGTAGGTATGTTTAAAGAGCTGGGCGTGAGCACGCGAGTTGGCAGACCACTACAGTGAATGCAGCGACGAGTACAAGGACTGATAAGAAAAGAAACTAACGTGTTCAAGTTTCTATTGTGAGTAACTACTACCTACTACTGCTGCTACTAACCGCTTTGCTGACCACGAGTTCGCTATCGTGACCACTGTGCTTTCGGTCCTAGGCCCAGGCTGGCACTTCTGGTACTGTTCGTGTGCTTCCCAGATTCAGAGTGGTGCTAGTACTGAGAATTGGAAAAATGCAGCTTTGGAGAATGGAGTCTTGATTTGGACCCATTTTTGGCTATGGCAATAATAGGCTTGCCCCTATAACATCGTGCTAACAACGTAAGGATCCATCAAGGAACATAGGCGAGATGTACTAGTATCTTCATTGTCAGACAGTTTTTTGATAACTTCATAGCATAATAGCTTTTATATAATATGTATTAGTATGTGCCTATTTATGTATATCAGTTTATGTAAGCAATATGGTATTTTTCTTTTTCTTTTTTTTTGTACTCTACCACAATGCTGTCCTAGTTGACCCAAAAGTTGACTGGTAGAGAATACCTTGTGGAATTTAATCCACCTATGTACCACCAATATGAGTACCTACGTGAAGTTTAAATAAATAATAATAGCAAAATAACGTATTTGCGGAGTAAAAAATATAATAAGTAAGTAGAGGAAGCATGAAAATACCATTTTAACTAAAGCCTTGTTGAGACTGAGGCTACAATAACGGATGTCATTCAATCAAGAGGTATCGCGACCACAAAGATTTGTTTTTGTGTATTGCAGTTTTTGCGAAACATTTTTATTAAAACTTTGTCTTTCCATTACAATGGCTTCGTAACTTGTTATTTTATTTTCAACCTTTTTTCCTCAAAACTGAAGTCATGTTTTAAAATGACGGAAATTGTATCCTCCTGATGTTGGTCCTCATAGGTAAGTAAGGTCAGCAACGAAATAATTTTATTTAAAGTATTTAGCCCCACAAATAAAAATTTTAGAAAAAAATTCCCTGCACCTTCTAGGCTTCTAGGTATATTGTAGAAGAATGTTTCTCATCTTATAAAATAAATATATAAATAAACCTTTTATTATATGTGTCTCCAAACACACAGCATCGATTTGAAGAAGCATCGAAATTAAGCCTTAAAGATAACGCTTACCTGTTCTTTTTTCCTGTTACCTTTCTGTCTTTCACCCATAAGCAGAGTCCATCTTGGAACATCTTGTCCACAACTGACAGGTTCTTGAAAAGACTAGTCAATTTGTCATAGCATCTAAATTTTGCCGCGAAACCGACGCAAACTTTTTTCTGTTCTTAATTTTCTTAGAAAACGAGTAAATTTTCAGGTAAACTTTACCGAAAGTGAATATTAGTGCTCGTGGTAGTGATATAGTGTTCCCGGTTCACCCGAAAAGTGGGTCGTGGTAGTGATATAGTGTTCACGGTTCACCCGAAAAGATCAGATCTCAGATATCGCGAGTCCATGTGAGAACGCTTGTAGCAACCTCAAGGCTTGAAAGAGTGCTTTCATCCTCGGAGGATATGTTTAAAGCTCTTTTCGGTTTGCTCTCCCCCGCCGAACAAGAGGTTTAGAGTATCGAAATGAATTCTTTTACTTAACTGGAACCTACACACTATATAATCACGTGCGAGTCGCATGTAAGTTTTTAGATCTTTTTATACGACGCACTCGGAAACAATAACAACAAACTTCAAACCTAGCGTTTCCTAACTTAGTATAAGTTAGTTAGGTGTACGAGATTACCTCTTTCAGAAGCGCAATGCAATTTCCGACTTTAATTTTTCAACCCGTTCTTGTCCCAAGAGACAGAAATACTACAACTATCATATTTCAGTGTAAAATATGATGTATTAAAGGAGTTATTCCTAAAGTGAATGCAGAATGTCGTGAGGAGCTAAGTAGTACTACTTAGCAGCATTCTAGCATGGAATAGAATCCATTAGTAACTTATATGGAAACCTTACAGTTATGCTCAGTCATCCTAGATATTACAGATTTTTTTTTGTTTGTGAGTGACACTACACTAAACTAAGGTCTATTAGACCCCCGCGGAAGGAGTTTTCTGTCTGGAACCAATCAATCAAAAGTCATTTATTCAAACTAGGCTGATAATCAGCACTTTTTGAACGTCAAAATTTCAAGAGACAGTCCCCCGAAACGCCCGCCGCGCCCTTCGCTTTCGAACAGTAACGTAAGTCTAAAGCAGAAGGAGCTGACTGCTAAAGTAAGGCCTACATTGACTTGTTAACTGTGCAACAACATGTCTATTTAGAATTATATTTTTAAAAGGAGTTGAACATTCCTGTTCAAAAAGTACAATGGTTTGTACATACATGATCTCTGCCCAACGCGAACGTGATAATGTTCAAACTTGATAGAATTGAATACATTGTCCATAAAAATAACAAGTGAATAAAACAGTAAAGTTATAGAGCTAACTACAAGAAATATGTTAAATTAAGGCATAATCGTTTTTCTCTTTAAACCACAACATTAATTCAAGATTATGACAATAATCAAATAACTTATTGTTTACACTCTGTGATTAATAAGAAGTAAGACAGTAGTTATTTGTGCAACAAGAGAGCAAAGTCGTTTTTTGCTGCGAGTGCTGATTTTGAATCCTGAGCAAGCGAAGGATTCAACGATTGAATCACGAGCGTAGCGAGTGATTCTAAAGCTGAATCCTGAGCGTGGCGAGGGATTCAAAGGCACGAGATGCAAAAAACTTTGCTCTCGTGTAACACACATAACTTTTCACTTTAGCAGCGAGAACACTTTACGAGATAAAATAATAAACAGGAATTGATTGAACTAACTATTTACTGTGAATCAAAATAATTAAAATTATAGATGATCACCTCGTCTGTGATAAATCTAATAAATAAGATACCAACATCGTCTCCGAAAAACTGCTTGCGCCCTTTGTAAGTCTCGTTGAAGACATGGTATGCTTTCAGATATTTCTTGCGAGACTTCTCAGGTAGGAAACTTAATTCTGCATTAATAACTGTCTTGTTGTTTTAACTCTTCCGGTGTTACAATACTGTTCTCGTCGCTAGTTTCACTCATATTTTACGAGTATTTTAATATTTTTAACTTATTCAACTCTTTACGCCAGCAATTTTTTTCTCGCTCTTTTATTTAAATTAAGGCGTGTTCGGAAATAGCACCCATGCTATTTTACTTTTCAAAATATATTACGTAACATTTTTGAAACTACAAATAAATATTTACAGGTTAAATATCAGTTTTATATGCAGTAAATACTTATTTTCGTTTAAATACAACAATAAGTTAAAAATTCAATAAATTACATTAAAAGACATAATTTTTGCAAAATCTCTTTAGTACGAAATTCCGAACGTGTTCGAATTCAAAAACAGAACTTCGAAAGGTCTGGTATTTGTCTCTCTCTCTTTCTAATGGGCGGGAAAGAGATAGAGTGTGAATGTTTCTAATTGTATGATCAAACCCAAGGCTGAATAAGATAATCGGGGCTTTCTGAAAAAAATAATTAAAAAGTTACTTTGTCTCACTCCTGGTTTTGTTGCCTGAAATCAGTGAGCAAAATGCGATTTTGCTCACTGATTTCAGGCAGCAAAACCTACATGTTTGAGCTACTGAAGTGAAATAGTTATTTTATATTCATTTATTATAGCTGTTCATGAAAAAGGGTCACACCAACCAACAAGTGCTGAGAAACTTTAAGAACTTAAAGTGTGAAAATTGACAGCTCTTTGAATAATTGCAGCGGTAATCAATTGGCAAAGAATTTGGGAGATATCTGCATGCTTGTTTTTTATATATATATATATATATATATTTGCTGTCTTACAAGAGAACTCACTAGTTATTACCAGAATCTTATGTCTCGGAGAATGTGGAGTTCTAACAAAGCAAACTTGTGACAACTGACTGGTCACGCTGTCCCATGGGGACCACTCACTAGTAATTACCGGGAGCTTATGTCTTGGACACTGTGGAAGATCTAACAAAGCAAACTCGTGACTAACGTGTCACAAGTTCAGAAGTCTCTTTTTATAAGGGTATGCCTATGTTGTCATCAGACAAACAGCTTTTTGGAATAATTTAAGCAAGCAGACCAAAACGAATGAAAGAGGTTGCTCCACTGGATTTCCAGGAGTTATTGTGGTACCATAAGCCCAATCAGTGTCCCCTAAGCATAGTTGAGGTTGAATCCACTTCATGTCCACATATGCTATAGAGAAAGGGTAAGATCCCAAACAAACCTAAACCAGAGAAAACTGTTACTCTAATTTAAAATAGATTTTGTTTGTTTTTGCCATAGATGCAGTAATTAGCAGCCAAAAAGCCAGTCTACACAATATGTGCATATTGTAGTTCATTATCAGCCTTTAGAGGTCCACTGCTGGACATAGGGACTTCTATTACACGCCATTCAGCTCGGATATGATCGCTAGCACTCTTGAATGGAACCTGAAAAGGTTGAGGATAGCATATTAGCTGAATATACTCTGTCAGCGGTGGTAAACCGCTCTCGGGGAGTTTTTAAAGTTTTACAGATTTAGCTAACCTAGCCGCTTATGTAGGAACAGACTAGCCAGATTGGCCCTGTTGCCCCAAGCCCCAGGCCTCGGATGTCATGTTTTGAAAGTGGGGCGTCCCAATGTGAACTGTGTTTTCGTGTCAGTTAATATCAGCCTGTGAGCAACTGTACGTTATGTCGGACTCAGAAGACGGCTTGACAAGCTTCGAAGATAACAGAATAGACTAGCATGTTTTTCCCTTGCCCTTAACGAGTGTTCAGTCGCCTGTACTCGGAAATGGGTACATATCTTTGAGACAAGAGCTCTCGGAGAGCCAGTCTTAACCTCTGAAATCTGACTAGCTGCAACTCAAAGCCTTCTAAAATTAGAGGGGGGGGCAGTCATGTTACAGGGAAAGATTGTCAGCAGAAGGCTTATCATCATCAGCCTATAATGTTCCCACTGCTGGGACACAGGCCTCCTCTCTATGAGAGGGAGTAGGCTATAATCCACCACGCGGGCCCAGTGCGGGTTGGTACGCGGGCTCAGTGCAGGTTGGTTTAGGATTTGATCCAAAATAACTTAGAGTTTCTACTCTGGGGATTGTCATGGTGTAGATTTCATGACATTAAGCCTAAATAATGTGAGTAATTATTAAAGGAAAATAAAGTTAATTTACATTTGGCATTCACCCATCAGATATGGCTGTTCTGGTCCAAATTATATGTATTTTCAAACGGTTTGAAAGTACTATATCTATCCAATGTCAATTTGAGTCATCAACTGCCTAGGCTCTTTCCAACTGCTGCTGCTATCTCGTCAGGTGGTTTAGAATTGGTGTCGAGAAAAATCGTTGCCTCCTTTTCTACTTATGGATTTTTTTCGACCATAGACATTATTTGCTTCTTCCCTAAGCCAAAGAAGCAGGATGTCGACTCACAACCACTAAAGGCATGGATGAAGAAGAAAAGCTCTGGTTTCAATGAGGATTTTGAAGAGGCGATGCTGGGATACATGACATCTGATGCTTCGCATCTGATAATAGCAGACTCCGTCGGAGGTAATTGGAAATACGTCCCGCTAGAGTTGTTGGACTGACATCTAAAAAATTGCAAAAAAAAAGTGGAGTTCGATAAAATGATGAATTTTGAAAAGCTTTATCTCGGAAACTAATGGATCTACAGAGACAAATCCTATCTCATATTGTAGCAAACTTAGTCCGCTTTAAAACGAACGTACTATGATAACTAGTCTTATTGAGTTATATTTGCCAAAATCTGAAACAAAAACCGACGTTTTCGCGGTCACGAATTGAATCTAATTACTTCCCAGCATACCTTTCTCCTTCAAGGCTCACCACCCCGAGGTACCCAATACCTCGCGGTGATTTCTCCACAGCAATGAGCACTATGTGCAAGTTTTTGTGTGCTATTTTATAGTGCCAGTTTTATATATTGTAACTTTTGTTGTGTCCAAACACACGAGAGAAGTTCTTCGTTCTCTTGCTCTGAGTACCAATTGAGCACGTGTGTGTATTGTAAACTTAGTCTAATTAAAAAACGAAGGTACTATGATAACTAGTCTTATAGAGTTATAATTGCCAAATGCAGAAAACAACGATGTTTTCGCGGGTTTTTCGATTTTTACAAAGTTCCGTTTGGCGCTCGAGGTCACAAACTTCGATTTCTGCAAAAAAAAACAGAATTCCGGTAATTCTGTTTTTTTGCAGACTTGTTTATGATGTTGGCCCAATGAAAAATCCAAGTTTGTGACCTCGAGCGCCGAACGGAACTTTGTCAAAAATCGAAAAAACCGCAACGTACCCCGTACTTTCAGGCGAGAAGGTTACTGGACTATCTTATCCATATAAGAGAGCACGTCCAACCATAGTCTTATAAATCTTCCCCTTAAGTTTAAGAGGGATACGGGGCACATAATAATTGTTCCCATGACCTGCCGCCATTTTATCCATCCAGTGTTAATTTTGTGCTTAACGCTCGATCTATTTGGCCATCGCTTTGCACGAGTGAACCAAGATACCCAAAGTCGGAGCAGAAAGGTAGTGGCGCGCCATCTAGCGCATTGGCCACAGAACTGGAAACCGCCAAAATCGCAGAACATGTATTCGGTTGTAGTTTTGCCGATTTTCAAGCCAGCATTCTCTAGCTTCTGTTGCCATTTCTCTTATGTGCTCTGGATCTCAGATCCATCTTCACCGATAAGAACAATGTCATGAGCAAATAGCATGCACTTCCTCCTGTACTACGTTCGACGTCATAGCGTCCATGATCAACAGGAAGAGGTAATAATAATAATAATAATAATATTTATTTATTTTCAGGCAACTTTGGCCCATAGATATATACCTTACAGTCTAACATACATATGATAAAATACAATTTGTGTTAGTAAATAAAACCTTAAAACTACATGTGTTAGTGGCACTTCACTTGCACACTACGTCACTGTGCGTTCATGTGGCACTTGTCCGCGGAAGCGACGGAACACCACTCCCTGCGGCCAAAAGTCTTCTTGCAAGACGAGGTGCAGATAGCAAGTTGGTATTCGCACCACGAACGCCTTAAAGTTGACGTTGCGGCGCGACTCAAGCAGCTGCACTCTCGCCACGTAGTTGGTCTTCTGGCGCACGTACTCCACGATGTCCTCCGCCGTAGTGGTGTAGTGTAGGCGGGAGATGTACACCGGAGTGTTCGGCTTCGCGGCACGAATAGGCACGTTGGGCTCCGAAGGAGCCTTGCCGCAGCGGTTCTTGTTGGTCCGTTGACGGCGTTTCCTCCTCAACACCGTCACAAAACCATCATCAGCCCCAATCGGTGCCTTTTCAGGCACGGGCTTCCCAGCAGGAGCAGTTTTGCCCGCGACTACGCTAGCAAAATCTACAGGAACTTGCCGAGATTTTGCAGACGCTGCAGAGACAGGCAGCGGGTCGTGCGGTCGTGCGGTGGCGAAGCGAGGAGCCACAGGGACGGGAGCGGGGCAGCGGGGCGCACGTGGAGCGCATTCCGCAGGCTCAGCATTCTTCGGCGAGGACGGCGACAAAACTGCTGACGCAAAACTGGCCGATGATACATCGAGGCCAGCTCCGCGACGCGTGTTTATGTTCGATGCACCCGACGGTGACCCAGATACCGTTGCCTTTTGACGCAACTGATTGACTTCGTTGCGTAATTCGGCGACGGCATTTTGGGATGCATCTAACTTCTTCTGCACATCCGCTAGACTTGCCTTAAGAAGAACGATGTCCTACAAAAGGCTAGTTACATCGACGTGGTCGAATGTGACGGGAGGGAGCTTGTTCAAGTCCTTCGCCACGAACGTCGGCACGTCGTCAGGGTCGGTCTCCTTTAACAGCGTGATTATATCCTGTATGCTTTTCTTTGTCCCATCACGCCGGCGGGACACCATCTGGTCACTTTTGTTGAGCGACCGGTACAGGAGCAGCTTCGCAGCAGCAATGTCGTCTTCACTGAAGTTCGTCGCGCAGATTTGAACTGCGGACACCTCGTCCATCACATCCAACTTCTGCTGCAGGAACGCCAGTAGTTCATTCGCCACAAGTGGTTGTTCCATGGCGATTAAAATTACGAGCGACGGCTAGCGCCGCCGCGTTTACGATATTAATACGCGTCAGCACACGTCCGCATCGAAGCGCGGCTACTGCAAGACCGCCAAAGAGGTAAGCCGATCGTTGATGAAAACCTAAAGCCACACTGAACTCGTCGTTGTTGTTGCCAGAAGCTGACCGGACGTAGGTATAAGATTGACTGTACATAGCACGAATTAAATCTAATTACTTCCCAGCATACCTTTCTCCTTCAAGGCTCACCACCCCGAGGTACCCAATACCTCGCGGTGATTTCTCCACAGCACACATGAGCACTATGTACAATTTTGTGTGTGCTATTTTATAATGCCAGTTTAATTGAAACTTTTGTTGTGTCCAAACGCACGAGAGAAGTTCTTCGGTGCCTGGCTTCTCTTGTTCTGAGTACCAATTGAGCACGTGTGTATTGTGGGCCTTAAATAGTCGCTTTAGCAGAATCATAATATGATTCAAGTTAAAATTCTTAAAACGGTCGCAGACGTAGTTAATATAATGTATTCTCACTTTGCGAGCATTTTACGAACTGAAGCGTAATTCATATTATTATACTATTACGATTCTGCTAAAGCGGCCATTTGAGACCCCCCGAACTGATTGTAGCACCTCTTAGACTTAGGGTTGCGCCTCATCCAGCAGCAGCGAGAAGCTGAGCGTGAGTGCTATGGCACGGGGTAGCATCGACGATCATGCGTTCGGCAACACGCTCTAGCAAATGACGTATCTGCAAAGGAGCATGGAAAAATACGATTCCGTGCTGCTACATGAGGCGCAACCCTTAAGCTCGTCTAAATATGGGTGCGACTGGCTAGGCTAAACCATTCCATTCGTCTTCATATTTAGGATGACAATTATATTTTACAGCACCAGGGATTGCAGAATAAATAAAACAATTATTCAAGAAAACTGTACTCCTTTTATTTCAAAGAAAATACAACTGTACGCGAAAACGATGAAAATTAATATGCATGATATGTATTAATATAAAAAAAGGTCTTAATACTGAATTAAAGTTACTTTACGATTACACGTTTTTGTTGTGACTTTATATCATTCAAAATATTCCATTCTTTATGATGGTCGGACTCGTTCAGAACATTACTACACTCTTATTCCATACAGCAAGAAATTAAACAAATACGGTCTTATAAGTTAAATAATTCATGTTTTCATGGCAAATACAAAAACATAATCCGACTGTTTATTTATTTATTTAACACTTCAAGCACATAGTACAGGCCTCTGTACTATGTGCTTGAAGTGTAAATAAATAAATTCCAAGTCCGCCTGGACTTGAAGGTTTTTATTCATTAACGATAAGAATTAACTAGTAAATAACGGGATGAGTTTTTCGTGCGTGTTTCGTTTTTGTATCACCCGACCTATATGTTATGATGATCTAACTTCGATAAAACACAGACTTAAGAAATTAGCAAATAATAACTATTATTTTTTTCGAAACTTACAAAATATAACGAAACTAATGATAAGCAAACTAATTAAGAGATTAATAAAAAATGCAAGTTAAAAAAAAAGCTGTTTCAATTAAAAGATACACGGATCGGAATGTTATTCCAATTCATAAATATGTAATGAGAGAATTACTTTCATGAATAAATCAAATAAACAAGAACATAATACGTTGTGAATTATAAAAGGCAAAATACCATTCCCAGTTTCGCTTATATTTAAAACCACCAAAAAAATAATTTAAAGACTCTCGCACATCAATAGCATAACTCTCTTTCATTTATATTTAGTATAATTTAGAGTATTTTATCCTATCAAGTATGTATGTACAGAGAAAGCATCAATAATTTGTGTGTTCTTTTTAAAAATTGACCTAATTTAATACTATTTTTACAACACTAATATACGATGTCTATTCGATGGTTTACTACGCAAATTGACTTGCACTGTGGAAAGATATCTGAAACAAGTCTATTTTCTTATTGTTTTTTGAGCGGCGAATTTGCCTACTACTTTCTTGATAAGTAGTCATCACCGCCTATGAACAATACCGAAGGAATCAGAGTGCGGTGCCGTCCCAAGAGACCAAGCCGACATGTCTTAACATCTCTTGTAACTACATTAGTACACACGGCGAAACATCAAGCTTAGTGATTTCTAGTATAACATGGGCTCGCTTTGTACCGTATTCCAATACATTGAGAGATCCGCGTAAAATAGTTTTGAATAGCTTGATTGCTCGCCGTGCGTATCTGTGCCAAATGTGTATACCAAAACCTAAATCAAATAGTCGAAACTTATTAGGAAGTCAACTTGCGCAATAAAAGCAAATGATCACTATACGGACATCGGGTACTTTAAATACAATACCAGGCCGTGAGTACAGATCATCGAGTTTTAGAAAAATACAGTGATTTTTCTAGAGCACTGTCTTTGTCACACATGCGTCGCTGTCTCTTTCTTAAGCTCGATGTTTCATATTAGAGCGGGATAATGTTCTATCAAGACGATACGATTCTAGAGTGTTTACAGAGGTACAAGGATCTTTTGGCGCTTTAGTGTCACTGACAGAGAGGCCTTATTTTTTTTTCGTAGTCATTATCAACATCATCATTCTCCTAACCATGTCCCTATTTATTTAGGGTCGGTCTTCCATACATCTCGTAATATTATATTTAAAAAAAAACGGTTTTGGCCGCGCGCCTATACATCCTTGTACAACTATAGACGAAGCTGACATGTTAATATCCTTTTGTCAGCAAGTGTTAACAGATGCTAAATACTCGTTGTATTTCTTCTCCTGAGCTTGTTGCAGTTTCTGGAGCTTCTTCACGAGCCCTTTGCTGAGTTCTTTGCCTTCGTGGTCGTGTGTTGGCAGACCCTACATAAAATAATAGAAAGTTTAATAATATGCTTCAACAATGACAAGTCATAACTATTTACTAAAGAATAAATTGCCTTTTTTTCCATACGGAAGCTATTTTGTTTATACCTGAAAGTAATCTGATGATTAAAAAAGAAAAATCGGCTCTATGTCATATTCCAGCTATATTGATTGACGATTAATTATGAGTACGGTTTCGAAACAGCGAAGTGATGTCATTCTTATTCCAGTGGGAATAAGATATGGAACTATTCATTCGAGACGTGTGGTACTTTATTTTACCATATCGACCTTTTTTTAACCGCCCCTAACTAGTGAATTTATTGCACTGAGACATATACAATGCCAGGAGCCTTATCGAGCAAAACATGGGAAAGAGCCATAGCGGGCCGAAGATCGTGTAATATTGACTGTATAGTGCACAGTGGCGATATCTATACCGCCACATAAGAACTAAAGTAACATACGGGGTGTAAGAAACACCGACACGAAAACACTTACCGCGTACCCAGTATCATTCTGAAACCCCATGGATTTTTTTGACGGTAATTAACAACAAAAAAATCAGCTGTTTCCTACAAGATTGCAATACCTACACGCCCAAAATCTCGTACGTCGTAAGCATTTTTAAGATAAGATAAGAGATATTTATGTCAAAATCACGTGTAGGTTTACATTCAGATGGAATGATTACAAAAAAAAAAAAAGTTCCAATATGTTTTGCCTGGAAAGGCGTACAAATACCATAATAATATTATTCAAAGCACAAAAATCATTAACTTACGTAACGTTACTTGCGTACGCATTTTTTATAATTATTTTTATTAAATAAAAATTATTATAAATAATGTCAAAAAGTACAGGAAAATGTCTTAAAATAATAATAAAAATTCTAAATTACATCATTTAAATAAAAAAATATCTAAAATTACAGGAAAATATACTAAATAATAATTAAAATGTCTGCATATAATGAAATGCGTTACTAATTAAATGCGTTCTCGCGTCAGTGTCCCTTACACGGCTTGCACCCCGTATAGCAAGAAGTAGCCCACCTCACATAACCAGTCAATACCACCAACACCCGACTGGCCGGAGAATACACCCTTCTCTATGGAAGATGAGGAACATTACACCCTGTGTCCTCATACTTCACAAGCAAATATTGGATAAGACTAATTTCAGATGAAATAAACGAGTTTGACATACGGGACCGAAACGTGGTTGTTCACAATGGGCCTCATCAGAAGGCTTAAAGTCACCCAAAGGGCAATGGAGAGGGCTATGCTCGGAGTGTCCTTGCGTGATGAAATCAGAAATGAGGACATCTGCAAGAGGACCATGGTAGCCCCAAGAACTACCAAACATAAGTGACAGTGGGCAAGGCACATAGCTCGCAGAACGGATGGCTGATGGGGCCGAAAGTTCTGGAAAGGCAACCGCGAACCGGAAGACGTTGCGTTGGAAGACCTTCCACTAGGTGGACTGATGACCTGGTGAAGGTTGCGGAGATCCGCAACCTTCACCAATCCGGTCAATGTGGCGACACTTGGGGGTGGCCTACGTCCAGCAGTAAGGTCTTTCGGCTGGAATGATGAAAGGACTTTTCATAAAATATAAGTTACCTTATCATCGAACTTGGAATACTTGTCGGCCTCTCGCTTGAACATTTCTCCAGGCGGTATCTTCTTTAGTTCTTCCTTAGCGCGCTGCACATCGAGAAGTTCTTGCTTCTTCTTCAGCTTCTCTGCTTCAAGTCTGGCCTTCTCCTCTCTCTCCTTAATTATTTCTTCTTTGCTCACTAATTTGACTACTGTGCGATCTACAAAGGAAACGAATAAACATATTTATAACTAGTGGCCATTTAGATATATAGATAAATGTTCAACATAAGACGACTTTTAGATGGCAATATAATGGGTGTGATTAGACCCCTGACGAAGCCGAAAGGCACTTGTTCTCCCCATCATTGCGATTTTTTTTTCGATATTGATTATTACTGGGAACCTTCTAGTTACGGAGATATTGGACGGCAAAGTTGCAACTTCTTCACAACTTTTTTTTAAAACACTCTTTTTGAAATATGCAAATTTACTTTAAATATCTCCATAACTCGGTTGCTATGAGCTTATCAATAAAATTCAACATACACAATTGATTGAGCAGACCACAGCAGTACTTTTAATTGGAAATAGCCTAAATATATCTAAAAGGGACATAGTTAATGGTATCGACACTCTACTTAAGTTAAGTTTGGGCAAATTAATTCTATGTGCATTGCCATATTCAGGTAATCTAATTGATCAAGAAAATGTTTATATTTCTAGTTTAAATAACCTGATGCATATTTTATCATGTCGTCATAGTGACCGTCTATTGTTTTTTGATACTAACAGTTTTGTTAGAGATTTTGTTTTGATTGGGGATCATAAAAAAGTCAAAATTTTTTGGCTTCACTTTTAGCATATAATATACACGCAGTTATTAATGATTTAACTAAGTCTAAGTTAAGTGATGAGACAGCATTATCTTGTGTCTCCAATAATACTGTTAATGATTCTTTAAACTATTAGAGCTGACAAAAGAGAAGACTGGTAATAATATTTTATAACACATTTGCTCGTAAAGGGTCTGTTATTGCACCAAGTTCAGTATCGTAATGTATCACATTACGCACTAGTGCGGTAATGTAAAGTAAAACGCACGGCTTATCATAATGGTCCGTCTAAAACGAACGGTACTTTTTTAAATCTTAGCAAAGAGTTTTTATGTCAGAAAAGTAGTCAACATTTTATTAATAAAATTAAGTTGGGAGTTAAAATATAATAAATAAACATTTAATTCTTTAATTTAATCAATTTTGACCATAAATTACAACCATTTATCTGTTACAAAACACAAAAATATTAATTTACTTTATTAGTAATACTGGCTGTTTTTGTGCCTTTGCCTTAAAAATAGCGTAAAAATCATTTCGCGCGCTTTCTCTTTACGCTGTATTGTTTTTGTTTGAAAATGTCATCCGAATTTTATTTATTTCCTCGCAAATGTGTTATAAAACGTCGTATGACATACGTGCGCTTTGATAATTACAGCCTCTGCTTTCTTGTAGCCCTCGCCTACGGCTCGGGCTAGCAATATGACCTCGGCTGTAATTTTCAACTTACCGCACATATATCATAATGTACTATACACATATACAGACTTTATCATCAGAATATAAACCGCTTCTCCAGCAAAATTTTAGACGTGGAACTGTTAGTTGATAAATACCACATGGATATTTTATGTTTCTGTGAAACTTGGTTAAAACCAGATAGGATGTTGTTTAATGTAAATAATTTTTCAGTTGCCAGTGCGTACAACAGGTCCTCAGTGGGTGGTGGTACCCTGATACTTTGTAATAGCTGTCTCAGGTATAAAGAAAGGAAGGATATCACTGCTTACTCTGTTGATCGCTTATGTGAGGTAGCATGTGCAGAGGTTGAGGGCCATACTGTCTTATGTGTTTATAGACCACCAGCATCAAACGTGTCATTATTCTTGATCACAATGGAAGAAATATTAAGTAAACTTTTCACAGATAATAGATTAGTTTTTGTTTGTGGTGACTTCAATATTGATCTGTTAGTCAATTCACCAGAAAAATGTAAGCTTGTCTCATTGTTTCAATCATTCAATTTAAAATATTTATTTAAGTAAGCAACTAGAATAACAGCAACCTCCGCTTCATGCATAGACAATGTGTTTACTAACTGCACAGTAAAAGAGTCGTTATTAATTAGTGGCGTTAGGTCAGACCATACGGGTCAACTTGTATCTTTTGAGTTAGACAAAAAGTTACAGTCAGATAAAACAGTTCAATTAAGACCTCTTTCTAAAAAGAAATTAAATTCTTTTAATAATAATGTTCTTAGCAACCTAAATAAAGCTAGTTTTGATTCAACAGACCCCAATATAAACTACAGTACATTATTTTCTACAGTTTGCCATGAATTTGATAAAACGTGTACTGTAAAAAAAGTTAAAATCAATTCAAAATCTAAATTTAGTGAATGGGCCACTACGGGAATAAGAATAAGCAGAAATACTTTATATAATTTATATCATGGAAAATCTCTGACTTCAGATCAAGTTTTTCACACTTATGTTAGAAACTATTCGAAAATATTCAAGTGTCTGCGCTCAAGCAAAATCTCAAATAATAAGTAATAAAATTGGTAATTCTAATAATAAAATAAAAACTGTGTGGCAGGTTATAAACAGAGAAACCGGAAAGACTCAACAACATGATAAGAGTGAATTGTCTTTAAAAATAGATAACAAAACTATTTCTGATAAGTTAGAAGTCGCTGAGACACTAGACAATTTCTTTACTAACATTCCGTTAGAGGTTACGAAATCTCTCCCCTCTTCAGTTGAATTAGCTGAAGGCCTTCTTAAGGAGAGCTTCACAAAGGATATACCAAACTTTAAATTTAAACCAGTATGTATTGCCACAATCAAAAACGCATTCAAAAGTCTCAATATAAAAAACACTGAAGACTTATGGGGGATTTCCGTCAAGGTTCTTGGAAACATTATTGACTCTATCGCTCCTGTCCTAACAGGCATATTCAATCAATGTTTGGACAGCGGCAAGTTTCCTGATTTGATGAAACATAGTAAAGTGGTACCAATTTTTTAATCAGGTTGTAAGAGTGATCCTTCTAATTATAGACCGATATCTGTGCTTCCAGCGTTGAGTAAAATTTATGAAAAAATCATGTTGGACCAGATGGTCTCACACTTCAACTCTAATAGGATACTGCATGATCAGCAGTTTGGTTTCACGAAGGGTACGTCAACAACGGACGCGGGAGTTAAACTCATCAGTCACATTCTAGAATCCTGGGAGAAGTCCCATGACGCTATTGGCATTTTTTGTGATCTCTCAAAAGCGTTCGATTGCGTCGACCACAACACACTGATCTGTAAATTACATCACTACGGAATTCGTGGTCGAGGTGCTGATCTTGTTCTTTCCTATTTATCAAACCGGCAGCAAAAAGTAAATGTAAATGGGGCGACGTCCTCTGGGTCTATAGTAAAGATGGGTGTGCCTCAAGGTTCAATTCTCGGGCCTTTTCTATTTCTTGTCTATATCAATGATCTCCCTTATATGATGGCCAAATTATCGAATATAATTCTATTTGCTGATGACACTTCGCTAATTTTTAAAATTCATAGAAAAGATACGGATCTCATACATGTCAACGAAAGTCTAACTGTTCTCTCGAAATGGTTCGCAACTAACAATCTTTTACTGAATGCAAACAAAACAAAATGTCTCAAGTTCTCTTTACCAAATGTTACACAACGTGACCTAAATTTAAATCTTGACGGTAAAAAACTTGATGTTATCGCGGAAACTGTATTCTTAGGGATTACTATCGACTCAAAACTGCAGTGGGGCGCGCACATTGGAAGTCTTTCGGGGAGGTTAAGCTCAGCTGCCTATGCAGTTAGGAAAATAAGGCAGTTAACTGATGTAGCCACAGCTAGGTTAGTATACTACGCTTATTTCCACAGTAATATGTCTTATGGCATTCTGCTGTGGGGATCGGCAGCAGACGTTGATTCAATTTTCATTTTGCAAAAGAGAGCAGTCCGCGCGATCTATAAAATGGGTCCTCGCGAGTCCCTCAGAGAAAAATTTAAAGAGATCGATATACTGACACTGCCTTCACTTTATATCCTAGAATGTATTTTATATGTCCGCAAAAACCGAGGGCTTTTCAAAATTAGAAGCGACTTCCATAATATAAACACGCGCAGTAAACACGAAATTGTAATACCCAAATTTAGATTAACAAAAACTAGCAAGTCATTTCTTATAAACAGTATACGCTTTTATAATAAGCTGCCAAAGTCAGTTACAGAACTGACCGATGGAAAGTTTAAAAATTGCATCAAACGTGTCCTTATTAAAAAAGCATATTACAAAATTAAGGACTACGTTGAAGATAAAGAAGTTTGGCTGTAGTTCCTTCTGCTCATGCGGCTTCCCTGGTAGCTCATAAACGACACAAATGTGTGGATGTCTCTAACTATTCCCAATACTATTTTTTCCATTCTTTTTTTTTTTTTACAATAGTTTTTCAATAATTGCACCTTTCGTTCATTGTTCAGAATAGTTACAGCACTGATGATAACATGTGTCTATTGTTTAAGTTAGTGTTCTTTTATTGTTTTATTTTTACTTTTGTATAGATTCTTTTTATTTACCTATTTTTTGTGAATGTGTGGACATTGTAGGCTTTGTATTTTTTTTTTCTCTATTACTACCGTCTGTAGTAAGCAATCGACTTATTGTCGGGCCTACGCTGTCCTCCCATACTTAAGTACTAACGCTGTAACTTCAAATATTGTAAAACCAAATGATTTTAAAAGAGTAACCATGGAGTTTCTTGCCGGTTCTTCTCTCTTTTTGTATGGCGCTGAAACGAACGTGGTGCATTGAAAGTCGGGAATACAGTAAGATCGATGCCTTCGAGATGTGGTGTTGGCGGAAACTGCTGCGTATACCATGGACCGCGATGAGAACCAATAAATCCATACTGGAAGAGCTCACCAAACGGCTTTTCACAATCTGCCTGGAGCGTACCCTCAGCTTTTTCGGACATAGTATGCGTTCACCTAGGCATTGTCTGGAAAGGCATATAATACTGGGCCGGGTAGAAGGTAAACGTGCGCAAGGCAGGGCACCGGCAAGATGGGCGGACGCAATCAAGTAGGCTGCTGGAGGCAGCTTGTACCGAGCGGTTCACACTGCAGGAGACCGCATGGCTTGGAGACGTATCATATGTGGTCGCGATCCTCAGCAGTGAGGGAACGACGAAGAAGAAGAAGAAGAAGACCACAACTGGTTAAAAAAAGTTGTGTTCAAGACATTCTTACCAGGTTTATCCTCTAGTCGCACTCCCAGCTCGGGCAGGTCGTGGTCCCTCAGCTGGTCGCACAGCGCAAGCACGGCGGGCGCGGCCGCGGCGCGGGCGGCGTCTCGCACGCGACCTCGGAATGTGCTCAGCGCTTCTAGGTATGGCATCACTGTGTCTTCTAGCTGTAGGGATAAGAAATAGTTTCGGTATTGAAAAATTTAATGATGTAAGAAGTGCATCGAAACGAAAGAGCTACATATCGTCCGGTTTTTTGAAGTGCAAAATGAGGCGCGCGTGTAAGCGCTTATTCCAATACGAGCTTCTACGCGCTACAAAATACGCTAGTCTAAAACGGCTCATAAAGTGTTCTGTGATGTGTTACTCACGCAGACATTGTTCGCGTCGGCCACAGGGAAGCCGATCCCACCGCGCGGCCCCTCCACGGCCCCGAACACGTGCAGCACGTCGCTGACGTACCGCGCGGCGCGCGCCAGCAGCGGCGCACTGCGCGCCGACGTGTGGCGCAGGTACACGTGCGCCGCGCCCACCAGCTCGCGGAGCGACTCTAGTGCGCTGCGGGTGTCGATGTTGTCTGTGGACAAAATGTTGTGAAAATTTAATAGAATATATATACCTTAAAACAGTTTTACAATATTGTTAATTCTATCGTTACAATAGCGGTCTTATCGCTTTGGATGGACTGTACGTAACGGTGCATCCAGATTAAGTAACATTTCGCAAAATTATTGTTATATAACACGTCCACATTATCCATGCTGTTGTTTTTTAAAAAATTGTCGATAGCTAGTCGCATTGCCGGCGGTGGCTCAGGGCCGGGGAGCCGGTCCGCAAAATTCAAAATTTCCAAGTTTTTTGTCGGTCAGTGTCATGCTGCATGTCGAACAAAATATGATTTGCGACCGTAACAAGTATGTATTTACGGAATTACATTCATTAAACTGGCGAAATGTGGGTGTACTATTAGGTACACCTCTGCCTAACCCTTCGGAGATTGCAGGCGTGACGTTATGTTATGTTACATTCATTAAAATCATCAACACAACCCTTTAAGTGCATTTAATCCCTTTGAATGACTATTTCATGAAAAAGCCCCCTACCCTGGCGTTTCCGTCTTAGGCAAGTTGAAGTTATATGTTAGGTTATACAACTTACCGCACAGCGCCGCATGTACTTGTTCCTTGACGGCAGTGAGTTTGTTGGACAGCTGAAGTTCTTCCGCGTCCCACACTCCGCCACAGCCCTCGTCGTAACCGCTGCGTAACGCGTCTTTCACCGTCAGGAAAAACTCCTGAAATTCAACAATACATGATCGAGTTTCCAATGGTAGGTGTGGAGAGAGCCCTGTTCCCAACTAGGGAACACACAACACACATAATGATTGAGCTACGGAGTCGAAATGAGAAAATACGAGAGGATTAAAGAAAGTAACGCGAAAGTCAGGTCCAGATAACTTGAACAAAAGGGATTTTTGTGATGCAGTCATACGCCACAAAAACTTTGTTTGCATCAAATAATATAAATTTTATCAGGATCTTCTTTCATGCTTGAATACTAATTTAATATGAATTTTACGGGAACGTACTACCGGGATAAAAAGTGTCCCACGTTCTCTAAACCACGCCATGGCCTACCAGTGTGTCAAATTTTATCAGAATGTGCAGCAGACAGGCTCACTCTCGCATTCATCATTATCAGCCTATAATGTTCCCACTGCTGGGACACAGGCCTCCTATCTATGAGAAGGAGTGGGCTGTAATCCACCACGCGGGCCCAGTGCGGGTTGGTAGATGTCACATGTCTTCGAATTTTTAGTTCAAAGTCATGCCGGTTTCCTCACGATGTTTTCCTTCACCGTTTTGAGAGCAGCTCTCGCATTCTCTCGCAGCTCTCGCATTAGTTCGGATTAATTCATTTATCCTAACTAATATTATAAATGCGAAAGTAAGTTTGTTTGTTACCTTTTCACGACTAAACGGCTGATCGGATCTTAATGAAGTTTTGCAAGAAGATAGATTTCAACCTGAGGAAGGACATAGGCTATATATCATCACGCTACGACCAATAGGAGCGGAGCAGCAATGAAAAATGTTGCGAAAACGGGGAAAATGTGACGCAGACGACGTTGTGCGGGACAGCTAGTATGGAATATTTCCTACTTGCAACGACGAAACGGTCCTGGTTAAATATTTATGATAGTCGTCATTTTCCTGCTCTTGTCTCGTGTTACCTTGGGTCGGCGCAACACGTTTTTTGTCTTCAATTCTGCTCTGTCATCCGTCACGCTATCATTTACTCCTTTTTCTTTCCTCACACAATCCATGGTGATGGTTTCCTTGGTCTTAGTGCTCTTATGGCAGTAACAAAGGCAAAAAAAATTATACTCAGTAACTCACATTAAAAAGCTTCTCAGTCTGTATCGCCATATCCATGGTATTATCAGAATAGTCGAGGGTCTCCTTCCACCCGTGCATGAGGAAGCCGATCCTCAGCTGCCTGGCGGTGTGGCGACGCAATGCTTCGGAGATGGTGACGAAGTTCTTCAGCGACTTGGACATCTTGCAGCCCGCTATCGTGAGGTGACCCGTGTGGAGGAAGTAGTTCACCCAGCCGGGTTGGTCGAAGTGAGCCTGGGATGAAAATAACGTTAGGTTAGGTTAGGTTCTATGTAAATAAATAAAATTATAGCTTTTTACTGATAGAAGATAAATTATACTGTTATAATACAGGGTTACTGGTAACTCGACGTTTTCCTCGCAGGACGTCATAGTAGCGTTAAAATGCTAATTTCAGTCCATTCGCGCCGTAAATCATTTTTAAATTGACTTGAAATAATTTAGTCTGGGATTATTCATACAAAAACTAAAAATCGAATAAACTCAAAAACTACTGAATTTCGGGGGAACATTTGACGTCCTGCAAGGAATACGTCGAGTTACCAGTAACCCTGTGTTGTATACACATGTCAATGCGAGAGTTCTGTGCGGGCAATTGTAACACTCATAGGGCCATACTGCCTTTGATGCTACGACATAAAAGCGGAGTAAATTTCAAATTATCAATATGGACGCATTTTTATCGCTATTGTAAAGTTTATAGTAACTTAACAATTCCTTGCTGGCATTTTCTCAGTTGGGTTATATTGGCTAATTGTACACAGATCAACAATGAACATACCTCACTCTGAGCCAGCTCATTATCATGATGAGGGAACTTAAGGTCCACACCCCCAGTATGTATGTCCAGCTTATTGCCAAACACATGTGACGCCATGGCCGAGCACTCGATGTGCCAGCCAGGCCGGCCCGCGCCCCACGGCGACGTCCACGACGGCTCGCCCGCTTTACTGCGCTTCCACAGAGCGAAGTCGTTGGGCGACCGCTTCTCACTTGTGTCATCTGTGAGATCACCTGAAGAGGAAAGACAAGAATGTTTACTAGTTATTGTGGTTTTTTTGGGTTCCGTACCTCAAAAGGAAAAAACGGAACCGTTTTAGGATCACTTCGATTTCTGTCTGTCTGTCAAGACCTTTTATCTCGAGAACGCGTGGAGGTATCGAGTTGAAATTACCATAGGCTACATACGCACTAAGCGGTTAGCCGGAGTTCGGTCAGCCGTCCGGTGGACCGCAGGATGCGGTTGCGCTTGCGGTTAGCCGAGTGGCGGCTAGCCGCAACCGCAACCGGAACGTGTGTAACCGTTGTGGTTTGCGCTTGGATCGATTCATTTGCAAGATGGACATCAAAGAAGTCGCAGCTATTTACTACATATACTAGCGTTATACATATAAAGAAAAAGAAACAGAGAAAAAGGTACTGGGTGCATCCGTAATTTGCAAACACGAGACGAGAGCAAGCATTTTGAATTATTTTTCAAAGAGCTCAAAAAGTATGGAGATAAGTTTTTTGGATATACTAGAATGAGTCTAAAATTTAATATACGATGATGAAAAAAAAATATAATTATAATGAAAAATATTTTGTTCTAAGTATGCGTGCCGTGCTAGCACCATCCGCGTAGTGTGTATAACAACCATGCGGCTGGCCGTCAGTCGGGCCGTAGCGCTCAGAACGACCGGAGCGGTTGGCCCGCAGCCGCATCGCAGTGCGTATAAAAACTACTTTCTCGTACAAATTTTTGATTCCGGTCAGCCGGACGGCTGGCCGCATTGCGGCTAACCGCTTAGTGCGTATTTAGCCATATACTAGTACTCAGGTTTATAGTCCCTTGAAGCTAGGAAAAAATCAAAATTCTAAGTTAACGTAAAAAAAAAAAATAGTAACGTAGCCATAGATGACTCGCATACTAGTAAAAATTGATTATTTGAACTTAGCAGTGAAAGAGTAGGAGAAAAAAAATTATAGAATGTTTACCTTCTCCCTCCTGTAAAGACTTAGTGTCTCCATAAGCTTCAGGTACTAGTCTGGCATAATAATGCTTGTCTTTGCTATCAAACTCGGCCACACTGAAGTAGACAGAACCATTTGATTCATAAGCAAGACCATTATCTATTATCTTCTCAATGAACTTTACTATTTGTGGTACATATTCACTTACTCTTGTTAATACGTCTGGCGGTAATACCTGCAAGAAAAGGAAGGCAGAATTACTAGAGTATTTGAACAAATCTTGATATTGAAATAATGGAAGTCAGGCAGGCCAGGCTGCATATAAAATATTCTAACTGCTTTAAAATGCATACATAAATATGTACATAAACTAACGCCTTTACCTCATGGCAGAAACTACAGAATGCCACCAGCTGCAATCCATACATAGTTCTTTTCCTGCATCCACATTCATTCATCTGGGGGCCTAAATAAGCCACTTTATCAGGATCATATTAGGATAGAAGTAACTTATTACATTTAAAAAAAAAACTTTTTTTTGAAGCACTTTTTTTTTTCACATGGCGGTATTTTCACCAAATATGATTGTGATATGATATGAAATGGATTGAATTTGATTCAGCTAATTATGTGTCACCATTTAACGAATATAAGAGGTATTGCGAATGATCTGCTGGGAATTCGGTTTTAGAGGAATTGCATAAAGTGGCCACTTTAGACCCCCTGGTCCTCAACAAAAGCAGGATCCTAGTCATAATATAAACTATTTATATTTGAAAATACTTACGTTAAGTGCTTTCATGTCTTTATGGAACTCATTTTCCCAATATCTAGGTAATGCTGTGAATATAGCATTATCAGTGACTGTGGCCCCCAACTGGTAATCCAACCATTCTGAAATGGGGCCTTTAGCTGACTGCAGTAGTTCACACTTTGCATTTGTGATCTTAGCTTCATCTTTACCTTCCACTGCTGCTTTCAAAGTTTTCACTGCTGAAGCAATGCTGTAATCATGAGTTTGTAAGTTTAATTTATGTTTTCATAAAGTCAAATGTTAGTGGTTACTCTATGTAGCTAGAACTACAAAGATTCTTCTTAGGTTTTTGTAAGTAGCATCTTTAGTGGTACTTTAAGTCCACAAATTACGGTTTTTCATTGGCATCAAACATATGTCAGGAATATTGTTGGGGTCAAGAAAGCTGACCCACTAATTAACTTTGAATGAAAAAGTAAATCAGCCTTTACTACTACTATGGTAGGTAGTACACAGCAACCATGGTCCATGTTGGCCCTGGATCTAAGGATTTGGAAGTCATAGGGAGAGGCCTTTGCCCAGCAGTGGGATGACATGACACAGGCTAACAGTAACTACTATAACAAACAAACTGCCAATGTCGGATTATTATCTTAGATGTGCGGTTAACTGTACTGATGTTGTTTAGATACTGATTTATCATTTTAATGAAAGTTTTCATTGAGTTTTTTTATCATTGTGTTTTCTAAAACGTGAATGTGAATATTGATTACTGACTAATTGGCTACTTTGCTATCTTTTTTATAAGTACTTAATTAATATTTGGGTTTCCTCAGTTTCAATTTTTTTTTAAATGGGTCTATGAAAAGGAGTCATGTCTGAAAGAATGTTGATAAATGCCAATGTTATGAGATTATTCACGGTAAGAAACATACTAAAGTGGGAAATATTTTATAACAAAACTAACACAAGTATGACATACTATGAAGATAAGGGCTTGCATGTACTTAGTTTGCTTATCTAAAAGCAGTAAGTAATAAAACTGACTTCTGCACATAGTATGTATTTATAGTATGCACTGCACTTCTGAAATGCTGATAAAGTTACTTGTTATGGTTCTTTGACCTGATTATTCTGCTTATATTGTAAAAATCACTTACCAATCTAACGTCTTTTGCATGGCATTTTTTTTATCAGGGTCTGTGGCTTCTTTAACAATTGTTTCGTAGTAATTCACGACTGCTGTTGCATCATCTATAATACAATTCAGACTTTTATTCTCTTCAATGTATTTCTCAAACAAATGGTGTTGCCTTGCCCTTTTAATGATTTTGTCATCAATATCTGTGATGTTCATCACATACAGGATGTCGTAGCCAAAGTAGTTGGCCATTACTCTCCTCAATATGTCAAAAGATATGTATGATCTGAAATTGAAAGAAGAATGATGTCAGCATTAGGTACATGTTTTTTTTTTGAGATGGGAACTCATCAAATGTCCCCTCCCGCTCGGGGGGGTGCAGCGTAAGGGAGTGTCAGACTTGTACTGACTAAAACCCGTCCATGATCCTTCTTAGCCCTTTGTCTTCCAGGGTTACAGTATCTCTTTCTTACAGTCTAGCAGCCCCGGCAGGCATCGGCCCTCTCGGACCCCTTCCGATTTGCTGACACCTCCTTGAAAAGCGCATGGAACACGAATGCGCCGACGACACGGCCTGTCGTCATACCACGGACGGATGGTGAGCTAGCCCATTAACCACTCACAGTCCACAGGCCCACGTCTACGGTGACCGACGAAGCCCGGGGCGTTCGGAGCGGGGCGCCTCGCCGGAGATCGTGCGGTACCCCGAGACTAGCCTTACGGCTACCGCCTTTTGGGTAGCATGAGGTCCTGAGTTTGATTCTCAGGTTGGGCAAATTGTTTTTGGGATTTTCCCTCAGGAATTTCTCAGTAGCAGCCATGGAGTATATACCATTATTTTTTTAAACATCAACATTAACTGCCCAGCCTTTTTCTAACTATGTTTGGTCAGCTTCAAGTCTAACCAGATGCAGCTGAAAACCAGTGTAGCACTTAAGATACATCAAAATGACCCTATAATCACCAACAGATATTCAGTGAGCTGAGTATAAGTACCTGGCATGGCCCATATGGGAGGCGTCGTAAACCGTGGGTCCACAGCTGTACCAGTTGATACGGTTGCCATTATCGCACACAAATTCTTCCTTCTGCCGTGTCAAGCTGTTATAGAGCTTCAGCACCGGCCTCTTCTCAGTTTTAGCCGGTGGGAACCAACTGGGTTGACTTCTTTTAGACATAGTAACTTTTTTCACATAAAACTACCGTTCAAGAATTTGATATCACCAGTGCATGCACTATAGTTTATAATTTAGAAGAATCTTCATTAAAATCTTTAGTTATAACTCAGAAAAAAGATTTTTTCGCCACGTACTGAACGTATGATGCATGACTCTTTGACAGTTGCACCACAATTTATCTGACAGGTGACAGCAACCATCTGTGGGATTTTGAGGTTGACAATAACCTCCTAACTCACAACCACAACACAATTCAAGTGCTAAATTGAACCTTATTTATTAGATTTGTTGTCCTTGACCACATTCACATTATTTATTGTGGCTTATGGTCTTACCACACCAATCGATCGACTAACCCATTCTACATCCGATCGATGTCATCGATCGACAATCGATCGATTGGTGTGGTGACATCCTTACTGACAATGAGTCCCGACGCGCATTCTTTCCTCAAATGATTGGATTATTCACCACATCGACAGCGATGTAGAGCCCCATTAGGAGCACCCAATCGCAGACATGTAGAGAGCCGGAATGTTGTTCATAACATAGTGCCTATGTTAGGTGACGGAAGTGCCTGAAGCTAGAGCCCGGACTGGGACTCCTACTCACCCACAGCCAGCAGGCGTGCAAGCTCAGCAGTATTATTAGACGTATTAATAAGGTTATTTCGTAACAACCTCCAGGCGGCTCATCCCACTGTCTCTGGGAAAATGGTTCTCGGGCCGATCCATTTCCGGGCAAGCCACTTTCCAGGCTTCCTCTGCGTCCATCAAGCACGGCACTTCCGAATCACCCAGGGACAGAGTTAAAATCTTCCTGATTAGCTTCACAGTGCTGTGGACAGAGGACAGGAACGCCGGTAAGCTTACACTAGAAATTTTGCGGACGCCGAGGCCACCAAAACGAATAAGTAGTAGTAGTGGAGTGGCTTGTGGCCACGCTCGGTCGGTGAAGTCCAGAGGGCTACATTAAGAATCGATGTTAATGTGTTGAAAAGTTCTGGTTTCGTCCAAAGAGGAGCAGAACGGAGAAAATCATAAAGAACCAAAACAGCAATATCTGTCAAGGGTGAAAGCCGAATGTAAATTAATTTTGGAGAGTCTATCCAAATTATCAATAAAATGTTTGATTTTGTCTTCGATGAAAGATGAAAAACTTTCTACTAAAACGGGAACCTTTTCCTAAAATTTTCATTATCTATTGCATTTAATTTATTTATCCATAGTCGATTGTCTATAGCTAAACATTTGTGTACAGAAATAAAAAAAAGTGATACTATTCAATTGCAACTGAATTAGGATCACCATGTAAATTTTCTAATTTAATTTAGTCGATTAAATTTCCTTACGCACTAGAGTAATAACAACGAAAATTTCGCAGAACCTATACAAAACATGTTGTTTCTTTTTATCTTGCACTGGACATAGTCATATCTGTCAATTGTGAAACAGAGACGAAGCTATCGCTATGTGTGTTAATTATGTGCCTGCGAAAACTCCTTGTTGATTTGTGAATGTGTGTGTGTTGTGAACAAAAATAACCATCTATCTATACGTATTTCTTCGCGTTTATCTGAAAGTTGCGACTACTGTACTCATAATTTACTTAAATTTTTGTGTATTTTTGTATTGTTTCGTCCAAAACACAATCCTTTCTGACAACATGGCTCTCTGTGTTTGTAAATGCTTAAATGTATCGCTTGAAGGTGATAAACTTGAAGACAATGTCGATATTGGGAAACTGGAGTTAACATCCATGGAACAAAGGGATATTTTTTTCAGTGAGGTACCGTCAGTAAACATGTCTTGACCTTGACTTAGAGGAAGGGTTTTCATTGCTTGATATGTAAAAATATGAATGAAACCTTATCAACACCCCTGTGATCACATGTATTTGGATATTATTTTGTATGTATCTTGTACATAATACACAAGTACATGTGCGTTCGGCACTGTATTAACTTGTTTACGATCGCACTAATGAAACATAATATTAAAATTTAAACTCCAATTTGCAATCTATCCGGACTTCTTATTTATTTTTAGCTTTTTTATGTTCTAAACTCATCTTGTTGCTTTCCTGTTATGTGTACAAAACAGTATCAAAAAGAATGCAAACCAGTTTTACTGGATCTATACCTAATAAAATTTATCATGAATATTTATTACTATAAGTTATAAAATAAAAAAGTTGTTAATAATCTTAAATTGTTGTTGTAGAAACTGCTATCATGCTACCTAGGCAGCTTGAAGAGTCAGGTTGCTCAGCCTGCCTTGGTGGAACAGCGTCCGCTTGGCAGGTGGACCATACACACCTGCCTGGCTTGCAGCCAGCCCACACACGCCATATCACATGACAAAAATGGATCTTATTCATTGCTTGTTTGTAAATCTAATCAGGTCAGTGTCTAATTACATTCAGTCAGCTGAAATATAGCTATTGATTGATTTATTACAAAATGTAAATAACTGCCATCTGTTTTGCATCTAAAAAAATACCTATTAAGTACATACACACTTATGCTTCTATTTAATCATTGAGATTGATTTTGTGGCCTTGATGATTATCTTATACTGCAAACAAAAGAAAGTAAACATGTAATAAAAACATGTTACATAGTAACTAAGGTGTTTTCAATTATTATTGTGTTTTATTGTTTATTTTAACTGCTACAAAATTACCTCAGTTTTCAAGCAACATTTGGACAATTAGACCCTTGATTTGAAGAAAATTGTAAGTCTTGATACACTATTACGAGATCTAACAGGTACTCCTGCACTATTATCCCGATCAAAGTGCAAGAAAATGTTTTTTGGCTTTCCTGTCCATCATTTCCGAATTACAATTTTATTCAAATTGTAGGTTGAATTTTATCAGATATAATAAATGCTAGTCAAGATAATTTAAAAAAATATTTGATCCTATGGATTAAATGTGTAACTATTTTTGTAGCCCTGTTATTTTGGTCTAAACTATATTAAAACATATGCTACTGTGGAACATGTTTAATTCACAATCTTATCACCAACAAAGATAAATCTCGTCCCTGACTTATGGATTTACCTGTTTATGTTACAGACCACACAAGAGCGGATAAACAATTTGAAAAAATCAAACAACTATTCCCCAGTATTTAACTTATTAGTGCCAGAAGTAACAAATGACTTTGAAATGAAGGAAAATGTGGATACAAGTAACTTTATAAACAGTGATAGAAATTTTTGGCTGCCAACCCAGCAGGTGATAGGAACTCTCAGCAAACAGATGAATCAGACCCTGCAGTCACAGCTGGAGGCTGTGGAGGAGTCTGTCAGACAGTTCAGAGATCAGAAATATGCAGAGTTTGAGGCTTACAGAGAGAGAGCACAAAGAGATCACAAAATTTTAGCTAGGTATGCTGTTTAAATATTAAATTGGTAACTTCTCCACAATCAAAATATGTTTATCATGAACTACACTAGTTAAATAAGACCCAAGAATTCAATTAAAATAGCCTGTAAAAGTATAAACATTAAAAAAAAACAATCATATTGTTGCAGTATAATAAGCAAGGCGCGCAACAACGTCGATAGGGACGGCTGGCGGATCGATACGACCATTGACAATGGACCACCCTCCCCCCACCTACCCCCCCTACAGAGACGAAGACTATCCTCTTTCAAAGATGCCAAAAAAGTCTCCCAGAATATTGTTAAGGTATTTATTCGCCTTTTATCCTTATACCCTTTATTAGCTAGGCACTACGTTGTTACGATGTCCATGTGTGTCAGATACTATCACATACCACATGGCAGGTTTTAAACAATTTACAATTTTCAGAGGTGAATGGCCTCATCAAATTGTTGTTTATTTTATTATTTTAAATCTTTTTCATTCCATTTTATAGTTTTAGCATAAGGGTTTTTCTTGGACCCTTTTAAAATACTAGGCTACTCGGAAATCATGCACAATAAGTAATATTTTTTTGTCAGAACATTCTATTATCCTACTATGATAACATAATTGCCATTAGCCATATTAATTTACAGCTCTGTTTGTTTTGTTACCATGAAACCACCATAACAGAGGAAAAATTACACGATAATTGATAATACGTGTTTACATGGAATAGTACATTTTTAAATAAATGTTATAAAATGGCACATGTGATCCAAAACACATGTTATTATTTACTTTTATTTAGCATGTGCCATTCACACAGTTTCGTTAATTTGTTATGGCACCAAACATAAACTATTTTGGTATTGTAGTCAATAGCATGTATTTGTACACCACATCTTGTGGTAGAATGTATTGAACTGAACAAAATACTAACACCATACTATGTAAAACTACATTCTCACAAATAAATAAATTCTAATTCTAATTCTAGCGTTATTCTGTTTATGTTGCTCTACTCAAGCAGTTACTATTTATATGATCCAACGACATGATGAGAATTTTTTTTTTCTACACATTACATAACGTGAAATATCGTTGTCGCCGAAGGGTAAGACGGTGCGCAATGGTAAACCACATTTTGCCAGTAATGTTTGAGTCTAATGTAATAGGGGGCAAGCCTATTGCCATCAACTGGAGTGCAAATCCTGGCTCCGGGGTTGTTACTGAGAAATTTCTGACGGAAAAACCCAATAACACTTTGCAGTCGCGCTTGCGACCAACAAACCACCAACCAACAAACCAGTGTATAAACATCAGTTAAGTTTTAGTGGGATAGCGACATGTTTTGTTGAACATTGTAATAATATGATTATTCTTTTACTTATCCTTATTTTTTTGCGTTCCACAGCCTACTAGAAATATGCCGCCCGAAGAAGATTCGTTAGATGCCGAAGATCTTTTTGACTTAGAAGGTTTTGACTCGCGGAATAACATGCTCTCTGACCAAGAGGACTATGATTCTGATCGTAAGTATTTATTTCCGAGCTTACTTCTCTATACATTTTAAACACGTATGTATATAAAAAGGTAAAACGATGTTGCGGTCAAAACCTGGGTTGTAGTTACCTTACATAAGGAGAGATATCGTTAATTCGTTGGTTCAGCAGATGTTCCTTGATTATTGAACTGAAGATTCTGATACCTAGTGATATCTTCTGTCAAAAAGCGTAGGTTGTTTTATCCATGCTAGTAAAGTATTCTTAATGAACCTTGTTCACCAGTGAGATTAGCTAAGTATTACACGTATAATATTGTTACGAGCTGGGTATAGGATAAATTAAAACAATACCGGTTAAAAGACAAATATTTATTTTTCATAAAACACTTATTCACAAATTTACCACTGATCACTATTCACTTAGATATCGCACTTGTTCACCTCGATTCGCTTCCTTGTATCCAAATCATAATATATAGCCAAAATCAGACTGCTCCAGCAAACTAGTCGGCTATTTAGATGGACCTTCCTTCCTTGGAGAAAGTTCCACAACTTTCTCGAACCTTCACAGCTCAGGAATATTGGAATATACTTATACATATACATATTGTATATAAAGGTAGGGAATGCCTTTGGCATTAAGTCTGTTACCAACATTGTACATGAAGTTTAGATAAATAAATAAATATTCTAGGATTATTCTCGAATCTTCTACACAGTTTCATAGTGGAACGGTCTAGATTCAATCGTAATCTAGAATGCTCTCATAAAGCAGCAGACATTACAATATTAAAATACTCTCGACTTCTCTCGCGAAAGCTCCCTACCGAGAACACAGCAAAATTGTAGTCACGCCTCTACCATTCCTACTGGTTTTTCGTATAAGTTGTGAAACACTTGTTAACTGTTTCGCAGAAGGCAGTAACGACGAAGGCATCCACATCGCGAGGCCTCGCGGCGGCGGCGGCGGCGTTGATGTGATTGCGCGCTCTCTCCCCATGAATGTGCCAAAGTTCCCCAACGACCGTCCCACTCATCGGGACTTAGAGGATCATGTAAGACTTCGTTTAATTGCTAGGTTAATGCTCCTCAAATTCTGAATATTTTTTAATAGATTGATTTGGGTTTGTCTGACTGTTTGCGCTCAATCCTTGATTTCGTTTTCTATGCTTATTTATATAACTTACCAACTTTTATAGGCCGTCTAGGTTATAGATCTGAACTTTATGTCTTGTGCCGCGATAAATATTCAGAATCTTGCTCACAGATTTTTATTCATGTTGCGTAGAAGCTTTTGATTCTATATGCCACATATGGTATAAGTACGTTATATTGTTTACAGGAGGAGCCTCAAGACATAGCAGCAAGTATCAAAGCGCTGGCGCGCTCGGTGCACGGCGACGTGTTCGAGCTGCCGCGCCCGCGCTTCTCCACACAGATCTAGCGAGGCAGGCGCACACATTCTCTCCAACTGTCCGCGTCACGCTAGTTATACTAAATCATTCAAAGATATCTCGTCGAGTTGTGCATGACTGGTGTGCTTGCGTTATACATACACTTGCCACACATTGGTGCTTCATAATGTGATCACAGTGACCCTAAATCCAAATTATGTGTATACATTACGTTTGACATAACAACTTGTGACAATACTTGCTAAATTAAACAACCAGATATAATATGGCAGCTATGTTATAATCCAAAAAGCGTAACAAAATGAATATTTGGGAGCTCTTTAATATTATAGAATAAGATATAAATATATGAGAACGAAAGTAGAATATAAGAGGCTATAAAATGTTATTATAAGCTAAGCAGAGTAACTATTAGAAAGAAAACACCAAATCGTTTCTAACGCAGTTTGCTAATTAATATTTAATTTAGATGCAGGTCCCAACAGTACATTATTTTGAATTATTTTATGCTATGCCATTTTATTAGTTTGCGATACATTTATAATATCGAGAACAATAAATTAATAATTGTGATTAAATGGGTGCATATATATTTCAATATATCCATGGCTAGAATATAATTCATAAGTGACCATCAATTAAAGTCAATTAAACGTTTAACAAATTGTGAGGTGAAGAATATAGTGCTATATTTCTGTTGGACCGCTTGTTGTAACGTCTACATATAATCTAGCCATGTAAGAGTTCAATAATAAATGTTAAATAGAGCTGTGACAACATGTTTTATGTTAATTTTTAAATCAAGTCGACGAAAGATAATAATGCCATATTACTGTGAAATAATTCTTGTCGGCCTCTGCTACCTATAAAACATTAATTACGTGCGAAAGTGTCTTGGTGTCAGTGAGTATTGTTAAATGTATGTAAATATAATAAAATTTTATAGATGACAAGTAAATATAACTATGAATTGTTAACATCTAAGTCATATCCACGTTAATAGACTTTTCTATTATGTTTATCTGGTGTTATCTTAATGATAAGTGAAAAGTGTACAAAAATATTAATATCTTGCATTTCTTACTAGTCTTTTAGGGTCACGAAATAATTTTTCATTGTTAACATAATTTTCATTAGGTAGTTTATTAAATCGCAAACATAATGAAAATCATAAATGTACATATAAGAGATCATTGTTATTACGTTGAATAACGACGCAATATAAAACTTTTGAAAATCATTTATTTTTATACCCAATATTTTGAATGTTTATGTACAAGGTAGGTAACAGTCAGAATCAGGAGTAGGCTTCGCTGACGTCGTTCGTTTGTAATGTTAACTTTCTATAACTTCGTAGTGTTTAAGTTAGACTATATTACGTTTTCTTATCTCGTGTGTTACTGAACAAGCGAATCATATTTTCAGCGTCTTCCAATAGCACTGATTTATAAAAGAGAAAGATGTTTTTTTATGTGATGTTTATTTCAGTCAGTTGTTTTTATTTAGCTAAAACTAAAAATTGTTTCATTGGTGTGACTTTTATGAGATGGACCTTGATTGTATGTATTAAAAGTATGTAATAAATATTGAACGTGAATATGACTTATTATTTATACTGCGGCCTGCACAACGTTATTACTGAATATAATATTAAAATTCCAGACATTATGTACTATTTTTAGCGACCAGAAGTGAAACACAAATAAAAAGAAATAATTTGCAATAACCTAAAACAAATTTATTATAAAATGGACTCAGTTTTAACAATAACTCGAGCAATCACAAACAACCGTTAATTTTAAACACACAAAGTAATATTCAATGTAAGAAGCAATTAACAATGAAGACCACCGTGGTAAAATATGGAACGAACTTACTGCAAAATAGCGCTGGTACTGATAACCTTACCGTCCGAAGACTGACAAGCAAAAGAACGAGCTTCTATGGAGCACCCGTGTATATTTTTTTATGAGAACCGGCCAGTACCACCACTACTCACAAGAAGTTTGTCTTATACGGCCTCTCCTGATCGTGCACCGTCCTCGGCTGCACTTGGGACTTCTTCCCCAGAAGCACTGGCAGGTACGGCGAGAGTCTGATCGCCGTTTCTGTCGGACTTGGTCCTATCCGTACTCGAAGCACCAGTAGAACTAGCAGGAGCACCTGAAGGCTCGCCAACATCGTCAGGGTCGTCATCATTATAATCTGTATGAGAAACAAGTGGTTAATTATACGTGACGACGTACACCGTTGCCTATTCTGTTATCCATCACACATACAAGGCCCTCAAACAAAGATACACTTTCACAACTGAAATTAAAACACTTCGCTTTCAGGAGTATGCATACGTCCCCGTACATCAAATCTCACTCATACTCGTACTTGAACTTATACAAGTTCACCAGGACTGCGCCTGCCAGGACAACACCTGATGCGTGTTCAGAGAACACGACTTCCGGGACAACACCCGATGCGCATACATAGTACACGACTTCCGGGACAGCACCCGATGCGCATACATAGTACACGACTTCCGGGACAGCACCCGATGCGCATACATAGTATGCGACTTCCGGGACAGCACCCGATGCGCATACATAGTACACGACTTCCGGGACAGCACCCGATGCGCATACATAGTATGCGACTTCCGGGACAGCACCCGATGCGCACACATAGTACGCGACTTCCGAAGCCAGGCACTCCAAGCCGCTGGCACACGTTCCAAGCCAGGCACTCCAGGCCACTGGCACACGTTCCAAGCCAGGCACTCCAGGCCACTGGCACACGTTCCAAGCCAGGCACTCCAGGCCACTGGCACACGTTCCAAGCCAGGCACTCCAGGCCACTGGCACACGTTCCAAGCCAGGCACTCCAGGCCACTGGCACACGTTCCAAGCCAGTGGGCACCTGCCTCACCTCCACACGCACGCATGCGTAATACACGTGATACTTTCCAGGCTACCATGTACTGAGCTGCGGCCTGAGTTGTCTTGCCTCTAGCTCCACTTAACAATTTCAGCTCGTAACGATCACTTGGTAACACTTTAGTTACGCGGTATGGACCCCTCACGCCAGGGTCAGCGGACTGAGAGTACTTTATGACAAAAACTTGATCGTTAATCTGAAAAACTCTTGGCGGGTGTCTTTGACGATTTACCCGCACATCTTGGCTATCTCGATTTTTGTCAAGAGATTCTTTAGCGGAGCTTCTGCTGAGTTCCCATAAGGCTTCTCGATTTGGACTGGAGTTGTCGGCTGCAACATCCCGGATCAGTGCACGAATCACAGGAGTGGTCGCATTAGTACCTATTAACAGGTACAAAGCGGAATATCTAGTGGTTTTTTTTGCTTCGTAATATTTAAAACTAACTGAATTTTACATAAACAAACCGACCAGGCCCCCTATTCAAGACATCCTTCTTTGTGAGACGCGAGATACATGCGGTTTTTGTTGCGTAACATTCGATATAACGCCGACAGTAACCCGTAAGGCCCCAGAATTGGCGTACTTGTCTGACTTTACTAGAACTCGGACTCGGCCTAACCTGACTGTGACTAATAACACGACCTAGGTACTCTTCATTGGTGGTAAGGAAAGAACACTTGCACATTTTGATTGAGAACCCGGCCTCCGTCACAGTCTTCAAGACTTCGCGTAACAAGGTGATACCGTCATCGACTGTTCTTACCTTGAGGCTCAGTCCGAGCCTTAGCAAAACAGTCACTCTCTTTATGCCCTGACTTCTTACAGAAAGAACAGATAGGTTTAGTATTGTTACCACTACCGTCTTTATCATTAACATTATTCTTCGTGGGGCACTTGTCTTTATAACGCCCTGTTTGACCGCAAAGGAAACATTTATTTTCAGACCTACTAGAGCTGTAAGAATTAGGTTTTTTAGTCATATTACCGGATGAAACAGATTTTTCTGGGTTACGATTATCAAACTTGCAAATAGGCTTTATATAGGTAGCTAAAAAGGAAACTAGGTTTTCTGACGTAAGGTCAGCATTGATAGCTGCTGCGCGTACCTGTACATCACTGATACCGTGAACCACTATTTGAACCATAAGTTCTTCACTTATTCCTTTTACTAAACGTAATCTTAATAACGAACGACGCGCATACTCTGCGTATGTCGAAAACTTATCGGATGTCGTGTTTATTACTTCATGAAGGGTTTGAGCATAATTCAACTTTTGCGGACACAATGATTTGAACTCCTTAACAAAATTGGACCACGAACGATCATTTGTAGCCCACTCGTTTAACCAGGTTTTCGCATCACCTTTCAAACAATGAGCCACGCGCGAGAAACACTCGAGATCGTCCCAATGGTTTACATGTTTAGCCCTGTCCACTTCGTTACACCACACCTCAAAATTGTTCACAGCTGGATCAAAATTCGAAACATAATAATTGTTACACTTGTTTCTTGTTAATACTCCCAATGCATCAACAAACGCTTGGGTCGTGGAAACTTGACTTTTATCCAGTGGGGGTGTGGTGTCACAAACTGACGACGTAACATGTGAACCACTAGCAGCGTTTTCCTCAATAGCGGTCAATCGCGACATAATAGTGCCCAACACGTTTTTCATAGAAACATCAAGAGAGCGGGATCGCGATCTACGGCGACGATGATGTGTACGTAACCTGGACCCTTCTCGCGAACTATTATTGTCACTATTACGTGAGCGACTGCGATGTGATCGTGAACGTGAGCGGGTCCTCTCACGACTCGAACGCGATCTATTTCTACTACGGCGTGCTCGTGAACGAGTAGTAACACGGCGCAAATGTGGTCTATCGAGAGGCGAACCACGCCTGTGATCTAGTCGCGACTCACCGCGACGGCTACGCTTAGCCCCAGAGCGAGGCGGCGACCTAACTAGCTTTTCACGTGGCATTTTATATTTGAAATTAACGGTTGTTTGTGTAGGTATCAAGGCTAATAATTGTGAGCAATTGAGCGGAATCCCACTTCTGATTTTAGCGACCAGAAGTGAAACACAAATAAAAAGAAATAATTTGCAATAACCTAAAACAAATTTATTATAAAATGGACTCAGTTTTAACAATAACTCGAGCAATCACAAACAACCGTTAATTTTAAACACACAAAGTAATATTCAATGTAAGAAGCAATTAACAATGAAGACCACCGTGGTAAAATATGGAACGAACTTACTGCAAAATAGCGCTGGTACTGATAACCTTACCGTCCGAAGACTGACAAGCAAAAGAACGAGCTTCTATGGAGCACCCGTGTATATTTTTTTATGAGAACCGGCCAGTACCACCACTACTCACAAGAAGTTTGTCTTATACTATAATTAACTCTGACTATGACCTATTATCGTTGACCTCTGTGGTTGATATGACAGCTGTTGCCATGGTTACGGCGTCACAACAAATGTGACAAAAAATTAAAACGCGTGCTGTATGAGAGTCTTTGTAATCGCTTTGATATTCAGGGTGAAGAATGTTGAGTTCGCGTTATTATAGCGCGTCTCGTCTCGGTACGGACGCGAAGCCACGTACTGCGATGGTGGTGGACGAAGATGACGAGTTGTACGCGGGGTTCAACGAGGTGGCTCCTGCCCTGGACACTCGTAACTTGCGAGAAGACCAAGACTTTCAGGAGACGCTCCGCACAGCCGGCATCGGAAGGAAGGTGCCTAGCACTAGCAGAATGGGTACAGGGGTGAGTTTGAATAACTGTTGACCGAAGATAACCTGTAATGTGCATGACGACATAGTTTTCTTTAGTATTTTGTAAGATAAATAAGAGCGCATGATCTCGCTAAAAATATTAAGTATCTGCTATTACTGGCAATTTATGTATCATACCTATATTGTGCATGACGAAATAGTTAAGATATTTTTTTATAAAATAAATGAGAGTACATGATCGCAAAGTTCAGTAAATTTCTGTCGAACCAGTAATTCATGTTTCGTATCATACCTACTTATTTCGTTGGTAATCGGACGAATATAGGTCTTATGTACACACAGACTCCATTAAGTACTTACCCCCAAAAGACATGTGCGTTCAAATCTGTCTTGGGCCTAGATGGTTTTTGTATTTTGCAAAAACGTTTTAATTTAATTAAGGTATTGTTTTAGTGAACAAATAAGTTTAGGTCAGTATTATTTTTTTTAAAGTCTGTTTTAAATATTGTTTTTTTTTTTTCAATAAATCTTTCTACTTTTATTATTGCGTATAACGACAAGTAATTATATGATTGCCATTTACGAATAGTTACTCAATGTGTAAATACACCGGAGGATTCAAGACCGCTTGCCGTGCATAACGATTAGGGAATGCAAATCGGATTATCCGGATTTTTAATGAAATAAACAAATCTACCCATATTAGTTTATTAGTTCAACGGCACGGTTGGCGCCGTGGCTGCGTGTTGCGGGTTCGATCCCCGCACGTAACAAATATTTGTATGGCCTACAGATAGTTGGATCACCAGACTCATGCAGTATATCCAATCGACCAGAAGAACTGCTCAGCGGTGGCATCTACCTTGTGTTAGGGTTCATGCGTTTTAACGAGCACGAATGTTTCCATAAATGTGCGGATAGAGCCGATGGTACTTTTAATAAACATAAAGGGACAATATTGACTTAAATTTATTTTTTCCTTTTTAGAGGTTGCTTTTATGTTTTCCTTTACCTCAATAAAACCTAATAGTAGTATTTATTATAATACCTGATGCATGAATGTGGAAGAAGCAAAATGATTTAGTCTTGTCTATGTATGTTCTGTAGTCTCTGCTTCTTATGTACATTCTATTTTTTTATTCATACAGATGATGCGCATGGGCACAGTGAGCGTCCGCGGCAACAGCTCCCGCGCCGCAACCGCCGCGCGACCTGTCACCGCCGTGCGCGCTGCCGGGTACACCTCGACTACTAGAGATATACCCACCAGGGATGACGTCAAGGAGGACAGGTATAATAGATCTTTATAATGCAAGGTCAAATTAAATTAGTAAGTGAAACTGCAAATGTTTTATTATGTGTTCCGTTTGACGTCCGAAGTCCATTATGAGAGAGTGCACGCTTCGTTCCGTGAACAGCTGCTAGATGTTCTTACTTTCCGCCTCATAATCGCGCCACTAGCGACCCCCAACGTCAAATCTGTGAACTACTTTCAAAACCGCATACAAGCCGCCATGATGAAGTCTTAGGTCATTGTTGCGTCGTTTTCCGAAGTGCGCAGCTTTGTTAGATTGTCAGTTATATCGAATTAGCGATATTTCTTTTTATTTTATTTTAGAATTATTGAGATTAAAGTAGAAAGTTCTTTATAATAGTATTTAAATAATTTTCCGTCGCGTGAGCTGTGTTTATTTTTAAACAAAATGGACGGTGAAACTTTCGCGCCAGAGGAAACTTCGAGGAAAAGGACACGAAGTTCGAGTTCTTCGTCGTCATCGAAAGGAGGTGATACGGTGTCATCGGAGAGCGATGTAGGTGATCCAGCGCCGCAAAAACGGCCCCGTCGGGCACGCGGGCGCTCCCTCTCACAAGATTCCGAACTGGATCGCAGATTTGATCTACTATCGCAACAGTTGGTGAGTAATGTCAATAATGTTTTAACAAATTATATCATGGCAAATAGTGCTCCATTAGCACAAAGCCTACCCGCCACGCAAAATTATATTGGCACCGCCTTGCCTTCAACATCGACTGTTTCTACCCGCAATTTACAAGAAAATTTCTTACGTCCGCCGCAGCTTACCCCTTGCTTAGAAAATATTGCAACCTAGTGTACCTAAAGCAAATCCAGAACGTGTAACGAAAATAGCAGAAATGCAGAGGTTTGACACCCCTGATTGGAATGCTGTACGTTACACAGAAGTACAGAAAAAATATGTAGCTTTCCCCAGTTTTGTTGAATTGAAAGTGAACGAAGAATTGCGGCGTTTTGAAGATCCATTTGCACCATTAAGATGGTTTCAGATGGAACGCAGTTTTGCGGCGTTATCTAATGCATTTTTAACTCAAAATGAGAATGTGAACGCGGCGTTACAAAAACTTATTGATTGGTCTGCTAATTCTAACGCTCAATTATCTCCAACTACCCTCTTTGATAAACTAAAAGAGTTGTTTGGTGCTGAGTCATCGTATAAAACGGTATCACATGACATTCTCCAAATTATTTGCGGTAAACGAGCTGAAGTTATAGAAACGCGGCGCCGATCGTTATTAAAAAATGTTAAGAGCAAATACATACGCGACGACATAGAAAAAATTCCACCCTTAATCGAATATATATTCAATCCTCAAAATTTATCGAACTACCTACAAAAGATTGGAGGTGTAGAAAAATTAGAAAAACAGAATAATAGTGTGGGAACTAGTCGTCCGATATCTTTAGAGCCGTCAACTTCTTTTCAAGAAAATACTTTTCGTTCGCGACAAAACAAACCAAAGCGAAATGAGAAAAAAGACAAACGAAATTACGATTTCTCATCAAAAAAGAAGGGGGGCGAAAAGATAAAAACGGGAGGCGAGCAGGACAAAAGCATAAATGACTATTTAATACCGAGTTTTTGGGGCGGTTGTCTTCAGCATTATATAGAAATTTGGAGTCGTTTCGACCCTCCAAAGACTATTTTAAAAATGATTTCGGGAGCTCGTATCCCCTTCAATCAAGCACCGCCCTTAATTCTACCAACTTTGCACAACCTGTCAAAATATCAAACCCCTGTTTCGGAAAAAATGACATTAGAAATTCGGAAGATGGTTCAAGAACGAGTGTTAGAGCCTGCTCCTTTAACCCCGTCGTTCATTTGTCCTCTTTTTATGATCACAAAGAGCAATGGAAAAATCGTGTGATATTCAACTTGAAAGCACTAAATTTATACATGGAGCCAAAACATTTCCATCTTTTTCACCATCAACAAATGCCTTCGTTTCTGCAACAAGGCGACTGGGTGGTCAAGCTGGACCTCAGCCAGGCCTATTATCACCTTCCTATACGCACAGAACACAGGCGCTTTTTGCGCATAAGCTACGGTGGTCAACTTCTGCAGATGACATGTCTACCATTTGGCCTGGCTGCTGCTCCTAGAATGTTTGCGACTATAACAAACTGGACTGCAGAATACCTTCGCACAAAAGGTCTGCGCCTCGTCGTGTATCTAGACGACTATTTGTTAGTTCATCAGAACAAGGAAGTACTCAGCACGCATCTAAACATAGCTGTACGCTTCTTGTCCAGTCTGGGGTGGTGTGTGAATCACGAGAAATCGATCACCAGGCCAACGAGGTCGATCGAATATCTCGGCATCAATTGGGACACCCAAACAAACCGCAAGTCCCTACCACCAGAGAAGGTAAGAAAAATTTAACAGAACCTCTCGACCAGACTCGCAGCGGGCAGTTGGACCCTAAAGCAGGCGCAACGCCTCTTAGGGCTTCTCAACTTTGCGTCCTTCATCACCCACCGGGGAAGGATGCGTTGCCGTGCGCTGCAATGTCAGATAAAAGTACTGCGTCAAAATCCTCTCGAAGCAGTACAACTGACAAAAGACATTCGCCAAGAACTCGAGTGTGGATGGAGAATGTAGTCGTAAAGACGGCCATTCACACAGATATACTACCCACAAATTTTGTCATCACGGACGCTTCCGACATTATGTGGGGTGCCCTGGTCAACAACAACAAGGCACAAGGTACATGGCAACCCCACCAGAAAAAATGGCATTGCAATCTCAAAGAAATGTATGCTGTAATTGCTGTGTTGTCGAAGGAATCCAGAGCCCTCCGGGACTCCAGGATCATTTTACAGACCGACAACAAAACGGTGGTGTCGTACATTCAGAAAGAAGGCGGCACAAAATCACATCGATTGATGGAGTTGACGCGGGAATTGCTGACTCTGACGGACGACCTCAATGTTGTACTGATCCCTCACCACCTTCCAGGGGTGTACAACACCGAAGCCGACCACCTGTCGCGAAATCGCGACGGCAGCGAGTGGCACCTTCAGGTGGCAGCAACTTCAAAGATATTTCGGTCTTGGGGAAAACCGGACATAGACTTGTTCGCGTCTCAAACCGCACACGTTGTGATAAATTACGTTTCTCTAGATTCCTCAGACTCCAACGCCTGCTATCACGACGCGTTCAGCAGATACTGGCGATACGACCTCGCATGGGTTTTCCCACCGCCAGCGCTGCTTCCACGAGTTCTACACCATCTCAACTCGTCATCAGGTCGGTACATCATAGTAGCACCCAAGTGGAAGAAACCCTTTTGGCGACCAGACCTGAAGAATCGAACATTGGCACGGCCCCTGAAGATCAGAGACCTGAAGAAGACCTTGGTGGACACGGTGACCGGCCTACCACCAGCTCATGTCAACGATCTGCAGTTGGAAGCCTGGCTCATTTCGGCTGGGACACCATGACAAGAGATTGGTCTCTACAAGAGAAAGATCTTCTTTTATCTTGCTGGCGAACTTCAACCCTAAAAACTTACACACCTATTTGGGGTAAGTGGTCTTGGTGGTGTAGTCAAAATAATGTAAATTTTCGTACACCAAGTCCGGTGGATGTTGCAAAATATCTAGCACATCTACATCTTAATCAAAAGTTAGCTTACAGAACTATTCTTGTGCACAAGTCCGTTATTGCATCTGTTTGTGAAACGACTTCAAATATTAAAATTTCTTCTAGTCACATTGTTATGCACATTTTGAAAGCAATTTCAATTGCAAAGCCGTTGCCACCTAAGGTACCCACGTGGGACGCCAGGGTATTAATTACTTACTTAAAAGATAGTAAGTACTCCTTACATTAGTAGTTTGTATGAGGTGTCTAAGCGAACGGCGACTATTTTATTATTATGTTCGGGACGTCGTGTACACGACCTTTCCCTCTTGCATATTGATCCAGATCATTATGTAGATAATGGGGATTCCATAACTTTACACCCAGTGTTCGGGTCAAAGACAGATAGCGCGTCTTTCCAGCAATCAAGTTGGGTTTTGTTGGCATCCAAAGATCAAAATTCAAATCCTTTATTTTGGCTCCGCACGTTAAAACTTTTAACAAAGGAAAGACGTGGTTCATTAACAAATTTGTTTATAACTACTAGAGATCCCGTTAGAGCAGCCACACCAACTATAATCGGGGGTTGGGTAAAACGTGTTCTCTCTGATGCTGGAATACAAGCCTCTCCAGGTAGTTTTAGATCGGCTATCTCCTCATTAAATTGGCTAGAAAATTATCCTATAAATGACATATTATCTAAGGCAAACTGGAGGCATGAATCAACTTTCAGAAAATTTTATCGTAAAGAAATCAGGTCTAGTAATGAAATGTCCTCGGTGCATTCGTTATCAAGATTATTTCAAGTGCCCAATTGATTCTAAGTTAACCAATGTTTTCAAGTCATGTGATTCAGGTTTAAATTACTCTTGAAGATTTGCATGGTTTGCAAGTTTTGTACTTATTATACTGCCAATGCTTAAAGGGCTAGATTTTGTATCATGTTTAAAACCATGTATATGTAGCTACCTATAAAATGCTGATTAAAAATAATATTAGTTTATACTTCACATTGTTGCTTTTCATTCATACAATCCACCAGGAGATAACAAACACTACTCTCATAATGGACTTCGGACGTCAAACGGAACACATAATATAGAAATTTTACCTTCAAATAAAATTTGTATTATGTTTCCTAAGACGTCCGAAGTCCAGGTAAGGTCTTCCTGGTGCATACTACCTACCTTTGCATCATTATGAGCCGAACAATGACCTAAGACTTCATCATGGCGGCTTGTATGCGGTTTTGAAAGTAGTTCACAGATTTGACGTTGGGGGTCGCTAGTGGCGCGATTATGAGGCGGAAAGTAAGAACATCTAGCAGCTGTTCACGGAACGAAGCGTGCACTCTCTCATAATGGACTTCGGACGTCTTAGGAAACATAATACAAATTTTATTTGAAGGTAAAATTTCTATATTGTTCGTGTAGGAATCGAGACAAAAAAAGTTTAGTTAAGCCAATAACGATTCCAGAAAAAAAAAAAACTAAAATATGAAGTAATGTAATACTCGTGTATCTATACTCGTATTAACCCATCACGTTTTGAGGAATCCCGCTAGCTAATTTTATTTAAACCTGTATAAATAAATAATTACGAATTGTAGATAACTTAACTTACTACCCCTTTCTAACTCAAAATACTACTTGGCTTATTCTATCGTGGAAATCCTTTGTCATACTTACAGTATCGACCAAAGAGTAAAACAAATGGAGGCACGCATAATGACGCTAGTTGAAGAGTCGTGCATGCTGAGCGCACGGACCGACCCTGATGATGAAACCGCTCCGAAGAAGGAAGTCGATTTAGGACAGGTGAATCTTTCTGAAGTCAACTTTATTGCTATTGATTCTAGTCAGGTTGAAATAATTGTGTTTTTTCTAGGCTTTAGCAAAGGCACAGGAGGCTTCGGCAATGGAGAGACAGTTGATTCGTATGCAGGAACAAGCGAATGTTAGTGACACACACAATTTGGACCTGACTTTTGCTGTAAGTACCTACTCAGATAATTTGCAGAACTTTATACATAAGACCAACATGATAATTGCGTAAACATAATTAGGCTACCCAAAACATTTGGGTCGATTAGTTTGAAATTAATTAGTTAATTAGTATTGAACGGCTGATTACTTAAAGGTGTTCTGTTTTATGGTCTGTATGAAACCCTTAAATTAATATAAACACTCCTTTTTATACATAACGTATAGTCGTTTTTGCCACATGCAGTCATTCAGTACAGTAGCACGAATAAGTCCGGTCGTCCCATTATACCGTCGCATTAGTACCGCCGCTGAATATAATAGTAGGGGAGACCGGGGACAAACGTAACATTTTGTCCCCGGTACGGTATGTACTTTAAAACTGGTTTCTAGCTAGTTTTCATATTTTTGATGAAATGAATATACCACATATAAATTTCGATTGTGCTCTACAAATTTGTATCTAAATTTACCTCATTATTTATTGTTTACCGTGAATTACAGAGTTTAAAAAAAAAAGTGACGATTGTTACTTGTGACGAAAGTAACACGGTGTGGGTCGGAAGTAACATGATTAAGGTGTATGTAAATAATATGAAATGTCATATTAAATCAACTTATTTATTAGAAAAACGTGGTTTAATTACATAAATGTTTAGTTGTACTTTTAACATATTAATAGTACTTCTTTTATGCGTAAACAATGTAAACAAAACAGTTATTGACTTGTAAACTCTACTTATAAAAATATCAACTTTTATGAGATTCAGTTCCCTGTTCTAATCAGACGCAATAATGGCACACAGGGCGCATTATCATTGATGCATGCAACATGTGACCATTTTTTGCATTCAATACATTCTATCCACTGCTCGTTTCGCCGACTATCGCTGTCACGGCATTCTGTTGGTAAAAAAAAACTAATCTATATATATAAAAGAAAGTCGTGTTAGTTACTTCACTTATAACTCAAGAACGGCTGAACCGATTTAGCTGAAAATTGGCAGGGAGGTAGTTTAGAGCCAGGAGAAGGACATAGGATACGGTAGGGTAGGTAGGTAGGTAGGTAGGTGAGTAGGGTAGGGTAGGTAGGGTAGGGTAGGTAGGGTAGGTAGGGTAGGTAGGGTAGGTAGGTAGGGTAGGTAGGGTAGGTAGGGTAGGTAGGGTAGGTAGGGTAGGTAGGGTAGGTAGGGTAGGTAGGGTAGGTAGGGTAGGTAGGGTAGGTAGGGTAGGTAGGGTAGGTAGGGTAGGTAGGGTAGGTAGGGTAGGTAGGGTAGGTAGGGTAGGTAGGGTAGGTAGGGTAGGTAGGGTAGGTAGGGTAGGTAGGGTAGGTAGGGTAGGTAGGGTAGGTAGGGTAGGTAGGGTAGGTAGGGTAGGTAGGGTAGGTAGGGTAGGTAGGGTAGGTAGGGTAGGTAGGGTAGGTAGGGTAGGTAGGGTAGGTAGGGTAGGTAGGGTAGGTAGGGTAGGTAGGGTAGGTAGGGTAGGTAGGGTAGGTAGGGTAGGTAGGGTAGGTAGGGTAGGTAGGGTAGGTAGGGTAGGTAGGGTAGGTAGGGTAGGTAGGGTAGGTAGGGTAGGTAGGGTAGGTAGGGTAGGTAGGGTAGGTAGGGTAGGTAGGGTAGGTAGGGTAGGTAGGGTAGGTAGGGTAGGTAGGGTAGGTAGGGTAGGTAGGGTAGGTAGGGTAGGTAGGGTAGGTAGGGTAGGTAGGGTAGGTAGGGTAGGTAGGGTAGGTAGGGTAGGTAGGGTAGGTAGGGTAGGTAGGGTAGGTAGGGTAGGTAGGGTAGGTAGGGTAGGTAGGGTAGGTAGGGTAGGTAGGGTAGGTAGGGTAGGTAGGGTAGGTAGGGTAGGTAGGGTAGGTAGGGTAGGTAGGGTAGGTAGGGTAGGTAGGGTAGGTAGGGTAGGTAGGGTAGGTAGGGTAGGTAGGGTAGGTAGGGTAGGTAGGGTAGGTAGGGTAGGTAGGGTAGGTAGGGTAGGTAGGGTAGGTAGGGTAGGTAGGGTAGGTAGGGTAGGTAGGGTAGGTAGGGTAGGTAGGGTAGGTAGGGTAGGTAGGGTAGGTAGGGTAGGTAGGGTAGGTAGGGTAGGTAGGGTAGGTAGGGTAGGTAGGGTAGGTAGGGTAGGTAGGGTAGGTAGGGTAGGTAGGGTAGGTAGGGTAGGTAGGGTAGGTAGGGTAGGTAGGGTAGGTAGGGTAGGTAGGGTAGGTAGGGTAGGTAGGGTAGGGTAGGTAGGTAGGGTAGGTAGGGTAGGGTAGGTAGGTAGGTAGGGTAGGTAGGTAGGTAGGGTAGGTAGGTAGGTAGGGTAGGTAGGGTAGGGTAGGTAGGTAGGTAGGGTAGGGTTGGTAGGTAGGGTAGGGTTGGTAGGTAGGGTAGGGTAGGTAGGTAGAATAGGATCGGTAGGTAGGAAAAAGTGCATTGCAACGCATGCCGGGTACAGCTAGTAATTAATATAAAACAATAAGTGAATCATACTCATTACATTATGGGGACAAAAGTAACATGTTACTTTTGTACTCGTAGTGCTATGTTACTTTTGTACCCAACCCCGTTTTTGTAAGTTCATGAATGACTACCTAAAAATGGAACCTGCTATTCTAAAATCAATAACAACACTGTGTAAACAATCTAATCAAGAATTACACTGCAAATAGTCACATTGATATCATCATTTTAATACTACGTAACCACTAAATGAATAAATGTCAAAAAACGGCGGCGATACGACCATTTTATAAACCTACAGAACGTTTGTTACTTTCGACCCGCCGTTACTTTTGTACCCGGTCTCCCCTACATAAGTACTTTTGATTTTACTTCCTAGTTTAATACTCGAGGAGTATTACAACGAACTGGCCATTTGATTGCTCCCATATATTATTATCGAACACCTTCCCTCACTCTTCTTCATTAATTCGAGCCAAAATGTTTGGTTTCAGGTTTTATGCAACTTGGCGGGACAATACGCAGTCAACGAAATGTATACAGAAGCATTGAATACATACCAACTACTGACCAGAAATAAGCTGTTTCCTCATGCTAACAGACTTAAGGTAAAGTACAGAAAAAATGGTTGGTCACTTAGAAAGTCAAGTCAAGTTTCCAGTCTAACCGGATGCACCTGAATATCAGTATTTGACATGGAGCGACTGGCTATCTGACCTCTACAACCCAGTTAGTACTGGGTAATACAATACCCCTTGGTAAGACTGGTTGTCAGACTTTCGGCCCACTGACTACTGTAACGACTGTCGAAGATCTACAATCGACAGCCGGGGCCAACGGTTTAACGTGCTTTCCGAGGCACGGAGGAAACTCGGTATGTAATGAGTGGTCACCCATCCACGGACCAACCTAGGCAAGCGTAACCTGAACATGGACCCGAATGACTATTATTATTTAGCCACGAGCTCCTCCGTAACGGTAACTTATAAAGTACAACTAGAATGATTGCCGTTTCGAACGCGTTCAACCGCAGCCTACGTGCCTAAAGTTTTGGGGCTTATGATGCGCCCGGTTTTGCTCTTTATCTGAATATCTTTCTATGTGAAGCATTCTGTATTCTTCTATGGTAAATGTTATTTTGTATTTCATATCTGCTTATATGGCCGTTATTCGATTTATAGGTAAATATGGGAAATATCTATTTCAAAATGGGAGAACACCCTAAAGCCTTGAAATTATACAGAATGGCGCTTGACCAGACACCGACAGCTGAGAAAGATTTGAGGTAAAGCACCCTTTTTATCATCAAGTGGTTCTGTTACATCTCACAGCCCGACGCAACATTCCCTTCACAGTTGTTTTACCTCGAATTTTGCATCAAAATCGCAGTGATCAGAATTGATTTTGGGTTGCTGCTATTAACACAACTGGCAAAATCTTGGTGATCTTTACTTTCGTTGCAATAAGGTCGCGATTTGGTTATCGCAGCCACGCTTCTCTCAAGTTGCGTTTCAAATAGCCGACAAAATGTTCGATATGCTCCAAGGATTAATCCTTAGAGCATATCGAACATTTGTCGGCCTACATTAATTAAAATTGACTTTGTTTAGGATGAAGGTGATGCACAACATCGGCCTGCTACTGGTACGTATGGGCAAGTTCCGAGACGCAGTCACGAACTTCCAACATATCATGCAAGAACAAGGAGACTTTCAAACAGGTGACTAAGAAAAAATATAGTTCGTCTTTCATTTTAATACAACACTTAAAAATAATTATTATTTAACCTTTTGACCGCCACAGTCGTGTGTAGACGACAAACCAAAATGTGCCCAGCACGCCACGGTCGCGAGTGGTTGACAGAATTTTAAACGTTAATAAATGTCATTAAACAGCATTGTTTTGTGTTTTTCCCTTGTTAATTATTTACCTTGACTCTTCTTCATTTATTTGAAGTGAACTGCTTTCATTAGATTTCATCTGTAGTAACATAAGATGACAAAAAAGAAAAACAGTTAAAAAGTTCGTGCCCTCAAAGCCACAGTCACCTCAACAGGACACGTAGTGATGTAGGCAGCAGTCAATATAACAAGAATATCGACCTCGACGGCAACCCAAGTTATATTTGATTTACTCTGAATTCTGCATTATTAAACAAATAAAACATTTGATATTGAACTTTCATGTTTGAGAAATCAAGAAAATTTAATAATACTGAACTATGCGCTCTTTAAAAGTCGAGTGTTAATAGATTATCGATTGATTGTAATGACTGCAATGCCCATCCCTATCACCCACTGTATTGTCTGTGCCGGGAACGCCACAGTCGTCTATGATTGACAGTCCCATGACGTCAAACGAGGAAAATTTTTGAATAGAGTAGTTCTTTTGCTGTTATTATTATTGTTTACTGTATACATGATTAATAATGGATAACTATAATATGAGTAGTGAAGACTTATTAAGTATATTGCAAGGAGTCGATACTGACACGTTTATAATGGTTTTTTTTTTTAAATACTATCCTACCTAAAAATACATACGTATATCGATATAAATCAATATACAATTGTTGAATTAAACTTATGTTGATTGTCTTATACATATTGAACGGTATATAATGTGTGAAGGTATTAAAAATGGTGTGATTGTTCTACCAATTTATTTTATCTTTTGTGAACTTCATGTTTGTGACACTTAAGAAACTTTGTCCAGGTAGGTACCATTATTCCTCATTATTTCCTATTCATTACAGTGTTGTAAATTGTCTACATTCGAAAGTAAACAACACTAACACAGTAAACGGTATTTACTTCTGCACTGATGTCATCAGTGACTGGCGTTATACTAAAGCATTAATATTGCTTGTTCTTCCAAAGAAACTTAAATTTTATTAGTTGACAATGTTTAAAGTACAAAACGAACAAAATAAAATATTTCGATATTATTAATAAGTATCGGTGTCGCACCTCTAGAGAAGAAGCGAGCAATTTCAAGAAATACGTGCCAACTGCGCCACTGTCGTCTTAGGGTGACAAAAAATTACGTCATGATGGACAATAGTGCTGTAATACTATTGACTTGGTTTTATCGATTGTTGTTTCTATTTGTGGAATAAACGCCGTAACTGTGACACAGATTATTACATTTATGTCATAAAGTACAAAGCGCGATGAAATAAAACTCAACACAAGGATGGTATAATAATCTTTATTGAAATTAAAACCCATGTAAAAAAATGTTGTCAGGTTTCTATGAGCTTTATCGATATAATTTCGCCCTCACTATTATTTTGTAGGTATTAAATTATGAATTCGGAGCTTGGCGCTGAGGGCACGCTTTTTCTTTTTTGACGTGGCGGTCAAAAGGTTAATATGCCCACGATTCATCACCGTTTTCCGATTCCCGTTTTCCGTTTCTCAAAACGGTGTAGGAAAACATCGTGAGGAAACCGGCATGAACTCTAGAATTCAAAATTCGAAGACATGTGACATCTACCAACCCGCACTGGGCCCGCGTGGTGGATTACAGCCCACTCCCTCTCATTGATAGGAGGCCTGTGGCCCAGCCTTGAGAACATAATAGATGATGGTGCCCACGATTCAAATTTTATACTTTTTTTTTGTATTTTTAATGCCAATGCGTTTGAGTTGAACATTATACAACAGTTTTTCAGATGTGTAGATATGACACTGGCAGATAGCTGACAACTGCTCAGTTATCAAATAAAAAAAAGAATAGCTAAGCTACTTTGTATTCCTGTATTTTGATTCCAGGTTTGCATTTGGTGTTATGCTCAGTGGCGTTGAATGACGCTGAAGGTGCTAAAGCGGCTTTCCACGCGATGTTGGACGTGGAGCCGCCCACATTCCACCAGGACATCACTATTGATGACGTAAGCACTTAAGTAGTCCCTTTAACAAATTACGATCGTAATTTTAACAGACCCACCACTTACCAGGGATGTGTAGCGAGGGATCGTACAACCAACCAATGACACAATCGTTACCTAATAAAATAAAGCAATATTATTGGTTAGTTTCAAACACGTAACGTATTAATCATCATCTGCCTAGCCTTTTCCCAATTATGTTTGGGTCGGCTTCCAGTCTAACAGGATACAGCGGAATACCAGTATTTTACGTAAGAAGATGAAGCTACCGTAGGTAGACCGGATACCTATACAAGGTGTTGTTTTGCAACCTCGTCAAAATTCAGGAGGTTGTCACAAAAGACATCAATAATCAATTAAAAATTGGGTACCTAGTTAATTATCAAAAAACGCTGAGATTTTTGGTTGTTTGAGTTTGTCAGTATTTCAGAATAACCCCCTTAACATGGTTTAGGGAATAAGAAATTATCGAATTAACGTTTGAGATTGTTTGTATGTGTGGAAGCGCAGTTATAGGGCGACAATCAGACGGCCCTCGTTTAAAACACTGGTGGTTCACACTTACCGACTCCCGTAAAAAAGAAAAATTACCTACCCATTTTATTATTGATTCGGGACGAGAATCATTAGCATAGTTACCTCCTTGAATTTGACGAGGATGCAAAACAACACCTTGTATAACCTTACAAGAAGAACACCGGAGGCCTAAAGGGAGCGTCTTACCTGTTTTCATAATAGCCAATCGCTTGTCGATTTCCTCCAATTCTGCAGTTTCTGGCAACATCACGTGCGACCCGCTCATTTCTAGTGGACCAAGATCCCATGTACGGCAAACCAATTAACATTTTAATCAAAACATTTTATACAAAATTGATTTTATTGTCGTGGAAGTACTATACGTAAGGTAAGGTAAGAACAATTGGATATTCTGAAAAGTCGGTCGTGATGGCTTAGGCAGATATCCGGTACAAAGGTGTGCTAAATAGCTACTAAGTTACGTCATAGTATAAATCATGATTGCGTGATTTTTTTTAATATTACGTAAGGTAGTTATATTATCATACTAATGATAAAATTCACCTTCTCTACTGCCAGACACTTTGTGTGGTGGAAAACCACCGCCAGACTTCTAAAATAAATGTTAAATTATGAGTGAACTAACGTAATTTTATTAAATCTGAATTTTATGAATGCTGCAACTTGCCTGTTGTTTAGGTGACTTGAGTGATATTTGACTGGCCAATTTTCTTATTTTTCAGGAGAATGACGCTTACGAATGTGTTGTCCGCGACGTTGTCCGCGGTGACCGCTTGTCGCGCTGGTCGCGTCGCGGCGCTGCGCACGCCGAGCGCTGCCTGGCGCTCGCTGCGGCCGCCGCCGCCATGCAGAGGCCGGGCTCGAGGGGACCTGACTCGGGGTGAGTATAGTACCTGAGGGTTGCCGCTTGTCGCGCACGCCGAGCGCTGCCTGGCGCTCGCTGCGGCCGCCGCCGCCATGCAGAGGCCGGGCTCGAGGGGACCTGACTCGGGGTGAGTATAGTACCTGAGGGTTGCCGCTTGTCGCGCACGCCGAGCGCTGCCTGGCGCTTGCTGCGGCCGCCGCCGCCATGCAGAGGCCGGGCTCGAGGGGACCTGACTCGGGGTGAGTATAGTACCTGAGGGTTGCCGCTTGTCGCGCACGCCGAGCGCTGCCTGGCGCTCGCTGCGGCCGCCGCCGCCATGCAGAGGCCGGGCTCGAGGGGACCTGACTCGGGGTGAGTATAGTACCTGAGGGTTGCCGCTTGTCGCGCACGCCGAGCGCTGCCTGGCGCTCGCTGCGGCCGCCGCCGCCATGCAGAGGCCGGGCTCGAGGGGACCTGACTCGGGGTGAGTATAGTACCTGAGGGTTGCCGCTTGTCGCGCACGCCGAGCGCTGCCTGGCGCTCGCTGCGGCCGCCATGCATAAAACTATTAACGAAATACAACGCCATTAATTATAAACATTGGTTTACTAATCTCAGGTATAAAAAATTGCACTAATTCGTTATCGTATCGCGTCTGGATATAAAATTTAAGGAACGAATTTGGCAAAAGTTGTTGCAGTGGCGAGTTGGCAACATGTGTTTAGTGTTTATAGCGATGCAGGGATGGCAAACCTGTCGGTGCTAGTCTATTAATCTACGTCATGTAGAAAATGCATGAAAATTAAAAATAATATCCTGTGAGTAAACTACTGGATATATTCCAACGAATGTTTATTGTCGTATGGTCGACGTTACCCTGTATATTAAAATTTGTGTGGTAGCGGCATGTCTTGGTGCGTGGAAGCACTCCGCGGCTACAGCGGCGGCGCAGCGGGCGCGCGGCTGGAGCTGGGCGGCGCGCTGGCAGCGCTGCGGGCGCTGCGGCCGCCCGCGGGCTCCACGGCGCAGCGCGCGCTGCAGCGGCTGAAGGCGGTGGCGCGCGCGCATCCCAACGACCGCGTGCTGCGCGCTGAGGCTAACACTGATGCTGCGTTTGTGGCTTACGCTGTGAGGATAGTTCTGTTTTTGCCAGGCGTAAACCCAACATATATTTATTTGTTGCGTTTTCGCATGCAAAGTGGTCATGAACTCACCTTCATTTATTTACAATCTTCGGTTTAAAACCACATCTATTCAGATCTTTCACTTTATTTACGTATCCTAATGAATATTTACGATATTTCGATAGTTTCGTTGAGCAAATAATTTTAAAAATCACTTCTGTTGAGTTTCGCTTGCTAATTTAATTTGTCCATGTGTTCTTATGTCCCAGCTTGGTAACTGGTCAGAAGCCCGCCAGCTGAGTGAAGCGGCATCCCGCGACGACCCGTACTCTTGTGCAGCGCGCGTCACTAGCGCGTTAGCGAGCGCTCGCGCGTCTGACGCGGGTCCGCTCGCGTGGCGCGACGCGGCCGACCAGCTGTCTGCGGCCACGCATCTCGACCCCGCTGACCTTATAGCTGCACATGATCTGGGTAAGCAACTTCGATCATTATCTACTGTTGCGCGTCGATGGACTAAAATTGTATCCGACCAGTATGTTAATCACCAGCACAGCTCTATCATATCGATCTCTATACAAACATAAGAGTCAACTTGTGACGTCACTTGCATTGGCGAGCGCACGCACGTTCAATCGCGGACACGCACGCCCGGCAGTTAGTTTAGACTTTGTGATTAAACTCTTTGTTCATTCAGCAAACAGACATACAGGCCTAACGCTTAAGTCTTAACTGAGACGGCGCATGACGTAGCTGCGCGGCGGCTCTGATATTCACCCGCTGACGTCATGACCCCTTCTGCACCTTACGGCCACCTCAGGCATCTTTTCAATTAACCGCCCACCGGTTAGCCGGTAGTATATTTCACAACTAACCTTTTTAGGTTCAAATTGACTTCTACATTCATTATCTCTCCCTCAGCATTGGCTCTAGAGCGAAGCGGAGATGAGACAGCGATGGGTGGTGCCACGGCGAGGTGGTCGCTCGTACGTAACGCGAGCGGCGCGGGCGCCACGCTGCGCGCGCTGGCGGCCGCCGGGCTCGCCAGGCGACACCAACACAAACATGACGCTGCCGCTGCGGAGCACTGGTAACTGATGCTGTATCATGATAAGATGAGGAGTATGGAGCCAACTTCAGCGATGACGATGATAATATAATATTAAACTTATTAGATTTCTTCCCAGCCTAAAGTGGCCAGTAACTAGCTTTAACGAACTACTATTAACTCTCTGCCGTAAACTACCATCAAGCTCCTGTCTAACCGCCAAAGAAAAAGCAACTCGACCGTTATCTTGCTTAAGAAACTTTAAAAGTTGTAGCGGCACCACAAAAATTACTACAGCAACATAGTACAAAACGTACTGCAGCAACATAGTACAAAAAGTACTACAGAAACATAGTACAAAACCTACTACAGCGCGATCTATGACACAAATGAAGAACTAACTTCAAAATTTTAAATCGCACGATAAAGTGATCCGCGATTCATCCATCAGACACAACACCCGCCAGCTCGGAGGATACTCCCTTATCTATGGATTATTAAGGCCACTGTTCTTTGTACACCTACAAGGTCCCTCAATTCAGTAAGAGACTCATTTATTAAAACTTGATCGCTGACTGTTCACTCCTTCGCGAGAACTCTGTATAGGTAACAACTCGATGTATCGTTGCTATCTCTACTTACTTCTATCTATCAGATAAATTCGTCAATACGGATCCATTAAGTATTTTCTCTCTTATAGTTTTTCCATATATTTTAGGTACAGCCTCATCGGCAATTGGGATGCGGGAGTGACATGTGCGTTAGCGAATCTACACAGCGAGATGGGTGACACACAAGCGGCCAAGCATCATTATCAAGACGTAAGCAAACATTATGTTCAATCACAACAACGGGTTTCTCGAACGAAAATCATCACTAACATTAGCTAATATTTTCAAGCGAATTTGAGCAGCTTTGATTGTTATTTTTGCTCCAGACACCGCGCTTATTGCTAACCACTGCTGCCCTCGTATTCACAAACGCTTCGATTCGATTTCATCTCGCTCGCTTACGTAATGCCAAAACAAGATAGACATACGGACATTAAATAGGTTTAAGTCCCAATAAAAAGGGGGCGAGCCTGTTGCCATCATCCGGGCACCAATTCAGACTCCGTGGCTTCTACTAATTGAGTTTATTTATTTGTAATTAATTAAATAAGACAATTATAGTCAAAATTAACATAGTTCAAAATAAATAATATGGTTCAGAAGTCAATGACATACTGCATTTGCGCACTGGATTGGATGCGCATGTCCAAGAAAAAAGGTGTTCTCTAAACAATTCAAAGTGGCACTCATCGTTTATTCAGTAGGTAAAATGAGTCTAGAACGCAGTACTCATCAATGACGACTATAGTAGAACGTCCTATTTATTCTATATAGAAATTCGATTGCGTCGTTAATTATTAAATGTTCGAATCTTGCTTCAAGTCAGTAGAAGATGAGAAACTAATAAAATGAAAGAATGTACAGGTTATCATGCATTCATTCGCTAACTGAGGTGGTCAGCCAGTCAATAAGAGCTTGATGTCTATGCAACATAAGTGAAAAATACGTCGTTCATTAACCTCTCAACCCGATTCCTCGTTGATAAACTTGGTTACTCCTAATCTTATCATTTATAAGTATTCAGGGGCACTTTTACCTCGTATTCTCAAAATGTCCGGTTGAACCGTGTGACATAGAAACGTGCGACCTTGGCGTTTCTTATACATTATTCACTAACACTCGCCTAAATAGATTTTTGAAACCCATTTTTTTTAATTACCATCTAGTTGCGTCGATTGACAAAATTGTAACAATAGTTGCGTATTTAAAATGGAAACACAGGCACTCTGTCAATTTCTAGATGTTTAAGGAACTTAAGCCGATTTATTTGCCTTCTGCTTTTTTTCTGCCTTAATCACGCACTATTGATAAAAAAATATACCTACTTGAGTCATGTGATTATTCGATAATGCAATACGCCGAGTGGCCCCAATGACTGAAAAGAAGTGTGGTATGTGATGCGGTGGAATGAGACAAAATGTCGTGAGCAAAGTTTTGAGAATGAATGTGGATGGATGGCATTCACACAGTCCATCCATCGCTTCTGATCGGATTCTTCTTCGGATGGACTGAGTACAGGAAGATATGAGTATGGAAGAAAAAGACGTGCTGCGCCGGCCCTATATAATAAATTGGGATAAGGGTAAGAGCTCTTTTCTTGTGCCTCCTCGAATCTCCCCTAATTCCTTCCAGGTATTTGGGGGGCGGAATTGGTCATTAATTTTACGATGACGTAAAATTAATGACCAATTTGGAAGATGTTTTCATTTTTGTTGTCTGAAAATGCTTTCCCGCACAGAAAGTAAACTGGCTACTCATCAATATGCAGTAAAACTTCACTCATACTCATCATATGCAGTTGCATTCATTTCTAATTCTGTCATTTGTAAATAATTTGTATGGTGTACATATTAAAGAGTAAGAGTTCCATCAATTTTTACTATCTGTCATATTTGATGCAGGTGGAAGCAGTGTGGCCTTGTGAGCTATCGGCACTGGAGTGGCTTGCCAGCGAGGCGCAGCCCGATTCAGCACTGCAGTACTACCGCCGGGCAGCGAGACTGCAGCCTAGTAATGTATGTATCATCATCTGCCCATTCAGTTCAGATGCACAAACAAATGATCTAGTGTACACATATCATCTGCCTAGCCATTTCCCAACTCGCCAGCTTTCAGTCTGATCAGATCCCGCTGAATATCATTATTTTACTTAGAGGTCGTAAACCGACTGCGTCCCTGACCTCCACAACACAGTTACTGGCCAAAACGATACTCCACTCGACACTCTAGCGTAACCCGTAACATCTAGTTGGTTATTAAAATACTTGCATTGAACTAATGAGCAAGTTAAGCGTGACTTGTTGTTGTTACTGAAAAAAGATAGACAAATATGTCGCTACAAGACTTTCACATTTTCCAATACAATTTTTCGACTGCAAATTCATACACCTGTCGCCAGTCCCTTACAGCGCACTAATTGCGAAGTTACCTTAGTAGTATAAAGTGTGGGAGGAACATCGAAGCACAAACGGTCACGTGTTCAGTACATCATACTGAACCATACATACATAGACTTATTGTTTTTTTTTTTAATCAGCTGTTTTGACCTCAGGCACTTTTGTAGAAAACACCTGATTAAAAAAAATCACACATGAGTCTATGTTTTCCTTCATTGAAACAAGTGATGATAATTACACAATATGAATATTATTTACTTTTTTAAATTAAATTTAAAGAATTATTTAAAATATAACATAAATATGTCAAATTTAAATTATTATTATTGTATAATATTCTTTTATGCCACAAATAATACCAATTAACTGTTTTTTTTTTTAATTAATTTATTTAATTTTTAATACACGTGGTAACCGTTTATGTCTCGATGTTCCCTAACATCCTGTATACTGTTTCTGATTATCTACACATCATTATCTTAACATTTACCGAGATTGATAAACTATTAAAAACAATGACTTCGTATAATCATTTGTGAGATAAGGCTGGATAGTTGCGCTACCAAGAAATATTCGTTAAGGAGTTCGCGGTGTAGCTACTCTCCTTAATAAATATTCTCTCAAATTCTATGTAAATGGCCAAGGAACTCCAGTTCGATCATAATCAATGCGCCATTTAATACATCATCATTATCATCATTTCAGCCGAAAGAGGCTGCTAGACATAGGCCTCCCCCAAGTGTCGCCACATTGACCGGTCCCGTGCGACTCGCATCCAGCGGCAAATAAGCCGTTTAATACAATTTCTATAAATAAACTTATGTAACACAACTAAATTACAAATTAATACAAAAAAAGCAATTTGTATTATATTTATCCGTTATCGTAAAACATTCCATTTCTGAATTATTGTGCGTCAATTCAGATTTATTGTGACAATGTATTAAAACAAAGATAGTTATTTTACTTTTTGACCTTATATGATTGAAAACAATATTACTTTTAGTACTAACATTTATTTTAGAACATATCCTGTTTTTTTTAAACTTTGCCCCACAATACGAACTTTTCCAACTCTTTTCCTAGTTCAAAGGCCACGGTCCACGAATCCAAGATGCTGTAACAAAGCTTCATAAACATTTTTAAGTCCTTTCGAGGGTCTAAAAGCCTATGAGATATTCGTTACTTCTTTTAGTAATGATATAATATAAAACTAAGTAATATTTGGCCGGGTTTTTATGAACGTTTGCGTTTAAAGTTTTCGCTATACATCATTAGCGAAGCCATTCTAGATTAAGATTTTACCCGCGGTTTCGCACGCTCGGATTTCGGTAATTATCCCACGGGATACCAGGATAAAAAGTACCATACGTGTTAATCCAGGTTATAAACTACCAGTGTGCCAAATTTCATTTAAACACGCTCACTAGTTTTCTCGTAAAAGAGTAACATCCATCTATCTTCATAAACTTTCGCTAAAATATTAGTAGAAATAAGTAGGATAATTTTGTAAGCCTTGCCAATAAATAAAAACCATTTTGTCGTAGCCACAATGGGGTCTGCTAATGGGAGCATGCTTGCGAGCCAACGGACGGTATCAGGAAGCTCTTTCCCTGTACAAGAAGATGAACGCGCGGTTCCCTGACAACGTGCAGTGTAAGTAGTTTAATAAGTCTATATATGATCAATTGATTAGGGACTCACTTATCTATGTTTATCTCTCTTAAGTACATAACATTTGCTTTTAAAAACGAGATATCTTTTTTCTCAAGCAGGCTACAAATATTAGTTTTTATGATATGGTAAATAATTTTCTCTCTTCGGGAATGATAAGCAAAACTGCCTTGGTAATAACAGTTACAAAACACCTTGTATATTTATGCCTCAAGTTAACTGGAAATGTGTGTAAATAATAATAGATTAATGTATTATCTCCCAGGTTTGAAGTTGATAGTGAAGCTTTGCGGAGACCAGGGGCTGTCGGAGACGACCTCGTGGTCCAGGGAACTGCAACGTGCACAAGCCAGAGCTAAGCAGAAGGAACAACAAGGTCAGTTGTTGACACTGCTTCGTCTATTTAGATATCTTTTAAAACATACCAAAATACGGATTGGTTTTACTTGTGTCGTATTAGTAACTTCAATATCGTGTTTATTTTCTATCTAAGACCTTGAAAGAGTTTGTTGATTTCATTTAAAATTTCATTAGAATTATCTACAACGGAAAATTACTACGCACTCTTGTTTGTGTAATGTGTCAATGAGAAATTTTAATGCGCATGTTGTATATCGTTCGACAAGCATCGCAATAACTTTTATCTAAGAAATTAGATCCAGTCAATGCAGTAAATAGCGGTGAGCTTTAAAATTGTAGTATTTATTTTGTTTCAGTATCGGTTGCGTCAGCCGGAAGTGCCTCCTCCGGGGCCAGTCAGTCACCCATTGATCAATTAAGAGGTCAGCCATACGAAATCCAATATACCAATTGCTACAAAATATTGCATAAGCTTGCGACCGCGACTCCATTATTTATTTTCATTTTTATCGGAGTTATCTTTACAAATACGTTAAATCACGGAAATTCCAGAAAAAATTCTTTATCACTCTTCGATTTGTTTGCTTTTAATCGTTTGCAATATCGATGATCATACCAACGATGTTTCATGTGGACTATTTTAAAGTTATGATGCACACCTGTTTTGAAAAGTTCTTGTGGACTCATTCATGATTCATGCGTATGTTTTCAAAGGTTAAGGCTGACTGCGTTGCCGCAAACATCGCACGCGCATCATCGCTTTTTCAATTATCACCTTCTTCGTACAACGCCATACTGCACGTGCATTCGCGTATAGCTTCATGAATTTTTAATGAGAAGGGAAATGAAGGTGTGACGTATGTGTGTGAGCAGGCAGCAGTCGCGTGGACAGCGCGCCCGGGCCCCTCGCCGCCAGCTCGCGCCGCTCTAGCGCCGGCCGGGCCGACAGCGGACACAGTAGACCATACGCGTAAGTTACTTGTTACCCAAATATTTTTGCACATGCAAAATTTTTATTTAACTCCAGCATTTGCGTCAGTACCTTCCTGAACAATGAATTTAATAAACTCTAATATAAAGGAATGACGGACATAACGAACTTTACGCACCTTAGATATTACCTGTATATGTATAACAACTGTGTATTTGCAAGTCGTTTGACAATTTAGATTTGCACTTAGCCTACATGGCCTCAAAGTTCTCAAACCCAAAATTGTTTAGCTTTAGCAAAGTTGAATATAGATGTACTCTACCTAATTGGGTGGGTTTGGCCTGTATATTAGTACAAAATAAGCCATTTTTTGTGAATGTAGTGTGAGAAAGACACTATCACCTCATTAACGCTATTGCGCACCAGACGTTTATACTAAAAAAAACTCTGACTGTGGCGCCGCAGGGTCAATCGTCTGAATATTTATTGAGTGGATTCCTTAATCAATTCAATTCATTTAATGCGTACATAACGTTTAGTGACAGGTAATATTTTTTCACAAACAAATTTCATCGATATCTTGACCGAAATGAGTAAATAACTAGACATCGGATTATCTATCTATCAGTATCCAAATGCCAAAATATGCACTATAAGGGGGAAATTTACACTAAAAAAGCGAAATCCGATGTCTAGTACCTACCTATTAACAATCGCTTTAATATTGCTCAATACACGAGTCATTTAACGATCCGGACTCTATTGATGTATTCCTTCATGAGTTCTTTTTAATTGAAGTCGCAAATTGAAAAATTACGATATTTCCGATGGGGAGTGTTTTGTCGTATATAAATTTTCGGTAATCCAACGCTTCCAGCCCTCGCGCTATAAATCGATTAAAGTAGGGTAAAGTGGAAAACACTTCCTCCACTTTAGACACCACTTTGTCACAGTGGTGGAACAAATCGGTAGGGCAAAGTGGAATAATCCCTATTTTTTCATCCACAGGTATTCGTCTACGCCAAATCAGGATGGTTTGCAGCCAGTCAGTAGGTCCATAAACCGCTCGGAAACCAAGAAGAAACTTATCGATGAATTTGACGATGATCTACCTCTGCCACCAGAATAATTTTCACCCGATGTTTATACATTCATTCATAGTTTTGGTAATAAATTGCAATTTGTACGGATAACTTCTTTTTAATTGGCCTGATGGTACCATTCAGTCCTTTCATAATTATTTATAACCTCTCTCTAATTGCGTCGCTGTCAAAACCACAGTGATACTTAAGCCTCGTATCCACTAGGCAACATTTGGTGTGCGACATATTGCACAACATGTTGAAGGAACTTTTGTTTAGCAACGTTGTCTGTCTACGCAAGATCAGACAACACCGTCGCCAGAGGAACTAATGTTGATTTCAGCGGCGGTGGTCATAATTTTATCGAAAAATGTATAAAAAATAATCGAGAAACATGCATAGTTTTGGTACTTACAGTTTAATTAATTTGAGCACTCGTTCGTTACTCCAAACGGACATTTCTGCGTGTCACGTCTCCATTCGACAACATGTATTGCTCAACTGCATGTTGCACGGAAACAAACAAGCCGCGCGTCATATTGCGCGCCTGCTGTAAACGTCGCGCGCTGTTGTGCACCGCTGCCGAACATGTTGGGCGTCACGTGTTGCGCGTCAATTGTTGCCTAGTGGATACGAGGCTTTATACAGAGTGGAAAGGATACCGACGCACAAACGATTACCACGTTTTCAGTACCTACATCATTCTGACCGGGGGTCAAGGTCAAGAGTTCAAATTATGCGGGGGGGCATATAATTTTTTTAATAGAGAATTTAAAAAAAAAAACAGCTATTCCACACATTTTGACTGTATACACTTTTGTAGATAACGGCAGTGTTTTTTAATTACCGTGGTTCAGAATGATGCACCGATTACATGGGAACCTTTTGAAGACCGACGTCTTTGCATTCTGAATACGTTGTAAGAAGGTTGGTGTTTGCTGCCACTAACAAGTCTGTTAAAGTAAGAAATGATAATTCTCGTCATGATAAGGTTGTGTTGGAGCTGTTTTGGTCAGAGGTTTAATAACTAAAAGGTCTGAGGGAGTAAGTCTCAATATTGGCCATATCCAAATATTAGCAATCACAAACTACGATATCATTACATCTGTTAACGCAAACATACAAATTTTAAATAATTCACATTACGTCTTTTTTAACCCCCGACCAAAAAAGAGGGGTGTTATAAGTTTGACGTGTGTATCTGTGTGTCTGTCTGTGGCATCGTAGCTCCCAAACGGATGAAGCAATTTTGATAAAATTGGTGTCATTTGAAAGGTATTTTAATCGAGAGTGTTCTTAGCTATGTTTCGAGAAAATCTGCTCAGCCGTTTGAAGCTCATCACCTCTTTTCTAGTTTTTTTTTTTTAAAAAAACGTTGCCCCACACTAGGAATTACTCCTGTATCGTGGGTGCGTTTACAAACATTTAAAGTCACATACACAAACAGCCAGACCCGGAACAACTATCTGTAGGCCATACAAATATTTGTTCCGTGCGGGGATCGAACCCGCGACACGCAGCGCAGCAGTCGATCGCTCAACCACTGCACCAACCGGGTCGTCAAATGTAGTTGATGAAGGGATTTAAACAACTTCTACTGGTCTAGTTGATTGGAAATTTGAATTCTTGTCACTTTCTCACCATGGGCATCGCCAGGGGGGTAGGCTGCACACCCCCCCTCCCCCCTATAAGCTCAAGTTTTTTTTTAAATTCATATCTTTCCTTGTTTTCGTTAATAAGCGAGAAGAGGCGCAACACCAAGAAAAGTGGAAGGAATGGGAGTAGACCTATGCCCAGGAGTGGGACAGTCAAGGCTAAGAAAAAATAATTTAAGTTAAAAAGCATGAAATAAAAATTAAATTAAAAATTTAAAAAACCCCCGACGGACACAACTTCTAAAAAACCAAAAATAAATATATATATACAAACAAAGCGGACCCCCGACGCTACGACGCTTGGATTAATTTTATTTTTGGTTTTTTAGAGGTTGTGTCCGTCGGGGGTTTTTTAAATTTTTAATTTAATTTTTAGGTTTCCGTACCCAAGGGTCAAACGAGACTCTATTACTAAGATTTCGCAGTCCGTCCGTCCGTCCGTACTAAAAACAGAATTAAATATTTAAGAGGGGCTCCCATACAAAAAAGTGTTTTTTTTTTTTGCTCGTTTTTATAAATAATGGTACGGAACCCTTCGTGCGCGAGACCGACTCGCACTTGGCCGGTTTTTTTGTTCTTTCGTTTTTATAAATGGACATCAGATCCGCTGAAGGACATCTTATCAAATTTTTAGAGCCGATAATAATTTAATTACTTTCAGGTAAGCGTCACAGAAGTATTTTTTTATTACCTATCGTGTGAAATAACAAAAACTTGTTAATATAATGGATAATCTGCAAACGTGATAGATAATTTTTTGTACACACGGTGCTCACACACATCAAGCTTACAAGTACATTTTCAGTATAACATGGCCTCGTTTTGTACAGATTTCCCGTACAATGAGAGATCCGCATAAACTGGTTTTGTATAGCTTAATGGGGTAGCCGTGCGTATAGGTACCACTTGCAACTACCAAAAGTCTGCCTTTATGACAGTGATGTCACGAATAATGAGTGTGTAAGTAATCTTTACTTTGGGGTAGGTGAAATAGTACATTGTTACCCTAGGGATCTGGGGTGAAAGTTACTTATTTAGTCCCGACGAGGGACTAAATAAGTCTTTAACCCGAGGTAAACACTGTGCTTTTCATTACGAATACAAGGAAATAAAAACATGAATTAGCTAAAGAAAAAATTTGTAAATTTTATTTTACATAAATCTTCAACTTTTCTGTTATCGTATATCGTTTTTTTTTCTGTGGCCAGCCAGCTACTCAGCGATTGCCTGAAGAGCGGGTTGAAAGTAATACTTTTCATCCCTAGGGAGAATCGCTTTCAACTGACAGATGCTAAATTATAAAAAAACTAGTTGTATTTTCACATTTTTATTGAACCATGTTCCAACTTTCTATGCAGCCACGATGTAAAATTGAAATAACTATTGATTAAAGAATCTATATTTTTTTAATAACTTTATTATAATTTAGTTACAATTGCTTTAAGATAACATAGATTTGGGCAAAATATTTACCATTTTTTCAATGTTGAAAATGAAAAATAATGTCTGAATAGCTGGCTGACTGCCACAGAAAAAAATAATTAGGCAAATTAGGCGGGAAAGCGGCAATCCGATTAATTTTTTCTTTAGCTAATTCATGTTTTTATTTTTACTTTCCTTGTATTCGTAATGAAAAGCACAGTGTTTATCTCGCCAAACCCTGCCTCGGGACTACTAGGGGTGAAAGTAACTTATTTAGTCCCGAGGCAGGGTTTGCAGGGTTTGCTATAGTACATAAGACATCCTGTAGTAGCTATCGCTGTATCGCAGGTAGGTACGTATCAAGAAGATAGATAAGTTCCTGGTGTCCCTACGGACAGTCACGACCAAACTACATTGGCCACTTGAAAGTCATAAAATTACCCATTAAAAAGATTTAAGGTTGTATTGTTGAAAACTGACAAACGTGTAATGACTTGAGTGTAGGTAAAACCAGTTGGTTCCACCCGTTAGGGTAGAGCGAGGTTGGGCGACCGCCCAGGGCGCCGAACATAAATGGAATGGGCATCGCCTGGGAGGGGGGGCAGTGGTCTCTAACCAAAGGACTCAGTAAGTCAGTACATCATTCTGAACCCCCCCACATAGAAGTTTTTCATCTGCATGGTATGGTATGACATAATTAGTAAGATTAGAGGCTCACAAGCTCATTATTTTACCTTAAAAATATAATAGCGAGAGGGTGGTTCTACTGTAAGTACGCTACAATTTATTACGTACTTACTAATTCTGAGGCAACAGGCAGAAAAAGTTAAAACTTTAAAACGAACTCGTGTCTCTAGGCGGAGCCGTTGCCTCCCCCTTGGCGACGCTAATGCAATGGGCGCCGAAGGCGCCCCTTTATGTGCGGCGCCCTGGGCGGTAGCCCGACCTCGCCTTTCCCTATCGCCGCACGCTACTGTCACTTGGTAAGACTGGTCGTTAGACTTTCGGGCCACTAACTACTTGTAACGACTGTCAAAGATCTACAAACCACAGCGACGATTACCGTCCGTGTTTGCCGAAGCACGGAGGTAAAGGTAATTTTTTTAAAGATTTGCGAGGAATACCCCGTTTTTAAGCTAAATTAATAAGTTTTTATCCTTTATTGAACCTCGCCATGATCGCGGACGTTCACTGCGGAATGCGGAAGACACTAGTCATTACCCCGGTAACATTAATCTCATTGTTCTCTTCCTCTTCACGTCTATACCAAAATTGAGACCAATTAATTTTTATCTTTCTTACTTAATTAATACAACAACCTCGTAGCTTTGACTTGAGAAGACAGTCGCACTCAGGCCTGCATAAAAGTGCCTACAGCTTAGCTCGTTGACAATCCACGTGTGGTCAAAACAAATTATTGATATTCTACTTTATGTTCATCGTGCATCTCGTTTATCTTAAACAGGTTTTTCATAAATAAATTAGGCGCCTGGATATTTGTGCTAAATTTTACAATGCCGTCTCGCCCAAAGTAGGCCTAAAACGTAATAATTAATTTATTGCTTAACTAAAATGTCTAGCCCAATTTTGAGGGGCTGCTGCAGCATTTTTTTTTTGTGTTGGGTTTAAGTTTTTTTTTTTTTTAAAGAGCTGTGTTCTTGTGGCTTGTGCTAAATAAACGTATTTTCTTTCTATTTGTCAAGAAAACTGTAAATTTTAGGCATTTCTGTTTGTACCTTTATGAGCAAGGTGAACGGAATTAAATGCATCGTTTATGTTAACCTTAAGGATGATCAGGCATCAGGATGACAGGTGGATAAGGCGTTTACCGTAGCTTCAAAGCCTCCTTTGGACCCGAAGTGCAGCTGTAGGGGTTGAAATTAGCTGACCAGTCTCGCTGTAGAAGGCGCAACAAAAATTTTGGTGCGATACGGCGATGGGTGAAACCAACGGCAATGGGACGAATACCGCCATCTTTTTTGCCCAGGGCACAGAAGAAGATTGGCCCCTTACAAAAAATATCAATGACGGCTTTATTCACATTACTGGTGAGCATTCATGAAGCTGATGGCCCCATCAGCTTCTCCAAGAGGGATTCACCAGCTTCCCCGGCGATTGAACACATTAGGTTCTTAAGATGTTATGGATTTAAGCGGTCAAGGCCTCCGGCGGATCCACTTTGAGAGAGCAAACGGGTTTCGGGTGTGCTTCTTTCCAGAACTGTAAATACCTCTGGAGGGTATGGCGCAACCACATCGATGCTAAATATCAAATATGATCCTAGCTGCACCACTGAAATCACCCTCGCTAAGTTTAGATTGATAGAGATGTGTTGTTAATTTAGGGTCGAAATTTTGGGACGAAATGTTACAGTCAACGTTAATTTGTGCTGTAAACGTTTTTTTATTGTATAGTTATCCTTATTCTCATTTACATAAGTTTGCCGTTGGATTGCAGCTATTGACGAGTTGGTAAAAATTACAGTGATATTTAACGTCGTTGAAATAAGGTTGTTTTTGTTGTCAGAATTAAAATGACTGTGTTTACGTAGTGTGCCTATAGAGTAGATATATTCAGATTTATTAGGCTATCTAGTTTAAACCGTTTACTATTAATTTTAGCTCAAATTAAAATTAAATGAACCAACTTTGAGGACGTAACTGATACTAGTATAAGAAAGTAACAATTTTGTATTTATCTGTGGAAGCTTGTAATTAGCTATTTAGTTATGTATTTTTGTTATTATAATGTTATTAGTCTGTAAGCTTTCCCAAAATGTTAAAAATAAAATAAAATAAACGCTATAAGGATTTTGGTAATTTCGAAATGAAAATAGGATTATGTTTAAAAATAATGTATTTATAAATATGCAGGGATTCATACAGATTCTTACCTTAGACTAGAAAAATGCACGTTAACAGTTAGCTTACTTTCCTCTTTTGTTTTTAAAACTTTTGATACAAAGGTGATTTACCATATTAAATGCGCTGAATTAAATCTTGAAACTTATTTACAATATTTCAGTACATAAATAGGTATTAATATCACAGGAGGACTTTTGTGAAAACAGAAACATTATACAGTAGTTTATTATCCATAATCTGTTTAAACACTGTTTTTTTATGTTATCACAATAGTTATCCGACCACTGTTGCCTTTACGCTTTCGCACGCGTGCGTTCAGACATTCTAACGTGGTATTTTAACGCCTAAACTTAACCAAATATGATTAACAATTATATACAAAGTAAGCTTCGGCTTTATATTAATTAAACGATAATATCACATCATATTACAAGTCTGTCGCTGTCGGCGGTCATGGTCATTTATGGCGGTTTATATTTTTTTTGGCAGATATTTTCTAGTCTGTTCTTTTGCTTACTAAGGAATGACTAACTTTATCAATGGTAAAACAGCATTCTTTGCTAGCTATTACTATTTGAAAACTAAACTATATTTACAATATTCCTAACTTCAATTAACCCAATATTTTATAACAATTAATACAGTCAATATTTCAATTGGGTGGCTTTTATTGCAAACGGTTTTACAATGGCACCATAGAACAATAATTATTTTAAAGTCTAAAATGTTCGCGTTTACTTCACTTGATACTTCAATCGCATGCCACAACTAAGTGAAATAATACCTATTACTTACGTCCTCCCGAAGACAGTAGATAATGAATAAATAAATAAAATAAACACGTACAAACTGATAGCGCTGACGATAACAGTATAATTAGGCGAGTTTTCGTGGTACCAAATACGCAGCATTTATACATTCTTCGCCTCTCTGTTCAATGTAACCTTAACTTATCAATAATCGTTATCATTTAAATAATATAATTTATCGTCCATACACTTTAGGCACAAAGAGTTTTCTGATTATTCCTCAACACAGGACAGTTTTTGATATGTAAATTCACTGTAGTCGTCTGTCAGTGTCGTGACGACTAAATAGTCAATGTTCCCACGACGGCAATGCGCCCCCACTCAACACTATGAAATAACTTTCGCGTAGGGGTGCTCTATGTGGCCATACTGTATCGCCAGCAACGTGTCCTTAACCCTCTGGTATACAGGCTGTGCCTGCGACATAGTCGGGACTCGGATCTCATGCTCCAAGAAGCCAACCCTGCTGATGGGACTGATCACCACAGCAGTTCCCGCACCGAACATCTCTAGCAACTGTAATAAAAACGATGCATTTAATACTCGACACTATTCAATTAAAACTCAACAAGACAGCTCAAGTTTGAAACGTACCCGTCCTTTCTTATTTAGTTCAACAATTTTGTCCATGGTGAGAACTTCTTCCATGACGACTAAATCTTCCCATTCGCTGGCTAGCTCCAGAATAGAGCGACGGGTCACTCCAGGCAATATGAGACCATTCAATGGCGGAGTACTCAATTGTTTTTCTGCAAATATAATATTTCCATTGCATAATTCTCATCAAAGTTAAACAAAAACATTTTGATCTGGAAAAAACGTTGGAACTGATGTTACTGACCCTAATTGTTGCTTCAGATACGAGACGAGAATTTACCGGTCAAAAGGTCGAGAGCCACCGACGCACCAGATAACGTGACAGTATCAGCCAGTCACACAGATATCCAACCATTAACCGCATGATCGTACGTTGTTTTTTATTGTTTCAGACAAATAATAAAGGAAAAAAGTAGTGTTTATTATTATTACCTCCTTGTTCATTGATGTAGACTACGAAGATGTTCATGGCGCCGACTTCAGTGAGCTCGTGGTTAGGCCCGAACAGCCACAACACTTGATGGTGACCAAGTTTAGCTGCCCGAGCTGTGGCCTCTGTAAACAAAATCATAACATGATTATTCCCGATCAAACTGGTTACATTGTGATACTGATAACTAATATGGTTCAACAAACAAGTCTATTTATGAGTGCATAGTGGTCAAACATCCACGAGAAAGTATTAAGTCGCATCTTGTTTATCTAAAACTATATTTTAAAGTTTCCTCAAAAAAATATTGATAGGCATGGAATAAGGATGGACAGGATTCTTCCTGTCAACAAGAATTCCTTTATAACAAGAATCTTATCATCTTCCTGCCTTTGCCCCATGTTACTTGAGGGCGGCGCAACACGACTTTTTTCTTCCATTGGCTCATGGGACAAGGGCAGCAATATGAAGAAACAAACAGGATTATTGAACTCACCAATGGTGGGTCCGTAGTTAGATCCAACTTTTCGGTTGCCTACTCCTCCGGGGAAGGCTCGCACCACGTTAGGGTCGGCGTATATCGACACGGCACCATCGGAACCAGTCTTGTAGTACGCACTCACGGGGCTAAGGATGACGAACAATAGCGCCGTCTCAGGTGCCATTATACCAAACGTGGGCTATTAGAAATATTAAAGTTATTAGTAAAATAATCTTTGTCAAGTCAAGTTCAAAAATGAAAAGGCACATGGCGACTTGTAAAGACTCTCTTAGTCAAAAATAAATGCATTAACCTTAGGCCACAATAGTTTCTCTTTAACTTCAGCTAGAAGCCTACATTACATTATATGTTATATTATAATTTCTCCTAATTGCATCGGTTAGGGTCCTACTTCAAAATGCTTAATCTATAGTAAGCAAATACCCGAGCTGTATCGTTAATTAAAGTTACCTTGAACCGGTATGACGGGTACCGGAACCGATATAAACACGTTGAAAAATAAATTAATAAGTAATACTTGATTATTATCGAAAAGCGATTATTTCTAAAAACTATCTTATTAGTACATACCTATGATCTATTACATTATTTATCAGTAAGAAATTATATCTATTCAAGCATTGTAAGTTTTGGTTTTTACAAAATCTATATGTCCCAAATATTGTTATGAGTAAATCAATATCGGCATTACTTTTTATTATTAATCATGTTATTATATAAATTGTAAATTAAGAGATAGTCTATAATAAGCCAAGATAGCAAAGTAAACGTTGAAAGTAATATGCAGACTTGAAACGTGACACAAACTCAACTTCAAAATAAAAGCTAAAGAAGATAAGTGAAATCGAATGTTTGGCCCAAAGTAACGTGCATACCACACCACTGAAAACGTGTGCCAGAGATAATGCTCGAATCTGAAGCGATATGTTAATAATTATCCTCATGAAAAAATAGGCACTACTATAAAAATAGCAACGTTTGTCTATACTAATATTATAAAGAGGTACAGTAAGTATGGATTGTAAGTAGGTAGTTCCTACTTATCTCCAAAACTACTGATTCGATTTTAAAAATTCTATCATTGATGGAAAGCTATAACTATCGCAAAGTGCCATAGGATGTGAATTTTTCACCAGAGAAAAGTCGCGGTAAGCAGCATTTGTCAATAAAGATGGGTCCAAAACGATTTCATATTTAAAGTTACCACCTGATTGACATTATACAACCTGTGCAGTGCAATAATCGATTATTTATTGAGAATTGAAGATCTGGTGATTAATTTATTTAAATAATTACGTTTAATACTCCATACAACGCTTTATTTATTAAATAAATACATCTATGGCTGAATCAAAAGTAGGTAAAACAACTGTGTAAACAATTTAGAATGCCACACACCTCTCATCCACGAGGTTGTCGGTTCAAATCCAGGCAGGACAAGTATCAAAGGGACTCTTTCCATTCAAATTTACTTTCTAAGTTTATCTTGGACATCATTGCATTGGTGAAGGAAAACATCGTGAAGAAACCTGGACTTATAATGATGAATGTAAGTCTGAAATCGGCAAACCGTCTTGAGCAAGCGTGGTAATTAATCTCTGTATGTGCAAAGGCATTTGGCCAACAGAGGGACAGTAATAGGCTTCGGCTAGGCTGGTATTCTTTATTATATAAAAAAAATGTATAATGGCAAGGTTGATAAACCAATGAATTCTTTCAGCTTTTTTGTTTGTACTTATCCTGGAAATGTATGCAACTTATTTATTTCTTTTTATTTATTTCTAGATCCCAATAATGAAGCGAGCCAAACATGCAGCAAAAATAAATGAGTATCAAAACAGAAGTAAATGTTCATTATACTTGATAAGAGCGTACCTACTTGACAACAACGACCGATCTGTAATATTATCGTCCTTCACCGCAGATAAACAAAAATATCGATCAATTCATGCTTACATTTGCGCACATTGGCAAGTGAAGCGCCTTGAACAAAATACGAAAACATTCACCTATGTCCGTCCTATGACACAATATAAAAAAACAAAATTGATAATTATGGCATGATTGAACAAATCTATCCGCGATATCTCTAAGTTTAGTGATAACATTGTTATTTGCCAAATTTTATCAATAAGAGGCGTTTAGTAATTATTATTATAAAAGATAAGAACAAGTGGGCTACATACTTTTTAGCATGTGCACTGATTTTATAGCCACCATTAAAAACTTTAACGTACTTACTTCTGATTCGTATTTATATGAAGATAAGCTACCTACCTACCTTAATTCCAAATTCTTATCAATCAATTTATTTATTTTGTGGATAAACCAAGAATTAAGTTGTATACATCACGTCGTACGTATGCTTTGAGAGTTTATAATTAGAATTATTACGACTTCGTTTTACAATAGACAGTAAAGCTTAACGCTCCGTTATTTATAGTTAGATTTGTATTTTATTTTTCACTGCGTTTTCTAGTGATCTTCTATTTTTTTTACAATACTTAAAGCAATCTATCACCTCAAAATTGTACCTAATGAGATGTTTGCCCTTACCCTTGCTTTGATACACAGATGTTAGGTGAAAAAAAAAATGTGCGTGGATCCATCCGCGCGGAAAAAGTGAAACTTCGTAATACTAAACGCATGCGTTCGAGCGCCACGAATTCACTCTGGCTCTGTCTCTTTCTATTCCCCCTCCATGGTAGCGTTAAACGTTTAACGCAACCTTGTTGGAAGTCGCATAAGAAGTTTCACTTCAATAGTCAATTTTCTTCATGAGCATGACTCACAAGATGAAGCAGGATCTTCTCGGAACCCGTTTGCAACGGTATTCGCCCAAAGACTTTACCTACTAACGTGCGTGCTTAATCATAATTTAAAACTGAACAAGACATAACTAATTGAATAATAAATGCTTACCTCGGTGCCTATTAACGTAGGTCGTATGTATAAGGTGGAGGTTTCTGAATGTGGTACCCACTCCTGGTCTATTTGTACCAGTCTTGATACACATTTAATAAGTTCTTCTCCATTAAAGGTTGGGAGACCAGACCTTTGTGCTGCTAAATTCATCCTTTCCATATTCAATTCCGGTCGAAACAATCGTATCTTATCATCGACCCCCCTGTACGCCTTCAGTCCTTCAAACAACTGTAATAAATTTATAATCACCTTATCTCCTTGCACACATGTAAACAATGAGGTCCCTAGTGACATCATTCGCATATATTGAAGTAACAATACTGCGTTGATAAAGCATGTAAATGACATAAATAACAGTAATAATTCTATAAATTGTAACGGTTTCCCGAAACATAATATACACGTAACGTACATGCAATTTGTTTTCGTATTTGCATCCTTTATCTAATAACTAGAACTAGGACTGCTTTGAGGAAAATAAGTCTCGATATGTTATCATAAATATACAATTAAGAAATATCTACTGATGTATAGAAAATCAATTTAACCAAGGAAATGTGATAAAATGTTAACATACTTGTATTGCATAATGTAACGCTTTGGCAGCAGGGTGAATACTCAAATTTTCAAATGGCATTATCTCTGGTTTCTGCCAACCTCCTAGTTGCTTGAAGAAGTTTATTTTGAGCATGTGATCTGTGAAGAATTTGCCGAAGCCAAGGTCTGTGACCTCGGGTTTTGGGTTCAGTTGGTACGGAGCTGCGAGCCTCACTTGTAAGTCCTCGTGCTGGAAAACACTAGACCAGTTAAACATTGAACTGAGCACTGAACTCTGCTTACGCAACCAGTGACTTGTACTTATTTATTTACTTTAAATTGTTTTGTAAACTTATCAATGATATTCAATTGTTTATATAATAGTACATTTAATTTATGAGGGAATTTTATTAATTCCAGTTATTATCGCCTCGAAGCTTAGTAAAAGCGTCAGTCGATTACATCACATTTAATGTGTTTAAATTTGATACTGTAGCATCGTCAGAAGGGGACGTGGTCGGTCACGTGTCAATTGGTATGCTCGATCCAAGTCAATACATATATCATGCAGTTACCTCCTGACAACACAGTTACATGAGTCCAAACAAACAAGATAAAGGTTCAAAAGAGACGTTTACGACCGTAGATACATTCGATTTAAAAACAATACTTTTACTTAGAATTATCTGCTGTTGTTGTTTAATAAATTAGATACGTCAAACAGCTGCGTAATGAAAATTATTCCAAGAAATCATTTGCAATACATTAGCTGAATAGAATAAACTTGAAAGGAAAATAGAATCATCATGATTTAGCTATTTGATAATGACATCGAGTTAAAAGTAAATAAATCGTCCAAGTTACACCCCTTTTTAATAGACAGAAATAAAACTTGATTTTCCCTGCGCACTGATTGTGGCATGTGTGAAAATAGCATTGCTGAAAGCTCGCTCAAATCCTACAGTGCTTTCAAACACAAATGTGTTCACCGCGAGTCTCATTAATTTAAAATCTAAACACTAGTATCGTAATTGTCATATCAGGCATAAAATCAATAATCCATAAATCATGTTTAAGAGATTAGCAACAATTCTCATTAAATCGCGGTCGAACTTACCTTGAACGAAATTTCAGGCGTAATATGTGGGCGGGGCTTGTCAGCGGGCGCGGCCGTAGAGGGCGCCACGTGTTCCGGCTGCGCTTGCGCCGCATTCTCTTCCAACTCCTTGTAGCGCAGCGATGAACTGCAGTAACGCACCATTTGCAACTTGTGCTGGTTCTCGAAGATCCATTTTACTAATACCTGCAAAAAATTACATAAATAAATAACATTATAAACTTAATGAACCAATTCTGTCTAGTTACGCTATTGTGGCTCGAGTCAACAAAATTAATTATTTCTGTCGACCCCAAAAGGTCCCCTTTCTACATATTAGCCGTTTTACCTAGGTAATATTATGGATAGTTACAGTATGGGGCTTGCTTCACAATATTATAACATTTTTATGGATAAGGTTTTTTTTATGTGAAAAGGGGACTAGGAATAGGAAAAGGGGATTTTTTTGGACAGATAGCAGAAAATGCTTGTCTTTGGTTTTACCGTGTTACATTTTATTATTCAATTATTTTATTTATTGCAACTAATTTGATAATTCAGCCCAGGGTTTTTTATTGAATGATCTTTGTTTCAACTATCTATCGATCGATAATTTAGTTATGTTTTCCTTAACTGCAACTACTTACAATACGCAACCGGTAATTTTGAAATACCCAATACCATATCGAATTTTTTGGTATATTCAAGTATTTTTTTTTGTTGAAAATATTCTAGTAACTATTTCTCTTTAAATATCAATAAAAAACCAAAAGCTTACCTGACTACGGCGAATAGGCATCTTTATCACTAAATATTAACACTTAACACAACTTATTGGTTTACTATATTGATCACAAAACACTTTTTTAAAGTATTGCAAAAGTAAGATATATTTTATTAATTAGTTTGCACTCTTCGATATAATGTACATTCACCACTTGCTTCAAGTTACTGACTTCACTGGATCAAAGCACAAACATTTAAACAGCAAAATGATAAGATTGTGGCTGACCTGCGTGTGACGTGCTCATTCATAATCAACAAATTATAAAATAATATTTGATAACGCAGTATTGATCAAAATAAGGATTACGCACTGAGAGTTATTTATTTGGCGGTACGACGTGTACGCGATTGGCGAGCGGTCGGCGGTTTAAACAGAACTAAGGAGCTCCACTGCGCAGCTCCCAGCGACGGCGGCGTGAGGTCGAGTGAAATGCCTGTATTAGGTCACCGAGCTTCCATGTTCATACACATTTAAATGAATATGTTAATACTCCTGGCAAATAAATGCTTATTTACGCACGAAACTAATTTACATTAAGAATTATTCTACATAATAATACATTCACACTCACTGACAAAAGACCAAATCGTCTGAACTGACAAAAGACAAAATCGTCCAAATATCTATACCTAGACCATTGTAAAGGAAACAATTACTAAACAAACACTGGTTCGATAACATACATATTTGATTTTTCCATGAAAGTGTAATCTGCTCAGTGTGACAATAAGGCATAACAAAGATTTTTTTTTATACTCAACTGTCTTCAGCATCTGTACAGGAAAAGCATCCAAAAAATATAATTTCCTGTTTTCTAATGACGCCATGAAAACACAATTTGGACGTCATGAAGTGCGTAATTATGTTATTATTATAGTTCGCAATAACCGAATTGGGAATTTATGATGCAAAGCTATATCTAAAACAAAACAAACCAGTTTTATAATAACAACGTTATTATTAACTACCCTAAAATAAAATTACATGTCATTAACGAAATAATCTAATACTCAATAACTGCATGTCTACAATGATGTAATTAAGTAATGTCTGCACAGGTAAAATAAGTAATAAAATTCAGCTCTAAAATGTCTATTTACGAATTCAGTATAAGTTTGGCTGCCTCAGAGCAACTTTATCTTCATTTTTAGCATGTTGTTTCAGCATGTCCATAATTTCATTGTCGTACTCCTTGGGTGTAGGTTGCTTCTGGACTATCCAGTAGAAGAGATCCCAGTCGTTGCTCACAGTATTAATCAGGCGATCATACATGATTGTCTGCTCTTCGTTCAGCTTGTCCAGGTGTTTCTTGGCGAAAGTGCTTAGCAGGAGATCATTCTCCAACATACCTCTTTTGCGGGATTGATACACGAGCCTGAAACAGAAAAATAATTGGGTTATTATTGGATTAAATATATATACACCGTGTAAATCACCTCATCACGAAGCCGTCAACCAAGCATTCTGTACATGAAACTAAGTAACCTACGCAAAAATTATTGCTGGGAAACGATTTTTTTTTGGGGGGTGTAAAATCATGTTTTGTGGTAGAACTCAATGTAACGCACTCAAAACATTGTGCTGATGGACGGATTGAATAGTACGGGGGTCGTGGAGGTGTTTAAAGTAAAAATCTTACATTAAAAACTTGTATTTAAAAAAAAAATTGTCAAAAAGTTGGAACTTTGACCCCTAATATCTCCGTAACTATAAGGTTCCCAGGTATGGTGTAGAACAAAAAAATGATCCCAATGACAGGGAGAACCAGTGCTTTTCGGCTTCGTTGAGAGGTGTTTTTCACCCTTTATATATGTATATGTATATTTGTTTTAAACTTACACCCACGCTAGTAATCTCATTCTCTTGTATCATGATTGGTGCGTTTACAAACATTAATACTCACATACACAAACAGCCAGACCCGAAACAACTACCTGTAGGTCATACAAATATTTGTTTAGCGCGGGGATCGAACCCGCGACACGCAGCGCAGCAGCCAATCGCTTAACCACTGCGCCAACCGTTCGCTTAACCACTGCGCCAACCGTTCGCTTAACCACTGCGCCAACCCTGCCGTCATATGTATAGAGGTAGCTAGTACAGCTAAATTAACGCTACAGTGCAAAGGAAGCGCTTTCGCAGATCAACCGCCCTCACACGAGTATGTCCAAAATTGCAAAATCGCTGTTATAACTTTTGTCATACAAATACTAATCGCACAGGAGAACTCCAGCGAAAATATCTTAGATTTTTGGCCAGTTTCATATGTTTCGCGATGCACTTATATTTTTCACCCTGCTTACAGTACGTATTTATTAAATAAAACAGACTGTTACGCAACTCATGATTCATTCCTCTTTTGCAGTAAGCAATAACATGTTATGATTATTAATTAAATAACTACTCTCTTTATCATTACACAGAACCAGTGATGAATGTGTAGATTTCAAATATTGATCTCTGTTATATTAAATTATGTTCAAGTTTATTGCAGCCTTGCGACGAAAACAACAGTCTTATTTTACGTGGCGATAGCCCCACGGTTAGAGGAATGAGACATCGAGAGCTCGAATTCTCATAGCACTTATCGTAGGTAAAATCGTTAAAAAAAACACAAAACATATAGGAATGTTATTAGTTGGTTTTTAATTTACCAATTTATAAAGAAATCTTTATTAATTGCTAAATATTGCAGCAAAGTCGATCTCGTAATTGCCACCCTAAGGTTGAAAGTCACTTGCCATCATAAAAGGCGAAGTCTATTTAATAATAGTTTTAACCTGAGTAGGGATTCTATTTTCTAGGGTTTTTAAAAGGAGTCAGAATCCAAAAAAAAAGGTGGTATTTCTTAAGGTGGACCCAAATATCAATCTAAGAATAATGTCAATGTCAATACGACTTAATGAGGAAACTGCTTCTAAACAGAAGAGCATGCAATTCTGCTATAGATAAATAACTGGCTTTTCAAGTATGTAACTCAGGTGAGGTGAGCAAGTTTTTGGTTAAACTAATAAACTTCTATTTTTATGCCAATTAGCATAGGAACCAGCTTAAGACAAGAAACTTGAATTTTATCTAAGCTATGGTCATAATATTATCTTGAGGGCCCTTGTTCACGATCGGTGTTTACTCGGCCCGGTGCCGGCTTGGCGACGAAGAAATGTATGAAGCACTATGGAGGCTTGTTCACGACGCCGCGGCTAGGCTGCCAGCTAGGCTAGGCTCGGCTCGCACTTGACTAAGTATGACAATCTATGAATGTTCATGTGTACATGCGACCGGAGGTACGCAACAGGCGCCGGCCCGGCTTAATAACTGGTCGAGAAAAAGTGCCCTAATATTAAGTAATTATTATATTAATTAGTACTTCATATTCCGAATTCTGGTTTACTATAAATACCGGGAATTTACGTTGAAATTTAGGCTAATCATTCAGTTATTTATAAGTAATAGCGATTTTTTTTTCATTATGGTGTGAACTCTTATATACTTAATGTAAAAAAATCGCTGTAAAGTATAGACAAAGGGGTGTGTTAAAATGTGATGTTTGTTTTTTTTTTTATAGCAAATCTAATTTAAAAATATTGACTGGCACATAGTACACTTATTATGTCAAAAATTACTGCTAGTGCAGGGTCCAAACCTAGTATACCTGGTGTTTTTTTTTATTAGTGTGAATAAAACTTCAGTAGATAGATATACATTGAAAGTGAAGGGACATTGGTGTTGTGACACAAACTTAATTTCAATTTTGTATATTTGATAAAAGCTTGCACAGCAACAAGACTAACTAAATATGGACTCATGTTGTTAAACATATAATTTTTGTTTCCTTGTAAAATACTGGTAGGTATTCAGTTACATCCGGTTAGACTGGAAGCCGACCCCAACATAGTTGGAAAAACTAATTTATAATTAATTACGAAATATTGCTGTATATCAATATCCAAAATAAGATCACTAACCAACACAAAAAGCTTAAATAACTAAATATGTAAAGCAAATTACTCAAATAAATGATAAGTTCAAACTTGGCAATGTGCCTAAATAATAATTTCAGCCCACTGTCCAGGAACTAAAAAACATGTACAAAAGTTCTAAATATAGGCCTTTAAGAAATGTAAGAAAATCAGTGCACAGTTTAATTCTTTTCTATAGTGCTGCAACAAAGTCATTCACCTTTTTTACCATAGAACAAGACATGACAAACAGGCTCAAGTAGTTTAGCCGTTCCTTCCAGACCATTTTACTTTCAACAAACATCAAATTAATTAAATTAATATAATTCCTCACCTTGCCTTACGTTTCTCCAATAATTGGGGTTTATCAACATCATACTGAGGTATTTCGATGTAAGAGTAATCAAAGTCGATAGGCTTGTCAGACATATGAGCAGCACTTGGAAGGTTTCTTGCTGCTTTGCAGAGCTGAAAATAAAATTTTAAAAAAAAAAACATAATTATAGGTCAGGTCAAAGAGTACATCATTTATCAACATTCTCATGTCCCATTTTATTTGGAGTTGGTGCTTCTCCCCTTCTGACCTTTGGCTCACTCACACATACAAATCACCTGTTTATATGGTCCCACATGGCGACCTGAGGGGGACTTGCTTAAAGGTCCCTTGCCATCTTTCACAAAGTCCAGCCGTTGTTTCCTTGGTCTTTCCTACTCTTATTGCCAATGACTAAAGGAATATTTGTGTTCATTGATTGCATGTATGCACACCAGTGTTTCAAGATATATATTTTCACTCTAAGCTCACCTCTCATTTTTATTAAGCCTATTCAAAAGGAGACTTATATGGAGGTGTTATTTGACATTATATTCTTATCTTTTAGGTCAACTAGTTTTAGCCTTCATAAGTACATACATACATTTAGGTGTAAACTAAACTGTTTAAACTCACATCTTTCCTATGGGAAGTAGGCTTGAGGGAATAGAATAGGCAAAAACTACAGAATGCCCACCTAGAACAATCCTAGCTAGCATACTCTATTTTAGGTTTCCTTTGCCAAATGAAAAAAAAAACTGAACTCTCTTTGCCGAATGAAAAAAAAAAACTGAACTCTTATAGGTGTGTCCTGTCGGTTGGTTACCATACATGTAATTTGGAAAACTTTCCAGGAAAATTGGTTTGCTTAAGATTTGATATTTAGTTTTTGAGTTATGGGACTTTAAAACTGCAGCAGTAACTTTGTGTTGCATTAAGCTACTATTAAAAACCAATTTAGTTTTGCTGTTGAGTGCAAATTGACTTAATATGAATGAGCGTTCAAATATTGATAGTGTAATATTGTTTTTGCCACTGAACCTTGTGTGGGCGAGTACGTATGGATTGTTATGTAAGATTGCCCAGAGTGGGTAAAAAAATGAAGATAAGGACGCATGAGAAGAGATACGGATACTCTATAAATTTGTCTAAATGCGTCTTAATGCATTCATGAGACGCATTTAGAGCAATTTATATACATTTTAAAACATTTCTATGACTTTGTAGGTTGTAAGTTTATAATATTTTTGTAACATGAGGGTGTTGAGCAATGGGATTAAACTGTTCTGTTAAATAAAAAAAAAACCGAATGATTATAATTGGATGATGATACTCACAGCACTAAGGGATCTTACAGGTCGAAACATTTTCTTTGCTTTTGTTGATTACGTGAAAGGATAAGAAAAGCAAGAACGTAATAGAGTAGATAGTTTTTCCGGCTTAGATTTTCACTCTCTCGAGAAAAGCAGACAAACAAAAATAGATCAGTCAAAATCAATATCGTGTCTTGAAAATGACAGATGACAGCAAAACATTTGCCGTTTTTTGTTTTTTTTTGTCAGCTGATACCGCCGTAGGCCATAGGTTATACAGAACTGGGCTATGTGTGTGTTCATGTTTGTGTTTATAAGAATTACTCATCTGTGGTAGAGCGATGCGGTTGCCATGGTTACAATGTGTTGTGTAGTTTGCTCGATTTAATTCAAAATTATACAACAAAATGAGAGTAACTTATTACTGACCGAGGATGAAGTTATTTGAATATTTATTGTAGTTTTGCCATCGTCAAACATGATACCTATACGTGATTTTATAATAACTACTATTGGTAAGTACCTACTCCGCTGCTTAGGTACTTATTCTTTTCCATTTGAACATTTAAATAAAATTATAAAGCATGAATGTAAATTACAATAAGATTATACTATATCTAAGGCAAAATCAATAATTTCCACACGTAGTTTTTACAAACTGATTAGAATAATGTATATAATTCTTAAAGAAGTTGCATTATTTACTTGTTCTTTATTTTCTTTCAGAGCACTATTACACCAAATTAGACTTGAAATTGGATGAAAATTCAGAAGATGCATTGTCTGATTTCATCAACAACCCACAAATACTTATAATACAAGGCTACATGCAAAGTGAAAATGTATTTCTTCATACTAAAGTAAGTATTTTCAGTGGCATTGGAATTTTTATGCTTTTTTTTTTAAACTAATCACAAGATATATGATAGCTATATCTGGACTGCATGCAAGCAGTTGTAACATTTTAAGTGCATGCAAGGGTTTCTAGTTTGTAGTTGAGTTTCCCTAGTAAGAATAAAAAATTAGAACAAACTATGAATGAATAAAGTAAGTGTTGATAATTTGCACAAACTAATTACATCTTTAATTCAGATATTACAATGAAAACTTAAAATCATGCCTGTTATCTCTCTGCCTTACTTAGGGATGCCAAAACTTTGGAAGTTTCCATATTTTGTAAAACTTATTCTTGGATCGTGGAAGTCTAACATTACGCAGACAGAGGTTTAAGTAATAGTACACCCACATTTTGCCATTTAGTAAATGATACATAATTAGGTAAGTACTAACTATTTTTTTTCACAATAACAACTTAACTTTCAGATACAAGATAATAAAAACAAATCTATTGTATTTTACAAAACCTTTGCACAAGAGTTATTGAAAGATGATGCTGTACACAATATTAATATACTGACCCTATCTAATAATACAGCAGAGTCATTATATCAGATTTGGAGACAAGTCTACACACCTCTACTGGCTGCAGTGAGTACCTACATTATTAATAAAATTATATCAACATCTATAGCAATACCTAGTTTTAATAAGATTCTAACATCTTGCAATATTAAATAAGAACAGTTCTTGTTGTTGTGGCTTTTACTGTGGAGGCATTTATGTCCAAAACAAAATGTTTGTTGCCTGAATACTGATGATTCTACATTTATAAATTCTGTTTTTATTTTTAGGGAAGTGACTTATATTCTAATAAACTCCAAAAGAACCTGTCAGATCTGGAGTCTAACTTAAGGATTTTAGCCCATGGAAAAGGGAACACTAACATAAATGGTAAGTATTTTCTAGTAAAATCTAGTACCTTTTCAGTTTAAAGGTCCAATATCGAAACTTGTGGCATCCCTGACATAATAAAGTTACGGCACTACCCACCACTAGAGTATCTTGCTAGCATTGATCTGAGTAGATATTTTGCTTGTTGATTTGTCTCTGTATCACCCAAAGGTTGACTGGTAGAGAACTGGTAGAGAAATGAAGTAATAAATAAATATTTAAGTACATAAAAAAAATTAGAGGTAAATAGTAGAGTTTTAATATCACAATTCTGCAGTAAATAGTGTAAATGCTAGGAATTATGAATTTTATTTGACATTTTCATGTCCATCTTTCTGCACAGTTGTGCTATCAATCCAAGATGAACTGGAATATTGGAAAACATTGGGCCAAAAAAAGGATGCTAATAAAAAGGAGAAGGAGGCAGCATCTACTTTTTGTGAACTTTTTGAAGATGTTATGGAAGAAGTAAGGTAATGGGCCAAAGTAGTTTTATTTATGATCAAAGAAAGTAGTCCTATTTAGTTTTTGCTAACTCATTATATTATAACTAGCTGTACCCAGCATGCGTTGCAATGCACTTTTTACTACCCACCTACCCTATCCGACCTACCTATCCTATCCTACCTACCCTACCCGACGCTACCTACCTACCTACTCTACCCTACCCTACCTACCTACTCTACCCTACCCTACCCTACCCTTACTACCTACCTACCCTACCTACCTACCCTACCCTACCTACCTACCCTACCCTACCCTACCTACCTACCCTACCTACCTACCCTACCCTACCTACCTACCCTACCCTACCTACCTACCTACCCTACCCTACCTACCTACCCTACCTACCTACCTACCCTACCTACCTACCTACCCTACCCTACCTACCTACCCTACCCTACCTAACCTACCCTACCCTACCTACCTACCCTACCCTACCTACCTACCCTACCCTACCTACCTACCCTACCCTACCTACCTACCCTATCCTACCTACCTACCCTACCCTACCCTACCGTATCCTATGTCCTTCTCCTGGCTCTAAACTACCTCCCTGCCAATTTTCAGCTAAATCGGTTCAGCCGTTCTTGAGTTATAAGTGAAGTAACTAACACGACTTTCTTTTATATATATAGATATTATACTTTCAGGAGAAGGTAGGACTACCTAAATTTATGAGTTTTCATGGAGATCTACTACATCTCTATTCTCATACCAAATGACGCTTATAGATCAGTTCATAGAAAATCTTTCGTTTATTTCAGAACTATGCATTCCAGCCCTATGGATGAAATCAGAGAGTCAGCAGAGAACATAGGTGGAATTCTGGATGATATATGGCGGATTACTAACTCTCCTTATGCACAAGATAGGATGTGTCATGTGTTTGATATTATTGGTGTGTAAACATTAAGTATTGATTTCTTAGTTAGTTGGGGTTGCTACCTTCTGTCCTGAGGATTTTCTTAGCAGGAACTCATAAACTCTAACCAATTGGACCCAGAAATCAAACACATGCGCTCATGAGAGGTCCAATTAAGGCAGGGTCTGTTATTTATTGTACCTACATCGAAATTGTATCACAGCTCTTAATAAAGCAAAATTGTAATGCTTTATATTATGTTTAACGTGCTTTGCTTCAATTCATATTACTTACTCTTATAATTTAAGGTCATGAAATATGCTCAATAATACAAAAGTCAGTGTCTACTAATGATCTGTGGAAAGTCAACAATGGAGCCAAGGATAGTGAGGTGCTGAACCATCTTTCTGATAGTTTCAAAGTGATCCAGACTTGGAACAGCGCTTGTGAATCGTTGACTGAAACGTACTGGCCTAACTACGCGCTACATGCGTGGAACGGAAAACCTTATGTACCACCGTTTTGTTTCAACTTCCAAAATAGGTTGAAAGAGGTATTTCTATCATAGTACTGTTAATTGGCTTAATTCCTTTGGTTTTTCGAACGAAACTTATAATCCTCTTCCTATTACAAACTTTTGTTGAAATGCCAAATTATAAAGCTTCATGAATGTAAACTTACGCTTTACTTTTAAACTTTATTTCCAGATCCATGACATCAGGTCTACACACTGTCAATTAAATAAATTACTTTCGAACAATGAAAGATCAGAGCTGCAAACTGATCAACTATTTGCACCATTTGAAAGTTTGTACAAACTCTCCTTACACTAAAGTATCTTTTTCTTATTGTTGCTGCCAAATAACCGCCATATTTGTTTGTAGGTATTAATATATGGATGTGTAACGGACCTAACCCAGGTTGGGATACAGCAGTTTCCAAATTCTCAACAAGTTTACGCCCTGCTGAAACAAAAGTCGCTGAAAAGTTAAAACCCAGATTGCATAATATGTCGACTAAACAGGTAAAGCAAAGCCGTGGTCAAAAGACGAACGGGTTAACGGCACGGTTGGTACAGTGGCTGAGCGATTGCCCGCTGCGCTGCATGTCGCGGGTTCGATTCCCGCACGTATTAAATAATTGTATGGCCTAGAGTTAGTTTTTCCGGGTCTGGTGTTTGTCTATGTGATTTTTTTTAAATGTTTGTAAATGCACCTACGATAAAGTACAAAATACCGAGTGAGGGGCAAGGTTTAGGCTGCGGGTTGTTCGAAAGAGATATCGCGGCCCTGGAACACAAAGGGCGAAGAAGGAACATGGGTGGGTTTTAGTCAGTACAAGTCTGACACTCCCTCCCGCTCCGCCCAGAGCGGGAGAAGTCATTTGATGATTTCCCATCCCCAAAAAAAGAAAAAAAGGGGCAAAGTTTAAAAAAAAAACTGTTTTGAGAGCTTAAAACTAACGGGACCTAAGTACTTTTAACAAACAAAAAAAGTTTTTCTGCTTAAAAAAATCTTAATAAATTGTTTATATAATGTAGGAAAATATTGTCAGGATTTCTAACATTGCTATAATCTTGGCTTTCTCCTTTGTAGATGCTGTATGAATTCATGAGGTACAGCGCCCTAATAGAGCGACCCCTCGTAAAGCACGCACTCAACAACGAGCTAGAGATATTCGTGTCTTCTCTTATATCAATGCTGAAGAGTGTGCAGACTCTAATGGATGCGGATGAACTGGATGTCCAAATGTACCAGCCTCCTGAAATGTCCACCGTCGTGCTTCAGATCCAATGGGCTAAGATAACGGAAGCAAAGGTAATGACCAACATGTAGGACCTAGCATAGCTGGTTCCAAGCATCGTCATTGGTTCATAATCTGGTAACGTCATTTTATATATCAAAATAGCTTCACTTTATGGGTCAGATTGAGCCCTAGCTATAGTGGCGCCATCTAGAATGAGCTTTTAACAGTCTCCCCCAATACTGCAGCATCATTTACATCTTGGTAACGAGTGTACACTCAAGTGACGCTCGTGCGTGTTGTGACAGCGAATGCAGAAAAATCAAATTTGTTAGAGTATGTTAGTCAACTCAGTAGGAAGGCTATAACGCGACCGAAACAAGTAAAAGATGCGCGTGTCGCTTGATGCAAGTCTCCGTCAGAAGTAGTATCGTCTGAGGTCATAAACAGGCGTTAGACTAATTAAGTTTAAATTGTCCCGTTAAATATTCCAGGTAAAAGAAATCCAAATGTGTGCGGAGAAGTATTTGAAAGAATTTGACGGTAGTTCTGAATTGCAAATTCTCGCTACCAAAGTGCTGAAAGATCTTAAGAATATGTACACACAACTACACGAGGAGTGGTGTCGTGATCTACAGGTAATTAAATAGATTGATTTTGAGTTTTTATTCAACTCGTTTTAACTGCTTCGCCGAATACTAAAACTTTGAGCCTTATATTCTTTTCATCATTGTACTCATAAAATTACATAATTATAAGTGAAATTGGATATGAAAGCCCTACCTACTATCTTCGTTTCCACTAATTGTGAATGTGGCTTAAAATAATGTGCCAATCTTGGCGCTGCCTAAAAACACACCTAAATTATTCTCCAGGCTCAAGCAAAGAACGGCTCCCTCCAGATATCAACAGACAAGCCGGTAGTTGAATTCAGCGGCGGTACTCGCTTGATGGTGGTCAACTTCAACCCAGGTATAGTTCGTGCGGAACTAGATGCGCGTGCGCTCGCGGCCATGCGCCTGCCGCCGCCGCCCGCGGCCGCTGCGCTTGACACGCTCAGCAATGCACTGGCGCATGCACGCCCACTGCAACAGGTAATTATTCGATTTATGCCGCCTTGAGCAAGCGTGGTTCTTAATGCTCCGCAGTGAGACTAAAATACAATCAGATTTTTATTATAACTTAGATACCCCTGAGGAGCGCGTGGCTAAATAATAGCAGCCGGTTATGGCGCGCTTGCCTGGGTTGGTCCGTGGATGGGTGACAACCCATCCACGGACATAATACATACCGAGTTTCCTCGTTGCCTCGGAAAGCACGTTAAGCCGTTGGTCCCAGCTGTCAATTGCAGATCTTTGACAGTCGTTGCCTAAAAGTCTGACGACCAGTCTCACCTGAGTTGTGAAGGTCAGATAGGCAGTCGCTCCATGTTTATCTTGCCGGTTCTTCTCCATAGGAAACGACCAACCCGAACCGTGCATCTTTTGTGTCCGTTTTATAAGTGCCCCTGTAGACCTATGTGAAATAATATCAGCTGCATCCGGTTAGACTGGGAGCCGACCCCAACATAGTTGGGAAAAGGCTAGGCTAGGATTAACTAGACAAGTGTGGAATTGTAGATATCACAAAAATAGTGTCTGAGGAGTGCTACGCTTTTATTGGGGTTGACACATTTGATTCGGAAATACAAGTTGAACAAAAAAGCTAACCCGAAGTCATTACTACAAATATTCTTTCATTTAGCTCGTAATGGCAAGATGTAGGTGTACTAGGTCCACCTCCAACATAGCATTTGGAATTAAAGGCGTGATTTTATGTCAAAGCGCAAAGAGTGGGATAAACCTATGTAAAACTGTCAACATGAACTTGTTTTCAGGTGGCATCATTCCACAATACACTGGGTGAGCGTATGATTCCATCAACCCGTCCGATGATGTTGCAAGCAGCACTGGACTTGTCCAACTTAGTGCAGAACCAGAAGGCAGTCTACTGGGACGACGTCGAACAACTATCTAACTACACTGAGAAACTCAAGAAAATTGTCTTAAAGTTGGAGACACAGGTATAAAACACAGATTTTAGTCAAGTTCACTACCTACCCTCTTGGGTACTACCCAATTTGTCACTTCATTGCTCAATGCTTTAAGGCCCTCATCCTACTAGCGGATGCGAACGTCCTCAAAGCGGAGCGGGCGCGCAACGAATACGTTACGGGCTCACAACGAACACGCCGCGCATGCGCAGCGAATTTGTTGCGGACGCGCAACAAGATCGCCGCGAACAGCAGATTGAACGCCATTTTGTACTGTCTCGTACAAACGACAGCCCGTCCGCCCCACCTCACATCAGACCGTTTTGTTACTGAGTTCGCCGATAATTTGCCCAAACACGCGACAAAAACGTATTTGCCACGCGTCCGCGACGTCCTCGCTTCGCAGCCGCGGCGTGTTCACGACGCATTCTCTGCGCGTCCTGCCCGCCCCACTGCCTCTCCCAAACCGCTAGTATGATAAGGCCCTAACGTAATTAATAAACGCACCCACGGCACAGGAGAAATTCCGAATACGAATATGGGCAACGTTTTTATTTGAAAAAAAAACATCGCTTTCATGGCTCTGACTTGGCAGATGTTATCTAGGGATTATTGTTCACATTCTTCCTTCCTGTTGTTTCAGAACACTTATCTTACTGGCCAACATGTAGCGATCAGGAATATTGTTCAGAAGCTGATAGAGACCGAACTCTTATCCAAACAAACTGAATGGAAGAAAGGTGTCAAAGAAATAAGAGATATAATAGACACGGTGGGTACCTTACGAACTAGATCTAATGTGAAGTTTATTACCTGGTACAACACCCTCTTCCTCATCTCAATTAGACACCCAATTGCCTACCTACATAAACTAAACATTGCAACTAACGATTCCAGATGAACACCAATTAGTTCCTTTATAGTTTATACAGACTTTCTACGATCATTGTTGTTCTTTAAAAATTGTTGTTCCGCAAATCAGCAAAATCAGGTCTATATCTTTACGTATTTACTCCAGAGGTCCAGTGTGGGTTATTGGATGTTATATTTCGTCAAACATTTATTTCTAGGCCATACTGGTTTCCTCACGTTTTCAATTACTGTAAAATACTATAATTCTACCTTCTCTTACAGGTGGAATCTAACGGTTACAAGAATACAGAGCTGTGGCGATCGCATTGGGATTGGCAACTATACAAGGCGCTTGAGTATCAGTACATAAAGACGCTGCTTTCGCTGCATAAGCATTTCCCGCATGTCAAAGTGGATCTGGTTTTGCGGTAATTAGTACTAAGTTTTTGATATTTGCTTATTAATTCATGTGAGTGTTACTAAAATAGGTACCCTAAGGTTATTAAATTTTCGTTTTCCTAATTATGTTTTAATTGGAATTATAGTCACTTCTGTCGTAATTCAAAGCTCTTCCCGTTTTGTGGCATTTGACAAAATGGCACTATTACTACTAAAATACGTTGTGCAGACAAGCTCTTTAGTGAGCAGCAAAATATACGTAAAAAATAGCAATTCTTTGTAAAAGCGGAAGTTCATCAATTACAATTATAGATCTCAAGAGGTAGAAATGTAAAACTTTATTGTTTTGCGTTTAAAATAAAAGTAATAATGAAAGTAATTAATAGGTTATTGATACGGATCAATAACCGTTTAATTAATGTGCAACTACGATTTAAGTCCTAAGACCTAGTTTTAACTAATCATCAGTTTATAGCATGTAAGCATATGACTCCGCATGAGGAAGCCTTGTTGACCTCTTTATCTGTTCGCGGTACTAATAAACAACGCATATTATATCAAGCATGGACGGGAGTTACGAAACACGTTTATACAGAGAAAAACTAGTTATCGTTCGTTAACTAAGATCTCAAGGGACCTAGTTTTTTTATCACATAAGTAATTGAGCTACGAAGTCCCAATTATATGTAGAGGTAAACATAAAAAAACTCTATGACATCCTAATCTCAGTCATTAGGTATTACAATGCAAAAGTATCGGGACCTCATTGTAATTATCAAGAACAGAGGTTTCTCACATATCCAGGGCCCTGAGTGGTCCCTGGATATGCTGTTGTTGTTATACCTAACCAGTAACCAGGTTTCACTGTAGTTATATTCACATTGACGGCCATGCTTGAATATCAGACGCTGAGTCATGACTTTCGCAGTGTTGGTTGGTATCAGTGGATGAGACCAAAACCGCGAATCGACCCTAAATGGCGTGCAGCTAATGACTTGTAAATGTTATTCGCATATAATCCGGACGGAGAGACGATGTTGTAAACCTGTTACATCAAAGAGTACCATTATATCATCATCAGCCTTTAATGATCCCACTGCTGGGAAACAGGCCTCCTCTCTATGAGAGGGAGTGGGCTATAATCCACCACGCGGGCCAAGTGCGGGTTGGTAGCTATCACATGTCTTCGAATTTTTAGTTCTAGGACATGCCGGTTTCCTCACGATGTTTTACTTCATCGTTTTTGAGGGCAGCGGTGATGAAATAAATTACACAAAGTAATGCGCCTGCCTCGGTTCGAACCCACGGCTTACTGCTCGTAAGTCGGGGCTGCCACCACTGGGCCACCGCTGCTCTCATTATATAATCTGTTGCAATTGTATGCGAGTAATAAATAGATCATTGTGTAAATAACATAATGTTTATTTTAGTAAAACTGTTATGATTAAGTCATCACGTTTATAAGATAATCTTCTCTAGCCACTTAAAACTGGTTTAAGGGTAAGGTCTAATGCTAAATGTAATATTTATATGTTGCGATACATGCTTATTATATCATTTGATTGGTTACGGCATAGATTTAGTGAAATGGATCTATGAGTCTGACTTTGACTCATCTCATAAATGGGGTTTTGAAAAAAAAATGGTCAATTTCTTTATGTATTTTAAAACTTTAACATAAATTATTATAAAAATAGTCGATGCGATAATCTATTTTTTTTTTAAAGCTATTATTGACAATTTAAAATTTATAAAATTTTAACATGAATCACGTGACTACAAATGCACCACGATTAGCATGATTGCCATGTTTGTGACGTCATAATGTTAAAGGAATTTCATGATAGCACAGTGTGCTTCTACATGTCAACATTGTAACGTCACACGCGCTCGGCTTTGGTCGGGAACTGTCGGCTTGTTTTCGGTACAGGGTTCAAACATTTATATTTGATTAATTTTTTTAATCAGGGCGAAAAAAAAAATGGTTTTGTCATAAAACGTATAATATGTGATCGTTACATTTATTAAATATTTTTTTGGAAACCCAATGTTCCACGTGCGTTAAGTAGTTTGATATTAGAAAACAAATCTATTATCATCATCATCTGCCTAGCCTTTTTCCAACTATATTGGGGTCGGCTTCCAATCCAACCGGATGTAGCTGAGTACAAGTATTTTACATAGAGCGACTGCCTATCTGACATCATAATACAGTTAGTACTGGATAGTACGATACCGCTTGGTAAGACTGGACTTTCGGGCCACTCACGACTGTCAAAGATCTACAAAGGACAGCCGGGACCTACGGCTTAGCGTGCTTTCCAAAGCACGGAGGTAACCCCTTATGTAATGGATGTAACTTTGAAGATCGAACCGGGCGGCCAGTTATTATTCAGCCACAAGCTCCTCGATGACACTTCGATCAAATCGATCATTGGTCGTTATTAATATTAAATCTCAAAAAAGTCGATTTCATATCATTTTATGGTGTAGTTTGATATTGTATTGCCCAGTTCCTGAATTGAGTATTTGATTATTTTATCTACTCGAAATTTAAACTAAGAAATAATTAAGTACTAAACTTTAAAAACACAGTGTAGAAATGTAGAATTCCTAATACTTCAAGAAACCTGCAAAGCCGGGTACAGATTATTTGTAAAAGTTGTTAGTGTGTTCGCGAACACATTAATATGTATGGACGGCTTTAGATTCACCATTGAATCCGTTGGAACAATATTCGTTTATAGCCTAACAGTAATTGTTTTTTTGTTCAATGATATGTGACTCTTATGTCAGTAGTATAAGGTTTAAATTACAATAAAGCATGTTTACTTTCCAGCGGTTACGCGGTGCGCGTCCAGCCAGCTATCGAAGAGCTTCGAGTGCAGCACTACCATCAGTTACGTCGCCTTGTGTCTTTGCCGGCACACTTCGTTGGGTTGCAGAACAATATCACTGACAAACTGAACATGTTTGCTGCTATAGTTGAAAAGTAAGGGACATTAATTGCATCTAATTTAAAAAATGATGGTTTTTGGATGAAAAAAGGAGCATTATTGAAAGCAAATTCTACCTATAAGGACGAGCGCACATTAGGAGGAGGTTTAGCGTGGTTCCCCAATCGGACTTAATTTAGGGCCCACATGCATTACAACTCACTAAAACGTTTAACCTTAAACATTGTGTCTTCAGCTTTTTTTTTTCCTAGCCTGTCTCTGTCCCAATCCCTGGCAAAGCTCCCTTCCTCCACTCTCCTTCCACTTTTCGCGAACCCGCGCATCCCCCTGGACTGGAGTTCTGACAGAACCCATTCAGTTCGTCTCGCCATCTCCTTCTTGGCCTCGCGGAACCCCGCCACACTGTCTCAGGGCACTAGTTCTGTGCTGTTTTGCCCACAGCTTGAGCTTCATGCGATCGTTAAAAATAAAACCACTCAAACAATAGTTTGTCCTGAGACGTGAAGGGTCCTTTTAAGTTTTTTGTTTATTACCAATACTGGTATACATTACGTGTATACTTTCTTTCAATGTTAAGGCACAGCTGGCTAGGCAACAAAGCAGTAACCCAGCTGGAAGCAGCCCTATCTTCCCTGGAAGCAACATGTGCATCGTGGACGCGTCGTGCGGCGCTAGCGTGCGTACCGGACCTCGACGCGCTATGTAAGGAGCATCTCACTGAGCCGGTGCACTGGGAAAGCAACTTTAAAGCCTGCAAGGCGTATGGACAGGCGGTCGCTAAGATGACTTTGTGAGTTAAGCCATTCTATAGTGGGATTTTTTTAAAGTCGAACCTCTTAAAAATAGTGACTTGGGTACCATACGTATTTACGGGGACAGGAAATTTTGCACTTAATGATTGTCTATAGAATTAAATTAACTTACAGCGAAGACGAAAAGATAGAATGGATATCAGTTGGCACAACAACTTTACGGCGCGAGTTTGAAGCTCAAGCGCGAAACCTATGGGGTTGCCTGATGACGTCATTAGTGGCCAGTTGTAGATCAGACGCGGGAAAGATAGATGCGTTCGTTGCTTCTGCCGCTGTTATGTTGGAGAACCAAGCTCTGCCTAAGAATGCGAAGGAACTTGCTGAAATGAGCGCTACGCAGCAAGCGTTGCAGCAACAAATGCCTGAGGTAAGAGAATTTTACTTAGGGCCGGTCTTGCAATCGCCAGTCAACTTTAATAACGTCAAATTTACTCTTCAGGTAGAAGTTATCTAATAATTGAAAAATCGGCCCCTCATCATACAATATGAATATCGTAGGTACAGTCCTTACAGTTATATTTCATCTGATTTCGTATTACTGTGATCTTTTGTTCGTGAGAATAGCGTTTATGAGGGCTTGCTGGCACTGGCAGGCCTGTCTTATTTACCATGATCATTATTCTTGTTACAATAAGATTGCTTTTAGGTTGCTACTATCAGGGGACAAATAACTGTATAAAAAATGCAAACTACAATCCCATATATAGTGACTAATAACACTGACAAAAGTTTTAAATTAGTTACACGCTACTGAAATTCAAAATCCGTACTTATAACAAGAGTTGTTTTAATATACAGATGGAAAATACAGTAGAGGCGTTGAAACGAAAAAGTCATATGTTACGAACGTGGGGAGGAGACTCATCTGTCGATGGTACTATGAAAGAATGGCAGAAAATACATGAACTGATGCTGAGTCAACAGAAGATGTTTGAACATCAGGTAAGAGGGCGATGGTGCTCAGTGGTAAACCCCGAATTACGACTAGGTCGTGGGTGAAACACAACCGGACACTTTAGCCTGATTCATGCCACTGCCATACTAATGACTTCCATTTTTTTCGATCCAAAGGCGCTTTATTTGATTATTTTATTGTCACTGCTCTGCTCTCCTCTCGTAACTGTGAAGGCGAACATCGTGAAGCAACTGGTTTGTCCTAGAACCAAAAATTCATCCGACAAACCATAGTTTGTCTGCGTGCTGGATTACAGTGAAGCCCACTTCCTCTCTGAACATAATATCTAGCAATGAGAATATTACAGGCTGATAATGCGCGAGCAATACTTCAGTATCCATTTTGTTGCTATATTGGAAGTATCAGGCGACTAAAGTTAATAACACCATTTACTTTGTCATCATTAATACCGCAGGCTGAAATAGTAAAGTCAAGTTTGAGCGGTGATTGGGACAACTTGAACACGAGTGTAGAAGCGTGGACGTCGCGTTGGACTCAAGCCAAGCCACGTCTGGAGAACACTCAAGGTGTGAACTATGCGGAAATGCTCGAAAGATGTCGCTCTGTGTTCGAGGCGCATGAGAATCTGAACAAGTTTATTTCGGATAGAGATGAGCTGGTGTAAGTTTGTGTTACTTTATTAATGTTTGTTGCTCTGCTGCGGCATAAAATTATTTGTTACACTTTTTTCAATTTTAATTGGCAACCGTAACGAGGGGCGTCCCCCAGCTGTATACACGGTGTAATTCACCTCATCACGAAGCCGTCAACCAAGCATTATGTACACGAAACTAAGTAACTTTACGCAAAAATTATTGCTGGGAAACGACTTTTTTTGGGGGGTGTAAAATCATGTTTTGTGGTAGAACTCAATGTAACGCACTCAAAACATTGTGCTGATGGACGGATTGAATAGTAAGGGGGTCGTGGACGTGTTTAAAGTAAAAATCTTACATTAAAATCTTGTATTTAAAAAAATACTTGTCAAAAAGTGGGAACTTTGACCCCTAATATCCCCGTAACTAGAAGGTTCCCAGGTATGGTGTAGAACAAAAAAATGATCGCAATAACAGGGAGAACCAACGCCTTTCGGCTTCGTTAAGAGGTGTTTTACACCCTTTAGATAGACGACCTAAAGAAACTCTAGTACAGACAGGATGCGGAGAAGACACTGGACTGGTCCAGCAATGGACTGTGATAAGATAATTAGATGAGTTGTCTTTTTAGAATGTGTGATTTTGTTGGTCATCTTCACCTTGGTTCATTACAGAAAAGAGTGTGAAAAGTTCCAAATGAAAGCAGAACTATCCGACACTTGGAATCAAGCGGAAAAGCTTATGAATGAATACATCAACTTGTGGACTCCGTTAAAAGAATATAATGAAGGTAACTCCAAAGATCCGTTAAGTCTATCTAGCCAGACATTTGCATTGTGTTTTTTGTTTTATTTCTGGTGCTTTGGTAGTTATAAAATAAAGAAAGAAAATGCATTTACGCATTTTCAACCAGCCCTTTAACCATTGCCAATTTAATCTTTCTTTTAGAATTCGAGTCCATCGCAGATCAAGAGTGGATAGTGTTCCAGAAAAAGATTCATCTGATAGAAGAGTTTTCAGTAAAATGGAAAGGACGTTTGGAACCATTCACTATGGTTACGTTATACATACAACAAGAGTTGGAGAAATATTCGGTAAACAATTTTGAACACTCTCAAGTTAAAATATGAAACAAAGATAACAATAAAAAAACACTGCCTTATTTTACCATTTCCTGTACCCAGTCTTTATTTTCCATAAATAATGGGAATGAGCTTTTAGGGGTATGAGGAACAGGGTGTAAAGTTCTTCATACCCTTTAGAAAAGGGAGGATCCTCCGACCAGACAGGTGATAGGTCTGGTGGGCAACTGCCTGACTGTTGTTGTCGGGTTTCTCTATACAAGGTGTTGTTTTGCATCCTCGTCAAATTTCAGGAGGTGGTCACAAAACACATAAATAATCAATTAAAATTACGGTACCTAGTTAATTATTAGTACACGCTGATTTTTTTGGTTGTTTAAGTTTGACAATATTTCAGAATAATCCCCTTAACTTGGTTTAGGGAATAAGAAATTATCGAATAAACTTTTGAGATTGATTGTATTTGCGTAAGCGAGGATATAGGCCATGAACCATACGGGCCGCGTTTAAAACACGGGTGGTTCACCCTTACTGATTTCCGTAATTAAGTAAAATAAATAAAAATAACCTACCCATTTTATTATTGATTCGGGACGAGAATCATTAGCATAGTTACCTCCTTGAATTTGACGAGAATGCAAAACAACACCTTGTATAGTCTTAAGTCGATGTAAACTTTGCTTGCGAAATGTAGGAAATTGATGTTAGTTTTTCTGTCGTGTCATAGATGGCGCTGTAGTACTTTTTGTAGTAAGTTGCTTTTCAACGTCGCTACAAGCTCTATGGCCCATGTAATTCATTATTTCACAATAAAGCATGACGGTTGTAATCCCGAAGGCTTCAGTAGGAAGTCAAAAGGAATGTAAACGGACTCTTCACGAAGCCGTCACCCAAGCATTCTATACAAATAACCCTAAGCAAAAATTATTACCAATTACGTTTTTTGGCTTCGTTAGGGTTTTTTTTTACACCCATTAGTACCCACATTTCACCAGTTATGTTTAAGTCCCATACAATAGGGAGCGATCCTATTGCTATCAACCTCACTACACCGGCCCCCTTCTACCATCAGACATCTAAACACACTGCAAGTTACCATCAATACAACCCTAATCTCTTCAAAGTTAGAGTGAACAGGCTTCTTCTGGGTAAGCTCGTACCTTCTCCTTCCTCGTCGACTTTGTCTCTGTCATCTCTGTCAAGAGCAAACCCATGGAAAAAAAACGAGTTCCGGGAGTGCCGGCAGAAGTGAAAACTTTGAATATTAACGTTGTGCATTTTTCATATTTTGGAATGGTTAGGGAATAATTTTGCACGAATTGCTTTATTAATGTGGTAAAATATAATATTCATTTATTGCGCTATTGTGACACAAACAAACACAAACACGACAATTTATAGTACATTAAAAATTTAACACTTCAGAATTATTACAATCCGTCTTACGAATTTTACCTCTTTGGAGAAACCGAAGGTTTTGTTTGTGGATAAGATAATTATCCAGTATTGGAAAACCAAACTCAATAATGTCATAAAGTTCAAATTTCTTCGGAACCTAATGTCAATCCGTCTTACGAATTTTCGATCGAGTTTAACATTTTTAAAAATCACAAAAGTGCACAACGCCGCAAAAAAAGTTTTCACTTCAAAAATAAAAACAAAACCATAATACAGTAATAAAATATATAAAAAGACCAAAATAAAGGAAAAACCCAATAATATTTTGCATGACGTGAGAATAGAACCCGGGACGTCATGTTTGGTACTAGCGCTTACTTGACTAACGAAGCAGATCATCATTATTTCTACGTAACACGTATAAATACTCCTACGCCCGTATTGAGGCCGCATTATTTACGTCTGAAACCTGTCGTTTCGGCGTAGGTATATTGCTAGCGTGACTCCTAAGTGTCCTACTATTGAGTACCACCTAGTTATTTATATCACATCGGCTTATTGCAGCTCAAATACTTTTTATATTATTGCTATGATATCATTACACATGTGTTCAAAATGTAGACTTTGATGATGTCATCGGCACCCATAGAAGTCATATGAAATTTATTGTAAACAAATTTTTAGGAGACTTTAAGACACAATTAACTAAGCAATAATACCTCCACTTATTTGTACAGGATTTGGCTCCTTTACTAAAATATCTTCGGGGCACCGAGTTTACCGAACGTCATTGGCATGAGGTATTCAGTCTTATGGAAATGGAGTACAAGAAACCGGATACGCTGCAAGTCAGAGATCTTTTAAATGCTGCAATGAATATCAAGAAACATATCAAGTCCTTACAGGTGAAAAAAAAACACTCTATTTTGCAGCTTAGTTCTTCAATGTTGTTATTTCAGAGTAACAACTAAAAATACAGATGTTACAAAAAACCCATATGTTTTCAAGATGTTCTAGACTAGACGTCCAAAAAGTTAGTGTAGCAATAACGGGTTTGATTTAAATATTCGTTTTAATAGGTACTTACCTATTATTAGCACAATAAACCGGGGATTGCCCCATGTATCTAAGAATATTGGTAGGTACACTAATAGTGCAATAACACGAACATAATGTATTATCAAACTACCTGACCAACGCAACTGCGTCTGCGTCGGGAAAAAAATTAAAAAGAAACCCGCTTTTGCAATATTTTTCCTTACTCGATAAATGGGCTATCCAACACTAAATATTTTTTTCAATTCCAGTTCAATTTCAGAACCAGTAGTTCCTGAGATGATCGCGTTCAACCAAACAAACAAACTCTTCAGCTTTATAATATTATTATAGTATAGATAAAATTTTAACTCACAGAAAGATATTTGGAAGAAGGCACAGTTTATACACTACAGAATCGACGTATTCTGATGACTTTATTTCTTTTAACTTTATAGAAAATCTGCGCGGCTGCATCCAGCGAGTCTGCAATCAGGAACGCACTCAACGAGCTAGAGATTTGGTTTGCGGGAGCTCGATTCAATATCACGTATTACAACGATAAGGCGAAGCGACCCACGCCCATAGTGAAGGACTTTAAAGAAATACTTAGTAAGGTGAGTTTCGAGAGTTTCAAAAATCATATAAATCTACACCTCGAGTAATCTATAACTCATTACAGGATGGTCGTGGCTTAGTGCCTTTTACCATTGAGACTCACAAATCAGCGACAATACAGGCATGAGTGAATGGGTAGGTATGTGTACTGTCGCCTTTTTAAAACAATGGTTCTACAGTACGCGACAGCGCAGAACTTACTCTGCTATCTCGCTCTCTCTGATTCAACCTCGAAGTTTTTGTCTCATCTTTATTAAATTCCTTGAAACCGCATTTTATTTTTGCCAATGACGTGTTTTGTTCCCAAGGCTAACCTTGCCCGATAAATGTCTATCATGTTTTGTGGGAGATGGGTTTAATTTCGATCCAGTTAATGGACCAAATAATTATTTCCGGCTTGCGTATATTGAACCACCATGATTTATTTTATACCTTTGACAGCACTTAAAGCTCTAATATCTAACTAATCTCGTCATTCTTTGAAATTTATAACAACAGTTAAACGATTGACAATTCAAACAAGATAGGTAAAGAAATAACGATTTTCAACAAAATCAGTTAAACTAGCGATGTTAGGTTTTGAAAGTACCTACCGTAGGTACAGTAGAATGTAGAAAAAAGTATCTTTCAGAGAGATCTTGCTAGCTTCAAACATGCGCTTGAAACAAGCAAGATCAACACTATGTGTCTTTTTTTGAAAGTAAATATTGTCAAAAGTGCCCCACATCTGCACTTTTGCAGACTTCAAATTTCTACTCACTACGCCGCGATTAACGTGCCCACATACTGCCCCTAAGTAATGTAATAAGACGTAACGTCAAGTAACGTGTTGTGTAGATCGAGGAACAACAATGGGTGGTGTCCTCGCTGTCGGGCGGCGCCAACGGCTCGGACGCATGCGGTGCGTGGGACGCGCGGCTGAGGGCTGCGCGGGCGCTGCTACGTGCCACGCATCATGCACAACGCAGGTACCTACTACATGCTTCCGTCAGGATACATTTCCACCAACCTGAAAAACCTTCTTTTTAGGGTTCCTTACCTCGAAAGGAAAAAACGGAACCCTTATAGGATCACTTTGTTGTCCGTCTGTCTGTCTGTCAAAACCCTTTTTCTCAAGAACGCGTGGAGGTATCAAGCTGGAATATAATATCAAATACTCAAGTCTACTGTCCCTTAGAGCTGTGAAAAAATCAAACTTCTAAACCAACGCAATCAAAAAATATAGCCGTTTATGCCGCAAATTTCCGCAATAATTTTTGACACTCGCAAGGGAATCAAAACCTACAGGGTACTTCCAGTCGACCCAGAATCTTGAAATTTGGCATAAAGCAATGTTTTATAGCACATATAAAGTAAAAATTCTAAATCCTTAATTTTTTTATTACATCACATATTTTTATTTATTCTCTTCAGTAATTTTGGTTTGTACGGAACTCTCGGTGCGCGAGTCCGACTCGCACTTGGCCGGTTTTTTATTGTGATGTTTCTGAATAAAGGACTGTATCAGATTTGCTTTTAAGTATACAATTGGTCGCTCGCGCATCCTCGAGCCCATGCGAGGAGACGCTTATGTCTGCTTCGATTTTTTTTAGGAGCACTGAAAGGTAAAGTTCTACTCGAGTCTTGGCTTTAAATGGCACCTGGTGTTTTTTTTTTCTGATGTATACCAACAGCGACTTCCTGGCAAATGCAATGTCATTCAAGCGCCATTTCCATGGAGCAATCTAGGATGTAGGTTTATACCACTGAGGGATATGTACCTATGCTTATTGTCTTTTCCTAATACGAATTTTAGAATATAATTCAAATTATTATTACAAAATTATGAGTATAAGGTCAGGTTCTTCTAATCATGAAGACAGATGTGTTGCTCTGTAGTTTGTTCCGCCATTTCTTCACGGTCAAAACATTAGTTAGTGATGAAGGACGGGCTTTTTTTGGGTCTCTCTTACCTATGTTATTTTTGATGTTCAAAAAGTACTGATTCTCAGCATAATTTGAATAAATTAAGTACGAAATAGACAGATACAGAATAAAGAAATAGTGCCGGTATCTTTTATGCTTGCGCGACAAACAACGCTTGCACCTTATTGCATCACTCAATTCGCTTTCAGAACAAGTTTCTAAGGTCTACTTGTATAACTGTAAAAGTTATACCTATACAAAACAATTGAACGAATCAGGTTAGGGATTGGTAAGGAATGCAGAATAGGCACTAATATAGACCAGACTAGACTCGCAAATATGGGCCGTGACTACTTGTAACCAGGAATGCATGGCAAACAGAAAAATTAAACCTTTGAAATTGTTAACAAAATCCTATCTAAATAGGGAAGTAATATTTTTAAAATAATTTTACGGGGACGAAGGTTGCGGGCAATAGCTAGTTCTTATTATAAAGTAAGGAACAATGCAAGAACAAATAAAGTTATTTCTCATAGATTGAAACGAGCAACTAAGTCGGTCGGTGCTCGTCTAAGGATTTGTTTCGCCGTAAACACATGGGCGACAGATGTGCCAGCTATTTTGACCGACTATTCCGCGTAGCCGACTGCCTCGCCATTGCCATTAGACCAACGTGCAAACGTTGTACTAATGGTCGCTATCGCGACAGCTTAGCATGAGGTCCCAGGATCGATTCCCGGGTCGGGCAAAATTGTTATTGTATTTTTCCATCAGGAATTTGTCAGTATCCGGTACACCTCTGCCTAACCCTTCGGGGAATACAGGCGTCATGTGATGTTATGTATTCCGCGTAGTTCCTGTTTGGACTAATCTTTGGGATTAAATATAATGAGCACCAAAAAATACTTTGAGATCCTAAGCTACGTTACCCAAAAAAAAATACTAAACACCAAAAAAATTGTATTCAAAGACCAAATATAGTAAATGATCACCAAATTTTGTGGCAAGAAGAACTTAGGAAGCAAGTGCGAGCAAAGCGAGCTCGGGATATTGGGCACCCCGACTCGGTTAGGTTACTTTAAACCCTGCAGAGAGAAATAGGAGCCCCGCGTAGCGCGGCTCCGTCGACTACGCCTTAGTTCGGAGCTGTGATTTTCAGGTTTTTAATTCTGGTGATCATTTACTATTTCTGGTGATCATTTACTATTTTAGGCAGTATAAAAATGTTTTTTTAAGGTTATATTTACTTTATCTGGTGTTATGTTAAACATAAGCCCTAATCTTTTACTTATCTTCATGTTAATTATTTAGTAGTTTGTTCTGTTGTGATTGTGGTCTAGGCCTTTATATAAATTTTTCAAAGCTTTGCTGTTCATGGTTCAAGTTGAATGTCTCTTGCACGTTCTATAATAATAATGAAAACGTTTTGGTCATTCATTTAGTGTAGTATCAACCTTAGGGCTTTCTTCTAATTGATTAGAAAATCTTGTCATATGCGATAAAATAATTACGATATAGCTATACCCATGATTTATAAGATCAAAAAAAAAAGGTTAAGCATTTAAGCATTTACCGCTTCTTAATTCAGTTAAAATTAATATAATTCAAATCAAGCAAAGTTGTAAAATTAATCTGGTAACATTATCTTAAACGTCGGGGATTCCGTTCGTCACCTGTACGAGTATGTTTAGATGCTAACTGTAATATAATCCATATCCGGTTACAAGGCGTAGTACTTACCTACATACGAATTTGCAGGCAATGCAATAAAAATAGCAGTGCGGTGACAATACTTAATGCTAGTTTCAACTGCTATTTTATTATAATTATATTAGAAAACAATTTACTTGACCTGACGCTGATTTTCATATGAAAAACAAAGCGTTCCAAACAGAATTTAACTAACGACTTGTTAAACAAGACAAACAAATATATGCTTTTATTATATTACCAAAAGAGCGGCTTATGGGTTCCCGTCTGTCTCCATCAAATAACATATTTGGTAAAAACCACTATCCATATACAGTTGTAATCAATGGGAATTTAAACGAAGACACTCATTTATGAGTAGATCCTGCCCTTTTCATTGGTAACTGTACTCAAAAGCCCTGGGTTCATAAAAACATTAGTGGTGTATCTTGGTAATAAACGAGCAACATGCTGTTGGTGTTGAAAGTTTCTACTTAGAACGAATGACTCACCAGTTACCGATCAACTTTGTTGGCAGGCATAGGTAGATGTCGGGCTGTGCCCGGTTCTTATAAACTAAGTGCGATACGGGGAGTCTAAAGACAGACTAGTGAGTACCCACCCAGTAGCCCTAATACATGTAATCGTCTATTACTTCTTAGAAGGATTACGCCATAGTCGAGTAGTCGACATAATCTTCCCACTATATTAATGAATTCCCGTAAAGTAGGAGCTTATCCTAACTAATATACCAACTAATATCCTAACTTATATTATAAATACGAAAGTGTTTGTTACCTTTTCACGCCTAAACCACTGAACCGATCATCCTGAAATTTTGCATATACGTTGTCAGATGTACTACAGAAACGGACATAGGGTACCTTTCATCCCGAAAAAAAGTACTGTTTCCGAGAAAAACAACAATAACGTTCTTATGATAATAGATGGCGCCACGTGTCCGAGCCGCATTGCCTCATAATGACAAAAAACAAAAGTGACCTTTTATGGTCACCAATCGTTAAATCTCAGTAGGTAACAGATTCACATAAAATGACTAGGCAGCTTTTGACGATCCCGTAGTACCTATTTAAATGTGCTGATGAGTGTAGAAACTACACTAGCTACTACTCTAGCATTATGTACAGTCATGAGCACTAAAATTATATAGACTGTTAGCAAAATTCAAAAGCGTTATTCGTCAATTTTCGGTTTCTACTTTCGAGATAAGACCGTAATTTTGTAATAGTATGTATGGCTTCCAAAAACTATGTTCGTGAAAACGTAAAACGCTAATCAACATAATCACAAATCACTTTTTAAACTTGCTGCGCTTATACATTTAGGTACTGCTCGTGACTGTATGCCATGATGAAATAAAAGCAAGTAGATTTTAGTTAGTTGATATTATAAGCTCAGATTAGCTGGTGAGCATGTAAAGCTGTTTCGATAACACGGGGTCGCTGTCCTGACTCCGGCATCGCTGTTACAAAATTAGGCGACATGCTATAAAGATAGCGGGCGATTTAATTGCCTACTGGAACAAAAATTCAGATGTAAAATAATCTCAATAAAACATAAGTATGTATGTGCCTAAAAATTGCTAACAACAGACAAAGCAGTTAGTTATTTTGCTCAGTCAATCATGTGATTCTATATATCGTCTGTCCTTATTTCTAATTTCTATACAAATTACGATAAAAAAGATGAAGAGAACAACAGAGTTTTTTATGAAACTTGCTTCATTGAAGATTTTTATGCCATGTTCGTTATATTAGGGTAGCAGATGTGACTGTCGTTTGTCTAAACAATTCGCTGCAACGTCCTACGGCGATATTATCAGAATTTACAGGCGAAAAATACAAGACCAATTAGTGTATAAAAATAAAATCACGATACAAGCGTATCGTGATGTTTATTATATTATTATGACGTCGTAATTTTGTATCAGTTTTTATTTTGGGACCATGTAGAAGCAGAACTTCGAGGGATAACTATATTAAACTAATTTCATGACATCATGCTTTATTTATAGTATAGAACACCTATTATACAAGGTATTGTTTTGCAACCTCGTCAAAATTCAGGAGGTTGTCACAAAAGACATATATAATCAATTTAAATTACAGTACCTAGTTAATTATTGATATTCAAGATAATTGATAAACACTGATTATTTTGGTTGTTAAAGTTTGTCAGTCTATCAGAATAATCCCTTTAACGTGGTTTAGAGAATAAGAAATTATCGCATAAACGTTTGAAATTGTGGTTATAGGGCGAGGTTCAGACGGGCCGCGTTTAAAACACGGGTGGGATTTACACTTACCGATTTCAGTAAATAAGAAAAAAAACCTATTCATTTTATTATCGCCTCGGGTCGAGAATCATTAGCATAGTTACATCCTTGAATTTGACGAGGATGCAAAACAACTCTTTGTATAGATATATACCTACGCTGTAACAAGCGTATAGCTGTAATATTGTCTAATGAAAGTATTCTTGTATCGCCAGTGGAATGTCACACGATCCATAGAGCCCTTTCTTTGGCTTCGGTCAACGACGTACGCAATGAGGTAATACGTCAAACGAGAATTTAATGATTATTCTGTTCCTTGTCGCACCATAAAGTCTGTGGATAATTTTGGAACCGCCATCCTGTTGATATTTAGTTAGGTAGACCTACCTAGTTTCTTGAAACATTCAAAGTCTTGACTAACTGACTGACTGAGATATCAATGCACAGCCTAAACCGCTGGTCCTAGAAACATGGAATTTGGAGGGTGTGTTCTTTGTGAGGAGTAAGAATCCTCAAAGAAGCGTTTATCGAAATTTCACCCCTGAAGGACTAAAATAAGGAATGAACGATTGTATGAATACCGGTCATTTTTAAAGATACAAGCCTGAAATTTCATATTCAAGCTTCTGGTAAGAAATAAATAAATACGTATTTTAACGTTTTTTTAACAATCTACCTCTAAGAGGGTTAGATGAGGGGTTGAAAGTTTATATGCGGAATCCGTCATTTTTGAAGTTATTAGAATGAATAAGAAAATTTCTGAGCAGAAATAAATGCTTATAAGTATTCCGTCAATATTCGAAATTTAACCCTAAACAGGAGAAACGAAAACGGTCTGATCTGCTTGAAATTTACTATTAGTATTTCTTGGTTGAATTGATAAACACGTATTTAAACGTTTTTTGGAAATTCCAACCCTCGGACGACAAAAGGGTAGGCAATTTTTAAAATTTTTGTTTTGGTGTGTTAGCCCGTTTGTATGGACAAATACGCAAAAAAAACTTCAAATACATCTATGGGGATCTGGGACATATTGTTCTGGGATTGGGGCGCGAAAGACATTTGTGCGAAGGACTCTTGCGGAAACCCATTTGAGCAACGTATACTCGCGCGACTGGACACTGGTGCGACTCAATGGCTTCCTGGGTGTCGTTATTGTGGTTTTCGGGGCGCTGCACAGTGGAACGAATGTATGGGAGCGGTTGGACGTAGACATGTCCGAAAAAAAAGAGTAAAATTATGCCAAACTAATGATGCCATCTTATTCGATTACTTAATGCCTTCATAACTTGTGGTGATGAATTTCTTCATAACTCCCATATTTCGGGAGTAATTTGAGAAAATGTGAAATTTTACTATGAAAATGAGTGTATCGAGCTCTCTCCCTCCTGATTCCGGGCTTGTTTCAAGTAGCGGTCTCTAATATCATAATGCTAATACTAAGAGCTATATTTAATACTAAGACACATAGTGCGCCAAATGTGCACTTTCTGGGATAAAGAGTGATGTTTATTTTATAACACAATTTTTTTATTTTTTGTTTATTTTGTTGATTAAAACCGTTTTTCTAAAGGTTTACCTTATTACAATAACATTTCTGAGCAGCCAATTAGAGAAGATATAAGCTAATTAGGATATATAATTAGGGACTTAAGGTTTACATATAAAACTGATGCACTAATGATTACTGATAAGAACATTGCTATTATTTAATTACTAAATGGCTCTTAATACACTAATTTAGCATGCATCATTTACTAATTATCACAATAACTAATTACCTTGCAATATTTAACAAAGGATACCTGGGATACCTGGATTTTATATAAATAGGTCACTATTAGTAACTTTAAAATCAGTGTTGATTTACACCTCGTTGTATCCAAGCTAATCTCGCAATGTATTTTCCAAATTTTAATACAAATCTTGATATTCACGTTGCTTTATGCGCACGCGCACATAAAGATTTACGCGACTTTAACTATTTGTTCAGTGTTTTAAAAGATAACAGTTGTGTTCAGTTATGTGAAAGTGCTGAAACAAGTTTAAAAGACTGGTGTCGTCGATTTTGCTACCGCATTTATGCAAAATGGACACAGTCTGGAAGAAGCACAGATAAGTTTCGGAAGAAACATGAGATTTGGCTACAGGCTGCAATTCAATGGCCGGAATTACAGAATGAAAATATGGAACCTTCTACAGAAAATATAAGTGACGTCATCGAGCCCATAATTTCTCCTGCTAAATCTAATGCTTCAACTTGTACACATCCTAGTCCTCGTAAATCTTTTGAGGACCTTAGTAACCGGCAAAAAAGAAGACGCACTGAAGATAGTCTTTCATGCAGCAGTAGCAGCGCTGAAATTATGTTTTCGGCCGAAAGGGCGCTTCAAAAGGCAGGACAAAGCGATACAGCTTATGTTATGAAATACTTGACGGAGAATCCAGAAGAGGCCTCAAAAATCAAAGCCTTCATTGAAGGTAAATCAATTCAGGTACGGGAAATATCCCCTTTGAAGGCATTGGCTCTTTATGTATCGATGAACTTATCGAAATGGCGCTATAACACTCTTCGGGATTTCAACACTCAAGAAGGAGCTCTTCAATACCCGAGTTACTACATGTTGGTTAAAGAAAAAATTAAGTGCTATCCGGCCAAAGAAGATCTCACAGTTACAGAGAGCTCTGCAAAAATCAAATTACAAGCCTTGATGGATTTAACCTCAAGAAGACTTATTAGGTCGTTAGAAACCCCTGTTGATCCCAATCAACAGCTCGTATTGACCAGCAAATGGCGTTTTGACGGATCATCTAGCCAAAGCATTTATCATCAAAGGACGAGTGAAGATGAGCAAATCGATCTTGCTAGTAATTTTATGATTAGTCTTGTACCACTGCGGCTCGTCTCAAAAGGTGTAACAATTTGGGAAAACGAGCGACCATCTTCCACTTCATTTTGCCGGCCAATATTGTTTAAGTTTATAAAGGAAACCAAAGAAAATGTGCAGAGAGAGATGGCTGAAATCGAAGCAGAGATTGAAGCCTTAACTCCATCCACCATCACTGATGGAATTAGTGTCAAACACCAACTGCTGTTGACAATGATTGATGGTAAAATTCATTCCATTATATCCAATACAGCAGCTTCAGTGTGTGACATATGCAAGGCTTGTCCTAAAGAAATGAATAATTTAGAGTTAATCAAAGATAAACACGCAAACGAGGACATGTATAAATATAGCTTAAGCACCCTTCACGCTTGGATTCGCTCAATGGAATGCTTATTACACATTTCCTACAAATTAGACATAAAATCATGGCAAGTAAGGGGTGATATAGCAAAAAGGCAAGTTGATGACAGGAAGAAAAGAGTTCAAGAGGCTGTAAGAAGAGAAACGGGCTTACTTCTCGATGTTGTGAAACAAGGCAGTGGATCCACCAACAATGGCAACTCGGCAAGGAGATTTTTTGAAAACTACACTAAATCTGCTGAACTTACCGGAATAGATGCTATGCTTTTAAGAAAAATCTGTGTGATCTTGCAGTGTATTTCATCAGGAGAGAAGATCAACGTAACTAAATTCCGAGAGTTCTGCTTTGATACTGCTAAGCTTTACGTGGAGTTATACCCATGGTATTATATGCCTTCTTCACTTCATAAAATTTTAATGCATGGGCCAGACATAGTTCAGAACATGTCAATTGTGCCCATTGGTTTTCTATCCGAAGAGGCATCTGAGGCTAGAAATAAAGATTTTAGAAAATATAGAGAGGGGCATTCTCGAAAGCATAGCAGTATCTCATGCAATGAAGATATTATGCACAATCTTTTACTGTCTTCTGATCCACTTGTTACAAGTATCCGTCCAAAAGGAAATAAGTTTGTAAAAAAATCTTCTTTTAAGGAATTTTATGAGCTTACGGATTCTGAGAAAAGTGATATCGAATTTGTTAACATAAATGATTTAGCGGACATCGATTCTGAATTTGAATTAATTGATGATGATGATGATGACGAAGATAATTAAATGATGTTATTGTTTTAAAATGTGTAACTTAGTAAATTAGAGCTTACATCTTAATTATTTATTGTACTTTTAATGAAACTAGGTAATTTATTATCAACTTACTTAAAAGTCATACTCTCATCAGTTCTTGTGAATATTTTTGTTAATATATATTTCTGTATATATATAATATATTTATAGACCTCTTAATAAGTCTGTCTGCGGTTTAAAGTAAATACAAATGGGGAAAAAACGTTTTTTTTTTTTAAATTTTCATTTCCTTTTATCCCAGAAAGTGCACATTTGGCGCACTATGTGTCTTAGTATTAAATATAGCTCTTAGTAATAGCATTATGATATTAGAGACCGCTACTTGAAACAAGCCCGGAATCAGGAGGGAGAGAGCTCGATACACTCATTTTCATAGTAAAATTTCACATTTTCTCAAATTACTCCCGAAATATGGGAGTTATGAAGAAATTCATCACCACAATTTATGAAGGCATTAAGTAATCGAATAAGATGGCATCATTAGTTTGGCATAATTTTACTCTTTTTTTTCGGACATGTCTACGTCCAACCGCTCCCATACATTCGTTCCACTGTGCGCTGATAACAATAAGGTCAAAATGAAAACGAAAGATGGCGCCAAAGAAAACTTTCGGTTTATCGTTCATGGGTATCGTTTTTGTGGTTTTCCGGGTCGCTGGCAATGAAAATGAAATGGAATGGAAATAGTTATTTTCACTTCAGTAGCTCAAACGGTTCTCTATTGTGTCACCTAACTTTTTTATCCATAATTTAAAGTACCATAACTTTGTTTGTCCTAATCATCATTTGTCCGAATGATAATTCAACCGAACTTAACATCACATAATATCACATGCCATAAAATTGAAACCCCTAAATATAATATGTCCTAAATCCGTTTCTCATAAATATTACATTCAATAATATACAAAAGACATAAAAATGTTTTCTATAAAAGTTATACGTCCTAAATTCAAATTACATAATGTTTATTTATAATAATAATATTCTTAGAACAAATTTGTTTTTTTTTTTTATTATCCATAAATAAATAGTATATATACATGTACTCAATAAAGCAGTTGATTGTGAACATATGGTTTTTGTAAAGCAAGCAAGCATGCAGCATGCTGCATGCAAGCACGCAACATGCAGCATGCAAGCAAGCACGCAGCACGCAGCATGCAGCATGCAAGCAAGCATGCAACATGCAGCAGGCATGGTTTCTGTCACGGCTCCGGCGCTGCGGCGCTCCGGCGGTCCCTCGCGAGTTTAACGCCGCCACCGCAGCTTCGGCTTGCTGGCCGGCTCAGCCGGCCAGCCTCAGCCGCGGCGGCGAGTGTTACAACCACCTGCTCCTCAACTCGCGGGCCGCCTTGCCCCTCCGCGCCTACGCGATTTTAAATTACACTCTAGGGGTAGGGCAGACAAGACTGCGTGGAGTCGGATTTACAGCGATTCGTTACTGTCACTAAAACCTAATTTTTAGCATATGTTTTAGGACTAAAAAAAAAATATAAATGAACATTCGGAATAATACACATTATTTAACACAATACTTAGGACATGTGACTTTAGGTCTTGTAAAATTACGAGATTCAATCATTATAGTACTCAATATTATGACACAATACTTTTAGAACTTAAGATAATTATGTTAAACAAAATTTCGGGATTTCGAACATTATGGTTACTGAAGTTTATAGCAAACGTGTTATGGATAAAGATTTTCGGACAAACAATTTTAGGAGAAGAAAGGGAGTACCAGCTCAAACATGTAGGTTTTGCTGCCTGAAATCAGTGAGCAAAATGCGATTTTGCTCACTGAGTGAGACAAAGTAACTTTTTAATTATTTTTTTCAGAAAGCCCCGATTATCTTATTCAGCCTTGGGTTTGATCATACAATTCGAAACATTCACACTCTATCTCTTTCCCGCCCATTAGAAAGAGAGAGAGACAAAGACCAGCCCTTTCGAAGTTCCGTTTTTGAATTCGAACACGTTCGGAATTTCGTACTAAAGATTTTGCAAAAATTATGTCTTTTAATGTAATTTATTGAATGTTTTACTTATTGTTGTATTTAAACGAAAATAAGTATTTACTGCATATAAAACTGATATTTAACCTGTAAATATTTATTTCTAGTTTCAATAATGTTACGTAATATATTTTGAATGATAAATTATCATGGGTGCTATTTCCGAACACGCCTTAATTTAAATAAAAGCGCGGGAAAAAAATTGCTGGCGTAAAGAGTTGAATAAGTTAAAAATATTAAAAATCTCGTAAATTATGAGTGAAACTAGCGACGAGAACAGTATTGTAACACCGGAAGAGTTAAAACAACAAGACAGTTATTAATGCAGAATTAAGTTTCCTACCTGAGAAGTCTCGCAAGAAATATCTGAAAGCATACCATGTCTTCAACGAGACTTACAAAGGGCGCAAGCAGTTTTTCGGAGACCGTGTTGGTATCTTATTTTTTAGATTTATCACAGACGAGGTGATCATCCATAATTTAAATTATTTTGATTCACAATAAATAGTTATTTCAATCAATTCCTGTTTATTATTTTATCTCCTAAAATGTTCTCGCTGCTGAAGTGAAAAGTTATGTGTGTTACACGAGAGCAAAGTTTTTTGCATCTCGTGCTTTTGAATCCCTCGCCACGCTCAGGATTCAGCTTTAGAATCACTCGCTACGCTCGTGATTCAATCGTTGCACAAATGAAATTTTGAATACACAATGTCTTAATATCCTCCTCTAGGCTTTGGCTGGCATTGATTTAAGTGAGAACTGTTTCACATATGGGCAGTTTTATGTTGCATGCTTCGGAGTGAGCCCCAAAAGGAAACACCGCAAACGTCATTTACAAAGAGGTGCTAGCTGCTGCTCATTATTAATATAGTTTTCCGGGAGTTATAAAAAAATGTAAGCTAGCTCATTTACACCATTAACTGAATCGAAACTCCTGTATGGACCGGAGCATTTGAGGTACGGTATCGTAGTTCGGATTACACACGAGCGAAGCCGCAGGGAACAATTATTATCTATAACACTAGCTGTCCTGCGCAACTTCGTTTGCGTCGCATTTGTCGTTTTCGCAACATTTTTCATTGCTGCTCCGGTCCTATTGGTCGTAGCGTGTAGATGATATACAGTCTATAGCCTTCCTCGATAAATGGGCTATCTAACACTGAAAGAATTTTTCGGATCGGTCTGAGATTAGCGCGTTCAAGCAAACAAAGAAACTCTTCAGCTTTATAATATCACGCTACGACCAAAAGGAGCGGAGTAGCAATGAAAAATGTTCAATGGCTTCATGGGTGTCGTTTTCGTGGTTTTAGCGGGTTGCTGGCAATGAAAATGAAAATCCGAGATGACGCCGAGGAAAATTTCCTGTTTTTCGTTCATTGGTGTCGTTTTCGTGGTTTTCGGGGACGCTGACCAAATTGACGCCGAGGAAAACTTTCGGTTTTTCTTTCACGGGTGTCGTTTTTGTGGACTTCAGGGTCGCCAATAACAAAAATGATGACCTCATTTTCTAAGTGCAAATAATAAAATTGAAAATATGCATTGTCTGAATATTCTCCCCTAGGCTATGTCTGGCATTGATTTAAGTGAGAACTGCGAAGCCGCGGGCAACAACTATATCTATAACATTTAAATGACTATTTTCGACATTATTTTGGGGGGCTTAACGCATACGTGGGCAATTGCCGAACTCCACGCGGGCGAAGCCGCAGGCAGAAGCTAGTAATTTTTATAGATAAACCAACAGGAACAGTAATGACGAATGATGATAATTAGGTCGAAAATCGGTCTCGGAGGCTAACGTAGGACTATGGCAACTACTAAGTTGACGGGGTTTTGGGACCTATAAAACATTATGTATTGCTAAACATGTCTATCAACGTACGGCAACAGTAAGATAATAGATCGGATCAGTAGCCAAGTGTTTATCTCGTGTGAACTTTGACATCATAACCGCCTTTTGAGAATGAACTCTTATCACCGGGAAAGCGTTCATTCACAGCGTTAGTGTCTTCTTTAAGATTGTTAACCGAATTCTTTGTGTTTAATTTGATATATTTATACTAGCCCAATTCTAAGCTTTATTTTTGTTCATTAGTTCCTTGTTGAGATAAAAGCGAAGTTCAATTTGTATGCTGATGATATGTATATTGTAATTGGAGACAGAATTTTAACTGGGGCATGTATACATGAGGCTTTGTAATTAATTCTGAATTTAATATTCCCATTTCAGGAGCCTTATGCTGAAGGTATAATTTTTGAGTATAAACAAAAAATTACAGTTTATTGTCGTGTTTCAATGCTTGGGTCCAATTTTATGGCTCTTCACAATTCAAAATGATTATAATACGTTTTATTAAATAGATTCTTGGTCTCAATGATGATATTTTTATTGTTGGACAAAACGTTTCTAGTCTTGGCACTGATAAGAGGTTATCGTTGAAACTGTTGAAATTGTAACAAGTACTATCTGACTAGAGAGGCCGCTGGCCATTAAATATAACCCACCCGGCTGTGACGTCATTTTATGGTACGAGTATGTATAATATAATTTGAAAATTGGGCCTACTCTTGATGAGACTTATATAAATTTTGCTTTTTTTTGTTATTAAAAAGCCAGATGTTTAGTAAAAACATTGCCGTTTGGAAGCTGACATTCAGGTCTGTGAATCATGAAATCCCTTAGTGAAAAACTTATTTAGTCCAAGAAATACATAACATTTCAAGTAAAGTAATTTACAAAATTTTTAGTACCGATTGTACGAAGAGCTTCGTTTTAACCGCCAGTTTCTTCATCCCTGCTTTGCCTAGAAAATGTCTGCCAAAGAAGACAGTTAAAGTTTCAAACATTGCAGTAAAAATTAATAGTAGTATTTTGAGCCTGTAGCCTCCCTCATAAACATTTGCGGTATGACATTTACAACCCCTACACAACGCTGGCTCGTGTTCCATCAAATGTCAGGCCACATTTTTAAAAAAATTCGTTCCTTTGTCTGTCTTAGTCGAGGCTTTTCACACTCTGCTACAGAGTCTGGAGGACAAATTGAACCATATTACCAATTTGAATGATATTTCCTATACTATTCAGAAGTGGCTAGGTGTTTGTGGGTATGAATAAAAAGCTCCATATAGAATGACATTTTTATACATATAGAATGGAGAAATCATGACAAGATTTAAATAATTATACCATGAAGGTGCTAATATCGTTTTACCCGGGTATTTATAGTCAAGTTAAAGTAAGTACTTGAGCTTAAGTAGTTCCAATTGGCAAGAATCGAAGTAAGAACCAAAAAACAAAGCAAAACTAAGAATTCTAACTTTTGCAGTTCCAACTTCAAGCAATTACACATATACATAATAAAAACTCTTTGACTTGTTTATAGATACGGCTGTAAGACTCTTAGGTAGCACATCATTGATACCTATGTCAACATTTTTGTATTGCTGTGATGCTGTTACTAACTAACTCACAATTACTTACTAGTTTAACTTATACAAATTACAAATGATGTCATTTGAGTTTCTCAGCTTAATGAATGCACTATCATCATCTATCTTCACGCATAACTGTGCTCTTCCTCGAAGTGTTGGCTCTGTTCTATTTCCGGTTATACCGTTCATTACTAGAGTCGCGGACTCTTTAATGTCATTAGTTCATCTCACATCGGAACATCTGGCGTTCGCTCTGCCCTGGGAGGCTAGATTCTGAAAAACAAAAGAACCAGCCTAAAAAGTTCAGATAATTTTGAATTACTCTTATTCTGACATAGCAGAGTAATTTGGGTACTCTGGCACACAGCTATTCAGTTAGAGTCAGCAAACAAACAGAAAAGCTTTTAAATTGTTGAAAGCAATTCGAGCGTTCACAAATTCTCTTGTGTTCATGTTCACTAAACAATTTGAGGGCCCCTTCACAATTGGGGCTCAATACAAAACAATAAGGCCATTCCAATGTTTTGTATTGAGCCCCATAGCCTCCTGGTATAGGAGGCTATGGGGCTTCGTGCTGTCGTAAATCTTCGTATTAAAATCTTCGTATTAGTGACGAATCTCTAGTTAGGTATATGTTTAGTCTGCTAGGCCATGTGATATGCACAACTACGATTTAGGCCCGTATAAAGGGTATAAAACACCTCTTAACGAAGCCGAAGGGCACTGGTTCTCCCTGTCATTGCGATCATTTTTTTGTTCTACACCATACTTAGGAACCTTCCAGTTATGGAGATATTAGGGGTCAAAGTTCCAACTTTTTGACAAGTATTTTTTTAAATACAAGTTTTTAATGTAAGATTTTTACTTTAAACACCTCCACGACCCCCGTACTATTCAATCCGTCCATCAGCACAATGTTTTGAGTGCGTTACATTGAGTTCTACCACAAAACATGATTTGACGCAAAAAAATTTGCTTTTCCCAGCAAAATTTTTTGCGTAAAGTTACTTAGTTTCATGTACAGAATGCTTGGTTGACGGCTTCGTGATGAGGTGATTTACACCGTGCATAAAATATACAGTCACAGGAAAGTGTTTAATAAAGAAATTAATCTGAGTAATTGCCAGGGTTTTTTTTTTATTTTAAATATAATTCATTTAGGTATATTGTATCCTTTCGGTCTGGGTGGTCATTTAGATCGCGAATGTATTATCAGCGGCGGATGTGTAGGGCGGAAGGCCGGCTCTGACGAACCGAGTGGCCGTATCAGACACAGCGTGACCTAACCAAAGCGATCTCATATGAACACATTTTATTGTCCATCGTCCATTGAACACCAAAACAAAATATCGACTACTATTGAGGATAAGCTAAAACTGAGCTAAATACTGAACTCCAAGTTTACCAACAATAAACAACGTGTTACTAAAATATCCCTAGTTGTTAGGTAAGATTACAAGGAAGCTTATGTTGCCATAATAATGACCAAAACAAAAAGCGCATCCCGAAATGCGGTGTTATTTTTGTTGCTTAGTGCCCGTTTCGGAGAACGGCACGAGCGGGTGTGCGGGCGGGAGCGGTCGTCGCCTCGCACAGGGCCGCATTCCACGTCGATTTGTACCTGTTTCTATCAGAGCTTGCTTGTTGGTCAAGCTTAAATACCGCGAGGTTTATAATCCTGCTAAGCTTTTGATATTTTTCAAAATGGAATGCTCCGAATTTTGTTACAACATTAATCGTTTTATTACCATTAGTATTTCAGACTTACTTTAAATTATATTTTAAAAAATGACCACTGACTCTATTAAAATTAATGGAAGCAAAAGATTCAGTGACAATAATTACATTAAGGGCCGATTGTTCAATCCTCAGTTAAACAGTCGAATAACTATCAAGCGTTTAAAATTATCTGTCTGTTTATCAAGCAAATAAATGTTTTCAATTTTTCAATCGTATTTTATCTACAGAATAGCTATCAGTGGTCTATGCTAGCCAACTTCACACTATTGATGTGCAAGCGAGATGCACAGATACAGTATACAACGTGTTAGACAAGAATAGCAACAAAACGTGCATTTAACACATGGGACGACATGAATACAATTTTGGAGAACTTGCTTGAAAAAAGAAAACAATGGTTAGACTTTTATTATTGTTATTTAAAATATGCCAGTTGCATAGAATCGTAGGGTGATTAGTAGTTATAGTATTGGTGTGTAAAAATTCTGATTTAAATATTGTAAACAATTGTTCGCTTAACATTTGTTTGAAAAAAAAAACTGTTTCGTGTTTGATTGTAATATTTAAGATAATATCATGATTAGTTTTTATTGTGTTGCTGTTTGTTTTTCCTTAAATAAGTAAATGAATTATTATTTTATTCTCAATTAATGAAAGTAGGTTATGGTATCATATTTCAAGCAAAATTTTCTCCAAAATTCAATTTTGCCTTCAGGCTATTTTTTTTAGGCTTCTCTCGTAAAAGTCGGTTTTTCCTCTCAGGTAATTAAATAATTAAGGAATTCACGTTCTTCCTCGATTTCTGAATCATCAATTGTTCAAACACATCCTTCATAACAAACCACCGCACCTATGTCGTGTTACCAAAACGAATGAAACAGTCCAACATAACCCAAATCATCACTTATTGGGGAGATAAAACCCCAAACTGGCCCTTATAGTAGCAGTTAACTTTATTCCTCCGTTAGGGGCTTTATTAGACAGTTAACTACTATCTGACCATTGAAAAACCAAAAATATTGCTATTCAACGAATAAACGCTATCTAGTTGTTTATCTGAGGATTGAAAAATCGGCCCTAAAAAAAAAAACACCAAAAGTTACCACTCGAACTTTTATAGTCATGGCAAATTTTCGTTTGGCAGCCAAGTGCGGTCCTGTGTATGTAGGGCAGCGGGGTGGCGGGGGGCGCGAGGCAGCGCGAGAGTGTCTCGGCCCAAAGCGGCCGCCAGTGCAGTGAGCGGCGCGCGGAGAGCCCGGACCGCGTCATGGCTCTACGCGCTTTGTTTATCTTCTCGGCGCTTATCGCCGGCGGCGCCGCCGTGTACAGCAGGGAGCGCGACCGCCTGCGCGCTGACCCCCGCCTCTACGACCGCTCGTGTGAACTAAGTTCCTGCTACCCGGCCACAGGCAACCTGCTGATTGGCCGTGAATCGAGACTCTTCGCATCCTCCACATGCGGGGTACAGAAATGTGCGCGCTACTGCATCGTGTCGCATTTGGAACCGAAGAAATGCTTTTGGTGTGACTCGACCAACAGCACTATTCACAACCCCTTTCTCAACCATCGGATACAAAATATCATCTACAAGTACTACCCGGGAACTCGAACAAAATCCTGGTGGCAGTCTGAAAATGGAAAAGAAAATGTGACGGTGCAACTCAATATGGAGGCGGAATTCCATCTTACGCATTTGATAATACAGTTCAAAACTTTTCGTCCTGCAGCTATGTTAGTGGAGAGGTCTTTCGACTTTGGGAAGACCTGGCGTGTCTATCGTTACTTCGCGCACAACTGCGACGAACATTTCCCAGGCGTTCCAAAGCACACACAGCGTTCTTTGACAGAAGTGGTTTGTGAATCGCGTTATTCTGGTGTATCCCCATCCACGGAAGGTGAAGTGATATTTAGAGTTTTGCCACCTAATATAAATGTGACCAACCCATACTCGGAAGAAGTGCAAAACCTATTACGTATGACCAATCTTCGAATAAATTTTACTAAACTGCATACTCTTGGTGATGATAAATTGGACAACAGAGCGGAGATTCAAGAGAAGTACTATTACTCTATTTATGAAATGACTGTAAGAGGTTCCTGTTCCTGCTACGGGCACGCATCCCGTTGTTTACCAATGCCAGGAGTAGAGTCCAAGAACAATATGGTACACGGACGCTGCGAATGTACTCATAACACCCGTGGCTTGAATTGTGAATACTGTGAAGACTTCTACAATGACCTTCCGTGGCAACCAGCTGTTGGAAAAACTTCAAATGCTTGTAAGAGGTGTACTTGTAATAACCATGCAACAACTTGTCATTTTGATCCTGCTGTTTACAATAAAACTGGTAAAATTAGTGGAGGCGTGTGTGATAACTGTCAACACAATACTATGGGTGTCAATTGTGAACGGTGTAAGCCTAAGTTTTATAAAGACCCCAACTTAGATATCCAAAGTCCAGACATATGTAAAGCTTGCGATTGCGATCCAGAGGGCACCACAGATCAAGAAATCCTTTGTGATGATGAAACAGATACCGCTAATAACAAAACTGCTGGTCGGTGCCTTTGTAAAACGAATGTCGACGGAGCCAGGTGTGACAGATGTAGCGATGGATTTTGGAAGTTTGATCCTAATAATCCTGATGGATGTGAATCGTGCACCTGTAACAACTTAGGTACAATCAACGAAAGAGGTTGCGACGCTGGAACTGGTAATTGTTTCTGCAAACGCCATGTTACTGGAAGAAATTGTGATCAGTGCTTGCCAGAGTTTTACGGTTTGTCAGATAGTGATGATGGTTGTCAACCTTGTGACTGCGACTCTGGTGGTTCGTTAGACCGCGATTGTGATGTGATAACAGGACAATGTAAATGTCGACCAAATGTTTCTGGTCGTCGTTGTGATCAACCTATACAAAACTTCTTTGTCGGAGCACTCGACTCTAATGTTATTGAGGGCGAATCAAGTCAGTGCGATTCCCAAATTGATGATAATGCTATTCAAAGTCAACTGTGTCACGTTGTTATTAGGGAAAATTATCCAGATGGTAGGAAAGAGACCTGGACCGGACCTGGTTTTATGAAGCTTCCTGAAAGCAGTACACTCGTTTTTATGGTAAATAACATAGAGAAGAGCATGAATTACAATGTATTAATTAGGTACGAACCGCAATCGCCTGTAAGCTGGGAAGAGGCAACAATATTAGTGAAGAGACCATCGCCACTCGATTTAGACTCTCCTTGTGCAAATGTACGACCTGAGGAAGACACAATAAACACCAACCTGCCCGCAAATCAACGCAGTGTATTGGTGAAACCGGCAGTGTGCTTGGAAAAAGGCAAAACAACCGAAATTCGTATTTATCTGGGACGTCAAGACAGTGGTTCTCCAAATTCAAGAGCTTCGATATTAATTGATTCTATTGTTCTTATTCCATCCTTTGATGACCTTCCGTTTTTAGCACAAAATAGTTCCATGAGGGAAGAGTTCGAACGGTTTAATTGTGGTGATCCATATTATTACGACCTAAATAGAGAAAACGTTCCTGAAATCTGTAAAAAATATCATGCGAGTATCGGATTCTTCATAAGAAATGGATCTCATTCTTGTCAGTGTGATCCTACAGGGTCTAAGAGCCATCAATGCGATCAATATACTGGTTATTGTCAATGTGTAGAAAATATTGTTGGAGCTCGATGCGATCGCTGCGCGCCTGGAACATACGGTTTCAGCAAATTTGGATGCAAGCGTTGTGACTGTAACAGTATAGGATCCCTTGATAACTTTTGCGATGCAACGAGTGGACAGTGTAAATGTAGAGCTAATACGTACGGGCGAGCTTGTGACTTGTGTCAGCCTGGATATTTCAATTTCCCCAACTGTCAACAATGTGACTGTAATGGACACGCGATCGAATGTGATGATAAAACAGGAGCATGTAGAGAATGTAGAGACTACACGGAAGGACACCGTTGTGAAAGATGTGTTGAAGGATTTTACGGTGATCCCCGACTTGGTATCGACATACCTTGCAGATCATGCCCATGTCCAGGTATAGTAGGTGATCCTAACAAGAGCAGTCACGCAGACCGCTGTGAATTAGACCCCGATACAAAGGATGTAGTCTGTGAATGTAAAGAAGGCTACGCTGGACCACTATGCGATGTTTGTGCTGATAATTATTATGGAGATCCAATTAAAGGTACTTGTGAACAGTGTGAATGTAACGAAAATATAGACATCACCAAACCTGGCAATTGTGACCCCTATACTGGAAAATGTTTACAATGCCTTCATAACACTGCCGGTGCCCATTGTGAAGTATGTGCTGAAGGATACTATGGAAATGCTGAAGAAAAGACATGTTATCCATGTAACTGCTCTGAGTTGGGTACTAACTTTACAATAGGAAATTGTGATAGGAACACAGGTCAATGCCCATGTTTCAAGAATGTCATGGGTGTGAATTGCGATCAATGTACAGAAAATCATTGGAGAATAGCCTTAGGAACAGGTTGTGATCCATGTGAATGCGATCCGATTGGGTCATTATCACCGCAATGTAATCCGTACATAGGAAAATGTGAATGTAAACCAGGCCATGGAGGCAGACAATGTGATCAATGTCAAGAAAATCATTGGGGTGTTCCTAGCATAGAGTGTTATGAATGCGACTGTGATTTGTATGGTTCTGTGTCACGCCAGTGCATGCGAGAAAACGGCTCATGCATTTGTAAACCAGGCATCGGTGGATATAAATGTGACATGTGCGCCAGAGGCTACTTAGGTGAGGCCCCGCAATGCTACCCATGTGGTGAATGTTTTGATAATTGGGATCGATTAATCAACGACTTACATTTGCAAACAGAGTATGCTATCGGCAATGCTAGTAAAATCAAAGTAGTCGGTGCTACTGGAGCCTACACAAGAGATTTTGATGAAATGACTAAAAAGCTTTTAGAAGTAGAAAATATGCTAGCCAGTGCGAAGCAAGGAAAAACGACAGTAAGAGACTTATTGTCTAATGTAACCAGCCTTCAAAATCTATTATCTGAAGCGGACGAGAAAGTAAAGCATAGCAACGAAAACCTTAATGCTCTTACGTCTAAAATCAACCTCGGTAACGTTACTTTAGAGGGTTTAAGAGCAAGTATCGAAAACTTAAAGGGAAAAACTACTAACTTAGGCAATAACGCAACCAAACTGCAGGAAGCTAACTTGGAAGGAGCTCTTAACTTGACCCGAGAGGCTAAAGAAAGAGCTGTTAAGGCTGCTGACGACGCTGAAGATGTGCAAACTGTAATCGCAAATACTGATAGACAAATTAAGAACACTGACCGACTCATCGAAATGCAATATGCTAACTTCAATAACACTCAAAATGAAAATGATAAAAAGTTAGATAATATCCGTGATCAGCTGTCCCAGTTGGAGTCACAAATGCCAAAGTTAAATGAAAAGATGTGTGGTCAAGAAAGTGATAGTTGTGATATTTGTGGTGGTGCTGGATGTGGAAAATGTGGTGGTATATCTTGTGACCAAGGAGCCGTTACTAAAGCAGAACAAGCTTTAGATTTTGCAAACAAGACCGAATATCGAATTAAAGAACATGAACTCACTGCAGAGGATTTGTTTAAATTAATTTCTACAGTTAAACAAGATACTGTTGATGTAAGATCAAGAGCCAAAGACCTTTTTAGCAAAGCGTATGACTTTAAAACTTCTGCAGAAAGAGTAACCAATGAAAGCCAAGATTTAACTGCTGAATTAAAGGAATTCCTGTCAAATACCTCCAACACTCCTGCTGACGTCAGAACTTTGGCTAATGACATACTTAATTTGTCTATAAGCATAGAGCCCAAAGAAATAACGGAATTGTCCCAGCGTATCAATTCTTCAGTATCGCAGTTGACTAACATTGAAAATATCATTGCCGAAACTAAACCAGATTTAGAACGAGCTAAGGCTTTGAAACTTAACGCTACCACAGTCAATAAAGCAGCCAATTTAACTTTGGAAATGGCGAATAAAGTTTTGGACGCTCTGGATGAAGCACAAGCAGCCCAAGACGCTGCTGAGAATGCAATCGACAAAGCCAACAATGATATCGAGGCAGCCAAAAATGATTTGGTTCCTATAGCTACAGAAACAGAACAAGCACAGAAACAAGCCAATGAGACAAAAGAAGAAGTTGAAGGCCTGCGTTTGAGACTTTCTGACTTACAAAAGGATATATTGAAGATAGAAAGTGACGCAGAACAGGTGAAACAAGAAGCCAATGATGTTGTTACTCGTGCTGAAGGAGCTGAGCAATCAGCACGGCAGTTGAGGCAAGATTTCAAGCATACTAATATGTCTCTTGCTGAACGTGCCAGCCAGACTTCAAATTCAAGAGAAAGAGCACAACTTTTACTGAAGCGTGCTACAAAGCTGGCCAGTGACACTCAAACACAGCTTAAACTTCTAGCCAACATGGAAGTATTGTATAATGATCACAATGAACAGTTGAATTCATTAGAAAAGGAAATAGGCGAACTAAATACGCAAATGAACTACTACCTATCTGAAATCACAAAGAGGTCTGATTACTACAGGTCTTGCACGACGTAAATACTGATTTACAATAGTTTTTGGTCGTCGGAATTATAATTAAGTATACTTAAACAGTTATTTTCCGAATGTTGTTACTGTTTCCATTTGTGCCATAATGCTGTGTATTTTGCAGTGTTAGTCAGTGTTCGTTATATAATGATATATATGTAGTTTAACTACATAGTCGTGTATTATATTGCAAAGAAGTGTGGGTTGTTAACAAAAGTAACATGATGTGTATCTCAATAATTATTTTATTCAATACAACTCAAATAATTTAGTTATGCATTTTTAATAGTTACAGTGTTTTGGCGACTTTATGTTAAAGCTTAAAAAAACAGCATACTTTTAAAAAGACAATAGGAGTTAAAGTTATTTTGACCTGAATAATTCATAAGCTATTCGAGACAAATACGAGCATTTATGTTCCGTGTTTTTTTTTTTCAGTGAGTGGTTCTCGCAAATTAAAAAAAACGAAAATACGTTTTCTAAAATAATTAAGATCATCCGTAAAATTAGTGTTTAGGTATAAATATATTTGTTTTGTTTCATTATTTAGACAACTATTCCAAAGAATTACATTATAATTTCTACTGTGGTGACATAATGTAGATATGAAAACGTAAAATTGCATTAATTCAAAAGAAAAAAATAGGGTTTTCTACAACTATTGTTAATTATAGGTAATTTATGAGCATTATATTATATTTTGTGCTGTTTTGCCATAAAATATATTTTCTGTGTGTCTGTATGAAATAATTAATTTTATAGTTTGTATTTACCGTAAACTAATTGTACTGCCAGAGCAGATCATACTAGGTATATTGTACCATCATAAGTATTTTATAAATACGTATATGTTGTGTAAACTTAAAATAGACTTGTCAAGAGCTTTTATCACTGTAACTTCGTTAAAGGTCTGTATTTTCAAATACCTTTCTTTTTGTTCAGTAGGTACTCTAAAATATATAGAGATGGGTATTATTATCTTGAGCAACTTTTAAAAATCTTCTTTTATCTTGAATATTTTTGTTTCATTTTGTATTTCACATTTAAGTTTACACATTTCCTTTAATTTTATATTCAGTCCTGTGACTGTTATGATAAAGCATGCATTTAAATATTGAGATTGTTTCTTTGATTCCAATTTTTAGTCATTCTATTGCATTTGAGACGCTATTCTCTATTCCATAACGATATTGTAATATACGAGGCATCAATACTTAATTGTTAATAAAACTTTGCCATGAATTGTTTTAAGCTTTCATTTCCAAAGAAAAGATGGATGGATTGTATGAGGAAAGATATGAAAGAGAATATAATAAAATGATGCCGTGACGTGTGCTAGGGGAAAATGGAATACGAAAACGTGTTGCGCCGACCCTATGTACGAATAGAATTGGACCTGGTGGCGTTCCATAACATCTTAAAACATTATTGTTCCATTCTTATTCCAGAGTGAAAAAGAGACGGAGCTATACAGGTCGTCAAGCTCCATCTCTTTCCCACTCTGGAATAGGAATGGAACAATAATGTTTTAAGTGTCATAGTAACCTCCCAGGGCAGGAAGATCATGATTTACTACGCCTTATCATTAGATGTAGGTAGCTTCTGTGTAACTAGAAACATTATCTTATTATAAATAAAATGGTTGAATGGAGCAAAAGTACATGTCAAATTGTTGCTACATTCGTTAATATAGCTACTTCATACCCCTTTATCAGTATGTAACAATGTCGCAGGTCACAATCAGAACATTAGTTATGTGATAATTGTAACTTTTTTAACCACTCAAATCTACGATTCTATTTAAACAAAGCATAACTACTTACTTTACTTCAAGAAGTGGTATAGGTTTGGTAATTATAATTCCAAAAGTTTTAACCATTGAACATGGGGCTTTGGTGTATTCATTCCTAGATACCTAAGTCAACTTAGGATGTCAGAATGAAACTGGAAGCTAGTACTGTTACCTGATAAAGTCCTTAAAGACGCACACAAGAAAATTAGGTTATTGTTTATTATCTATCATAAAATATCCATTTGTTATTAAGAACTACCAAATTAGCCACCACCTAAACTATGTACAGTAGAAACTTTGAGCTCGAGCTTGCGAAGGAAAAGGGAGGGTGACATCACAGGTATGATTGATAGAGACAATGTTATGCAAAACTGAATTTTTAATTTCTGGCTGCTTACCTAATTATTTTACTCTCTCGTGTAGGTATGTAGAAGGCATGTTAGAAGGCTTCATGTAGCTTTTGGACTAAATTCTCCGATGCATTAAAATTAACGCACCTTATAGGATTTATGTTAGGTTTTTTTTTATATCCTAGTGGTGTTACTCATTGGATTGCAAGTCATAGGTGTCAAGTTCCTTCTACCCAACCTCTGATTTTTCGGATTCATGTGCGTGTTGTAAACGGTGTAAATCAACCCTTACAGAGCCGAAGGGCACTTGTTCTCCCCGTGATTGCGTTTTTTTTTTTTGTTTTGAACCTTACCTGGGAACTTTCAAGTTACGGAGATATTGGAGGTCCAAGTTCCAACATTTTCACAAGTTTTTAAAAAAATGCTAGATTTTAAGGTTATAATTTTACTTTAAATGCCTTCATGACCTGTTTACTAGTTATTGCATCCATCAGCACAATGTTTTGAGTGCGTTACATTGAGCTCTGCTTTACCATAAAACATGATTTTTCACCCCAAAAAAAAAATTCGTTTCCCAGCAGTAGGGTACTTAGTACTTAGTTTGATCTACGTACAGAATGCTTGGTTGCCGGCTTCGTATAGGGTCTATTCACACCTTGTATAATTATCACTTGCTTCGGTCAAGGAAAACATCGTGAGGAAACCAGCACGCCTTAGAGATATTACTTGATGGCATGCTAAGCCAAGTCAAAAGCCCATAGGCGTAATAAAAACTGACACCAGGTTAGGCACTAACGATAAAGATAGGATTTAATAGAAACGATAAATGACCTTCATAATCGATCTGCGAAATATCAGCAAAACGGCCAAATTCCAGGAAAGAGAAGAAACACATCACAAGTACATCGTCATTAAACGGACTTTGTAGGTACAACTATTCTGTACATTATATTTATTATAAAAACTGACTACTATAATTAATTTATACACTTTTATATGGACACAATTGTTGCAAGGTAGAAAAAGCTGACTATAATTCAAAAGCCTGAACTGTTTTTTTTACTGGTGATGTTTGAGGCCCATGTAGCTTGTTATAAAGGAACAAAAACAGATACCGAGTATGAGTTTAAAGTACTAGCTTTTCCCTTGCCTTCCATTCCAGATGGTTGTATTTAGAACCGATACTCTCCAACGACGATGGTGAATTAGGAATCAAGTTTCGGAAAGTAGACCAGGGTTTCCGGCAAGTGACTCGGATCTTAGAATCAGATCCTAGACTCTCCGCGCTGCTGCAGTCTTCGAGGCTCCAGCCTATGCTAGATTCTATATCGGAGCAGCTTCTAGCTTGCCAGTCAGCCTTAAACCTTTACATCGATGTAAGTAAAACGTTTTAAAAATAAATAATATGTTATCATAATTTGCAGTTTCCGGTTTGCAAACTTTAAACTGTGAATGATTGAACAGCAATTACAACTAGATGAAGTAATAGTCGCAAATCAGGTTTTGATACTTGTATGGATAGGCAGTTTTTATTTACGTGACGTCATCTTTTACGCTGACTCAATAGCCACAAGTCTGCTTATTTTTTTTATTGCTATTGTAGTACCCAACATCAATCAAAAGAAAATCCCATTTGTAAAAAATATAAACATAGTTTCTTAACTCACTGTTCGAGATTAGTACCTACATCAATTTCAATAACTTAATTATTTTTTCTGAGGTAAACCACATTCTAAATATTATTTATTAAACATATTTCTAGGAAAAACGCTCAATATTCCCAAGGCTTTACTTCCTGAGCGACGATGACTTGCTGGAACTACTCGGCCAAGCACGCGCCGGCGCTGAGGGCAGGGAAGCTGTCATGCAAACACATCTCAAAAAACTGTTCCCAGGAATCACAGGCGTTCGCCTTGGTCCCGGAGATATGTCTATTACCGCATTGTGTAGTGATTACCGAGAAACATTCCAGCTGGACCACCCAGTTGATATCGACTGCCCCGTAGAGGTATGCTATACCTATCTCTATTAACATCTCATTTATTATTTTGGGTAATCCACAACTATGTATATTTTCGCTCACAGTTATGGTTGAAGAATTTAGAAGCTGAGATGCGATCGTCACTAAAGAGCATGACCTTAAAATGCATTGTCACAAATTCGCTACAGGAGCAGGATCCATTTTCGCTACCAACGCAAATACTGTGTCTGGCACAAAACATACGCTTCACAGAGCAAGCAGAAAGGGCCATTACCTCTAAAGAATTACACAAATTAAAAGCGAATGTTGAAAAAGAGAATTCGTATTATGCTTCAGCCGAAATAGAGGATGAAAGTGAACGACGCAAAAGGCAGGCGCTCATATTACAATGTGCTCACTATTTGTCCGTCATCAAAATATTGATAGACAACAATATTGTGTCAACTAGCGACTGGTTGTGGCAAAAACAGATGAGGTAAGTGATTTCATGTTTATATTAACTGTAAAAGGCATAGAGGCATATGGCTCCTTAATCGCATTAAAATTATTTGCCTACATTCAGTTTTCATAAAATGGAGTTTTGAAATTGTTAATACTTAAATTACCTACTTTGTTGTGTCAAATGTTGTGAGTAAATTGTTTTTTTTTTTTACAGGTTCTATTTACTTAGTTCAAAGGAAGTGGTAGCTAAAATGGGTCTAGCTCAGATATCCTACTCTTACGAGTACCTCGGAGTCAACACTGGACAGTTTGTGCGAACCGAACTAGCTGACGACTGTTTTCTTATTTTAACTCAGGTATTTAAATTACTTGCTGTTCAAAATCGCTATATACGCGTAGCGTCTAATTGAAACGGTTTTTGAATACTATTTATGTGTATTTAAATCATTGCCGTATTCCTTCCAAAGCTTTTTCTAGATAAAGTACTCAATATAATTCTAGGTATTGCTTTGTTCGAATCCAGCAGATTCCTGCGACATAGAGCCACCCACACTTTGGTACACCTTTTTATGATTAGATATAAAGTTGGTTTGCATTACATTCCAGTCACTTCACCTGGGTCTAGTTGGAAACCCTTTTGGCCCAGCGGGGACTGGAAAGACAGAATCTGTGAAAGCGTTGGGCGGCCTTGTTGGTCGCTTAGTGCTAATCTTCAACTGTGATGAGGTAACGAACAAGTTTAAATTAAAACTTTTTTAAGGTTCCGTAGTCAACAAGGAACCCTTATAGTTTCGGTATGTCCGTCTGTCTGTCTGTCCGCGGTTTAGCTCAAAAACTGTTGGTACTAGAAAGTTGTAATTTGGCATGAGTATACACGTTAATGACGCCGGAAAAGTAGTAAAATAAAATTTTGAAAAAACAATTGTTTAGGGTACCTCCCCTACATGTAAAGTAGGGATGATATTTTTTTTTTTTCGTCCTTCCATAGTGTGGGATATTGTTAAATAGGTCTTTCAACAACATTAGGGGTTAGGCAAGATCGTTTTTTGATTAAGTACTTAAACCGTTCGTGACTTATCAAGCTTTAAAGTACCAATTTTTGTTAGAGTCAAGTGTCCCCCTCTACGTACTAAACGGTTGTAGTTAGAAATTCAAATGGCACGGCAGTAGTACCTATATATACCGAAGTTTAAAGGATAACTATCACACTTAAGTGGGCTTTACAAGTTTACGAGTAATAGTCGACCAATTGTATTTGACTCGAAAATTTCGAACAACTCCATATAAATGTAGATAGATGGCGCTAAGCGTCAGTTGTACTAAAAACGAGTCTCATTTGCAGATCAAATATGGTGGTTTTTATAAATATTGGTACGGAACCCTTCGTGCGCGAGTCCGACTCGCACTTGACTGGTTTTTTATTGTTTAACTTGAAGCAGAGACGGGGGAATTACTTAATATACGTGCACACACATCAATTTGTAAATAAATATCGGAATCAAATATTTTAATTAAGTACTTAATACACAACAGTATCGCAAGCAAACAGGACCAACGAGTTATCAGCCACGTGATTTTATATGTAGGGGACACACTAGGGATCCCCCGCCTCTTCTATTTTACTGATAAAGTGTTCAATAGCATGATTTATATTTAATAAATAAAACTTCTATGAAAATCTGCCTTTAACCGCATAATCCACACATGAAAAATAAATCGTCTACTCACTCAAATAAAAGCTATTTGCTAAGCACATTGAAATTAAGTTGAAAGTAAGTTATTAGTACGAGACAAATAAATACTGGAATTTCTTTCTTTATTTAAATGTTTTTTTTTGTTCTCAATCTTCCAGGCTCTGGACGCTGAATGTATGGGTCGTTTGTTGAGCGGCCTAGCCCTTTGTGGTGCATGGGGCTGCTTTGATGAGTTCAATCGTCTGGCTGCTCACACACTAGCTGCCGTGTCTCACCAGCTATCTTCCCTCCTCTCTGCCACTACTGAGCGGACGCCTGGATCTGAACCCACTGCGCTACTCAACGGCAAACAGGTAATATAGAACATTGAACACAATATAGAACAAGGATACAGAACATTTTTATTTCGACAAGATCAAAAGAATACTAACAACCGCGTGTTACCAAAAAATACTATTCTAAAGGTTGAGTTGAATGTGGCTGATCCATGCGTCATGTTCGTGAACGGGCGCTGTCAGTTGTGACTGGTCATTTCTTAGTTGCCACGGGTTATTTTTTGCCTTTACTATGGACAGTTTTAACGTGCACGTCTTACTACATCGTTCTCACATAATGTACAATCTCAACATGAATGATGTAAGCAAGCTTTTGTAACAATATTCTGATTTAAGAGTGTCCATGAAGTTTCTTGTCCATTCTTCTCTATAGAGTACATACAGATCTACGCTTTGGAATTGGCAACTACAGTACTTTCACAGTTATTATGCATTGTAACTGCGACTGTAGCTTCTTTTTTTGACAGTTCAAAAGGAGCTGTAACTGACCTACTTGAAATAAATGATTTGTATTTGATTCAGTATCAGAGAAGATACGAAATAAGTTATAATGCTGATACAACTATTTTACCTCTGACAGCTGCGACTTAATAACAACCTTATAATAACGATAATAAAGATCACTGTGACTTTGTCAGACTTGTTAGTGGTAGGAACCCAGCAGCTAGCTTATTGCAGCTAGAATAAACTGTTACTTTGTATACTGGGACTTTGACACTGACGCAGGATTGGAGATCTATACAATTATTTTGAAGGTATTATAGTAGCCCGATTAGCATTTTACTGAAGTAGAGCCTACTGCAGATATAACTGCAACACTCATATAACCGTAGTGTTATAACTATTATTATATCGTAGGCACAATGTTGCCGTTGAAAGCCATATTACTCTAAGTTATCATACCTAAAATTAGTAACTTAATCAGGTTCGCTGAAACGCATATAAAAATATTTTAGCATACAACTGAGGTTGTTATGTAATATTTACTTAGTAAAGTCAAAGAGCGGTCCGTGAATCTCGCCCTTAGATCACAACATGTGTTTATTCTACAAATATTAAGTACTTAATATTTAAAAATGTGACATTGCAACTAAACAATTCACATTTACGGATATTCAAATTGAATGTAAATAGAAAGGCGTACTAAGGTTTACTATGATTTTATAAATGTTTCTTAAAGTTAAAAGACATTCAAACGTCAAAAAAATTGTTAAGCATGATAATCATTCGATAATTATAAAACGTAAATTAATTACAATTCCATTAGGATGAATAAGAAAATAACTGATTGTAATATGAATGGTCCTGACGAATAATGTTCAAGGTTAGAATATTAACATAACCGTAATTTCGCTTGCTCTTAATAAGTCTTCGGTAGTATAGTGGTAAGTATCCCCGCCTGTCACGCGGGAGACCGGGGTTCGATTCCCCGCCGGAGAGAAACTTTTTGTATTTTGAATTGTCGATTCAGACCCATATTTCGGTTTTTGGTTATTTTCCAATCTTTATTATGATGAAAAATTAAGAAAATATTGTTATTTTTTGTTCATATTGGATGTATTTTGGAAAGCAAAATGTGGACTTAGACAAGAAAGAAGCTTTCAAAGAAGACTTATCATGCATGGTGAATTCGTTTACATCTATGAATGATGTAAACGAATCTATGAAAAGACGTCTAAACGTCTTTATCTGTGATGTCTTTTTAAATAAATAAATAAATCTATTACGCTTGTATTGCCGGGTGGTAGGCAGATGTGTGGCGATATAACTACAAATACAAGCCCTTCACGAAGTTGTCAAACTAGCGTTCTGTACATTAAAACTAAGTAATTCTACAAAAAAAAAAGCTAGTCTGCGTTTTTTTTTTGGTGTAACATCACGTTTTACTATAGGACTCAAGGACACGCTTTGAACACATTATGCTGATTACTGCTTCTAGATGCAATCGGGCAGTGCAATAGGCAGTCACTTCGTTTAAATTAAAATAATATCAAAAATTATTCAGCTGTATCCAGTTAGACTGAAAGCCGACACAAACATAGTTGGGAAAAGGCTAGGCAGGTGATGATGAGATGCATTTAATAGTACAGTTCATGATCACGAAAAACCTGTATTTTGAAGAAAAAAAAATGTAACTAGAAGATATCCAGTTCTATACCTGGCAAATTCCAGGACAAAAAAAAACGCAATGACTAGGTAAACAAAGTGCCCCTTGGCTTCGCATAGGATCTTTTTACAACCATTAGGAATTCGTTTTTTTGTTAAAGCTTTGAGATAACCGTTATGTTTTCATAAAACGTATTGTAGTACATAATAAATGTATAGATGAATTATTTACATTTTAAATATGAGGCTATTTTTTTTTCTGTTAAAACTAAAGTCATCAAAAGTTTTTTTTTTTTTTTTTATCAGAGGATTTCTACTTGACTCTTGATACTTGATGCATTTTGTTAAAGGTACGAGTATCGGAATGGTGCGGGGTGGCAGCTACCATGAACCCGGCGGGGCGCGGCTACGGCGGGCGGCGCGCGCTGCCGGCGGCGCTGCAGCGGGTACTGCGCCCCGTGGCCATGCTGCAGCCGCGCGCCGACGCACTCGCCGCGCACCTGCTGGCCGCGGCCTGCGTGCCTGATGCCGACCTGTTGGCTAAGGACTTGCACAACGTCTTTACTCTCGCCAGGTAACTGAATTTAGGACGTGTAGTAAAACAGTCGCGTAAAAGTTATTCAATAATACGGTCGCGTTTGTATTCTGCGAAAACGTAGGCGCAGTTACCTGCCAGTAGAGTACCCACACATCACTAGTTATGTTTAAGTTTCATCTTATAAGAAGAAAGTCTATTACCACCATGATCGACCGAGGTTAACAGCTTTTCTATAAGACTATGACTAACGTCTAGGTAAGTCAACTTCCCGTGCATGGTAACAATGTTACTTTGACTTAATTTTGCAGGAGGTTTTCTTAGTTCAAGTTTTTAACACGCAAGAGACCGTGCTTGCATGCTCGACAAATCTAGAGATATACTCGAAACATAGACCATAATTATGTGTGTGTGCCTAACGCTGTTTGTGTGCCTAATGTTTAAGTCTGAAGACTTCTGAACGGGTAGCTACAACATCGGATTACCTTATAATGAAATCTCGTTTGGTCATGTTAATTTAGCTCTCTCCTGAGCTCACAGCGGCACTACGACTGGGGCCTGCGCGCACTGAAGGCGGCGGTGGGCAGCTGTGCCGCGCTGTCGCGCCGCGCCGGTGACGTCACCGCGCGCCGCGCTGCCGTGCGACGTGTGCTCACGCTCAACAACCTGTCGAAGTTGACGCGCCATGATGCTTATAGGTATACAAAACCAGATTATAAAGATCCCACTACTGGTGCACAGGCCTCTTCCCTGTGAGATGGATTAAGCTTTAATCCACCACGCACACTCAGTGGGGCTTGCTTATAGGTGCTCGCTACTGACTGGTGCTCGCTTATCTAACCTCGAATAAATTTCTCATTGACTTTGCAGTCTTGATTCTGTGGAACACAATTAGTACCTGACCTACTGCTTGCCACTCACACAGACTTGTGCAAGTCTCAGACATGACAGCTTTTTTGTGACTAGCATCATAAAAAAAATGATGGTCACATTTATGCACTTTTGTATAAATATTGAAAGTCAGAAAAGCTTAATCCTCTGCTTTTGTACCGAAACATTAATTGTTTTCTAACCTTTCTTTTGGTTTTTATTACCTTTTAGGGCTCGGTGAATATAAGTTCTACATCTTGTCACTGCCCTACCTACCTACCTAACAAATTATAAATATTCTATCCACAGATTTGAAAATATTCTTTCGTTGGTTTTCGCCCAAGTACCGACTGAAGAATCAAGCTCAGACCCAATCAATACGGCACTGGAAGCTACCGTAGATAATCTTAAGCTAGTACACAACAAGTTACAGGTATTAAACACTGCTTTATCATAATGTCCTTTAAAGCCAGTAAGAAACTTAACTATATTCTCTACTTTATTTTACAGATACAAAAGTGCGTGGAACTATACGAACAAATGCAGCAAAGAATGGGAGTGGTGATAGTTGGCCCGCCAGGATCCGGGAAAACTACAATCCGACGACTGCTAAAATCTGTAAGTAAATCTCTCATTTCACAGGCTGAAGAACCTCTTTAGGGTAATGTTAAGTTACATACATAATGTGATTTGTTTCTTTGTCTACTTTATTTCATCAACACTGCTTTCAAAATGTTGAAGGAAACCATCGTCAGGAAACCAGGCAAACCAGCATGTCCTAAAACCAAATGAAGACATTTGACTTCTACCGACCCGAGGAGGCCTGTGTCCCAGCTGTAGGCACGTTACATGCTGAATATACCCTACTAATACTATAAACGCAAAAGTTTGTAAGTATGGATGGATGGATGGATGTTTGTTACTCTTTCAAGCAAAAACTACTCAATAGATTTGGATGAAATTTGGCACACAGGTAGTTTATAACCTGGATTACCACAAAGGATACTTTTTATCCCGGTAGTACAATCCCGTGGTACAGTGACCGAACTCCACGTGTGCGAAGCCCCGGGCATAGTCTTATGTATATAATGATAATCCACAGGCACTAGCCCACCAAGGAAAGAACGTGGTGGAGTACATAATATGTCCGAAGGCGATGAGTCGCGAGTGGCTGCTCGGAAACATTGACCATGACACGCGGCAGTGGACCGATGGCGTTATATCTTCGACTGCGCTTGAAATATCTAACCAACCGGCCGGTAAGTTTCCGGTCTTTTGCCTGATTTGCACATTGTCTTTTACTTAGAACTGAACAGATATAATTGTATCATAATACGCCATTTAAACATATTTGCATGGACTGGGCGGGCCTTCACTTATAAACCGGGTAAGATTAGTCCAGTAACTTTTTAGATCAGTATTTGAGTCAAGTCGGTAGTTCTGATGTTTTGCTGACTTGTTTATGATGTTTGCCTAATGAATAATCCAAGGTTGTGACCTCGAGTGCCGAACGCAACTTTGTCAAAAATCTAAAAATTATATTGCAAAAAATTGCCAAGTCCGACAAAATGATGAATTCTGCAAAGCTTTATCTTGGAAACTTTTGGGTCTACTGAGATAATTCTAGTCTCATATTGTAGCAAATTTAGTCTACTTTAAAAACTTCGGCACGCGTAGCATGGCCGATCGTAAATACGGGCTATGTCGAAGAATCGACATACTGACACATTTTCATTGTCAATCTGTCATTATGTCGATTCTTCCGTAGACAAAACTCGTTTCTACAGTGGTCATGCCACGCATGCTGGTGAAGGTTCTATCAACACCTAGTCGTTTAGGTTTATAATCGCCAAAATCCGAAAAGTACCGACATTTTCGCGGCTTTATCGACTTTTGACAAAGTTGCGGTCGGCGCTCAAAGTCACGAACTTGGATAATTCATAGATAGGGCCAACATTATAAACAAGTCTACAAAACATCAGAATTACCGGATTTGACGCAAACTACCCCGTACTTTCAAGCGACAAGATTACTGGACTAGATACAAAGTAGTAAAAGTTAGGACGCTAGTATTTGCAGCTAACTTTTTAGTTTTTGAAGTCAAAAAAGACCTTGCATTATAAATAAAACCATGAACAATTTAGCCTGTGTTGCCCCACAGGCTTTCCTCTCCTTTTTCCACTTAACTCCATATTGCACCAACATGGACCAATCCCACCTATAAGTGTCAAGCTTGTCCTGCCACCTAAGCTTGAGGCTTCTGCGATAGATTTGTTTTCAGATAGATACCCAAGTAGACATGCTTCAAATGTGTATTGCCAGCCGGTAGTTTACCTTTTCAATTATTTCATTTCATTCATTTTTGTTGAAGACGTTTGGTTGTGGGTGGTTTGCGATGGTGACATCGACCCCGAATGGATAGAGGCCCTGAACTCCGTGTTGGATGACAACAGACTGCTCACACTGCCTTCAGGCTGGAGGATTCAGTTCGGTTCCAACGTCAACTTTCTGTTCGAGACGCACAGCTTGGAGCACGCCTCTCCTGCTACTGTTTCGCGTATGGGGATCATATTGCTGAGGTGAGTGGCAAATATTAGTATATTGTGTATTAAGGGCGGTAAGTATTATAAGGAATTACGATCGAGGCTCTAGTAGAAGCCCGAAGTCGAAGACTGAGGGCTTTCTGAGTCGAGGTTCGTAATTCCCGTACCGCCCGTGAAACATACAATGTTTTTCATCACATTTGCGAGTTAATAATTATGAATATACACAAGTCAGCACAGCACATATTATTACGAAATACGTGAACTAATTTGCAGATGCAGGCGGGCTGTTTGCCCACACCACAGATTATACAAATTTTTTGTTCGGAAACGTTAAAGGCAAATACTTACCTAGGTATACAGCCATGAGGGAGTATAAAAAAAAAGGCTTATGTTTAACCTAACCTGCGAGTCGGGGTGCCCAATATCCCGAGCTCGCTTTGCTCGCACTTGCTTCCTAAGTTCTTCTTGCCACAAAATTTGGTGATCATTTACTATATTTGGTCTTTGAATACAATTTTTTTGGTGTTTAGTATTTTTTTTTTGGTAACGTAGCTTAGGATCTCAAAGTATTTTTTGGTGCTCATTATATTTAATCCCAAAAAAAAACGACGTTTTGATACAAAAAACTATCGATTATTTAGATTTTAGAACATTAGTTGAGTAATTAAATCACATGTAGCGAGATTGAATGAAATTCCTGTTTAAATAACATTTTAAGACAATTTTTCAATTGCGTGTAAACTCCTTGCTTGAACTTGCATGACCTGTGTGCTGTCATGCTGTGCTGTAAATTAAAAAAAAAATACTTACCGCCCTAGGGTTTTGTAGGGGGCATTACAGCCAAGTTAACATGTATGTTATGACACTGTTTACGTGCAAGTGTGATGAAAAAAATTTCACGCGACAGTAGCCACGTTTGCCATAAAATTCAACCCGGGGACGCGAAGTAGGTGCTCTTGCGTTATCTAGGAATATCTATATCCGTGATTCTATTTCATTTTTAGGGTTCCGTAGCCGAATGGCAAAAAACGGAACCCTTATAGATTCGTCATGTCTGTCTGTCTGTCTGTCTCTCCGTCCGTATCACAGCCACTTTATTCCGAAACTATAAGGACTACACAGCTGAAACTTGGTAGGTAGATGTATTCTGTGAACCGCATTATGATTTTTGTACAAAATTAAAAAAATAAATATAGATAAGGATATCCCCCCATACATGAAATTGAAACTAAAAAAAAAAAAACTATAAAACCTATACGTGTGGGGTGTCTATAGATAGGTCTTTAAAAACGACATTGAGGTTCCTGAAACCATTTTTTTTTCAAAGTCAATTGTTCCGTTTAATTCAGTGTGAAATAGAGGACTGCCAAAATCTGTTGCAACATTCCGAAACTACGTTAAAGATTATTACTCAAAATATACGCAGTATTCACCGCAATTTTCCGAACTTTCAAACATTGCTGACTAGATCTAATATAGAATGGGATATTGTTGCCCTGACTGAATGTTGGCTGACACGTAACCCCATTATTCCCTTTATTGACGGGTACAAGTCCTTTTCCACAGCCAACAACCAAACTCAAAATGAAGGTGTGGTGGTTTACTGTAAGAACTATTATTCCCCAACGATTGATGAATCACAATTCTCAGATGCGAATACTCTCATATTAAAGATCGATCCAGACACTGTCCTAATTGCCATTTACCGTCCACCAGGTAATAGAAATATTGATAACTTCTTGGTTTCCCTAAATGACTGTCTTTGTAAATATTCTTCATTCAAGAATGTTATCTTGGTGGGTGATGTTAATATTGATATTTCACCTGGGACCCAAGACCAAAGATCATCCGCCTATCTTGATATGATTACGTTTCACGGCATGCTTCCTGCACACACAATCCCTACACACAGTCGTACATGCTTAGACCATGTATTATTAAGAACAAAACTGACTGCTCATTGCTACGTTGCTCAGACATCTATTACCGATCACGATTCCGTTATACTTTTCATGAACACTAAACCGAAGCGAATCAATAAAATAAAATACGATCGGATCGATTCCGAAGGTTTGAACGAAAGCATGAGGAGTATTGATTTCAGTCCTCTTTATAACATGACTGATGTTAACTTGGCGACAGATTTTTTCACTGGGTCGATCTCTAAAGTTATTGAAAAGAACACGGTTACAGTAACAAGCACAGGACGCAAAAGAATTCTAAAACCCTGGATAACAAAGGGACTTTTAAGATGTATGCGAAACCGCGATAAACTTTATATAAAATGTAAAAAAAAACCTGGTGATGAAATAACTCAAATAACATATCGTAGGTACCGGAATTTTTGTAATAATATTTTGAAGAAGGCTAAGATTGATTACGAAAAGGATATGATTAGGAAAGCAGGAAAAAATAACAAGAAGTTGTGGGAAACCATTAAAAATATTACATACACCTCAAAGAAAAATGAAAAGTCAACACAATTAATTTGCCCCAAAAATCCATCTAATTCTATCAATAACATTAACTCATTCTTCGCGGGTATTGGTAAATCATTGGCAGAAAAAATAACGTCTAATAAAAGTTATGCATCGTACACGACCGCCGCTAGTCCATCTCAATCTACAAGCTCCTGCTATAAATCCATTGTCCTGTTACCTACAGATGAATTCGAAATAAAATCATTAATATCGAACCTCAAAAATGATTGTGCAGTAGGAGTAGATAAAATCTCAGGGAACTTCCTGAAAGAATTTATTGACGATATTGTCCCTCCTCTAACATTCATTTGTAATTTATCATTTGCTACAGGAGTATTCCCATCTGCTTTAAAAAGATCACAAATAGTTCCCGTTTTTAAAAGTGGGGATAGATGCTGTGTTAACAATTATAGACCTATTTCTATCCTTCCAACACTATCAAAGATATTGGAACGCTTAATGAGATGAACGATAATTGTTTGCGAGTTATTTAAACGGGAGAACACAGGTAGTGAAGGTGGATGGGTGCGTAAGTGATGAGCTACCGATTGAATATGGCGTCCCACAAGGCAGTATCCTCGGCCCAACCTTGTTCTTAGTGTACATAAATAACTTATGTAACACAGACCTGACCAATGGGAAAATTATTACATTCGCTGATGATACTGCATTGGTATTCTATGGCGACACTTGGGAAGAAGTATATACCCACGCCCAAAATGGCTTTAATAAAGTTTCCAAGTGGCTTAATGACAACATCCTTACCCTTAATGTAGACAAAACAAAGCTCATGACCTACACAATCAGGAAACAAGACGTCCCTAACCTCGAAATTATCTCACACAATTGTGGTCATCCATTCAACAGTTCATGTAAGTGTCCACGTTTGTCAAAAACGAACACTATTAAATATCTGGGTGTTGTAATTGACGACCGACTGAATTTCCAACACTACATTGACGCCTTGGTTCCCAGGATTCGTAAGCTTATTTATATATTTAAATCTCTTCGACACATTGCGGATACATCCATAATCAAAACAGTTTATCTTGCATTGTGTCAGTCTTTGCTGTCCTATTGTATAACTTCCTGGGGAGGGGGTGCTAAATCGCACCTGTTAAAGTTGGAGAGAGCCCAGAGAGCCATTTTAAAAGTAAGTTCTTTTCTTCCCATGCGATATCCTACAGTAGAATTATATCAACGCTGTAAGGTACTGACAGTTCGACAACTTTTTATTTTAGTGACAGTGACTAAGAAGCATGCTGAACTTCCTTACGAACCTAAGGCATACGCAGGGAAGAGAAGAAATAACACTGTTTGTGCGACAACGAGCTATAAGACCAGTATGGCACATAATTTCTATGGTTTTTTGGGTTCGTATTTATATAATAATATGAACAAAACATTGTACATTTATTCCCTTTCTAGGGTAGAGTGCAAAAAGAAAGTAAGCATGTGGCTTCAAGGCATTGATTACAATGCAACGGAAAGATTACTGAAACCCTTGAAGTGATGCATAGAGGAATAAACTTAAACACACAAGCTATTCCTCACACTATTTGAGCATGGTGTGAAGAATAATTTCACTTTCACTCTCACTGACACACACACACCAAGTCAAAATTCCCCACTTTTGTCATCTAAAATGTTTATTTTTATTGTACCACTATAATAATGTTAGTTGATTTTACTTGTTTGTTAATTTAATTTAATTTTGTTTAAATTTAACTCATTTTCCTAATTTAATTTTACTAATTTGTGGAGCTTGATATATTATTTTGAAAACTACTAAATACTTATTTTAATCTAGAAAATTGATTTTATTTATTTGTTATTTTAATCTACAATTCGATTTAAATGATTTGTTAATTTCATTGAATTGTGCTCTTGTCATCTGAAATGTTTCTTCTTATTGTATTTTAATCTAATTTGTCGTTAATTTTATTTTATTGGTTAATTCAATTTGTTTGTTGATCTTGAATTATATATTGATAGGTTAATTTATTTGTTAATTTGATTTATTGTCCATTTAATTTACAATTTGATTCAAACTATTTGTTATTTTAAATTACTATTTAATTTATTTGTAAATTTCATTTAATTGCGCTCTTCATAGCGTATGTTACTTATTGCAGTATAACAATATGTCATAAGATAAATGTCCGACGGAGGGTCGGCTGGTGATCTGTAATACAGGTTTTACCTAAAACAGACACCAGTCTCTATGTAGTGATAATTTTGACTCTGTACCTACTGTTTATGATGAAGAGAGAAATAAATTAAATTTATTATATATTATTATTATTATTATATTCAATTGGCCCGTTTTTTTTTTATATGAAACATCCATATGCACGACTCGGCAGGAAAATCGACTCATATTCGTTGTCGGGAAATGGTGTTGCGCCCCCAACCCTATGCCTCGTAAAATCAACCTTTTCCGATTCAAATAAAGTTTGTTTTGGATTGATTGTAGATGTTTTGTTTTTGAAAATTCCACGTTCAATTTTTTTTCTTTCTTTTATTCATATTTCGTGATTTTTATTAATCATTAATTTTATTAAAAACATAGATTTTTCACATCTGCCGGGCGTCCCGTGACTGTAAACTGTATTGTAACATAAATCTCTATGGCTTTAGCACTTAGTTTACTTGCACCAACATTGCATTGGATGGTGAATGAGCAATGCGTAGCATAAAAAAAATCATACTTTTCAGTGAAGACACAAGCTGCGATCTGGACGTTTTAGAAGGATGGATGCGCAAAGCTGATTTCGATAATGAAAGCGCTAAAGTGGCGCTGCCGATGTTACAGCAAGTTATCAAGAAATGTATCCAGTGGCTTACTGATCACAAGGCCGATTTAGCTCTGAAACTACACAACATTACTGTAGTAAGTAGATAGTTGGCAACTACGTATACCTATACATTAAAAGTATGTCTGTGCATTTTTATAAACAGGGGAAGGGCTATTAAAAAAAAAAAGATACTAAATGGTCATCTCTTAACGTCTTTTTGCGATAATAATTTATGCATTTTGATGACAATTGAATGAGTCTCTCTCTTTCGAGGTTCTTATGATGTAATTTATTACAGGTCAAACAAATACTAACTCAGTTCGAGTACATAGTTCAGGACACAGGATTCAACACAACGCGCATAAGTCCCGAAGAAATGGTCTACCTTGCTATTGAACGAAGTGTCGTCGACGTAATCAAGGAAAGTGCTATCGATAGTTTTCATGATGAGGTAAGTTCCACATTCGACACTAGTGTCAAAAACTGACTGCTTGTACGGTCAGTCCTTATCCATAAGTAGCTTGGAAAATGATATTTACTACCACTTATCGATAACAGCCCCTTCACTAACACTCTGTTACGTTCCACATTCTTATATGTGACTAACTTTTCTGATGATATTTATGCTGTTTAGAATTCAGATTTATGTTACATCACTTGTAAAATGTTTTGTCTTTAATGGGAAGCGCCGGGATAACCCGTGAAATATTTTTTTTTTGTTGCAATTTTCATCGGTTTTTACTTCAGTTTCAAATCAAATCAAATCAAATCAAAATATTTTTATTTCACATAGGCCTACATGGGCACTTGTAAAACGTCGACAAAAAGGTGCTCGGTTCGGGTTGGTCGTTTCCTATGGAGAAGAACCGGCAAGAAACTCCATGGTTACTCTTTTAAAAAAATTTGGCTTTACAATTTTTCTATGTTACAGCAGTGGCACTTAAGTATGAGTGGACATCGTAGGCCCGACAATAAGTCGTTGCTTACTACAAAACGTAGAACAAGATAAAAAGTTACCAAGGATCTAGGAATCTATAAGGCCTACAATGTCCATACATTTACAAACAATCGGTAAATAAGAAAAAGAGTCTATACAAAAAAAAAAAAAAAACATATTGCAAAAAGACTAGATTAAACAAGTGACACAAATGTTGTCATCCGTGCTAGTTAGTTTCAGGCTATATGTGTTGAATAACTTTTTCATGAAATGGGATAAAGATAAAGATAATTTTATTTGTCTAAACATGCGTATACATGCCAATGAAGCATGCAGGATGTCACAATATTAATAGTACGTACATGTTTCACCCGCAAGGCGTACAAATTTATAAAATTTACAAAATAAAAAATACAATAATAAATTACAAAATAAAAATAAAATAACAAAGTCGCTTCAAACCCCACATAGTAGTCAGTCATACATTGATAGGTCATAATTATAAAATAAATTATCCGAAAATGTCAAAAAAAAAAAAAAACAAGATTAATAAAATATGAAAATTAATGTGCCGCTTTCACTTTATGTAACACACTTTAAAATTCCTTAAACTTAGATTAGCATACGAGTACTATGTCCATTTTTTCTTCGCTATTTCTAAATCCAGCTATCAACACTGATGGCCCCGCCAGTAGCAGCGCCAATGTGTATAAACGAGTGGGTCACGGACACACTGCTCATGTCGAAGCGGCTGGTTGCGTGTGAACCGACCCTGCGCGCTTGTGTCATGTCACATACCGCGCATCTTCTCGTGGTGGGACCTGATGCTTGTGCTAAGAAGTAAGTGTAATTAATATTTAAAGACCTCTTTGGTCTAGTGGTGGCAAACGCGACTACTGAACATGGAGTCTTGGGTTCGATTCGCAGGTAAGATTCGTTTTTTTTTAAACATTGCTCCACGCAGGAATTTCTCCTGTAACGTGGGTGCGTTTACAAACATTTAAACTAACGCACACAAACAGCCAGACCCGGAACAACTATCTGTAGGCCATACAAATATTTGTTCCGTGCGGGGATCGAACCCACGACGCGCAGCACAGCAGTCGATCGCTCAACCACTGCGCCAACCGAGCCGACTAAATAAAAAAAAATGTACAAAAGAAAAGAAACAAGGTACATTACACATGTAGGCAGTAGGTTGTACAATTGAAAATAACAAATTCAAATTCATTTATTGTTTGTCACAGGTGATATATAGGTTCTTATAGTTATTACATAAAGCTCGCTGTAACATACCCATGAGGTGTACAATATTTATTGTTGGTTTTTATCTATTTAACATTATTCAGTATTCATCTTAAGTCAACGACCACCATTATCATGCATTAATATAAGTTTCATTCAAATAGTCAGCTTTAAACAAATTAAATAATACACTGATTTCATACAAATTAAATTATTAATTGATTTCATTCAGATTAAATTATTCATTGGTGTCATACAAATTAAATTATTAATTGATGTCATACATGTTAAATTATTCACTCATGTCCTACAAATTAAATTATAGATTGATGTTTTAGGGGTGAACATGACATTTCTAAACTAGGTACGCAGACCAGGTCTGCGTACCTAGTTTAGAAATGAACCCGACTTCTAAGATACATCTTAGGAGTCGGGTAAAGTGTTATAGTGTTTTTCCATCAGGGATCTCTCCGTAGCAGCCACGGAGTCTTGATTTGTGTCCAGTAGGTGGCAATAGTCTTGACAATTAAAAGAGGCATGTATTACTTACAAAATGTGGGTGTAATTAATAAGTGCACTTCTGTCTAACCCTTCGGGGTTTAATTTTAGGCGTAATGCTTTGATTTAAAACTACATTGAATACCTACTTTTCATAAAACCTTTACAATTATTTTGCAGCCTTTTAGCGGAATACGTAGTTAAGGAGTGCAACTCAGCCGTCCTAACTATAGACTGCACGCCGATTTTGGAACCAGCTGACATCATCGCAGAGCTGAAGAGAGTAAGTTCGCCATTATTACAGGCTCGGTCACGGAAATGGAGAATCTTAGCCCTCTTAAGTCCCATTGTGATTGTAAGCGACAACATTTTACTGCCATTAGTCATCACTGGCACGATGCAATGGTAGAAAATGCGTTTTTGAGACGCGAAGATAATATTGCATAGCTTCCCGAACACTGCCTAGCCGACTAATCTTTTTTTGGAAGTGTAATTGGACTGTTTGCCCTATCCTCCTGTTACGAGTAGGTGGTACATGCACATTTGATATGACCCATTGATTCATCATTATAAATGCACGTCAACATTTCAGAAGCGACAGTATTATAAAAAGAAGATCAAAAATATAATATATTTACGTATTTTTGTTTACAGAACAACATGGTACGCTCGGGCGGGCGCGGTGCGAGCGGCGGCAGTCGCGGCACTCTGCTGGTCCGCGCGCTGCACCGCGCTCGCCGGGACGACTGGCACTCCAGCCCCGTGCACTCCTTCTTGTTACAGGTAACTTATACTGAACATTAAATTCATGAAATTAAAATGACATAAACATAACAGACAACAATGGTGCATGATGCAAATGATGTTGCAACTCGATCGTGATGTTAAATACTAGCTGACCCTGTTTTGTCCCAATCGAGCTTGTCAACGACAGCGCCACCTACTAGGTTCGACTATAACTAACTACTACTATGACTAGAACCATACAGGCAAAGAGTATAGTAATATAGATGGAATAGAGAGCCCACTCAAGCGAATTTTTGACACCTACATTGAACGGTGTCGCCACCTGATACTAAATCCGTTGAACTAATCCCAATAGCTATAGGTGCGTACATATACTTATATCTATATCTTTGTTATTGAATAGGTTTTCTATGGGTTTCTGTTTTTATTTCTTTTTTTACACTCAACTCAACCGCACTTTCTGCATCTAAAGCTCCAGAGAGTGCGATCGAGTTGAGTGTAAAAGAAGACAGAACCGGATAACCACATAAATTACACAAAATGGGAGAGATCTACAAGCATGCACACACGCCGATAGTCGCCATTTTGTAAACAATCTGTAATATCTGTATGATATTGTTGCAAAACCTAAAAAAAAAATATTCGCAATTACAAAATGCTTTTAAAATAAATAAATGGTTTAATCTTGTTTAGAGTTTAAATTCATTATTTATTAACTCAATTTTCATTCAAATCAAAAAGGTATTTAATCACACTGGCGATAATTGGCGTAAGCACCATCTATGTCATTTTAATGTACTAAATCTCAAGTTTATGCGGATTTGGTAAGAGATGGTGCTAGTATCTTTGTGTAAAATTGGACGCCTATGTCAAGTATGGCAGTGTCCTCCCCCTGCATACAGGTATGAACCCATAAATGCAAAACACCACAGAATATGAAAATCGGACAAGTCCTTTAGGAGTAGAAGAATTATGAAGATAGATCGTATATTCACATCTGTTGCAACACTTTCTTGGCCCATAATTTGGTAAGATTCTGTCACCTTAAAAACGTGTTCTTTCACACCTAAAAGTATGTGATCCTTGCCAACAGATTATTTCGGTCAGAATTAATAGTTTGAACGGTTCCTTCCAGTTGATACAACACAACGGTTTCTGGTCGCGAGGGAGCGACGAAGAGGGCGGTAGTGGCGCTCAGTGGTGTCAGGTGTCACGTTTGCGTGTACTGGCCACTGCTACCACACTCAACGCCATCTCACCACGCCTAGCAGCTGCACTCGAACTGAGAGCTTTGAGGTGATATATTATCATCTCAGATAGTAAAGAATAGTCTTTTGACCACCATAAACTTAGCCGAATTATCAGTGTTGTAAGATCAGATAATGATATCAATTTTTTTTTTTGATTAGCAAATGTGACAAAATCACTCCATATACATATGTAAACATTCATACGTTAAGTGATATTATATAAAAGACTCGTTGCAATATTATTAAGTTATTTCTAAATTAGTTTTAAGTTATTTTGCTGCGACCTAACAGGGTCATGTAGTCTCTAGTTTTAAGCCCAGCTTGTAACTATGATTATGTACATTTTGCATTTATTACAGTATTTACATGAACTATCTAACTAAATTTAAACTAACTTAAAAACAACAGGACGCTTAGGCGTCAAAATACTCCTCCACATCGCTGTCATCCGGATACGTGGATACGTGAACGTTGAATGGCAATGCTAATTCTTTGCCCAAAGAAATAGCCAGCCCTCTGGTTTCGTGAAGTGTCAACCAGTTGACGAGATATTTCCTTAAAAAGAGAATGCGCAATTGGGCCCCATGAGCCGAGCGTTTCGACCCCAAACGGCTCAAAACTGTAACTGCCATTTAGGTTACAGTATTTACGCCCTAATCCTACTTATATTATAAATGCGAAAGTTTGTGAGGATGGATGGATGGATGTTTGTTACTCTTTTACGCAAAAACTACTGAATGGATTTGGATGAAATTTGGCACACGGGTAGTTTATAACCTGGATTAACACATAGGATACTTTATCCCGATATTATGTTCCCGTGGGACAATTATCGAACTCCACGCGGGCGACGCCGCGGGCATAAGCTAGTTAATTAATAATTTATTACATTAAATAAATTAATAGTTAGACCTTTGCGTTGTAATGAATCTTCGCAGATGTTGTCCAGCAGTGATTTGCATCACAAAAAGTTAATTGTTTATTATCTAACTCTGTGGCTATTTTTTCAGTGAGCCGGATGATGAGGAGTTGTTAGAAATAGCAACTCATTACTTAAGGAGTAGCGTCGACAAAAGCATACCGATGAAAGAAATAGCCAACTTGGCGGACAAGCTTCTCGCTATGTTTAAAGAGGTAAATATTTTACAGAACACTTAAATACTGCGAAAAGAACCAAGAGAAGAACCAAAAGACAAGTACTAAAACATAGTGAGACTGATTTCTTGGTTTTCAATATACAGGTGACGGAGGCATTCGATTCCCAAACCCATTATAAGTGGAACGCATCACATTTGAAGAGACTGTGCGAAAACGTCAAGTGGTACACGCCAACTAATACTGAACAACTAATCATGGTAAAGATTCTTTTATTTACTAATCATACTGAATACTAGGGACGGTGGAAATTTGAAAAAGCCATAGAGAACATTGACCACGCTGCTAGATTTCTCAAGTTGATCAAGTTTTAGGACTGTGATTGTGCAATGCTTAGCGGTTCGGTCGCAGTTCACTGGATGCGTTAGTCATCTGTCCCCGTATTCACAAACGCTTCGATTTGATGTCGATTCGACAAGTCTTATGTCTATCTTGTATTGGCATTACGAAAGCGAGGGAGATAGACTTAGATATACGACTTTCGGAATCGAAACCTAATCGAAGCGTTTGTGAATAGGGGGCCTGGACGACCAACTACATCACAGTTGTAGTTCTGCGATCGTATCACTTTGGATCAATGACCTTCATTCAATTGTATAGTACTATTACCGGCCTAAGAATGTAGAAATAATTGAACTTTGGGTATCTGATTGGCAGGGACCTCACCTAAACTGTTTATTAACTTTATACTCCTTTACTAGGCCATAAGCGCAGAAGCAAACTTCATATTCCGAGAGAGACTAATATCAGACGAAGAGAAAGCCATATTCAGCTCTATATCCAGGAAGCACTTGAAGGTGAACAATGAAGGCATGTTCTTCGCATGCAAGTTGCGCGGTGATGGTGTCTACTTGGAACACACTGATTACAACGACTGGCATCATAGGACGGAGCAACTTATCAATCAGTGTTGTAAGTATGAGAATCATATTTTTTTTGGCTAGTAGGGAGTCTTACTAGTCTACGATGTCCACTCATACTTAAGTGCCAACGCTGTAACATAGAAAAATTGTAAAGCCAAATGATTTTAAAAGAGTAACCATGGAGTTTCTTGCCGGTTCTTCTCCATAGGAAACGAGCAACCCGAACCGAGCTTTTTGTCGACGTTTTACAAGTGCCCATGTAGGCCTATGTGAAATAAAAATATTTTGATTTTGATTCTTCAGTAGGCACAGAACCGAGAAGTGTTAAAGAAAAAAACCGGCCAAGTGCGAGTCGGACTCGCGCACGAAGGGTTCCGTACTATTATTTATAAAAACAAGCAAACAAGTCACTTTTTTGCATGGGAGCCCCCTTAAATATTTATTTTATTCCCGTTTTAGTATTTGTTGTAATAGCATCAACAGAAATACATATACTGTAGAAATTTCTACTGGCTACCTATCATGGTTCATGAGATACCGCCTGGTGATAGACGGACGGACGGACGGACAGCGAAGTCTCAGTAATAGGGTCCCGTTTGACCCTTTGGGTACGGAACCCTCAAAAGGGGAGGCCTAGACCCAGCAGTGGGTGATTCCGGGCTGTTATGATAAGACATATGTATTGCTTAGGAGCTCGTGGCTTAATGATAACAGCCGCTCGAGACCTTGGGTCGATCTTTAGCCGTGCTTGCCTAGCTGTTCGTTCATGGATGGGTGACCACCCATTACATACCGAGATTCCTGTGTGCCGTGGAAAACACGTTAAGCCGTTGGTCTCCGCTATAAGTGGCCCGAAAGTCTGACAACCAGTCTTACCAAGGGGTATCATATTACCCAATACTAACTGTGTTGTGGAGGTCAAATAGGCTATGGAGCCTATCTGAACTCCTGATAAAGTCGACAATCTTCCTTAAGTTGACACTTTTCGACATTTTTTCCATAGAAACTTCGAGGGGGTTTTACTCCACTGTTTGACACTGCACATCCAAAGTAAAACATGATATGGTATTGTCTCATTGTTAATTTTGTCTGTACGGAAACAGAATAGGAAAATAAAAAGCCATTAAAAAGTTGAAAAGGCTATCAAAGATTAGTTTTTATTGCAAATTTTAACGCAACTTTGGTCGTAAATTAGTAATAAAAGAAGTGTCAAATTTCCAAAACAAAGTCGGTACCGACACAGCAAAATTATCAAGGAATTCAGTACATTTTATTTGTAATTGATACACTCAGTGGTTTTTTCATTAAACACTATCTTCCAAAGGCCTTTTCGTATTTTGTTTTTAAGTGAGACAGCGTGCTTTTCGGCCACGGCCACCAGTGAGTTCGAGCCCGCGACTAGTTGAACCTTAAACACTTCCTAATATTTTAGTTGAAAAAAGAAGTGGTGGAACAAACTCCCCAGCAATACATATGTCAGGATGATCCTTGGCGTAGCCTTTTCCCAACTATATTGGGGTAGGATTCCAGTCTAACCGGATGCAGCTGAATACCAGTATTTTACATGGGTAAAATACTGGTATTCCGGTGCACCTGGAAGGTCATTTTGAGGGGCTGTCTTATGTAATTTAGATGTCCCAGAAGTGCTATGCTCAGACTAATTTGAATAAAAGACTTTTTATTCAAATGGTAGCAAAGATAACCCACCTAAGATAAACCATTCTTCTGACCTTATAAATCAATGGTATTCAATCCAATCACTGATTAATATTCTATGGCATGCATTAACGCCTACTACCAATGTGACTTGCTTTTTATTTCAGTGTCGGAGAACGAGCACAATGTATTTGGAGAAAGCGGTGCTGAGGTGTGCTCTGAGTTAGCAATACTGTGCCCGGCGATGGCGAGAGCGGTAAATGTTTTTCAACTTACTAAACAAGCCATGTGTCTCGTTCCCATAGGCAAAAATGACTAACTTCATGCCCGCATTTGGCACTGTATATGAAAAAAAAAAAACTTCTTAGGCCCTGCGCAGACGACAGACTATCCGTGACCCACTTTTTAGTCTGTGAAAATAGAACCTATGCAATTATATGCAGTAACGCACACGACGCGCAAAAAGTCCGGCGCACAAAAAATCCGTGTAATTCGGGCAGACCGCACCGCGCCGCGGCGCGCCGCTCCGCACAAAAAGTGTGTGAAAAAAATTGAACGTTTGCTTCAACCCGCGCTAACGCAGACGGCGCACACTTTAGTCGGCAATCTGCATTTGTTAGGGGTGGACGTAACGCACGCGATCTATTATCATGGCGCCAGAGGTCGATGTAACTATGTTAATTCAAGAAATACAAAACAGACCAGCAATTTATGATACTTCTAAGGCAGAATATCATGATAGACATTTAAAAAGAAAAATAAGTAGCAACTCATCAAATGTAGTAACAGACATTGTATAAAATTTGAAAAAAAAAAAACCGGATGTTGTTTTAGAATTGAATGTTTAGTATGGAACTGTCCCTTCAGTAATCTTTCCGAAAGTATAGGATGTACCCAAAATTCTCTATTTCTTCTTCTTTTTCTGTACTTCATGTACAAAATAATACTTCGCGATCTCTGCACGATTTCCATAGCGTCTACGTCCCTACAGCTCTGCCGACAGAATGATCGAAGATGTGCGTCGTGTGCGTTGAGTCTGTGAAAAATCCGCGACCGACTTTTTGCGCGCCATGCAGACTTTTTGTGCGCCGCAGACTCGATCGCACAAAAAGTGTGCCGTCTGCGCTGCACCTTAGTCTTGTCCCAGAGGCAATGCTTCTTGTACCAGCGATTCGATCAGACATTGAGTTGTCTAGTAGTGAATGAATGAATTTAGGATTTATATAAAAACACCATATAGCATCACGCTTGTAATCTTAGAGGGGTTAGGTAGAGGTGTAACAAGGTGTCCAAGCGGGCACAAATCCAAGCTCAGCCGGTTCTACTGAAAAATTCTAGATGGAAATACCCAATAACACTGCCCAACCCGGTAATCGAACTCTGGAGCTCATGCTCAGCAACCGTCAGCAGTCCGTGTAATTTTTATAACACAGATGATATTTATTTGTACAGACTAATGGCGGCTTACTAGTGTGTGTGGGCTGCGCGGGAGTGGGTCGCCTGGCCGCCGCACACATCACGGCGGCCGCACTACCCGCCTCCTTGTTCGTTATCAACCACAGTACACAGTTCAATACGCAGTTTAAAAACGTTAGTGAAATTATTCTTTCTAGTCTTGTGATGTTTGCTTGTTTAACCTTTAACATTAGACGACTAAGGAAAATGACATTAGTTGAAGTTTGGAATATAAAGTCAAAAGTAAATTATTATGTGCCACTACACGACAGTCATACAATAAGTTCATTTTTCTTCCTACTTTGCGACACTAATACGAGGCTTGGCCTATGCCTCAGAACAGAGTCACCCTATTTCTGTTTAACTGTCTATCATTGATCTAGGCAAACGTGCATGCTATTGTTTTGGCGGAATGTGTCTTACACTACAACATTTGTAACATCTACATATACTTACCACTTTTTATGCAAATAAAAAAAGTTACTTACTTGAAAGCTTTCTTTTCTTTTTCATGAACACCTTGAAATTGAATTTCACAACACAGTCTTTCATTTAAATAATATGATATCTTGTTAATGAATGGTTAACCAGGCCCTATCATCAGCGGGTGAAGGCACGCGCACCCTGGCGCTAGTGTGCGAGAGCGCGTGCGAGCGCGCGGCGCTGGCGGGCGTGGAGGCGCTGCGGCGTGCGCGCTCGCTGCACGCGCTACCGACACAGTTACTGCCCAACGCTGATCAGAACGCGCTCAGAAGTAAGTGATCCGCTAACTTTTTGTGCGCAAGGTACATATAGGAAATCTGTAAATTTTGGAGGTACATCATAAATAAAAATCTATATATAATCTATGTATTTTTCTCCCGTCTGTCTATTTAACTTTAAGAGCCTTACCAGACCTTATATTTCCGAGGCACATCAACTAATGACCACGGTACATCAGTATGCCGCGATACACACTTTGCGGAACACTGTTCTAATAAAAAATCTTGTGTTTGTTATCGAAATCCTCCGAAACGGCTTGACCGATTTTTATGTTTTTTTTTTTGTGTATATTTGGTAGGTCTGAGATAAGGTCGCTATGATTTTTTTCTTACACATTCAATTCAAAATTTGCACGCGAACTAAGTCGCGGGCAACAGCTAGCTGGTTTTAGACAGGAAGAAAAGACGAATAATAATAACTTAACAAATTATCCATACTATTTGATCAATTAGCAGTGTCAGTGTTATTCAGAGAACTACAAGAATCTTATGGGGCTTGAATGACATTGACAGGGGAGCGTTATTGGTGAATATTTTAAAAATTGACCCAGTAAATTGTGTTGAAAAATAACCTGGTTGTGGCAGAGCCTATGCATAGGCTCTTAGAGACGAATTTTACCGCGTGCCAAAAAATTTAATTATACTAAACTTTCTTTAGACCTACATAGAAATTCGTCATTTTCCTCGTGTTTTTTGATACAATCAGATCAGGTGTAATAGTGACAGTTGGACGTATAATAATACATTGTTACTCTAGGGGTGAAAGTAACTTATTTAGTCTCGAGACGGGGTTGTCGCCCGAACGAACCCTAGGGCGCCAATAGTTCGAGGGACTAAATAAGTCTTTAACCCGAGGTAAACACTGTGCTTTTCATTACGAGTAGTACAAGGAAAGTAAAAATAAAAACATGAATTAGCTAAAGAAAAAATGAGTAAAACCGTTTGCCGCTTTCCCGCCTGTTTTGTTTTTTTTTTCTGTGACCAGCCAGCTGTTCAGCCTTTATTTTTCATTTTCGTCATTGAAAAAATGGTAAATATTTTGCCCAAATCAATGTCGTTTAAAAAAAAACTGTTGAAACTAAATTATAATAAAGTGTTTTAAAAATACACACATCAAAAGTGTCTAGGGATCAAGCATTTTTATGCGGATTTCTTGAGATTGAGATGTGGCTTTGTAATAAATTTATGATTTTATAAATTTATATGGATCCTTTTTGGTGCATTTCATAATTTGAATCAGGAACTGTGAATCAAATTCGAGTAAAAGATGAAAATCAGCTGTCAATATTTTCCCTATAAAAACATACAACGCATTGAAGACATTATTAGTGCTACTGTTTCCCTACTACTGATTAAAACCAACGTTATTATGGAGCGGCGACGTCATTTAAGCAGGGAAGAAATGCTCAGAGCCGTGGGAATGATAGAAGCTGGTTCCCGGCAACGTACTGTGGCTTTAGCTCTGAATACAAGTCAGAGTGTTATCAGTCGACTTTGGACACGTTACCGAAGCACTGGTACCGTGTCTGAGCGCCATGGAGGACGGTATCGCTGCACCACACGGAGACAAGACCGATACATTCAAATCTTAACTCGAAGAGCTCCAACAATAACCGCCATGATGTTAGCCGTGAGGCTTCATCACTCTTCAGGGAACTTAATTAGCGACCAAACAGTCAGAAACCGCTTGCATGAAGTGAACCTTCATTCCCGAAGACCGCTACGGGTACCACCTATAGCAATGCACAATCGTAGGATTCGATATCAATGGGCTCTTGAACACAGAAATTGGGCAGAAGAACAATGGCGTTTCGTGTGCTTTTCTGATGAGTCTCGTTTTGGTATGAGACCGGATACAAGACGTATACGACACTGGAGAACCCCTGGACGCCAACAGCGATTAAAATCTTGCCAGGAAGTCCATCCTTATAGTGGTGGAACCATCATGGTATGGGCGGGTATTTGGATCGGCGGAAGAACTGAGTTGATTTGGATCAGAGGCAACCTCAACGCTCAAATTTATGCTGAGACGATTGTATCAGACGTCATCGTTCCTCTACAAGTGCAAATCGGTCCCTTATTTCAGTTAATGCATGATAATGCACGACCGCACACCGCAAGAGTTGTAAGACAGACTCTCGCCGCAGCTAACATCAATGTCCTGCCCTGGCCTGCTCAGTCGCCAGACTTGAACCCGATTGAGCATGCATGGGATATGCTACAGAGAAGAGCTCTGCCAAATATGGAGGGTATCCAGTCGCAAGAAGACCTTTTTTTGTTGTTGCAACGAACATGGGCGGCCATTCCACAGCGTGATTTGGATGAACTCATTTTGAGTATGCCAAACCGATGTTCTTGTGTTGTTAGTGTTCGCGGTAGAAACACGGATTATTAATTGTTTAAGTTACCCAATAAAATTTTAAAGAAAACTGTTATTTCAGTCTTTTTTTCGAACTTTAATGTTAGTGGTTCAAATGTCAAAAATCCCTTTATTAGAAAATGGCAAATTTCTTTATTAATGCAAAGGTGACTTGGTTTATCGTTACTGTGACAAACGAAAACACTTTATTTGATGAATCCTTAAAGAAAATTTTAATTAATATCAATCAGGAGAAAAGTTATTGCAAAAATATATGTTGATCCCTAGACACTTTTGATGTGTGTATATATCCTTTAATCAATACTTAACTTAACTTATTTAAATTTTACATTGTGGCTGCATAGAAAGTTGGAACATGGTTCAATAAAAATGTGAAAATAGAACTAGTTTTTTTTTTTTTTATAACTTGACATCTGTCAGTTGAAAGCGATTCTCCCTAGGGCTGAAAAGTATTACTTTCAACCCGCTCTTCAGGCAACTTCAGATCTACTTTCAGTGTATGAGTAATGAAAAAGTAATTTTGTCATTGAATAATTAGCATCATAACAAAAATTCCCTCCTCACAGATATAAAAGAAAACCTCGGCATCGTTATATGCCTGGATAAGAATCAAGACAACCTATCAGATCTAATGGACAAGTATCCGTTACTATACAACGACGGTAACGTGGTCTGGCTGGACCGCTGGTCGGACGACACTCTTCGGGAAACTCCGCGACTGATCGTGCAGAGGTACCGGACACAAATGACAGTTGACACCTTGCACTTAGACTTGAAACAACTTGCACTGTACACCTGGCTGATTAAGGTAGGTAGTGTGATTTGCACTGTATTTAATTTTGTTTGATGACAATAGGTTTGCCCCTTTACATGGGACTTAAACATAACTGGCTAAATGGACAATTCTACCTTACCCTTTGTGGATTACAGGCGTGATGTTTTTATTTTAGTTGTAAGTTGAAATTCGCTTGTATTATTTATTTAGTACACACCTGGTTGTTGACTGCTTACACCTCAAATGACTACATATGTAGCGCTTAACATATTTAAAACAGTCATAATTTTTTCTTCAAATGATTGATTGAAACAGAAGGACGTATGGTTTTGAAACTAAATATTACTTCTTGATATGAAAGCACTTGACAATTAAAGGTATACTAAAGCCAATCACGGCTCTAAGCTAATTGGCGTAAATACGTAAATCATTGACATTGAAGTTTGGCATTATTGCTCAATAAACACATAATTTGTCATTCATTATCACAATAATTTAAGGAAATAATATGTCTTTGTATTATTGATTTAGCCGTAGTAGTGTTTTCATTGGAAAAGTTGGTCAAATTCAAGCCTTGCCAAGATTTGAGTACAAAAACAAACTATAGTGACCGTCAATCGTTTTTATCGTAACAAACCTTTTGTTTTAGGTTGCTAAAAGAAAACGCAGTAGAGTCTTCAAAAGAGCAACTGGACGCATTACCCATTGACGGATTCGTAAACATTCACAAGAGTATCGATGTGGAGTGGAAACGCGCACCATGCCGATACGTCAACTTTGTTAAGACGTACTACAATATCATTAACAGGAAGAAAGCTGCGCTTATACAAAGGCAAACTATGCTGTCGGTGAGATGCGATTATTTATGCATTTAAAGTTATGTGCCCCGACAAACATTAGATAATGGTTACCGACGGACAGAACTTGAAGATAGACCGGAAACATGAACGTACTGCACGCGTAGCATGACCACTGTAGAAACGAGTTTTTTCTACTGATGAATCGACATAATGACAGATAGACAATAACAATGTGTCAGTTTGTCGATTCTGCCGTCTACATAGCTCGTTTCTAAGGCGGTCATGCTATGCATGCAGTCATCATATCGACGGTCACTATAGTGAGTAGTAAGCAGTATCGCTTGAGTCTTTTACTACTCACTCGTTACCATCTTCGATACTAAGATTCTAATACAGTCCTACCAATAAGTTATGCGCCATAACTTGAGAAAAACTTAACCGATTTAATTCAACTTTTTTTAAACGATCAAAATACTTTGTATAAGGTTTTTAGGTAGGTGGTAGGTAGGTAGCAGGTAGGTAAGTAGTAGGTGATAAAATGCAACCCTAAATGTCATTATCTAGGCGGGCGTAGAAGCTTTACGCCGCGCTCGCAGCGATGTATCACGGTTGCAAGAAGAAGCGGGTCAGCAGGAGATAGCGTTACGGGAGAAGCAAGCCGCGGCCGCGCATGCGCTGAAGCAGATCAGTGCCACCGTGCGCGCCAACACCGACCATAAGGACGAGATGCAGATTTTGAAGAGGAATATAGAGGTTGAGAATGAGAAGCTGCAGATAAAGTGAGTACTAAGTGGGACAGCACCGTGGCGCGCCTACAGTAGTTCTCATAGCGGTGTAGTACGCTTGTACACAGGACATCGCCTAAAAAGGCAATCTAACAACCGGCCCGTGGTATCGCTCTCAAGGTATCATAAACCGCGGGAGGGGGCGAAGCGCTGTGACCGCTAGCCGCGCCGAGCGGGGGCGCAGTGACAGTCTTATTGTAACCAGCTGATAGTAGCGTAGCCCGCCAGACACATAACGAAAGATGACCAACACCCTGTTCGTTATTCCTCTGTATAAGCACCGCTTGAGAAATTATGGCCAGGATATACTGTAAGGCAGCTCAACACCCTCCCAACTAATTTATTCAGGGTCGATGCAGGATGTTCTTAGACTTTCATACGAATGAAGTGACGTCGAGGTGCCAGTAACCCTCATCAGACTTTACTTGTTTCGTATTCGCATAAGATTGCACAGTTTACACACAATAGTTTAAAGAAATAATATCACAATATAAGAATATCTTTCCAGTATACCAGTCGGTCATGATAGTTATTTTATTTCAGGAAAAAAGAAATAGAAGCTGAGTTAGCTGCTGTGGAACCCATTATAGCGGCCGCTCGTTCGGCTGTTGGAGATATACGACCCGAGTCTCTAAGCGAAGTAAGTAAACCTATATTGCATAAAAATGCAATTATTGTATTGTAATTTTAACTGAGCAGTTGTATTGCAAACTGATTGTGCAAAGTCAGGTTAGGCGCAGGAAGTCTTTTATATAAAACGTTGCCCCAAACTAAGAATTTCTCCTGTACCGTGGGTGCGTTTACAAAAATTTAAACTCACATAAACAAACAGCCAGACCCGGAATAACTATCTGTGGGTCATATAAATATTTACTGCATGCGGGAATTGAACCCACGAGACGCAGCGCAGCATCCGATCTTTAATCGATCTGCCACTGCGCTAACCGTGCCGCCTGTGCAGTTGAAAATCCAATTTTAAATTTCCACCGTCTCCATGAGAAAATCGACGGTGCATTCTCCATCGTATTTCTTATTGAGTTAGTAAATGGTATTTTCTCTCGTGTCTAAGGTCCGTTCACTGCGAGCCCCTCCAGAAGTAGTGCGTGATGTGTTGGAAGGAGTTCTGCGTCTCATGGGCATCGCTGACACCTCGTGGCACTCTATGAAGAACTTCCTGTCCAAACGAGGCGTTAAAGAAGATATTAGGTTAGTATGTAGTTCAATTTATTAGTTTACATGAAAGATGATAGAAGTGGTCAAACACATTGTGGAAGATGGTCGGACGTCATGTAAATTTTATTAATTTTTGTGTGGTGGTGGTGGAGTGACAATTCTCAAAGGGAACCCCCCCCCAGTAGCAGCATTATAGTAACTGCCCCGTTGGTCTCGTGCTCGCAAGTGCTTTCCGAGGCACGGGGTTCGTGCCTCGGAATGCACGTTAAGCCGGCTCTCTCTCCGGCCGTGTTGGACATCCATACTAATATTATAAATAGGAATGTCACTCTGTTTGTTTGTTTGTTACCTTTTCACGACTAAACGGCTGATCGGAACTTAATGAAATTTGGCAAGACGATAGATTTCAACCTTGGGAAGGACATAGGCTATATATCGTCACGCTACGACCAATAGGATCGGAGCAGCAATGAAAAATGTTGCGAAAACGGGGAAAATTTGACGCAGACGAAGTTGCGCGGGACAGATAGTATACTATAATATCTCCCGCGTCGATGACTTATCTCTACCAAGATTGGCCGCCGTGACAGAAAACGGTCAGGACGACTTATGAGACTAGATGAAGAATGGGAGAGGCCTAAGTACATTCAACATTTGACTGCTATACGATGATAAAAATGATCCTCTTTTATTATACAGATGCATGGACGCAAGTCAGATAACCCCAGCTGCGTTAGCAAGCGTACAGAAGCTCCTGTCGTCGCGCGGCGGGTCGTTCGAGCCCGCCACGGCCAAGCGCGCCAGCGCTGCGTGCGCGCCGCTGGCGGCCTGGGTGCGCGCCAACCTGCACTACGCCGCCGCGCTGCAGCGCGTGCAGCCGCTGCAAGCGCATCAAGCGAACTTGCACAAGTACGTACAATCATTCTATTCCATAGTCATATCTTTGAACTGAAAACATATTTAGCCGCGTTGAACAGTTTTTGGTACTGGCAAAAGCTATGGATTCGCGTAAACGACATGCTCGTGACGTATTGCGCTAGACTACCGGCGCGAATGATTTAAAAATGCAAATAAGAACTCTGTAATTCCATTGTTTTGAGTTTTCACTGATCAAGGTAAAGCAACGATTGACTAGGTCAGTATGTGGATGGGCGATTAAGGTAAAGCAACGGTAGCCGAGGTCAGTCTGTGGATGGGTGAACAAGATAAAGCAACGGTTGGCCAGGTCAGTATGTGGATGGGTGATCAAGGTAAAGCAACGGCTGCCAAGACCGGTCTGTGGATGAGTGATCAAGGTAAAGCAACGGTTTCCAAGGTCAATATGTGGATGGGTGATCAAGGTAAAGCAACGGTTGCCAAGGTCAATATGTGGATGGGTGATCAAGGTTAAGCAACGGCATGGTATGTAATGGTGTTTGATTTTCAATTTTTATACATAACGACACAAAAGTTTCAGGGAATGGTTTCCATTGGTCATTATCTAAGTATATGTATACTTTGTCACTATGTTGTCGTTCGTTACCTAGGTATCTTATTTCCAATATTATACACCGTCCGTTTTAATTTTTGAAGTGAAAGCTTCTTTAGCCGCGTTAAGCAATTTTTTGGTACGGGAAAAACCTATGAGTTTGCGTCACCGACATGCTCGTGACATATTGCGCCAGACTAGCGACGCTTAAGATTAAAAAAGAACACAGTAATGCTATTGTCTTTAGTTTTCACTTTTGTCGGCAGTCCTTGCCTTTGTTTTTTTTTTTTTTTAAAGTTAAGAAGTAATCCTATCTGAGTAACAACCCCCAAATCAATGCAGGACGTCAGCTACAGGGTGATGAAGTTTGTACGTAATCTAAATAATATATGAAAAATATGATTTACGTTACAATGATTCAATTGTTATGTAGTTTGTTCGTCTCGATTACTGAGGTTTTGGTCCATTCTAAGTGGACCTTTTTCTTTAGAATTGTTACACAATTAACACACACATTGTCGGCATGGTCGGCTGGTTGGCTTACCTCGAATTATGACGAGCCGTCCCAAACATGATTCATCGAAGTGCCCGATCAATAATTGTAATATTACAACTCTCCTACTCATCTTACTACCAGGAACTTAACCGACGCGGAGCAGCAGATGGCAGCACTATCGAGTGGTCTAACCACAGTAGAAGAGCGCGTCGCAGCACTACAAGAGCAACTAGGACAACACACGCGTGACGCCGCTGCGCTGGAATTGAGGCTGACGCAGGCCAATGAAACTATTACGGCGGCCAGTAACTTGATAGACCAGCTCGCGCATGAGTATACTGCGTGGGAAAACGACGTAAGATATATCGTACTTAGTTAATATTACTAGCTATAAGATACACAACGAATCAGTAATTTTGTGTTGCGCTGTCATACGCCCATTTCTCATCACTATAGGTACGGTTATAAGCCTCCTAAAGAAACATTTAGCACTTTAACTTAGACACGTCCCATTTCTATCTTGCACTGTACGACAGTGTCAAAAAACATGTTTATTAGTTAAATTAAATAGTATTAAAATTTAGCAAAGAGTAAGAAGTGGTTTTAAATCTCGGCTTTACAATTAAATAGTCAAAAAATTATCACGCGTATCAACTCTCATCACATCACGCAATTTTGTTCAGCCGGCTCTCTTTGGGTGTCAGTCTCAGTAGAGAGTCTCATGCTTAATTGCCCTCAATTTTATAATATAAAAAAATGTATATACGTATGGTTGAGACTGGTTATGTTCTTTACAGCTGGAAAACATATCAACAGAAATATCGCAACTCAATCAGAGATCACTGCTATCAGCAGCATACATTGTTTACTTACCAGATGTTACCGAACCACAAGCCAGGTATCACTACAACATTATCTAATAGAAAAATATTTTTTCAAAAAATAAAAGACCGGAATACAATATGAGACGATTTTTACAGGACCTCTGTAACAAAATGGAGTACACTTATTGGATTTGAAGATTCATCATTTTCTATAATAAACTTCCTATCGACCACTGAAAAGCAGTTGAAATGGGAAGCTGACGGGCTCCCATCCGATACTTCGGCCATTAAAAACGGTATTTTGATCGACCAGGTAGGCTTTTTAGACCCCATTTCGTCCGCTATTCACACTAACACACCCTTTAAAACAAGATTAAAATAACCTTGTAATTAAATATATTGTGATTATTTGACCAAAAAGACAACAATCAATCGGGTCCCGTGGTTTAAGATTTGGTAATAAAAACTAAGCACATTGTTGCAGGTTCATTCTTTTAGTTCAGTGTCTCTGACTCAAATTACGCTTGTGATTTGCAAAGACTATGCTTCTTCTTCTTAACGTATCAATGGCAAATAGTTCAAATATTATGTTAAGTCCAAAACTCAGCCACGCGGACTCCGCTCACTGATGCAGTAAATAGGCCACCATAGACTATGCTAAAATATACTTTTGTTGACAGTTCTTAGAGAGTCAGAAGTGTGGGTTCATGCCATTAATCGTGGACCCCGACGGCGAGGGTCTGACTTGGCTAAAGAACACGCTCGCTGACTCGCATTGCGACTTCGTGTCACAGCGCAGTGAGAAGTTGATGACAACCGTGCAATATGCTGCAAGGTAACCTGTACACTTACAACAACAGCACAATCGACCTATAACATTCTTAGGACACTACTGGAACACTGATCTCCTCTACATTAGAGGGATTGCGTTATAATTCATTAGGCGTGCCTAGGGTGGGTTTGTAGATGTCACATTTCATCGAATTCTACGACCCTCACACTCCAAACATTAGAATAGATACTTAGTCATCATTTCTCTGAGTTCATCGTCTCGGCGCATGTACTGGTTGTGGCTGTCACTGTAAATGCTGGCTTAAGTGGCAAGTGTATAAAGTTATATGTAGTTAAGCGATTGACTGCTGCGCTGCGTGTCGCGGGTTCGATCCCCGCACGGAACAAATATTTGTATGACCTAACGATAGTTGTTCCGGGTCTGGCTGTTTGTGTATGTGAGTTTGAATGTTTGTAAACGCACCCACCTTAGAGGAGAAATTCTTAGTGTGCGGCAATTTAAAATAAATAAAATGTATACCTGGTTATAGATAATGCTTTCCAAAATCGTCGTTTTAGACGCTATATTACGAATTTGGATAACGGCCTGTAGTAAATACATTCTGTTTTGACTTTTTTATGTACTTATACTTAGTCGTTTTTCTTGAACAGAATCGACATAGGTTGGGCTATCGAAACTACACACCGTACAAGGGATGAAATATTATCCGGGCAGCAACTTTAGATGTAGATATCTAAGTTACGTAGCAAATTAGCAACTTCTTCAACGTTCAGAATATAACGAAACATAAGTGTTAGTTCTTTACACACTAATCCTAGAAGTTGTATAAACTGAAGCTCGTCTTTGTTGATAGAACGATGTGTAACACGTAGTGTATCGGTGTGTCCTGCAGGCTGGGCCGCACGCTGGTGATATGCGACGTGGAGGGCGTGCACGGCGCGTGGTGGGGCGGCGCGCGCGTACTGCTGCAGGCCCGCGCCGCGCCCGCGCTGCCGCCGCACGTCGCCGCACGACTGTCGCCTGTCAACTTCACTCCTACCTTACATGCGCTCACTGGTACGTCACAAACTGGCCCTTTCGCTGCGACAAAACACACCTGTTGTGTTTTTGCTGCTTGAATGCCAGTGCGGAAATTACACAGGGTGCGTGTTTTCGATAATTCGGAAACAGTGACCGGTTCGGAGACCACGAGTGCTCGAAAACACATATGGTGTGTTTAATAATTTTTGTTGTCTTTTCGCAGTTCTTGGTCTCATTAGGTACTGTCTCATTAAACCTATTGATACCGGAAAATCCGTTTCAACAGTGCAGCTAAGACAACATATTAAATACTTTTTTGCCGCCTGGCTTTTGTCACACGAACATGCGGGTAGCAGACACACCCGTGTCACACAGAGCTCTATTCTTGGTTACTCTTTTTTAGGGTTCCGTACCTCAAAAGAAAAAAAGTAACCCTTATAGGATCACTTTAAAATACAAATTTGTACAAAATCCCTCGGTGGGCGTGTCCGATTCGCGCTTGAGAACTCATTTTTTTCGAAGGCGCTAATCATGGTCTTAACATTGTCTTTGCCCTTTTTTAGACCAACTGATCTACTACGCCTTGCAACAGCAAAATCCAGATGTAGATGAAAAATCCAAAAAAATCAAACTAAAGAAAGCTACTCTACAGAAACAACAACATGAATTGCAGGTTTGTAAATTACCTACATGTTACAATCTTTTTATCTCACAGTTGGTCATCATTAATTTTATGCACTAGGATGAACACTTGAACACTAAGTGTTCATCCAAGTTTTTAACAAGTGTTAATAAGGCTTATTTATTTATATGAACACTTGTATCACTGACTGATTTATTACTTACTAGCTGTCCCGCGCAACTTCGTCTGCGTCACATTTTCCCCGTTTTCGCAACATTTTTCATTGCTTTGCTCCGCTCCTATTGGTCGTAGCGTGATGATATATAGCCTATGTTACTTCTAATACCTCCAAGAATATGTGTACAAAGTTTCATGATGATCGGTTTAGTTTTCGCGTGAAAGCGTAACATACAAACTTACATTCACATTATTAGTAGTAGGGATGAATATAAAAACCATTTTATTTTTATCGCATGAAACTAGTGTACAGTAACTGTTTAATGAAACAAATATAAAAATAAATGTTACTTTAACAAACACTGTACTAATCGCACAAGTTTGCATGAAATAAAGAGGGTTTTTTTAATTTTATTTTTATTTTACAGGAAAACCTCCTCCGTGAGTTGTCAAACAAAGGCGACATACTAAAAGACGCGGGTGTGCTTGCCTCTTTAAGCAAGACAAGAGCTACCAACGACACCATAATGGAAGCCTTAGCGGCCGCCAGAGAAGTGGAGCAAGCGAGCCAGGACGCGTGTCAGATGTACGAGACTGCGGCCCAACGCGCGGCCATGCTGGCCCTAGCCACCAACGGGCTGGCCACACGATGGCCACTCATAGCGCTGCCTGTTGATGCCGTGCTCGATGTGTTCGTTGATGCTGTGAGGAGACAGCCGGTCAGTAAAACAACCCAAATGTTAAATTGAGAACCAACTCCTATGTAGACTCGATTCAAAAGTGTCAGCAGTCAACTCTAGAAATAACAACCTATCCCACGCGGAATGCCAAAATTTTCTCGATCTCTAATACACCCTTTGTCAATTTTAAAAAGGTATTTAATAGACCCTTAACGAAGCCGAAAGGCACTTGTTCTCTCCGTCATGGTGATATTTTTTTTTGTTCTGGACCATACCAGGGAAGTTCTAGTTACAGGTAACCTTCTAGTTACATTGGAGGTCAAGGTTTTTTGAAGAATTAGTTTTTAATGTTATAATTTTACTTTAAATACCTTCCCGACCACCGTACTATTCAATGCATCCATCATCACAATATTTTGAATGCGTTACATTGAGTTCTACCGTAAAACGTGAACATAATTGAAATAATTGAATTCTATTGCAGGACCAAAAAAAAATAAACAACGCCGAAGTTATAAAATGCGTGACCAGAAAAATTCTGGAGAGAGTTCTCTTGAGTCTGCACAAGAAAGACAAATATGTAGTCGTTTTGCATTTACTAAAACAAGTTTATGAGGATATGATACCAAATGAGGTAAGTCCCTTTCTTCTTACTTAGTAGTGAGTCATTAAAAACAATCTATGCTCATTTAAATTATTTCTAAGATTTATATGGCATTATGCTTTTTTTTTCTAATCTGGTCTCGTTTCCAGTTGTGGGACGTATTTATAGGTAGCCACAACCTAGAAGATGCTGGCAACGAAAGTGAAATCAGAAGTAAACACTCCTGGATACCACAGGACTGCATCAAGAAAATTGCTAAACTCAAGGTCAGTTTTATACAAAGACTTTTATTTTTTGGTCTTTTATATATTTAGTTTTTATTTAACTTGAACTTTTTTATTGTTGAATAATTCGGTATTTCCCACCGGCTTAGTGTACACAACCCATATATTTATTTTATATTATCTGTTCATTGTAAAACCTAAACTCAGTGATAGTCTCTGACTTGTTCTTTTATTATTTTGCGAGTGCTGTGCACTTCTTTAAGTGACGAATTCACTGTACCTAAAACTGTTTGTGACTTATATTTATGTATGTTTTAGTGTGCAAGTCGTTGAAGTGCCATAGAATAAATAAATAAATAAACTTATCCAAAAACACTGACATACAACAATTATAATTCAATGTTCATGAAACCGACAAATCCGCACGAAGTTGACCAATTAATAAAAGGACTAAATAACACCAATAGTACAGGTTACGATAGCATAAATACTAAAATAATTAAACGCGTTTCCCTTATCATAGCTCCAGTACTCAGCAGAATTATAAATCTGTGCCTAGAATACGGAATATTTCCCACAAAATTAAAAATTACACTCATTAACCCATTATTTAAAAAGGAAGATAGAAGTGAGATGAAATTTTATAGACCAATAGCTTTAATACCAATTATAGCAAAAATTTTTGAAAAAGTAATTTATAAAAACTTATATAACTATTTTGAATCCAATAATAAATTCACACATGAGCAATTTGGGTTTCGAAAAGGCAAATCAACGAGCGATGCACTTTTTATTTTTTTAAAGAAGGTAATGACGGGACTGGACAATAGACGACATATAACTGCAATATTTATGGATATGTCAAAAGCATTTGACTACGTAGACCATAACATACTCTTAAAAAAGCTTGAAACATACGGAGTAAGGGGGAATGCTTTAGATCTTATAAAATCATACCTCAAAAATAGAGTTCAAATAACACAAATAACAAGAATGTCAAATAAAACAAAATATGAACAAACGTTTCAGTCTAAGCCTAAAACGGTTAAGTACGGGGTACCTCAAGGAAGTATTCTTGGACCACTTTTGTTTATAATATATATAAATGACCTACCAAAATCCATAATCCATGACATGATATTATTTGCAGATGACAGTACAGCTATTTTCACTGACGAGGATCAAGATAAATACGAAATTAATGTAAATAATTCGCTCGAGTGTATCATAAATTGGTTGAATGCAAACAATCTTAAAATTAACTTAGAAAAAACTTGTTATATTTCATTTGCTAATATAAATAAAAAAGTAAAGAACCTAAACGTAAAATACAAAGATGAAACTGTGAAAGAAGTAAAGACAGCCAAATTTCTTGGCATACATATTGACTCTGCACTAAACTGGAAATACAGATTGACCATATTTGCAAAAAACTAAATCAGTTCTCATATGCCCTCTACATGTTAAGAAAAGTCACAAATGAGAGTACTTTACTAAGTGTTTACCATGCATATGTGGGTTCCATACTAAAATACGGTATCCTATTCTGGGGAAATTCACCGAACAGAGAGTGTGCTCTAAAAGCACAAAAAAAGTGCATCAGAAGCATATGCGGACTTAAACAGACTGATTCATGTAGACCAGTTTTCAAAAGGTTATAAATCTTAACCCTACCTTCATTATACATATGTGAAGCGGCAATGTTGATAAAACGCGATATAGATAAGTATGAAACGCTGAGAAGTGCGAGACACAAAACTGAACTTAAAGGCATTAAATGTAGAACAGTCAAATTTTAATCGAGTGTATTTGGTATTGGAGTTAAAATCTATAACAAGCTCCCAAACTGTATTAAGAACATACCTTCATTAAAAGTTTTTAAATTAAAGCTAAAAGAATTTCTCATAAATAAAACATATTATTCAATTAACGAATTTCTAACAGACCGAATTATTGACTAAAATAGTTTTTTGACTTATTTAATATGAATTATATGACTGTAATAATTATGTCTAACTAACGAATGAATGTTATAATATGAGGTTGACAAAATCACGACATGTTAAACTAATTTTAATTTATTTTTTGTACTTAGTTATTTAATTTAAATCGTATGACCAAAATAATTTTGTCTATTAATAATGTCTGATGAGGTTGACAAAAAAAAATGACATGTTAAACTTATTTTTATAATTTATTTTTTGACATAAAATTGTGATAATCCGTAATAATTGTGTACAAATCAATGTCAAATGAGGTTGACTAAAACAGCCAATGCAATGTGAAAAAACCACCAACCATTTATGAGTGTAATTTAGTTCAATAGCCAACAATTATATTGACTTTTTATTATAAATATTGTACACCCCATGGGTATGTTACAGTGATACAATATACTAATTGTAAGATCTTCTGTTTACCTGTTACAAACAATAAATAAATGAATTATGAATTAGTTTTATAGAATTTTAATTCTTTAAAAATATTTAAAGAATATAAAATCTCTTTGGTTAATTAATTTCAGGCAGTCAATGAAGATGTTTACAATCGGCTTTCTCTGCAAAACGAAGATATTTGGAAAGAGTTCCTCCAATCAGGGGATATCAATACAATAAGCAGACTAAAATTGAGCTCTTTTGAGACTGTGGTGGCAGTCGCAGTCACTCGACCAGACAGCGCCTATCGAGCTATTGTCGCGTTCGTTGACCAACTACTGGGTAATCTTGATATTTTTATATATTTCAAATACATTGAGGAACTATCCTGTTAAATCAGTACCCTATAACTAAAATGGCGCAACAACTGTTTTCAGACAATATCGCCCTAAAATCAGCTCACTATCCAGATGGCTTATCTGAACATAATTGAGATTCTCCAAATACCCCAGTTTCCAAAAAATACTGCATTAAAATAGTATACATTACAGGATATACCTATTTGAACTAACACTAGACGACAGCTCAATGCATGCCTAGCTAACGGAGCGCTGTTAGCGCGATGAATTGAACTACCAACAGTATAATAATGTTTAGACATTAATTTAGCTGTCGTTTAGTTACTCTATGTACCAACATAGCATGAGATGATCGGTGGTTGTGCGTGCGCGCAGGTGCGGGCGTGCTGCGCGGCGGCGCGGGCGTGGCGCGCGCGCACGTGTGCGCGGCGCGCGCGCGGCGGGCGGCGCGGCCCGTGCTGCTGCTGGCCGCGCACGCGCACGACGCTCTCGCCGCCGCCGCTACCAACCGACAACTCACACATGTGACCGATCTTTCCTATTTTTTTATTTGACTTCTTGCATACCTACTCGATATGGTTGTTACTGTCTAACCAGACTATCCTGTGATGGCCTCAAATGAATTTAAGGTCCCCAGCCAGGGCTAAGTAAGGCTTACAAAGTAAGCTCGCTAAAAAACAAAAGTTAAAGAATAAAGCTATTACTCGAATCAGCTTTGCTTTCAACAATTTAATTTCCTTTACTCAAATATGTAATCCTTCAGAATTATCACTACTTTAAATATTTATTATTTTAACTAAATATAAGTATCTTTTGCATAAGCTTTTTGAAAGAATTATTATATGTTTCTTCATTTATTTTTAACATATATGTAACACTTGTCTAAAACTTTTGTCTAAAGACTACAGTTATATTTTGTAGAAAAACTTGCCAGACACGCTGAAATATCTTAACTCGTCTTGTATCAGGTGGGAATAGAAGCAGGAAGAGCAGCATGGGAGGCGGCACTTGAGGAATGTCGCAGCGGCAACTGGCTAGCCATCGTAGTGGGCGCTTCGCCTTTCACGAACGACTTGCAGGCATTCATCGCAGCATTCCTGGAGTCACCGGTATGTATGCTTTAGAATCATCGCTCCTAATTCACGTGAAATGATGTACCATTTAAAGACGATAGCTCCGATTAACTAGCCAGCGAAACTCTACAAACATGTTGGGTATCTAAATCAACTGTTACTGTCTTTTCCAATGATTTAACAGCAAGCGTAGCATGTCACTGTGGAAACGCATTATTATTATGCGACGGAAGAATCGACATAATGACAGATAGACAACGACAATGTGTCAGTTTGTCGATTCTCCCGTCGACATAACCCGTTTCTACTGTGGTCATGCTACGCGTGCAGGGCAAATGTGGGCCACTAGTCGATGGTTTTGTCAAGAGAGCTAAAATACGACACGGCAGACCTCGTCCGTTAGGACAGGATTAACTGGACGAAACCAACGATATTAAAATAGGATACCTAACAAATGATGTTTATTTTCACTACCTTTTCTAATCTGCCCCTAAATATAAAATAACAATAATTTACAGGCTGATGAATTCCACGAGGACTTCAGACTATGGATACTGTCTGAGGACCGTGAAATTCCTGCGCTTATATCTAATGCCTGCGTTAATGTCATACTTGAGGTAAGTCTTGGAAAAAGTCTCGTCTTTTGGTATCCAACAACGAATCTGTCAATTACGTAAAAATTGTGTAATAAGAAGACTAGGCTTTATCTATACTTTGTTACTTTTAGATCAAGAACTTGTAGAGATTGGTTGTTGTATTTTCGTATTTATATGATAGTATTAATTGTGCGCATAAATGTCGGTAGGCCCCGGAAGGTGTGAAGAACAACGTGATGGGCACGCTGTACGCATGGGGCGCTTACTCCGCGGACGCGAACACCGTGCGTCTGCACGCCGCGCTGGCGCTGTTCCACGCGCTGGTTCAGGAGCGACGCGCCTACATCCCACAAGGTTAGGATCGGTACACATCTGACAGTACATGCGTCGGGCGTATTGTCGTTAGTACTATCGACGCACTAACGCATCATCGGCTGAGTGTGAAAGGTTGAATGTTTTATCATATAAATTGTCTGTTCGAACGTTACGCGACGCAAATTCCGTCAGATATGTAAGTACTGACGTTCGCCAAGTACCTCTTGGCCTTGTAAAACCTTGCGTCACATATAAAACACTCGATGAAAACACCTGACGGCGCTAGTTGAAAAATCAAAATCATAATATTTTATTTCACATAGGCCTACATGATGGGCACTTATAAAACGACGAAAAAAGGTTCACGGCTCGGGTTGGTCGTTTCCAATGGAGAAGAACCGGATGGAACTCCATATTTACCCTTTTAAAATCATTTCGTTTTACAATATAATGAGTTCTACTTAAATAGGTCGATCAGTTCCTATTTTTAAAACTTGTAGGTACAAATGCAGTTTCCGTTATCTCGGCCGTTACAGCAAAATAGTTCCTGTTCCATCGGTGACACTAGTTAGCTTCCAATTTGGTTCTTTGAAATGCTTTTGCTATCGTGAAACGATATGGTTATTATGTCAGGAGCGAACAAGGTTTAGGTGTATAATGATTGTACTATGAACAATTTATGTATTTAACTTAAAATGATTAAAAAAAAACAAAATAATCATGTTTCATCAAGTCGTAAATACGTCTCGCCAGGCTGGTCGCAGTGGTACGCGTGGGAGTGGGGCGAGGCCATGGCGGGCGCGCGTGCAGTGCGCGGCGGCGCGGGCGGGCGCGGCGTGTGCGCGCTGTACGCGGCGCGCCTGTGTGCGGCGCCGGACGCGCGAGTGCTCGCCGCGCTGCAGCGCCGCTACCTCGGCGACGCGGCCATGTCGCCCACCTGGAAACCTGTGCCGCTCACTATACCGCTGCCGCTCTCGACGTCACTGCGGGTGAGAGGGGTTTTAGGTGAAACATTCGCAAAACAAAATGTTCAAATCTGTATTTTTCTCTTTTATCTATTCAGACGGCATTTTTCACGTGAATGTTTCGCCACGTCCCAATGTGCGACTGTTATTTGTTAGCTACGAGTTATATTTTACGTTTGTAGCGACCTACAAAAAGCAACGTACAACAAAAAGTACCACAGCAGTTTAGGGTATGAGAAACAGGGTGTAAAGTTACTCATTCCATATAGAAAGGCAGGATCCTCCGACCAGACAGGTGTTATGTCTGTAGGGACACATGTCCCAGAGGCCGATAACCTGGTAACGCAGTGCTCATATCATAGGGATACATTAAGTCACGCACGGACAAACAATATCCCTAAATGTCTGGTGGGCAACTGCCCGACAGCTGTTGTCGGGTCTCTATAGTCTTAAGTCAATGTAAACTTTGCTTGCGAGATTCAACCATATTAGTACACCCTGTTCCTTATACCTCTAAATGTTCTTTAAAATTAGAAGTTTATACAGCATAAACATAAAGTCATCTTTATCTATAGGAATACACGGTAGCCTTCGACAAGTTGCCTGACATCGACTCGCCACAACTCCTGGCTCTGCCTGCCAATTGCCGCGTTGCTTGGGAAAAGAATGCCGCCAACGATATTATAACTAGACTCAAAGGTAGTTCTAAGAAAAATCTTGATTATCATCTTCTTCTTGCCTTTTTAGGGTTCCGTTTAAAGGGTCCAACGGGACCCTATTACTGAGACTTCGCTGTCCGTCCTTCCATCTGTCACCAGGCTGTATCTTATGAACTGTGATAGTTAGCCAGTTGAAATTTCTACAGATTGTGTATTTCTGTTGATGCTATAACAAATATTAAAAAGAGAATAAAATAATTATTTCTCTCTCCCAACCAAAAAAAAAATATTTGCTCGCATTTCTAAATAATGGTACGGAACCCTTCGTGCGCGAGTCCGACTCGCACTTGGCCAGTTTTTTTGCATTTTACTTGGAGTTGGTGCAACACTGTTTTTATTTCTCGTTGTCACCTTCAATAATTTACTTTCATCATACCTTTCCTCCCACAATTTCGCCATTTTTCTCTTAGTTTTTCCTCTCCCTCTCCATCCATCACATTTATTCTTATTCATCACAGTTTTTATCACAAGTATTCTAGAAGTTTCTACGGTCAACTTTGTTTCTATTTCAGAATTAAACTCGACGGTTATCGTGGTCAATAAGAGCGATAATGTGACACCACTGAAATCGCTTCTTTCTCTATGGAAGAAACTTATGTCGGGGAGCCCATTCATAAAGGGAAAATACCAAATTGAAAATGTAAGTGCAACCCACTGTTATGTTTTAAAACCGATTTAAGTTAATACCTATAATTAGTACCTATTCGTAGAGAGAGCTATTCACAGCGTAGTGAATAATAGTACATTGTTAACCTAGGGGTGAAAGTAACTTATTTAGTCCCAATAGTTCGAGGGACTAAATAAGTCTTTAACCCGGTGTAAACACTGTGCTTTTCATTACGAATACAAGGAAAGTAAAAATAAAAACATGAATTAGCTAAAGCAAAAATGAGTAAATTTTATTTTACATAAATCAACAACTTTTCCCGCCTATTTTGTTTTTTTTTCTGTGGCCAGCCAGCTATTCAGCCATTATTTTTCATTTTCATAATTGAAAAAATGGTAAATGTTTTGCCTAAATCTATGTTATTTTAAAGAAAGTGTTCAAACTAAATTACAATAAAGTTATTAAAAATATAAAGATTCTTTAATCAATACTTAACTTTAAGTTATTTCAATTTTACATCGTGGCTGCATAGAAAGTTGGAACATGGTTCAATAAAAATGTGAAAATAGAACTAGTTTTTTTTTATTATTTGGCATCTGGCAGTTGAAAGCGATTCTCCCTAGGGATGAAAAGTATTACTTTCAACCCGCTCCTCAGGCAACTTCAGACCTACTTTCAGAGTATGAGTAATGAAAAGGAATATATACTTGTATACCTAACTATTCTATACTCTTTAATGCAAACTGTACAAGTTAGTGTACGTTACCCCAGCAAGAAAGTATCTCCTAGAGTTATATGAGTAGATCGTATAGTTGGTGCCTTATCTGCTGAAAATGTGCCCCCACTTAAAAAATGTGTGCCCCCTGTCGTTTTGGAAAAAAAACGGAAAAACGATTCTTGCTGGGGTAACGTTTTTCTAGCAGGAAAATTCTAAACGAATGATCGGAAAGAGAAAAATTGTGCATGGCCAGAGAGCTTATATATGTGCCAAAATGTGCCCCCAAAAATAAAATCTGTGCCCCTTCAGATTTTCGAGATATTGCATTTCCTGCTGGAGTAACGTTTTGATGAATCGTATATCTCTAAAACCATTGCATGTGCCCCTGTAGAATAAACATACACGAGTAGCTCTTAATGTGTGCCCCTATGTGCCCCAATTTAGATTCAAGAAAATATTTATAGTTTTCAAGTTATCGCGGTTTTATGAAAACCCGAAAAAACATCGCAGCGCTTAATTGAGAGAAGGTATAAGTTCGCTGAAAACTGTATTCGGTCCTTCTTGACGCTAATAATAACCATACAAAGTTTCAAAACTGTCCAGGCATGCGTTTTTGAATAATCTTGCTAAAAGTCAAAACGATGGTGTCATAACTTTGACGGCAAAATACAAGGAACTAGGTCAATCCCAGATGTGTCGGTGTAAATCAAAATAGTGTGCCCTTAGTCAAAAATATATGGTGAAAATATTGAGCTTGGAATGTTTCGCATTAAGTAAATATAAACAAAAAACCAAAATATGTAAAAACGGCTGGTTATCCGACCAAATTCCAATGACTACTAAAAAGCGACGGTTTCATACATATCAATGACCTTTTTTATTGGACGTATTATACCTAAGCTGTTGTCCGTACAGTCGCGTTCAAAAGTTTTAGGGGCTAATTAAAAAATATATTAAATGCACCTTGTGACTATATTAATGAAACAGCTTGTTGATGTGGAAATTATTATTTTTATTCCCTTAATTTTAATTCTTAAAGTAATTATTGCATCAAATCACAGATCAAATTTCCTACCTATAAATATTAGAAATATTAGAAATTATTTGCACGTTGTGTAGTCATTTAAATCACAGATCAGTTTTTCATCTAAGTCTAACATATAATTAGTAAATTCGTATCACAAAAAATCACAGATCAGTATTAAGTATAATATTGTGTAAAAAAAATATTAAATTTGAAATCACAGATAAATATTTTTTTTACGAGTAATTTTCTTATACATAGATTCAGATAAAGTGTGTTAGTATAGTAAACCGCATAAAGATATAACAGAAAACATCGAATGTGCACAAATCATCTGCTGGTAATTGGCTATAAATAAACATATTTATCCCATATACGTAACAACATTTATTCCATCACCTGACTGTGGAATGACACATAAATATCTAAAACGCCATCAAATCAAAATTATGTGACACTACATAATCAGCTTTAATATAATCGTAGGTTAATAATTATAAATCCCTCATAGGTACATAATACGACATACAAAATGGAAACACGTTGCAACACAGATCATTGTGCGGTTGACTATGTCTATAGGTATACACTAAATACAACTCTCAAAACTGTAGGTACCAAAATTTATTTGGTTAAGGTGAATGCTCCAACCAAACCGCGAAACTCAAATTTTCTTACGTTTTTTGAAATTTGCAGGCCAGTGCTAGGTTGTATGTTGATTAAAATATTATTCGCGGCTGTAAGACATATGTAGTTACAGAATTATAATCCTCAAAATCATCAATACAACGCTCTAAGTTTATAAAGCTGTAGGAATGATTTTTCTGTTTTTTTTTTGTTCCTTCGCCTTTATGAACTTGGAGGGTTGTATTGGTGATTTTGATGATTATTATAATTCTGTAACTACATAATGTTGAAAAACTTACTTAAACCTACGGCTTATCAATAAATATATATATATATATTTATATATAAAGACAAATACGGGCTTTTTTATTTATATACAAAAAAGAGTTACCTCTTTTTTTTAGTAGCATCACCCATTTCATGAACTATATTTTTTTTAAACATCGGGAACACCAATCAATTTTGGGTTAAAGACTTGGCAAATTACTGGATGTATTTTAATGAAATTTAGAATGGAAAAGATAGCTTACCTTGTAATAGCACTTAGGCTACTATTTATAATGTACTTAATCATGTGTAAGGTCATAGAAACAGCTAGTAGAATATAATTCAATAACAACTTTATTTTATTTCTTATTACTTTTGTACTTCAGTGTACTCAGGCACAACAACACGTGTGTAAAGTAAAGAAGGTCATCGATATGTATGAAACCGTCGCTTTTTAGTAGTCATTGGAATTTGGTCGGATAACCAGCCGTTTTTACATATTTTGGTTTTTTGTTTATATTTACTTAATGCGAAACATTCCTATCTCAATATTTTCACCATATATTTTTGACTAAGGGCACACTATTTTGGTTTACACCGACACATCTGGGATTGACCCAGTTCCTTGTATTTTGCCGTCAAAGTTATGACACAATCGTTTTGACTTTTAGCAAGATTATTCAAAAACGCATGCATGGACAGTTTTGGAACTTTGTATGGTTATTATTAGCGTCAAGAAGGACCGAATACAGTTTTCAGCGAACTTATACCTTCTCTCATTTAAGCGCTGCGATGTTTTTTCGGGTTTTCATAAAACCGCGATAACTTGAAAACTATAAATATTTTCTTAAATCTAAATTGGGGCACATAGGGGCACACATTAAGAGCTACTCGTGTATGTTTATTCTACAGGGGCACATGCAATGGTTTTAGAGATATACGATTCATCAAAACGTTACTCCAGCAGGAAATGCAATATCTCGAAAATCTGAAGGGGCACAGATTTTATTTTTGGGGGCACATTTTGGCACACATATAAGCTCTCTGGCCATGCACAATTTTTCTCTTTCCGATCATTCGTTTAGAATTTTCCTGCTAGAAAAACGTTACCCCAGCAAGAATCGTTTTTCCGTTTTTTTTCCAAAACGACAGGGGGCACACATTTTTTAAGTGGGGGCACATTTACAGCAGATAAGGCACCAACTATACGATCTACTCATATAACTCTAGGAGATACTTTCTTGCTGGGGTAACGTACACTACAAGTTATGTTTCACTAATAATAAATTATTTTGAATGTTTTTAAAATAAATTCTAAAAGCAAGCTCTCATTCTATAAGATCGTTAGGTGGTTTTGGCCACACTCCAAAATATTGCTTTTTGCAGCCATATAGATAATTCTAAAGCTTCCAACTGATAATTAGTATCATAATCAGCCTGTAATATTCTCACTGCTGAGACACCTGTATCTCAGCAATTCTCATAGACAGGAGGCCTGCCTCCTCTTGGTTGGTTCTTATCACTTGTTTTCGAGTCATTGGGTCTAGGCCAGACTTTAGCATACTTTGGGCTTAGTATTCTTGTAATATGCGTTTCGTTTGTGTAGAATGAACGTTTTAAACAAGTTGTTAACAGACCCTTCACGATGCCGTCAACCTAGCATTCTGTACATCAAACTATGTAACCCTACGCAAAAATTATTGCTGGGAAACGACTTTTTATTTTTTGGGGGAAAATGCACATTATACTGTAAAACTCAATGTAACGCACTCAAAACATTGTGCTGATGGATGCATTGAATAATACACGGGTCATGGAGGTATTTAAAGTACAGTTCTAAATTAAAAACTAGTATTTAAAAAAAAACTTATGAAATAGGTGGAACTTTGCCGTCCTATATCTCAGTAACTAGAAGGTTCAAAGGTAAGGTCAAGAAAAAAAATATCAGAATGACGAGGAGAATAAGTGCCTTCGGGTTCGTTAAGGGTCTATTTACACTGTTTTTTTGTTGAATGGTGCAGAGTGAGGGCTCTGCGGGCTGGTGGAGCTGCGTGTGCTCGGGCGAAGCGCGCGACGCGGCGCGGGCGGCGCGGCGCCTGCACGCCGACCTGGCGCGTCTGGCGCACGCGCACGAGCGCGCACTGCTGCATGTGAGTACACGCTTAGCCTTACTCCGCTGGGCTCAGCTTCTATACTTCCCGCCACGAGAACATATAATTTTTGTAAACAAAGAACTTCTACTAAGTTACGTAGCGACAATTCAATCAACCCAAAAACTAGTACGAAACTAACGACCAATTTTTGTACTTGTTCGGGTTATATTTTTGCCATATAAAGCTCTGTCGTATAATATTTTGTGGTACCTACAGGAACGCGTTTGACTTAGGGTCAGCTCACACCGAGACACGACGCGACGCGACGCTGCGCGCACACTTTTAAAGAGCGATTCAAAATATAACTTTATTTTCTACACAAAAGATATACATTTCGTTGTGAGAATTCAGAATACATTGCGCAACGTATTCTGAATTCTCACAAGTGCGCGCAGCGTCTCGTCGCGTCGCGTCTCGGTGTGAGCTGACTCTTACTGGGACGTAAACATTTTTGCCCGCAATTCAAGTTTCGAATGCGTTTCAGTTTGATTGTTTTTTTTTCGCGGAATAGGTTATCATTTGATCGAAAGGTTGCGAACTCCTCATTGTGTTTACAAAATCTATAATATGTTCCTGTGGCACGGAGTATAGTTAAGACAAAGCTTTCTGTAACCGGCTTTCACGGTTACGGAGCTCTGGGTCTCTTACATGCAGCGATTGCTTATTTGACCTCTACATCACAGTTACTGGGTAACACGATACTCCTATGCTGCACGTGAGAGTCAGTTTTATAGCTTTACAGCTTCAGGCTTCAAGCCGCGGTTTTACTCCTATAGTATAAAAGAAAATACCGCTATGATGGCGGTCTTTGTGTACTAGGTCGTAAGAGCCGCTCCCTCAGACGAACTGCGCGAACTAGTTTCCAGATCCCGTAGTTTCCAGCCACTTAGCTCGTACTTTAGCTAAGTCCGACTTTTAATAAAAGGTGGAAGGGACACCAATGCGAATACGGTTACCACGTATTCGGTTTATGATTCTGAACCCATGGACATTTTTCATCGGAAATTTTAAAAAATCATTTGTACCATACATTTGACCGTGTAGGTATTGCACTTAATAACCGATGAAAAAATTATATCTGAGGGGGTTCAGAATCCGCCGCGGGAGACGCCCCGGGCGTCGGGGGGCAACCAGTGGCCCCCGGCCACCGTAGGCGCGAGCCTGTGGACGGTGAGTAATGGGCTAGCTCACCGTCCGTCCGTCTCATGACGACAGGCCGTGTCGACGGCGCGTACGTGTTCCACGCGCGCCTCAAGGAGATGTCAGCAAACCAGAAGGGGTCCGAAAGGGCCGATGCCTGCCAGGGCTGCGGGTTGTTCGAAAGAGATACCGCGGCCCTGGAACACAAAGGGCGAAGAAGGAACATGGGTGGGTTTTAGTCAGTACAAGTCTGACACTCCCTCCCGCTCCGCCCAGAGCGGGAGAAGTCATTTGATGATTTCCCATCCGCAAAAAAAAAAAAAAAAAAGGGGGTTCAGAATGATGTGGTAAGCGTGGCACATAACGAAATTCTAACAACGATAGTCCTCTGATTATCATTATTAAAGTTAAGCATTCAAGTAATTTCGTCGACCACGTAATTGCTTAACCACTTTTGACAAAAACTCCCAGTTCATTGACTAGGTTTAAAAATATCTAAGGTTAGCCGCACACCGAAGAAGCACACAGCATACGCCCTTAAATGTATGTGTCTGCCAAACTGTCTAAAAGCGGAAATAGCTAGTGACAATCAACTTTAGGGTTACAATACAGCTGCGGGTTGTTCGAAAGAGATACCGCGGCCCTGGAACAAAAAGGGCGAAGAAGGAACATGGGTGGGTTTTAGTCAGTACAAGTCTGACACTCCCTCCCGCTCCGCCCAGAGCGGGAGAAGTCATTTGATGATTTCCCATCCGTAAAAAAAAAAAAAAAAAAAAAAAAAAAAAGGGTCAATACAGTCCGTAAATACTAAATGATAACTGTGTATAGGTATGCGAAGAGTGGCAGATGTTGTGGAGTGGTCCGGACGCGGTGGACGCGTACGTGCGCGAGCTCGGCATGCGCGCGCGCGCTGCTCTCGCCAGACTTGACACCAATCAACCACCGGACTATATGCCCACAGGTATACCTACTAAATACTAGCTAATATTTTAAGTGTCATTTTGAAGTTCCTTGTCCATTCTTCTCTGTACGATATACGTGTCCTTGGGAATGAGCAATTACAATAAATTTTGTCAAGTTCGACATTCAAAAGTGCCTTGAATGGCCTAGATAAATTATTTTACTTTGGTATAGCTTGAAAGTCCCCTTGAAGAAGCCTTAGAAACCATGTGTAAACATAGGCTATTCAAAATCAGACCATTAATCAATTGCTCATGCTATGGCGTCGATTAAAGACTAGAATTTTGTGACGAAACTCAAAAAAGTGTCACGAAATCACGACGTCGCGTCTTCACAATCAACGCGCCTCTTAGTAAATTCATTTTGTATCTCGCCCTATTTCGTTTTTAATATTATTTACTTGCCGAGGTTGGTTCGTGGATGGGTGACCATAACTACGTACCGAGTTTCCTCCGTGCCTCGGAAAGCACGTTTAGCCGTTGGTCCCGGCTGTCATTTGTAGATCTTTGACAGTCGTTACGAGTAGTCAGAAGCCGAAAGTCTGACATCCAGTCTTACCAAGGGGTATCGTATTAACCAGTTACTGGGTTGTGGAGGTCAGATAGGCAGTCGCTTCCTGTAAAATACTGGTACTCAGTTGCATCCGGTAAGACTGGAAGCCGATCCCAACATAGTTAGGGAAAAGGCTAGGCAGATGATGATTATTTATAAAGGGAGTCACGAAATTTACACAAGATTTGATTATTCTTTTAGAAAATATATTTTTATTTATTGCATCTTTTAGTAGACAGAATAGGATTAGGAATGGCATTGAACATCGGGCAAATGGCCACCTCAGCTTTGTTGGTGCATATACGCACTATTTAGTCGTTTTGCATGACCATTTTGTAACAATGTGGCTGAATTTCGTTGGCTTTTTGGCCACCAACACCTTTGCCTGCAAATAACCCCATTAAAATAAATCTATTGGCGTTAAATAACATGATTTAGGAGGACAATACTGATCACCGAAACGAAAATGTGTCATGCAGTTATTGAATAGGGGTGAAGACTGGGTAAAGAAAACGACATACTATTTTATCCGTCAGACAGGTAATACAGAAATATTAGCCACGTATTTTTTGTTTTATCAAAATTTCAAAAAATTACTTAGTTAAAACTCATTACAGTTGGAGAGTGGGGGCTCACTACGTAATAAGTAGGTATAAAAATTACCTACATGTGACGACATGCGCCATTTCAACTCAATATATCTCCGGAATTTCATGACGACGTGAAAAAAGAAAAAAATACGTGTCCAATACTTTTAATAATCTACCCGGCGGACAAAGAAAAAAAAATGTGATCACCCCTATTGGTTGACGAGATGTATAGTGTTGTTCTCTCGAGTAGTGCTTCTTTATTTCGAACCCTAAACTGTCGGCTGTTAAACTGTATTTTATTTTGGTTGCTAACCCTTTCCGCAAGGAAATTTTGGGACACACACACCCGGGGACACCGACGCTAAAACGGTTACACGTATTCAGTACATCATTCTGAACCCCCCACATAAAAGTTTATCATCGGTAATTTTACAAAAAAAAAACAGCTGTTCCATACATTTTGACCGTTTAGGTATTGCAGTTTTTTGGAAACAGCTCTTTTTTTATTTTAATAACCGAAATGTGGATCTCCGCTATACTCCCAGACCGCGGATCCACGACAAACGACCTCACGCTATTTGTTTCATGTAACTTTAGTTAAGGTCATGCATCCACGCTCCTCATAGCAAACGTTATCGTCATGGTTCATATTGAGACCTTGCGAATAGAATAAGAATAAAGAAATAGACATGTCATCTAATTCTACAATAAGCTTCGATCGACCTTTTAATTAAAACAAGTGTTGTACAGAGGTGGACCTGCGCTCGTTCGTGCGGCCGGCGCGCGTGGTGTGGGCGCTGCGCGTGCGCACGGCCGCGCGCCTCGCGTGCGCCCTGCACAAGCTCACGCTGCAAGTCAAGTGGAGCTGGCAGGAAGGTACACACCAACGCACATCACTTGACATCTAGGCAGATATAGATACGACATCAAACTGAACCTCATTTATGTTTAGAAATTGCATCGTCCTGTGATGCTTGTGGCACTGTTTGCCGCTGGAGTGGCGATCCGGCTCGAAGGACCATAATGATGTATGCGCTGCTGAATGGGTCGCACACGCCTTGGTTGATAGCTTGAATGATAAGTCACGGATAGTCAAAGATCATTGTTTATTGAATATATTTAACTAACACGTATCTAATGCTATATGAATAATTCGTGACTATGAAGGCTGGTTGTGTACTGACTGTCGCTTTATTTATTTATTTATTTATCGCTTTACACTATAATTTGTGCAAGGTGACGGAAAGGTGCTGACTTATTCAATGCGCGCGTGCCATGTACGATACATGACTCTTACATTGAGTTTTTAATTTCCAAATAGGTGAGAGTACCCAAGACGGCATAGTAGTGCGCGGCCTGCGACTGTGCGGGGCCGCGTGGGCGGGCGCCGCGCTGGCGCCGAGCGCGCCCGCCGCGCCGCCGCACGCGCCCGCGCCCCCGCTGCTGCTGCGCTTTGTGCTGCAGGTACCTCACTATAGTAGTGCGCGGCCTGCGACTGTGCGGGGCCGCGTGGGCGGGCGCCGCGCTGGCGCCGAGCGCGCCCGCCGCGCCGCCGCACGCGCCCGCGCCCCCGCTGCTGCTGCGCTTTGTGCTGCAGGTACCTCACTACAGCCCAGCATGCTGATGGAAAACTAGTAGACCCTCAGTGAAATATTACTAATTGCCATAGTATGTTTCTTTGACGCGGCTAAAAAATAAGCCAGACGCGTTTTTAAGTTAATTTACACTCCATAAAAGTTCTTTTATTCCACCACTGTGTAAATTGACCCTAAACCAAACACCAAAAAACTTTTTGAAATACAAAGCTAAATTAAAAATGAGCTATCTATGTACAGGAATCAGAGGGTGCATGTGCGTGGGAGCGAAGCGCCGAGGTGCCGCTGTACACGAGCGAGGCGCGCTCGGAGATCGTGCTAAGTGCGCGCGCGCCGCTCGCGCCGCACTACGAGCCCGACACCGCCGCGCTGCACGCCATCGCGCTCTTCATAGCCACACACGACTAACTTACTGTTCGTGTTTCCAGCGGGACGGCTGAACCTCATTGTAGATGGCTTGATCACGGCTAGCTCCCAAACTGACCAATTACAATAACATCATTGATTATGAAAAAGTATTTTATTGATGAAAAAATCTGTATTTTCAATCAATGATTTTGGCTTGGGTACCGTGGTATACGTTACCCCAGCAAGAAAGTATCTCCTAGAGTTATATGAGTAGATCGTATAGTTGGTGTCTTATCTGCTGTAAATGTGCCCCCACATAAAAAATGTGTACCCCCTGTCGTTTTGAAAAAAAAGGGAAAAACGATTCTTGCTGGGGTAACGTTTTTCTAGCAGGAAAATTCTAAACGAGTGATCGGAGAGAGAAAAATTGTTTTCATTTTTTATGTGGGGGCACATTTACAGCAGATAAGGCACCAACTATACGATCTACTCATATAACTCTAGGAGATACTTTCTTGCTGGGGTAACGTACACGCTACCGTGATTAACTTTATAGTTGCCATTGCATGTAGAAACATTGCACTGTCGGAAATTAAAGGTATGCGTCTGAATGGCTGGTTGTCTGCATCAGTTCGCGTCTTGCTGGTGACCAAAAATTACTACCTATTTGCTACTTATTACTACTTAAAGTCAATTTTTTGCTACTTAACTTTGAAAGAAAATAAAGGGACTTCAAAATGACCAGCCATTCTGATATCAGGATGGCTGGTCAAGTCTCCGTTTGTGTAAACTATTCAAATTCATGTTATTCTTTACTTGACGTACGAGATTTCTAAAAAACTACACTTGTCGTCGGTCTCGCCCCCCCTTTTTATTGTACACCCCCACTTAAGTTAATATTGAAGTATCGTTGCTAAACTTGCTATTGCTCTATGCAATTTAGTAAAAATAAGTTTATTAATCAATTAAGGTTTGACACAGTGTGTTATGTTATGCACGTTTGATTTACTTAAGCCAAGATAAAGGGGTTGGAAGATTTTTGTATGAAGCGTGGCCTGCCTAACTTCCGCCATTTTAAAATTTTCTCTAAGTTGCAGCCACGCATATTATTTCTATATAAATCAATATACCATCTATAATAATCAATAGCAGGTATCAATACTAACTAGTTTTGAATGAGACAATAGTTATTTGTGCAACAAGAGAGCAAAGTCGTTTTTCGTCGGCACGAGATGCAAAAAACTTTGCTCTCGTGTAACACACTATAACTTTTCACTTCAGCAGCGAGAACACTTTATGAGATAAAATAATAAACAGGAATTGATTGAAATAAATATTTATTTTGAATCAAAATAATTAACATTATAGATGATCACCTCGTCTGTGATAAATCTAAAAAATAAGTAAGTCTCGTAGAAGACATGGTATGCTATCAGATATTTCTTGCGAGACTTCTCAGATAGGAAACTTAATTCTGCATTAATAACTGTCTTGTTGTTTTAACTCTTCCGGTGTTACTGTGCTTAGTGCGAGTTTTTTGACGCATCGAGCGCATTAACGTTTACGCAAATTAGTATGGAGCTGGGTGAGCGCCACCTAGCGTCATACGTGAAAACTAAATTTGTGTAATTTTCTGAGTCGCTATCAAAGTAGGAAATTATTCACTGCTTCAAGGCAACTTTAATTTTCTGAGAAATGCATGCATATTATTCAACAAGTGGCATCAATACAAATTAGTTTTTTATGAGACAAAATCTTCCAAAGCGTCACGATTCCGAGATTAACGCTATTGAAGTTAGAATCTACTCTAGATCATATCTCGAAAACGTGAAGCTTTACAAGATTTTGTCTCATACAAAACTGTATTGACTAGGTATCTATAACATGAGCGGCCGAATCTTTAAAAAAATGGCGGAAGTTAGGCAGGCCATTTAATTCAAATCCATTTTATTATGCCTTAGTGTTCTCATAGAATATTTTTGTTTGATTGTTACTTGTCCTAGTTTTTAGGCGGATTAGTCAAAATAAATTATATTTACGGTGTAATTCTTTGTTTTATTCCGCTATCATCAGATGCTGAGGAGCCCTCAAATATTGGTTTTCATCACACTTGCACGTAAACAGTGTCATAAGATATAGGTGAACTTGGCTGTAATGCCTCATATAAAACCCTAGGGCGGTAAATAATTTTTTTTTAATTCTAGCACAGCATGACAGCACACAGGTCATGCAAGTTCAAGCAAGGAGTTTACACGCAATTGAAAATTTGTCTTAAAATGTTATCTAAACAGGAATTTCATTCAATCTCGCTACATGTTATTTAACTACTAAATTAATGTTCTAAAATCTAAATAAATAATAGTTTTTTGTATCCAAACGTCGAATTTTTTTTTTTTTACACTCCGTCATGGCTTTATACTAGGTAAGTATTTGCCTTTAACGTTCTGAACAAAACATTTGTATAATCTGTGGTGTGGGCAAACAGCCCGCCATCCGCTTAAAAATCAGTTCACGTATTTCGTAATAATATGTGCTGACTTGTGTATATTCATAATTATTAACTCGCAAATGTGATGAAAAACATTGTATGTTTCACGGGCGGTACGGGAATTACGAACCTCGACTCAGAAAGCCCTCAGTCTTCGACTTCGGGCTTCTACTAGAGCCTCGATCCTAATTCCTTATAATACTTACCGCCCTTAATACACAATATACTATTAATGCCAATTCGTCGATAGTAATAAAATATTTTTGTACATACTTTACACTTTTATTGAAATATATAATTACAGGAGCAGTTATTACAATCTTAAAGCTATGATAGGTAGGTAAGTATCTTCGACACATACTTAAAAAATCAAAAACACCTCGAAACCGCTCGGATTTTAGGCCCATGGTCTTTGTTACAAAAAAATCGAATTAAAAAACTTCTCCTTTCTTTGGCTCTTTCATTTGGATTAAAAAACAATACAGTTTCTTCTTTTAAATAAAATCAATAATTGCTTCATCGTCATTCGCTGTCACTTTACTTTTGATTATTTGTTACTTGGATTCTGAAACAACAATATGGAAAAGTAAAAAAAAATAAAAATAATAAGACGCTCTTTCTTCGTACCGACTCTGGACTTCTAGAGGATTTCCTACTTAAGTAGCTAATTACGAGGTATTTACTACTTAAGGGCCCAGTCTAGTAAATTTGACAACCCGTCGAAATATTCGCGCAGGTTTACAAGTTTTTTTGAATAAAGTTATTAATGAAGTGCAATTATTGGAACGAAGTTCCTTATTTTTAGAGTTCAGTTACAGCATTCCTTCCTAGGCAATAGAGGCTCAATCGCAAAATTGAAGTAAACTGGAAATTACTAGTATACCAAAACTTAGGGTTTAAAATATACAGGAATGCCTGCCATACTTATTCAGTGACCGCCTAGCGGTCGAGGCGGTGAGGTGTTTTTCGGACTTCTCACTCGCACAATCATGCTATCGCGGTCATGTTATCGTGGAGGCTGCTCTACTTAATAATGTTAACTAATTGCATAGAAAGAAGGTTTTCGTTTTTAAATGTTTTACACATGCGCGAACGGATACTGTCTTGCAATAATATTCTTTAAGATTATTCAAAATCAAAATCAAAGATGGAGGCTACGAAAACTGTTGAATTTTTCGTCATAACTCAAGCGTCATTTCCACGGTAATCGAGGGCCCTAACGAATATGAGGTCAGAATCAAAATCAAAGATGGCGGAAACGATAAGTAGCGAATTTTTCGTCATGGGTGTCACGACCATGGTAATCGCGGGCGCTCTAAAGAATTTGTCGTCATAATGATAATCAAAGACGGCGGAAACGAATAATTGGCGAAGTTGTCGCCATGGGTGTCACGACCATGGTAATCGAGAGCTCTAAACGAATATGGGGTCACAATCAAAATCGAAGATAGCGGAAACAATAATATCGAATTTCTCATCAATTTCGTTATCATCGAACCCCAAAAATCGGTTGGAGTTTACGCAACGCGGCACTGAGCCAAAAAGACTTACAAAAATATGGGTTTTTTTTTCGCATATTGTTATTTTCTCGATTCTAGTTAATTCTTTCCAAAACACCCAAAAGTAGGAGCCCCGTCGACTACGTCTTATTGTTATGGATCGAATTTTTCAAATGGAATTTTAAGAAAAAAAAAAATTTTTTTTTTAATTGTTCATAAAATTTTGGTTTCGAATTACGAGGCAGGGTGGATTTCAAGGGGGCAATTTTTTCAATATTTTTGTGATAGGACACACCGTTTGCCAGATATAAGCAAATTTACCTTATCGAAATGCGAGAAGTATTTCACGAGATGCCGAGGAGGCGCCATATTGGACATTGAAGTCACCGTGGTCGGTGTGTTTCCCGTCACTGGATGGTCTGCAAATTAAATACCTAGATATTAGTTTTTAAACTGACAGGGTCACTATACAAGGTGTTGTTTTGCATTCTCGTCAAATTCAAGGAGGTAACTATGCTAATGATTCTCGTCCCGAATCAATAAAAAAAATGGATAGGTCATTTTTATTTATTTTTCTTATTTGCGGAAATCGGTACGTGTGAACCACCCGTGTTTTAAATGCGGCCCATCTGAATCTTGCCCTATAACCGAGCTTTCACAAATAAAAACAATCTCAAACGTTTATTTGATAATTTCTTATTCCCTAAACCACGTTAAGGGGGTTATTCTGAAATACTGACAAACATAAAAAAAATTAAAAAATCAGCGTTTAATAATAATTAACTAGGTACCGTAATTTTACTTGATTTTATTTATGTCTTATGTGACTTTCTCCTGAATTTTGACGAGGGTGCAAAACAACACCTTGTATAACACTATATATGGTAGATTTCCCGTTGAAAATGTTAATGATATGAATACCTAGGTTGACAAAGAGAAATATTTAAAATATGTAAAAGACCAACGTAAATCAATACAACATGAGGGTAGGTGAAGAAAGTCTTGCTCGCTTTGATAGCCAGTTTACATAAGAGTCTTTGCAATTCGACCAAAATCTCGAGAATAGTTTGTAAATCTGTCAGGAATTTCTTAGTAGTAGCCACGGAGTCTTTATGTGTGCCCGGTTGATGGTTCTCCCCTTATTATATGGAACTTGTAACATTACTGGTAAATGTTGGTACCCCTCTGCCTAAACCTTCAATATTTACAGGCGTAAAGTTATTTTCAACACACTTGCTCATAAAGTGTCTTTAGGGTCACCACAATCAGGCACAGAATGACACCCATAATCAAACTGTGACTTTTTCATTGCTATAGTTTTTTTTTTTTTTTAATTTATTGGTTTAGGTGCTTTGTTCTTAAAAAAGTTTTTATTCAAAAAAAAGATCGTGTTCAATCTATTGCTTGCTCATTTCATGCAACTTCTTATTTAAATAGATAATTTTAACTCGTTCGTGTTTTAATAAATAAAACTTTCACTCAAATATAACTTTTGTTTTCTCTGTAATAAAAGAAAACTTTAAATTCCCCATTTTGTACGTGGCAGAATAAGCGCAAACCCTATGCGCAGAAAATTAAAAAAAAACCTCATCCCTTTAGTTTGTGGGGCTCAGGCGCAAAATGTCTCTTTCGCAAAATGTCTACTGGTAGTAAAATGTCGCTTCCGCAGAATGACTCCTTCTCAAAAGGTCGCTTTCTCACAATGTCTCTTCCGCAAAATGTCGCGTTAGTAACTTAGAAAAAACAATTGCCTGGTTTAGTTTTTTCTAATTTCTTATTCTTAGTTGGTTCTATTTTGTTCTTTGTTAATGCTTTTTGGCAACGTTGTAAATTCGACTTTTCAAGTGCAATCAAAAAAAAAAATACTTTTATTATGAGTTCTTTACAAAATCTGGTATAGTGGTACGTTAAACATTTTTTATTTAAGTCATTTATTATGAAAAGGAAACAAATCATAAGTCTTCAATAACAAAATAATAAAACAAATCAAAAGTCTGCCCAGCCGAGTAAGACTCGACGATTGAATATCTTGTAAAACTTGTAAACATTTAATAATAAATTGGAAAAAAAGACACCCTTTTTTTAAACCAGGCTAATTTTGTTTCCAAGTTTCTAACGCGACATTTTGCGAAAGAGACATTCTGCGAAAGAGGCATTGTGAGAAAGCGACCTTTTGAGAAGGAGTCATTCTGCGAAAGCGACATTATGAGAAAGAGACATTTTACTACCAGTAGACATTTTGCGAAAGAGACATTTTGCGCCTGAGCCGTTTGTGGCTGATCGCAATGCGCGCGCATAGGAAAACTGATTAACTTTTCCCACCATAGCGAATCATTTTTCAAAACTCGTTTTCACTGTTGAAATTATAGTTATTTATTAATTAAAATGTCTACAAGTAGGTACTAGTTACGAAGAAAATGATTTATGTTGTACACCGCCCGATATAAACCCGATATGTGAAGCCCTTAACGTTATGGAAACTTTACTACCTGAAAACTCCAATGAAAAATATCTATTATCTACTAAATAAAATGAGTTTTTATTGTTATTTTATTCACAAGTGTGTTGAAAAACGTCGTATGATACACGTGTGTATTGGTGATTACCGTCCTCGGCTCTCTTAAGACCCTCACCTAACGGCTCGGGTCTCAATGGCGCCTCAGCGGTAATCACCAACATTACACACTAGTACCATAATGTACTATTATGTCAATAAATATGGGTACAAAACTTACAATAAGCGACGACTCGGAAGACATCCGTATGTTTGAAGACATACATAAAAGTGGCCACGAGGAGCAAGCCTATAACTGCAGCAGTCAAGCACACGTAACCGTAATGTGCGCCTCTTCCGAATTCAAACAACCCCGGTACTACGCACTTCCCTTTAATGCCTTTTACGTAGATAATGATATATCTGGAAATTACAATAAAATATGTCAGTTTTGTTCTGAAACAGACTTTTCTTAAAATTCCTTTTTTTACAGAATTCTTTATCTTGGTCTTAAATCCAACACTGCTGACCCTAGCACAATAAGTGGGACAGCGTAGGTTTTTGCAACCCGGGACCGACCAGAAATTCATTGCTCATTAACTTTACTGCCCTTCGTGTTGAGCAGTAAGTTCGGAGCTAAGAGCGGAGGATACAAACCTAATAAACAAAACAAACATGATGAAAATAATCTACTGACAGCGATAAGCGAACTTACCCTTCAGCGCAAGGACCACATGTGCCGATAGTCTTGACACATTCACTGGTTATGTCTTGCTTTGGCGGCAGCCGCTTGATATCCTGGCATTTCAAACATTCTTGGCACACATTTGCCTCTGTATCGCAGAAGTATCCCTCTGAACAATGTGCATCCTCTTTGCATGTTAGTGGTTGCGCATTTGCCACCAGCAAACACATCATCGATATAAAGAAGGGCCTGAAAATGTTATCCTTAGACATTTTTATACTTTGCAATAGGTAGATGGGATATCTAAGATAAGTTTTTAAACTGACTTGGTCACCATCACCACTCAAGTAACAAAAGGTTCTTTAACCAAGGCGTTGTATCACCAAACAGTGAAATAGTAGGCTTATAATGGTAACCACTGTGACTTCTTGTTCTATAAAGGTTTTTTTGTAATCAGAGTGTTTTGGTTCTATAAGATTAAAGAGCATTTGAGTTCTATAATTTAGTTCTTATAACGTTTATAGGACCATACAAAAGAATATTTAAAGTGTTGCACTGTAATAGATATGAAAAAAGCGATTATGGTAATATTTAGTACTATAGGCGAGCTTACTGATACTTTTATGTATCTATTTTGGTCTAATAATGCGTTATAATAACTTTTTCACACCACCTGCTCGATAATGTCAAATTATATGTCATGCAAACCTAACCTAATAGTAGATTATGCACCAAGGGGATAAAGTAGTGTCTTATGTAGCGGGCGCCGTATTGAATCCCGAGCAAAACGAAGGAGTTGTAGTTAACTCCCGAGCAAAGCGAGGGAGTTAAAACAAGAATCCTGAGTGCAGCGTGGGAATCCAGGTCGCCCAAACCCCGCGGGGGTGACTGGGAATATACGCGTGCAGCGTAGCACATGCCTCGCCACGAATACAAAGGTAAGTACACACTTTCGAGGCATTCGCTGTGCGTTGTTCGCGGCGCATGCCTCGCAATGTCTGTATACGGCTCAACAAACATGATTACTGTTTTGTGATCTTGTTTTTTAGAGACACCTACGTGATATTTGCCCCCTCTCTCCCTCGTAAGATTCGACTCGACCCTCCCCTCCCCCTAAAAGCCTCAAGTAATTAATAGACGCCCCCTTACATGCACTCGTAGGTACATACCGGACAAAATCATAACCCCTACATTTGGCTTCGCCGTAGTCGGCTAAAAATATATAGCAACCTACCCAAATCGACGCGTACCGTAAGTACGCGTCGATTTGGGTACGTTGCAATATATTTTGTCGTACACGGTACGCGGCGCTCGTGGCTAAATAATAACAGCCACCTAGTCGATCTTTAAGGTTAAGCCGTGCTTGCTGAGGTTGGTCCGTGGATGGGTGACCGTAATTTCTTACCGAGTTTCCTCCGTGCCTTGGAAAGCACGCTAAGCCGTTGGTCCCGGCTTTCATTTGTAGGTCTTTGACAGTCGTTACGAGTAGTCAGAAGCCAAAAAGTCTGACATCCAGTCCTACCAAGGGGTATCGTATTACCCAGTTACTGGGTTGTGGAGGTCAGATAGGCAGTCACTTCATGTAAAATACTGGTACTCAGCTGCATCCGGTTACACTGGAAGCCGACCCCAAGATAGTTTGGGAAAAGGCTAGGCAGATGATGACACGGTACGCAGCGTACCGTATACAACATAGGTACATGAATGAATCGATAATCTTACCGCAGCATTTTTAGGTGGCAGCTTTTCCTGATATCCCATCTGTTTATAACTGGCCAATCACACTCGGATAAGTACAGATACAAAACATTCACTGATCTACACAACTAAAATTATTAAAAGTGTTTATAAACTCTTCATCTTAAGTTCTTAACAGATCACGGAAATCTTAAGCTATCCTATTCCCGTGACGATAACTACGAAAGTGATGATAGAACAATACATTTTACATTCCTTCGGAGAGTTCATAACAAGCAAGAACTTGTATGAAACTAAACATTATTTCAATCAAGTTCAGACTTGTCGCGCGTGACAACGGTGATTTTCGTGCACGTACTATTCAAAAAATCAAAACATTGTTAGGCATGGTAGGCAGGTTTTAATGGTGGTAGCCTGCCTATTTACCAGAATGCCCTTATGAATCATTTAGGCAAACATATTATTACACATCTGAACTTATACGAGGCAAGATGTGTAAAATTTTCGACCTCACTTCCCTAGCTCTTGCTTAGTTTCTCTTGAATCTTTATTATATCGACAAGGTGTTGTTTTGCATCCTCGTCAAATTCAAGGAGGCAACTACGGTAATGATTCTCGTCCCGAATCAATAATAAAAAATGGTTAGGTAATTTTTCTTTTTTTGAAGTGAAACTTTTTATGCGACTTCCAACAAATTTAACGCTACCATGGAGGGGTAATATTTTCTAAAACTCACTAAGAGATGGCAGTAATACAAGATTTGTGACAACGTAGTTCTACTAGGTACGCAAGATGGCGTGCAAACAGTCATGCATTCGACTCTTCGGTGTGACCAGCCTTCGCTCAATTTCCATGAGTAGAATAACCTCGATAATCTTATGTAATAAATAGGTAATCAAAATAATACAACAAGAAAACAACAGAATATTATTTAGAAGCTCAATAAAATCACGAGAGTGAATGTGTGGCACTCGAACGCATGCGTGTAGTATTACGAAGTTTCACTTCTTCCGCGCGGAGGGACTCCACGCACTATTTTTTTTTTTTACGGAAATTGGTTAGTGTTAACCACCCGTGTTTTAAACGCGGGCCGCCTGTTTCTCGCCCTATAACCGCCCCCCTTCCACACATACAAACAATTTAAACGTTTTTTCGCTAATTTCTTATTCCCTAAAACACGTTACGGGAGTTATTCTGAAATACTGACAAACATAAACAGCCAAAAAAATCTACGTTTATTAATAATTAACTAGGTACCGTAATTTTAGTTGACTATCTAAGTTTTATGTGACAACCTGAATTTTGACGAGGATGCAAAACAACACCTTGTATAAGTCGCCCGAGTAACTCCATAGGAAAGGTCGAAACAATTCTAATCGTAACTTTGACTAAAAGTGTGAGAGTCAAAATGGCGGGTGTACCATAGCGAATTAAATTATACCAATCACCAAACAAATGTACCTAAAAATACTATTTGTACCTAGCTCTAAAAAATCTGTACCTCCTTCAGAACGAAATTATTTCGAAATTAAGGTACACCCGCCATATTGACATCAAGATGGCGGGTGTTCTATAATATTTGAATATTTAACCATTACTCTTAAAATGTAATTACGCCAAAAAAATTGTACCTAAAAAGTACCGCAAGTAAATAGAGACACACTCTTGGTCAGTTGGATAGTTCCTGAGAAAAAAAACAACCGTATCTCGGGTCCTTATGTTTATTCTTATATATTTAACATAATAAAATATTATATAACACCCGCCATCTTGATGTCAATATGGCGGGTGTACCTTAATTTCGAAATAATTTCGTTCTGAAGGAGGTACAGATTTTTTAGAGCTAGGTACAAATAGTATTTTTTAGGTACATTTGTTTGGTAGTTGGTATAATTTAATTCGCTATGGTACACCCGCCATTTTGACTCTCACCTAAAAGTAGACCAGCAACTCTTGTATGAAAGGTTGAAACAATTCTAACATGTCCTAGACAGGTTGTCAAAAGAAAACTCGATCTCGTTACGCTCGATCTCGCAGCCTATTTCCTCTTGAATCTTGGCTTTGTTATAAGTTAACCAAGTAACTCCTGTATGAAGGGTCGTGTGCGACTGTGCGTAGTCACAGCGGAAAAATGTCGAATTCCTTCATTTCAGTTTAGCAGATAATTAGTGTACGACGTCGTGTAATTGTGTATGGTAAGTACAAATTTGTGCATCCAACCATTGGGAAGTTTAATTATTATTCAACTAAAACTGTGTTACGTTTGTGAAAACAGAATTTGAAAAAAAATCGAGCTCGTTCCGCTCGCTCTGCCTTCAGTTCAATTTGTTCTTAAAATGTAACCAATCCTAGGTCACCGAGGTGCTAACATTTTTGTAGTGGCTATTGTATTATAGATTCTTAGGGTCAGCTCACACCGAGACGCGACGCGACGCAAAATATAACTTTATTTTCTACACGAAACGATACACATTTCGTTGTGAGAATTCAGAATAGGTTGCGCAACGTATTCTGAATTCTCACAAGTGCGCGCAGCGTCGCGTCTCGGTGTGAGCTGACTCTTAGAAAAACTTTAGCTAAATCCGAAAAACCGATTACTTAAACCAAGTCAATAAATGAAAAGACATTTTATAATATTTACATACAACTTTATTCACAAGAGATTAAAATCTCATTTCACTCATGAATGAATTGTAAAACAGTTCATTAGTGACTCAACATTAACAAATAACAAAAGAGTTTGTGTAACTTTCATAAGTGCTTCACAGCCTTTAGTTACATCTCTTAAGTAATGAACATAATATTTGATGTAGGAATAGTATCAGGCAGTGAGTTACAGTGAGTATTTGATATTTATAAGTTTTATAACCGCAAATAAACGTTTCATTCAAAATAGAAATGATAAAATAACAATCAGATGCCAACATCATCTTTGAATAATCATTAACAATCAGCAGCCCAATTATATTTCGATTTTAAAAGAAATCTATTTTACAATGTTAAAAAAATCTTAAACTGAACTAGCGAACTCAAACCCATATCGCACTCATAATATAACACATTATTAGAATTAAAAACATGCAAAACAAAGAACTAAAATAATGGAAGTATTTACGCAAATATAGCACACTCGAATATAATGGCATAAGATATCTTGGCACTCAATATGGATAACATCGTGGCTCTTTATTTATACAGTTTTAAACATTTCAAGACATTTTATAATTATTTCATTTAAAGTTAGATACTAATGTAAATAAAGATGCGATGTTATTCATATATTAGGTATCGTTTTATCACCAATAAAAGTATTGGTTATAAATAAATGCTAAAATATATTTAGTTACGATTAAATAAACTGAGCTTTGAAATCAACGATAGGGTCTAGAAGCAAAAACAACATTTACGAGTATTTTTTTTAAATTTCGATCTTACTTAATTTTGTCATTTGTTTGATTAAACCTTTCTTTCATTTAAATCACTATATTTTGATTCGTATTTATTTTGTTATAATTAAATATTTATTTTGACATGACTGAAAAGCTGTTGTTGCATGCTTCTGCCAGATTGTCAAAATTATTCTGAAATGAACTGGTATCGCTCTTTGAATGATTGACCTCATATGTAGTAAAAGCTATTTTACATAGAGCAATTTGATTGCCTGTTTGGAAGATCTACATTTATTGCTTCAAGTTTATTGATACAATAGACAAGTTCCTTGCATGTAATGTAAAGCGGAATTTACAATTAAAATATTACACTAAATTATCACAATTCATACAATACATACTTTTCATAAACTAAAGGTCCTCTGTGTAAAATATTATTTCAAATATTTATATATATCAAAAGAAATTGACAAATAACCATATCAAAATAAAGATAAAAATTAAATTTCTGGACCATATTACATTGCGCTTGACTTTCTAACGGAAAGGAACATATTTTCAATAATATAGAATACATTGCTATAATACAATCGTCTATATGGATTAGGAAAATATTGTTATCTTATCATAAGCCTTGAAAGGGTTAAAATCAAGATATTATATGAAATAAATAAATCCATGAAACATTCGATAGTTCAGTAGTTGTTGAGCCAGTGGTATCAGCACTTTCAGCTCGTTCTCTCAAATTCCAAACTAATCCACTATTCAATATAGCTTCTATTCCCTAAACACTAAACAGCACATCTAAATCTTATTATACTTACAAGTCTGGTTTCTTAAACGACTTGTATAGTGGTGTAAACAATCCAAATATTTTTCTAAATTAATGTTACTTGAGCAATCAAGTATTAAATAATGTCTTTTCTCTCTCTCGATCGTTTAAGCTACCGACTGACCACCTTACACCTAGGCATAAGTAACATATTCCACTAAGTTACTGAGATCACGAATTGATCGCACAGATCTCTCACATGAGTTCACATGACTGGTGTATGCACAGGGATAAACGCACATAAAGCTAGATCACAGTAAAATGGGTATGAATCCTATTGTTAAGACACCTTAAAAGCATCAATCTAGAATTGACGTTAACCTAAAAAAAACTTTTTTTACCAATTTTCAGAACATTTTTCTTGACATTTTTTTTTACTTTTTATAAATTATAACATTTATTTAAAGGAATAATGACTGGTTCTATAGAGCAAATACAAATAGGCTCTCTCTAATGCAACACGTGGTCATTTCTCGTTACATAACGTTAACTTATAGTAAGCGTAGTCGAGTATTTAGGAGCAGGCGGAGTGATCACTTGGTGGTGTTAATCTGCACCACGTTTGTGATCTGTGTGATGAAGCTATAAGGAGGTCCGCCCTGGGGCTGGCTAGGCGAAGGCGAGCGCGGGAAACTGCTGTTACTGCTGTCACCACAATTGCTTTCTCGGGAGTCCTAAGATACATAACATGAAAAACAACATGAAAAAATATAGGTCAGATAATAAAATATAGGTAGATAATAAAATATAGGTAGGATAATAAAATATAGGTAGGATCAGATAATATAAATATAGGTAGGTAATATGATAACATGAAAAAATATAGGTCAGGAGTCCTTCGTCAGTAAACATGTACAGATCTCCTAGGAAAAATATGCTTATATCAGCGTGTGGTAAGAACGCGCGCTTATGAGATTTAGTATAGAGCTGTACTTGCATGTGATGTACTTACTTGCCTATACAAGTTGTTGTTTTGCATCCTCGTCAAATTCAAGGTGACTACGCTAATGATTCTCGTCCCGAAGAATGCAAAACAACACCTTGTATAACCTATTTTGCACATTCCATGGCAAATTATAGATTAGCAACTCAATGCAATTCAAAAAAATGCAAAATACTCTTTAGTGACAGATGATGAGTTGTGCACGAGTCGGTAACTCAACAGACCTTCATACAAACGCTCAATGATAGTAATAAGCGCGGCAGTACAAAATGTAAAAACCTTTGCCTCTGTATCTCTTTTACTCTATTGCGCTAAGTTCGATCTAATTCGAAAACATAACAAAAAAAATCTTTTCTGGTTTAATCGTACTTTTGATTTCTTTTGCAGGAAAACTGTCGATAAATACTGCTTAGTAATAGAATGTACTAACCTGTCGCACACATCGTTTCTTGGCTGCGGAGTGTTCGACGAGCGTGGTGTCTCGCGCGGCCGCCAGGAGCGCTGGCAGCGCCGCGCCCGCGCCTTCAGACTCGTTCCCGTTGTTGTCATTCACCACACTGAGCAACAAATTGTTTCACAGTTAGCCATTTAGGCCACATAACCAAGGTCTTTAGCTGCTCTATCTCTAATCTTTCTTTTCTAAATCTTTTTAGGGTTCCGTACCCAAAGGGTGAAACGGGACCCTATTACTGAGACTTCGCTGTCCGTCCGTCTGTCACCAGGCTGTATCTCATGAACCGTGATAGGTAGCCAGTTGAAATTTTTCTACAGATTATGTATTTCTGTTGATGCTATAACAACAAATACTCAAAATAAAATAAATATTTAAGGCGGCTCCCATACCAAAAAGTGTTAAGTTTTATAAATAATGGTACGGAACCCTTCGTGCGCGAGTCCAACTCGCACTTGGCCTTTTTTTATTTTAGCCTACCTACTTGTTTGATATAGCTTGTGAAAGACGCTAATGATTTTCTCTTGCATGCAGTCATGTCGGATAACATGACTCATTTAGTCAGAATCATTCATTCCCTGTCAAGCGTCTGTCAACTGGGTACATTGGTACCCACTTTAGACATGCGAAATGTAGCTCCATGAAAAGAAAAGAGAGATATACCTCTTTTGATCAAAAGAGCTGTATCACTCTTTTAGCTCTTTAGCTCCCGAATAACTCTTTTAACTCTTGTGCTCAATTGATTAACTTGCGAGCTACAGATCAAATTGAGCCGCGCTACTTTACGCAAGTCAAACGAGACAACTAGCTCAGTAGCTCTATAAAATCTTTGAAGTTCTTTAGTTCATTTAACTTAGTTGCGAGCTAAAGATAAAATTAGAATCATTGGGTTGTTTTGTTCTTAATAACTAGGTACAAATAATTTATTTAACTAAGAAATATATATATTTACTCACAAAGTCTTTTTTCTTTGAAACACTTAATATTATTTAGCGTACATAACACTTATTTATCCCTGCCTATTACTAATTTTAACTAATTGCAACTAATAATTAAACATTTAACTAAGAAACCACAAATAAACTGCGTTTAGCAAATAGCAATATGCGACACAAATGACACGATATTCCTCCGAAACAATTTGAATACATTTAAAAAAACAGCGATGTTTGTTTTGTTTACAAAATCACAAACTATTATTCCCTAAGGATTTTCATACTTACTTAAAAGTGCTAAAGCATTTTTTCTTTTAAAACAATGACCATAAGAGTTATTTCACTGTGACGTATTGAGCCGAAGAGACGGTCAGTGAGCGACATGCGAAATCGTTCACCTGTCCGTCGGGGAAGTTCGGGCATTGTCGGGCCGCTGTCGGCGTTTCGTCGGTATCACTCACTAGTAACTCGCAAAGCCTCAGAGTATACACGGTGTAAATCACCTCATCACGAAGCAGTCAACCAAGCATTCTGTACATGAAACTAAGTAACTTTACGCAAAAATTATTGCTGGGAAACGACTTTTTTTTGGGGGGTGTAAAATCATGTTTTGTGGTAGAACTCAATGTAACGCACTCAAAACATTGTGCTGATGGACGGATTGAATAGTACGGGGGTCGTGGAGGTGTTTAAAGTAAAATTACATTAAAAACTTGTATTTATAAAAATAATTGTCAAAAAGTTGGAACTTTGACCCCTAATATCTCCGTAACTAGAAGGTTCCCAGGTATGGTGTAGAACAAAAAAATGATCTCAATGACAGGGAGAACCAGTGCCTTTCGGCTTCGTTAAGAGGTGTTTTACACCCTTTAGAGTCAATGAGCCGTTGAGCTAAATGAACTACTGAGCTATTCCGTGAACGACTGAGCGACTGAGAGCGAGATTGTAATTAAAGAGCTAGTTCAATTTTATCTCTCATTCGCGAGCTACCTATGTCTAACCCACTTGACAGATGCTAGTAATAGTACCAAACTCGTAGGTAAGTTCTGGGCCGATTTATTATAGATTGCCATCTATTGATGAGTATTAAGTGATTGCATCCACCATATAACTAAAACGTCCCCATTTTTTTAAATAAATGAGACATACTTGGCGTTAACATCTCCGTTGCTGATCGTTCCAGGCATCCACGGGCTCGGCATGGTCTCCTCGTCATGGATGGGCAGGGTCATGCTCTCCGTGTACTCAGGCAAAGGAGACTCACTACGAACAAAATAACACACGAAATTAAAGAGTTTGTCAAAAAAAAAACGAACGATAATAACACTACTGAGCTATAAAAATAAATTAGAAAAGAAAGCCAGTGAGAATGTGCAGGAATGTCTGATAATAAGTAAATTATCACTATTATCTATAGTATCAAGGACAAGACACCCGGCGGAATCTGTGTGCGTGTGATTGATATAATGTTAGCAGATATTGAAGCATAAGTGAGAGGCCTTATCATAAGGATTCCTCAGACATTGTGATCCTGTGGCCTTATCGATGAATCATTCAAAGATGTCTTTGAAAAAGACAGTGAAACTGCGCAAAAACCTAGAAGCGCGCAACTAATTTGTCACGGCGACTATTCTTGAGTCAACCTCATATACACAGATATGATATCACGTTAGCCAAGGCAGCACCCGGGGCTTTACGTACATAGGCGTATTGTTCACGTGGCCATAGCACGCAAAAAGTACTGCTACCTAACTCAAATCATTTGAGGCCAGACCGCACATTATAAAACACCCACATTATTTCCATGATTAAAATGAAAACCAGAGCGGTAATATACTGGTAAAGGATTAGCATAACAATAAGAAGAACAGAACCCGGTGCACACTACAAGGAATTAAAGCATACCTAATATATTTAAAAGTAAAATCTCTTGAAAACCGAAAAAAGGCCACCAATACAATCCCAAACCTTCAGAGAATGTGCAAAAAAGAAAACTTTAAAACCGAAAGTGAAATATTGAAGACTGACCTTTAATAAGTTCGCTCCTTGCAAGACCTGGCGTGCAGATATTTATATAAATAAACACATTACATAACTTTTGTACTGTTTAAATTATTCCGTTATTCGTCAAAGGAAGATAACACGTAAGATCATTCACCAATCATTCTTTTTACGTGTCGAACAAAGAGATTTTCATTTCTTACACAATATTTTTACCTATAACAAACATCTTCTAGGGCTTGTTTCTCAGAGTCTGAAAGGCTAGCAATTATAATATATATTTTAATTATCATGATAATATGATCAATTATCAATTTATCATGGTAAACGAAAAAAGCCTGATTATTTAACCAGGAGTATTCCTGTGTGGTGAAAGAGATCTACCACAGCCAGCCAGAAAAGCCTTACCAGAATGAATGTCAACATACCTGGGTGGAACTCGTACGTCATAGCTGGGACGATTGTAGACTCTGGCAGCCTGGTTGCCTGCCGACTCCCGCGCGTCTTGCGGCCGAGATGGCGGGAGCTTGATGAACTGTTCCTCTGTTAACAAAACATAAAACTCATTTATAGTTATTCATCAAAATGATTGTACGTCATACGAGACGTTTATGTCAGTTGGAAACAAGGTTGCCAACATTGTTTTGGCAACATGTTTTTGTGTCAAACATGTTGATGTAATGTTGCAATATTGCTAGCAACATGGTGTGTTGTTTTGTTGCTAATAAAAATTCTAATATTCTGGTAACATTGTTCAACAATTCAACATTGTTCCCAGCAAGCAGCAGCATTTGATGTTGCAAGTAACAAAATATTGCTCAATTGTTACTCAGCATTGTTCCCACTGAATATCAATCTTTATATGACCCAGATTCTAAATATATATAGTATTTTAAACTTATGTTAATTACATTATGTCTGTAGTAGTTTTAAAGTTGTGGTAGTTTTAGGTAAAAACCTAAAGAATTTTGTATCATCATAAAATCGGCAGCTTTTAGCAAATCATTAATAATGTGTAATCTGTTCGACATATTAGCCCGGTATCGGTACCTACTGTTGACTATGGGGTTTCCCCTGCACCGGTTCACGTTTGGTAAACGAGTTAATGATTCTATCATTAATTCTAGAATTAATAACATTACTGTCATGTCAACGTAGGTTATTAGAATGGGATGAATAAAAAAATATTATACATGTACTATTTCCTACTAGGCAATCTTTAAATGATGTCAAAGCATGTAACACAATGCTTAACATATAACCTTCAGTAAAGTCAAAGCACTTGCGAGTTATCGATATCGAAACGCATGATACTACCTTGACACTGATTCGAATATTCTCTTGAAGAAGTTTAATAATAGTGAATAAGTGTCCGGGAACAATGACCTACAATAAGCGTTGATCTCTTTGTCAATTTATATATAAGCTCTTCATTCGTTCAATATGACGTCATTTACGATGTCGCAATAATGCATCGTACGATGTGCTGATTGTGACGTATGGTCCTATTGCCAAGGTTCTCTAAGTAGGCCGACTTTACCTCGTTTTGGCTATCAGGGATTCCAGCCTTGTAAGTATTGATACTTATAATGGAATGACCAATCTTAGACAAATTAGCAAGTACTGCCACTGAATCAACGATTCACTCACTTAAGTTAAGCGTTGTATACAAAAGCCGATTTTTTAGGACTATATGTAAAAGGTAAAGTCAAAAAGGTCCTAAGTAACTTCAGTTGCAATGGAATTTGATCTTTGAGCGTATGACATTGACTTTTTATTCTGTAAACTTGGAATTTATCTGAGATTCTGAAATAAATATTGGTCATTCGACGAAAACGCGGCTAACTATTTCTTCAAGTTGCTTGCAGTGGCGAGGAATGCAACTAGTGTGTTAGTTCTATCATTACAAAATTCTCTCTTTCCGCGTCTTTGCGGTTTTAACAATCCGTATACGTAGTACTTTTCTTACCTTCATTATAAATAGTTGGCTCTACATCCGAGTAGGGTGGTGAATGCTGGTATGGCGTTTGTGGCAGTGGGTTGTATGGCGGAGGAGCTTCGGGCGCTGACGCCGTAGTAATGCAAGCCGTCACTGTTCTCGACTGGTTCGAACCTGAAGCAAGATAATAAGGGTTTACTTTATGCAGGACAACTCTTTCCAAGGTCTTTGTGTTGAGGGTTTTAGCAGATAAGTCTATTGTTACGGCTTTTGCGATATTAAGAAAACCTCCTCAAGCAGCAAGACAATTGTAAAATCTAATAGCCTGCTTGAGATTAGTGGTAGCAATACTGCTTAGCTTATTTTGGAGATAAACAATAATAGTGCATGCTATCGTATTCAGGTGCCTCTTTTCGTCAACTACTCCACTTATCGTCTACCGATTGCACAAAATGGGCCTCATTCGCAACGCATTTTGTAGATATTATCTGTAAACTATGATGTCACAACGTCAATTCAGCACGTGTTCTTTTGCTGTGCAAATTATAAAACATGTCTATTGTTACTTACATTTTTAGATGATACCTTTCAGCTGGTATAGAACAGGATGACTTAATTTTTTTTTTTCGGAAAAAGATCTGGCCCATAAAATGGCTACAAAGGAACACTGCTTTTAATACCTTTTGCCCGCGGCGTCGCTCGTGTGGATCTCGGAATTAATACCAAGGAAGGTTTCTACTAATAACGGGATAAAAAGTATCCTACGTTCTAACCCAGGTCATGGTCTACCGGTACCCGTTCAGCCGTTAAGGCATAGCAGACAAACAGGGTTACTATAGCTAATATTGCTAAAGTATGGATCGCGATTGTATATCAGCAGCCCGAAGTCGGGATTTTTCCGTTGATGATGTCATCCTTATTTACAGTAAGGAACATAAAAATTATACATAATTGCGAATGTGAGCAAACCTAACACCCGTCTGACCCTTCTCGGAATACGGACGTGTAGATTATGATTGCACGGATGACATACCAGCAGTCTTAAAGATCTCAGGGTTGCGCAGTAGGTAGACGATGATGAGCACGAGGAAGACTGCGGACAGCAGCACCACCCCGGTGACGATGAGCCACACGTAGGAGGGCGTGCCGTCCGGCGGGGGCTCGGGTTTCACGCACTCCGCGTTCACATCGCCGCTGCGACGGTCCACCACCAGCCTGCGGACAAACACACCAATGTCAGCTTGACTCAAGAAGGGACAACACAGTGGAATTTCGTGTTACGTATTACACTCTAAATACACCGAAATAGCACGCCACGGCCAGACAACGCCGACCAGTTTCAAAGCATAATGCTTTGAACTGGTGGCCTACCATGACGTCTTAAAACATTATTGTTTTACTCCTTTTCCAGTGTGGGAAAGCGATGGCGCTAGATATCCTGTATAGCTCCGTCTCTTTCCCACACTGGAGTAATTCCACAATTAGAGTAAAACAATACTGCTTCAAGACGTCATGGTAGGCCAGCTGAAACTGATCGCCGCTGTCCGCTGTCCTCCCCTGTCGTGCCATTGCGGTGTGTGTTGAGCCTTATGTAAACAAACGCCACTTGATCAGTTCCTACTTTAGTTACATAGATGTCATATGGTAAGTATATAGGACTATGTAAAATTCCAAGACTTTTCGTAATATTATCTTTGATTCAATAAATATGTAGAGTGTGAATTGTAATTCTTAAATTCTAGCTCACTTCAGATGCCGCTACTTGTCACTAGTGCATTACTAATTTTAGTTAAACAATGAAGTGCAATCCTATTTATCTTTTGGTACTCGAATGACGTTGCAATAGGTGCTGCTTGTTTTGACAACAAATGTAAACACACGAACAGTTTTTAACCCCATTACTGAAAGAAATAATTCCATCAAGGTTTCGTTAATTTTGAAACTGAGTCTTGGGTATCCTAGACTCAGTTTCAAAATTAACGAAACCTAATTTGACCTAACTAACAATTTTCATAACTTCCGAAATTCAATTAGCAACTTGGTATTTATAGTTGGAATCAGAGTTCCGTTTTGAACAGGATTTTCCTGCAATCATCTTGCAATGTCATAGGCGGAGAAAGTTACTGAAAAACATTTTCGAAATGTCTTTTAAAAATGATGATAATTGGAAATTTCTGTTTCTATAGACAATTAATAATCGGTCTAATTTAGCTGTAACATTATTTTTCTAAAATGTTTTTTAGTAACTTTTTAGACCTATGTATACTGCTTATGCGTGGGAAGTTTCATTAAAATCTGTTCAGTCATTTCGGAAAATAACGACTTGAAAGTTTGTATGAAATGCCTTAAGGTGGAAACGCTCTTAAGGCACGGATAATTTTATTATCGCCATTTAGAAATTTGATGTTAGCTCCTCACTTGTGGCATAGGTGGCGCTGTATTACTTTTTGTACTATGCTGCTGCAGTCCCTTTTGTAGTGCCGCCTGCTACAATACAATTACCGAATAAAACAATGTTTATTGAAAAGAGTATGGATGCTAGTGATGCTACATTGTAGAATCCTATTGCGATAATGAAACCAAGACTTTTCTATCGTTGACTAATAAAGGTGAAACACGTTTTGATATCATGAGGAATGTTCAGATTATACCTAAGCATGGATACCTAGCCTTTTCATCGATACTTTGGATCATTCCGGGTCGTAACTATGTTTCTAATTTAAAATTATAATTTAAATCATATCGTTCTTATCATTCCCAAAATGCCGAGAATGATTTAGTTTGTATTCCATGCACCTGTCTGTGTAAACTCATAAATCTTAACAATAATGACTCAAGTTCAAAGTTGCCGCATCTGTCAACACGCGCCGCCGTCGTAGTATAAACATAAACATTCTAGGTACCTAGTATTTTATTAAATAAACAAGTACAACATTTCTGATTGACTGATCAAGCAATTAAAGCGATTATGACAATGTGGCAAAAGTGTGTTAGTACTGTTCATAACAATGAATGAATCGTATCGTCCATTAATTCCGATAAAAGATCTTTTCTCAGTCCAAAATATGGGCCAGCATATAGCATCTTGCTATAACGAAAAAAATGCTTGCTGTAAAGTATACAGGAATTCATAAAGGACACAAAGAGTAGCATAACATGAAATTGCACCATAATTTAGCTTATTACACGCAACATTTATTTCAGTGTCCACTGCATACATGATTTTCCTCATTTTGTTTTTTATTGAAATAATAAATATTCCATGTGTCCACTTTGAACATGATTTTGTTATCACTCCGTACGCACGTTTACACAGTAGGAAGTTGGAGTCTTCAGTTCGTCGGCAAATTAGCGTGACGCATCTAATAGGCTAGAAATATTATCACATAGATGCCGGGAACTTAATGCTTCTTAAAAGTTAAGACATAACTAACAGTTTGAAGATGACTAACATTAACGCCCTGAGTATAACTACGACCCTGCGTCATGGATAATATGGATGTTACAGAAAATTTAAGCCATCATCAAAACATTACACACACACTAGTCCAGTAAGACAGTTTTTAGGATTCCGTACCCAAAGGGTCAAACGGGACTCTATTACTGAGACTTCGCTGTCCATCTGTCACCAGGCTGTATCTTATGAACCGTGATAGTTAGCCAGTTGAAATTTCTACGGATTATGTATTTATTTTAAGTTTTTATTTTAACAAACAATAAAAACAGAATAAAATAAATATTTAACGGGCTCTCATACAAAAAAGTGATTTTTTTGCTCGTTTTTATAAATAATAATAATAATAATAATCATTTTATTTCAGGCAACTAAGGCCCATAGATAAAATACACAAGTAAAACACAAATAATGGTATGTAACCTTCGTGCGCGAGTCCGAATCGCACTTGGCCGGTTTTACTTTTACTACTCGAACCGTAACCAGCAGCAACATACTGCACGATATACAACTAAAAACTATCATTTATAAGACATATTACAGTACAAGTTCGATACTTACTCATTGATACAGGCTCCACATTCAGCCACGGATTTGATGCAGGTATTGATCGCCAGCGGCGGCTCTCGCTTGAGGTCTTGGCAGGAGAGGCACTCCCTGCAAATGTGGGCATCCGTCTCGCAGTAGTAGCCGTCGGAACATTGTGCGTCTTCCTTGCACGACACCGGCTGCGCCTGCGCCGGCAAGCATAGCGCCGCCACACACAGAAACACCACACTGAAACAATTTAAAACAGTTATTGTTTAGTTACTAGGTATGTTTAGGAAGGTTAATTGGAAAGTAACGTAATGAATGGATCTTACAAAATAATGTTGGTTTACGTTTACTAGTCAATTTTGTTTTAGGTAGGTTTGTAGGAAGGCCCATAAAAAGCTTTCAAAAGATTATACCAAATTCAAATTCGGCGATAATATTGAACATCAGCAGTTTTTTTTTTAATTCTAAACGTTTTTCTCTCTCATTGTTTTTGGTTTCTTAGCTTTTGAGTCAGTGTTCTTTTCTTTTTTTTTAAAAACATTGCCCCAGCACAATAGGAATTTCTCCTGTATCGTGGGTGCGTTTACAAACATTTAAACTCACGTACACAAACAGCCAGACCCGGAACAACTATCTGTAGGCCATACAAATATTTGTTCCGTGCGGGGATCGAACCCGCGACACGCAGCGCAGCAGTCGAATGCTCAACCACTGCGCCAACCGTGCCGTCAGTGTTGTAAAGTACCACAAAGTATTATTTACAAACATCAGAAGAGACCGCAAAAGGCGGATTTCGATTCATCAAAACATCATTTTACGAACAGCTGACGAATACACAAACCATAATACCTTTGGTTCATTCTTTCAACATTCTCGATGATTCGTATTCTGCGTAAGTACATAAAATTGATCCGTGAGACTTAATTCCCAGAACGCATCACCAGTTTAGTCACCCTCATTACTACATACTAATAAAGTAAAATATTAATTATTTTGATGTAATATTTCAGATTTTCAGTACCTATAACATTGTAAGCTTAAAGAGTATGACGAGGTTCTGTTAAGTGTGTAATACAACAAGCTTCTGCAATGTGTTGTTTACATATCATTTTGTAATGTCTTTATGGTTATGAGACAATAAACTTATGCAACTTCAGAGTACTTACTCACCCTAAATAGAATATGACTAACAGAGTGGTTGTAAGTTCTTGTTAGATAACTGATTAAAATCACCTGTACAAATAAATAAACTGAAGACAATAGAAAAGGACCCAGAATTGAACCCCGAGGCACACCCATTTGAATGAGCTGAGGTACCTAAACTTATTTAAACATTAGTTCTAGTTTACCCAACCTGGTATGAAATAATTACTGACCAAGCGACAGTTTCGTCAAAAATCTCGGTAGTTCGCTACCTACACTCAAGGAAGAGCGAGAGATGCGGTTAGTGCCCACCTACGTGCGAGTAGCTCCGAGACTCGCCACTACGTCGACCGCTTATTCACCAGACTATTTTAATTTATTCTAAATACAAAAGCATGCCCGCTACAGACCGACCTGCCTCAAACTCTCAAACTGGAGATGATGCAATCATTAGCTATAGCGTTATGATAATAACGATAAGTTAATGCCTAATGTTTAAGGAACAATTTCTGCAGGTCATCGACTTATTGAAACGGAATAGGAACTTAATCTAAAGTCGCACAGATGCGAGGATTTAACACAAATAAGTAGATTAGCCTTTGACCTTATTCGAACACTTAGGATTGTTAAACGCTAATCCTGAATCTGTTGCGAACTTACGATAACATCAGCTAACATTTTATGGCTCCATCAACTGTATGTGACCGATAAATGCGTAATGTTAGCTTTACCACTACTACGCAATTAAAACTTACTTAATAATATAAATAACATCACACTGACAACATATTAAATCCTTTACAGTGTATGGCTGCAATTAAAAGACACGTGCAGTTGCTTCTATCATGTTATTTAAATCCTAATAGCTATTGCCCGCGGTTTCGTCCGCGTTAAAGTTGGGACTTATACCATGGGAACGAACTACCGGCAAAATGTTAACACCGGTGACCAAACCCAAGTTATAAACTGTATGCAAAATTTTAGCGAAATTCATTCAGCCGTTCTATAGCATAAAAAGGTAATAGACAGTTATTAGTGACTATAGTAAGGATAAAAATAATTGAGCGGAACTACTGTGGTTGAGCGAGTCGCTGTGGTCTGAGTAGTTACACAGAGAATTACAAGTAAGCTGATAAGTAGTCAACAACCCAACAGGTCGCAGCGTGCGTACGCCTGTTTTTGATTCTCGTTAGCACTGATTATTACGCACGTATTGCTCGTTTAGAGGCCTTTGATGATTTGTAGTAACCAGTAAGCAGTACCGTCTGAAAGTAAAGCATTAAACTCCCATGAGTTAATATAGCTTTTGGAGCTGACTAGCAACAAGCAGAACGAGGTCGCTAGCTCTAAATTATTAATTTTCAGTAAGTATTGAGGTTTCGCCTGAATCTCTAACTTCCGACTGGAACCGCAATGTATTTATTCATTGCGGTTGAACTTGATTCATTAAATCAAATAATTATTGCTTTGAGTATTAACCTTTGAGAAAGGAGATTTGCTCTTGAGAGTGAAAGCACCGTTACACGGACGCGAGGAATTCAAGGTCTCAGTTTTAGTTTAGTCATCGCAAATACATATCTACATAATATTTACTCAAAGGTTGTAGAATGATTTTAAAGCGGTTCGGTGAAATAATATTTTATGGCGGTCGACCTTGACGCATTGAATAAGTAGGTAACGAATAGGTACAAGTTCCTTTGTGGGAGGGCGATTGTCTTAATTTATCACGCCCCATTTTATGGTGAGCAGAGCCGCAAAGACTACCTACCGAAATAAGAAATAGACTAGTTAAGTACTTCTAAGTGAACTAAAAGCTAAACAATGTCATCTGCCTACTACCAAGCCTTCTCCCAACTGTAAAGCTAAATGCTCTAAAATCTAATAGCAAAATAACGAACGAAACAGGTCTTCGAACTTTGAACTTTCCTTCGTGTTGTGCTTGACGCCTGTAAATAGAATGAGGATAGAGAACCTATTTTTTTTCCTTTGTTCGTCTTGCAATCGGTTCTAAAAGTTTAGCAGATTTTTTGTAGGTTCTTGGTTCTTGAGGTCCATTCCTCTAGCAAAAATCAGCCTCTCAAAATTATTGACTTTGCATTATTCAGTAAAGGCCCATATGTGGTCTCGTGTAATTCTGAGGTCTTCATAAACCAGGAGTAAGTATTTGATATAATCCTGAGTTTTATTTTGGAATCGATCAAGAATTTCCACATTTGAGTTCCTCGCAGAGCCCCACAGATTAACTCCGTATATGTCCAGGCAGGTTTTATAAATATGATGGATGATATAAGGACAGGAACCTTAAAAAACTATTGCAAGTAATCTTTTATGAAGTTGTTTACAGGGTTATAAAAAAACTGATTCATTTTTTTTATATCCCTGGATCAAACTACTGTCTGTAGCAAACTTGTAACTAGAACATCGTCGATGTAGACTTGCCTACTTAATTAAGTATTATCAAAATAAACCTAAGGTGTGCTAGCGCAGTTTCTCCGATAAAACATGCTTTTTGTAGGTATAAAACTCAAATAAGAGCTTTGAATAATTAAATGAAGTTACTTACATACAATTAATTCAATGTAAATACCTACCCAAGTAATCAGTTTCTAATCAACTTCAAGTGTTGTCCTTGGATGCGTCCATGATTCATGTGTTATTCGACTAGTGTAAAAGTGTAACGTAAGTCACACTCCCACTAGCGGAAAAAACCCATGTTAGGGGTTATTACTAATTTTCCACCATGGCAAAAAAATGATATTAATATGACTTACTAAATAACAGTGTTTTAATTAGTCACGGTAAAGAAAGCAAGCCTCAAGATAATTTTGCTTTGTAGTGATAGCACTAGACCATCTCTTTTATTAGTCTAAACCTTAGCACTAGACGGTAAGTACCCACCGAATTAAAACTACTTTACTTTTTTTTTTGTAAGTGTTATTAATAGTACTTTACAACGAGATATGTAATTAAACCAAATGATTACAAACATGAAGAAAAAAAAAAAGGCAGTAAGAACAAAAGGTGTGTCCATTTGTGCAGCCTACCTGTACCTAAGTTTTTTTTGTTTTGTTTTGATGCGCTAGCTTTTTGCTCCCAGTTATGTGAAATAGGGAATGAGTGAGTCATGGTTCGGTTTGCGAGTGCCAAGCGCGGTGTGATACGATTGAAAAGCAAAACGAACAAAAATTAAAAATAAAACAAGCGTGAGAGCAGGATGGAGATGGCTGCCGATACATGCGAGCCGAACGATAAAACGTATTATGTAGCTAGGACGAAGGATAATGAAACTTATGTCAAACGCTGGAAGGTTAATATAATTGCGGATGACGCAATACTGTGCAATACTTATTTTACCTTCTAGACTAAAGATATTCTCATTTAACTTTAAGACTAAACACAAATAAGAACCTGCCTATTAAAATATGCTTTTTTATTTGGGCCCTAATCGTTAACTTTTCTCGGCGTGTACGAGATGATAATGCAGACAATACTGTAGTCAAAAAACTCTTGAAAAAAAAAGCAGAAACACTTCTTTGGAGGATCAACGCAATAAATGCTGTTATAGATTGAGACATTATTAGTATTACAGACAAAGAAATAGCTACAAGACAGACCTGTTTCCGTAATACAGTTAACTTTTATAGTTACTGCCTACCCTCATGGAAGAACGGTGTGAATTGACACATTTAAACACAATAACAATAACGAACACTGCTTTCAGCTTTTTCCTTGCAATTCTATTACAAAAGTATCTACATTAAGGCGAATTCGATAATCTTGGCATTTGCAAATACATAGACTATATAGCTAGAACTTAAGATGACAAATAGCGACGGACACATAAGTGATTCATGAAGATGGTGTAGGTTTATAATTCATTAACGTTTTGTGTAATATGGCTGAAAAACTGAAAAAAAAAAGACTGGGGGCGACTAGCCACGTTGGTACGTCTATGTTACGTGTTTAAGATAGAAAGTTGCTACTTGATGCACGGACCCCTCTGTGACCTAAAAGGCACATTTATACGTCGGGGCAAGGTCGGTCGGCTCGGTCTAGGAACGATTGACGCCACCGAATGGCCAATACTTAGCCACATGTGCAACAGTACTCCATTTTTAGGGTTCCGTACCCAAAGGGTTTAACGGGACCCTATTACTGAGACTTCGCTGTCCGTCCGTCTGTCACCAGGCTGTATCTCATGAACCGTGATAGTTACTGTTTCTGTTGCCGCTACAACAACAAATACTAAAAACAAAGTAAAATAAATATTTAAGGGGGCTCCCATACAAAAACGTTTTTTTTGTATGAGCGTTTTTATAAATAATGGTACGGAACCTTTCGTGCGCGAGTTCGACTCGCATTTGGACGGTTTTTTTGTTGCTGTAGTCTGTTTTCACGAATGATCTCACTTCCGACTTCATTGGTATCAAAGGATCGGAACTGAAAGTGGATAGCTAAACATTTAAATGTAGTACCATAATAATGTAGGTACGTCTTCAAGTTCTAGGAAGCCGTGTTTATCAGCACGTGCCCACTGCCGCCGCCGCGGCTACACTCACAGAATTACATAGATAGATAACTATTTTTACCCGACAACGGCGAGGCATAAAGGAGGATTATGATTTTGACCAGGACCGGTGTTTACAATATTTTTAAAAACCCTGTGTGATCCGAAATTCCGATTTTTTAGAAGGGGGTTTATTAAATTTTTAATTAAGTTTTTTATTTCATGTTTTTTAAACTTATTATTTTTTCTAAAGCTTAACTGGCCCACTCCTGGGCATAGGCGTCCCCCCATCCTTCCACTTTTCACGGTGGTGAGAGGTGTGTACTGTAATGATATTGTATGATCAATTGGAATGGAATTGTGTTTCCCTAGCTCTATGCTGCATAAATTTATTGATTCAGTTCCATATCTTGATTGATTATTTATACATGTTTATTTCTAAGGCTACGTGCCCAATGACAGGTGCCACAGGTGGTTAGCGCCTAGAGTCTACAAACTGAAACAAACTTTCTAGAATGTTGGGCACATGTTCTAGAATTTTCGCATTTGACAGCACGTCAAATGCGAAAATTCTAGAACATGTGCCATGGGGGCTAGGCTCTAGGCGTTAAGCAAGCCACTTGTTCAGTGCGTATGAAGCCTACAATAAAGGCAAAGGCACCACAATAAAAAATAAAACATAGAAGTATCTACTTCTATGTTTTATTTTTCTTCTATCAGTGAAAATTTACTGCCATAGACTTTTAACAGTACTGTCAAGAATACACATACCAAGTACAGTGGCAAAACTGTGCAGAGAAAGCACTTATGCAAGTGCTTGGTCTTGGCACTGTCTACTCACCATACTGTACAGTACTGGGTACATGTAATCTAGACATACTACTGATTATTTAGAAGAATAATGTGTAAGTAGTTTGGTGCAATATTTGATGATAACACTACATCAAGGTTGAATGCCACTAAGTTCAGAATAGAGCTATTAAATCATGTTTAAAGAAGTATTAAAATCACAGTACAGGAAATCGTTCACTCATGATTCATGCTATGTTGTGGTTACAGGAACAACTAAATAAAAGAATCTATTTAAGAAAAATTATTCATCAAATAGCAGGGAAAAGTGCTTTTAGGCTAGTTAAACTGAGTTAAAATTTCCCGAAAGTAAAACATCCCACACCAATTAATTATGATTATATAAGGATTAATTCCTTTTATTTTTACTAGAACAAGTAATTTAACTTATCATACATCAATTTCTTTACTTTTCTTTTTATAAATGATAAATATTTATAATTTTGATTAACTGCAAATATTATGCCAGTTAGTATTAATACCTCTGGTTATTGATATTTTTAAATTATAAGATATTTAAACATTATTTTATCATTGTATCAATGATGACGAGTAAATTGGGTAAATAAAATAAAAAAACTAACTACTAAACTAAGCACAAATGATTGTGAATAATTAATATTAAGAAGCAATTATAACAACCACTTATCACTTTGGCTGTAAGCAGGTGCTAAACTGGAAACGGTAACATCCCTAACACTTTTCACAAATGAGTATCTGGTCCCAAAAACCATATTATATTGTGCAAGCAGAATCTGTACTCGTTAAACTAAGTTTTCAATACACGGATGACGAAATATAAAACTCACAGTTAACTAATTATTTATGATTCAAATACATAGTTATGAAAAATGCATGTTGTATGTGAAATGTCCAAGAAAAATATCTAAAATAGAAACATAAGTACTTGTTCAATTAATTTACTAAAACATATACAGAACCGCATATGACTTCAATAAAATGCAAGTTTAATTTTTACCATAATCTTAGTGCATGAAATGTTAGTTCTACCTCATTTAAAGTAAAACGTAAAAAATTATCTCCTGTAAATTTGACAAAAATTAAGTTTTTAATTTATTTACTTATGTTTAATACTTAAAATATTAGACTTACCTTAGCATTGTAACACCTTGTTCCTGTTCCTGTTTGATCCAGTCGCAACTGTCTCAGACTTGCAATTAAAACTACACAAAACAAATGTAATTGAGCAAAACACTATGTTATTGTCGCACACGTTACTCAATTTAATGGTAAAACTTAATATTTAACCATTTGTAAAATAATACCGAACACTACTATTCCCCGCAGGGCTCGAAACTTAAATGCGATGCAATGAGACAGACAGAGGCAGTCTATAAACTGAGCAATAAGATAGTCTTTGAGGGAAATCTTTGAAATAGAATTAGCAGTTCTTGGTAAGGTAAATTATTCCCAAAACGCACGACGCAACCAGCACTTACAACCGAACACTTATTAATGAATGACATTTGAAAATATTTTCGTAAACAACCGAGGCTCCGAGCTAGCCGACAAGTTTCGACTTGTATTTGACACTCTGTCTTTGTTTGTTTGCAAGCGACAGAAAGAAACAACAAGCATTAGTGTCAAAACGTTTGTTAGCAGTGTTACCAACGTAGCGTATTTTCCACGAAAACTGGTGGTTTCGACTCCCGCTTTAATGACGAAATATTGCTTTTAGTGGACTTTTCTTGTGGTTTAGTAAAATTCAGTTTCAATAACAAAACGAAAATACTATCTACCATCACCTATCTACTATCGCCACCAACACGTTTTGTAATATGTTATAAAGTGGAACCAAGTATTGCATATCCAAGATGCTCAAGGGAAATCACGATTTGAAGAGTTAGCGACTTTTGCGATCACTCTCAAGAACGGCTGGGCCGATTTAGCTGATTTGGTTTTAAAATGTTTGTCTTAGTCCACGGAAGATTTAGGGTAGGATAGGGTAGGGTAGGGAAGGGTAGGGAACGGAAGTGTAGGGTAGGGAAGGGTAGGGTAGGGTAGGGTAGGCTAGGGTAGGGAAGGGTAGGGTAGGGTAGGGTAGAGTAGGGTAGGGTAGGGTATGGTTGGGTAGGTAGGGTATGTAGGGTTGGTTAGGTAGGGTGGGGAAGGGTAGGGTAGGGTAGAGTAGGGTAGGGTAGGGTATGGTTGGGTAGGTAGGGTATGTAGGGTTGGTTAGGTAGGGTGTGTAGGGTAGGGTAGGGTAGGTAGGTAGGGTAGGGTAGGGTAGGGTTGGGTAGGGTTGGGTAGGGTAGGGTATGTAGGTAGGTAGGGTAGGGTAGGGTAGGTAGGTAGACAGGGTAGGTAATTGCTATAATTTATAATTATATTTATAATTGCATTGCAACGCAGGCCGGGGATAGCTAGTACCTTAAAGAATCATCTCAATCTGAAACCGACGATGATGGTGTTCCTGATTTTGACTTGTCAATTTACTGATTGTTAATCTTTTATAAATATATTATAAAGAAAATTCATTACTAAAATACAGACTGGTCTTTTCTTTTAAGTTCTGTTTTTTGTTATGGTATTTCGTTTCTGACGGTTTTAGAAGATGGTGGTGAAGCGCTAGTTGAACAGTTGGCAACACTGTTGACACATTTGACACTGACACTGACTTACGGCTTTGAGGTACGCTGAAAACACTTTTTGGTATTACCATGATAGAAAACATAGAAAAAGGGTAATGGAAATCAGCCCCCGTATTCACGAACGCTCGAATTCGATTTCTATTTGGAAGGTCGTATGTCTATCTCGCTCGCTTTCGAAATGCCAAAACAAGATACACATACGACTTATCGAATCGAAATCGAATCCGAGCGATTGTGAATAAGGGGCCTAGTGTTGTTGGATGCTGATGAGGCACTCCTTGTTTAAGTTATGGAGTAGGGTATATATGTTCTGTGGCTCTGTGCTCTGTGGTGTCTTGCTGACCTAAAATAACTTCAGTTATGTCAACTTCACACTGAAGTTGACTGATAGTAAATATAATCAATAAAAAACAATTAACTTATCACATTCAGTATATATTGTTCTCATTTGCATATAAACGAACTAAGCTGTACCGGTCTCACTTACTATAAAAAGCCACCATTTGTTAGGACCCTTCAAGTTTGATAGCATTTATGGAACTTGGCGGAGAGGAAACTGGTGCTGGCGAAATGGCACCATCAGACAGAAAATCCGAAACAGCACGCTTAGTGGCCTCTAATAACGAAACATCGCCAAGTTACATGAATCTCGTGTCAAATATTTGCGGACTGCTATTCTTGGCTATCATCATGTACTCTTGTTTTAAAGACGGAGTCTCTCTGTTTTCGTTTCATCCCACTTTAATGACACTTGGGGTAAGTTCAGTGCAGACTAGATTGTAATAGAATTAAATCATTTATGTCAGGAATTGTGCTTTTTAATAATTAACATGTAAATAAAAAATAGGTACATCAAGTTAGGGTGTTAATGTAGCTGATAGTAAACTGCGAATTATTTTAGTCTAATTTAATTTAATTTTTTATTTTTCAGTGGATGATTTTCATGACTTCTGCAATGCATGCTCTAACTCCAGGTGACTTAGCTACAGGATGGATGCCCATAAGATTGAAAAGTGCTCGCCATTGGGTCCTTCAGGTGATAACTGGCACTATAGTATTAACAGGATTCATTGTAATAGTAACTAACAAGTTTCTCAAGGGTTCTCCACACTTTGTTAGTTTCCATGGTAAATTTGGATTGACATCATTCATTTTTATGTTGCTCACTATGTGTGGAGGTTTGGGAGCTCTTAATAGTTTGAAGTTAAAAAATTACCTTCCACCCCTTTACACTAAATTGATACATACATCTGCTGGTGTACTGACATTCTGTTTGGGAGTAACTACCATCTTGCTTGGTCTCTTCTCTGCTTGGTGGAAACACCCTGAGTGGATGACAATTATTTGTTTCATTTTGGTCTTAGTAAGCACAATAGCTACAACATTAAGACCTATTTTAAAGATATACATTCGTCTGAGGGAAAGACTGGACATCCAGAATTAATTAATCCAACATCACATTGATTTGGTCCATACCAATTTTAAAATGTATAAATGACAGTGGCATGTGATATTTAGTTTTACATTGTTATGTGTAATTACTACACACACACAACTTGTTTAGGTGCATGTACCTGCAAACTTATTAATGTTAATATGTTTTAGAAGAGTTTGCTGTTGTTAATTTTATGGTGCATAATTATTTACTTATTCATTACATAATATGATTGTTTATACATATACCAGTCTGTGTCAAACCTATTTATCTAAGTAGGCACAATCAGTAGAGTAGATAAAAACAATTTGTGTGATGTTATATTATTCCATTATTAATAGTGAATATTTTATATCCATTTATAGAAACATTATAAGATTTTATTTTATTTTATAAGTAATAATCTATGAATTTTATAATTTATACCTGTCCTATTTACAATATTTAAATAAATTTAGGAACCTATCATAATGATAATAATTGTGTACAATATTTTTTAATATGAAATTACAGGATATCAAAAATTATTTAGATATCCTGTAAAATATACTTTTTCTAATATGTGTATTAAAAATATACTATGAATATATTCAATAATGTTATGCTTACTATGTCTAATGGGCACAAGTTTACAGTCATGACAAAAATGAATGTTATGAGAAGTGGAAATAGCTAAGTCAAATAAAATCTTAACCTTCCCTAATGTCTGGTCATTAAGTTTATGAATGTACTTAATTAATGTTGTGAAATAGATTGCATCGATTGTACTATCAACTATCAATGGCTCTAGCTAGTAATAATTGTAGGCATAAGAACTCTTCCTGTAGGATGTTTTCAGGACTATTAAAATTCTATCACTATTTATTTATTATTATCTATGGAAGAATTGAAGTAAACAGTTGAAACACAAACGGCCAGGACACAGGAATACCCAAAGGCAGACTAATATGTTCTGAGAGGCCAAGAGACTGAAAGTTCTGAGCTTAGGAAGCACAGTTAAATTCCAAGATTTTATAAAAAAAAAAACTGATTCACCTTTTGATCTGATTTTTAATATTCTTAAATACAGTAAGATTATATATTTATTACTGTAGAAATCATAGATATATTTCTTCAGTAGACATAGTGCCAAATAATATTCTTTAGGTGTTATGTCACAAAACCTATATACTGAGTTATGATAATACCTATGTATGTAGTTATATGTGTAGCGCAATTTCTGCTTCATGTTAAAAATATATCAATGTATAAATGTAATCTATGTATGTATTTCTTAACCAATAAACAGTTGGAATAGCAAGCAGCTCAATGTCCTTATTTTTTTTTTTAAATCTTTATTTAATTTATAGAGGGTTTAGTCAGACATGATCATGCCACCCATATTGGCCTCACAAAAAAACTACTTATCTACGATTAGTAAATAATTTAACTAATTTATAAATATTTTTTGCCTCATCTGACAGAGGTAGCTAGGGCTAGAATGAAATTACACATGTCCATTTCCCGCAGATTCCCACATATTCCAGCATAAAACTGACCCTCTCAACTTCGCTCCGGGCACACTCGGCCACCACATGGTAAACATCCTCAACCAACGCCACACTCAGTACAATTTCGTGAGTTGGATTTGCCCAAGGCCCCAAGTGTGTTTTACAATGTGGATCCGTCTCTAAACAGTTGGGTGCATTCCCCAACCCGCACCGGTCATAACTTTAAAAATATTCAATAATCTCAGACTTTTACTCCTCAATTCATTAATGTGCTTCGCCCAGCGCAATGGTCTAAGGTCTTTCCAACCATAGCCCTAAAAATATTTAACGTTATCTACCACTTCCAAAGTCAAACTGTACCTATAAAGTTACATCAACAAATTCCCTCCGAAAACCTGTTTTTAAAAACACGTATTTTGCTCTTTGTTGGCGACAACTGGCCCGCGGACCAGTTTTTGTGTGGGCGAGATGTCCCATAACCCAAATATCTAACCCAATATTAGAAAGCAGCTCAACGAATTCCCGTACATTAACATAATTTATGTATATCGCAAAATCGTCAGCGTATTGTGAAATACAACATTATCGACACTATTGAAAATCCTTATATTTAGCCAAATTAAAAAGCACAGGCGAAAAACGGGCCAAGTGCGAGTCTTACTCGCACACGGTTCCATATCCCCAAACAATATAATAACAATGTTTTGAACGGTCATTCATTAGTAAACCTTCACTCAACCGCAAAACTAAATTTGTTTTTCATAGTAAGTTAATGAAAAACAAAGTTACTGCTGCAGTTTGATGAAAAAGGCCCATATCTCAAAAACTAGATATCAAATCTTATTCAATCCAATTTTCGTTGAAAATTTTTTTTTACGTTCTACATCCCCATATTTTTTTCAGAATTTTTCTCCTCTTTAGAAATCAGAGTGTCCCCCCCCCCCCGGACACACGTTTTACTACTTTGGAAGTGTCTATCTTTCAAAATATTGACTTTGAAAAAAAAATGGTTTTAGAAACCTCAATGTCATTTTTAAAGACCCAGGGTCACCTTGAGCCAAACCGTGGCATGTATATTATCTACCAAATGAAACCGAGTCTACCGCATTTTTAGATATCCCTCTTTTAAAAAATCCTCAAGTATCTACACATTAAAGAACGGACTCCTAATCTAATTATTGCATATTAAATACTAAACTTTTTACACCGACGTTATTGTGTGCATTGTCGATATCCATAAAGGCGGCTATAGTCATCTGATTATGAGAGAAACCGGTTTGAAATGATAACACCAAGCTTGTTAGATTGTCTGAGTGCCTGGTCCTTTTTTGATTATTGAGTAACACTACCGTAATATAATTATTGAGTAACCTACTACTATTTTTACCTGACGGACTGGGGAGGGTAATGTGTTTATGGGACAGCCACGCGAAAACCACGTATTTAGTACATCTTTCTGAGTCCAGAATGCCCAAAAAATCTGCTGGACGTGTAGGCATTGCACTTTTGTAGGCTAGTGGTTAGTTAGGCTACGTTTTGCGGCGTTTCGTTTGCCTCTTAACGGCAGCAACCCAACATCAATGAGAATAAAGATCATTGTTTTATAACGTGCCAGTGGCAGCAACCATTTTTTTTATCGATGTGTTAATCCTCGATGGATGTCCTCCGCTCTGGGGAGAGCGGAGGGGTCTGTCAGTCTCGTACTGACTAAAACCACACCGGTGGCGGTGTTCCGTCACACATTTGCGTCGGGGGGCAGCGCGAACGAATGTGACTTCGACTGCCCCTTGACCAACGCGGGCTTCGTCCTTGGGAGAAGTGAGGTGTACTCCCCCCGTTAAGTCTATGAGAGGCGCGCTTGGAACACAAGTACACAACGCGCCACCGTCTCGGGTTTAGTTTAATGGGGGAACCCCTGGACCTGTTTAGGGGGGCCGGAAGACGGCGCTATCCACCCTCAGCCGACGCCCGGTGCGTCTGCTGCGGGATTCAAAGGAGCTCGAGATCTCCTTCTCCCTTTCTGCAGCTTCGCTGCCAGTGTTGCCACCCTTCGCAGACACCACCGCGTCCCAGAACTCTGTGCTGCAAGCCATCGTGCGAACAACGGTCGGCAGTGGCAGGTCTCCTCCTACCTCGCTAATGAGGGCACGGCGCGGCTCGTCCCACGCGGCACATTTCTCCTGCGTATGCCGCGCCGTATTCTCCAGACAGTGGACGCAATGTCTTTGTCCAATGTACAGTCCGTGGTGACTCAAAGCTGTTGCTTACATCTGTTTGTTCGCTGTTCGTGTACATTGGACAAAGATATTTGATAGGTGTTAAACCACCCTGAGCGGATCTCTCATAATATGGTAAGTACTTACAAATCGAGGCCATTTTTAAACGCGATATCTATAGCTTATTAGCTTGATGCGTCGCCGACTCGCCGTGTGTACACATCCGGATACGCAGTCGTGAGTTCGCGAGTAATCGGTGGTTACTTTACTTTTTGAATCTGCCATCGGCAATCTCATTAAAAATAATATTTTATATGCCCAGGCAACCCTCTCATCTTACATTTATTTTATTTGGCAATACTCATACAAACCTCTCGCGCAACAGCAGGGTTACCAAGTTATATATTTTCCCTTAACGCAGGAAATAACCGAGAAATTATTGTTCTGAGGAGGATCCATGAGTCACCGTGGAAAATTCTCAGGTAGATTATAAGATTAGTGATAACATCTCGCTATCTGGTGATGGCACGGTTGTCTCGGAGCTCACTCCGGATTCTAGTATTAATATTAATTTAAACTAGGAAATGACACAACAGAAGGTACGATTTGCAATACAGTTAAACCAACCAACATCAAGGTGTCTTCTTGCACTCAATTAGTTAGATATAAAAAGGGGCCTCAGCAGAATACCTTGAAATTATTCCACCAAAATATTCAAGGTATTTTTTTCCAAATTATAAGAAATTGAACATTGGCTAAAGGTAATCCTTTAAAAATTTTTTTTCCAAATGCTTACTAATTATGAGAACTATACGGTGGGTAGCTGTTTTAACTGTAAATCTATGCTGCTTGGAGGTTCCCTAATATTAATAAAAAAAATGTTTTAAATTTAAGCAATGTAATGACATAATAGGTCTCTCGGTTGAACATTGCATCGAACTGTCCTGTGTTGAGCTAAATAAGCATATTATTATGTATGTGTACATACCCGGTTGTGCGTTGTTTCATCGCTAATTGTTTACTCGAATTTTGTTTCACATAAATTGTTTCTCATATTATCATTTCATAGAATAATCAATACGCGGAATACTTACTTTGAAGAAATTTATATCATCGATTTTTGTTTCAAATAAAGTTTAATGTTAGAATATTCATATCATAGAATAACAAATCAAATATTATTTATCCACATATTGTTTGTTTCACATAAAACTTATTACGAAGAATAACATTTTAATCGACTGACAGTTTCTAAAATTCAAACCTTTGAAAAATGCATACCCTCCTACAAAATTACAAAACCGGGTTCACAAAAATAATGTGGGTAAATTATTGTCAAGCAGGAAAACAATCTTGTTAATCTCACTAATGGTGTCAATGCCTGTTGCATGCAGCATGCAGCAAGCATGCAACTTGCAGCATGCATGCAAGCAACCATGCAACAGGCAAGGTTTCTGTCACAGCTCCGGCGCTGCGGGGCTCCGGCGGCCCCACGCAAGTTTATCGTCGCAGATGGTATTAACGCTCACCACCGCAGCTTCGGCTTGCTGGCCGGCAAGCCGGCCAGCCTCAGCCGCGGCGGCGATCTTTAGAAACCACCTGCTCCTCAACTCGCGGGCCGCCTAATCCCTCCGCGCCTACGCGGGCTTAAATTACACTCTAGGGGTAGGGCAAACAAGACTACGTGGAGTCTATTTTGCAGCCATTCGTTTCTGTCACTAACTTTTGTAGTACTGCCTTTTAAAGACAATATTTTAATTTAAGGTTAATAATTTCGTTGAAATAAAATACCATGCAAACATACATCGAACAAACAATATTCGTTGAAAAATAATTCTGCTGTTTGATAAGTTGGTCAAATAAAAAAATGTGATTGTAAAATTCTTTGAATTGTGTTTCTGTAAAATATTTTTCATTCAAGTAAATAGTAGTCGAAACAAAAATATTCGAAATAAAAATACGGGGACTAAATATTATGTGAAACATTTTCTGGGAAACGATATTCTGTCAAATTTCTGTCTGCGAAACAAGGTGACACCGTACATACCCCCAAACTAACAAAAATTTTCTTTATCTGAATTAATAATGGAAGATGTCCCGGCAAAACTTACAGCCAGTAATAAATCTGCAATTATTTGTGGTGATTTCAATATAAATATTTGGAAGAAAATTCGAATAGCAGTAGGTTATTAAATATTTTTAAGTCATTTGATTAAGCCATCATTTTTAAAGAACCAACTACAGTCACTCCATCTTCTGCTACTTGTATTAATAATGTTTTTTGCGATTGTGATTACTTAGATAAAGCCATAAGTTGTCTGCCTTCAGATCATAGCGGACAAACGGTAACTTTTAGTTGTAACACACCAGTGCAGAAAGTTCAGATTAAATTTAGACCTATAACAACTAGCAAATTATATACATATTATTAGATACATATAATAATTCCCTACAGTACAAGTTGAGTGTTATATGGACGATAATAATGTTAATCAGCCTATGTCCAGCAGTGGACGTCAGTCATAGAGAAGTGTTTCTTAATTCAAGTGTTGTTTATCTTGGTTACTGTCTTACTGATGTCAAAAATAAAATAGTTGAGACGATATTGTAAAATATGCTTTTAATTCAATAAACTAAGTTATCAGCTAGGATTGTACTGAAGAACTCTCCACCCACTGTGTTTACATAAATAACAACGTCTTTCGGCTGAAATGATGATGTTGATGAAGATGAAAATGAGATTTTCGAAAGGGGTTTTAAAAGATGTGGGTGGCAACACTGACAGGCGTATCTGTCATTTCAGAGGTTTTCTGTCATTTGCACGTGTAACCGGGAATTACAATATTCGTAACAATTGTGAAAATTACGAAATATATTTTAGTGTCTTGGTGTATCAAATACGGAACGGAAAAGGAAGTATTAGTAAATTCGTAAGTTCTTTACTGTTTTAAGTTTATATATTAGCGAGTACAGGTGCTAAACTTTTGGTAAATAATCACTATAATTTGTTAACACTTTATTTTTTTTTCACTTTATTTTTTTATCCTAAATAAACGCAAGACCCGAGACCGGAAATCAGAGTTTATTGAATTCGTTAAATAAAACCATTTTTTCATCATTTACTTTGTTGTAAAATTGCTAACTATTTTGTTACAGGTTATAAAAATAATAAGAAGGCGTCTACGATGTCTCATTCAACAGGGTCTTCCGGAAATTTAAAGAATGGCTTGATCGATTTTACCGCCGGTTCTTTAGGTAAGAAGTTTTTTCTATCACTTAGCTTTACCAAAAAGTTGTGAACTAGTAGAAACATTATGTTTGGTTAAGTCCATATAACTATAGCCATGAATTGCATGATCTAGAGTCTGACTTGTTTTTAGAACAGATTTGGATGTTGCAATACAGACACCACAATACTTTTTTTCCCTTTATTTTCATATTTTTTTCTGGTTAGGTGGGGTAGCAGTGGTGTATGTTGGACAGCCACTAGACACAGTCAAAGTAAAGATGCAAACATTCCCACATCTCTACAAAGGAATGTATGATTGCCTGAAGGTCACCCTAAAGAATGATGGCATTCTGAGAGGTTTATATGCAGGGACCACCCCAGCCATCATGGCCAATGTAGCAGAAAATTCTGTACTTTTCGCAGCTTATGGGTATTGCCAAAAGTTTGTCTGTAGACTGAGTGGTGTTGAGGTAAGAACATTTAAAATAATGTAGAGCAAATAATAAGAAGTTCAAATATTAAAAAAAAAAATATAAATAATGTATTAGTTGTTTGTTTATTTTGATAATTTGTGTATATGTAAATTATACATATTGTACTGGCCCGAAGTAACATTAGACAAGGGCAGGCAAATTATGTCTGTCTTATGTATAATAATGTTTTACTGAGCACTATTGCAAATTGTTGTTATTGGGTTTTCCATCAGGAATTTTGTCATTAGCAGCCATGGAATCTGGATTTGTACTTGATTGATGGCAATAGGCCTGCCCCCTATTACATGGGACATAAACCTGGTGAAATGAAAGTGTAGTGTACTATTAGCTACCCCTCTGCATAACCCTTTGAGGAGTACAGGTGTGATGTTATGTTATTGCAAATCTAATATATAAAATTCTCATGTCACGTGTTTGTTACCAAACTCCTCCGAAATGGCTGAACTGATTTGTATGAAATTTTGTGTGCATATTGGGTAGGTCTGAGAATCGGCCAACATCTATTTTTCATACCCCTAAAACCCATCAAAATTTCAATGCCAACCATTAGCGGGCAGTAGCTGGTTTATTATGAAATTAAAATATATTATTCCAGTAAATGTGGGCAGGAAGGGGCAAGGCATGTATATGTCTTACACTAATTCATATATGAGATATTCTTCAGTGAAAATAACTTCTCACTTTTTATACAGTGAAAATAATCACATAAATTACTGTCTTCAAGATAAGGACATTCTACCACTCGAGGTCCTTATCATTTTTATTTCTTTAAGTAAAAAAAAGGTTATCAGAAGTGCCCTTAAAGTTCCTACATACAACATTCTTTAGTTTATTTATGGGTGTTTCTTACATTTCAGAAAGTTGAGAATTTATCAGCCTTGGGTAATGCGTCAGCTGGTTTCCTGGCAGCTTTCTTCTCTTCATTCACACTGTGTCCTACTGAATTAATCAAGTGCCAGCTTCAAGCCCTGCGGGAAGTCAATGTGCAATCCTCACAAACAGTTGTACGATGATTATTTTGGGTATTTTATTTGTCCATGCAGTTAATTGTTTTTGTAGTTATAAGAAAAATTTATACTTATTATATTACCCCCAACATCCCCTTGGTTACAAAAATGTGTCAACAATATGATTTAAGACTACTTCAGAATGGCCCGACGCGCCGCGACTCGGTATAGCGGTGCCAAAAGCCGCGAAGTCTCGCACACAGGCCCGGCGCGGCGCGGCTTCGAATCGATTACTCTATCCTAAAGTATTGAAAAGTAATAGATTAGGATATCTTAAAATTGGGTTGTCTTATGCACTTAAATCTTTTTTGATAATCATTTTTATGCCTTACTATAACTTTCAAAATCAAAATGAATCAAATATCTATACAAATAAAAAAGTCGATTTTTAATTTCGTATCGAAAAGCAATCGAAATTTCGATACGTTAGGATCGAGTAATCCGCGAGTTGATGCCGCGTCGCTATGCCGCGCGACAATGTAACAGTGCACAGCAGACTCAAAATGCAGCATACAAAATATTCTACGAATCTTTTCTTTCTTGTCGCGGAGTATGCGCACACGCGTCTTGTCGCGCTCTCGAAAAATCCCAAAAACGCGTCGCGCCTGTTGTGAACAGTCGCGCGCGTTTTCATAGAAATAGGGGATAAACCAACTTTTTTTTTCTTTGTCCGTCGGGTAGTTTATTGAAAAGTATTGGACACGTATTTTTTCTTTTTTCACGTATGCGTAAAATTACGGAGATATATTGAGTTGAAATGGTGCATGACGTCACTTGTAGGTAAGTTTTATACCCACTTGTGACGTAGTAAGCCCCCACTCTCCAACTTTAATGAGTTTTAACTAAGTAATTTTTTGATATTTTGATAAAACAAAAAATACGTGTCTAATATTTTTGTATTAGGTACCTGTCTGACGGACAAAATAGAATGTCGTTTTCTTTACCCAGTCCGATCCCCTATTGTTCCACGTAGGTTTTGTCGCGAAGGAGAACTTATTGTTGAAGGAGACTTTATTGTACTTGAATAACATTACGAAGTGAAAATATAGTTCATTTTAACTTGTAATTAAGCTTTTGTTTCGACTTTTTGTAGGTAGGGGTTAATAAGTGCTACAGTTTTGTACAAATTCAATTGTTGAAGAAAAAATGTTTCGTATTGGTTACAAGTACAACAGATATTTGTAGGTATTTATAACTTATCTAAGTTGTAAACAATTCGAAAACGAATACCATTTAAAACTCATTTAATGACTTATCTTTTGTTTATGTATGAGCATGTTATCACAGCAAATCAGTTCTTTATCATATTTGCGCTATATTTTTGTTGCGACCTTCAAAGCAATAATGAAGTGATGTTTATATAGATTTCCTTGGCAGGTAAGAGTGTCGCCGATTCAGCTCACGCAACAGATATTTAGACAATATGGCATTCAAGGTCTGTTCCGAGGTCTGGTGCCTACCATTATGAGAGAGATGCCTGGATACTTCTTCTTTTTCGGAGGATATGAAGGTAATTAATTCTGCCATGACAAGTTACCTGAGAATGTTTCTGGTTAAAATGTATCAGAAATATCTGGGCATATTTCAGAGTGGGTGGTTCTGAGTGTTCAACCTCCAAACTAAGTAACTTTCTCCACGAGACCAACATCGTAATCCTGAAAAAATAAACCAGCTGTCCTGTACAAAACTTAGTACCTAGTCGGTCGTCCCAAATGTATGCATGTATGTTCTTGACGGAAATATTAAATCTTAAATTTTTAAAATGTTACAGGAACAAGAGAGTTATTAAAGAAACCAGGTCAGACTAAGGACGACATAGGTTTTGTAAGGACAATGATAGCCGGCGCAGTTGGCGGTCTCGTCCTGTGGACCATCATATTCCCGTCAGACGTTATCAAGTCAAGAATACAAATATCAAACAAGAGCCAGAAGTTTCTGACGGTCGGATACGAAATTGTACAGAAAGAAGGTATGTTATCTTTTAGTTTATTTGCTAAGATTTGCTTGTCTTAGATATCTCTAGTAATAAATGATTGTTTTTCTTAAGACACGTGGCGTAGTAACTGCGTATTTAAAAACGTATGTGTCCTAAATCTTCGAGTATTATTATTTGTTTTCCCATAACAGAGGGCCACTACCTTTTAAGCCGTATACAGACATTGCGAGGTATGCGCCGCGAACAACGCACAACGAATGCCTCGCAAGGTGTGTACCTTCGTATTCGTGGCGAGGCATGTGCTACGCACGTGCGAGGGCGAGCCAAAGTATGGCCGCGGCATTTGTTGTGCGCCGTTCGTGGCGCATGCCTCGCAATGTCTGTATCCACCCTAAGGGGCCATCCATAAATTACGTCACACGTTAAGGGGGAGGGAGGGGGTCGACGAAGTGTGACATTGTGTGACAAGGGGGTGGGATTCCTAAATTTCGTTACGTCACATTTTAAAATCGATTATAATCCAAGTGTTAAAACACGAACTTTAAACTATTAACTATTATTATTTTAACTATTACTTTACGAAGCCCTCAAAAACATATACTACTATATTATAACTATATTATATTATTAATTTATTATACAACTATACTATGCGCGTTTGCCGGCTTTTATCATAGGGCGCTTAGGCGGTCGGCGCGTAACACTAGTAGAGCGAGTGGTCGACAAAACAATTGGTATCTTATATTTACACAGATATATATAATTTTATTAAAAAATAATTTAAATGGAAATAAAACTGATTTCGGAACCGCTGTTTTCATACAATAATTTCTAAATGTTAATTTGCAAAATATGTGACGTCCCGTCTAGGGAGGCGGGGAGTCTCACAAATGTGACCAGCTGTGACAAGGACGGGGGGAGGGGCAAAAAATCATGAAATTCGTGTGACTTAATTTATGGATGACCCCTTATGGCAGAACAACCCGCAGCCCTGGCAGGCATCGGCCCTCTCGGACCCCTTCCGATTTGCTGACATCTTCTTGAGGCGCGCGTGGAACACAAACGCGCCGTCGGCACGGCCTGCATAAGACGGACGGACGGTGAGCTAGCCCATTACTCACCATCCACAGGCTCGCGCCTACGGTGGCCGGGGGCCACTGGTTGCCCTCCGACGCCCGGGGCGTCTCCCGCGGCTTCTGGGACGTGAGGTTCTCTCCCTCTCACGTTCCGCCACCTCCTTCACTAGCATGACTGCTTCGCAGAAGGAGGCGACGGCTTCCCATTCCCTCTCGCTCCGGACCATGGATTGAACCAGGGCCGGACACGAGAGGTCGCCGCCGCCAATCGCCGCTACGAGAACACGGCGGTGTGCTCCCTCCACCGTGTCCTCCGGCCGATCCTTAGCGGGCTTCCACCTTAAAATAATAAAACTAAAATAATTATGACAATCCAAAAACCCGAAAAAAAAACCCGCCACGTTCATTTTTACCGCCATGTTCAGACGACTATCAGAAAAATTAGATAAGTTTTTAACAAAAAAGAAAATAATAGAAGCATAGATATACTTTTCCTCTATATTTTGATATAATAATTATTTAGATCAGTTTAGATTTGAAGAAGAAAACAGCGGAATGCAAAACGTCTTTTGGTCACGATTTTTGTAGGTAAAATCAGCGTGATTGCAGTTGTCCCTTTTGCACTTTACGGGGTCTTGGTCGGTCGCAGCGCGATGGCAATAGTTTCTTCAAATACCTATTCTTCAAATTCCTCGAGCGTAGATCTTAATCTTACTTAGGTAAAATGAAATAGAATGACATGGAACTACGTTGGTCTTATATTTCTTTCTAACACTGAAATAAAACAGGTAGGCTTCCAAACCTAGTATAATCATTTCATATGTCGAACATTCGCAGTGCAAACCAGGGCTTCTCTTATCTGCTAGAGTAGCGAACATAAAAGCGTACGTTATTAACTCCACTCAAAATAAATCCCTGAAATTAGATTGCATTCGTTGAAATTAAGTTTCGAACGACCAAAAATTTGTCCAAGCAGTGACCAAAATATTACGTCGAACTAAATAATATGACAAATATTAGTTCTACAAATAATGCTTATTGTGTTATTTGGCCCTTCATCTGCCCCGTAAACTAATATTATAAAGAAGAAAGATTTGATTGTTTACCTACTTGTTACAATTTAACTCAAAATCTACTGGACCGATTTAAAAAAATATTTCATCATTTGAAAGCTTCATCTTTACCAAGTAACACAGGCTATGTTATATCACAATTTTCGCGGACGAAGTCGCGGGCTAAGTGCTAGTAGGTAAAACAATAAGGTGGCAATTTACCTACACGTTTTAAATGAGAACATTAAAGATTAGCACAGTCGATAATACCTACTAGCTTGAGATAATATTAAACGCGCAATAATAAATAAAGTATCGTCGTAAGTGTCGTCATTCACTTTGACCTCGCCAGCGTAGGAAGCGATAAGAAACATAATTCAATGAACGCTAATATTCTTTGGTAAACAGTGAAAATATAAGATTTTTTTCGACATTCATTATTTATCTTATTAATCGGTAGTAAGCAGTTAGGGTTGCGCCTTATCTAGCAGCATGGAATCGCATTTTTTCCATGCTGCTATCGATTTCCGTCGCTTAGAACCGTCATTTGCTAGAGCGAGAAACAGCAGGAGTGCCCAAGCGGCAGCGTAAACGATGCGCTCTGCAACACGCTGCCAGCACGCGTAGCTTGACCGCCGTAGAAACGGGCTATGTCGACGGAAGAATCGACAAAATGATACATTGTCTATCTGTCATTATGTCGATTCTTCCGTAGACAAAACTCGTTTCTATAGTGGTCATGCTACCCGTTCAGTACGTCTACCGTGAGTTGTCATAGTTAGATCGCTTGACGTAACTGCAATAGTTCCGTCAATAAGCAAATACTATAGTTAGCTTTTTCAATGTTACCATGAGCTGTGTTGGTGCTTAATACCAAATTCTAAGCAAATGAAGCCCAAACTTGCAGTCGCTGTAGTTTAGTTTACTACACGGTGACGTAGGATAGATAACTATAGTGACTCATACTGCGCATTTTAGTACCCAACTATCCGCTAGAGGCGCTGTAAAAGTTTTCATATTTTTTTTTAACTACAGACGCTAGCGAGTATGGATTGTTAAAACTCATGGTAGACGTACAGGTGAGGCGCAAATTATTTTGACAGCGTATTTATTTTCATAGCTGCAAAGACGTTTTTGGAGTGAAAATGCTTTTACTAATTAATCCACAATTGATCGCTTTGCACGAATTCAATTTTACACTGACATGAGCTACTCTCCTATAGTTTTCCTAAAAATAAAGTCATACTTGTGAGTTTAAATAAATCTTAATTTGATCATACTAACTGTGAGGAGACGCAAGTTGGGTTAAAGTAGAGCGCTTCCACCAGACTCTACCAGGTGCGGCGCTAGGCCTAATAAAGGCTTTGGCTCATTCTGCTTTGCGAGGTCTCTTTAATTTCTTGGCCTTTCGCCTCACTGATTTTAGCTCACAAGACTAGCTAGCTACACCTGTCATAGAGGTAATTAAAGTAAAGTTATAAACTCACATTTAAACAATAAAACGAGTGAAAATGTTGGAACTTGGACCGTCATACCTCTGTAACTAGAAGGTTCTCAGGTATGGTCGAGAACAAATAAAAAACGCAATGTGGGGCAGAACGAGTACTTGTCTTTTAAAACTCTTTTTTAAAATAAAACATTATCAATGCTGCCAACATATGTTTTGTAAATAGGAATTTTGATCACTCTCCTTGCGAGGTCGGCTTCCGTCGACGACGTAACCCGATTCTACTGTGATCATGCTACGATTGCTACGCGTCCTGCACGCGGGACAAAAAAACAAAATGATTAATTAAGGAACATACAAAATTACCAAACGTAGCAATGAACCATAGATAACTCAGTAGTCAAGGCATTTTCTGTGTTCCTACTACTTTTCCCAGTTTTCATACCTTTGTCCCAACCGTATACGTAAGCAAATTCTGGGGATGCCCATGATACTAGCGTACGCGGCAAGCGGACTTATCAGCAAGACGACGAGAGGAGCTGCATACAATCCTGACCTCAGGCTGTAACAGTAATGGTTCAACCAACATTGTAACAAAAAAGAAACTCTTACCAGACTTTGTTACTCATAAAAGTAAACTCACTGACGGACAAACAATGCGCTGTCAGAACTGCTTTAGTTATCCATACTAATATTATAAATGCGAAAGTCACTCTGTTTGTTTGTATGTTTGTTTGTTACCTTTTCACGACTAAACAGCTGATCGGATCTTAATAAAAATTTGGCAAAAAGATAGATTTCAACCTGGGGAAGGAGATAGCCTATATATCATCAAGCGGACTTATCAGCAAGACGACGAGAGGAGCTGCATACAATCCTGACCTCAGGCTGTAACAGTAATAGTTCAACCAACATTGTAACAAAAAAGAAACTCTTACCAGACTTTGTTACTCATAAAAGTAAACTCACTGACGGACAAACAATGCACTGTCAGAACTGCTTTAGTTATCCATACTTCCATACTAATATTATAAATGCGAAAGTCACTCTGTTTGTTTGTATGTTTGTTTGTTTGTTACCTTTTCACGACTAAACAGCTGATCGGATCTTAATAAAATTTGGCAAAAAGATAGATTTCAACCTGGGGAAGGACATAGGCTATATATCATCACGCTACGACCAATAGGAGCGGAGCAGCAATGAAAAATGTTGCGAAAACGGGGAAAATGTGACGCAGACGAAGTTGCGCGGGACAGCTAGTAAAATATAAAAAGAAAGATTTGACCTTCTTATCACTCTTATGAACGCCCAATAAAGTTTTGCATCGAAAAATCAAGTTAACAATCTTGAAAAACATTTTCCATAATGCATTCTTAACCGCGGGCAAATAAACAGATCTACGGCCATAAATACTTTGTAGAAAAGAAGAAAAGTCAAATGATATGGTAAGAAAGAGGTGTCTGATGAGATGACAAGTAACAGAGAAGTATGGAAGAAGATGACATGCTGCGCCGATCCCAAATAAATTGGGACAAGGCCAGGAGAATGACGAGGAAGAAGAAAAAAGCTAGGTTATGCCATGAACCGTTTTACTTAATAAAGTCTTTATATTTCCAGGTGTGCTGGCTTTATACAACGGCCTCAAACCAACGTTAGTGCGGACCATCCCGGCAACGGCCGCCCTATTCGTAGTCTACGAGTACTCGAAGAAATGGATGCATCACTCTTTTGGAGACTAACCCAGACGTGATAAATGTTATAGTGCAATTGCAATATTTAAGTTATTTTTGAACTGTTATACACTAAGCATTCTAAGCGATTTTTGTTCACTTAATAAACTGATAAACACTGTCTTTGAACAAAAGGTCCGAATTTTAAATAGTAGAAAAGACTAATTGACTAAATTTGAAAAATTGGTTAATACGATACCTTCGGATGTATTTTAAAGAAAAACACATAAAAAAAAGCGATCTTCCACATTATGCATATTACGTTATAAAAATGATATAATTTTACCGCGAAAAACGCTTGAAACTGTCGTGGCGTATTGAATTACTTTTATTTCTTTCGGATTTTCTAAATCCTGATTGCATAGCGATGTGAAATGTCAAATTGGCTAAAAAGGGAATTCATAGCAATCTTTTTTTTGTGTGTTTTATAGAGTGATAGGAACTTAATAAACAACTACCTATTCGCGATTAATTGCAGTTAATTTAATTATTAACTGCAATTTGAATTAAACGCAATAATTCCATAATCATCGATGCATTTATTACTAGTATAGCTGATCCTCTAGATACTCAAAGCTGCATTTTATTCTGTGATAACTTTGTTCCATTATGGCAGTATTTATCAGATGTTGTGACCCATTGGGCAATATTCAAGAGCTAGGAGGGCTCGAAGTGATATACAAGTACCATAGTTAATACGAATTAGTATGTAGAATATACAAATAAATAAATGTTATGGTTATCAATCTTTTCTGATTATTTTTTGTATAAAGTTAGCTTATGCGTGATATGAAGTGAGATATTTAATTGGTAATGAATTAACATTATTTGATTGCGTGGGCATAACAGAAATAGATAGGTATAACACAAAGGTATTGCGCCATTGTGCGTCCATTACTTTGAAATTTTCAAATTATAATCAAACCAATTATGCTAAGCTTAAAAAAGTAGTCATTATCAATAGAGAATACAAAGTCAAAATTATCCTTCGTAGCGGACGCCGCAGAGGTCACAATCTATTAGAAAAGCTTTAACATGCCAGAAGAATACAGTATTAGTATATAGACAGGATAATGGAAATAAGCCATAATAAATACTATGGCATTAAATATCACGTACATGTTGTAGTATGTAAGTAGGTACCTAATGTTATTATGTTATCTACAACGACGATACACGAACCCATTGAAGTCAGGTTGATATTTCCCACTTATTGCTATTTTCTATACTTCTACTCATCTATATATATCTATATATAGGGTGTTACGGAAAGGGTATATACATACTTAAGAGTGAGTAAGTGAGTGAGTAAAGCAAAAAAAAAATCTGCTGCCCCATAGAAAATTGCAATGCCTATTCGACCCAAATGTATGGGGCAGCTGATATTTTTTTTGCTGCAAAACATGTTTTATGATGAAAATCATGTTCAGTTTGATGGTCTGTAGCACACCCTTAAGTATGTATATACCCTTTCCGTTACACCCTGTATATAAAAATCAATTGCTGTTCATTAGTCTCGCGGTAAAACTCGAAAACGGCTGGGCCGATTTAGCTAATTTTGGTTTTAAAATGTTTGTCGTAGTCCAGGGAAGGTTTAAAAGGTGAGAAAGGTAGGGTAGGGTATGTACTGCTACGCATGCCGGGTACAGCTAGTAATATTAACTAAATTTAAAAAAAAGATTTTTTTGTAAGTTTGTATGTAGGGGGTAATCTTCGGAACTACTCATCTGATTCCAAGATTCAAGATTCTTTATTTGCATGAAATATGGTACATAATGGTCTTATAAATAAAAAGGTTTCACATATTTCGCTGACTTATTTCAGCATGCAAACTTAAAATTAAATTAAAATACCTAACAAAATGTAGTCGACATTTAGGTATCAAACTTCTAGACCTAGTTAAAAAATAAAACATTTTTAGAATTTAATATACCTACTTTATTCTTTCACCAACGGAAAGCTACATTAAAACGTTGCTGTGGTTCAATTTCCGTAAATGACGGGAGCGAAGCTGCGAGCAAAAGCTAGTTATCACTTAAACAATAAATAAGTAATGTAAAAAATGGTACAGACGCCAGCAGGTCAAGCTACTCGAAACTGTCAATTTTTTCCAGTCAACCTTAAACCTAATTCTTCAATCAAAACGTTGAAAATCTGTGTACTGTACTGTATACAAATAAGGTACAATACAAGCAAAGGTCAATTTGACGGGTGCGTACCATTTGTTACAATAACAAAAGTTCTAATGATCATATGACATAATTTCATTTGATATAATTTTTGTTTAGTATAACGATGAAAAGGGTTGTGCGTTGTTTCATCGCTAATTGTTTAATCGAATTTTGTTTCACATAAATTGTTTCTCATATTATCATTTCATAGAATAATCAATACGCAGAATACTTACTTTGAAGAAATTTAAATCATCGATTTTTGTTTCAAATAAAGTTTAATGTTAGAATATTCATATCATGGAATAACAAATCAAATATTCTTTCCCCACATATTGTTTGTTTCACATGAAACTTATTACACAGAATAACATTTTATCGACTGACAGTTTCTAAAATTCAAACCTTTGAAAAATGCATACTCTCCGATAAAATTACAACACCGGGTTCAAAAAGATAATGCGGGTAAATTCTTGTCAAGCAGGAATCTTGTTATTCTCATTAATGGTGTCCATTGCCTGTTGCATGCAGCATGCAAGCAAGCATGCAACTTACAGCATGCAGCAAGCAAGTAGCATGCAACAGGCATGGTTTCTGTCACGGCTCCGGCACTGCGGGGCTCCGGCGGCCCCACGCGAGTTTATCGTCGCAGATGGTATCAACGTTCACCACCGCAGCTTCGGCTTGCTGGCCGGCTAGCCGGCCAGCCTCAGCCGCGGCGGCGACCTTTAGAAACCACCTGCTCCTCAGCTCGCGGGCCGTCTCGCCCCTCCGCGCCTACGCGGGCTTAAATTACACTCTAGGGGTAGGGCAAACAAGACTGCGTGGAGTCTGTTTTGCAGCCATTCGATTTTGTTAATAACTTTTGTAGTACAACATATTGACTTTTAAAGACAATATTTTGATTTAAGGTTAATAATTTCTTTGAAATAAAATACCATGGAATCGAACAAACAATATTCGTTGAAAAATAATTCTGCTGTTTGATAAGTTTGTCAAATAAAAAAATGTGAGTGTAAAACTATTTGAATTGTGTTTCTGTAAAATATGTTTCATTCAAGTAAATAGTAGCTGAAACAAAAATATTCGAAATAAAAATACAGGGACTAAATATTACGTGAAACATTTTCTGGGAAACGAAATTCTGTGAAATTTCTGTCTGCGAAACAAGGTGACACCCGATGGGTTGTGCGTTGTTTCATCGCTTATTGTTTAATCGAATTTTGTTTCACATAAATTGTTTCTCATATTATCATTTCATAGAATATTCAATACGCAGAATACTTACTTTCAAGAAATTGAAATCATCGATTTTTGTTTCAAATAAAGTTTAATGTTAGAATATTCATGTCATAGAATAACAAATCAAATATTCTTTATCCACATATTGTTTGTTTCACATAAAACTTATTACGAAGAATAACATTTTATCGAGTGACAGTTTCTAAAATTCATACCTTTGAAAAATACATACCCTCCTATAAAATTACAACACCGGGTTTACAAAGATAATGCGGGTAAATTCTTGTCAAGCAGGAAAACAATCTTTTAATTCTCAGTAAAGGTCTCTATGGGTGTCACCTTGTTTCGCATTAGAAATTTGACAGAATTTCGTTTCCCAGAAAATGTTTCACACAATATTTAGTCCCCGTATTTTTATTTCAAATATTTTTGTTTCGACTACTATTTACTTGAATGAAAAATATTTTACAGAAACACAATTCAAAGAATTTTACAATCACATTTTATTATGACCAACTTATCAAACAGCAGAATTATTTTTCAACGAATATTGTTTGTTCGATGTATGTTTCCATGGTATTTTATTTCAACGAAATTAATAACCCTAAATTAAAATATTGTCTTTAAAAGTCAATATGTTGTACTACAAAAGTTAGTGACACAAACGAATGGCTGCAAAACAGACTCCACGTAGTCTTGCTTGCCCTACCCCTAGAGTGTAATTTAAGCCCGCGTAGGCGCGGAGGGATGAGACGGCCCGCGAGTTGAGGAGCAGGTGGTTTCTAAAGATTGCCGCCGCGGCTGAGGCTGGCCGGCTTGCCGGCCAGCAAGCCGAAGCTGCGGTGGTGAGCGTTAATACCATCTGCGACGATAAACTTGCGTGGGGCCGCCGGAGCCCCGCAGTGCCGGAGCCGTGACAGAAACCTTGCCTGTTGCATGCTTGTCTGCATGCTGCAAGTTGCATGCTGCTTGCGTGCTGCATGCAACAGGCATAGAGACGGTTGTGCGTTGTTTCATCGCTAATTGTTTAATCGAATTTTGTTTCACATAAATTGTTTTTTTTTTGTTTTTCTTATTCGGAAATCTGTAAGTGTGAACCACCCGTGTTTTTAACGCGGACCGTCTGGTTCTTGCCCTATAACCTCGCTTACACACATACAAACAATCTCAAACGTTTAATTGATAATTTCTGATTCTGAAATATTGACAAACTTAAAGAACCAAAAAAATCAGAGTTTATTAATAATTAACTAGGTACCGTAATTTTAATTGATTATTTATGTCTTTTGGGACCACCTCCTGAAATTTGACGAGGATGCAAAACAACACCTTGTATATATTATCTGTTATTATGGCATATAATATAACACACCCGATTTACGCATAATAACTTTTCTAGTAAACAGGTTGGTAAATTAAAAAACTTTTTAAAATGAATATGAATATTTATTTTTCAACTACCCACATATTACAAGTTATGCGAAAATACTTTTGGAATAAATTCTTAATTGATAGCAAAACAATATCTTCATCGCAGGATTTGAATTCGCAACTTGTTTTTCTCAGTTTTATACACAGACCACGAGACCAGAATTACTTGAGCATAACCATTATATTAAGCTATTACACTAATTATATTATAACAAGTAGTTATAACATATAATCTGATTCTAAAGTTATAAAGATCAAATTTGCGTGTCTGTATGATTATTGTATTTGTTCATCGAGTCCTCGTGCACTTGTCTAGATCAGAAAATTTGAAAAGTTTTTAAAGTTGCAAAGAATTATTTTTCTTCCTATAGTAAAGTCGTTTCAGAGTATTTTACTTCAGATAGTAGCAAAGAAATTCACAGGTATAGCGTATTGTGTCATGTTTTTTGGCGCTCTAATGTTTTTGGTCAGGATGGTCCTGGTGAAATTGTCTATGAAAACACGATGGCGTCGTTAGTTCCGACTATGGCCACGCGCCAAAAGACCATGATGCGCTCTAATACTTATCTCATCATCTTCTGCACATTTCAAACTTATTTATAACGGACCTTTTAAAAACTTCAATTTAGAAGAGAATATTTAACCCACATCCACAGTATACCTGGTATAAGTTTTCTACTCTTTGGTCCAAAGACTAGAGTACCTACACCAACCACCAACCGCTTTGGTCATGCCATAAGATTACTTGTGAATGCTTTTCTTAAAGTGTTCCTTTGGTATAATATTCCACTCTATGATTCTACTCTTTGATGAATTAGGGTTGAAGTGTTTTGAACTAACCATCCAACTTCACATCCGAAAAAAGCGCGGGAATCATTGAATTTGGCGGTCGTGATTTTTCTTTCGATATCCTTTTTATAATAAAAAACGTTTGTGATTGGAGATAAGTTTTGTAGATTTATGTAAATATTCATTAGATTAGTTAGTTTAATTGTTTTTAGATATAATTTTTCATATTTAGGGTAAGTTTTTTATATTTTACTCTTCTGGCCACGGCCAAGTGGCCACAATGGACAATGAACTGCCTGATCCGGGGGGCACAGTCCCCTCGGTCGGGCAGAATATTACGATATATGAGTCCAGTATGGATACAGACTCGTCCATAAACAGATCGGAGCGGAAAAGGGCTAGAGCTCCACGCAAAATTTGTAAAAATTGCAACAAAAGAAGGCGAAATGGTCACTCAAAAGGAAACAATAATGAAATAAATTGTCATTGTGATAATGACTCAGTAGTCATATTCAGTCCACAAATTACATCAGACGTACCGGTTCACCAAGAAGCTACTCCGACGTTCACACGTTCACGTTCTGTAGATGGTCCCCAGACTGAAATTATAAAGTCGGATCTTCCCCAGAAGGCGCCACAGGTTGCTAGGGCTTTGTACGAAGCCACAGACCTGTCGCCATATGTCGTACATATTCAAAAAAATGTTGATGCACAAAACTCGGCTCAGACATTACACCCAATAACTTTAGGTCAGTTCCTTAAAAATCGCAGATTCAATAATATCATTAACGGTTCTCTAAAACGCATCGGTCGAAACAGAATATCAATAAGCTTCTCCCGTTACGTAGATGCTAACTCTTTTATAAATGACCCAAGTTTGGCCAAAGAGAAATTGAAGGCATTTGTTCCATCAATTAATGTGTCGCATTGGAATTGTTAAAGGCGTACCTACCGAATGGTCTCCGGACGAAATAGTAGAAAATATATCTGTTCCTGCTGGATGCGGGAAAGTCATCAAAGCAAGGCGTCTGAACTATAAAGTACACGAACCGACCCCTGTGTGGAAACCATCCCAAACAGTCGTGCTCACCTTTGACGGACAAATATTACCAAAACGTGTATTTTGTTGTTATAATTCCATGCCAGTTGAATTGTATACATTTCCAACAATTCAATGTTTTAATTGTTGTCGTTTTGGCCATACAAAGGTACAATGCAGGTCGAACCCTCAGTGCTTCAAGTGTGGGGAGAAGCATTCTGCTGACACTTGTAGTATTGAAGACGAGAGTAACAGTAAATGCTGTCATTGCGGTGGCTTTCACTACGCGATCAATAAAAAATGCCCAGAATTTGAAAGGCAAAAATCTATTAAGCATTATATGGCCCATAGCTGCGTGTCGTATGCTGAAGCGTCACAGCTTCATCCACCAATTTCAAAATTGTATGCAGATGTGGTAACATCTGCCCCATCACATACCACTAATTATTTCAATTCACAACATTCGCCCCAATCACGTAACACACCAATTGTCTCCTCACATAGAAAAACGGTATTCCTTAAACCTCGGGATCCCCCAAAAACAACTAAGGGTTATGACCAGGTAGCTCATCAAGCATTAATAAATAATGAAGTTTCTGTGTCAGGGAATGGTGTTGCATTCCAAAATAAAACAACAACTAATAATGAGAGTCAAATTTTAAATTTATTAACCATGTTAATTAATATGTTATCTAAAAATAATAATATTGAACCGTCCAACGTTGCCACAGTTATTGATACGCTGTCTAACTTATTTAATATTAATCATAATGGATCCAAATCTACCCAAGATTGTCCAGTGGAACAGTCGCAGCATTGTGAATAAAAAATCTGATCTGTCCTACATATTGAACAAATACGATCCATTTGCAGTCGCTCTCTGTGAGACATGGCTTAAACCAGGGTTCTCTTTTAGAATTCCTGGATATGCGTGTCTAAGAACAGACAGAAGCGATGGGTATGGCGGTGTCGCCATACTTATTAAAAATAACTTGTCTTTTCAATCTTTTCCTCTTCCAAGTCTCAGCGATGATATATCTGCTGTCGCTGCTATTGTAAATAAAATCTGTTTAGTATGTATATATTATTCTCGTCCCACTGTAAATATTCTTTCTGAAATAAATAATCTTCTTTCAGTTTTACCTAAACCTTTTTTGGTAATGGGTGACTTTAATACACAACATCAGTCCTGGGGTAGTTCTAGTTCCAATTACTATGGGGAAAAGTTATTAGAAATTCTGGACTATAATAATTTGTGTATTTTAAATACATGTCTCCCAACACGCCAAACGAATCCAGATGAGGGAATAAGTGCCCCTGACCTCTCAATCTGCACACCTGAGTTAGCATCGCTATTATCCTGGTCTCCGTTACCGTCTTCTTATGGTAGTGATCATTACCCTTTAATAATTTCTTTTCCACATAAAAAACCAGATGCTTGCAACTCAACACCACGATTAAAGTATAGACTTCAAAATGCAGATTGGGATACATACAAAAATTGTGTAGAAGAAAGAATTCTTGCTTTAAATAATTCCTTACAACTAGATGATCCTCAGTTATTATCTAATCAAATTACAAGAATTTTAATAGAGGTGGCAGATAATACTTTCCCTATTAAGAATGGTGCTACAGGCAAAATTCCTTCACCACCTTGGTGGGATGCTGAGTGCACTCAGGCCATCAAAAAAAGAAAAGAAGCAGAAAAAAATTATGGTCAAACTATGACTCGTCACAATTTTGAGATATACTTAGAAGCTGCTCGCACAACTCGTAAGCTCCTTAAGAAAAAGAAATTCGAAGGTTGGCAAAGATTCTGTGCATCTATCTCTCCAGAAGTTAACGCATCTCTAGTTTGGCAAAATATTAGGCGATTCAGGTCAGCATTCAGAGACACAACAGCCTCAAAACTGCCATTAGAATTAGCCAATGAGTTTATGGACCAATTAGCTCCTCCTTCAGTCCCTGAACACAGATCTTTAATGCATTTTCCCTATGTTCCTATTCCTAATTCTGAGTTGAATTCTCTTTTTACACTAAGTGAGTTGAAAGGAGTCCTTTCACATGTTAAGGATTCAGCTCCTGGTGAAGATGGTATACCATATTCATTTATAGCTAATCTGTCTGACTCTGTTCTTTTAATATATTTAAATCTCATCAATACAGCTTTGATATCTGGCAACATTCCATCAAGTTGGAAGTCTCAAACAATTATCACCATTTTAAAACCAAACAAACCTCCTTGTAATGTTACTTCTTATCGACCAATTGCACTTTCTACAGTCCTTGCTAAAATTGTTGAACATCTCATTAAGAATCGTTTGGAGTGGTTTTTGGAAAGCAAAAACTTGCTAGCTACATCACAGTTTGGTTTTAGGAAGGGTAAAAGTACGATGGACAGCCTTGGTGTGTTTACAACTGATATTCGCTTAGCCTTCTCTTCTAATAACTCTGTAATTGCTGCTTTCCTAGATATTAGTTCAGCTTACGATAATGTCCTGGTATCAATCCTAGAACAAAAGCTGAATTCATTACAAGTTCCAACAATGCTGTCCAAGTTCATAATTAACATGCTTTCAGAGAGATGTCTAAATCTTCATATTGATGGGTATACATTTACCCGTTTAGTATGGAAAGGTCTCCCTCAAGGTTCTGTACTTAGTCCAATTCTCTACAATATTTACACTTCTGATTTGGAATCCTCTCTAAATGAGTCAGTACAAGTCCTTCAATATGCAGATGATTTACTTCTTTATTTATCTGGTCATTCTGTTGCAAATATTTGTACTTCCCTAACCTCTTCTTTATGCTTACTGAAGACTTGGCTAGAAACCAATGGTCTACATCTGTCAATTGATAAAAGCAACATTGTCTTGTTTACTAGAATGCGTAAGCCTCCTACAGTTACAGTAAGCTATAATAATATCCCTATGCCCGTTAAAAACCAGGTTAAATTTTTAGGCCTTATATTGGATACACATCTTACTGGGTTACCACACTGTGATTATATAGCTGCTAAATGCGAACGAAATATCAACATAATTAGATGTCTTGCTGGTGTTTGGTGGGGAGCACATCCCTTTTCATTAAAACTATTGTACAACACCTTGATTAGAAGCGTATTGGACTATGGGACTTTTTTGCTGGAACCTGCTAATGTTGCTGGTTTTAAGAAACTGGACAGTGTACAGTCCAAGGCACTTAGAGTGGTTTCAGGTGCAATGAAAAGCAGTCCTATTAATTGTCTTCAGGTAGAATGTGGAGACCCTCCACTTCATTTACGACGTCAATTTTTAGCTGATAGATTTATGGCTCGGTGTTTGCAATTTACAAATCATCCTTTGCGAAATAAACTTTCCATTCTCTCTGAAGAAGTAACTTCATCCACTTACTGGAGGTACAAAGCTACTCCGTGTTTAGTTAAAAGCTTTAGAAAATACAATTTAATAGAAGCTCCTTGTCACCAATCTGAATTTCTTCCTTTATTTCACTGTAATTACAGTTCATTAATCATGTCACCAAATATACATTATAACCTTAACATTTACCGAGATGATGTATGTCATAACCATAACTTCAATTTCACCATGGATAGAGACTGGAAGGGCTATCAGCTTTTGTTTACAGATGCCTCGAAGCATGGAAGAGACACATGTGTGGGAGTAGGTGTATACCATTCACAATATAATATCGTCCAAAAAATAAAGATCCCGCCCGAATCATCTGTATTTACGGGTGAATGTTACGGTCTATTTAAAGCTGTCGAATATATACTTATGATGGGCTTACGAAATTCACTCATTTTAACTGATGCAAGGAGTGCCTTACAATCTTTGGCCAGATTCCCTTTCTATTCTCATAATCCTTATATTATATTTGAAACACGTGAACTCCTTTATAGGTGTTCTATTAAGGGGTATTCTGTGCATTTTGCGTGGATACCCTCGCATTGTGGCATTTTAGGTAATGAGAGAGCTGACCAGTTAGCTAATGATGCCGTATTGTGTGGAGACGTTTTTCCATACAAAAATAACTCCCAAGATCTGGCAGCTTTGCCCAAGGTTTATCTACAGGAATCCTGGGATCAGCTTTGGTCCGGGCAATCAGTGAAAGGGAAATTTTACCGTACCATTCAGCCATCCATTTTTGTTAAACCTTGGTTTAGCAAGTACAAGCTAAGCAAAAAGATTACAACAATATTCATACGTATGCGATTGGGTCACGTGTGCACCCCTGATCATCTTGCCAGGCTTGGCATTGTGCAGAACCCTGCATGTGAATGTGGCGCTGAAGTGGGAGATCTGAACCACCTTATTTTTTCCTGCCCCCTTTATGACCACTCCTCACTTTTCCAAAGTCTTGTTTCCCTCCGAGTTCCTTTACCCACTTCTATCTCATGTATTTTATTTAATTTTAATGTAGAAATTTATAAAACCATAGCTCTTTTTCTTGTAAATAATGATATAGCTATTTAAACATTATTAATTTACCATGTATCTAGCTCTTAGTTCACGCATCGAGTCGGCCTTTTTGTTGGGCCACCTGCGTTTTCTGTTGTATTATAATTCCCTGTTATTATTCCTTGTATTATAATTAACTGCTATCTTCGTAGAATTTATTATTTTTATTATTTAAAAACAACTAATCTCCTTTCCATTTCCAAATTCCCGTTTTATAAATATTTTATCATTTTGCGAGTACTTGATTCTTACGTTTTGTTTTCAACTAAAATATTGTCAGTGGCAATAAGCACGAATAGTGCAACGCCAAAACAAAAAAAAAAAAAAAAAAACTTCACATCCAGAGTATACTTAGACCAAACGGATCTCAACAACATTTTGTTGATTTGCATCCCATGTCATCAGACGATTATCAAGTACATAATATTTATAGATATTCTAGGAAATCATTCAAAAAGAATAGGAGGGACCATGATTTCGAAAACGTTTGTGAAAGCAGTAATTTCGAGGCACCAGATATGTCACCAAGAAGTGATATTCGCAATGATGGAAGAATGGACAGTAACATCGATTCTCCCGGATGTAGTTGTGATGTAGACCCCGAGGGCGAAATCGCCAATATTCTACATAAAAAATGTCCCGTTATTACACTGGCGCAACGGCAACTAGCGAGGCTCTTGGATGAAACAGACAAACTGCTGTGCGATAACACAAGATGTTGCAGGTTGGTTGCTACAGTTTGCGATATCGACCCCCACAAAAAGTGCCCTTTGCTGTTATTAAATGCGAGATTCTGTGAGACGTACCTACCGACGGTCTCTCTCCTTCTCCGCGAGCTCCTTTGCGTGCAGCGTCTCCTCTGCCGCCATGGACTGCACACAAACACGTACAGGGTGCCTTCCTAAAACCCACCTACCTCAACATTAACCCAAAGCAAAAAAGTAATTTGGTGATTGTTTCAGATCTGTATACGACTTCGTGTGTATTTGCAAAGAGATTTTCATGACTCAAGATAAATATCGACTGATCTTAGGAATGTTAATTGGTCTTAGTTTCATTCTGGGAGTTCTTTTTGGTGCTGCATCTTGCGGATCATACATCGGTCGATTCAACAGCCCGATCCTTAGTTGTGTCGACAATTATTTTGCTCCTGACAGGTTTTCGAATATCGAGGACACATTTCGTAGCATAGCTTAGTTAGAAACTACTCATTTATACCTATAATTACCTACATGTTTTATTTTTTACAAGTCTTGTAATAAGAATATTTTAGATGATTATAGCATAGTTACCTACTGCTGTCGAATTCTTTTATTGCTAAATTCACTGCGGGCTTTCCTCCGGGAACAACCACTCTACGTAGTGTCTACTGGAGTAAAGGCCTCATCAAAGCGCAAACGGAGTAACCGTTTACGTAAACATGTTCATCGTTAAATATGGACACATTTCATGATGTTGATAGAACAAATCAGGAAACTGTGATTTGTTTTTTTTTTTTTAAGTTCCCCAACGAGACTGAGAAATAGATTATTTGGATACTTCTGCATTAATGGGGATAACATAATCACATCTTCTTGCGTATTCTACAGTGCCTTAAGACTTTGGTCTTCAATCAGTAGGTACAGTCGAAGTCATACCGGCATCGGCAGCACGTTATGCTCAAGGCTTGTACACAAAGAACAACGCAACGCAGAAGAAACTGTAACTGATGGTACTACTGTTTGAGCTATTAAATTTTTACGATGCGACGGCGACGTTGCCTCGCAGTTTTGTGTACAAGCCCAAACAGTTAGTTTCTTCTGCGTTGCAAATTCGCATCGCACCGATTCGCTGTTTTATATACAACGGATTGACGGACGAGAGACGAAGCGGGGGGAGGATGTTGCGCTGCACTGTCGGAGCTTCACCTCTGTTGAGACGACTGACATTGTTCCACCTATGTGTTTTGTGGTTCCACTAGGGTAAACTAGTGCGCTGCGATGGCGTGCGTCGCCCTCTTGTGTTATGGGCCGCCGGTTTGTACACGGAACACCGTGACAGTTTTACCAACCGCATGCACGGTGTTCCGTGTACAAACCGGCTTGCGCAGGCAGAACCTTCACCACAGAAGCTTGTGCGTGTGGTAGGCCCATTACGAACTAGCCAGGGCCGGATTAACCATAAGGCAGAGTGGGTAATAACTGCCTAGGGGCCCCGCATCGGGTAGAGGCACCGCGCGTTCATGTATGTAGGCCAGGTGTTAAAATTTTCGAGATCGCTTAGCTCACTCTTCAGACCAGTTTCTCTTGAATCTTGATTTTGGCTGAAAGTCGACCAAGTAACTCCAGTTGATCGAAACAATTCTAATCTGTTCAATGTAAGATGTTAAAATTTTTGAGCTCACTTTGCTTGCTCTTTAGACCACTCTTTCTCTCGACTTTGTTTAAAGGTCGACCAAGTAACTTCTATATGAAGGATCAAAACAATTTTAACCTGTCCAAGACAAGGTTTTAAAATTTTTCTCACTGCGCTCGCTCCTAGTGCCTTTTTTTTTACGGATGGGAAATCATCAAATGACTTCTCGAGTGAGTGTCAGACTTGTACTGACTAACCCACCCATGTTCCTCCTTCTTCGCCCTTAGTGTTCCAGGGCCGCGGTATCTCTTTCGAACAACCCGCAGCCCTGGCAGGCATCGGCCCTCTCGGATCCCTTCCGATTTGCTGACATCTCCTTGAGGCGCGCGTGGAACAGAAACGCGCCTTCGGCACGGCCTGTCGTCATAAGACGGACGGACGGTGAGCTGACCCATTACTCACCGTCCACAGGCCCGCGCCTACGGTGGCCGGGGGCCACTGGTTGCCCCCCGACGCCCGGGGCGTCTGCCGCGGCGGCTGGGACGTGAGGTTCTCTCCCTCTCACGTTCCGCCACCTCCTTCGCTAGCATTACTGCTTTGCAGAAGGAGGCGACGGCTTCCCATTCCCTCTCGCTCCAGACCATAGATTGAACCAGGGAATCTAACAGTTTTAAGTGGTTATTGCATTTTAGATTCTTAGAAGAACTTCAGCTGCGTCTGTAGCTTTACTGTGCCCCCCCCCCCCCCCTGGTTTAAAAGCTAGTGACGCCCTTGAAGCTTTCACTTTGTATAACAACTAAACTATCACTTACTTCCGTGATTTTCAATCATTGAGAGCTACCAATATTACGACGCTGTTGCAAGCAAGATCAGGGATGACGGCTGAAAAGGGGATCCGGCCCTGTCACTAGTGAGGCCTGTCTTACAGCCCCAAACGTGGACACTCAGGTTACAGTTGGTCCATATATTTAAGGTCGCTCATAAGGTTAACTTAGTTAAGATGTCTACCGTATAGCTGTTTGGATGCAATGTCGCTTTTTTTTTAATGTTTATGTCACCAATTTACTAAAGGATAAAATATGTTTTACCACAATTGGCCCTGCTGTACAAATAAAGGAATAAATTGATTAGTATATTGATGTAGATACCAAAGCCACAGTATAGAAGAAGCAGTTCCAAACTTATTTCCATGTTTATAACTCGCAACATAGGTATTTGCATTAATTTCCTATACCTTGACCATTTAGACAACCTGAGACAAGTTGTGATCAGTATGGCAGAAAGAATGTTTAAAAACAATTTACATGGCTAAGATTTCAGGAAATTTATTCTATTATACAAATAAAAGCATTTCACAATAGATAAAACTAATGGAAACACCTCCTAAAACAGTAAAGTAATTAATGTGCACATAATGTGTATCATGCTTTTAGTACATTGGTTATTTTAATTGGTTTAGCAGACCTGAATTTTTTTAAGTTACAAATTTAGACAAAATTAAGTAGCGATGAACTTACAATAATTACAACATATTTTAAGATACCAATTAAATCTAAACAGTGAAAGTATAATACTAAGACTCTGAGTTACTTCTCCTCGCACCATTCATTCTCCTTACGAACTTGATCTTCTTCAGCTGCAGTGAAATCATTTTTGATATTGAATGTCTTGCGAATTTCTTCTGGAGTCTTACCTTTTATCATATTGGCTACAGTTTTGCAAGTAACATCCAGTAAGCCTTTTATGTCTAAGTAGTTGGCAGCTAAAATTAATTCAAAAAGAGTGCCTTGATCAACTTTTAAAAAATCGGCATCCCATGATGAAATATCATCTGTTCGTTTTTCTTTGTTCTCATCATCTTCTGGCAATGGTGGATCATCTTTATGGTACGTGGCCCACTGAATCACTTTCTTTAGTATGGCAGAATTCACGTTGGGCAATGGAACTACCTCCTCTTCATCGTCTTCCATTCCTAAATCTTCTAACATGGTCTTGATCGTTACCGAGCATTTTGCGATCTCAACATCAACTGTAAAAATTTCACTGTCCGAAGACTGCAGTTTTATGTTAGGCATCTAAAACAATTGTAAAAAAAAATTATAAACATATCAGGGTAACGAAAACTGGGACGCCATTTTACAATTTTCCCAGCTATTTTATAAATAGTGTCCAACAGTTTTCACAGTATGGCATACGCTAATTGATAAGCACTGTACCTTGGAATTTACGATAGTACTCAAATGTATTATTAACACTGGTCGATCAATTTGATACGCGCGAGGATCACAGGTTTGTAGCCAAAATCGAAAATACAAAGGCTTAAAGAACGACTGACTGCTATATCATCTCGTTCACGTCACAGATTATAAATTTCGGTTTCTTGATTTGACATTTACTAGAGATGGGAATAGAGATAAAACTAACTAGAGAAATGCAAATCGATTTCACAAACATGACAGTAAAAAGTTTACTTAGACAATCACTACGTAATGAAGGATTGAGAATTAAGTCTGAACCTACACAAGCCGTCCTAGAACTTCTAGCAGTATGTACAAATACAAATCATTCTAGTCTTATGACAAGGCAGACTAAACGTTATAGCAGTAAGCCACGCAAGAGTATCGCAATGGAATTGTCTGATATGACTAGAAAAAAACTGTACGGGTCTGTAATAAACGCAAAGCGGGCAAGTAAATATACAAAACTGATGTGGTTTCTTTTTATCCTGTGCTCCGGAAGAAACATAATTGGCATTTTGCCACTCTGTGGTATTTCCATCTGCTCGGATGGAAATAGCCCTGGGTTACAAATACGAAAATTTAAAAATAACAACCTTCCCTGAGGGCACTTGGATACGGACATCACTCGAACCTGCCGATGGTTTGGACCACTAGCCTACGACCCCAATTTTATCACGTCTCCATTCAACCGCCTCCTGCTGGATCACACAAAAGGAGATTACTGCCCTCCAGTTTTCCGTCTTCTTTAACTACAGCATAGCTCTTACCACTTCGGGAACTGCTGGAAGGTTGAAACTCGCATGATCTATATACCTGGCTTACAGATGCCAGTTGCCCGCATAAACTTCGGTAGTTTTATTTTATTTTAATCCCAAGGTTTGTTGAATGCAAATTTAACCATAGATTTATTTGGTACTACATTATATACATTAAACATTGAACCCACTACCACTACCCCATTAAAAAAAGCCAATACAACCTTTTCTTTCTGAGGGATGTTACCAAGGAGACCATCGATAAAATTATAAGTTACCATTTTCATGATCTTTACTTAGGGTACCTACCACATCACTATTAATGAATGGAGTGCACGAAAACATGGTTGTTTTTCAGCTTTCCTTGGAGATTAATTTGAATATGATCAGTTTGCTTCAGTTCTGATTACTGTTAAATAATTATGAAGTAATTATAATTAGAATTTAAAATTAAACATTTAGTTATGTATGATATATGTAAATAACCTAGCGGTTAGCGTCTGAAAGTGCTTCTAGATAGTGAAGTTGTTAATAAAAATAATCATGAATTTTACCTACATGAAATGATTTAAGTAAGTGTTACTAATAGCTGAATAGTTTTTCTGTAATGATATGTATTCTTTTTATATTTGAGCATTTCTAAAGAATAAAAAACAGTGTCAACATTTTGACGTGTCGGTTTTTGGTTTTCGTGTTCGGCCGCCATGTTTGTCCTTCTATAATTATTTAGAAATTGAGAGATTGTATGGGTAATAAATTGCACTTTTTACTGCTGATGAGTATACTAGCATTAGGATTATAGTAAGAAATTATTGAAGAATTCCGATACTTTCGTGTTCATCAACATAAAAAAATTACGTATGTAACTACAGCTTTCGCGTCCTTTGTTATTCAGGTATTCAGGATGGTTGTTGGATCAGCGACGTACCCAGGGAGGCAAGTGCTCCACAAGATGCAACCAATGGGCATGACTCCCCGTGAGCTGTCAGAATATGATGACTTGGCTACAGCACTAATAGTGGACCCATATCTTGGCATCACCACACACAAAATGAATGTTCGATATAGACCGCTAAAAACAAATAAAGAGGAGTTGAAGAGTATTATTAAGGAATTCATCCAAACACAGGATTACAATAAAGCATACACTAGACTAGCAAATGGTGAATGGATGCCAAGACATTTTAGCAAAAATAAACACCAGCAGAGCAAGTTAAGAGAACATGTTAGTATTTATTTATGTCATATTGTTAATCTTGTGTTTATAGAACTGATTCAGTCTGTATTTATCTTGTGATAAAAACTTTTTTAAAACCATTATCAAGTAAATGCTAGGGACTTCTGACATTGGGTTAAATTTTATTTGCTGTTGTTGTTAGCTCATTAAGTATTTGTTGAAAATACATTTTTTGTTTAAAGGACTCTCACTAATATTTTTACTTTTTTAAATTTCAGATTTATCGTTATTTGCGAGTGTTTGATAAAAAAGCAGGTTTTGTTATTGAGCCCTGCTATAGGTACTCTTTGGAAGGTCAAGTGGGAGCAAAGATATCAACAACAAAAAAATTTTTCAAGCATGAAAGAATTGATTTTCTTGTTGGATGTATTGCTGAGATGACAGAAGAGGAGGAAAAACAATTACTTCATCCAGGAAAAAATGATTTCTCTGTAATGTATAGTTGTAGAAAAAATTGTGCCCAGTTGTGGCTCGGTCCTGCAGCATACATTAATCATGACTGCAGACCAACTTGTACTTTTGAAGCTACTGATCGTGGCAAGGCTTTTGTTCGTGTGTTGAGAGATATTGAAGTTGGAGAAGAAATTACTTGTTTTTATGGAGAAGACTTTTTTGGAAATGGTAACTGTTATTGTGAGTGTGAGACATGTGAAAGAAGGGGAAAAGGTGCATTTTCTGTTCAAAATGCACACAATGATGAGCAAGCCACTAGATACAGATTTCGAGAAACTGATAATAGAATAAATAGAACAAAAGCAAAACAGTCACAAAAAAATGAAAATAGCAAAAACCCTGAAAAATCTCGAATATCCAGTAGGCAAAATTCTGAAATAGTTTCTCCACTAAGTATGAAGGAAATGAAGCAAAAAGGTTTAACAAAATATGATGCTGAACTTTTAATAGCCCAAGGTTGCATTGCAGATGTTGTAGATGGAGCTGCCAGTAAAGAGGCACAGAGCAGTAGAGAATCTTCAGCTTCCAGTCGAGGTGAAAGGTTGCGACGGCGGACTGACAGCAATAGAGCGACAAATGGTATGACGATGGTATCTGCGGCTAATGTGAAGCAACGAGCACCCCCATCTCGCTGTTGCAGCACCACTAGTTCACGCAGTAGTCGCGACTCTCATACAGGCATAGTTTTACGAAGTCACAAACGCTTACTTGATACTTGCATACAGTCTACTTGTTCAAAACCTAAACACACACCAAAACAAGCTACTGATGTTAAAATTGATAGGAATCTTACCACACCAAAAGAGGAGACAGAGTTAAATGATTTAGAAACAAATAAAATTAATGTTAAAATTGAACCAACACATGATAATCAAAATGAAAATATTGATTCTGTAGATATTACAGACACACATATAGAAAAACCAGAGAATGATTGTGATACAAAAGAATCTCTATTGCAAAGAACAGAATTTGGTATTCCTACTGCTGAAGAAAAGATTGAAAAATCTGAATGTAATTCCAATGATCAAGAACAAATGGTTGATAATAAATGTGTTAATGACAATGCTTGTGTGAAAAGTGAGATTTATGATTTTAGAGAAAATGTGAATCCAAGTGAAACAAAAGATAGCAAACAGAACAAGAATCCAAAAATAGAAGTAACAAGTAGGACTGAGGAGTCCAAAAAAGAAACAGACTCTGGACCGCCATGGCTGGCAGATAATTCTAATAAAAGTAGTGAATGCCCATGCACACCTCCACGTCGAGGACTTAAACTCACATTACGAGTGAAGAGGAGCCCTGTAGTGGAGGAAGTAATGGATTGTGGTAATGTAACAGAGGCGACTGAGTATGAAGTATTACGACTAGAGGGCGTTGACCCTGAGACGGCCCGGCGCCTGAAAAAACGACGTCGGTCTAAGGAGCGTCACCGCAAGCACAGCCCCATCCGTCCTCTGCCTCCAATGAAGCGCTTAAGATTAATATTTGGCAATGAGAGTCGTACTATTGATTTGCCAACTGCTATTTCAGCAGACTGACAGCCGCAACTACCTTATGGTTATTTTTCCACCGTTATTATTCAATTATTAGTTTAATTGACACTGATTAGGATTATTTTATCTAGTATTTATTTTGGTGACGTGAAGTTCTGACATTTGAGTAATGTGTGATATGCATCAGATTTTACATTTGATGATTCCATGATAAACCTATTTATTAAAACAGACATTAAAGTTTTTAACAATTTCATTAGTGCAAATTCATTGCATTAAATCCCATGTAATTGTGTCGGCATTTTCATGATTGTCAAATAAGTTGATATAGTATCTGTTACATAAACTAATGTTATTCTGTTAAATATGTACAAAAACAGTGGGTTTTGTTTATTGAAAGCCAGATACGACTTATTTGAAGACGGTGAAATAAGTCCTGGTGGATTAAACTGCCATTTGGTAAGAAAAATAAAATGTTGCTGGAAATACTTTTCCTATAATTGGGAGCATATTTCTTACCATTTTAATTTATGTGTTGACATTTTGTTGACTTGCTGCAGGTAGATCTCATTGCATTGTATAATTTATTTGTTCTTGTATCAATGTCTTAATGAAATGTGTATATTGAATAATGGTATTGATATTTCGATGAGCATAGTAAAATAAATTCTCTATTTAAAGAGTAATCATTATTATTAGTAATATGTAGTGGTAAATCTTCAATTTGAACAAGAGTGTAGTCTCAAGATAGGAATCAAGCATTTCCAAAGTCAGTGAGTCAAGAAGGCATGAAGAGAGCTTGAAAATCTGTTGGATTATAAATTGTTACACGTCGTAGAAATTAATTAATTGAGCTGAATTTATGAAATAACATTTAATCCAATTTGGTTCTAATATTGATAAAATTCCATGGAAAAAATGTGAATAGGTAACTAATGTTAATAATGTACAGTTTCATGTTGATTTTTAATATAGGTATGGGAAATAAATGTAGCCGCGGCAGGTGTTACGCTTGTAAAAAGCTGTTCAGCAGTTGTAGGAAAATAGATTGTATATATAACAGTAAATTAAATGATTAAAATGTTGAAGTATTTGAAATACATACAATTTTGCGATAACTTTAGAGTGTGGGTACGTTTACGACTAAATAGGGCTTCAGTTGAGCAGGTACTGAAGCAGATCCGTTATTTACAAACGATTGAAAAGTGGAAGGAAGGCTTCATTTAAATCTAACTTATGTCAGTTCTAAGACTTGACAGACTGAATATTCATTAAATAGTTAGCTTCAAATGGTAAAGGTGTTTATTTTACACATGTAATTAGAATGGAACAATCTTGTAGAGCATCAATGAAAAGACTTAATATTTAAATTACAAAATTAAATTATTATTACTTGTTCCATGATCACCTGGGGTTTTAATGAGATAAAACTTCAAGAATCCGCAAGAGTCCTCAGTCTCAGGAGGCCAATTTTTATTTTTATGTACTTTTACTATCAATATTCCAACAGTACAGTTGGAACTTGGACAGAAAACCATTGCGGTTTTCAAAGATTAAAATTTAACAAGGATTTTATTATTTATTAATTCATTTATGACAAAGACTTAGTAGTTCAATTTGTCCACGCACAAAGTCATCCACTATCTCTCGTATGCGTACGTCAATGCATCTCGACCACTTTCTACTTGGTTCAGAGTGAAGGTTGTCCTGCTGCAAATAAAAGCCTGTCGTGAAGCTTATATTTTTCAGCAGGCTGATAAATTTGGCTTCTACCCATAGAATTTATTTATTCGAGAGTGCCATCCGTCCAGTTTGTTGGATGGATGTCGCTTGTTGTAACAACTTAGTCTCCATAATTTTCGGGTTCAGCCACTGTTTGCAGAAATAATTATTAAATGTTTCCATGTTATCATTGACATCTTCGTAACTACTTCTTATAGCTAAAAACCTTCAGGCATGTGATTTGCGGGCTGATGTGCTAGAACTATTAGACGACATAATTATGTATATTCGATTATCCTTTATATCAAATGAAGTGCTTTTCTCCACACTGAATTTGAGAAATTATAGATGCAGCCACTATCTCAGCTCCAGGAAAAGTAGATTTAATTGCATTCATAGCCAATCTTATAATCTGTCTGAAACTCTGTTGGTTTCATGTACGGGAAACGTTGTTGAAATAACTTGAAGAAATGTTCATATGAGATTTGATCTTTATTGGGCAACATAGCAAAAAATAAAGGTACTGTCAGAGTCTTATCTTCAGTATTATCAACGACTCCCTGTATGATGGTACCTATAGAGTTGGTAGAAGGAGAATTCTATATGTACGTAACTGTACCGTCCAGTTGGAATAGTGCTAATAAAAGTACATAAAAAATAAAAGTACACAAGACTTGTATGGGTGTTATAAAAGTTGGACTCCTGAAAAAGTTCAACTCTTGCGAACAGAGGGAATAAAACTTAATAATTCCAATTAATATTTCTTTTATGAAGCATCTGTATTTGTTATTATTATCAACATCAATCAGTTTATAGTTTCAATGGGTCAAAATAGGATACCAACTAACAATAATAATAACACCATGTACCTACCTCTAAGAGTGGTCATTTTTACAAATTGTAGAATAATTTTGTGTAATTACTTTAATTTACAACTATTGGCTGTATTAGAACAATGATGCACACAATTTAACTATGTGGCTGGATTGGTAATTATTCTGCAGTTATTTGTGAATTGCTGGTTAATGAATAGCTAATGTGATATTCCTCATTGGAATAGTGTATGTAAGAAATCTGTAATTTAGATAAAAAACAAGTTGCATATTGTTGACAAACATGAAATATTTTTCATTTCAATAATTATCACAATAAATTGCCTCAAGTTTCTTTCTAAAATTTTGTTTATTTGATGCATACATAGGAGATTTTTAATAAAGCACCCTCATTGATGAGAAAATCCTTCATCTCCCTAAAAAAGAAACATTTCATGGAAGACAGGATTCTATTTTTATGGGTTTTTTATTATTTTCATTACAAGAGTTTCCATATTCACAATTTACAAATAATCGCGTAATTAATAACGAAAAATTTAGTACTTTTGAGTTAGTTTATTATCAACTTAATGCAATATTGACATTGGTATGCCCATTCTCAATATATAAGCTGTGGCTTCTTGCGGGGATGGGTGTTGTTGACATTCTGCTTTAGTGTCCATACCTGAAACAATAATATGACAAATAAGACAGAGCTCAATTAAATTGGGAGTTATGTTATTACCATTCCACCCGTAAGTTAGAACTACTATTATTTGATTATACAATAAATCCTATGATGTAAATCATAAACTAAACATATTTTAAAATCTTCAATTTTGAATATAATAAAAATAATCCTGATTGTTTTTTTAAAAACTCATAGTCTGTTATTCGGGACGCCTTTGTAAGAAGCTGTCTAAATTGAAATTGAATAAATTTTTATTACTAGGCATTATACAAGGTGTTGTTTTGCATCCTCGTCAAATTCAAGGAGGTAACTATGGTAATGATTCTCGTCCCAAATCAATAATGAAATGGGTTGGGTTTTTTTTTTCTCGTTTACGAAAATCGGTAATTGTGAACCACCCGTGATTTAAACGCGGACCGTCTGATCCTCACCTTATAACCGCGCTTTCATACATAAAAACAATCTCAAACGTTTATTCGATAATTTCTTATTCTCTAAACCATGTTAAGAGGGTTATTCTGAAATACTGATAAACTTAAACAACCACAAAAATCAGCGTTTATTAAGAACTAGCTGTACCCGGCATGCGTTGCAATGCACTTTTTCCTGCCTACCCTACATTACCTACCCTATGTATCCTATGTCCGTCTCCTGGTTCTAAGCAACCTCCCCACCAATTCTCAGCCAAATCGGTTCAGCCGTTCTTGAGTTATAAATAGTGTAACTAACACAACTTTCTTTTATATATATAGATTAACTAGGTACCGTAATTTTAATTGATTATTAATGTCTTTTGCGACATCCTCTTGAATTTTGATGCAAAGTATCACTTTGTATATATATAGAAGTATGGTAGAAAATGACATCCTGGTCCAACTGCAAATGAATTGTGATGAGGACAGGTAGGAGTCTATTAATAGGTATCTTTGTCCTTTCCCACACAATGTATTGGGAGTTGCTACATTTGCTGAATAACTTGATAGGTTAAGGATGAGTTCATGAATTTAGGTCTTAAAATAGCAAGGCAGTTGTAGAAATAGCAGTCGCATGTCAGCCTATGACAGTGACTGCTAGGATTGAAGGAATATATTTTATTGGGTTGAGGGTCATTTACATTTTCTCCAAAAATTGATTTAAATTAGACTAGAAAATTGAAAGGATTTAAGGAGTTCAGCAAATCGGTTCTTATATAAAAGCATACAAAATAATTTATTTCTACTTACTTTTGAAATTCCCACTCTCTGTTGTCTAGAGGGCAAACTTGCCTAGTTTTGAGCCAACGTGAGATGCAATGGAAGTGGAAAGCATGCTGAAACAAAAAACAAATGTAAAGGCCATCTGCCAACACTCTTTAACAATAGAATTAGAGGACCGCCCTTACATTACAGACACCCCAGGCAACTGTGCACTCCTCACTGGTAGCTGATGCCTGATTGGCTTGGCATTCAATGCACAAATCCATTATATGGTTGCGGCAAATCGCGCAGTTATCGACCACAATATCTGTAACATTAAGAAAACATTAATACAGACGAGTTTTTATATGAACCTGCAGTCGCCAGTCCAATAATGTCAACATATTTCTTACCCCAAGCCCATAAAGCGACAGCATTCCACTGAAAACGAAATAAAATCGATCAGAAACAAATAACAACAAAGAAAATATAGCGCACCGTTACAATGAGTTTGCGAAATGTATAGTTACCTTTTTGACTTCAAATCTCTTTTTGTCACCTTTACCACTACTAGAAGAAGCCATTTCGACTTCTTCTTCATCTACATCCATTACAGAAGCCATATTTTTTCAGAAATACCCTATTATTGAATTCTAAAATCAGGATTATGTTGTAAGTTGTACACAAATTTGACAGGAATGACAAACGCAACTGAGGTTAGGTACTGTCTTTTTTTCCACTTATTTGAATACTGAGTATCGGGCTTTTGATATTGGCACAAATGTGAATTATTTATATTTTCAGGTTTCCAACCTTTAACAATAGGGAATATGGTACACACAATGGTATTTTTCCCTGTGTGCCTATTCGCCTTGTTTTGTTCTGTCTCCTGCTGAAATGGAGGGAAGTGGAAATTATGTTTTTTATACTCCTTGGCAATTCATCTCTTCGGCACTTTACAGGTGGGCGCCACTGTTGATTCTAGGTTTCAGAACTTGCGTTTTCACGAGACCAGCAAAATGACTGATCAGTCTGATATAATTAGAAAAAAATATACGAGTATTGGCATTACTCCTTGGTGAAAATTAAATGAAAATTAAAAAATAATAATTAAAGATTAAAAAAAAAACGATTTCATACTATCTGGCTGTTCAGGCGCTTACTGTCCTTCGGCATTGTCCGGCCGCTGTCTAGTTGCGTTCGTATGGAGCCATTGACGACCCAGTAGCTGTCCTTGTGGGAGTGGGGGAACTGCAGTGCCGGTTTTAGCACTATCAGCGCCCTGGGCGAGATTTCTACAGCGCCCCCTAAGTGCAATTCAAACCCATACAAAAAAACCCGGTCAAGTGCAAGTCGTACTTGCACCTCAGGGTTTCGTTTCGTAGCACCAAACAATACACGGTGTAAATCACCTCATCACGAAGCCGTCAACCAACTTGTATTTAAAAAAAAAATGTCAAGGGTGTAAGGTGTTTTACACCCTATAAAGGGTGTAAAAGACCTCTTAACGAAGCCGAAAGGCACTTGTTCTCCCTGTCATTGCGATCATTTTTTTTGTTTTACACCATACCTGGGAACCTTCTAGTTACGGAGATATTAGGGGTCAAACTTCCAACTTTTTGACAAGTATTTTTTTAAATACAAGTTTTTAATGTAAGATTTTTACTTTAAACACCTCCACGACCCCCGTACTATTCAATCAGTCCATCAGCACAATGTTTTGAGTGCGTTACATTGAGTTCTACCACAAAACATGATTTTACACCCCCCAAAAAAAAGTCGTTTCCCAGCAACAATTTTTGCGTAAAGTTACTTAGTTTCATGTACAGAATGATTGGTTGACGGCTTTGTGATGAGGTGATTTACACGGTGTATAATAAAAATATGTTTTACGCTCATTCATATGTAAATTTATATCAACCACAAGGGAGTCGCCAGCTTTTGAGCTGGGGGGGGGGGGGGGGGCAGAAGGATGCGAAAAATACTAATTTTAAGCGTTAAAACTATTCACGGATGCAACCGAAGTTCTTTAGAGAATCTAAAATGCAATAGCCACCTCGAAAATGTAAGGACCTCGAATTAGTTCAATTTTCTATACTTTTTCGTATAGAAGTCGAAGTTACTAATTTTGTCAAGTTATTCGAAGATTCTAAAGTTATAAGAACTAAAAGAAAAGTTTGCTTTTCTTAGGCTTTTAATGTTAGTAAATAGATGTTACCTAATTGACACAATTGGAGAATATTTTAAGAACAAAAGGTGCTCGAAAATTTTTACACCCTGCCCTGGATAGGTTACAATAGGGGATAATCCTATTTTTTTTTCTTTGTCCGTCGGCTAGTTTATTGAAAAGTATTAGACACGTATTTTTTCTTTTTTCACGTGGTCATAAAATTACGGAGATATATTGAGTTGAAATGGCGCATGACGTCACATGTAGGTAAGTTTTATACCTACTTGTGACGTAGTAAGCCCCCACTCTCCAACTTTAATGAGTTCTAACTAAGTAATTTTTTGATATTTTGATAAAACAAAAAATACGTGTCTAATATTTTTGTATTACCTGTCTGACGGACAAAATAGAATGTCGTTTTCTTTACCCAGTCCGGTCCCCTATTGTTTTACTGCTTACTATTACGCTCGGTTTTGTAGCTCGGTCTTGGATCTTGACTTTGATGCAGGTTCAAAACATTGTAACCTATCCAGGTAGGGTGTTAAAATTTTCGAGCTATACAGGAGTTACTTGATCGACTTAACTAGCTATGCAGGAGTTATTTGATCGACCTATAGACCAAGTCAAGATTCAAGGCGAAGTATGCTGCAAGAGCACAGCGAGCTATATTTTTTTCAACAACCTACCTTGAACTTAGAATATGAGGATATAATTGTTTCGTTCCTTTATACAGGAGTTACATGGGCGACTTATAGACATAGATAAGATTCAAGAGAGAATAGGCTGCAAGAGAGAAAGAAGCGGGGTTGAATTTTTTTTGCACTCTGATTTGGACAGGTTAGGTTAGTTGTTTTGATCTTTCATATAGGAGTTACATGGGCGACTTTTAGACAAAAATAAGATCTTAGGATCTTATTTTATTTTTGATCTTATTATTATTATGTCATACATGACATAATTGGATATTAAGGCCGTGGGGCAAGTGGCTGCTAACTTATTTCAGCCTCAGTCTATATTGGTCGATCAAAAATCCAATAGGAGTACCAAACCAAGCGTTAGTTCTATGAAAATTTATTTCAGATAAGGTTGCAAAAAATGGAGCAGGTGGACATTTTGATCTCAAATTACAAATCTGACTACGGCACGCTATAAAAGTTTTCAAGCTCGCTTCGCTCGTTCTTGCAGCCTAATTTCTCTTGATTCTTATCTTTGTTCAAAAGTCGCCTATGTACCTAACTCATGTATGAAGGGGTCGAAATAATTGTAACTTTTTTGACCTCTCTTATTTTTTCCCTTAAATTTTTACTTTATCGTAAAGTCGACCAAGTAACTCATGTATGAGAGTTCGAAACAATATTAACCTGTCCAAGGCAGGTTGTTAAAAAAATTCGAGCTCGCTTCGGTCGCTCTTGGAGCCTTTGGTCTTTTGCTCTTGAAATTGTCTCCCCTAAGTCAATTATGTAACATCTATTTCTGAATAAAAGGACTGAAGAAAAACCAACTTTTCTGGAGAGGAAATCTTTCATTTTCTGTTAGTTCCTAGAATTTTCAAATAATGAAACAAAATTAGTAACTTCTACATCTAACTAATCCGTGCTAACATTTTTTAGGTGGCTATTACCTACATTTTCAGATTCTTAGAATAACTTCAGTTGCGTTCGTTATAGTAAATTTAACCCTTAAAAATCTATTTTTTCCCCCTAGCTCAAAAGCTAGCAACGCCTGGCAGGGCTTTCGGCGCCCCCTTATATCCGGCGCCCTGGGCGGTCGCCCAGCCTCGCCCTACCCTAACGCCGCTACTGGGGGGAAGGTCAGTGGACAGTAGAAACAAAATATTTTGAATTTGCTGAAGCCTGGTTTTCACAGACCCAGTAGCTGGCGGACAGTGAAGGACAGTTAAGCCTGGTTTTCACAGGTCCAGTAGCTGGCGGACAGTGAAGGACAGTTACTGTCTGACAGCTACTGGGTCCGTGAAAACAAAGTTGAGCCAGTACTGACCGGTCAGTTGCTGTCGGTCAGCAAACTCCGGACAGTGCTAAAGGACAGTAAGTGCCTGGACAGTCAGATTTTTTCTAATTTCTAGTTTGAAATCGTTTTTTCTTCGTTTAAAATGGCGGTGGTGCGTTGGAGTGATGCAGATAATATAAAATTCCTCAATTTTATAGGGATAGAGAAATGTTGTGGAATTATTTCTTCCATTAAGATTATAAAGATAGAGATATTCGTAAAGAATCGTTACAGGACATTGTTCGAGAAATGGGAATACCCACTTTTACAACAGAAAACAGAAAAGAACGTAATGAAAAAAATAAAAAGCCTGCGGTCTAAGTACTTATAATCAAGAAGTTACAAAAAATATATTTGTTCTAATTATATCGCTCTGATCAGCCATTTTGCTGGCCTCGTGACAACGCAATGGGTCAGAAGCACCTGGCCAGTACTATGTACACAGTAGCTGTGTTCTGCTGTCTCGTATGCAGACCCAGTAGTGAGAACACGTCGGGACAGTGACAGTACTGTATACACAGCAGAATGTACAGTTGCTGACTACTGGGTGGTAAGCTACTGGGCTTGTGAAAACCAGGCTTACAGATGCAGTGTTTTGGGAAATGTGGCGTGATTGAAAAAGAGGTATTTTTCGCTATTTCGGATTTGGCTATACGCGGCCACTTGAAAAATTACCCCTTTAAAATTGAGTTACCTCAGTTACTGAAAAGTCGACCTCAAATGTTATTTTCCAGTTTTTAGACCTATGTATCCTGCTAAAACGTGTTAAGTTTCATTAAAATCCGTTCAGTCATGTCGGAAAATAAGTACTTGAAAGTTTGTACGGAATGCCGTAAGGCGTAAATGCTTTTAAGATTTGGCACCCCAGGCCAATATGGTTAGCCACCTTACAAGTTTCGAAAAAAAAAACCCATCAAGTGCGAGACGTACTCGCACACACAGGGCTCCGAAGCACCAAACAATATAAACAATAAATTTTCAACGCTCATTCATTTACATTCTACAGTAAAACTAAATTTGTTTTTTAAAGTTACTACTGAAGTTTGGTGAAAAACTCCCATATTTCAAAAAATATATGATGTTTAGTTTTGAGATATGGGAGTTTGTCATCTTATTCAAACCAATTTTCTTTGAAAGAGTTTTTACGTTCTAAATCCATAAATTTTTCAGAATTTTCCTCTTCTTACTTTAGAAATTAGAGAGGAGCGACACAATTTTTGTCGCTTTGGATGAAATTATCTCATCAACCATTGACTTTGATATCATTTTTTAAGTCATAACGACAAACACCCCACAAAGTTATACAGTGCTGGTAAGGCTGACCCTACATTTGGCGTGCGCGATCCTCGGGCGTGCGAGAAGCGCGAGCGCCGCGCGCGCGCTGCGTGAGCGTTGGGTGTTGCCGCCGTGTGACATGTGTGAGGCGTGCGCGCGGCGCGCGCGCGGCTCTCGCCTTGGCGTTTAACCCCCTTCAGACAAGTCAGTCACAATTTGGCCAGTGCCGTGTTAGCACACGTCGTTGCGTTACTGTTCTACAATTACTAACAAAATGGACTCAGACGAGGAAACACTACTGTTAGCTTTGCTACTAAAAAGAAATAAGACATGTAATAACACTGTCCACCATACGACTGACCGAAACAGTAGCGGGCGGCGGGGATAGCGGGCGAAGGGGTAAGAACGCGACTCGAACGTCGCGAGCGCGCCGCGCGCACGCTGCACACACGTCACACGGCGGCAACACCCGACGCTCACGCAGCGCGTGCTCAACGCGCGCGCGGCGCTCGCGCTACTCGCACGTCCGAGGATCGCGCACGCCAAATGTGGGGTCAGCCTAACTCAACGTACCGTTGGGAAAAGGCTAGGCAGATGATGATGATCTATTTGAAAACTTTAATTACACACTGTTCCTTTACGGTGTAAACATTTTTTGAATATTTAAATTATTGTATTTTAAAAGTAGACTAACATAAATAAACATGATTATTAAAAAGATGAACCAATTACAATTTATTTGTGTTTCTAAATTCAAAAATATTCCAAATTTAAATATTATTATAGTCTGTTCGAAGGCTTCGTACCTACAATTGTTTAATTTCATAATCTTGAGATGCACGATTTCCTGTACTAAATAAAAAACGATTTTCATAATGCAAACCATGACTTAGTATTGGCTTTTATAGCAGATAAGACAAGGATAATTTTTTAGTAATTTCTACATCAGGTTTAGTATTTTTTTTACTAGACAACTTTTTTTATGATGTGATAGCAATAAGTAATTACAAAAAAATAAATGTTTGTTTAGTGATATTTGCCAAAGTTGTAGGCATTTTTTTTTACGTTGAGTTACCAGTAACCCTGTTTACGTAGATTTTTTTTTTTCAACCTTCATTTACATGTATGGTATGGAGAGTATATACCTCTATTTTAATTTTTGTCATCATATTTGCGTAGCGGTTAATATTAGGCACCTACTCTCCAAATTTCAACTGTGTGGTGCCAATAGTCTCGGAATGAAAACTCTGTGACATACCGACGGACACACAGACAGACAAACCGAATCCATAAGGGTCCCGTTTTTTTGGCAACGGAACCTTTGAAAGATGAATCTATGCTACTGCAAATCTGGTAGAAGAAAAAAATAATGCGAAGCGAGCTTAGATTTTCTTTTGACAACTCATAAAGATAAAGCTTCAGCGATTTATAAATAAAAGCTAGAGAATTCACAATTATTCAAGAGCGAGCGAAGCGAGCTCGATTACTAGCACCCTGCCTCGGATATGTTATGGCACTTTTTTTACCATTCTTATGATATTGAAGTGACTGTTGAAGTATATTAAAAATCCAGAATTAATAATATACCGTAGGATATATCTACTGTATCTGTATCTATGTGTCATCTTTACCTAGCAAGTGCGCATGCATGAGATAGGTATCTTACTAAACATAGTTTTTTAGAGTTCCGTTGGCAAATGGCAAAAAAAGGAACCCTTATGGATTCGGTCTGTCCGTCTGTCGTATGTCACAGATTTTCACCCCGAGACTATTGGCACCTCATAGTTGAAATTTGGAGAGTAGGGGTGGCCTTCATACATGATCCCTTCGATATCATTATGGAGGGGATCCACTCCTCCTAATTACTAAAGTAAGAATAGGAAAGTTCTGAAAAAAAAATTGGTTGTCAGAACGTAAAAAAAAACTTTCAATGAAAATTAGTTTGAATAAGATTTGACATTCAGTTTTTGAGATATGGGACTTTTTCATCAAACTGCAGCAGTAAATTGGTTTTTCATTAACATTGTGTTGTTACTTGGCTGGGTTCAAGGAAGGGTAAATGAAACTTGACAAACGAAGTACGGCACTAACTGTAATAACACTAACAACGGGATATTTACCATTTTTTGTGACCATGTCAGTTTAAAAACATATATTTTTCAATCTTCGGTTTCTTCAAGACTTTCACCATTTGACAATGGTGTCGTGACGCTTGTCTTAAGTTAAACAGAAACTTAAACATATTTTATAACACATTTGCTCGTAAAGGGTCTCATAATTCACCAATGTCAGTATCGTAATGTATCTCATTACGCACTAGTGCGGTAATGTAATGTAAAACGCACGGTCTATCAAAATGCTCCGTCTAAAACGAACGGAACTTTTTTCAATCTTAGCAAAGAGTTTTTATGTCAGAAAAGTGGTCAACAATTTATGAATAAAATTAACTTGGGAGATAAAATATAATAAATAAACATTTAATTTAATAAATTACAACCATTTATCTGTAACCAAACACAAAAATATTAATTTACTTTATTAGTAATACTGGCTGTTTTTGTGCCTTTGCCTTAAAAAAAAGCGCTGACGCGCGCGCATAGCTAGTTTCATAATTTGTGAACAAGAAAAAATTATTCCGTGCGCTTTTTCTTCTAGTTTTATTTATTCCCTCGCAAATATGTTATAAAACGTCGTATGACATACGTGCGCTTTGATAATTACAGCCTTTCTTGTAGCCCTCGCCTACGGCTTGGGCTAGCAATATCGCCTCTGCTGTAATTTTCAACTTACCGCACTTATATCATGTACTATAATGGTTTCAGTCATTTTTTATTAGCTAAGTAACTAGGTATTTAAATCTAAGCAGTGTGTGTGTGATTTTTTAATTCCAGTTCATCCGTATTAACGTTGTTGGGTTCCCTCTTTCGTTTGTACGAATTCTTCCAAATTTCATAGAAACACACTGTAGCTTGAAATCTGTAGCAGACGAGAAGCGGGACCGACACGTGCGTAATGAGAGTCCAAGCCCATACTCCGTAGAATTCCATCTGTAAAATGTAAAGTACTTAGTTTTCAGACAAGTCCATGCTGTCATTACATTGAAATACTTATTGAGGTATCATCACTAAAAGAAAAGTCGGCCCAAAAAGACTCGCTTTATAGTTTTTTGTTAGTAAAAGAAACTACTAGCGAAATACTTTGTACAGGCTGTACTTTGTACATTTAGGTAAACAAAATAAAAATCTGCACCAGCTTTCTTCGAAGTTTGAAATTGTGGTCTGCTAAATAAACAATCGAAAACTCATCGGTACCTGGACAGGATGAAATTCTGCTCTTGAATTTTTAACTCTGTTTATGAGCCATAAAGCGAGGTTTCCGACTAAGAGGAACGTCACCAGTTGTCTGCCCGGTCTTTGTCGGCCCGTGCCCGCACAGCGTCGACACCAAGCGTCTAACACTAACAGTGTCTGGCACGAACTTTGAATAACAGCGCATAGCGGTGATATTACTCTGCAAATATAAAACTCTTCATATAAAATGGTCTGAGAGGATCAACTTGTTCTAGTTGACTCGAAAAATAATACGCCCTATTTTTACCTTGTTGCTTGTGATTCTCCGGGATATTTCTGAATTAGAAAGCCTGCTCCGATGATTTGAAACAAGTAGTACAAGTAGACGCCACACTGCGTGACCAACAGCAGGGCATGTTCCAGCGGCAACGCGGACACAGCACGCTTCAGCGGTAGCGTGCGCATCCTTTGAATGCACGCCCCCGATGCGATGGTCATTATCAAGAACAGTATCGACTCCCAAATGTTTATCTAGATAAAGTGAAACAAAATTAATGGTATCGTTTTACACACCCTTAACTTTAATTTAATTTCATTTATTTCAGGTCCGAGACCCATATAAAACAAAAATAAATAAAAATACAAAACACATCAAGTATTGCTCGGCTTGCTAAATCCTAAATGTCAGAATTACATTAGATTTTTTTAAGATCTGATTTAAATAAAACATATTAGGTATATTATCATGCGTTTACCTGCAGTAAAGCTAAATTCATATGTTCTGGTTTTTGGAACAGACCATTGAACAGCATTAGACTGACAATAGTGCCAGCTAAGACTGCTACTCCCATAAACAGGCCCTTATGTGCACTTCCACAATCAACTGAGAAATGGTTGCTTGATTTGGCTCGAGCACAGCAGTGACGGTCTTTAGCAATTACGGTAACACCAGGCTCCTTTATCGGTTTCTGGAAAGGAAGATTTAAATTAATTCACTGACCTAAATAATGTTCAAGCTCTGATGCAGAATTGCAGATTCTCGGAACCAATTAGACATGTGAGTAGGAGTATGTGAGGCTTGAAAGTAGGTCGAGGATGCAAGCTGATATGGTAATTTCTCAACGTAAGTAATTTTAGAATCTGTGTTGAAAAACTAAGCAACGACAAAAAAATCAAATCATTCTTGACTGAAATGATATCCGTGATCGTATTAAGGTTCTGAATGGAAGCAATACATACATACTTAAATGAGACACTTGAGAAAAACAAAACTTACCGATCCTGGAACTGTACAGATATCGTTCCAAATTACAAGTATAATGATAGAACACAAAAGGCTGTATTCGACACCACACGGCCTCAAATACGGGTTCACATTCCGAATCAGAGGTGTAATCATATCAGACACGTTACAGGTCCAACTGATATTCTGGGTCGTTACATTTAAATAGTTTAATGTCAGATTTGATAAAAAGTTATCCTCGCTACCATCAGTCAGGTTTTCTTCTCGTGTGTAAGTTGTATTTTCTACATGGTCCATTATAAGTATTTTCGAAGGGCCAGTCACGTTGGCATATCGGATGAACGCTGGACGGTCGTAGGCCATTGCGATGATGTCATCTCGTGTCTCCTGAACGACGACGTTCAGCCATTCGCAAACGTTTGTTGCTATTAAGTGCATGAGTCCGAATCTGTCGAGCACCACCCCCCGCATCGGGTCTAATATCTGGAATAGATAAGATGGTTTTAACAAAAGTGTACCCTAACTTTATCTAGTGGTCGCAACCGTGACTCTTGAGTATGAGGTCCGCGGTTACATTTTCAGGCCCCCTATTCACAAACGCTCGGATTCGATAAGTCGTATGTCTATCTTGTTTTGGCATTACAAAAGCGAGCCAGATAGACATACGACTTTCCGAACCGAAATCGAATCCGAGCGTTTGTGAATACGGGGGCTGGTTGGCATGATCATGGTTTTTTTTCTGCAGCAGCCTATTTGGAACTAAGGACGAGCCTATCGCCATTAACTGTTACATGGCTCAACAAAACTGACTGGATGCGGGTGGACATACTATACATAGGCACTCCTCTGCCTAATCTTTCGGGGAAAAACAGGTGTTATTTATATTCTAACTAGCTGTCCCGCGCAACTTCGTTTGCGTCACATTTTCCCCGTTTTCGCAAAAAAATTCATTGCTGCTCCGCTCCTATTGGTCGTAGCGTGATAATATATAGCCTATATCCTTTCCCAGGTTGAAATCTATCTTCTTGCCAAATTTCATTAAGATCCGATCAGCCGTTTAGTCGTGAAAAGGTAACAAACAAACAGAGTGACTTTCGCATTTATAATATTAAGTATGGATGGATGTTAAGATTTTTTTATTGTTATTTAGATTCAGTCTTTTCTTGTAGTATTTGCAAAAATAGCTAAATATTTCATTAGCTCTCCTGAACTAAGTCTATTAGTGCTTTTTACTTTTTCTCTTCAGGGCTTTTTTAGCTTGCAAACTTAAAGAATCATTGTGAACTATTGAACCAACGTGATCATCACAAAATTACGAAAATGTTATAGAACTTTGCTTCGTTGAGAAGCCACGATGCGGTTGAGCACCAATTAGCAAGTGATTAGTATAATGAAGACTGTAAAATGAACTTAACCTTCCGCAAGACTCAAGCCACAAAACATTTCCTATACCTCACAGACAAACTTCGCTCTTGCTCAACTATTTGTGAAGTAATATCGACACACAGAGTATTATATACTTATTCGTAGAATAGATTTATCTTCATCTATGTAAGTTATCTATGTAAGGTAGCTAGTAAGTTAGTCATTTCGATGCAAAGTAACGGAGTTATTAGATGGCGTACGTGAGGTCCGGATTTCATACCCAAACTGATCCAATTGTTCCTGTTGAGTGTGTCCGTGGAAATTCTCAGTGCATAAGTCTTTGGAGGATTTATGTCCTCTGCCCTGTGTGTGTTTGCATTTTTGTAAGGATGAAATCTATGCCTTTATGGTCTGGTTGAAATTGGGTCGTCGCTAGTCACTCATACTACATGTAACGTTCTGACTGATTTCAGAGTTCTTGTATTCGATACCTACATTTTAGATATGCATTCTGCCGAATGCCCAAAGTACTTGAAATCGGGAAATAAGCGCACGTAATGAAAACTGTTTGCTTGTTAGCGCTCAACAAAATATAAGCGACCACACAATGGAAGACTTCGTGAAGTTTCACTTAGCAGCTTCTGATCTGTGAGGTACTCCTACGGTCAAGGTCAACAGACTGGCGCTGATCTTATTTCTTGCGTGTCATCAGAAATTAATGTGTCATCGTCATCATCATCAAGAGACGTCATTTGATGAACCCGACACGTAAAGTGTGAATTAAAAGTTCCACACATTGTTTTCAACTTAAGAGAAGGGTATTATTATCACGAGTTTTTTTTTAAATCTTATGTATTCAATTCCTACTCTGTTGTATCGCCTTCGAGAAGCATGAAGGTAAAAACAAAAGTAAAAAAGCTGGTAGGTAGGAACGGCGTTTGATCGTAGGAGGTTCGATACAGTTTTTGCCAACCTCCAAGAGAAAAAGGGCATGATTTTATGTATGCAAGTAAGAATTTTATTGCTACTCACATCTGTATAAGAAAATATGAAGACTGTTTGAGCAACCAAGTACAAGATCCTGAGGGCTGGCTTCATGGCCACGATGGCCATCTGGCAGTCGCCCGAGAGGTCGAAGTACCCTCCGAACTGAAGGCACGAGTAGATGATGGAGCCTACTCCGAACCCTGCCACACCCATGTGCAGGTAGAAACTGCCGTAACGAGTGCGGACCACGTTTTCTGCAAACAATCTGAATATTAAATGAAGGGAAAATGTTAAAAAAAGGTCTTAGTATATTTCTAGTGTCTTTATCAAGAATGTTAAATGAGATCAAAATTAAAAATATTCAAAAGGGCTCGAACGTTTTCAAAATAGCGGGCATCCATAAGGGCAACCAGTATTAATCAATAGTTGGTATCAATATTAATATGTTTTGTATGAGAAAAATCTTCTAAAGCGTAAAATTCCCCAGTTATTAGCTATCAAAGTTAAGTTAAAGTTAGAATCTATTTACTGATTGTGCCAATATATACAACTTTGATTTTATTAGCCACACGTAAAACCAGTATCTATCAATATCTGGCATCTACAAACCAATATTGCATGGGGCAAAATCTAAACCTTCTAAGGCTTATATCTCGCAAATGTGACGCTTTAGAAGGTTTTCTCTCATACAGTTCTTGTTTGTCTTGATTGCTATTGGTGATATATTTTTTATGAATGGCTAATAAAATCAAATTGTAACTTTGGTGGCTTAGATCTCTAAAACGTGACACTTTAGAAGAGACCTTACAGTGCTTGTTCGTATTGATGCCATTAATAATGAATACAGGATTAAACCTGTATTCATTATGGCTGTGTTAGGCAGGCCAAATAATTTAAAGCCCCCGATTGAATCTTTTATACAAGCCAACTTGATTTAAACAATTAATGTATAGATATTAGTTTAGCGCAGGACCTGATATAATTGAGTACTTACCATCTTTCTCTCTTATAGCTATTCGAAGGTGATAAAACGTATACCCCAAGAAGAGCATACTGACTATGTATAAATACATTGTGAACACCTGAAATAATACAGAAATGAATACTTGAACCATGAAATCATTCATTATTTTAAGGATGCGGTCAAACCAGGCGGTTGGGACAGCGGACTCTGACAGAATTTAATAAAATATATGCCATGTTCAGTATCCACAGCGATTCCACTGCCCGCTCCGCTCGGTTTCACCGCAAGTTTGTTTAAGACACAAGCCACTCATAAAGGGCGTCGGGCGCGGAAATAGCACGGGTCCGGGCGGCTTCCTATTACATTCAAATGTTATACAAAATGCATGGAAATAAAGCGCAATTTAGGACACACGGTATGTCGTCCGAGCCACGACATGTCGTCCGAGCCAAGTCCGCGCCCGACTCCCTTGCTCGGCTAGCGCGTTATTAGACTAGTTCGTAGCCCGTAGGCCCGTATAGGCGTAGACCCGAAAGATTCGTAGCACTAGCTACGGGATAGCTACAACCCTGATATACTGGAATGTTTTAGCGAATCTTAGTTGTGATTTCTTGAATCAACCAAGCAAATCTACGCCCAAACAACTACTACAAACTACGTACATAGGTTAACAACGGATATGGCGTTTCTCGTACCTACATATTATGTTAAACAATACATTAAAGTTTATCCTAATGAGTGTAATTATTATAGGTTATTAAAACTTCTATTAGCTTGTATATAAAATTAACATTACAAATGAGTAAGTATACTTTTTCATTTGAGAAGAGTGGCTAACTTATCACTATGTAATAAACCTTTTTATGTGTCTAGGCCTAAACTTAGACACATTTTTTTGTTGAGATAATAATTTACTTGCAGGTCTCGAGTAGGTAGGTCGTAAAGTAGTGATCTAAGGATGTGTGCCGAGTAAAACCATTATACACATACAGGTACATCCAATGTTATAGAAAGTAATGAAATGCGTGCATTTGTTGTAAATATACATATAAAGCTCGAGGCCCTTGATGCACAACATAGGTACAGTCAGCATCAAAAGTCGGTTAACACTTATAAATATTACTCCAAGTTTTGTGCTGGTCAGTGTGATCTGATCTTATATTGTTTTGTGAATTTGTGTAACCATTGATGAAAATATTGTTACGTCTTTTACTCAAGTCTGTTAATATAGATCGTTCTAAAACTAAGACTTCTTATAATTTTGGTTTTGTAAAGCGACTTTTGCTGCTGACCGTACGTTATGGCTTTTGACAGTAGACCTATTAAAGACGCACACTTAAATGTGAAAAAAGAAAGAGTTCGTAACGAGGTGATCCGACAGAGAACCAAGGTTATCGACATAGCCCACCGCATAAGCACGCTGAAGTGGTAATGGGCTTGCCATATAACCCGAAGAACCGATAACCGTTGGGGTAGACGAGTTCTTGAGTGGAGACCACGGATCGGTAAACGTAGCGTAGGACGTCCTCAGACTCGGTGGAGCGATGATCTTCGCAAGGCGGCTGGCAATAGCTGGATGAAAGTGGCCGAGGATCGTGCTCAGTGGCGTGTCATGGGAGAGGCCTATGTTCAGCAGTGGACGAGTACAGGCTAATAACTTAAATGTATTAAAGGTCTGAAAAAACTATAACAGGACCATACTTACATCAGATATAACATTAGTATAAACTTCATTTTGTATGGTGCTCGTTACAGGTAAAGCTATTCCTAAAACTATTAATAATTTAGCATAAAACGCTGACAGGACCACGGTCATCGATTCGCTGAAACAATTTATGATATATTGAATCAATTAGCTGTAAATAACCTAAAACACGGAGCTAGTGAAAATTAATATGACGCTAACAAAATTAATGAAAATCGTCGAGGTTTAGCTAGGACTAGGCTATTACCTATTGTTTAGGTTATCCGGATTAGGTATTTTAGTGAATGTTGGACGAAATTAACTAATCATTAATTTTATAGTTGCTCTGTTCAGGGTTTAAGTTTCGAATTTAACGCTACTTTGGCGATGGATATAGCTTTGCATCGCAAATACTGCGTTAGTAATAAAATAGGTATGCAGAGATTTATGTTTATTTTTTGTTTTGTTAAAAAAAATACGTTGCCCTCAGATATATACGTTAAACGTTACCTACCTAGGTAACGTTTAACGCCTATACTTGCGAGGAAATCCCTTTCTCCGGGTTTGTGGAAAGTCGAATAAAATCTGAGGCATGGGAACTGAATATAAACTCGTTGACGTTGTTGTTGACGTCGTTGCCGACGAAAGGGCCATCGGGTCATTCAAATACCCCGGAATGAAGTCTTGAAGTAAGACAAGTTACAGGTGACAACTGACTCACTCGCCATGTGACAGCGGTTTTCTCCTGGGAACGGGTGCGGTAATGTGCTCGATGCTGGAATTGGAACTGGCAGGCATCACCACGCTCAGACGAGGCAGCGAGTGCGGTGGCTGCTCTCTGTGAACATACATAAAAACATTTACTTCAATGTCTTCTTATGTTGGCATCATTATCCACTACCTGACTTCACCCACTACTGGTTGAAACTCTACTTTGATTGTAATGTAAATTGTAGAAGAACATTAGAAGTCCTAAAAGGAATGTATAAGATTATATTTCGTGACATTATGGTTGTATCGAAAAACCTTTATAAGTAAAAAGTAAAGCAGACTTATTTTAAGGCAAAAAAAAAGACATCCTAAAAGCTAGTCACAAATTATTAAACGCGAGACTATAAAAGAGAGCTGAAAACAACTCGCTATCTAATTACACGAAGCCGCTTACAAAATAAACACTGAAAACAAATTCCTTACATAATCATATTAAGGCTGCTCTCTCGAAAAAAGCTTGAAAAATGCATTCAGTTGAAGCAACTTTTCGTCGGCAATTACAGAGAAATTACATCTAAGAAAAATTGTTAGTTATCTACATGATATGATACGTAATTTGGTTTAGCCACAATTTTTCTATCGGTATCACCTATTAAGAAAAAAAAATGCCAAATCGCCTCTAAATCATTGAGATGGAACCATTTTTCTCCTTAATTACTTATCAAAAGCGTGTAAAAAATATATCTACTGCTTTGGAATAAAAAGGAACATGATTTGGTTTTGTTACTTTTTACAAATATGTATTATTTTTGTTACAATAAATTAAAAATGCGTCCGATTAAAGACTGCGTTTACATCTCCCCCGCACTCGTCCACAAATTCAGTGCGGGGCGCATCGTGTTGCTAGGTGGACGTACGTCGCGTTGCAAGAGCTCAGCACTACGAAATAAAATAGTAATATATTACTGCAATCATTTTCTGAGCGAGGCCTGGCTTGAGCCGATATGAACCGGTTTCTCTAGTGTACGGACGCAGCAGTCAGTTGACGCGCCTCATGTAGTAGTGTGCCTATCAAAGATCACAGAAGGTCCACGCAATGACATTAACCTATATTATATATAAATTTTACTTTTCGGTATCTAAATAAAGTCTATTATTCTGATCCGTTGCGATTATTTGTGACATATTTTATTTTTTTGCGGGACTAGTTTAGTTAAAACTAAACTACAGACGAAAATTTTGCCAAAACTGAAAATGCTCCTGAAGTAGGTATTAATTCGGGTTTAAGCCGTAACATCTCTATGTATAATGAATAAAAAATAGGTATATTATGTAAAGAAATAAACTTCACAGGCATAGGTAAAATATTAAATAATAAAAACATAAACATAACGAATAGGTATTAAATATGTATTGTGTCTTGTGTTTTTTTTTACCTTTTTTCGTGGAAACGCGTGAAATGCATGCAGATTTTAGTACAAAACTGAACCGTTTCTGAAAGTAGTAACATCTACCTCCAATACAGAACACAGAACGGTTGAATTTGTGAGAAACTTTTGATAAAACGAGTAGGATCACGAAGAGCTCAGTTGGCAGAGCGGCTATACTCAGTTGGTCGAATGTCGAATAGTTTTTAGTTGATATTAATCAATCAATAAAATCAGCCGCAATATTAGAAAAAAAATTGGCAATCATTTTTGAAGTGAAAACTTCTTTAGCGGCGTTGTGCAGTTTTGTGATGGGTAAAATTTGTTAAACTTGCGTCAGGTGTCACGTGCTGCTGATCGAACGGATTGGCATTTAGGTTACGAAGGAATTTAATTTAAACTATATGACATCTTTCATTGAGTTTGGGTTGGTTGGTGGCAATCGGTTGTGGTCATTCACAACTCCAAGAGCTATCTGCCTCTTTAGATTTCCCTAAAATCAAGATGCCTTTTGGACTGTGGCAGAACTAAGGAAAGAAAAAGAGATAGAAGAGAAAAATTAAGAAAACGAGAACGAAGAAGAACCTTTGTACTCAAATGTTTTGTTTTTTCCCGTGTTTTCTACTGTGTGTACATAAATAGTAAAATAAATAAATAAGAACAAAAAGAAAACATAGAACAAGATTTAATAGGACTATCGAAATTTCCAAAAATAAATATATGTGAACACGGAGAAATAAGTGAGGATGAAGTGATTCAACCAACCAAAAGAATAAAAATTCTTGGTGAAAGAAAGTTAAATTTCAGTGAATACTAATAATAACAAATATTATGAAATACACTAGTGATAATTATACTACCTATCTACCTTACTTTAACTTCTTACCTACATACCTACCCTACCTAGCTACCCTATCTACCTACCTATCCTACCTACCTATCCTACCTACATACCCTACCTACCTACCTACCTAACTACCATTTTTCTCTTCATAGAAACCTTCCTCAGACTACAACAAATATTAAAAAAAAACCGTATTGGTCAAGCCATTCCTGAGTTTTACGCTTAGCAACACATTTAGCCGTTAATTTTTATTTATATATAATTTAGTTAAAAAAATATATCAAGTTGTTTACCTCATATTTCAAGCCAGGCTGATTTATAATAGAGGTATAGTTTCTAAAAGTGCATCCATATCAATAGATAATAAATAAAAACCAAAATGGACCGCTTCAGATGCGGTACACTTAAAACTTAATTTGACTCTTACGTTGACTTGACCTTCTGTGATTTCGATACTCTGTGCCGAGACTAGGCGAAGCGACGCGACGACGCGTGCTGGCGGCGCGGGCGCGGGCCGCGCGCGCGGAGAGGGGTCGTTAGCTCCGCCCAAATGCTCAAGGTTATTGGCATGATTACAAGCCTTAAGACTGTAACATAAAGCGGTGTCGATTTAACGTTACACCAAGTTGTTTTGTTTGAGCCGGCGCTTATCTTCTAATAGTGGGTTTTAATGAACCCCTTGCCACCCTAGCCGCGGTACCGCCTTTCCTCACCTTTCATCTTCAGGCACCGCAACGAGAGGTTCTGACGGCGTGCGCCAGTCCCTCGATGCATTTTGATTAGATTTCTCCTTATTTTTCATCACCATGCTTTTAATCACGTTTGAAAACCCTATTTTTCATAATCCACCTTTTAAGTTTAAAAATCACGATTTTTATCTATCTCAGATGTTGTGCGTTGTAGAGCAAATCACGAACTGTTGAAGATGATACAAAACGCAGCGCCACGTCGTCGCAACCGTGTGTTTGTAATTAGTTTCTAACTGTGACAGGGTTGAACTTGTACTTATCAATATTTGTTACATTTATTTGTCTTAGAGAACTTATTATTTTGTTGAACAATAATATTGGATCAAAAGTAGAAGAGAGACAATGTGCTACTGAATTTTCTAGAATTTTCCGGTAAGAAAACCCAAAATAGCGTGAATCATGTTTTCAGTAAATTGCAGAGCGTTATGAAATAATAACTTCTTCAAATAGTTTTGTAAGCCTTTTAAATTGACACTTTGCATAACTTGTTAAGGTGTTCTTAAGCATCTATTTTGAGGTACTGGCAGTAAATATTCTTATTTTTGTTTATAAATTCACTTAAGAATGAGTTTAATAACTCTGCGATCTCATTTAAATGACGACAAACTTTAAATTACCGATCAAAATTACTGAACTGTTATTATCATTACTATGTTCCGAAGATTTCCACTTCTGAACCTCCCATAAGCGTCGCTAAATTGACTGGTTGCATATCCAGTTCCTCAAATGTCCACGCAGGAAATTTGACGTAGATTTTATCATTTCTGTTCAATAAGTCTTGTATTTGCTTTTGAAAAAACAATACGATTGAAACGACCAAAATTAAAATCAAATCTTTTTCCTTGAAAAACTGGTGTGACATCGACTACCGAGTTTCAAGCAGTTCATTTAAATTTGAACCATTTATGTAACAAACACATGTTTGACCTCGTTACAGGTAATTTTATAACAGCCTCCTACAGGTGCCTATTAATAGCCAACCGATCAATACATGGAGATGCAACAATCGGCATGGTCCATTACAATACACCCTGCCTATATGCACAGCCTTTGTATAGCGTTCAAGCTATGCTGAAACCAGTATACTGGTTGGAAACCTGTCATTGTTATCTACTGGGCACTCTGAACCAATTAATACGTCTTTGGTAATAATGTTAATAATGGTATGGATTATACTGTGGCAGAGATTATATAGGGTTTTAAAGTACTCTCAACGACGCCGAAAGGTACTTTTTTTCCCCGTCATCGTCATTGCGATAACATTTTTGTTTTAGACCATACTTTCTTGTTATGGAGATATTGGGGTCAAACTTTCAACTTTTCTTTTAAATACAAGTTTTTATCGTTAAAAAAATTTCATAAGTGCCTCTGTGACCCTCCATATTCAATGCATTCATCAGCACAATATTTTGAGTGCATTACATTGAGTCCTTACACATAACTTGATTATTGACTCCAAAAAAACGTTTCCCAGCAATAAGTTACGAGTACTTAGTTTAAACATTCTCTGAATCATATGGGTTGGAGTGCGGTGTGAGGCAGGGGGGGTTGACGTCTCCACTGCTCTTCAACCTGTATGTTAATGATCTCTTGGTCGAGCTCAGTAGCATGCGTGTCGGCTGCCGGGTTGGTGGTGTTAGTATAAACAGCATCAGCTACGCGGACGACATGGTGCTGCTGGGCCCGACTGAGGGATCTATCAGAGAGATGCTGAAGGTCTGCGAGAAATATGCTGCCTTGCACGGCCTTGTGTACAATGTCCGTAAATATGAATACATGGTTTTTAAGGCCGCCGGTAAGTGCCCGAATCATGAACCTAGCTTTTCCCTAAATGGTGCAAGCATAAATAGAGTCTACCAATTCAAGTACTTGGGGCACATACTTACCGACGACCTTATATGATGTAGACATTGAAAGGGAACGTAGGGCACTAGCGGTCCCAGGTAACATGTTGGCCCGTAGATTCTCGCGGTGTACGGACCAAGTCAAAATCACTTTGTTTAAGGCGTTTTGTCAAGGTCTGTACGCGGGGGGTCTGTGGGTCTGCTACACCAAACGATCGTTAGATGTCTTGCGCGTCCAGTACAATAATGTTTTTAGGATGTTGTTGAAACTGCCCCGTTTCTGTAGCGCATCGGAGATGTTTGCTCAGAACCGAACTGACGGATTCCACGCGGTAATTCGTAAGAAAGTCGCATCACTGATGCGTAGAACACGGGGCAGTGACAACAGCATCCTGAAAACAGTAGTAGAGAGCCCTTACTCCCCTTTTCTGAGGCACTATGTGGGGAGAATGGTCAGGTAGCTTATTCCTCGCCTTATCGTTCTCTGCACATCCTGCCTCGGTCACCTGCTCTATTTAAAACAAATATAGCTCTATTTAAAAGTTATTATTTTTTATCCTTGTTTGTGTAATACTAACACTAGTTTTAAGGTATTTTTACTAACAAAATGGACTCATTTGTTGTCTGAATAAATTAAATTATTATTATTATATTATATTATTATTATTAATGTCAGAATGCTTGGTTGACGGCTTCGTGAAGGGACCACTTACATCCTGCATAGACAAAAGTTAGTTGAAAATCAACAGGAATATTGAAAGCTTTACTATTAGGTGGATGTGAGTGCACTTAGCCCTAGCCTAGTCAACCTCAACTTCAAATCTAATTACTTACATATTGTGGTTGACTAACTGTGTTTTGAGGTTAAACTGTAAACGGTTCCCTAGTGTTTCTGAATTCCTGTGTTGGCATCAATATGTATTCTCATGACGTTATATTTTTATTTATCTCTATGATTAGTTCTAGTTGGACTAAATTGAAAAATCATCTGCATAACCTTTTTAACCGACTTCTAAAAAAGGAGGAGGTTCTCAATTCGGATGTCAGTTTTTTTTTGATTTTTTTTTACTTATTTGTTCGCGCATTTCTCCGTCGCTTGCCAACCGATTTGGAAAATTATTTTTTTGTTGGAAAGGGTATACTTCCCAAATGGTCCCATAGTCACCAAGTCGGGATCAGATGATGGAATCTTGGCGAAATCGAGGGAATTCTTCAAATTTTATAGGAAGACGTACAGTGATTTTGGTATTTTTTTCTACAACAAGTGAAGCATTTGCGTCCAATAAGAACCATTCTACCATCAGATCTGATGATGAATCCAAGAGACTGGCTTCGGAACTCCATAATAAGGCAATGAATCTTAGCTGTGTTTGGGCTTGTTGGAATTGTAACGGTATGCACTTTCCAGATGTATACACCGATTACGCTGAGATTTATGATCCGATTTGCGTGATTCTTCTTTAGTTTGATGTGGAATACCTGGCATTTGGTCCCATAAAAAATTAATATAGTTTGGCCATATAGTTTTCATTTTATTAAAATTTTTGCTATATGTAAATTTTTCACGTATGTACACCGATTTCTCCGTAATTACTGGACCGATTTAGATGATTTTTCATTCATTTGGTAGAGAAGCTTGCCCGGTGGAGCCATAAGAATTTTATTATCTTTGCTTAGGTACTTTTTGAGTCATCCTCTTTATTTTGCATTTTGTCCTTTGTAGTATGTATGGACGATGTGCTGGTGTCTAGTTACAATGTAAAAATTATACTTGACTAGGATTAAAGTGAGATATCACAACTGAAAAGGCTAAAATAAAAATATTTTTACAAAAAAAAAATAACCGACTTCCATAAAACACTAAAAAGTGGCAAATAATTTTAGTTTCGGAAGTCGATGGCAAAAAAGTAAATGAAACAAACAAGTCACCGACTGCCGAAACTAAAATTATTTGCCACTTTTTAGTGTTTTATGGAAGTCGGTTATTTTTTTTTTGTAAAAAAGTTTTTATTTTATTTTTGTATGGTTTCGGCTTTCAGCCTAGCTGGATGAAATAGATCAAAAAGAAAACAAAATAGGGGCAAATAACTTTACTTTCGGAAGTGACGTTTGTTTGTTTGACTTTTTGCCACCGACTTCCGAAAGTAAAGTTATATTCTATCTTTAGTGTTTTTTTTTAAGTCGGTTCATTTTTTTGTAAAAAGTTTTTCACGAACTTTTTAAAATCAAAACTTCTTTAAGATTTGTCCAATACACGTTACTGTTATATGAATACAAACTTACATTCTATTTGTAAGTTATAAGTAAGACAAACGACAATTAGCATGTAGTTATGTTGTAAGGCAGTAGTGGGCACGTTTTTGCTAATAAGTACATATAATAACTATAGAGAGATCGCGACGGTTCGTAATCGTGATGACGTCACCGAAATTAACGAGATTTTGAATAGTACAGCAGCACAAATGATGGTCTGGAAGCTTAAGGCCCTACATTTCTCTCTCTGCCGACGACTTTCTAAGTTAAGGTGGAAGCGCTAGGGCAGCTCAGAAAATTCGAATTTTCTTACGTTTTTTGCAATTTGCAGCTCTATGTTATTATCTATGTTATATTCGTTGATTCAATATGATTCGGGACCGTTATAAATATGGCCTTACAGAGTTGTAATAATAAAATTATAAATACAACGTAACTTCGTTCTATCCCATTGAATGACTTTTTCATGAAATAGTCGTTAGATAAAAAAAAGCGGGCCGACTAACGGTGGCAAAAGTTGCGAGGAAACATGGATTTATGTAAGTGAAATCTGAAGTCACTTGGAAGCAATGGACAAGTGATGAAACTGATGATCAATAGGCAGGTTCTGATCCTAGTGCATTCTCTGTATATCTATGTAGGTAGGCGTTGAGTACGACTTTTCCTTTCGACGACAAAATAACTCAACATTCTAGGTGTTAACGTGGTTCGTTTTTTAAGTCCGTCCGTCTTCCCTAAGAGATGTTTTCTACCTAAAAATAACCGAATCCGAAATAATCGACTTCCGTAATTAAAGTTATTTTACACGATTTTGTGTTTTTTTTTTCGTAGTCGGTTATTATATGTTTTAGCAAATACGTTCTTATTCTACAGTTTTAGTACTTTAAATAATTTTTCATAATTGGTTAACACCAGTGGAAAGTCACAGGAAAGCAAAATACGAAATTTCGTTTACTTGGATGACATATTTATTCAAGCTATTGTGATTTAAAAACCAAACTACTGAACTAATTTTGATAAAATTTCTATAAGACCAATCGGAATGTACCTATATCATTTACAGAAACTAAGTTTTTTTTTTCAAATTGGTTTTTAAACGACTGAGTTCATCATCATCATCATCAGCCTATATTGTTCCCACTGCTGGGACGCAGGCCTCCTCTTTATGAGAGGGAATGGGCTGTAATCCACCACGCGGGCCCAGTGCGGGTTGGTAGATGTCACATATCTTCGAATTTTTAGTTCTAGGACATGCTGGTTTCCTCACGATGTTTTCCTTCACCGTTTTGAGAGCAGCGACTGAGTTAAGAGGTAACAAACATACAAAATACTACTGCAAAGCGAACCTCCTTTTTTTAAAGTACGTTAAAAACTGCACGTAAATCAACTCGAGCACTGAATCGTATATAAAAATAGTCCTACAAATAAAATATTGTAGCGCTAAATATTCACCGGTTAGAGTCGGTAAGATGTTGTCCTCATGGGTAATTAGCGCGAGCGGTGTCACTTTCAGACGGCGATCCTAACGAGCCGGTCGTATACATGCAGATGCGAAGCTGCATAGCTACCACAGACTCATCTCTAAGCGATTAATTAGTTCTTTATCTCAAAGCAACCTTACATGACTTTTTTTTCAACGACTTCTGCGGTTGTCGGTTTTCTGGATTATTTTAATACTTTCTTCTATGTTTTTTTGTTCTCGGAAAACAAATAGACGGTAAAATTAAAAGCTGTGACGTAAAAAGGTAGGTATAGCTCTGTTACGAGACAGGAACAAAAATGCAACAAGTAAAAGATTGTAATATTTTTTTTTCTGTTTGGTGGACAGGTCTCTATCTACTCATCTATGTATATGTCACAGTCAAAATTGTTAATTAGCCAACAAACAATTTTTTTTTTTTTATACCAGTTCACATGTAGGTACAGTAATTGGGTAATAGTAGGTAAATTAGATTCTTATAAGCGGCGTAGGTATTCTGCGAAAGAGACAACAGCGAGCTTTTAAAAACGTTTATTTAAGTAATCTAGAATCAAAACATTTATGAGCTGCTCTTCCAAAAAGCAATTAATGAGAATGAAGACTCACTGTTACGGCGCCTTTTGTGCGTTTGAAAGTTTAATTACAACACTGAAAATGGATACTAACCTGTTGTGGCGAAGTTTTCGTTCCAGAGTGGTGCTCGTCTGTCTGATAGGGTGGAAATGGTGTGATCCATGCTCGTAAAATGTCCGCGAATCCCGCCGGTCTGGTGTCCTATAAATTTTATTTAAAAATAGAGATATGAAATTGCTGTTCTGTTTTTAAATCGAAGATTTCGTTTCGGCCTATTTGGTAAATCTGTACGAGTTTGGTTGACCGGATGTATAAGTAAGCGCACCATATTATTATTTTTGGTCAATTTTGGTCAAATAATACTTATTTAAGGACGGTTCGGTTTTTGACATTACCGTGATCCTTTAAAATGTATGTTAAAAATTTAGAGAGCACTGTGAATTGCCGGCACTATGTGCGACAGGATTTGCTTAGTTTATAGACTAATCTAGTGAATATCTTATGTTTATGTACACTTGTAATCCACATTTAAATATTAGGCTTCTCTGAACTGTGGAAAACTGCTAATATACCTAAGGTAAACACCTAAAGCCTTAGTTTCTGGCTTGTAAAGATAATTTTCCTGCGTTTTCTTATCCATGGCGATCTTAGCGTAGGAAACTGGGTCATTTGTCTCAATACAAACGAGATCGGGAATGGGTAAATTGCTTTTTCCAATAGTAGGTTCTTCCAGTAGTTGCTATTTTACTTTAGGTAGTCATTTTGTTTTTTAAATTAATTGTTGAGGATGTTTATAACATACGTAGATAGACAGAATACTTCCTTCTTTTTTTTTTTTTTCATTAAAGGGCTTTGTCGCTTAGCGACCACATCGCCCAGTGACTTCCTTCTTTCTAGTTAAGAAACACAAAACTGCCGATCGAATATTAGAGGCTCAACACTAGATGTCCTTCATCAACTTTTTATCCAGATTGGCAAACAAAGGTAAAACAAAAAAAAATGCACCAATTTAACCATTTTAACTGGACTTTCAAAAATCATTATCAACGACTATATCTAAAATCACTGTAGGTGAAGGTATAGATCCGGCCCGTATCACACTGGAGTAAATTATTAATTATTAAGTAGGTACTTGACGGCGCGGTTGGCACAGTGGTTGTGCTATTGACTGCTGCTCTGCGTGTCGCGGGTTCGATCCCCGAACGGAACAAATATTTGTATGGCCTACAGATAGATTAATGAAACATTTTCGAAAAATAGTGTTACATGTTACAATAGTGCTATAAATTAGATGTATATTATAGAAACAGAAATTTCGAATTATCTTTCTTTTATGGTTCCGTACCCAAAGCGTCAAACGGGACCCTATTACTGAGACTTCGCTGTCCATCCGTCCGTCTGTCACCAGGCTGTTTCTCATGAACCGCGATAGTTACATCAGATAGAGGTAGTCAGAACAAATACTAAAAACAGAATAAAATAAATATTTAAGGGTATACAAAAAGTGATTTTTTGCCCGTTTTTATAAATAATGGTACGGAACCCTTCGTGCGCGAGTCCGACTCGCACTTGGCCGGTTTTTTATAAAGTCATATCGAAAATGTTTTTGTGATTTTTTAGACCTATGTATCCTGCTTATACGTATTAAGTTTCATTAAAATCAGTTCAGTAAATTCGGAAATTAAGGACTTGAAAGTTTGTTTGAAATGCCGTAAGGCGTAAACGCTCTTAAGCCGCTCTTTAAACTCGCGTAAAATGACAAACATGAATTTTATATTGCTGGAAAATTAAGCCTTTGAAATGTTATTCTGATAAATAAATCAATTATTAAAAACGGTGTAAATACATTTTTAGATAGTTTAATTACATACCATTCAACATCTTCTTCAATGACGTCGTCCATGATTACCAAATAAACTGGCAATTGTTAACACTGAGCACAAAGGCTGGGACGAGGCTAAAACATTGTGAGTATCTGAGATAGCCTTCTTTATCTTGACACGAGTTAAGGCGACAGAATCTCTACGAGAGGACGCTGTAATACTTTTAGTATGACTGGACTTAACGTGTATGTTTTAACGGTGACTCAAATCATGGTTTGTTTATTATAGGTAAGTACATTTTTAGTGGTTAATATCGTCCGATATATTTTTATTTTGGCTTTATTTTGATCTCCAAGTCATCTTGAAACTAGGTTTTAGGCGTCGACGCCTGCACATGACGCGTCGGCCACTTTTGGCCCGATATCACTGAGCTACTGAAAAACAAATACAGAATTTATTTGACTATAATTTTTTGAGTGCATTTTTGTGCAAATTGTTTTCTATTGTCTGTGCAGTATCTCCGGCCATATATTACATTTGTTTAAATTTTAAAAGTCGTAACTGAAACATTAAAAATAATTACGCCATTTGTAGCAGAACTGTGGTAAACAAATTATGAACTGTTGGCTGATATTGGTTTATGACAAAGGGCGAACGGTGTTAATTGCGTCATTGCGGACAGCGGCCATTTAAATGTGTCAACAAGTCTTTATAATAATTACGAAGTAAATCATCATTGTAAACCATCTACGCTATCAGTCACTTAGATATCGCTATCTTTTTATAAAACTGCAATATCAGTAAACATATTTACAGATCGAAAATGATAATAAAAATATATACATGTATCAAAATGGGAAAAAAATTACAGGGCGTCAAAAATTCGTCGTGTCAATAAAAAAACTACCACGTTGGAGGGCAACGCTGCCCATTGATTGTAAACATATTGTAACATTTGGACATACCTGTTTCAGTTCGATTTTGAATATTAATCATCATCATCAATAGAATCAAGAAGGATTTGAAAATTTCAGAAAATAACAATGTTTTTCTTTTTGGTAGCAAATCTGTGACGTCAACATAAATATCGTTTTCGCAAGATATTTGTAATGGTATTTGTGATCTGTTATCTAAAGTGGAGCTTATGAATGAAGTGTTAGTTTACCGTTATAATCTATGAACTAAAATGTACTATGTATGACAGGTACAGTCAGCATTGAGAGGTATAAGTGACCACTGTGAGATCAGTGAGATGCCTACATGCCAAAGCCATTCAACTATTTACGAGGGACAGACTTTAGCCAGGTGAAGATTACTCCCTTAAATTTATTGTTGCTTAAATTTAACGTAGAGAATTAATGAGCATAGGCGCTAAAATTGAAAATTGGAGCTTTATTTTGATTTTATAGTACCTAATCAAATTGCTCTATGGTTTTTAATGCTATCTACGTACGTCAAACATTCGTTATTATACAGTATGTTAGTTTAAACGAGGGACATATTCAAACCCACAATAGTACATGCTAACATGATACTAAAAAAATATAAACAAAAAAAAAACACTGATAAATAACAGACAGAACCACACCAAAATTTTCCCAAATGTCACGCAACGTGTATACACCCTTGCGCTAGCGACTTAATACTATCGCAGAACATGTGAGCGGGTCAATGACTCTTAGGTATAATCCATTTTCCCTTCATACTTTAAACTTACCTGGCTTAGGACAGTCCAAAATATCTAGGCACTAAACAAAACATTAAAAATTCTTCTATATACGTTATAGGTTTTTTACATATTTGGGACGAGAATCGAATACTGAATACCCTCCCTCAATTTGTCCCTCGTTTAACCTAACATACTGTATATATAACTTCTGATTTTAGAAGTGTTGCAAGAAAAAAAAACGGAGGTTTTTCATTAAAATAATTTATTATAGTAGAGTGTAAATAAAACAACGATCCAGGTACGAAATATAATGTATTTGTCTTAATCTTTATTCATCTAATTTACTTAACACTAATAGGATTTATAATTTTTATTTAGTTCCGATTATAAACAATATTAAACTATACATTCAAATAAATAGGTTTATTCTTGAAGCAGTTCTTCCAAATCTCGAAGAGGCAGATGGTGGAGTGGAACCGGTAGAAGATGGCCAGCGGCATTGAGACGTGGGTGATGATGGTCCACGCCCAAGGACCGTAGAAGGCTAAATGTGCTGGACGGAATTCAGCGCGACTCTGAAAAGAGATAAATATTTTTTAATACACGAGATAAGGCTAGGAGAATTATGACACGTCCAGGAGTGGGACAGAGTAAGCCAGGGAAAAAAGTAGACGGCTGTACTTTACAAGACATTCCATAGAACTTTAAGTATGGTGGTATGGTAGGTACAGTTTTCTCTTTTTGCAAAAAGAGCAAAAGCAAAAAGGATTGCACTGTGCATCGTTCCATCAATAGTGTAGTTCACCCTAACATAATCTTCTTGATAGTGCGAGCGGGATATGATGATCTAAATTTGAATTTCAGCTGTCATCCCGTGCTTGTCTATTGGGTTTTCGTTCACTAAAATTTTCAGTTGCTGTATCCGTATGTTATGGTGTAAATGAAAACGGTGGATGAAATCTATATATCAAAATGTGCTTTTATTCAACGAACAATTAAATTTAAACTTGAATTCATTTTGGTTATTGATATGTTATTGATAGTACAGATACATTTCCTAGTAGCTGTCAAAGGAATCTAGTTTCAAATTAAATTGTTATAATCTTTAAATGTAGATCGAATCAGTTACTAATATGTACCGACATATTAGTACTAGCTATTGCCCGCGACGTCGTTCGCGTGGAAATTTTAATGTGCATGTGTGCCAAAACAAAATAGCTTATGTCCTTCACCGTCGAAACCGTCACATGATATATGGAACAGAAGTTTTTTCCCAAGTACATCAAAAAAGTAATAATAACGAAACTAGATATTATGTTACAATAATTACCTTTTCTAGCGTGTTAATGGCCCACATGGCCATATTAGCGACCAGTAGAAAAGTGACGAGCTGTCGGCCCGGTTTATTTCTGCGCTGTTCCGACGTAGTACTGCGACGCCACCACGCATCGATTATGAATAGAGTTTGAAGAATTGTCTGGAAAACATTCGTGATTGAAAAACAACAAGTCAGGAATAGAACACAGATAACAATTTGCAGAATTACTCACTGATTACAATTTGCTTATATCGTCATGTTTCCATATTGTAAACATAATTAAAAAAAAAACTAATATCCGAATCGGTCCAGGCTTCTTCGAGTAATCAGAGAAAATACATAAAAATAACAGATTCCGAAGAATCGACAACCTACTTCTTTTTTGAAGTCGGTTAAAAAGGACTAGCGTTTCATAGACGAACAGTCAGTAACGGAAAGGTTAAACGCCAACGTCATCAACGCACATGTATAAGCAATACATCGGTATATTGCTTAAACGTTTCAATTAAACCCGTTTACCATTCTTTCCATGGCACTTCAGACTGCAACGCAAAGTTGTAACTGTTAAAGTAGTAGTATCTAATATTAAAAAGCTATACAATACATTTACAGTACAAAAAAAAAAACAAAATATAACTGACCTGATTGAGCGATAAAAATTCAGAGAAGAACCCAGTGAGACCGACACTGTTCTTCTGGTTCTGAGTGTGATGACTTCCAATGAGACTGAACATGCAGTATACGAACATTCCCGACTGGGCCAGAATCAGCAGGAATGGATCCAGACCTAAGATAGCTAGAAAATCGAAAAAGGAACTAAATGTAAAAAAAAAACAAACGGGTAACGGAAATAGTATGCGTTCCTTTGTAAACCTAAGGAATGAAAATTGCAAATGTACTGGAGCATGAAAAGAATTTTGAAAAGCATGATTATTTGGATATAAAGAAACATGCCATACCCTTTGATTTCCTTTTATAAGCTAACGCTCTCATTTGTATTAAAGCTGTTATGCATGCGAGCAATGATAACGAATACAAAATTAACTCGCACACGTTCACCTCAAATATTGCATCCTGTAAAAAGCAAATACGACATTTCAATAAAAAATAAATCAAAATTGTTTAATTGTCAGATATAAAGAAAAGTATACATTACAGTGATAGAATCAGGATGGTGAGCCAATACGAAGAACATGATAAGAGAAATGATCGTAAAGACGATAATCAGGATGCCAGCGAAGAGTCCTCGGTGAGCGTGGGAACAGTCTACGGAAAAATGGTGGAGGGCAGTACGACTGCCGTGAGGAGAACTCACTCCTAACATACCAGCTGAAAAAGAATCCAAGGTAAGTTAAATATAACAATTACATGTAGTCTCAATAATGTTTAACAATATTAGAGAAAATTGTTATACCAAACTGTTGTAGGATTTTCTCAGGTGTCACTGAATTGTTGCGAGATTTATTTTTAGGAACCTCTAATTTTTTCTCAAAATCTTCTGGAGTGCATTTGACCTGAAATTAAGTTCTAATCAATTTTGGTTTATGAATTGTGAAGTCCCTTTTTATGTTAATTATCAATAGTTACCTCTTTCCACATTTCGTACAATATAACAGCACAGATAAGGGAGTACTCGATCGTGCAAGGAAATAAGAAAGGTGCAGCATTCTGCAGCAGTGCACCCATCATATTAGACCTCCTGCACGGTACTCCATCTGGTTCTATAAGCGTCACATTGACTGGCGCTAGAATCGTGTGCTCTAGATGATGTATTTCATGTTTTGTCTCTTCAACTAGCACATATAACCATTCGCATAAATTCGTTGCCACCATATGCATAAAACCAAATCTCTGTATCAGTTTAAAAGTGCCGGATTCTATGTCCTTGTTAGTCAGGAACATGAACTGCATTTGTGCCAAAGTGAGGGCCATTCGTAAAGCCGGAATAATCACCGACAGCACGGAGCGGCATTTATCCGTCATTTCGAAATATTCACCCAATTCTAAACCACTGTACACCATCGAACCAATTCCGAATGCTAAAAAATAATAAAGCTTTAAAATGGAATTTGAACTGAAAGGAAAATAAAACTGTTAATAGGAAATGACTCCAATTTACCAATTCCGCCAAGCCTCAAATAAAAACTGCCGTAGCGAGAAATGTTCTCTTTTATTTTTGGTCTGTCTCCAGGTGTAATTTTTCCGTTTCTATCCTCTTTCAGAGTGTCCTCTATAAAAATTAATTGAATACATATAGTTGGTCGTTAAACACCATACGTTGAGTTAAATTTTCCGCTGCATTTATACGAATGGCTGAAAACGTTAGTGGAATGAAAACTAAAGAAGGTAATATTCTTTGCAGGCGTAATTATGCAAACAAATGTGATTTTAATGTCTCATTTTGTTAAGCAAATGTGGTTAATTACCTAAGCATGTTGGTAGATCTTATTGTCTAGGAGGGTATTGTGCTCGTTGAAAAGGAATTGGAAGCTTACCGTAGTCGTGAATGATTAGGTTGACAGCCTTTTGACGCATTATGTTAACGTATTGAAACACCACGAATAGTAGAGATACCAAGTACATATATAAATAGAATCCCTGAAAAGAAAAACAATGGCCATTATTATTGACTACAGGCTGGGATTTTTCTAGGCCAGTTTCTCGGAAACGTTAAAATTAGAGTGATGAGTTTTTAGGGAAAGACATATGATACCTGATAACAGTTTAATTTTTTTTCAATAAATCCGGGTTGTATTAATGTCATCCATTAGGAAATAATACAATGTGTTGTTTTGTATCCTCGTCAAAATTCAGGAGATTGTCACAAAGGATATAAATAATCAATTTAAATTACGCTACCCAGTACATTATTAAAAAAAAACGCTGCTTTTTTTTGTTGTTTATATTTGTCAGTATTTCAGAATAACGAGCTTTAGGGAATAATAAATTATAGAAAAATCGTTTCAGATTGTTTGTATGTCGGAAAGCGTGGTTATAAGGCGAGGATCAGACGTGTCGTGTTTAAAACACGCGTGGTTCACACTTACCGATTTCTGTAAAAAAGGCAAAAAAAACATACCCATTTTATTATTGATTCGGGTCAAGAAATTCTTGACCCGAATCAATAATAAAATGGGCAAACACGCGTGGTTCACACTTACCGATTTCTGTAAAAAAGGCAAAAAAAAACATACCCATTTTATTATTGATTTGGGTCAAGAAATGATTCTTGACCCGAATCAATAATAAAATGGGCATAGTATATAATAGCATAGTTACCTCCTTGAATTTGACGAGGATGGAAAACAACAGCTTGTATAATTAATAGTTAGCCTAACTTAATTGGGAGTAGGCTGGTCACGTAGCACGAATGCGTCCGGTCGAGGGATATACAACGATCGTCACTCAGTGGACGCGGAGGAAATCGCCGTTGAGGTAGACCGCGGCGAAGGTGGTGTGACGATCTGATCTTGTTTGCGGGGTGAACATGGCCAGATATGGCACAGGACATAGATATTAGAAAGGATGGAGAAAAGAGGCCTTTGCCAAGTAGTGGGACACTCAATAGGCTAGGTAATAAAAATAAATAACCTGATAGTAGCCATCAGGCACCCCACCGGCGATGACTTCAGTGATGGGGAAGGCCAGTCCGAGCACCACCAGAAGCTTGCAGTACAGAGCCGAAAGCGCCTTGCTCAAAGCTTCACTTTAACAAAATAATGATAAGTTAAGAACTAGAAATGATAATACTAGAAAAAGATAATGTTCATTTTCTTTAAATGTGGTCCAAGACAATTAGCTGAAGAATGGTGCTATGCTAAGGCATAATGTATGTTGTATTACTAACCACTTCTTGTTCCTATGTACATATAGCGGTAAACTTAATTGTAACAATACTGGTATTGTGCCTTTTGTAAATTTCAAACAACTGAGATAAATAGATTTTGGTATGTAGTGCTTACCCCGCGTTTACATCCATAAGTTGTGATTCTAAAAACGATACCTTCGTTTTCAGAATCACAGATTAATTTTAATTGATTATTTATGTCTCGTGTGACAACCTCCTGAATTTTGACGAGGATGCAAAACAACACTTTGTATATGTTTTAAAACAACTTAACAAAAACTTTCATGTAAACATGGGGTTACAGCCAAGATTTTGAGGAGTCATCACAACATTGGTTTGTAAACCAGCAATAATAAGAATATTTGACTGGTATTTGTAGTTCTGTTCATACTCATACTGAAGTGGATCATAGGTACCTACAAAATTAAAACAGCCAAATATCAACCAAATCAGGAAGAAACATGAGCAGCTAAAGCAACAGTAAGGCAAGTTACATTCAAACATTTTCGAAATCTAATTACATTCACATAGTGATGTTTGCGCTGAATGTTCACAGTGCCATTGTGTACGTGTCTATCTATTAACACTACTTCTAACTAAAGGGTGCTTTATAATGGTTTTGACGCGACGGCGGCTGCTCATTGTCTGCGGACACATGACGCTATCCAACTGAATAATATTCACCTCTAAATAGGTCTCTCTCTGTGCTTATACATAACCAACGGCTGATGACATCATTTTACATCGTATGAGAAGATACGGGGTGTGTGGTTGCCAAAATATGTTTTGGGCAAACAGTTTTGACTCATTTAATTACTTTAGAGAATGAGTCGAAATAGAGTTCATGGAAATTTAATGTGACGTAAAGGACAATTGACTTAACCTTTATCGCTTTCAATAATACTGTCAATAGTAGCCGGATATAGCTCTATAGGTAGGCTGAGAAAACCAATCGCACTTGAATGATATTTTATGAGGGAAATTCTCGGAACTTTAAAAGCCGTAACTCCTTAGAACGTTATTGATTCACGATCAAGGATAAAGTTTTTAACTACGGAAGTTCTTAAGAGGTGATTAGATATTATAATTCTTTAGGTAAAATAGGAAATCATGGTTAAAATAGTGTAAGTTTGCGGTTTGGAGGCCCATGTCAAGTATTTGGATCTTGCGGTGCAATGCGCATGTCGGGGGCATCTGCCGGTGCCAGCTCGCCCTGATTTATCGTAGTATGTTCCAGCCTTACGAATATTTACTCAAGGATTTTCTGGCGTTTTGATTTATTATTTTATTGTTGGTAGCAGGTATGGATGTTAAAGATATAAAACAGGTATTGTTGGCTTTAGTAGAAAGGGTGTAAAACGTCTCAACTCGTGAAATTGTACTAAAGTTATTATTCATAAGTATTTTTGCACAGGGCGTGTACATAATTAAATCTAAATTCAATCAGGCAATTAAATAATCAGAGTTTAAGCTAGTTTGCAACAAGTTTTAAAATCATATTTGTAATTTAAAATCCATGTTGCCGGCAGAACTGACAAACAGGGGAAAAATAGTCACAAATAGAATTTCTTCACATTTAAAATGTCGCAACTCTTCAGGTAAAGGTGTATTTTCAGGCTCACAGAAGGATTTTGGACTTTGTTGACATCACAAATTAAATGGTATTAAGAACTTACTGTCCCGATATTTCAGCGGCGGAGGGCGGCGTGTCGTGGGACGTTGAAGCCATTGATGCCCGCGAGTGCGGGGACAGTTCGGACAGGAATCTGCGTTGTGTGGCCGCACACAGCGCCAGGGCTTGAGATGGACGACGAAATGCTGCGATTATAGCTGACGGCCGTCTGTAAAGATGTCGACTTTGGTATTAAAACCTAGGGTAAAATCTTTATGATCTGTAATAAACGCTGTGTGAAGAACAGAAACAGAACAAAATACTAAATTTTTCATACATAAAAATTTTGTTATTCACAAAAGAGAGTTTAGACTCATCTTTCCAAGCAAAGAATATGTCAGTGGTATTTTTTCCACCAAAGTAAAGCAGCTGCGTGTTACCGGTAGATTTGGGTTTACTAACTGGTTTTCTTGCAAGGTCATAGTTGGTCCCTGGCAATCTTAATCTTCTGCGTTGTTTTTTTATTTATTTGGACTTCACGTACATTGGTGGTACGTAGGCGAACTTAATGCCACAAGGCATTCTCTACCAGTCAACTTTTGGGTCAAATAGGAAAGGTTTGTGGTAGATTACAAAAAAAATATATATATATTAATTACTAAGACTACTAATGACTGACTAGGTTGTGAGCAATTTAGTCTGATTTTAAATAGTACTTCCGAACTGCTCTTTTGAAAGTCATTTTGATTTCAGCTTTTTTAATGCCAAGGGGTACCACGTTCCAGAGCTTTATTGCTGAGATATCGTAAGAAGAGGACATAAAACCAGTACGGTGTGAAGGAATTGTAAGCTATGGTCACATACCTTGTGTTCAAATTAGCAGCAAGTTTGGCTTCTATATCGGAGGACATTCTACGGCTGTTGGGTTGTGAGTGCGAGTGCTGCATCAGAGGTTCTGCAGGCGTGCCCAGCATGGCCCGGGTTCGCTCCCGCAGCTGGCCCAGGTCCGAGTATGAAGACTCATCACTGTATGGTATAAATAAAATTAAAGATAAGTCACTGGGCATGGTTGTTTCGGGAGGTTCCTGCACCAAATCGGGCGGAAGAAAACGCCCGAGTGTCACCACTGCGATGATCTATAAAAGAAAAAAGGAAAAAAAAAAGAAATAATATTTATTTGTCGTAGGGACATGACGTGCATACAAATTTACAAAAAAAAACCATTAAGTATACGTCGCATAACAAATATATGCAACAGGCTGGAACAAAAAAAAAAAAAAACCGGCCAAGTACGAGTCGGACTCGCGCACGAAGGGTTCCGTACCAATATTTATAAAAATTGCCATATATGATCTGCAAATGAGACTCGTTTTCAGTACAACTGACGCGTAGCGCCATCTATCGACATTTCTATGGAGTTGTTCGAAATTTTGGAGTCTAATACAATTGGTCGACTATTACTCGTAAACTTGTAAAGCCCACTTAGGTGTGATAGTTTCCCTTTAAACTTCATAATATATAGGTACTACTGCCGTGACATTTGAATTTCTAACTGCAACCGTTTAGTTGGTAGAGGGGGGGGGGGGACACTTGACTCTAACGAAAATTGGTACTTTAAAGCTTGAAAAGTCACGAACGGTTTACTTAATCAAAAAACGGTCTTCTCAAACCCCTAATATTTTTGAAAGACCACTACTATTCAACGATATCCCACACTATGTAAAGGACGAAAGAAAAAATATCATCCTTACTTTACATGTAGAGGAAGTACCCTAAATAATTGTTTTTTTCTAAATTTTATTTTACACTTTTCCGGCGTCATTAACGTGTATACTCATACCAAATTACAACTTTCTAGTACCAACAGATTTTGAGCTAAACCGCGAACAGACAGACAGACGGACATACCGAAACTATAAGGGTTCCTTGTTGACTACGGAACCCTAAAAATGACATCTTGCATATCGTGACTGCGCCAAGCAGGTAACCACTCAACATGATGCTGTGCTAAGGGCTACAGTACAGCGCTGGTTTTCAGTGGTCACCCGTGAATAAACGTTACCACTTAAGAAATGAAATTAAGAAATGAAGTTTATGATGAAGGAAATGGTTTATATGAAAAATGTGCTTATAATTTATTTTAAGTAAAAAATGTAACAGTACGTTTAATCATCATCTGCCTAGCCTTTTCCCAAACTATCTTGGGGTCGGCTTCCAGTCTAACCGGATGCAGCTGAGTACCAGTATTTTACATGAAGCGACTGCCTATCTGACCTCCACAACCCAGTAACTGGGTAATACGATACCCCTTGGTAAGACTGGATGTCAGACTGTTTGGCTTCTGACTACTCTTAACGACTGTCAAAGATCTACAAATGACAGCCGGGACCAACGGCTTAACGTGCTTTCCGAGGCACGGAGGAAACTCGGTATGTAATTATGGTCACCCATAATTAATAACATAATTAGTAACAGTACGTTTAATACACGTGAAATATTCTAGCGATAATCGCTTCAAAGGAAGAAATTTTTTCAGAAGGCTGATTTTAGTTTCGTTTGTGTATTCTAAGTAAAACGTAGCTAAAATGCAATGTTACCTGTTATACTGACGTGGGATCGTGGGAGAAATTCTGGAAACCAAGTAAAGGGTGTCCAGCGGGAATTTTTCGAAGTTTAAATTATCGTTACACGTTTGTCGCAGGGCTAGGAAAGCGGGAGGCAAAGCGCTTTTTGCGTGATCTTTGCGGGTTTGTTAATAACTATGAATTATTGTTCGGGAGTGCACCGCTTGTTTGCGGTGAAACAATATTTGAAGAACGTTCACCAAAAAATTGTCACCAGGCTTGTATTTGTTTGGGAAACACAGCATTCAATCCTAGAGGACCGTATGCCCAGCAGTGGAGCAGGCAGACGTGCGAATCGCGATACAAAGCAGTCGATCAAACGTCATAAATATTTTCGAAGCTCTTTGCGACTGCACCCAAATCCCTCTTTGTGCATGCGTTTCATACTTCTCGCTCAACTACAGCGTGTTTGAAAATGTCACGGAAAAATCCTATCCCACAAAACATGTCGGCCGCATTCACAGCGTTTGTGTAACAAAATGATCATGTTTTCATGGGAAAAAGATTATGAAAAACTTTGTTCAACGCATGGGAATTAAGCCGGTTTTAATTGTGCCAGTTTTCGTTGTATCATTTTTGTTTCACAGGCAAAAAGGTTTTCGGAAATGGATTATTTAAAAGAATAATGATGTGTTAGCATTTTACTCAGCTAAACAAAACGAGATGTTCTTATACCTACGTTTGAAATATTAGATAGCTGTTTCAATGCGAACATACTGTAACATGAATATTTAAAGAAACACCTGAACTGCACTTGTATTGAACTATTTCGACTGGAGGGTTCTGAGCGCAAAATCTCCAAAATGTGCATCCGTTCGCCGGAAATGTCTTCCTAAGCTTCGTTGTATCCTCACTGAACCTATTTTGAATAACGTCCGTATATTCAAAATATTGATATTCCAAAAGAATAATACACCTAGATTTTTATATCGTCGTTCTTGCGTGCTGCATTTGTATTTATTTTCAAACAAACCATGCTTTAGTATCCAGATGCTATGAGCAGACATGAACATGGCCTAAGTAGCTATATAATGATAAAATCACGAAGATCAATGACATAAATACGACGTCTAATAAAACTTTTCTAATTAAGCCGTTAGAGTAACTAAACTTAAGTTGCACTGCAAATATTATTCCTATACCTAAAACAAATCTCTTTAATATAAATAACAGAAGCGGTCGCACTCGAGCAACATCTAACGCGGTCTCGGCATAAACTACATGCAAGGAGATCCAGTATTTAGATATCAGATAAAAGTGAGTCACGAGACAAAGGAAAATGCGTTTTAAAAGAAACTTTAATTAAATGCTTAGCATGTACCCTTTGTTTATGACGACTAAGGCCTGTCCAGCGTCAGCGGCCAACGCGACGTATCCATTTCCCCGCGCTTTTGAAAAAGTAATGCCTTTTCACATTCAATTGTGTACAATAGCAATGGAATACTGGCTGACACACGCCAATAGGCGCATGCTTGTTCATGATAAAGAGTGGGTCATGTTGTTTTTGAATTAAGAACAGGGATTATTGTACGCCATTTTGTTTTCAAAGTCTGCTTTTCTACCAACTGTGCGTAAATGCAGCCTTCACTCAGGTTTACTGAGTAGGTACTTAAGATTACAATAATAGGACCCAGACTAACGCTGGCGTAGGAAAACTATTAGATACATATATACAACTTAAAGACGGAAATGCTACATTTTATACCGATATTACGAGAGCTGTATAAAATCTCAATTCGATAGCAATCTGCCTGCAAAAGGGCAAACTGTTTGTGTAAACAGTTACGACCAGACTGCATCCTAATTGCATAATTGCAACATTCTACCCCTTAAAGACAGAATAAACAAGCCTTCAGAACATATTTCTGTTTTTTAACAAAATGAAATATGAAAATGAACTTGGACACTACAAGCATAATATCTAAGCTCTCCAAAAACATTTTTCTGGAAGCGCCAAGGAAGCCCGTGAAATTCATTTTTTGTTGTGTCAGGTGTATGTTGATTATAGCCTATCACTAACCGGCAAATAACAACCGGCAAATGGCTACCTTAGCGCATCCTCCCTAAGCAATTGAAAAAGGAAACAGGGCAATCCATCATCATCATCATCAGCCTATAATGTACCCACTGCTGGGAACACAGGCCTCCTCTCTATGAGCGGTAGTGGGCTGTAATCCACCACGCGGGCCCAGTGCGGGTTGGTTGCGGGGTTGGGATAGGGCTAATAAGTTAAAGTATTTTCACTGGCAATTTTTATTCTGTTTTTATTTCAGTAAAGAACTTTTTTAAAATAAATATTTTTTTTCTTACCTGTCGTTATCATTTTCTTCGTGCACCGTGTCCATGTCCGTGATGGTGACGCCTGGGTGTAAGTCGGTCGGCTCGCACAGTGGGCTTCTGTTGGCCGGACTCATCTACAAAATAACACGATTATCACGCGGCCTTGTTTCTTAATTACAGTTTCATGACCAAATGCTGTTCACACATCATTTGCACGGAGGTTTGAATGTTGCATGACAAGATATTTATTTAATTTGTTTGTAAGTAACAAGAATTTTGGAAGGGCGTGATGAAATACGTAACAGATGCTTGCATAAGAGACGAATCCTGGGAGCGACAATTTATATGTAGGTAATATAGATTTCTAAATTAGCATTGATAGAAAAACGAACACCTACCTATCTATAATTACAAAACATCCGCCAGAGTTTTTCCTTGAAAATGTTTTCATTGCCTTAACCTGCTAAAACACTAGCAGACTCGTTAGTAACAACAGACTCAAACAGTGCACACAAATCGCTTCCAGTAAATGTGGTTTTTATTTATTATTATTTTTCGTATAAAATAAAAATCCTATATTTTCGAGACGGACTGTCCTCGGTTAAGGCAAGCTTACACTGAGGTAAGTGAAGGAGATATACGTCTTTGTTTACAGTCGTGTAGTACACGTATAATACTGCGTTACGTAGTTATAAGGTAATCCTTTAATGTTTGTTTGCCTGTGGCGGCGAGTCAGCTCCACTTGAGAGCGACACTTTTACTGTCAATTGACTGATTAAATTGATGTGAACATGTCAATATCCTATATGTCTTAACTAAAATAATATAATTTCAGACTATTTTGTCACTTCCGGCCAAAAATAGATGAGTAAGTAGGTAATTTATTAATTATAATCATTCATAAAGTGAAGCATAAAATAGTTTCGGTAAAATAGATATATATTTACCTTCGCAAGATAAGAAGATCAAGTAGGGTCGTTATCTCTCGAAATTCTCTCCACAAGTAGTGCGACGTGAAAATGAGTTTTCATTCAATTTGAATATAAAAATGCTAGTGTAAACTCAGTAGCGCATGGCTGTATATTGTGCGATCATTGGTTTAGTTATGAGCCCCAGTGTGTGTTGGCTGTTTCTTATCACCTTTCTGGTAAATAGCCCGCTAAGTACGTCTTCTTTGTGATCAAATTGCACATGACTCTATTATGTATTTGTTCTATTATTTACCCCTCGCAAAAGAGTGGTTATTACATAAAATAATATAGACGACGCAAGTGAATGCGAGATTTTTCCGTAACTTAACAATAAAGTGTGTTAGACTAAAATGGAAAACAAAATAGTGCTTTAGCACAGTGTTGAAAAAAAAAACTTAGCAGTACGGTCAATTTTCAAGAACGAAATTCATATTCTGAAACGGAGCATTGATCTCTCATTGAACTTAAATTCTGAAATTTTTGAAATGAGTTGGGTTTTTGTTAGCCGGTAATTGAACCTTATTTGTTACTCTACATACTTAGGTTGTCGAGTTAGTTTAGCATAAAGCATGTTTTTGAAATTTTTACCCAAGTGGAGAAAAATCATGGTAAAAAGATTTCATTTTGGTATTTTTATATTACCTACAAATGTCATTTGTGCTTGTGGCAGTGTTTCAAGGTGATATATCTAATTTTACTTACATTTCTCTCCGCGTCGCACACAACGCAAAGGCTAGTTAAGAAAACCCGATTTTTATTTTAATGTAGTACAAAGTGTAAGATTAAATGGTGAGTTTGTTTGTCTTGTGTCCGCCGGGCGGTCCGCTCTAAGGTTGTTAGGTTGTTGAATAAGTTTCTGAATTAAGAGAACTGAAAGTTTTCTCATCTCGAGATTACAGCAAAGTGTTTACCGTTTGGCTGTAGGATGCGGCCGCGGCGCCGACACCCCTCCGCAAGCCGCTAGTCACGAGACAAGCCACGAAAAATCGATATCGATATTGTTTTATTTTTCATTTCTTCTTGATGCTCAACCATGGGCTCATGGGTTCTATTTCTAGGTCGGTGTCATTGGATTTGCACGAATTTCTCAGCAGAAGCTCAGACTCTGCATTTGTGACCGGTTGATGACAATAATATGGTCGCCCTTATAGCAAAACTGGCAAAATAGAGGTGTATTATAAGTGCTTAACCATCATTTTTATGTTAGTTATCTACGTTTTAATGAATGTCATTATTATTGTAATTATAATTAGTAGCCACACTTTACTAGGGAAACAGCTGCTAAAGACATGTTAAGATGGGAGCATTTTTGTACCTATAAGTAGTACTTTTTTGTAAATGTGGTAACTAATCTGCCATAGATAAGTGAAAACAGGTATACATATATGTTATAACTAAATGGTGATTAAAGAATTGTAATTAAGTACGTTAACTGCGTTAATTGACTGAGATAAAAAGGGTCGATCAAGTTTGTCATATATTATCGAAACCGCATTAGTATGCTTGAAATTATTACAGTTACGATAACGTAATTACGTCAAGATTTTACGACATAATTAAATAACGACGCTACCACAAAAAACAGTTCTCATATTAATGTTATTCTGATAAGATGCATTATGCGAGTTAAAGGCTTGCAACCGTCTATCATATTTTATCTAGACAGTCTGAGTCTTTAAAAAAAAACACTTGTAATAATCTAATCTTTAAGGGTTATTATTGTAAATTATTTTGTCTGGTTATACGAGTAGTAAGTGCCACTACTGCTACTTTTAGATAACAAAGATATTCTTTTGTTTTTTCGGTGTCTGACCATGATTTTAATCCACAATAAATATCAATCCTCGGTTTCTACTGCAAGGATTACGAATTATACCGAAGTCCCCATGCATTATTAATTTTAAAAAAATTGCCTTTACGGGACGCTTTCGGTTTTACTGCCAAGGCGCGCCCATAGATGTTTTACATCAATACTAATCAAAAGTCATAATTTTTCACATATCTGCTTAATTTTCGTAAGAAAATCGACACCAAAGTCGCAGCACTAGTGTTAATAATCTAGGTATTTTCATAAAATATTTGCGTGAGTGTATCGCACCTGATGCCAAACGAACGATGTCGCTGCACTTTAAAGTTGCCGAGATTCACACAAACAACCACCACTAACTAATATTGAAGTGAAAAACTTACTTGGACATGTGTCTTTAAGAATGGATTAACATTTTATGCTACGTTCGAGATGGGGGCTTAAGTTTCTTGTGGAAGAGAAATATGAAGTTGAGATATTTCATTTATCGTTATCTCCTTGGATTGCCGAGGTTGATCCGTGGATGGGTGACCATAACTACATGCCGAGTTTCCTGCGTGCCTCGGAAAGCACGTTAAGCCGCTGGTCCCGGCTGTCATTTGTAGATCTTTGACAGTCGTTACGAGTAGTCAGAAGCCAAAAGTCTGACATCCAGTCTTAGCAAGAGGTATCGTATTACCAAGTAACTGGGTTGTGGAGGTCAGATAGGCAGTCGTTTCATGTTAAATACTGCTACTCAGCTGCATCCGGTTAGACTGGAAGATAGTTTGGGAAAAGGCTAGGCAGATGATGATGTTATCTCCTTGGTTGCTGTACAGTCACGTCTATTAATATGTATACACGCAGCAGCGTTTAAAAGTCATTTTCTCCTACTGTATTGATTAAGGTTTTACGTTTTCACGAACATTGGCATTTTGGAAGCCATACTATTACAAAATAGGTCTTATCTCAACGTAGAAACCGTAATTTCACGAGCAAATCGCTTTTTAGTTTTGCTAAGTGTATACATATTATAAGACGTGACTGTACATGCTGTCCCAGGTTCGATTCCCGGGTCGGGGTAGGTGTTATTGTCCATCAAGAATTTGTCAGTAGCTGTCACGAAGTCTGGATTTGTACACGGTTGATGGCAATAGGCTCATCCCCTTTTACGTTGGAGTTAAGGACAACCCGCGAGATATAGGTGCACTATAAGATTCACCTCTGCTTTACCCTACGGGGATTGTAGGCTTGATGATTATGTAATGTGTTAATTGTCATTCATGACAAACTCGGCCAGTTTCTATTTTATTGATACGTGACACTTGATACTGCAAATTAACGTAGATTTCAATATGTAATCAAATTATTATGATATTAATATGGAATTATAATATTAAATTGACAATATAATTAAACAGTCTGTACTTGTATGTGTATTTATTCGTTCCTAGTATTGCAATCCATCAAGTTATATACTGTTAAGTAAAGAACAGTGGACGTGTAGCTTTAAACTTTACCTACTTTTGTGCGTTATTGTTGGAAAATGTAAAGTTCTATTTAAATCAAAAGATGGTTGCTGGTATTAAAGATGAAGATAATATTCGCTTCGTGTATTTAGTTTGCACAGGACTGCTCTAATTAGTTTGCAGTTTATGACCTAATTAGATGTTTGTTTATGGTTGTATAGTCTATGGTTATGAAGATTTGTCATGGTAGAGAATAAAAAAAAAGAAATGTGTTTTTCCTAGATTCATGATTTATCCGAATGTATTATGTTTATAGCGTGTGAGTTAGTACCTACGTTATTAATTAAAGTATATGATAAGAACCGAAAGAATAAAAATGGATTTTCCAAAAAGTGTAGTACGGTTTTACAGAGATATAATTATTCAAATCACCAATACAACCATCTAAGATCATATGAATGACAATTTCATGGAAAACGTCTGTAATGTTATAAAACTGGTGCACTTCGGTATTATATGTATTAAATTCGATGCTACAAAGGTTAGGGTTTTAGACAATACTATTACTATAATAATATTCTAGCCCAGGTACTTTATGAATATTGCTATCTAATGCAAAAGACGAAATGTGCGTGAAACCTCGACGCGCCAAAAAACCATGCTTTTTAATGCCGTCGCCCGCGATTCCCGCGCACTGACTGCTTTACCATAGATCGCACAAATTCAACCGTTTTCGGTGTTGCCAGCATATTTAGTCAATGACAATAAATAATCTATTACAAAAATAGTTGTTTTACACATCGGAACCTAACAGTAAATACACGGTCGCGACTCATATTTTGGTCGCGAATCATATTTTTATCAACAAGCAGTCTGACGCTGACCAGCAAATTGCAAAAATCCGGGAGAAAATTTTATTTAGCGGGTTACTCTGGCGCTTCCACCTAAACAAATAATTTCCTTCATATGTCATATTCTGCGCAATAAAACGAGTTTCCTGTTCAATAACCAATTTAAATTAGATAGGTTTAGTATATTAAGTGGCCGATAGAACGCCATGCACCTATTAACACCTGGAGTCGTGATGTGTTCCAATTTGCACCCTTTAGCTTTATACTATGGCAATATACCTACGCGCAAACTGTTTGTTAAATGTTTGCCTATGTAATGGTGCTTATGTACTTAGCAACATGTACTTATGTTGCAAATAAATATTGTTATGTTTGTATGCTTTCTTTATATGTATATAATGATGTGAGTTGCTGCATCCGTGTAGTGGATTTATTGGAAAATGAAAAAAAAAACTTGTTTGCGTTCATGTTATTTTGACACGACACTTTTATATCTATGTATATATTTACGTACACAAGATATCAGTGACGGTTAAAGCTATTGATACATACCATCAGAAATCTGAATGTTTAAACCTAACAGATTTTTTAGTGATTGACTGGTGTTTTGATTTTTTGATATAGCATAAATAATCATATATATCCATCAAAATCCAATGCTCATATTTTTTTAACAATCTTGTTTACGAAAATATTAAATATCTACGGAATTTAAATAAAGAAATGCGCCTAGATTTTACACTATAAGTGCACGGACGCAACCGTTTAGGCGGCCGCCTACAGTAATTCCGTCTATAAATCAACCCACCAAAAACATTTCATGTAAAATGTAGCCAAGACGACTACATAAGGTTTGCCTTGTGAAAAAGATATCAGATCTCATGTAGAGCCAAGCTTCTGAATCTACACGGCCCAACTCTACCGACCCTGACTTCACAAATTCTACATATCAGTAAAAATGTATGGCTTCGTCGTTTCGCTACCGTCGTGGAGGTGATGCAAATATATAATAAGTTAACTTAAGTTAAGTAACGAAATAGCCAAGCCATACATTTTTACTGATATGTAGAATTTGTGAAGTCAGGATCGGTAGAGTTAGGCCGTGTAGATTCAGAAGCTTGGCTCTACATGAGATCTGATATCTTTTTCACAGGGCAAATCTTATGTGGTCGTCTTGGCAACATTTTACATGAAATGTTTTTGGTGGGATTTCAGTTCTTTTTGTAAGTTGCTAGGTAGTCTTTTTAGTGTTTATTTTTTTTCTTCTTTTGTACATACCAAATTTCGGCTTTCTAGCACTTCAGGAAGTACCCAAACATTTTGAAGTCTCATACAAACTTCCACCCCCCCCATTTTAGGGGATGGGGGGCGAAAGTTATAAGTTGATGTTTTTTTTTGTTGGTTGTATACTAAACTTAGATTACATACCAAATTTCAACTTTCTTAGGAACTAGCCAAACATTTTGATGATCATCAGTGTGTCAGTGACGAAATCGGTGTATTTTAGATATCAATAAAATCTAAAGTATTAGAGCTATTCAATCCTGAGAATATGAAATATCTGGTACATCGGAAACCGACTCTATGAGGATTAAAAAAAAACGACGAACACTTCGAGAAAAGGTAGGTAGTGCTCTTGCGCTTCGCTTGACTCGTCTTGGCGGGGGCACTCCCGTGCCCCCAGCAAGAAACCTTTCCAGCGATGTTCATATACATTTCATTTCGAGGAGAAACTTATTGTGGTACTGCTTTATATTATCTTAATATCATTATAAACTGTCACTATATTCTTTCACGGTAAAGCTCCGGAACCACCTAATTGATTTAATTGAAATTTTATGAATGTGTATGTTTAAGTTCCAGCTACAATAATAGTTTCGTCCCGGTAGGTGGCGCCGTGCGAAGCAGGTGCGGGTCGCTAGTTTTATTATAAACCCTAAATCGACTTTGTTTGTCTATTACTTTTTTTTAATTTTGCTGCACACTATGTATTTCTTCTGTCTCGTGGGTGCGTTTACAAACATTTAAACTCACATACACAAACAGCCAGATCCGGCACAACGCGGCGGGGATCGAACCCGCGACACACAGCGCAGCAGTCGATCGCTCAACCACAACCGTGCCGTCCTTTCATGCCTAACTAACTGAACAGATAGTTATGCAAAAGTATGCCTGGGACAATATGCAGAAATTAATTTAATTTGCAGTTAATTGTCACTCAAGATTGCAGACGAAGTCGCCGCCAACAGCCAGATCTAAATGAAAAAAAAAAAACTAGTCTATCGATAAATTGTGATAGCATTGTTTCGGCTGTGTCCCATCACTAAGATTCATAGAATGTCAACTATTCCAGCACTCACTGTTCTTAGATTCATATAGGTTTGTTTTATGGTATCAGGAAACGAACGGACTAGATACAACAAGCTATCTTCTCTTAAGATTTATTTGTGTCTTTAGCGGTGTGGGTCCGCTTGGAGGTGGTGTAAATACTTACACCACCTCCAAGCGGACCCACACCGCTAAAGACATCATCATTATTTCGGCCTAAATACCCCGCTGGATATACATCCAGCGGGGTATTTAGGCCGAAATAATGATGACGAGTAGAAGCAATATTCCACTCTCAAACATTACATACCCATGACTGTTTCCCAAGGTAGACAGAAAATACAGAACACCTGCACGCGTAGTATGACCACTATAGAAACGAGTTTTGTCTACTGAAGAATCGACATAATGACAGATAGACAATGACAATGTGTCAGTTTGTCGATTCTTCCGTCGTCATGCTACGCGTGCTGCTATAATCAAAACATACTCCTTTTGCCTTATCCTTTTGCCTTTGCCTTATCCTTTATATGATATAATGCACACTGATTTATTTTATATAAAGGTATAGTATTACCAGTTTGTTAGCCAAAGTAGGTGATGCAGGAAACACTTTAAAATACCAAGGTAAATATTGATTATAATTTACTGGTGGTAAGGTACTTATGTTATTATTAAAAATAAAAATTGTTTCAGTTACCACGACAGAAAACTAAAAAAAGTATACGCAGCAGGTTATTTATCAAAACAATAAGGTCTTAAAATACAGATATGAAATATAATTTAATAGAAATGAATAACTTACCTTCGTCATTTTTCACACTCCGATCTCCAACTAAAGATTAACAAAAAATTGCGACGAGATTTTTTTCCTATTATTATAACATTGCGACCACAATGCCCACTGTCACGGTCACTAGTTGAAACTCGCAATAATTTTGACAACACTATCACACTGTCGAGAATGTACCTATCAACTAACAGCACGACAGTCAACCGCTAATTGCGAGATCAATTTATAAAACACGACCGACGTACGTCTTAGTATTTATTTACAATTTATATTTTACTGGCCATCTTCTCTAATAGTGTGTTCAAGTTACCGTCAATAAATGTAAGTGTTGTACAACATATACGGGTTAGTTCTGGTATGAAAGAAATGGTTATTAATTTATTTCGTGTTCAAACATAATTTAATAAAATTGAATGTAGTTTCTGGCGGTAGTAGAAGAACCGGACATTATCATTATTTCTCTACCCTAACATATCTCAATTGATTTAAACTAGGCGTAACTTGTCTTCTTGTTCTATAGTTCTCTATTCTATTATTAGTCATCAAGTCACCCGATTTCAAGGCATTCATCTTTCAGCGATTGTCAATTATTTCGATTTCTTTTTAAAAACTTAAGCTTTAATTAAAAGGGACTTTTTGCATCGATACAGTCGCGATACTGCTCGCTTCTGTAGCGCGTTGCAAATGCGACTAACCCGCGTAAGTAGCGATGCAGTCGCGCATTTCGTAAACGCGCGTCAGCATCACTACAAAAAGTCGCCGTGAGCGAGGGCCCTATGACCTATTTGAAGCAGGTTGTACATTAACGGTTTAATCATCAGATTCTGCTTGCAGACTCTGCTTGCAGACAATTTTCGATTTCCGTCAATATTTATACAACCGATGAATATGTGAACATGTTTACAGCCAACGATTGCCTTGTTCACAAAGCTAATAAGGAAACAGTACTGTAACTGTCATTTCCTCTTCAGTACCTTTGTGATGCACAGACAGCCGCGCCACATCCTCAATGTGATTGGACGTCGGTCGGGTTGAAATCCAATATTGTTCAGACTAAATTATTTCCAGGATACGAAGGCAACTGTAGTTTTCTTGCTAACGATTACCAGGAACTGCGCTACGGCATGCCTGCTGTCTGAAGGCTAAATTAACTCCAGGATAGAGCTACAGATTACTAACGACTTATAGGAAGTACAAGCATATTGGAGTACATAGGTTAGAATTTACGAGAAACCACATATTTACCTAGTTTCTGGTTTTATTTTGCGACTGTACCTACTTATTTATAAAAATGCTTGCTAAACCATAGATACAAAAATAATGGTCTATCTGTCATACTGATGGAAAAAGACTTCTCAAGAAGGTTTGTGAGTTCACTTTGAACTAGTAAGTTTTAATTCATAGTAGGTACTATACAAATTAATATTATTTTTAAAACTAGATACTTAACTAAAATAACAACAAATTATAAAAGGGCGTCAAAAAACTCCTCCTCAACGCTGTCAACTGGTAACGTGCCCAAGAGACTGGCGGCGTTGCCACGTTGTATGGCAATACTTAGCCTCTGGCCAAAGTAAAACCCAGCCCTTGGGTCACGGGAAGTGTCAACTAGGCGTTTAGATATTTCCTTGAAAAGGCTGTGAGCACTCGGACCCCACGGCCCCAGAGTTTCAACCCCAAACGGCTCAAAAATATAGTTACCACAAAGGGTACTATATTTACGCCGCTTGAGGTTCTCCGCAGCCGCAGCGGCAGCGCCTGTACAGCACGATGAGCTTGGAAGATGTGATGGCGCAAGAGTATCGACGCAAGTTGCGTCCCACACTAAAGGCCTACCCATCTTCCAAGGAAACAAAGACATGCCGTCCGGTCTTTTGCCATCGTCGCGTGCCAAGCCATTAGGTTCTAAGATAGCTGGAACGCCGACGGTAACAAGAGCTCGACGGATGATGTCATTTATGTTTGCGTGCCGCGCAAAACGTCCCGCACTTCGGTTGCATGACAGGCCGTGGTGTCCGAGGCCGTTGACAGCTTCACCACAGTGACAGCGATGAGGAGAGCAGCAGGCGGCACCAAGACGTAAAGAAGCAGCGAGGCGGAAGGTCGTGTCGTCGAACAAAGTGCCTATGCTCGACGATGGCAGTGCGAGAAGCCAAAGACCCGACTCCCACTCACCCACAGCCAGCAGACGCGCACGCTCAGCAGTAGTAGCAGACGTGTTGAGTAAATTGTCCTGAACTATTCTGCAGGGCGGCTCGTCCCACCGTCTCTGGGATAACGGATTGTCGGGTTTTTCAGTATTACGGCAAGCGAGTTTCCAAGCATCGATAGCCTCGGAGAAATTTTTCTTTGAACTCGGATATCTTTTAATCTTGGCACGCCTACCCTGGAAACATACCCAGATTGTTACGTCATCTTCGCCATACTAGCAACAATACATTGTTGACTTTCTCCTCGTTGTGATCGCCGATAGAGGGCCATGTTGTCTATGCCCGGTGGTGTATTCGATCAATGTTCATCCAGCCTTCTCCTAATTTAACCTGACTGATTCTTATTAGTCGTCAAGCAGACGGGCCTAGAAACTGCTAGCGTGAATTAGAGACGTTTGTGAGAGATTGGCTGGAGAAAACTGCGCGGAGAGTAAATTGGAAGGCTGTGGGGGAGGCTTTTGCCCAGCAGTGGGTAATGAATTAAAAAAAGTTGGTTCTATAACATTTTCTATTTAAGTTGTAGATAATAATAGGTGATTCTTTGCTTTTATTCAGCTTTACAGGATCTCTTTGTTACATATTTGCCAAAAAAGCCTAAAGTTACATATTCCGTTCCTAAGTTTTCAGCTCGGCTCGTCGTGTTCGTAGTAGAGAGGTATTCTAAGTTACTAATCGTCGCAGATAGTTTGGTTGGTAATAACTTTGGCTCTGCCTTCCGTGTTTCGCTACTTTCAGTAGGTGTTAACTACCTCCCACACTAAACTTTACCGTCTTAGCCTTTAATTTAGGATTTGACAATAACTGGCTCAACACGTGGCGCCAGAACGTTATTGTTGTTTTCCTTTGGAACAGTAGTTTTTTTCGAGATGAAAGGTCGGTCGGCCCTATGTCGGTTTCTGTACACCTGACAACTTATATGCAAAATTTCAGGATGATCAGTTCAGTGGTTAGGCGTGTAAAGGTAACAAAAAAATCTTGAATGTTAACGTTGGGCATTTTTGATATTTTGGAATGGTTATGCAATCATTTTGCACGAATTGCTTTAATTATCAGTATTAAAGTACTATAATTTATGTGGTAAAATACAATATTCATTTATTGCGCTATCGTACACAAACATGACAATTTAAATTACTTACATTAAAAATTTAACACTTCAGAACTATTACAATCCGCCTTACGAATTTTACCTCTTTGGAGAAACCGAAGGTTTTGTTTGTGCATAAGATAATTAATTATCTAGTTTTGGAAACACAAACTCAAAAAGACAGATGTCATAAAGTTCAAATTCTTCGTAACCTAATGTCAATCCGTCTTACGAATTTTCCAGTTTTGGAAGACCAAACTCAATGTCAGATGTCATAAAGTTCAAATTCCTTCGCAACGTACGTGACCTATCGGTCACGTGTCCTGACGCGATACCTGACGAGTTTAACATTTTTTTCCCATCACAACAGTGAAGTTTTCACTTCAAAAACAAACTGACTTTCACATCCATACTTCCATACTTATGTTATAAATGCGAAAGTCACTCTGTTTGTTTGTTTATTTGTTTGTTACCTTTTCACGACTAAACGGCTGACCGGATCTTAATGAAATTTGGCAAGAAGATAGATTCCAACTTGGGGAAGGACATAGGCTATATATCATCATGCTACGACTAATAGGAGCGGAGCAGCAATGAAAAATGTTGCGAAAACGGGGAAAACGCAGACGAAGTTGCGCGGGACAGCTAGTTTATAATAAAAGTTAAATATTAGTTAGGATTAGGATACCAGTAAGTACTGAAATAATTCCCTGAGTATCAGATCCTACAAATAATAAGACTCAAAATGTAACTGCAGATACGTAATTTTTCTCGAGTGTTCAGAGGGTCTGGCAGAAATGACTGCTCATGGGAAGTGTCTGGCAGTGTTCATTATTAATTTTTAACTATATTCTACACATCATTATAAAAAAAAACAGTAGGTACTCGGGCTTTAAGAAATGTGAGTTATATTTTTACGTAACTTTAGCACCTTATACCTAAAAATTGGCCGTTGGCCCAAACTGGGAGATATGCATACATTTATAGTACATACTAACACTACTCGATCCCACGTATTTGTTAATAATAATATAAGTAAGATCTGATAGCCCTGGCGTCTTGCTCTTTATGTCATAAACTATGCCAAACTTCAAAATCTACACAATAAGTCAATTATAGTTACATTTTGAGGCACACAACATTAAAGAACACGTTTAAAATAATATACATGGAAGGTGCCTAGTTATTGATACCAATTTATTATGTACACACACATTCATAATCCATAAAAACGGCGTACATTATTAACTGTTCTATGAAGAGCAAAAAGCGCTCCAGATTTAAAACAATTCGACGAATCCATTTAGATCAGCAGCTAATGCGAACTACTCCACAAATGTACAGCCAAGAAAATAGTTACGTAGACAGGCAAAAAAATCTACCCACTACTTTTACAATATTCACTAATATTTCTAAAACTAAACATCGATTTCATAAGACAGGGTGTCCCAGTCTTCTGTTTTAAATGTTACCAAAGACGAAATATTAGTGAATATTGTAATTGTAGTGGATGGATTTTTTTGCCTGTATACCTAACTATTTTGTTGACTGTACAACCAACTAGTTTTTCTAGGTAGAAGGGGTAGGGTTTAGAGATGTTCAAAGAGCTTTGGTGTCGGTCGCAGTATTTGTGAGCCGGTCACGCCTCGCCGTTGCACTGGATCTCTCTGAAACGTGATTGAAAAAACCACTGACGCTGACGGGTCAATACGCACATGTTTTAGCTGGATCAAACTAGGATTATTTTGGAAAAATATCGGCACTACAAATTCTATAGAATCTAGATTCAGAATATGGAAAGGATTATTAAAACCTGATTGAAAATAAATAATACAAATCCTGTAAATTTCTCAATAAGTTAGCAATTTTCATTCATCAGTAGGTACCTGATTAATGAAAATAGCTAACATATTGAAAAATCTACATAGGCAACTCAGGTTGTTTCATCAATAGAAACGAGAAGGTCTATCTAAATCTAGTTAAAATAATGATGAATCTAATTGATGGATTCGTCTGGTGAAAACCTTTTGTGCAATACTATGATGTTACTATTCATAAAAGTTTACGCATTTATGTTGAACGTTTAGAACTTAAGACAGTTGCATTCTTCATAGTCTTCTAAAATTCAATTGTTTTTTTTTAAATTTCCTAGATAGGTTACATTTGCTACAACTGCTAAAAGTAATTTCACGTATGTTGTCGCTTCGAAGACGGACACACATATTTTGCGCATAAAATTAATTATTTTGATTTATGGTTTAATTATTTGTTAATTTATTTGTTTAAATCGTCCTATATTATTACTGTTTGTAACATTACTCAAAAGTCAAAATATATGATTTGATAAATAAGTACCTATTTAGGTTTGCGGCACTGTGTCGCACTGCTATTGGTCCGTTGTGAATTTCCGGTCAATTGTGGGGCGACATACACTTGTGACACTTAAATAGGTTTAAAGTATTTTAAGTATGTTAAAACGGTCAGTTGGTTGAAGAAGGGGTAAGTCCGGTTAAGCAGACGACAACCTCATATACATAGGTTGAACTGCAAGATGCCATAAAAAAAAACGTTGTCTGAAGAATACGGAACAAGTATCATCTTATTGGTTATAATATAGTGTGGTTATATTTTACAATAGAAAATAAGATTACATTGTGCCACGTGCACAAGATAACCTTATTTGATTGAAACGAAAGTTAAGTGTTGATGTACGGCAGGGGCCCATATTTAATTATACAGATATTTGCGTTTACTCTGTGTTTATTGTGGTGATCCTTTTACACGTAGGTAACACGCAACTTATTATAATACAGGTCGACTATTGTTCACATAAAACAACTGAAGAAACTTGGACTTCTTATACAAAAGAAGTGCTAAGAACATCACAACTACAATTAATTTTAAAATCTTTGTTGTTTATCCAGTTAATTAAGTCTAGTAACTAATCCTTCCTAATTTCCTTACCCCGACAGAAAGATTGAAAGTAATGCACATTAAATGCCGCAAATGTCTTAATTATAATGACATTAATGAATTAATTAGGATTCTCCCTTTTTGTGGGTTTACGGGGCACAGCTTTGCGTAAATATTTTCTAAGCGACACAAAGGGAGACGCTGATGCCGCGTGAAATTATATTCCGTAAAATGAAGTTGAAATTTTTTATTCTCCTTTGACGTTCAAAGTTGGCGGAGTTAATTCAATTTATTGTCTCTCTTAAAACGAGACTCCACCGTAATGTTATTTATAGGGTTCACCTACGGCTTGTTGACATGCCCCAAAAAGCGAGTGCAGGAGCGCACCGGCGCGCCTAAGTGATTCGATACACGTTCAATATGTTTCATTAGGGAGCCCGATGTTCGCTTATTCAATCATATCAACGGCGGCAGCGAGGCGCGCGCGCCGCACACTAGCGCAACCTTTCTCCGCTCAATTCCTACATAATCAGTTTTTCCGACTCAGTAATAGTATACACTCAATTTGTACCAGCATTTGGCTAGCGAATACTTCCACAAATGTCTTTTCCGAAGAGCTTTTATTGCGATGCTTGGTACGTTGTATTTTACGACAGATAGTACTTGCTCAATATCTGATTTCGTTGTCGTATGTGTGAAAGGTGACGCTTGCTAATTGGACGCTAATAATGCTGGAACTTAGATAATTGGTGCAGCAGATTTTTCCTTCCTCCGGTAGTGCTGAGCGTGGTACGTCCTGCGAGAAGCCGCCTCTTCTCTAGGCGGGTCTGCGTCCTGTGTCACAGGAAATGGTAATTACCGTCTAATCTCGCTTGAAGCGCAGGGCGGCCCGGCGTCCGGATATGAACTTCCGTTATGAACAATTTAGCGCGCGAAATTGGACGACGGGACGCTCTGCATTCAGCCTATCGTGTCAGGTGATGCAAGCACATGTGCGCCGACGCCCATTCACTAACAGATTTATATTTTCCGAGAGAGCTAACGAATAAGTTGCCTTGCTGCCGATGAATACGAATCATACAGCTTTCAGCGAGCCAGGGAAATTACATTTTCATTCGATTTTAAAAGTTAAATGTAGAAAATTGTGCCTCCCAAGTGAATGCAAACACGGAGGCCGATAAAATGAGAGGATGAACAGTTTATGTGCCTGTAATAAGCTTTACGTAGTTGTTACTGCTTGGAAGTTTGGCAAATATGTAGTACAGTTAATATACAATACGCTGCAATAAGTGTGACGCCTTTGCAAAAAGGCTTCCTATGATTTATATTGCAAACTAAACTGTGACCACAGACGAGAGAGAAGCGGTCTACATTTCTCTCTGACGGAACGTAAAGTCTTTGTGGGCAGCCATATTGACTTGTGTGGTTGTCTAAGAAGGTGGTAATAAGGCGTTGACGGATCGCCGACGTCTGTTTTCTTAATCTAATGAAATCTGGTACCACATATCATATGTGATTCCGATGGGGAGGGTAAGAGCCTTTATCAGAAGTGGGATGATGAATCGCGCCCTCCACGAAAGTCAAGCCAAGTGACGAACATAGCCAATTAATTTCTCTAGCAACATGGAAAGCGTCCAAACCTACGAGCACAAGTCATTAGGAGTCAAGAGGACCCTTACAACATCATCTGGTGAGACCTTTTCTTTTCTTTTCGATAGTGGGTCATCTCGCTCATTGCTTAAACATGGCTTGTCTAATTGGTTTATGGGTGACATCATAATCAAGTAAACCTTACTGGCATCGGAGGTCTGATTTAAAATGCACGATGAAAATCTCCAGTACCATTAAGATATTCTGATAAAATAGGTTGTCGGCCAATAAAGTCCACATCCTTCAGTCGAAAAGAAAATGTATTCAGTCGAAATGTCACTTTTGTCCGGTTCATGCTTTACGAAGAGACGCAGTTAGCCGGTTTATGCTGTTTTTGCGATGACATTGATCGAAGGGACGCTGTTGTCGGGTCCGTACACTGGTATGGTCGAACGGACGCAGTTGTCCGGTCCAAATGTTGGTATGGTCGAAGGAATAATGTTGTCCGGGCCATGCAGGTGATAGCGGCTGGTCGAGGGGACTCATTCATCCGATCCAACCTTAAGTGTTCACTGGTCGAAAGGACAGTGTCGTCCGGGCCATGCAGCTTATAGAGGCTGGTCGAAAGGACGCACCCGTCCAGTCCAGGTTTTAACGGTTTAGAGAAAGGTGCCGTCCGGTCCATGAGTGGTCGAAAGGACACACGCTTTGTTGGTAGGAGAAAAATGCCATCTGGTCCGTGAGTGATCGAAAGAATACACGCTTTCTTTTGTTCTGAAACAGTCACAGTTACGATGAGAGTAATGTTTGTCATAGTTGGTCAGGTTGTCGACGAGCGGGTAGATTTTCTGACACCTGGTCGATTGATTGTGTGATTGTTACAGAGTGACTACATTAATTGTGCGCCCAAGAACGGTTCATTGTCAGTCAGGCCGTGACGGCGCCTTTGCATAAAGGCTTCGTATGATTCAAATAATTGCAAACTAAACTGTGACCACAGACGAAAGATAAGCGGTCTACAATTCTCTCTGGCGGAACGTCAAGTCGTTACGGGCAGTCATATTGACTTGTGTGGTTGTCAAGGAAGGAGGCTCGTAACAAGGCATTGACGGATCGCCGACGTCTGTTTAATTAATCTAATTAAAACTGGTACCATATATCATATGTGATTCCGATGGGGCAAGTGAGAGCCTTTAAGTACATATGAAACAATAATCAAAGCACATTCTAGAACAGACAGACACCTTATTACTTGCTCAATGCAACAAGTTAAGTACATGCCACATAAATAAACTGAGTTGTGCACTTTAAAGAAATAATTTTATCGAATTGATTTCCTGAATTGATTATTGAAAACATTGTCAAACTCTACTTACGCATTACTAAAGGTGATTTTCTTTTATATTCATAATTTCATATGAAAAAAGCTCAAGTAATTTTGAACGTTTTTATACTATACTCGCTTTAACCATATAACTATACTAATAGCAGACGTATTTTAGTAACGAACATTTCACGATGAATTGAAGGAATCACCTATTAAGCTGTAGTAGAGTATAAAAAGTTCTCAAAATCGGTTGTTAGTCAAAATAAGTGCTGGTCCGATTCCTGAAAGTAAACAAAGCTGTTGTACAGCTTTGTTTACTTTACAAACTTTTTTTTTTTCCTTTTTTTTTTCTTTTTTTTCGGCAGAATATCTAACTGGTAAAACTTTAGAGCAAGTTGTCAAAAAATCGAATCCTCTTATAATAAGTACAGACTTACAATACAAGAAGTGCTACATTATGCAGCACTTCTTGTACTACACCATAACACCATTAGCACTGCCAATAGTAACATCCACGTACAATTCCGTGTAGGCACGCAAATGATGATCACAGCCCAGATGCTAATGATCCCATTCATAATCATCTGCATTGATATGGAGCTATTATTACCAACCAACTACAAGGGTTGGCCATCCGGTCGTCCACCATTTGTCAATGAACCTGATAGTTACCTATTGACACAGACTACTCACCTAATTGTTGCGACGATTATCTGTAATTGATTAATGGAGTGTCTCGAGATGGGATTGTATGGGATACCGATATGCGAAGATCATGTCGGTTTGATGATTGTTCTTACAGATGAAAATGTGGGGTGGAGTTGTAATTAATGTAAATTTGTTTGAAATGAACATATTTGTTTATTTTATAAATACATCTTCTAGCTGTTGTCCGCGACCTTCGTCCGAGCATAAAAATTTACTTCCCTATTTGGATTAAATTTTGTTAATATTTTTAATTTTTTTTGCACGGAACCCTAATCTTTTTTCTAAAATAAAGTCGCCTTAGTTACTACGTAGAAGATTAACTATCTGCTAGTAAAAGTCTCGTCAAAATCGAAACAACTGTTTCGGAGATTAGCTAGAACAAACAGACAGATAGGACGACAGACCGACGAAAATAAAAAAAAGTTTTTTTTTGGTAATATGTACCGTATATTATACTTTCATATGCATTCAGTTAAAACTTAAACTTAAAGGGAAGATTTATAAATCAATGGTTAGACCTGCTGTCTTGTATTTGCATGTAACTGAGATGAGAATGCTTAAGGGAATGTATGGTGTTATGCGAAAGGATAAAATAAGAAATGAGTTCATATGAAGAAGTCTGAAAGTAGCGCCTGTAACTGAAAATATGTGTGGTAATCTGCAGTGGCGAAGGGTCGAATTTCTGTAAGGGGAAGCCGAAGTCAAAAATGTTGAAAAATGTTGTGAATTTGTTTTCCGTCTTCGCATTTTTCAATTTTCGTTTTGATTATCAGCGAACCCGAAAACCCCGAAAACGACACATTATCATCACCATCATTTCAGCCGAAAGACGTCCACTGCTGGACATAGGCCTTCCCCAAGTGTCGCCACATTGACCGGTCCCGTGCGACGCGCATCCAGCGGATCCCCGCAACCTTCACCAGGTCATCGGTCCACCTAGTGGGAGGCCTTCCAACGCATCGTATCCCGGTTCGCGGTCGCCATTCCATAACTTTTCGGCCCCATCGGCCATCTGTTCTGCGAGCAATGTGCCCTGCCCACTGCCACTTAAGTTTGGCAATTCTTCGGGCTACGTCGGTAACCTTGGTTCTATTGCGGATGTTTTCATTTCTGATTTGATTACGCAAGAAAACTCCGAGCATAGCTCTCTCCATTGCCCTTTGGGTGACTTTGAGCCTTCTGATGAGGCCCATTGTGAGCGACCACGTTTCGGTCCCGTATGTAATCACTGGCAGCACACACTGGTCATAGACTTTCGTCTTGAGGCACTGCGGTAAGTTGGACGAGAAGATACCACGCAGCTTTCCGAACGCTGCCCAGCCGAGTCGGATTCAACGATTGACCTCTTTCTCGAATTTAGACCTACCCAACTGGACCGTTTGTCCCAGGTAGACATAATCGTCTACAACTTCGATAGTAGAGTCTCCGATCTTGATAGGAGTGGGTGTTACATGGGCATTCAACATGACCTTGGTTTAGTCCATGTTCATTTTAAGACCACTCTTTCGGAGACTCTACTGAGGTCATCGAGCATTGTACTGAGGTCCTCCATGGTCTCAGCCATGACCACTATATCGTCGGCAAATCGAAGGCGAGAGATGTACTCGCCATTAACGTTGATGCCTAGCCCTCTCCAGTCCAGAACCTTGAAGACATCTTCCAGTGCAGCGGTGAACAGTTTCGGAGATATGACGTCTCCTTGTCTCACACCTCGCTGCAGCTGAAGTCGGACTGACATGGTGGCGTTTTTGTACAAACACTTCAACACCTCGATGTACCGATAATCAATTTGGCACCGTTGGAGAGACTGCAGTACAGCCCAAGTCTCGATCGAATCGAAGGCTTTCTCGTAGTCTACAAACGCTAAACAGAGAGGCAGGTTGTACTCTTCGGTCTTCTGTATAACCTGTCGCAGTGTATGTATGTGGTCTACGGTGCTAAAACCTTTTCGGAATCTGGCTTGTTCGGGAGGCTGAAAATCGTCAAACCTGCGCGCGAATGAAAACGACACACATGACGAAAAAATTGAAATTTACGTCGGCGCCATTTTTTACTTTTGGTCTCACTTTTGTTAACAGCTACCCCGAAAACCACGAAATCAGTGTATCTTTATAAAAGCCTGTTTAATAACTTATAATTTTACTTTAATATTTTTAGTTTTGTTGTAATCGTTTCTGACCCCACATAAATATCTCATATTTTTTTCATATTCGTGCTATTAACCGTTGAGGAGTTCCTTCGTGAGAAGACGATCCTGGCTGCAGGATAAGATCATGATACAAATCGTGATTATCTATCAAATATGAACTCGTATGCAAAGTTTCTTGTCTGTGCTATTAAACGTTGAGGAGTTCCCTCGTGAGAAGACGATCGTTTTTGATTAATTAATACATATATTACAAAACTTTTTCTTAGAAAATGTCAACATTAAACTAAAGAGATACTCGTAAGTTTAGAATTTTTAAGAAAAAGGTTATATTAATTTTACTTATTGCAGCTGACGCAGAATTCAAGCACGAACCGCAAGCGAGGGTGTTATGGAGCCGAGAACTGCAGTTACAAATGCCCACGTGTTATAAACGAGACATTATAATACACTTTCGAAAAAATTAAGTAATAGCAGTAAAAGTATTTTTGCCATGAATGATTAGGAAACTATGATTTAATTTGTTTTATTTTCCACGCTTTGCGTTTGCCAAGGAATTTAATTGTTAGCTTAATAGTTGTTGCCCGTGGTTTCGCTCGCGCTTAAGTGTAAGTATAGGATAAATAGTTAGCCAGAGAATTCATTCGGGTTAGAAAAAAAAGTATATTAGAGCGTTTTTTTTTGATGTTCTAAATGGGTTGAACCAAAATTTATTTTATACATGTTTTCCGAGCTACAATGCCGTAGGTCAAATGCCCCGGTCCTACATCTACGCCTTTCGATATAGTTAATGGGGTAAATGCTCTAGCTTGATATTTTTTTGAATTCCGCTACATTCAGAATAAGCAAAACTATTTAACTCCCGGAAAATATATTGTGTATTTAAAATTCCATTACTTGCACCTAAAAAATAAGGTTAAAATGAAAATTCTATATGGCGCCGAAAAAAATCTCATTTTGACACCTATGAAGAAAAGCAGCAAATTCTCCTCGGCACCATCTTGGATTTTCATGTTGACCTCATTTTCATTGCCCGCGACCTGGCAAATCACGAAAACGACAACCGTGAAGGAAAAACAGAAAATTTTCCTCGGCGCCATCTTGGATTTTCATTTTGACCTCATTTTCTTTATTAGCGACACTGCAATCCACGAAAACGACAACCATGAAGGAAAAACTGAAAAGTTTCCTCGGCGCCATCTTGGATTTTTATTTTCATTGCAAGTGACCCGGAAAATCACGAATACACCCTGAAGCCATTGAGTCGTGCAAATGTCCCAGATCCCCTTAAAGTATGTATATGATTTTTTTTTGCGTTTAAACGTGCTAAAAAATAAAAACAAAAATAAAAAAAATCCATCCCTTTTGGCGTCTGTGGGCTGGAATTTCCAAAAACATTGAAATACGTGTTTATCAATTCAATCAAGAAACACAAATAGTAAATTTTTCTTATACTAATGTTTCCACCCCTTTTCTCCTGTTTGGGGTTGAATTTCCAAAAACGACGAAATACGTATTCATTTTTTTGCTCATAAACTACATTATTTAATTTCATTCTTCTCACTTCAAAACTGACGGATTCCGCATATAAACTTTTAAGCCCTATAACGTAACCTTCTAAAAAATGCTTAAATACGTTACGTACGTTTTTATATATTTGCAACCAGAAGCTTGTTTATGAAATTACGTGCTTCTAACTTCACAATCGTTACTATTGCTACTTAGGTACATAATTATTAAAAAACGCTGTTTTTTGTTGTTTAAATTTGTCAGTATTTCAGAATAATCTTTAACGTGGGAGGAACTTAGGGAATAAGAAATTATCGAATAAACGTTTGAGATTGTTTGTATGTGTGAAAGCGCGGTTATAAGACGAGGATTACACGTGTCGTGTTTAAAACACGGGTGGTACACATACACTTACCGATTTCCGTAAATAAGACAAAAAAAATACATACCCATTTTATTATTGATTCGGTCGAGAATCGTTAGCATAGTTACCTCCTTGATTTTGACGAGGATGCAAAACAAAAGCTTGTTTATAGATAAATGTTAATGGGTAGTAATTAAACCGCTATACTTCTATTTAATAGCATTTTTGTCGTCCAAGCAAATAACTTGTCCTCTAAATTACTAACTCGGCCACCATCAATGTGCATCTAAAAAGTACTATCTCAGCCACCATATATCATCGATGTCAGCTACTGTAAATACATCTCAGCATGGTTTTTATTTTAAAGTATCTATATTTGTGATATGAATTCAAGCAGTAAGCTTCTAAAATAACTATATATGACGTCCATAAAGTAATTCTCTCGACTTCTAATTGTATAACTTAGTACGTTTATAACCTAACCAGGTTTGTGTATAACTAATTCATAACTCGTCCTATAATTTATTGATCATAAAATGTACCTTAATAACCATCAAATTATAGCCACTAAATATAGAAACAAGACCATCGTAGCATTTTTTTGGGTAGAATAGACTTTTCTAATGTTTTTAAGTTTTAAGGTGCATGATAACATTAATTTTTGTGATAGGCTTAGTCGACGCAGCCCTGTGCTCTGTGAGGTTTAAAGTAACCGAACACGAATTGGATGGCGGGGTCTTGGTTCGCTCACTTCGCTCGCTCACAAGACTCCGCCATCCCCTTGGAACCTAGCCTGTCCGAGTCGGGGTGCCGCAAGTTCCGAACTCGCTCTCGCATCCTATGTTCTCCTTGCCGCAAAGCCTTTTTACGATATTTCAATATCGAGATTGTTGTTAGTGTTAATTTTAAATAAATAAAAGAGCTACAATCGAATGGACTATTATTTTTCTGACTACACGAAACGACTCTTCCACGCATGAATCGAATAGCGCTCCCTCATGGGTGGTTGCGGCCAGTGGCACCTGTCTCGCCCATCGTTGCAGTTGCTATTTTCATGTTAAAATAATACGATGTATTTCTTTACATGCTAAGTTACCAGGCCCCTCAGAAAGTATTGCGAAAAAAAGTTTTTATATATGGGAGACTGGCCAGTTATTATGTTTTTCGAAAATATGATTATTTATAAGTAAAAATAAGTAAGTTCCAATTTCAAAATTTCCCTCCACATTTTTTGCGAGTTAATTCAAAGTATTGTGTCTCACTGAAATATGGATCTGCGCCGGGAACATTTTAGAGCTATGATTTTATACGATTTCAAGTGTCGCCTGAAACCGGATGAATCGTACGATAGACTTCAAATGGCATTCATGGATGAAGGCCCTTCCAAGGCAACCGTGTATCGTTGGTATAACGAATTCAAGCGCGGTCGACCAACTTTGGGGGATGACGAAAGAAGCGGTCGCCCTTTGACGGCTGTTACCGAAGAAAACGTGCTAGCAGTGAAAAATTTAATCCAAGACAATAGGCGAATTACATATCAGGAGATTCAACACATATTGAAGATTGGATCGGGAAGCGTTCACGAGATTCTACACAGCCATCTTCGCGTGAGGAGGATAGTATCACGCTGGGTGCCGCACAACCTCACCGATGCTCAGAAGCAGGCCCGGGTGGAATGGTGCCGTGATATGCTTAACAAATTTGAAGCAGGCTCGTCTCGGCGTGTTTACGACATCGTTACAGGTGATGAGTCCTGGATTTATCAATACGACCCAGAAACCAAGCGCCAGTCGACTGTTTGGGTGTTTCAAAATGAGCCAACGCCTACCAAAGTGAAGCGATCTAGAAGCGGGGGTAAGATTTTGATCGCTAGCTTTTTTAATTTGACTGGCCACTTGGTATCAATTCCCTTACGGGATCAAAGAAGCATTAATGCCGAATGGTATACTTCCAAATGTTTGCCAGAAGTTTTCTCTGTTATAAGCAACAAGCGACCAAACACAGGGCTCCGCGGGCTACTGCTCCACCACGACAATGCACCTGCGCACACCGCACTCAAAACGAGGGACTTCCTGGACAGCACGCCAGTCAAACTCCTGGGTCACCCTCCTTACAGCCCTGATCTAGCACCGTGTGACTTCTTTTTATTCCCAAAAATAAAAAATCAGCTCAAAGGGATACAATTTTCGTCGCCGGAAGATGCGCTGGCTGGGTTCGAGCAGGCTGTAAACGAGGTGTCTGCGGCGGACTGGAAAAAGTGTTTTGAAAACTGGTTTAGGCGCATGAATCTTTGTATAGAGGCTGGTGGAAAGTACTTTGAAAAGATTTAATAAAAATATATGTACGTATAGAACAATTTTTTTTAGTTTCGCAAAACTTTCTGAGTGTCCCACGTATATTAATTATTTTTTCGAGTTGATGCCTGAAATAATTATTTTAAAGGAACATACGTTGAAGCTGTAAAACGTAAAATGTTGGCAAGTTGTAACATCCGTGGCTGAGTTAGTAATTTAGACGGTGATGTATAATCAAGGAGACAAGTAAAAATAATTTTTGCTCTTTATTTGACGCTTTTTTTTAAATATTTAGTTGGCGTTGTAAAAAAAAACGAATTAGTTTATTAGAAGCCATCTTATTTTCCCGTGGCATACATATAAAATTAGACGTAGGGTTCTGTGGCCAAATAAAAATTCTGCGGCTAGGTTTATAATTTCCCAATGTTAATTCGTTTATAAAAGTTTTTTTTTTGTACGATCATGTTTATTTGATAATATTCTATTTATAAACATAATTTAATTATTCAAAAACGATTTCGAACTTTTTTGGCAAATTTAAAAAAAAAACAATCACCACCGACTATAGGAATTGAACCAATTTGGACTTAGTATCTGTGTTTTATTTTTATTTCAGCATAAGTAGAGATAAATGAAAGAAAACCACGAGTTAAGATATAAATTTATTTGCTCAAACTTGTGTACATATAAAATAATAAAAAAGTCCATGTTGGATAACTTAAGAAAAGATTTGCTCTGACATGTTTGCCACATACTATAGCCAAAGCTTATATCTCGAAAACGTATCTACATCTTTTGCAAGCTTATAAATAGTTAGCGATACATGTTGCTCCAAAATGAATTTATACCACCTGTCTATACCGTGTTTTTAAACTGAACAAATATATTATTATTCCAAGTCATAACTATCAGCATGGTAAACAAGGATCATACAACATAGGTATTGTATGCCTATTTTCGGGCACCAGTCTCTCACATATGTTTACCTGTGTCTTAGATTAAATAAAACCTGTTCACTGTAATGTTTGTGATAAGAAAATAAATTTATTTATTTATACTATAATCAACTTTTCTTCATACTCATTAGTTGTCTTAAGAGCTTTTCATAAACAGGCTTAATAAAGTCTTCGATAATAAGCACTATCCTATCAATTAATGCGACCTATGAGTCTGGCATCCTCTTCCGAGCACAGGTAAGGTACTTTACATTGCTGGCTAAACAGTCACTTGCCTAGGTAAGTATATGGGATACAATGCGGCTGACTTATTCAATTATATCGCACGGCTGTGTCAGACCAGCTAACATTAACTGATTAAACTAGGCATCCGTCCATTAGTCCAAAACAATTACATTCCAAATATCCAGTTACAGAATGTCATATAATGCCCGTAATTCAGTTATCGGCGTTCCGCATCACCGCTGTGCCTGCACTCCACGCGCGTCGACCAACAAAATTCAGCACTTGCCATTTACACCAGTCAATGCAATTGTGAATAAAATCATTTGGATATTCAGAGAACGAGAAACGAATGGCCACCCGGTTATTGTTGGCTTCCATACAGCCTCCAAATGGACAGCGCTCGTTCAATTTCGATACTTTTACAACACAATAGGCGGGAGTAAGGCGTGTGCACTCACCTGTCAAATTAAAAAAAAGCACTTGCACATTCAAAATAAACTATAGGACACGAGTATTCAGAACGTGGAAATATAACTGGGATACATAGGTATGTACGTTTCCAGTTCATCTGCCCTTAAATTAACAAGTTACATGAGATTTAATTGCACGATATCCGTCGCTGGTCAATCTTCTCTGTCGTGACGTGTTCGCGGTGTGTCGGTTGTGTCGGCTTGCTGTGTGATGGTCGCCGCACATTTTGCAGGTTTCGTCGACAACGAACCAATTTAATCACGGTTTCGTAATCGCGAAACCCGAATTATATGCGGATTCTTCTTAGGATGTCTTCTTTTTTCTTTCTTCAGTGAAGTTCAAACAGTACACTTTTCATACGTCTTCTTACTATATTTTTAAAATTTTACAAATAACGCTGAACAGTTTTACTTTTCACCCTCATAAGACTTCTAAGTGAGAAGAAAATGATGATTACTTTTCTTGGGAAGCAAAACTTACCATGACTTTAATTAACAAATGGATGGGCAATTAATTAATTAGGTTGTGCCCTCGCTTAGTAAACAAACGACTCTACGACTGTCTTTGCGACCACTGTGTTAAAATGGTGCTGACTTGAAAGTCTTTCACTTTTATTTTTAGTCTACAACTGAGAGTGAAATACTTTTTTTACGTCCAAGCTTTCTGACATAACAATCATTGTTAAACATGTATAACTTAAGCACACCTGCACATACAAATTTCTTGAAAGTAAACGACACACAAAGTATTACGCAACAATTAGCAAGCACTTTAGCCAGTCCTGTTTTTTGCACAAAAAATATGAACATTACACCCAAAATTACCCATATGATGTAACAACACACAAAAAGGCGCTAAGAATAAGTAGGCCAGTAACAATTAGTTGAACAAAGAGTTTGTCTCCCCTATCGTCCGTCTGTCGTACAAGATTAACAGACGTTTAAGCATTTCCTCCGCAACAGATGACCAATTGTTCGTTCTCCCATAACGGCAGCTAAAGTTTTCCCATTTATTCAGTGCTCATACGTCAAGGCGGCGCGGCGGTGGAGCGGGGCGCGGGGGGCGTCGCGCGGCCCGACGCGTTCCGGCGCGATAAGGCGGCGGGCCCATTGTCGCGGCGTCGGCGCACGTTTCCTCCGCTGCCGTCGAGCCTACCGCATTGTTCCCCTCGTAATGAACAAACTTATTCCCAAGCCTAATGCTGCAAAAGCGCTGCCGACTCCCAAATTCGCTCACTTTCACGTTATCTCGCAGTTGTCAAGTTGTACCTTTAGACTGTACATTACACGCATCGTGACAGTGTCTCTATAATAGTCCGAAACCCAGCGGCCTACTTTTGTTTGAATAGTGTTAAGGGAGTATTGGATGTGTACTCACATTATCACAATTTGTGAGGGGTTGTTTGACGAGACCCGAGTTCTATCAAGATTGAAATTTAGTTAAGTACTTATAAAGTGTAATTGATGTCACGTTATGGTGGTTATGGAATCTATTATTTGAACGAATATTGGTAAATAATAATTAATTTCAGGAGACGCGGCAATTGTTGTTGTTGAATATACTTAAACAACAAATCAGACACCTTTAACCCAAACCCCCAAACTTTTATAAAAGCACAAAACGTGATTTCTTAAGCAGTAACACTGTTAGCAGAAACTGTGATAGACATTTTGAAAGAGGATTTGCTTAGCGATCCATTACATGATTTTGATTCAAGTGAGATAATCAACTACAACTTCATTATTCAGCAACATCCCTTTAAGGGTTAATTGATCATCTCATATTTCAGTAAACAATCTGTTCAAGAACCAATAGAAAGCCTCTTTGGCGCAAGGATACTGTTTATTTTTACATTTCAAAGCTTCAATATCAAAGTCTGTATGAGCAAACAATTACGTGTATATTTTTATTAATGGTCGCGCAAGGTCTCTGCGGAGCCTGCCTGTATTATCCGCCAGACGCCCGTAAGATACAGCCGCCCTTCTCCCAGCCTACGTATTATGCATTCTCCGTGGCGCCAAAATTTCTTATTCATTCGAATACATTCAAAAATATCCCATAGTAGTAGCTCCATTTTCAATGACGAAAAAATTCGAGACGAGCGGCAATCGCTCCGAAGGGAGAAAATCGTATTTCGATCGAAAAGAGGGGCAAATCTTTTATGTAATATGAGATTGTCATCGCGATTATTACAGGCAAATAGAATACGCCGGATCAGTAAGTAGGTTATCTTCTTGCTTCCTTTGGCCGGAATCAGTTTATTGGATGTTGTCGGGTACTCACTTTATTTTTGCGATTGTCACCTCTAAGTAACTAGGAAGAAATGTTGTCGACGTAAAATGAGCGCAATTTGAATTCCACGTGGGGAAACGGTTTAAAGCAGCTGGGGGGAAGGCGTTAAGGTAATGATTCGGATAATTTATTACATTTATATGGCAAACTCACTTTATTTTGTGTTTTACCGAGCTAAATAAATGTATCTGTCGATAAAATACTTTTGAATAAGAGTATATTTCCAAAAGCAGCTACAGGTGAACGAACGAATGAACTATTGCGCTTTCTTTTACCTTTTACAAGAATCAAAACTTTTATCGTTCCTGGAGTGACATCAATTTGTGAGAAAATGCTTTTCCGTCGCCGGTGACTCGAATTACTCCCAAACAAATGCCTGTCGCGGGGTTGTTATCTTGTAAGTTTACAAGAAAGTGTGTGCCATGGAGGAAAAGTTTCCACTACGGGATGATTTTGTGAAATCATTTCGCTGTAAGAATGTTCCGATAAAGTGAGATTGACGACAGAAGCGTAACATGTAACTATATGTGAACACGTATTTGGAATTCATTAATGCATCGAAGCTTTAATTGCAACGTGTTGAAGGCGACAGTCGTTCGGCGTCGACGTCGCTGCGCTAAGGCAGCGTTCAGTGCACGGGAGCAGATGTGCGGAAAAATCACAGATTATTAGCTGGCTCATACGGAAGCGGCGCCAACGACATATTCATATTTAAATGTCACGTTGCGAATGCAGCCCCGGAGAGTTAACTCATGTGTGCGCGACGACGTGGTTTCCTTAACTAGGATAAAATGTGTCTTGCTAAAGAATTACATCGTTGTTTTTGTACGGCTTCTCGAGTCTCTCCCAGCAAGTCGCGTGCAGCTGAAATGAATTTTACCTTATATATGAAACAACATTTTGAATCGTTGAAAAGACCAACGTATTTTAGAGGATTAGGAGTTTAAATCACGTGGAAAATTATTACTTTTATTGTGTTAATATTGTACTTTCAACTCTAATGTCCGCTGTTGCTAGATTTCACAATACTTGGTACTTACATAAAACCTTATTCAAGTAGAGAGATCAGAATTTTCATCCGCTCTTTAGAAAACATCCTGATATTACCTGTGCTATCGACCAGCAATGGTAACAGGAGACACGGTCCCAGTGAAGAAGACTTATAAAGAGTAAATTGAATGTAATTTTGATTCCCGGTAAAATAAATATTGTAAAAATACGTGCCCGGTAGCTATGTGGTATATAGGGGCCGAGATGTAAATAAATTTACTTTCTAGAGAAAAATTGTGTTCACAAACTTAATTTGGCGCGAGGGGAAAATACTTCCCCGTGTTTTGCTAGACAACCTCAGCCTAGGCGATAATTATTTATTAGATGTACTTTTAACATCTGGGATAAACGTAGAATTCAAGTCTAAAATTGACAAAGAACAACGTCTATTTTATTATTTATTTAACAAGTATAGTTTTACTCAAACTAATAATGATATTTCTTGAAATCAATTACACGGAACGTTATTTAAAGCACAAATTTGTACAAATAAGCATTATTAATTCACAAAACAGGGGTTTTAAAACAAACAAGAACATTTTAGAAGTTCCACAATAGACTTCAGAATCCTCAACCACAATGAAAATAATAGCTAACAGAGTGCTTTGCCGATAGACAATCAAAACGAGTTACAGAATTACAAAGAATAGAGGGATCCGCTCTTAAATTTCCGAAGTACAATACAAAGGGATAAAAATGTTGGTTGCAATTTTGCGGCGAGTCAGAGACTCAATCCCGCGCCGCTCCGGGGAGCTAAACCGAATTTATGGTTTGAAAATTAAACTTAAATTGGATATTGCCGGGTTATTTTTAAGCATTTGCATTTAGTTATTCATTAAGGTTAATCTTATTCGTTACTTGGCTTGATTGCTTGGATTATTGTACAGTTTTGGCAAAGTCTGTTTCTGAATGTTATTCTGAAAAATACAGAAAAACCTCCACTATATTATTGATTAGTTATCTTTTACTAACTGTCTATCCACATTAACGGGAACTAGAATAATCTAAGTGTATAAATCAACACAGCAAGGTTTTTTTCTGAGTACTGAACTTTTGAACTGCAGTGTACCTATGTCTAAATCAGGTATGTACTAGTTTTTTTTTTATAAAATACTGGATGCCGCGTCACCGCTTCACCGCAACGCAAGCCGCGTTGCGGTGTAGTTATGATGCGGCTTTCACAAGAACAACATATTATACATATACACCACACATGCGCGCTCCTTTAAGCCTTAATGTTTCGCTTTGTTGTATTTTCATTTCTTTTTATATTTTTCAATTGCATACTCTGTTTAATGTCAAGTGGAAGAGCGGAGACACCTAACACAAGCATCTCCTTGCTTAAAAGGTGATCTCCAAATCATGTATGTTTAAGAATCGTGTAATTGAAATAAACATATTTTGTTTTTTTATGAATGCTGTGAAATCGGTCAGGTACAGGGTCTTTTTCCAATTGCCGGAAGTTTCACGCCACATAATATATGTGAACAGCAGAAAATTTTACTGAGAATATGCTCTACTTTATTGATATTCTAGTGAATAAAGTATCGTTCATCGAGTGTGTAATAGAACGTGTATATGCGCGCGTGTGCACTCGACCTGATTGTGGTGGCACGGTACGCCACTGCCGTGTGTTTGTGGCACTGCGCAGTGTGCTGTGACAGCCTCCGTGGCTTTGCTACCCACTGCTCACTGGACACAAGAGTGTGTAACCAGCATCATAACATCACATGTTTGCTGTATTTTTTATACTTGTGTAGGTACGAAATGTTATTATTAGCGAGATAATTTACTCACAATTAGGTGGATAAAATGCTGAACAATTTATTAAAAGCGATAGAAAGTTTGTTGAACTCTCGTAACCAAAGAGCATTTCTAAGTATGTAGTTCAACAACTGTGAAAATTTTGCAAAAAGTGAGGGCGAAGGAAAAAGAAGAAAAACTGTTGAGATTACTTTTGTACAGCGTGTTGACATAGCAAGCTTTTATCACCCTTTTTATGGGGGAGAGAAATCCCTGACACATATTTAAATAGGCAAACAATACCGCGGCGAGCAAACAGAAATAGACATTGAAAAGTGTTATTTTATGTTAAGAAAATATATATTTTACTTAGTAAAATATATATTATAATATATATTTAAACACAAGAAAATATTTTTTTTTTACTCTAAGAATAGTAAAGTTTCAAAACTGAGTGGAACAAGACTGTTTATTAAAACACATTTCAAGTTATATTTTAAGATCAATATTTCAGAAATTGCGGTATAGTCACGCGTAAAATCGACTCACTCCTCGACCGATAGAGGGTTCAAATATTTTAAGATGGGTGTCTGAGATTCGCGGACGGGTTGCCGCTCGCTCAAATGTAATCGCTTCTCTAAATTATAAATACCGCGAAAAAGTAGGATTACAGGAACGATTTTCGTTAAACAACCGTAGAACAAATCTCAGTGTACAAACGAGTAACCGAAGCCGAGAAAATGACACACCATATTTTAAGTATCGGAGGAAAGTCGACATGAAGGCGACACCTGGAGGAGGAGACAGGTGTTCAGCACCCCTGTTCCGCCTTCCGACGCCCTCTTTATTGATATTACGGTCGGCGCATTAACCACTCCACGCGTTGTGTATTGGCTTTCACATGAGGGCACTACAATAAACCTAGATCGTGCGTTGAAATAAACGTGATGGAGACCCGTCACCACTCACAAGTATCTATTGTGAATTCATTTTAAGGACCCACGTTAAAAGCACACAAAAGCACCAGAATATTCCCTTGTTAGTCCATTGGGTCTGTATTAAAATATATTGAATTGCATCCAATAAAACTGTAATAATATTGCTTATTGTTTCGTTTCGATAACTCGCGCTCAAGTGGAAACAGGAAGCAATTGGCTGAAATACTCGTACAACAAGGAAAACAAAATACATTTTAAAGATAGAAATTGATGGAAAATCTGAAACGGAAAGCCTTAAATTAGTGTAGTTTGGGATAAGATGGTAAAAATATTTCATGTCGATATCCAAAGTATGAGAGGTCGCAACTCGCGAGGCGGCCGCACACTTGCCACAGAGCCGGGCGGGCGTCGCCGGACCGCAATAATGAGAGAGAACCGCTCCATTACCGATAAGAGAGCTTATATTTCTACGATACGGTCGCCGCGACGATTGCTGTCTGTAATTGTATCCGGTTCGTCTGTGACTTACAAATACGCAGCTCTTGGCTTCGGCTTTTCTTTACCTTTGCGGTAGTTTCAATCCGGAAGGTATAATTTCGTTTGACGATTTAACTGGCTACAAGTGGACGCCCTGTCATTTTGCGAATAATTGCAGTCTTTGACTTCAATGTCAATTAGTTGTATGTGGGAGACTACAATCTAGCTGATGAGTAGTTCTATGTTAAATTAAGTGGCAGACTAGAGCGGGACTGTTTCCTTGGATTGTAAGTTGGCCGTCCACCAGGGATAAAAGTTTCCTCCGAGATGGCTTCGTCTAGCCGCGCACACCACAACATCTGACAAACTTAGGAACACTTTAATTAGCATCTCCTTTTACTACGTTAAGTTATTCGTTTGATATGTACTTACAAGTTCGAAAGGGATTTTTCCTTCCGAACTTCAGTTGTCAATTTTTTAAATACTTAAAGTTCGGAGTTTAAGAGGAAGTATGCGAAACATTTAGATCTTTGATTAAATAACAAAGCAGAAAGTTTGAAAGGGACCAGCTAATCAATTTGCGAGTTACAACAAAGTAGGTATTAATGATGTTATTTTATCCTGTTGGAAGTTGATTAATTTAGGTTGCGTACAATTTTGCCCAATTTTAATTTTGCAGTTTTAAAGGGATCTTTAGCCCTTTTACGCGTGATTTTAAAACTTTGTGGTTTGGTAAAGTCATGCAATATTCATAATAAAGATCATTTACTGAACAACTGGCTCGAACCTGAATTTGCAACAAAATCGCAACATAAAACCCTTTACCTGGTAAATCCGCCCAATAACGCTGTTAAGCGGAAAGTTAAAAAATAAGTTCCGACCAGATATTATTAAGTTGAGCGCCGTCTACAAGCTATTCGGGATTTCCCTGTAAAGCCGTTCTCAATAGATGGCGTCGGGTAATAAGCTCAGCGATAGGCTATTACGAGGCTGCGAGAGAAATTCGTATCGCAGGGAGCCTACGGGGTATCAGTGGCGTAGCGTGCAACTTTTATGGAGCAGCCGGCAGATTGAACCATGGAAGCCGGTCACAATCGGAATCGATTAGAAATAGCCGTGGACCGACTGTCCGCAAATTACAACAATTGTTCGGCGGTACACATACCGTGCTGCACTGCCATTTTATCTAAAATTTGTGGGCTGTATGCGACGTTATTATTTTCTATTGCAAAATTATGCAATCCAGTAGAATACCTTTGGAACACCTTTTTATTAGGTGCTGGTTCAACTAAGCCTTTGTATTGTGTCTGTGGTTTTTCAAGCGGTTAGAGGATCTAAATCAACAATTCCCTTTTCTTCAGCAGGATAAACACGACTTGGCTAATGGTGCGTTGTTATTTCAAGGTTCCGGCTGCCGGTTTGGTATTTCTTACCTGATCTCTCTGTTCATCGGTAATTTTGGTTAAAAGCTAAGGACCTCAAACACTTTCGGGAAGTGCTAGATTTGACAAACGTAGGTACCTATTGAGTCTGAATTACGTAAAAAATAATGTGCAACGTTTTTGACTGGTAAAGTTAATATTCAATACCTATATATGTATTTATAATAATGCAAATTGCTCGTTCGCTACCTGAACACTTTGTCACCGCAACCGCGATATTTATGCTGTGGCCAGCTTTAATACTGGTTAGTGTATGTCAAATAAATTAACACTGAATTTCAGCCTAGCCAATCAAATAACACAATATACAAAGGCTGTCGCCGCGTTATCCTGCTCTTAAATGAGCTGCCTGAGATTGCTTTAATGTCGCCAAATTTAATTGAATAAGGTTCGCTTACATTTTACGACACGGCGGCGCGGCGAACTAAAGCCGCGGCATTAATCTCCTAGGTAAAATCAATTGCCAAAAATTGTATTTACACAGACGTTACCCGTTCTATTTAAAACCTTATCTTTCAGGGTTAGGTCATCTTTTCGCATGACTGGCTTCTACGGGAGGAGAATCATATCAAAGTAAATTATTTTCTCGTTTACCGTCATTTATGAAAGTGCACATTTCTCTCGTGTAGTTAGAGGTCGGCGGTGGGTTTTAGGCGGCTTCCTGAAGGTTCATTCTAGTGTGGCTGGATATGCAGCAGACTTTTTATTGAGAATTTTATAGAGCAGCGTTTAAGAGCGTCACCGTGCGGGCCGGAGCGGGGCCGGTGCGGGGCCAGAGCACCGCCAACACGCCGCGTCCTGGTGAAGACATCTCGCTGCCCCTTTATTGCTTGCCTCAAATTAATGTCTCGACCTCAACGAAGGATTTTCTACTTTGTGGGAACGTTTAACGGATTTTATTACGCAAATATTTTATGAGAAAAGGAAACAAGTATTTATTTTGATAAATCTTTGGGATAATCCGAACACCCACACACTATATTATGATAAAATTGTTTCGGCAAAACAATTAAAATGGTTTTCTCATAATTCGTGACGGATGTTGTAAAATTTTCACTGGTGTAATATGATTTAAAATTTTTGGAAGGCATGTGGTTTTTGTGGCAGGTTTATGACGTGGTTACTGAATGGGTAGTTTGTCAATATATTGTTCATATGATGGGCCGTAAGGACAGAGCCGAGGTGGGGTGCGTGTAATTTTCAGATTAGTTTGTTCAGCAAGCGAGGCGGCCGGCGAGCCGCAAATATGTGACCAATAATAACGTCAGGCCAGCCGTGCCCAGCCCGACGAGGCTGACGCCGCCGACCGACGCTAACGAATTCTTCTGCTAAATTGACGTATTAATTTCTGAAGCAATTAATTAGATTAGAAAAGGTGGACATACGATACGGGTTTGTTCGGCACTCATCGCTTTTTTCAGTCTTTTCACATGCATTTTTTTTTTGTAAACGTGGAAACACTTGTGCTTTTAAAGTGTGTTTTTCAAACACGTTACTACAGGGAAGTCCATTTGTTGATATTATAATTAAATTGCTAAAGATGCATTTCTTCTCCCAAGAACATAGCTGACAGCAAAAAAAACTTCTTAGTACGCGGCTACTAGCTATTACCCACATTGTGAAACCAAAGACAGTCTATAAAATCTAACCTTTCGTTACGTACCTAATATAGTTCTTGATAAATAAATAGGCGTTCACCCAGATGTTTATTACCAGTTTCGCTGGCAATAAATAAAGTCGTATTATATTCTTGAGCGGACGATCTCGTAGCTCTATAAATCATTTTTATTGTGCTGTCGAAGGGTCCTTGGTAATGGCGGAGTTCGACGCTAAATTGGGTCGACTCTTACAATAAATAGATAATGCTTTACACTACAGAGCATTAACAGGCAACGACGATGACGTAGAGGTTTTTTGGTCAAATTTTTAAGCATAGGTTAATAAAATACCTAAGCATTATATTTGTAAAAAATCGAATTATTATTTTGTTCGTGGAAATATTTATAGAGTGGTATGGCCGTGCCAATAAACCATTTTATTATATTTAACTTAAAATAAATTCAGTAGGTTACTTTTATGCTGTATCTACCTATACTTACTACCACATCCATCACTTCCATATGCTGCATCACAAAGCCAATTCAGGCCATCGCAACAAATGACATACAAACTTTATGAACCAAATCAATATAAAATTCGATCTATAACAAGTTACTATTCGCGGTTCAGTAGCTCCATACAATTAAAATCTGTTCACAATGTAAGAAAGAATGTTCATATCGAGTGCGGGCGCGGCGCGCGCGCCGGTCTTGCCCGGAAACAATGAAAGCTTTGACGTTAGTTCCGGTAGCTGCGTCGCACGCTATCCTCCACGCCTCATTTCATCTTTCTCATTCACAGTGCACATCGAAAGACCTTATATACAACAGAGGAAGGGCGTGTATGTAAATAGCGGTACACTAGGTATTTTGTAAAATATGTGAACTGTGTCATTTGCGTATTTTACCTACTTGTAAAGAGGATCATGAATTTCTGTAGTAATTTAGAACAAGGATTCCGATTTAGAACTGTCGTGTTTTTGTATAGGCTTTCAATTCTGCTCATATTGCTAGAAGCTTCTTCCTAGTATCTCATACCGACTTGTTCTAGTCACGTCCACTAATATAGTACTTATACACTTAGGAAAATTCAAAAGCGATTTTTTTGTGGAATAACGACTGCGTCTTTGGAATAACTACAACTTTATATTAATATGGGATCCAAAATATTACGTTTGCATCGAAAGACCATATACCTTGCATGTATTAGCTTGTAAAGATGAATATAACTTTTTCCAACTTGCTTCAGAACCAAACGGTGTTTTAGTACCTACTTATAGGTAGTTTTCATTTTCCTAACCACAATAGGGCCGCGAAGGATTTGATGTTCATAAAACGTTTAAGGCGTCTTTAATGGCCGCTCGGTCGCTCCTGCTCGCTATATAAATGCATACTCGTTTAAAATATAAAACAAAGTATGTTTATATTGTTTATATAACGTGGTGGGAAGATGTTAACGGGGTGTAAGTTATCGTTTGTGGGCTCTCGTTGTGCTACGTGCAACCATTAGGGGTGTTGTTATATGAATGTATGGATTTTGTAATATTCTCTTTTTCTTTCTTAGTTGAGATTGAATTTTTTTTTTTACAAAAAAAAAAATACCGACTTCCAAAAAAAAAAACACTAAAAATTGGATATTAATTAATAATTTATAAAAGTGGATACTAATATTCGCGCTATAATATTTAAAAAAAATACAAACATCCGAATTGAGCCTCCTCCTTTTTTAGATGTCGATTAAAAATAGATTTCGTTTTTAATTTATCAAGTTATACATACTTATTTTAACATCACAAGTACTTTAAAAATAATTGAATCGAATTTGCTTCTTTATTTTTAAAAATTAACTACATGACCACCACATCAAATAGAGTACCTAACTCTTTCATATTTCGAATCATTAAACAAGTAGATCAGTTCTAATAAATTACTATTTTAAATGAACTAGAACACAGTGGTCTACGTCCATATAAAAATAAACCGAAATAACCGGAAATGTACCAATAAATAAACAATACGTTATTGTTCCGGCTCGCAAAGCGCCATCACTGGAAATTGAAAAATGACCTTTGATTGATTACTATCCAATTTAAAAAGAGCTCTATTATCTACCCCTCCGCTTCCTACTACTATCAGAAATACCTTTTATCCTTTATACATATTATTTTCCCAGAGCAGATAAATATTTTAACGTAGGTAAGTGCTTATCTTTATAATTTTTAATTGAAGCTAAAATGATTGAAATTAAAAATAACAAAGAGTTTCAGACCAGCCTTTAATTATAATTACCATTTATTCGTATTTTAGAGGTTATCTTTTGTTTTTTTTTGTTAAATTGCATCCATGACACATTCGAGTAATCGCCACTTGTTCCAAGTTCTAGGCGATAATAGCCAATTGCATCGCATCACGAACGTGTCTCATTTGAGAGGAACTTTACAACGAGAACGTGTTGTTACTGAAATATCCATTTCGTCCAATAAGCTGCTCGATATAAAACTGGTATAAAGTGAGGTTATTTGGTTCCGGGAGCAATAAAGTGGTTCGCGAGGACAATGGGCACTGCACTTGTCGTCTGGCTACGGACGCTCAGTTTGGTTCACTAACTTCAAAATATTATACTTCCGATGTCTCCTTTATGTGGGTATTGTTAACTGATAAAATGTCTTTTACCAATATTTTTATTTCCTTTAGCGGTTCTTTTAGGTAAAAGGAGCAAAGGCGTACTATATATGATTTCCGTTTCAACATAACATAACGAATATAGTATATATGTCATCTTAGCCGAGTTAATCAGACCCTCACTAACCCTTGGAGGATCATACAAAATTATTCCCACCCTTAGTGATTTCTAGCAATCGCTCAGTAATCTGGTATGGTTAAGTAAATTAGGGTAAGATCGAATTTTCATTAATCGTAGCACTATACCTACGAGTATAGGTAAAACATGATACTGTAACAATAATAGTCTGACTACCAGGATATCTGAATATCACGAAAATATTTAGTGTCAAAACAGATATATTATCTTGAACAAATCCAGGAGGCATCTAAGACAACTGATCACGAAAGTGCAGTAAGATTGGGTCTGTTGCGGCACCACAAAGGGTTGTCTGACTAGCTCGTTAGTGCAGAGGTCGGCTCGACACAATCACGCCGACCTCAACAAGCCGGCTAAGATTTCACCCAACTACCGGATAAATTCGGCTTTTCACAGTTACAGCACAATTAAATGATGTCTTAAGACATAAATGATTATATTTATCAGGTGTCTCGATAGTTTGTAGTTGTAATTTCAAGTCTAACTTTGCAATAATATTAGTTTCAAGTTATATTTAGGTGTTTCAGTCAATTTGGCCAAGTTTCAAGGTTTTGTGAAGTTGCTTCGATAATAGTTTGTTGAAATAGATAATTTATCAATTTATTAGCGTACCGTAGAGGTAAGAAATTGATAATGCATGCAATGTTTGTTTTAAAATCACGAATAAATAAACAAAGCGCTGTTGCAATTGGCCGTCCGAAATGTATTTGATTTTATATTCAAAAACTTTACTAACAGTGGACAACTGGACGCAAACCAAATAATCCGCACTACGTGCCATTTAACGCGCACAAAAACCTCAAGTTGTAAAATAAAATCATATAAACGAATATTGCTCAGATTAAAACGGACAGGGCAGTATTTTTGATAAAGCAATTCCAATAAGCGCACGCACGATTACTTTTATAGAGGGGATTAAAGTGCACCGTTCGTGTAACGAAGTTCATTTATGATTGCGACCGGGCCATTGCGACGGGGAATCTTAAAAATCCTCAGAACGTTTCTCTCAGGTCGCCTTATTAAGCGATCCTAGAAGTAATTGTGGCAGACTTACAAAGTTAAGCGGGCGAGGTAAGCCTCCCTACCGTGAACGCTCATAATCGTTATTTCGTCTGCGGACTTTACAAATTGTAACCGGCCTATGTCTGTGTTATTATTAGCCCCTTTTAGTTTTAGATGCGGTTGGCTTTAATAATGTTAGTTAGCAGCTCGAAAATTAACTTTTACATTTCGTAGACCTTCGTAGCAGGTTTGCTACGTCGTAGCAAACATTTTTAAGGTAATATCGTTTTGTATGCGATGTTTCGGTTCTCCGTGATTAACATAATTATTTTATTTCGTACAGTCAGTGAGCAGCATTACCTGACCCATTTGCCTCTTTTTGGCTTTGTGAGATGGGTCAGGTAATGGTGTGGGGCACTGTACTAGCTGTGCCCGCGACTTCGTCCGCGTGGAATAAGACTTTTTCTAAAATAGTAGTAGCCTAAATTACTCCTTAATACATCAGCTATCTGCTAGTGAAAGCTCCGTCAAAATCGGTCCAGCCGTTCCAGAGATTAGCCGGAACTAACAGATAGACAAACAAAAATTGTAAAAAAAATATATTTTGGTATAATAATATGTACCTATATACATTCATATGCCTGTAGTGAAAAGCGGTTATTTTAACATTACAAACAGACACTTCGTTTTATTTATTTGTAATAGATGTATAGATGTTGCTGAGCATTTTTTTTTATTTTTACGGTGTCATATTTTCTCTGTTAATTAACATATACTTTTCCTAGAAATAAATATGTCGAAAATAGTAAATTGTTTCCCATTTATTAAATGTTCGAAAAGTTGTGATAATCCAGGTGAGTGCGATCACGTTACGATACAATTACGACTGCTAATTAATGAAGCACATATTTACGAACAACTTTCATTACGTCTATCACTTGTTTGTATCGCGGATATTTTCGCTTCGTGTTTCATTTTGCGTAGCTTATGTGTTGTAAGTATATAATCAGCTTTAGAAAGTTATTAAATACGACCTGGTAAGATGTAATTTGAAGGATACGATGGCTCTTGTTCGAAGATTAAAATGTTAAACAGATTTAAGAGTCCAACCATACTTTTTGATTTTAAATTCTGTAATTTTTAATTTCTCTATTGTATTCCATTAAGTCGAAAATAATTGACTAAAACCTGTATATTTAGACGAAAATATTACAAAGTGTATTATTTATTCGACCATCTAAGAAATACAGTTTAAAAATAGAAACATTCATAAAAAAGTACGTAATGCCACGCTGAAACATTCATTTCTCAACACAATTCTCGCAAAACTATTATGAATGTCCGAAGCACCGTTACTGTTACAATTCAGATTGACGTAGTACGGTATACGACTCGTTGAAATGGTGCAGTTATCGAATCACAATACATTCAAGAGCTGGCATGACACCCCGTGACGTGGAGCCGGCAGGCCTATTCACGCCTTAACGTCTCCGTGTGCGACCGTGTGCTGCTCGTACGTGTTCACAATAGTCATTCTACGGCAGGCAGGCAGAATTCGATCAATCTAGCACCGAACTACTTCCAGATGCCGCCCGGGTAATGATTGTGCGACGTTCATTGTCCGCTCCCATTAAAATGACAATGTATGAGACTTGATAACGCGTCACAGTACGGAGGTATGTCTTTGGGGGAATGTAGTTGCCGTGTAGTTTTGAGGTGGTAAGTAAATTTTTAATGGAGATGTTCAAGTAGTATGTAAGTATAATCAATAAGTAAATTATATAAACATTATTTAATATTATTTGGTTAAATTCAACTTAAATAAATACCAAAGAAGTAGAATTAAAAGTATCAGTTTTGTTTTATAATGGCGATGTAATTTCTAAAGTCTCGGATAACGTGAGAAAGTTTGATTGGTTTCAAAATCACACGGAGTCGATTCGTCAAAACTCATTAAAAAGTAAACAGAAATGTCGCAAAACCAATCAAATGTACGAATATGAATGTTTGTACGTTTTTCTACAATCCTGACAATATTTGCTTACGAGTGTATGCATGGTTGCCACAAAACAGGTAAATTATATCAATATACGTAGAAGGGAATTATTTTGAGGGAAAATATTTGTTTTACGTAAACTGCCGACCAAAAGTGATTTTATTTTGTGGGCTGTTCCCAGAAATATGGTAAATAATATTAATATCAATAGCTATACTGAACTGAACTGTATGTTTGTTTTTGTCATAGCTATGTTTTATACTAATATGTTTTACTATTCCAAAGTAGAAATGATTTTTTTGTAATGACATAAGTGTATTATACATGATGAGCGTAGGAGATTTATTAAAAAGCTCTTTTATTCGTAAGGCAGCTTTTTGCAAATATAAGAACTCGTATACAAAAATAGTCAGTAATAGTACTGGACTATAACGATTTTCTACACAGCCAATTGTGGTTCTGAATGCATTTTATGATACCATAAAGCGTACATAATAAAACACTACCTAAGTATTCAGTGAGTGAAAATAAAAATGAGGGCGAGTTTGTGTACTTGTGGGCCGTAGAGAGGCTGAGTTACGGCCTACTGTTTCATTACTAGATGACTCGGCCGATGAGTGAAAAGCTGGAATTTCCCTTTGTTATAAGCACTCTGCACCTGTCCTGTACTGTTAGGTGATTTTGATCTAGAATCCCGTACGCAATAAGATCATTTTTTGATTGTGAGCGCTTTTTGTTAATCATAGGATAAAGTGTGCGAGCATTTGGAATATTATGATATCATTTTATAAGTTTTCCTAACTATTAATTTGCAAGATTAATCAAAGTACCTCACAGGACCGAAAAAATGGAAATCCTAGCCAGATATATAGGTAACATGAGTAACATGTAGGAGACGGCACCGTTGGCGCGTTGGCTGAGCGATTGGCTGTTTCGCTACGTGTCGCCGGTTCGAGCCCACGAAACCAATATTTGTATTTTTGTAAACGCACCCGCGTGCATTTGTATCGACATGGATGTGTTTACACATAAGCAATTATTTAGAGTTTTTTTTTTAATGTTAGACCGTAAAAAATCTCGTAAATATTATTAAACGAAATTATTTTAGGGGTTTCATACTCGAAGAAGTAATTAACAAACAAAGTTAAAGTTTTCCTAGCAATCTTGTTAATTAATTATTATCGAAAGGCATGTTATTTTATTTAAAAATAAAGAATCCTCGCTAAAATTTGCTGTTTTTATCGAAATTCTATGCATAAAACTAATCTATTATTCTAAACTAATTTATAATGTTGAGTAACTTTTAAACAACAATTCTAGTAAAAGCAATAATAGAGACGAATATTAATTTAGGTACCTAGTTAGAACAAGTTTTGTTTCGTTCATCGCGAAGATTTAGGATTACTTTAACAGTTTAAGTTGGCTATGGAAATTCATGAAATATTGATTGTCGATTACCTCTCGTTGTATTTAACTGAAATAATAATTTTGTATTTGTATATTTCCGGCTTAACAGTTTTGTAGGTAAAAAATACGAATATTTATTATTCGCCGTTTTTAAAAACGATATAGTATAAAATCTTATAATGAAAATGTCACCTCAATTAGTACCCATATTCTCGCAAATAAATAATTTGATTTGGATAGACTTACTAAAATGTGAATCATAAAACAACCGGAAAACATTAGAAAATTGCTTTTCAATTAATATTTTAAATAATTATCAGTACTTTTAGCAAAACATAACCCTTTCATAAATTATTTTGCTCACTAAAACATAGCAAATAAGCCGCCAAATAGGCTGTAATCCCGATTACATTATGAAATTGATTTTAAACGAAATCAGCCGCAGATAGAGAGGAAATGCTCAATAAATTGGATTGCTTAGTAAACATAATTAACGAGAATATTGTTAAATGGAACCTTGTGTATTGAACACGAGCGATATCTTTACTTAATAGAAATATGTCTTCATAATTAAGTCGACCATTTTACTCACAAGGGTTGCTTGGTTATAAGATATCGTTTATTCTCTGTGTAATGTATGAACAGAATATGATGACAAAAAGAGTTAATTTTTTAATTATAACTTTTATGGCAGATGAAATCTGGTTAACTACATGTTAGGTAACGGATAAATCAAAACAATTTCTTATACAGCGTAGGTATTGTGTCAAGGAGCCACAGGAATATTGGTAACATAATATTTATGTTAGCTCATGTACTAATTTGACATAATTTTAGAAGTGGAATAAATAAACATTTTGAGAAGTTTTTAGTTTTTTTTTCCTCATTATTTAATACAATAATAAACTATCTTTATTTTAACGGAATCATTGCACCGTAAAAATAATTCGACTCTCATTTTGTCTGTATTTTCTAAATTAATTCTATAAATAAGAATCCCTCAACCCTTTATATCTTGAAAATGATGTTGACGCAACGAAAAAAAGAGACAAATACTGTTTCAATATAGCTACTTATTCAGCCATGTTTCAATACAGTCCTGTAAATATAAGTAGGTGGTCTGTAATAGGTAGTCAGCCGATGTAGGTCATGTAAAACCTCGGTGAAATAAACATAGGTGTGTCGAGTGCGTCGAGATACTGTTTTAGCGAAATGTATCAATTTGCGGCGGTTATGGCCCGACATATTAGTTTTGTAAAGTACTTATGATTGAAGATTCTAGGTTTATTATTTGCGACCAAGTTTTTTTTAAAATCTCTGTCTTTTTTTTTTCAAATTATTTTTAGGATATATTTTGATGAAATCGCGGTGAATTAATTTTGAATAGTTCAAGTTTGATTGGTTGAACTTAAATTACTACGGATTTCTAATTATATTACTAGCCTATCCCCAAATGGGGTCAGATTGATGTCTAACCGGAAGTAGTCATGGAGAAACTATATTTTCATAAAAGTCAGCATTTCCGCAAAAATACTCGCTGATTGGAAGAAATCCCTGAAAAACAATTATTTAAAGTCTCCTTCCGGCCCGCTTCGGCTTGTAACTTGACCAACCCAGCTCCTGAAAAACTTTACACAGACAATTCTCAGAAAAAGCAATTTCGTTTGCAGTGCGATTTACTCAGAAATAATTATTTTATTTGAGGAATTAGGTCCTTTTATTTACGCAACATCAGTTTATCAGATTATTAACGAGTAAGGCAGTTACAGCTCGGCCTGTATTTATTAAAGTAATGTTTAGCGTGAAATAATCAAGTTTATATATTTTCCACCTTATCCAAATTGAAGTTAATAAAGCTTAGGCAAAGGTATATGAATCACACTTCTCAGGAGAAATTGCTTTTTAATCGAATGAAATGTTCACTTACCTCGAGGCGGGCGGCTCACGACGAGTCGACTGGACCGAGGCAGCGGCTCACGGCCGCGCTGCTCAACCCCGCAACCACAACTGATATTCCAGCGCGAAAACTTCCCTCGAACGCGTCATCACTCACCCCATTCCCGCACCGGCCAATCATCTGTGGGCGACACCGGCGAAGCCTGCCGGGAGCACACGAAGACCGCCGAACGCTGGGGTGGCGATTGGATCTTTTAATCTGAAACGTAAATGCATACAAAAAGAAAACGACTGAGCTGTAAGCCACCGTGCACGGGTTGTAGGCTGACACGAGCCGCGCAACAGGTAAAGCTTTTCAGACGCAATCTGGAGGTCTGCTTTAGCGACTTGGTGTCATTTGTCAAGTGGCTCTTTTTAGATTTCATTTTAGGGTTTGAACTATGTTTAAGAAAGTTAAACATGATTTCTTACCACACTAATAAAGTTTTTCTTTCTTATATCAAATGTAAGCACGAACAAACGGAAAAGTATGGTCAAAAGCATTTTTTGGGAATAAATTAAATATTTCTTTAAATATTAATTTTAATAAACCAGTAATTATTTTGTCCAAATATATTTTGGCCGATTCAGAATTCTAATTATTTGCATACACCAGCGAATGGCGAGACCGATTTAGTTACAATACGATTAAGATTTTTCTTTTGCATCATTTTTAAGTCAAATCCTTAAATGTTATTATTATACACTAAAACTAGTTCCAATTAAAATAATTAATTGATTCACCTCCCAAAATCCTATTAGCCAGCACAGCAAGACGTGCTGTGTTTGTTTAATAGAAATCCTTTCAATTAGGCTGTTTGTAGGGACACGTTACGCGTGCCATTAGATTACTTGTTTAATTCTTGACCAGCAGGGCCGTAATCTAAGTTGTAAACTAAATCTTGGGCTCCGTCTCACATATCCCATAAGCCGGGGCTTCGTTGCTATTTGAATGCTCCTCGAACGACCACGAATTAGTATGCGCGCTCCATTCGGGCCAGAGTCCCAATGGACCGTAAGCGCCTCTATTCTGTACCACTTAATCGTCGTTACATTTTTGATTTAAGATTTGTTGTTGGGTAATCAATAAACATTTTGAGGTTGTTATTATTAAGGTGGGCTTTGTGATTTTTATCTTTTATTTTTATTTTTTCAAGTAACTGAGGTTTGACATCGTATTTTTCAAAATTAACATAAAATACAACAGATTAATAATACATGTAAAAATAAAGCGCCTGTGTAGAAAACGACGACTTTCATTGCTGTTTACAAAACCTCATTTTGCAACAAAAATCCAACAAACCTTATAATATAGTAGTGACTGTCGGTAATTTGAATGTGTCCCAAACAACAGTAGTGGGTATACAGAATAGCCCACCGACTCGGTTCAATTTGTAAGTGGGATCTCGGGATACGTTCATTTTGTGTAATACACAACTACAGAATCATTCCGGCGGCGCCTGAATTATGTAAATATGGATCCGAATACATATTCGTGCGAATAAATGCCGCAACAACTTGAACTTAACTTGTTTAAATACTTGTTTTGAATATTGATGTTTATTTGTGGAAAATATTTTGTCATTAATTTAATGATTGAGATAATTTTATCGGAATTATACGTTAATTTTACGTGCGGTTTTGTTTTCGTGTAAAAAATATGTTTTGTAAATCTGTTAAACAGAATATATGACAACCAATTTACATTTGGGAAAATTATAATTTGTCCGTAACAACTGAATTATCAATCATTTTCCTGGCTGCGAATTAATACATCGTCAGTAAATTCTACTGCAATGGTCAAACGTAGGGGTAGAAATACAGTGTTATTTATGTAGGTAGTTTCGCAAGTGAACCAAAGATAGGCAATGAGAAAAGAAAGTATGAATTTCATCATTATCTGCCTAGCCATTTCCCAAACTATCTTGGGGTCGGCTTCCAGTCTAACCGGATGCAGCTGAGTACCAGTATTTTACATGAAGCGACTGCCTGTCTGACCGCCACAACCCAAAACTGTGGTAATACTATACCCCTTGGTAAGACTGGATGTCTGACTACTCGTAACGACTGTCAATGATCTACAAATGACAGCCGGGACCTACGGCTTCACGTGCTTTCCGAGGCACGCAGGAAAATCGGTTTGTAATTATGGTCACTCATCCACGGACCAACCTCGGCACGCACGGCTTAACCTTAAAGATCGACCCGCGCGTCTGTTATTATTTAGCCACGATCTCCTCCTAAAAGAAAGTATGAACTTATGTTATTCAATCACTTTGAGATAATATCGAGATACATAAACAGGAACTGCAGAACGCCACCTGTTACATTCCTAAGATACTCTTTTTACATCATTCACGTCCAATCTGGTCATACACGAACGTAGTTGCATAGTAGTCGCAACCGACCTTTTCAAAGAACATCACCTATAAGTATCCACTATCCAGATACTGTAAGTCAAATATGCAACAAACAAATAAGCCTACTCTAGCATAAACAGAAGTCGCGGTATAGCCGACACAAAGTTCCGAAGTGGGCTCTCACGTATCTTGATGTAGTTTGCGTTATCTTGGGCCCCTAGCGTTGCTTTGTTTCCATAGCTGACTCGCAGGCTCGCAGCAAATGTTTATACTCAGGGCAGATATGAGAAAGCATGTTGCTTATTTATTTATTGAAATATTTTCTGATAGGTTTAGTTGAGAAAGCTTTAAAGTAAATGTAGCTTTAAGAGTTTGGGTGAAGGAAAAGAAAAAACAAATTCAAGGAGGTAACTATGCTAATGATTCTCGTCCCGAATCAATAATAAAAAAGGTAGGTAATTTTATTTTTTTTCTTATTTACTGAAATCGGTTAGTGTCCACCCGTGTTTTAAACGCGGGCCGTCTGATTATCGCCCTAAAACCGCGCTTCTACACATACAAACAATCTCAAACGTTTGTTAGATCATTTCTTATTGCCTAAACCACGTTAAGGGGGTTATTCTGAAATACTGACAAATAGGAGCAATCAAAAAAAATTGCGGTTATTAATAATTATTTAGATACCGTAATTTTAATTGATTATTTATGTCTTTTGTGACAACCTCCTGAATTTTGACGGTTAAAAGAATAAAGGAATACCAATAAAAAGCCGAATGAATTGTGTGAAATTACCAGCAAACAAGTTCCTAACATAGTGAGGTGACGGCTTTTAGATATGTATAAAAGAAAAGGAGACGTTCGCACCACAAAAAGTGTGAATGAGGCAGGAGCATGATAATTTATACAGACTCCTGATCATCACTTACCTACTAACAATTGTAAAATAAGTGTGTTTTAATCGTTACCAACATACTATTGGATATTTCTGGAGAACTGGGCCGATATTATTAGGTACGATTATGTTATATAAACTGGAATGCCGTGACTACACGTGCCTCATGTCTACTTTCATGTGTAAATTTACGTAGAAGATAATTATAATGAGCTAAGAAATTAGGCCTTAAGGTATGGCATCAGAACGATTATGGAAATAAGAATTTCAAACTTTAATAAAAAAAACATGGTTGATGAAATTGCGTGAGTAATGAACGCGAAGCTGACCTGCCGTGAGTCGGTACTGTAGGGCCAACAGGCAATTTAAAAATTTGTCCCAAGGCGTCGCCTAGTTGTCTATATTATGTGGCGAGATATGCAGGGCGCCCGCCGCGTCGCCTCCGTCCGTGCTACAGTGCTACGACGCTACGAGAACTGCTACGAGATTTCGTAGCATGTATTCATTATTGGATTTAGATGTGATTTGATAGCAAATCCTGAAATTGGGATTGAATGGAAGCTTAAACTATATCGCGTTCAAATGTTTCAAAAGTTCAGTCAAAAGTATTACCATAGAGTATCGTATTACCTATTACTACTGGACTGTGTATATCAGATAGGCAGTCACTACATGTAAAATACTGGTATTCAGCTGCATTCCATTAGACTGGAAGCCGGCTCCAACATAGTTGGAAGAAAGCTATGCAGATGATGAATCTGACTAATGAATGAGCGACTTTAATTTTAATTGTGTTTATTTTACTAATGGTACAAGAAAAACCATCATCATCATCATCAGCCTATAATTTTCCCACTGCTGGGAAACAGGCCTCCTCTCAATGAGAGGGAGTGGGCTGTAATCCACCACGCGTGCCCAGTACGGGTTGGTAGATGTCACATGTCTCCGAATTTTTAGTTCTAGGACATGCCGGTTTCCTCATGATGTTTTCCTTCACCGTTTTTGAGGGCAGCGGTGATGAAATAAATTACACAAAGTAATGCGCCTGCCTGGCCTGGGTTCGAACCCACGGCTTACTGCTCGTAAGTCGGGGCTGCCACCACTGGGCCACCACTGCTCTCAAGAAAAACCATGTTAGTCTGAAAACAAAAGTAATATTTCTTCAAAGCCCAAAGACCCTTCACAAATTATTCTCCTGTGATAAATCACTATTTTAAATAGAAGCTGCCTGTGTCTGTGTAGAACTTTAGATCAGAACAAACCACAATACATTTTCCTCTAAAAAAGCTTTTTTTTTTAAACTAAACCAGAGTGTTCCTCGGTCTGTGTCGTTTCCCGCGCCGGGCGCGAGGGGGGGAGGGCGCGAAGTTGACTTGATTGGAAACCCTATTCCATATTTATTATGGGCCTATTTTGTCATGTTTATTGACGCGCCTGTCGGGATATAACTCCGGCTTATTAGGCGAGTTTCAAACTTACTTTATTCAATAACATAAGTGGAATGCTAAAACGTCTTTTCGTTTTAGTTTGCCTGGTCAATTGGTTTGTGAATTTTTCATTTTAGTTATGTTGAAGCTGCTACTATTTGACGAAAATACAGGATGGAACGGGGGACTTTGACAAATGTTTACCACGTGTTTAGTGGATTTTTCATCGGTAATTCAAAAAGAAAGTAGCTGTTTCCTATACAAGTGCAATACATACACGGTTAAAATGTATGGAACAGCAGTACTTTTTAAAATTATCGATGAAATATTCTGATGTGGGGGGTTCATAATGATGTACTGGTGGCGTACCATGACGTCTTAAAACATTATTGTTCCATTCTTATTCCAGAGTGAAAAGGAGACGGAGCTATACAGGTCGTCTAGCTCCATCTCTTTCCCACTCTGGAAAAGGAATGGAACAATAATGATGAACTACTGATGTACTGAACACTTGGTAATCGTTTGAGCGTCGATGTCCCTCCACCCTTTATGATTCTTCTAGAATTTAAGAACAATTGGGCAGTGTTATTTTAAATAATCCCAGAACTACCTACTTCACGCTCAAATTGCAAAAAGGTAATCTATTCTATGGAACAAAATCAATATTTTTAGGTTCTTAAAAGAAAAACCTAGGTGTAATAATATAGCTTCATTATTACATTACTAATCCCCGTTTTATTAATAAATTGTTAATTTGATTGTGATGTCTATAAATATGAATTATGATTAGTAGTGTTCTTCACAAACTAATACGGTACGGTTATAAAAACAATTATGTGAACAGTTCAAAACAGTTCCAAATGTGCCAAAAACACAGTGAAGATGTTGTGTAATACTTACCAGATGTTAGGGGCTTAGAGAAAACACTTAATGTGAGGTCGAAAGTCTATCAACAAGCGAACAGCATGACTTGAAGGCGGTACGGTCTCTGTGGCTCGTTCTAATCACTTGCTAGTTAGAAGATTTCTAGTTGCGTAAAATGTTTATTTTGCAAGTCTTAGAAAATGCCGAAGCTTAGAGACAATAGAGACTACCTACATACAATCGACTTAGTGGAACAAGCTTTATTCAACGGTATTTTATGTAAATCTTCAGTTTTTTTTTTTTTATATTATGCTAGATTATGCCCACGGCTTCGACCGCGTTTTGTTCGGTAATTGTCCGACAGATGGTACTACCGGTATAAAAAGTATTTTTTGTGCTATTCTATACTATTATCTATCCCTGTATCAAATTTCATCCAGATCTATTTAGTAGTTTTTGCGAGTAGCAAACATCCATCTATCCTCACAAACTTTCGCATTTATAATATTTTTAGGATGTATGTACCAGTGAGCAATTCAGATAATATAATTGATCACATTTGAATATCATATTAATTCTTCTTTCTGTTATTAACGGCGTTTTCGTTGGACTCCCTGTCGTTAAGTTTATTATTGTGAAACTGTTAAAATATACAAAATAATATTGAAATGCAAAATATACGTAGCTTTAGTACGTATTCGATTTAACGAGTAACATGTATCGGGATCGAGTGGAATTCTGTGGAAAAAGCAAATTATATGCTTCTCATTTTTGGTTCCGCGAAAATCTAGGCAAATTGGCAGTTTAAAAAAAACTTAGTCTCTTTCACTGCGTAAATAAAACATGATTGGATCCATGTACCAGTGATAAGAAGGATTTAGTTATATTTCTAAGAAAATCTTTGATTCTCGTAAGTCTTATAATATTTTCATTTTTTTTATTATTTCAAATATGAAATGCATTACTAAATTACGGTGTATTTTCCTCTATCAAAGTAGGCTTTAATGCGGAGCGTTCTAATAACGTTTGACCCGGTTTCTATCGAACTAAATTTGATAATGGTTATACACTATCTAAGCAAAAACTAACGCATACATAGGTAGGTGTTTAGGAAATAGAGAAAAGAAATATACAGCATACAGTTATGTATTCGAATTTTATAACATCAAGCCATTATGTTTTGTTTGATATAGTCCAGAATGAAAACTACTACAACAAAACTTAACTTAATCATATCTACTGAATAATTATATAAACTATTTACACGAACAAAAGTTGCAGGAAAGTGTAGTGGCACGTGAGAACGCGGCTCGGTGCGCCCAGAAGCGTTGTTAAAGGCATTATTATCCGGACGGTCGCGCTGCAAATAAATCGTCTGCCGTGCGCTCGGTCTTTCGATTATCTTCAAATCTTCATTACACCGACGTATGCTCTTACGCCTCTTGCACCTACGTTTTTATTTAAGGTGGAATTAAATGCGGGTTATGACACTTTCTTGTTAAGTGATATTTATTGGGGCGAGGTTTTTAATGTAGGTATAATTGTTTTGAATTGCCTCGTTGGTCTAGTGGTCGTAAGGGATATTGTTGAGGTCTTGTGTTTCCATGTGTTATTGGGTTTTTCGATTGGGATTTTCTCAGTAGCAGACCTGACTTTGCAATATGCTCGCTCCCAATTAAATGAAACAACACCGTACTTTTGGTGGAGTACCATGACTTCTTAAAACATTATCGTTTCATTCATGTTCCAGAGTAGAAAAGAGACGGAGGTATACAGGTCGCCTAGCTCTATCTCTTTCCCACTCTGGAAGAAGAATGAAATAATAATGTTTTAAGACGTTATAGTAACCCCCCAGGTACTACACCTCTGCCTAATGTTTCGATTTCGAAGGTGTGATGGTGTGGTATGTATAGCCTAAATTAGATGAATTTCGACTTCAATAAAACTCTTGCGTACTGTCTGTTGATACTTTTTTGACTTTCTCACAAACAATCATGTTTGTAATACAGTTAAATAGCTACAACAGAGGGAGTAAGCAACACAATATTACGGCCACAAACAATTAAACTAGTTCACACACCTACGATGGTGGAAAACAATGAAAATCAATATCTATAGGCTGGTTCCAGATTGTATGACACCTAATTCCGTTATATTCACATGGCGTACGTACAAATTACACCACCGTACCCTCATTACCGCTTGTTATGATTACTTATCTAAGACCAAGTCTTATCTACAAGACAGTAAAAAATTTTGCATATTACACCGTTTGACATTTCTAGATTCTCGTCGATTGTATGTTTAAAAACCAGCCAAGTTTGACGGCACGGTTGGCGCAGTGGTTGAGCGATCGACTGCTGCGCTGCGTGTCGCGGGTTCGATCCCCGCACGGAACAAATATTTGTATGGCCTACAGATAGTTGTTCCGGGTCTGGCTGTTTGTGTATGTCAGTTTAAATGTTTGTTAACGCACCCACGATACAGGAGAAATCCTAGTGTGGGGCAACGTTTTAAAAAAAAAAGAAAAAAAAGAAGTGAGAGTCGGACTCGCACACGAAGTGTTCCGAAGCACCATAAAATATTTTAAACGCTCGTTCTTAAGTAAATTTACACTCTACAGCAAAATTGAATTTGATTTCCATAGTATGAAAAGTATGATGTAGTTTGACGAAAAAGTCCCATATCTCAATAATTAAATATCAAATCTTATTCAAACCAATTTTCTTTAAAAGTTTTATGCGTTTATAAGTATAAAACTATTTTTTTCCTGAATTTTCCTCATTCTTTAGAAATTAAAGGACGGGGGGCCGGACACAATACTTACGGCTTTACCAGCAAATATCTCATCAACCATTGATAAGTAAACACGGCTGTATTAAGTGCTTACCCCACTTAATACAGCCGTGAGTACATTGAATTTTTTTTTTCAACCTTAATTAAATGTATTTTTATTAGTTACCACCTCTATTTTCATTTATTTTTCATATATTTCAAATCACTTTTGTAAAGGAGTTCATAGAACTATCACCAAACTTCAACTGTGGGGTGCCTATAGTCTCGGAGAAAATTGCTGTATCATACGGACAGACAGACGGACAGGACAAACTTAACAAACTACGAAAAAAACCCAATGCTTAAAAATTAAAAAGTTATCGATGCTTCAAAACATTAAGTCGCAAGTAACTGCGCAAAACTTGCATTGATTGTTGCTCTTACTTCACTTAATACGTATGAAACGTTCTTAGCAAGTACATGCTTACTCCTATTACGAATTGAACATTGCAAGAAAATTCCATCCGACATGTTTCCAACTCTATGAAGCAATGAAACTTCAGTTCAATAACAAACTTTTAATGAAACACGGGTAGTTGATCTCTCTTCACGATGTTTTTCATTAAGTATAATAATGGTAATAAAAACCTTTTTGAATCAAATGGAATAACATAGCATTTTTTGAATGTTTGTGTGTGTTTTTTAAGCGTGATTTTCATTTCATTTAGTTTGATTAGAACAACTTTGAGAGAGAGGCTAACAGAAGAATTCAGCTGGACTGGGTCGGTCAGCGACTTATGTAACGGACTTTGCTTACAGTCCCTCTGCCGGATCGAATCTGGAACGAGCGGATCCAGCAGAGAACCAAAGTTGTCACAGAATAAGTAAACGGAAGTGGCAATGGGCCGGCCATATTAGCTGTAGAACCGATGATCGTTGGGGTAGACGTATTCTTGAGTGGAGACTGCGAATCGGCAAGCGTAAGGTGGGCTCGCCCTCAGGTTCGGTGGAGAAATGATATCAGCACTGCGGCTGGTAGCAACTGGATGAGAGTTGCCGAGAATCGAGTTAAGTGGCGTGCGATTTAAGAGGCCTATGTCCATTAGTGGACTACTGTAGGCTCATGATGATGATGATGGAGAACTTTTTAATTCATACATCTTGTTGCGTTCACTTTTCTTGGTTTTGTTTCAATTACTTGAAAAATCACGATTCAACTAATTAATAGACTTCTACACTGTGATTGGTTAAAATCAATCAATCAAAATCAAAAGTCATTTATTCAAACTAGGCTGATAAGGTGATAGGTTTTGGTAAGGGGGTCCACTAATGTAGAAAATAACCGGGATATTAAAACATAATCTAGTACAACGTTATTTTTAATATTTTTAGCTCTATGTTTACGGAGACAGGAAGGTAGCTTTAATTATAGCATTGACATTTTAATATTTATGACGCAAAAAGGGTGTGGGTTATTTTTACCTTCATAAATGTGTAAACAGCCATCATCTTTCAACATCTTTGAAGCTGAAGAAAATTGAGTGTCGTGTTTTTTTTTTTTTTAATTCTTTGTAGTTGTTATATATTCAGATAAAGTTAGCGTACATTTTCATTTAAGGTTTTAGTCTATTTTGCAACCGATTAATTATTATAGTTTTCATATGGATTGTTATTGTTTTATGCATACATAAAAGCACACCTACACTTATGGTTTCCCCATATCGGTAGACAGATAATCAGAACACCACATGCTTCGGTCCTTATATATTCCTTTTAATTCTTCCACGTTCATAAATCTGGTCATACAAGCACGCCGATTGCAAGTTTTATTATTTTATGTACAAATATTGTAAATGTTTGTTACAGTAAACTCAACAAACTTTTGTGCACCAACAAAATTAGGGGCATCGAACAGCCCCAACTGCTACATCAAACTTTTGAAAGTAGTTAGCAATTTTATTGAAATGGCTGTAGAGGCCGGTGATAGGCGTGCCCACCGGATATTGATTTACCGTGCCTATGGCGACCAGTTCCGGTTGCACCAGATTGCCACATTAAGTTAGTGCGTTATGTGCTGAATAATTAACTTCCTGGCCGTTTAGTAATAGAACGCCAAAATCAAATGCAATTTTGTTCACGTTAGACATTTTAATTTCGTTAGTTAGTTAGTTTGAACGGCTTTGACGAAGAAATTGCTGGTTATTTTAATAGTAAGTAATAAGTTAATAAAAAAATCGATTGATAGCAATTTTAATATCATAAAACGCTAAAATTTTGTTACACACACTTACGTACCTACATTCAAAGATAGGAAGTATAAACGATTATGTGCTCGTCCGAATTTTACAAGCATTACCACAGGAAGCAGAAAATCGGAGTGACCGAGGGTGACTTTTGGATGCGGACAGTTTCAGTAAAATTCGATTTCCTTTTCGTTTGTGTTACACATTATTTACTCCACTGAAGTTTAGGGTTAAGAATGCTGTATTTAGTGATTGTTCTTTTGAAATAAATTGAAACTTCCCTCTAACATACCTACGCACTCCCAATTTTGATAAGTAAACTTTAATTTATAAAAAGAGTAAAATTTTTTTGACGCATCGATGTCTATGCCATGGAAGTCGTTCTAGTAAATTAATAAAACGCTGTCGGTTTATTCGTATACCTAATACAATCATTCAAACCACAAAAGACTCCCGCCGCTGATTTAATCAATCGATGATTACATAACATGGCTAAGCTTGACCATCAGCAGGTAAATCCAAACAGTCGGAATCAGTGTAATGCTCTCTAAACGTTTGATATGGAATGAATAACATCACAGGCTCGTTACAAATGGATGAGCCGGGGAGCCCGACACACCAATCGTGTTTACGTGCGTACTCTATTTGTTTCAAATCAGTGGATGCGGCGTTTCAATTTAGTAATGTGGCATTATTTGTACGTGGACGATGTTTGGACTGTTTGAGAGAGTGTGGTTAGTGTTGATTATGATGTTGTTGTCAATCATTTTTAATTAAAAGTATCGAGAATTGTTGTGATCATTTCGATTAGGGTGATATAATAACCCTTCTTTAAACATCCCTCATCCCTGCACAAAGTTACTTTAAAATGTAAAGATTTCATGATTTTTTATAGTCATACGTATTTCAAATGAATATAACAAAATATTTGTAGACCACATTATAAAATGTAACATAACACAACACAAAACATTTAGTAGTTGCAGGTCGTGTAGGGCGAGCGGAGCGGGGACACGATTCTCTCACTCGACAGATCACCTGAAAGTGTACCACTTAATAACTCACATCCTCTCGCGGTTCACTGGGCAGCCGCTGGATCGTCACATATCTCTAAATATGGCCGGCGAACCGTGTCGTCGCCTGCACAGTTACAACACGGGATTAAGCCCACATGCCCACACCTCGGCTCCCGTACGACACCGACACGTGTGTCACCAGCCTTTACCGATTAAATAGCAAATTAACAGGACGCTTTTATCTTTTATTCTGTGTTATACAATATTTTTGAACTCTAGGCACAGCTTTGCCATGAAATATTGTCGCTGGCACACGTTTAGAACTATATTCAATGACATAAAAGCTATTGTTGTTTTCACAATACCGGTTTTATGAGCTGAATGCAATTTATTTGATTTTATTTTAACTGCGTAGTTTCACATTGGTTTTTCATACAGGTATTTTTACGTCCTTGTTTTTTAAGGTCATCAACATTAGTGTTCATTATAGTTATGAGCACTAAGTTGAAGTAGTTCCGCAATATAGTCCTAACTGGAATAAACTACGTGTATCTATTGAAGAGTATAATAATATTCATTGGGCGCGGGCAATTTTCCGGGTGAGCGGCGACGCGTCTTTGATCAGCGCCGACTATATCCCGAGAATAGTATAAAATTAAGGATTAACAAGTTTCTTCTGAAAACTCTATCATTTTCATATTTTATTATTCATTATTATCAATTATAAATTTATTACAAGCCATGTTTTTAAAAACTTTTATTTAATAAGAAAATTAAGGTTAGTCGAAACACAGTTCACTGTACTGAAAGCTGTGTCAGTGTACATCAGTAAAAGCATTTTCCAAAATACTTGTTCACCAAAGTAATTCAATTTTACACCCCAAATAAGTCGTCCGCAAGCACGTGTATAGGTTGATCACTCGTCATTTGTCTATGGGCACAAAATGTCGGGGCTGGGGTGGGCAAGGGTTGACTCACACGTCTTGAAAGCTTCGCTCCACCTTTTAAACATTACTTCCAGTATGTTTACAAGTAATTATGCATACCACAATGACTTGCAAAGACAGTGTACTCAGCTCGTTACCTCATTATGTGATCATATTGCGGACCAGAAAATGAGCCTAATTGTACATATTTATTACACTACTCCTTACAAAATTTCGGCTTTCTATTGACACAAAACTGTACACGAAAATTCAGTTACGTGATGAAAATAATCCAATGTGATACTTATTATATATTTGATTTTACTCTCGCGTCGGTCAGCACTTTGCTTTTAGTGAAATATGGCTGTAATATATTGAATCTGTTGAGAAATGTCACAAAAATTGGTACATTATATTTATTTGGGCAACTTTGTAACTTACTAGGAAATCTTGTTTGTTTCACATTTTGCTTTAGCTTTGTAGTTGGAAAACATGTGAAATGTTACAAAGTTACTTTTTACTTCATTTGTTGTTTTGTATTGTTATATTAGAGAGTTCTTGTTAATAATTTCATGTACACACAAGTTTGAAAAAGAGTCTTTCACAGGTAATCTGCTTGTGATTTACCCCATCCGATTAACTTTTAGGAAAAAACAGCTATATAATGTTAATCTCACCTGTCTGGTAACGTGTGTAGAGGATTCCAGATTGGTCCTCCACGTCCACGAGATCCGCTGAGCAGTAGTGGCGTGGAGTACCCTCCATTGTTACACTTCTAATACCATTGACGTAGTGGACGAGGGCGAGTGGGCGATGCGACGTCGAGATGTTGCCGCTTGCTCTACCGCAAATTAGGAACAGAGGTTTTGACATTTATGGGAAGTAATTGTTTTGCAGTTATTTGTGTGTATCCGTTGATAAATTGATTGAGATTTTGAACCAACTGATGTTTTAGATCCCTGTGCTTCAAGTTTGGTTCCAACACTAAATTTATTTTTTAAATGTTTAGTTTCCACAGTTTGGGAGGAGATCGCGTGTGTCACTGATGGACAACAAAGCGCGTGTGCACGCGCAGGTCACGGGTGGTGGGGAGGCTTCCGGCGAGCAGTGTCGCACCCTTCCGGTGTGCGCTGGCGCCGCGCCGCGCCGTCTCGAGCGTGACCGACCATCGCTCCGCACCATAACATCCTATTGTCATCTAATAAATGTACTCTAGCTGTCCATAAAATAATTTCATGTACGTATACACGATATAATACTCGTACACACTCCGCAACATATGAGGCTCTCTCGGGTAACAAACACGATCAAAAGCTTTTATATATTCAATTAAAAGACACCATAATTATTTTATTTTAAGCACTTACGTACTGCCTATTGACGGAACGTTGTTGTGGTCTCGTTTCATTAGTCTTAAATGGAAATTCGTTTTATCTGTTGTTAATTACAATACCCATGATATAAACCAATTAGTAGGTGCGCACGGGAAAAGCTTTTATGATGTAATTAATGCATAAAGTGTTCTGAAAAACAAAGGAATATTAATTTTAATAGTGCCATGCTATGTGTAATGGCAGGCGGCCACCTGAGCAGCTGCTGTAAAATATCTTTATTCAGAATTGCAGATAAAATAAACCTTTATATTCTGGCAGGCTTCAATCGAAATATTGGTAGAGCGAAATCTGGTATAAAGTGAAAGACCATTGGGGCATTGAATACCTTTATCGTCCGTCAGTCACGTGCACAAATTTCGTCAATACAACGCGGTGGTTATTCAGAAGAGATCGGAAACAATTAGACAACGGTGGCATTGGGCAGCCGAGCGTAGATCCGTGCGTCGCGCTGCCCTACTGATTTACTCACGAATATTTCCCAGTGCGGATCCAGCATGGAAACAACTACATGCCTTAGGAAAATTAAACCTTATTTCCATGCAAACTAAACACGTTATCGCATTTGAAGCAGACGTGGAATGTTTACTCCTTTTATAAATTTATACGCCTTATTTTAATTCAACGAATGAATATGAATTTCGGTCACCGTGTTTGTATGAGATGGCATTTAATCAATGCTCACATAAATGAACGGGAGGTACCGCAGACTCTGAATGTATTTATTTTAATATCAGGTGGTTGTTTCTTTTACAAAATAACTGTTCGAAAGTAAATTTTGCTTTTAATGGGTCAGTTTCTATCGATCACCTTCAACGCAAATATTTTTTTACAACTTATTTTTTTACTACATCGGTACTCATATTAATTCAATTTATACAGTGTATGAGAGCTGTCAGCAACAGCTATATCTATCAACTACCAAGAATTGTTAACTAAAGTGTTATACAAACCAAGGTAGTGCTTCATTAGTATTCGTATGTTAAACTTTTTAAATCTAAAGGCTAACGAGCTCACATACAACGTAGCTTTGATATCAATTATTTAATTGACCCTGGCATCTGACAGATTAAATAATCTGTGCTTGACAACTATTAGCTCTATACAGCCTAGTGCACGTGTTACAGTTAATTTACCTCTGATTATAGATGTTGCTGTCGAAATCGATTTTTTTTTGCAGTAATATTGCTGAGATTCTGGGAAGTCTGCCTTAACTACAGTGATTTTGACTTTATTCCCGATAAAATCGGTTCTATTAGGTTGCTGCTTTCAAAGGTAAATCAATTGTTAGAAGCCTTTTATTTATTTTTTAATCCCCGTCCAAAAAAGAGGTTGTTTGCTGTATGTATTTGTGTACCTGTGTGTCTGTTTGGGGCATCAAAGCTGTTGAACGGATGAATTTTGATTAAGTTCTTTTTAATAGTCGATCGTTGCGTGTCTACCAATAACAAAATAAAAAAAACAAAAAACATGGAAAAATTAAATTTAAAAATTAAAAAAGATGGTACATTAGTTAAATTTAAAAAACATGGAAAGTAATAAAAGAAAAAAAAATCTAATCTAAAAATACCTTTAATTGACATAAAAGGGACACTATTTATATATTATTTTAAGAGGGTTCTTAAAAAAAATACTTTTAAAAAGGAATCGTTCTGATGTACTAGTGACAGAAAAGAGGTTTTTCATAGTAGAACTTTTTCTAAAACTCAATGTGCGATATTGAAGGCCGTATAAGGGCCTCCAAAATCTTAATCATTTAGGCACTATTACAGTCGATAGTAATATGGCTGTTTATGTATGCACACAGTGTTCGCATGTACCTAAACGTGGACGCAGTAACTAGTTTGTATCTCGGCCGTCGGCTAAGTGCGCTGTGCCTGTCCGAGTACTTAACCTAATATTCGGTAATTGCGTTAGGGGCCGCAACATAATTAACGGGCTCCCTCAGTTGGTCGGCTAAGACGCTGTATTGATACGTGCTTTGTGGTCTGGGCAACCGCGTTCACCTGCAGAGGGTAGTTTGAAACGTTTAATGTTACGAAGGGAAGAAATATTAAGGTATACACAGTGATTCGTTAAACGTTAGCCATACTTTAAGGGAGTGAAATATTCATTAAAATTAGCAACTTTTAGTATCGGACGAACTATGAAATACAATTTAAAGAAAAACATTGAAAAACAAGTCACGCGACCAAATAATTTATATAGCAGCAGATTTTTTAATTACATTGGTGGTCTGTAAAAGTTGTTTGTTTTTATGAGTACTACACACCACTAAAGTCAACCAGTATATGAGTTTAAAGGACTTCATACTCGCTATACATATTCCAAAAAAAAAGCAAACTCAAATTACGTTACAATAGGGATGATGACTGGGTAAAGAAAACGAAATTCTATTTTGTCCGTCAATCAGGTAATACAAAAATATTAGATACGTATTTTTTGTTTTATCAAGATAACAAAAAAATACTTAGTTAAAACGCATTAAAGTTGGAGAGTGGGGGCTAACTACGTCAGAACTAGGTATAAAATGTACTAAGCCGTCGACGTCATGCGCCATTTCAACTCAAAATATCTCCGTAATTTTACGATTACGTGAAAAAAGAAAAAATTAGGTGTCAAATACTTTTTAATAATCTACCCGATAGACAAATAAAAAAAAATGAGTCTCCATCCCTATTCTCTACAGAATTGTAACGTAATTTGAGTTTGCTTTTTTTACCGTTACCGTTCTACAACGGTATCACAAATAAACGCATGTCTACAACGCACCACGAAATTGAAGCTACTGATAATTATTATTAGGTTTCGTGTGATTGATTGCCGTATCTATGTTTTTGCTTGTTTTAACTGACACTTGGCAACCAATTTTCAACGCTACCCGAAACCGACGGCCGATTGCAAAACGAAAAATCGAAAAAAAAAAAACCGGACAAGAGCAAGTCGGTCTCGCTCACCGAGGGTTCCGTACAAATTTGTATTTTGTAAAGACTATATTTTTTATGATTTAATTACAAATGACCAGACTACAAATGTTCAGTTTTCCAACTTTTTCCTGAATTTGCAGTATAGGACGATATTATTTGCCAAATTTCATAGTTCTAGTTTCATGGTTATAGTTTCATAGTTCTAGGTAAACGGGAAGTACCCTGTACATTTAGATTCCCTGAGAGTGTCGAAATGTACGTTTTTGCGGCATAAACGGCCGTATCTTATTTTTGTCATCATGAGAAAAATTGTTAATTACAAGTTCAACCTGCATTGCATACTTCTGATATTTGTTGGTAATAGGGGTAGTGTGAACAAAGCAGAATTACTGCAATATTAACACAGAGCTTTAAGTAATCTTAGTTTTATGAAAAAATATAATGTTCAAATTCCCATAAAGTACCAAGCCACATTCAAGAACTAAGCCTTAATAAATTTAGATCTTTTATACAACACAAACTTAGCCAGAAAGCCTACTAAGCTGTCAAATATTATATCGAGAACAAAAACGCTTGAGATTGAACTGCTCCAATTTTAATTGAATTGAATTAGTATTTTATGTTTCTATTTTTTTAATTACAGTTTGACACTTTAATTTTATATACACAATAACATTATTTACTTTTATAAACACCGTGTCATTTAGTTTAATTTTTAGGTTTCCGTAGCCGAATGGCCAAAACGGAACCTTTATAGATTTGTCATGTTTGTCTGTCTGTCCGTCCGTATGTCACAGCCACTTTACTCCGAAACTATTAGGACTACACAGCTGAAACTTGGTAGGTAGATGTATACTGTGAACCGGTTTATATAAAAAAAAGATATAGGTAAGGATATCCCCCCCACAAGGAACGGAATCTAAAAAAAAAACTTTCAAACCAATACGTGTGGGGTGTCTATAGATAGGTCTTCAAAAATGACATTGAGGTTCCTTAACCATTTTTTTTTCAAAGTCAATCTTTTGAAAGATAGAATCTTCCAAAGTGGCAAAACATGTTTCCCCCCCCCTCTAATTTCTAAAGTAAGAAGAGTAAAATTCTGAAAAAATTATTGGGTTATAGAACGTGAAAAAAACTTTCAACGAAAACGGGTTTGAATAAGATTTCATATTTAGTTTTTGAGATATGGGACTTTTTCCCCAAACTGCAGCAGCAACTTTGTTTTTCATTATCTTACTATGAAAAACAAATTTAGTTTTGCGGTTGAGTGGAAGTTTACTAATGAATGACCGTTCAAAATATTGTTATTATTGGGCTATGGAACCCTGTGTGCGAGTAAGACTCGCACTTGGCCCGTTTTTTATTATTATTATAATTCTAGATGAACATTATTTACTTTTTCAAGTACTCATTGTATTTCACTTTGAAACACTTTTTTAGATTTACTTTTATATCATTATTTTATTATTTTTTTTCTGTGAATATGAGAACTGTTTGGGTCGTATTATTTTTTATTATTTCAATTTTGTTTAGTTAGTTTGTCTGGCAGTTTGAGTACTTTATGCGGCCTATCAAAATGTCCTTTCTTTGGTATTGTTCGTCGTGTCGTTGAGCATCTTGGTTTATGAGTCGAGCTACACGATCCCTGACAAATGTTTGCACTGACTGGACAGCTGCTCTCAAATCTGTGTGGTGGTTTCTCCAAACTTTAAAAGAGACAATGACCTCTGAGTTTGTTTCGGCTGTTTCTTCTCACCAGCCGGCCTTTCAACCGGCGTCATCTAGTTCAAAAAAAAAGATGACGTGTAAAAGTGTTTGTAAAAACTTATTTGCAAAAATAAACATCATTTCATTTCATCATTTACGTTTACTTACAAGTTTGATTTTTTCACAACTTCAAGGGACCGTAGTCCTGAGTATATGGTTTTATTTTCAACTCGAGACCTCCACACGTCCCCGAGATAAAGGGTCTTGACAGACAAGACAAACGGGCAACAAGGTGATTTTTACTGAATCGTTTTTTCCTTTTGAGGTACAGAACCCTTAAAATAGGCGGCGCTTGTGAAAATGGACAAAAATATGCATGATTATGGTGTTTTATTTCAGGAAAGTTAATGGGTAGGTACTATCTTAGTATCTAAGATTGGCTGATAGTTCTTAAACCCCCGGCATCTGAGGTTCACCTTCACAATAGTTATCTATTAGTCCCTTTTGTGACACCCACTTTTGCAGTGTGGGTGGCCTATTCTTAGCCGGGACTGTTTAGCCACATAAATAGGAATCTTAATGACTTTGTGTGAAGCCAAGTAAAGTCAGGGAAATTTATGGTTAAGCCATTTGTCTACCTATTAAACTGTATTGTTGTGTCATTAGTGTCGTAATAATCAAATCAGAACTGTCACTCTTTGACATTAGTGAAGTTGTTGTCGGACTTTTTTTATTTGAGATGGGTTTTCTCTTGACTTAAGTCTAGGGCAAAGATGACAGAAACAAATGGAAGACACATTATTGATAATAGTACGGGGCTTTTAGGTTTGAACCTTGCATTAAATATAAACAGCGATTTTTTTCTTGAATCGTGTACTTGACCTTAGCTCTCCAAATAATAAAAAAAAATTAAACATTTTCCAAGGCCGGATCAAGGTCAAAAAGACGAAAACGCGTTTTTGTGAATAAAAACGTGGGCAAAATTATTAACAGGACGAATTTAATTATTTTAGGTAAAGAACTGGTGACAGTAATATATTTTTTCAGAGTTAAACATTTTCGTCCACGGAAATTTCGATAAAAAAACATTTACGTAATTTTTGGATTGTACTTGAGGCAAAAATATAAACAGCGGTTTTTTTACATAAAATAACTTAATTTAATATATTAAACCTCCGTTAAAAAAATTAAACAAATTTGACTCACGGAAGTTATTAATATCAGTTTTTTTACAATAGCGGTCGGGGCAAAAATGTAACAGGGTTTAATTTTGTTTAACTTTCATCTAAAGGCTATTTCTAACCAATTTACACGAAAATTAAACACTTTAAAGCAAATATTGAAAAAAAAATAAAAAAATGTTTACGTAAAATACGTTTGCAAGCTTCATTCTTGTATTTGGTGCAGCGCTTTCATAGGAATTTGATCTTTCCGTAATAGAGATAAGGTGTAAAATCGCGTATACGTAACAAAACACTATTAAGACTTACAAATGTTTTGATGTGTTCCCGGTTGTCATACTTTCAAGTAAATATCTGGTTCCCTAGCACGAGCGCATGGTGTAAACGTAAAATGTCGATGTTCACGTTACGTTGTTCGTCAGAGTCATCCATATATACGAAATAAATTATGAAATATTGTACGTAATACAAGTATTTTCCATTTTGAAATCGACGTATTTACGATCCGTTTAAATCAGTTTTTAATCAATATAAAACCTGACACTGCTGTGCAAATTGCAAAAAGCGTAAGAAATTTTGACGGGCCAAATGAAATTTTTCGTCGCGCGCGATATTTTTTTTTTTCATTCATAATATTAATGACTAGCTTTTGCCCGCGGCTTCGCCCGCGTGAAGTTCGGCAATTGCCCACGTATGCGTTAACCACCCCAAAATAATGTCGAAAATAGTCATTTAAATGTTATAGATAATAGTTGTTGGCCACGGCTTCGCGCGCGCGTAAGTGTAAGTATAGGACACATTTTAATAGTTGTGTAAAAATCTGCGCTTTTCGAAGTAAGACGCCACATAATTCATTCTGGTTAGAAAAATGTATATTATGGTATTACGTTTTTTTTTTTATTTATTTTTTGTGTTGTTAGGGACCTAAATGGGTTGAACCAGAATTTATTTTATACATGTCTTCCGAGTGACGATGCTGTAGCTCAAATGCCCCGGTCATCCATCCACCTAGCGATATAGGTTATGGTGTAAATGAGCTAACTTACTTAACTTTCAATATTTTAAATTAAAAAATACTCAGATTAAACCAATCTTTTTAACTCCCGGAAAACTATTTTATACTAATGAATTATCCTAGCTCTTCTGTGTAAATGACGTTTGCAGTGTTTCCTTTTGGGGCTAAAATTACTAAGATACGCGCCGAGCTCACTTCGGAGCACGCAACATAAAACTGCACACGTGAGAAACAGTTATCACTTAAATCAATGCCAGCCATAGCCTAGGGGAGGATATTGAGACATTGCGTATTTTAATTTTTATTATTTGCACATAGAAAATGAGGTCATCATTTTCGTTATCGGCGACCCTGAAATCCACAAAAACGACACTTGTGAAAGAAAAACCGAATGTTTTCCTCGCCGTCAATTTTGTCAGCAACCCCAAAAACCACGAAAACGACACCCATGCACGAAAAACAGGAAATTTTCCTCGGGGCCATCTCCGATTTTTTTTTATTGCCAGCGACCCGCTAAAACCACAAAACGACACCCGTGAAGCCATTGAGTCGCGCAACTGTCTAGCCCTCGAGTGTCGGTCACGCAAGTGTCCATGCGCGCAAATATCTTTTCGCGTAAATGGGTTACCGCAAGTGTCCTTCCGACAAATGACCCAGATTCCCTAGAAGTGTGTTCACTTAAATGAAGTTTTTTTTAGCGTATTTGTCCACACAAACGTGCTAACACAAAAAACAATAACAAAAAAATGCCATCCCTGTTTTCGTCTGAGGGGTGGAATTTTCAAAAAAATAGATACGTGTTTCACGTCAATTCAATCGAGAAACACAAATAGTGAATTTCAAGCTGTGAAAAACTTTGAACCCCTATCTCACCCTCTTAGGGGGTAAATTCTTAAAAACTCTAAAATACGTATTTATTTATTTCTAACCAGAAGCTTGTATATGAAATTTCAGCCTTCTAACTTAAAAAATGACGAATTTCCATACAAACTTTCATCCCCTATTTAAGTCCGTTAGGGGTTGAATTTCGAAGAATCCTTCCTTATTCCTTGTCTACATTATAAAGGAAACCTCTGTGCAAAATTTCAGCTTTCCTGGGTCATAGGTTTGGGCTTGGCGTTGATGAGTCAGTCAATCAGTCAGTCAGGACTTCTATTTTTATTTATATAATATAGATATATATATATATATATAACTTTGTAAAGCCATTTGTTGACCCTCTAATTGCAAAAGAACAATTTGAATTTCGCAGGCTACCCTTCCACTTCCACCTTAAGTATGTAGTAGCTATCTGCACTGTACTGGTGAAATAAGTAATATAATTACCTCACCTGCATTTAACATGTTGGGAAACTATGTTGTTATCGTCCTTTATAAAATAACACTATTTCTGTATTTTTAGCCAAAGAAAACGAGGTGGGTGCTACATTTTTTCAACCACCCTGAAAATAATCCACTCTTGAAATAATCATTTAGGTTTCGAGATATGGAACTTTTTTATCAAAACTGCAGCAGTAACTTTGTTTATCATTAACATACTATAAAAGAAAAAGGATTGTGTGGTTTTATGAAACCACGGTAAAAGTGAAACTTTTTTTCATACTTTTGACATTTATCTAAAAAAAATTGGAATATTATTGCATTAAGGGTATAAAACGCGGAGTACATAAAACCGACCGTCACGCGACATGCAACACACAGACGAAAAAGTTTGAGACGATGTAATAAAACTTTGTAAAACGATGTAATAAAACTTAAGTGAAACGCATCTAAAAGAAAATGGTCACTTAAAGGCAGGAAAAGGAATGACCATGATAAATGCTGAAAGCGATGACAATAGTTTTAGCGGGGTTGGCTTTCTTATCTCTAAGCAGCTCGTAAATAAGATAATAGGATATGACACGATAAGTGACAGAATTATAAGACTTAAACTGGGGGCATGGCCTCATCCTATAAATCTTATTCAAGTTTATGCACCTACATCTGGCTCTAGTGAGGAGGACATTTCCGATTTTTATAACACTTTAGTTATAAGCGAAAAAATAGTGATAATTCACAATTTCATGCATTCGAGGCATATTTATATATATTTATTGATATTTCAAGTATTTTCATGCATTGAACTGCGCAGTTAGAAAATGGCCGATTCTAATAAGACGTTTGAATTGGAATCTTGCAAGAATAATTTATGTAGGACTCCTAAAAAACACTGTCATTAGATTACTTGTATATTTGTTATGTTAGATCTAAAGTTTCGTGTAAATTGATTCAGTAGTTTTACCAAAAAAAAACAAACTACGACAACAGTATGTTTGCGGCGAGCTCTCTGAATTCTATGCGATGTTTATAATTCTCAAGTAGTTATAAAACACTTGTTTATATTGTAATACATGGTCTCGTTAATCAAGAACCCGAAACTGTTTACCGCTTGAGATAAGAGCTAATAGAACTCGCGCGATAAGCTTTTTATGAGCGCAGGACACTTGACACGCTCGATGACGTCATTGTGAGGCCGGCTGGGTGTTTTACCGTTTAGCCGCAAGGTCGGAGAGGTTAAGTCAAGTTTACCAAGACATACCATCCAAAGAAATAACTGTACTGCTCGGGGACCTCAATGCAAAGATTGGAGCCACAACTTCGGATGACCATCTTAGAGATATTGTGGGCAAATTTGGTTTAGGTGAACGGAATGATCGCGGACAGATGCTACTTGATTTCTGCGCAGAAAACAACATGACTATAATGAATTCGTGGTTTAAACAACATCCGCGAAGACTTTATACGTGGACGTCACCGAACGGTAAATACAGGAACCAAATTGATTACGTCATGATAGGCAAAAGGTGGAGGTCCGCAATTACTTGCACTAAAACCCGACTTGGCGCGGACTGCGGTAGTGACCATCAACTACTAGCAGCAGCCCTTAAAGTCCGACTAAAAGCTTCAAATATGAAACTAGCAAGGAAGCCCATAAACTTGCCAGCACAGGTCGAAGAGGTGTATCGGGAAATCGCCAAGAAACGACTCGAAAGTCTTCAGTTGGATCCGTTTGACTCTGCTCAAGCATCATGGGAGTCTTTAAAAACCGTAACTCCGCAAACCGCCAAAGACGCAGCGAGTAAACTCAGAGAGTCTCACCCCAAGGCTGACTGGATAAAACCGGAAACATGGGCACTCATTGAGGAAAGGAGAGCTCTAAAGGAAGGAGGTTTAAGCTCCGACTCTGAGAGGCGTAGATATCTTGATCTACATGGCACAGTTCAAAAGTTGTGCAGAAGAGACAAGAATGCTAGCATCGACGAAGTCTGTCAAGATATTGAGAAAATGTCAAGCCATGCGCACACCAAAGACATGTTTGCAAAAGTTAAATTCTTGGCTAAAGACTATAGGCCGAAAAGTTGGACTATCGAAGACGAAAATGGAATTCCACTCATGGACAAACATCTTGTGCTTGAGAGGTGGCGCCAATACTGTCGACAACTATACAGCGAAAGCAGTGGCGCGATTGAAGAACGCATAGACTACACTGAAAGGGAACCAGATATCCTTCTTCACGAAGTGGAAACCTCAGTCATACGTCTCAAACACAAAGCCTGTGGCGGTGATGGAATATCTGCGCAAATGCTGAAAGGGTTGGGTTCTGATGGCACAAAAATCTTACACACGATATGTCAGAAAATCTGGAGAACAGGACAATGGCCTGCAGACTGGGTGGAATCAGTTGTAGTTCCGTTACATAAAAAAGGCTCTACCAAGAAGTGTGGAAACTATCGCACCATATCGCTGACTTCACACGCGAGCAAAATACTTCTGCACATCATTAATAAGAGGCTGGAGAATTTCATTAGAGGACAGATAGCAAAAGAGCAGGCAGGGTTTGTCAGGGGTAGAGGTACTCGTGAACAGATCCTAAACATGAGACAGTTAATCGAGAAGGCTCGTGAGCTCAACATACCGATGGCTTTATGTTTCATCGACTATGCCAAGGCTTTTGACTGTATTAGCTGGAAGAAAATGTTTAGCGTCATGAGAGAGATGGGAGTACCGGAACACTTGACTTTCCTTGTACAAAACCTGTATCTTGACGGAAAATCGAAGATCCGAATAGAAGACACAGAGTCAGGCCCTTTCTGCACCAACCGAGGAGTAAGGCAGGGATGTATACTCTCGCCCCAACTGTTTAACCTTGTGGGCGAACATATCATGAGAAGAGTCTTGGAAGGTTGGAAGGGAGGCATACGGGTTGGAGGACACCTCATTAATAATTTACGCTTTGCAGATGATACCACTATTATAGGGGCAAATGAAAAAGAACTTGCTGAGCTTCTGCAAAGAGTACAAAGAGTGAGTGTGGAATATGGACTCCATATCAACCGAACTAAAACTAAGCTGATGTTTGTGGATCGAGCCGGTAAATTGCAACGGACTGGAGAGCTATACGACCTGGACACCGTAGAGAAGTTTGCATACCTTGGTTCCATGATAACTGCAGATGGCGATTGTGAAGTAGAGGTAGTAAGAAGAGCCCAGATCGCAAAGTCAGCGGTAAAGCGATTAGAGAAGATTTGGAGAAACAGAGGAATCAGCAAAAGAACTAAAGTTAAGTTAATGCGAACCCTGATCTTCTCTATCTTCTTGTATGCTTCTGAAACCTGGACACTGAAATCACGCATTCGTAACAGAATTGATGTGTTCGAAATGTGGTGCTGGCGCAAAATGTTAGGCATTCCCTGGACGGCGCGCCGCACAAACGCCTCGATTCTGAACGAGCTCCAAAAGAACACAGTCATACGCATACAATGAACGCAGCGCTTATCTTGGATACGCACACTAGCACACGCTGTACGCTGCTCGCTGCTTAGCGCTGACGTCACGTTCATCGTAATTTATTTTTTACTTTTACTTTATTAAATAACGCTCTAATCTGTTTAATTTTGGGAGATTAAGGTTTGGATTGATATATATCCCATTATTAAATGAATTTCAGTCCTGTTACATTTTTGCCGTAAGTAGTATTCAAGATTTTTGGATTTTCTTGATTTTCTGTGAAGTCCGGAGCAGAATTTGTTTAATTTTCATAATAATAGTTAGATATGTTGATAACAATCACTTTAGCACTATTTTTGTCCTGTTAATATTTTTGCCTTAAGTACGAAGTCAAATTATATGATTTTTAAAAAAAACTGATTGTTCCGTGGACGAAAAATGTTTAATTTGCTGACCTACTCGTAGCACTCAATCTGTTCTACAATACTCCAAATAAACATACCTGTTTATATTTTTTCCCACCAAGTTACAACATATTAGACGTTTTCTTAAAAAAAACACATACGCGGAGGTGAACTTTTCGCGGGATACAGCATAACATACTCTCCCGTCCATACCCTACACATTCAATGAAAAAAATCGCTGTTTTTAATTAATGCAGAGTTGGCCTAATTTTCGTCGTAAATTCCCCGGACTATAAAACGATATGATTTTGACCACGAATGGCACCAGTTATTATTCTAAGGGCACCAGGCTTATGTTAGGTCATTGTACTGCTACAGTAAGTCCACTATGTCCTTAATTGATTGGTTATTATTATTATAAAAAAGGGAACCTAACGAAAAAATAAAACTCGTTATCTCATGAACTTTGTAATTGTACATTTTCATGTAAAAGCTTAAAACTAGTTAGGAATTAACCTAGAACAACTTATTTTTTCTTTTATTATTTGCTTATTTATTTGTAATAAACCGTACTAAGAATATTTTAATCTCGGTTCATTATAAATAGGTCTACGAATGTACATACTTCTGACTATTTACAAATTATTCTAAATACAATATGTTTTTTTTTGTTAATTTTTATGTGTAAGTTTGCTGCACACTATCTACTTATTTTCTATAAATGCAACTATTTCTTCATATTTCAATCATTAAGTTTGCTTTACTAATTTAAGTCTGTGGTAAGTATTAGCAATGTTAATCACGAACCTTGCTTCTAATTAAACGATGTTTTTAAGCATACATTTTCTATATTCAATAACTATTTATTTGATATACATATTTTTAAACAATCTTAGAATAATTTCAATTATATTGACTAAACTAATGTTCTGCTCCTGGCTTGTACGCAGAATCCCAAATATCAGCGAAGCACACACTGGAGTGGAATCGATAGAACATGATGAGAGGCAAACTAATATGGCCTAATATAGTCCACATGACTTTGCCGTAGAGGTCGTATCGCTCGTCCAGTCTGTCAGGAGCCTTGTAGGAAAAGGTGTTGAAGATCCACATGGCAACATTAGCTATGAGGAGGAACATCAGGACTTCACGACCTGGCTTCTTCCTACGAAGCTTCTTGGTGTTGCTGCACCGGCGGAGGCCGTCCATGATCAGTGGTGTCTGGATTAAAACTTGCATGACCTGGGATATGATTAGAATAAAAAAATTGAAGAGATAAAAAATTAAACACGAAAACTTCTTGGAATTACAAGCGTAGCTAGGTTAGTGATTTCCGAAATTGTACTCACCATAATAATAACATCGATGCTTTTGATAATATTTGAATAAGTGATAGTAGCAATCAAAGAGAAGACTGTCTCCATGAAGAAGGCAGGAAGACAGATAAATAGCAGCACATCATCGAGGAGTGAGATGGGGTGCTCATTGATGTCCAGCTGACGCATTTGGTTGAAGGCGATGACGACGCCGAAGAACAGTAGTGCGTGGAGGCCAAGGCTTGTGCCGGAGTTGAGGAGGTCCCCAAACACCACGTAATCACTGAAAATTAGACAGAGGTTTTGTATGATTACAAGTTAGATCATATTTTTTCAAGCTACGAGAAAACTACGAGCAAGTGAGATCATATGATTATATTTCATATGTTTTAACCCAGAACTCAGGCGTGCGTTAGCGCTCGCCTTACAAAAATCTCTCATATTGCAAATGTTGTTATACTAATAGGAAACTAACAAAAGCACCGCACAAATGGATGTTTAAATTATCCAGTATCCTAATTTAATTTGAATTACAGAGGCTGCATTTTCCACATATTTTTTTTTTGTAACAGCTAATGTTTTTAACTATCTCTGATGAAAATAAAAATAAACGTCTGATGGTTTAACAGATCTTTGCGAATCAGATGTTAATAACTTACTCTCCGACGCTGCTAAAGACAAAGCCAATGATGAGCATGCCACTGATGATGACCATCACGATGAGACCTAAGAACAGGCCCCTGTTGGAGGCGTGGCAGTCAGCGTAGATCACGATGTTACTCGTGAAGTCGTTGTCTTCGTTTGCTGTTGGGAGCCTGGAAAAGGTATTAAATTCATTGTAAAACACATAGTAATGTGTACAAAAACAACAATGATAAGATTTATTGAGTTAAGTTTTCGAAAGTGGAGTTCAACAGCGTTACGTAGCGTTCAAAAGCGTAACCTTTTTGCTGCTCACAATAAGTACTGATATAATTCCCTGAAAAGCAAGTATGAAAATTAAGACTCAGACTATGAGTGAAAATTATGTATTTTTTCCCTAGCTTTAAAGCGTCTGGCAGACATTTCTGCCAACGGTAAGTGTCTGGCAGTTTTGATAATTCACTGTTAACAATATTCTATATAAAGATACAATTCAGCACACAAACTTTTAAAAATGAGAGTGTATACAGGGTGTAACGGAAAGGGTATATACATCCTTAAGGGTGTGCTACAGACCATCAAACTGAACATGTTTCTCAACATAAAAAAAATTTAGCAGCAAAAACAAAATCAGCTGTCGATACATTTGGGTCGAATAGGTATTGTAATTTTCTATGGGGCAGCAGATATTTTTTTTGCTGAAAAACATGTTTTATGATGAGAAACATGTTCAGTTTGATGGTCTGTAGCACACCCTTAAGGATGTATATACCCTTTCCGTTACACCCTGTATAGATATTTATAGTATATATTAATACTACTAGATCCCCCACATTTTGTTAATCAGAAAATAAGTGAGGTCATGCGGTCCTGGGATCTTGCTCTATAAACGTAATACAGTACCTGCACATATGGTAGTTGTCTTCGCTGTTAGAGCTGACATCAGAACCGCCATCCTCGTTGTCACAGTTTCCGATATTATTCCAGATAATGAAGTAGACAGCAACTGAAAATATAGTTATGTTTTAAATTTAACTTTTATATACAATGCTTAAATAAAATTAAGAATCAGCTTCGGAAGCCAATGATAAAAAAAGCCAATCAATCGAAGGCTGACTTGTAGCAACGCACGATTTTCTGTCGTTTTGCATCTTTTACTTTGCCTCTTTCATTTCCAATTTATTTACAAATCAAAGAGAATTTGTGATACGTACCAATAAGAATATTAAATTCCACGTTGAATGGATAGAGGTACGGCGAAAAATTCTCATATATTGAATTAATGGCCGCGGTTCCGTTGCAGTTGGGGTTGTACAGATTGCTTATGTCGATGAATCTGTCATCCAGGGGTTTATCTGAAAATATATATTTGATATTACTATTATTACTGGTGTTTTTATGGAGGTACACGACATAAATTAAAAAAAAAAAACATAACACAAGAAAAGTCACAGGCTGCTGTGTTAGTAGGTGATGTTTTTAAACTTACACGTTACTAAAGAAATATTAGTCCTAGTAGTTGTAAAGCAGAGGCCAAAAATTAAAGAAAAACGTCTTACCATGTTCAGCAATAGTTTGGTTTCGATATTCTGAATAGTCGTCACCGTTATGCCTGACAGAGGCATACAGCGTCAGCGCCAAGATAGTCTCACGCACGATCGCAGAGACCCAGAAGCACAGACTGCTGCCGATTAAGTGCATGAACGCGAAGTGAGCTAAGCCCTGGAAATTATTAGCAATGTTTATGTGTAGCTTATGTTCACACGTGATGTTTCAGTTATTGTTTTATTTTTCCTCAATAGTATCTTTCTAGATTCAGCATAACAATTTGAAAAACGCCGAAAACATTAAGCCTCTATTTGTTGTTTTGCCCTATGACGTCCAAGAACGGGTCAACCACAACCGTCATCATCGGTGGTAAAAATGAAGCAATGTGAGTAAAAAATGTAAAAATACAACATTTGCAAGCAACACGAAGTTATCTAATTAAATGTTCACTTTGGTTGGCTTTTTGTTAGACTATACATATAGGAATACCTTATATGATAGTCTAAAGTTCAGGAGAAAAAGAACTTGGACCCATTTTTTAGGGGATTCAGTTCTACATTTATGGACCTCACGATAAGTAATTCGGCGTTGATAAAAGGACGACGACCAATCAAGCTATACAAAACCAGTTTATGGGATCTCTCACTGTACGGGAAATCCGTACAAAGCAAGGCCATGTTGTACTGGAAATGTGCGGCTTGATATGTCGCCGTGTTTACATTGTTATTGATTTTAACCCGCATGGATTGTCTATCTCTGGTCATTTTATCGATGTTAAACTGCCATTGAACTTCAAGTTGGTCAATTTCTCCATTCGCAGTATCGCAATTCCCTTTGATGCACTCCCTCAAATTACTACTACTGACAACACTAACTGCAGTATAGACAAAGTGACTCACATCAAGTATCTCGGCGTCGTGATAGACAGTCATCTCACATTTAAAAAATATATCGATCACCTATCTAACCGTGTACGTAAGCTCATTTATATATTTAAACAATTACGCGAATCCGCAGGTTCAGATATAATGAAGATGGTCTATCAGGCGCTGTGTCAATCTGTTTTGAACTATTGCAGCACGACCTGGGGAGGTTCCGCCAAATCTAACCTGATAAAAGTCGAACGTGCCCAAAGAGCCGTTCTTAAGGTTTGCTGTTTCAAACCCCGCCTGTTCCCTACAGTTGATCTGTACGCATACTGCCAAGTACTGACTGTAAGGCAATTATTTATTCTGGCCACAGTTATTAAACAACACTCTCTGTCACAGTACATACCGGGACCCGTGCGTCGAAGCCGCCTTGTTGCCACGTCTAACCCAACCAAAACATCATTTAGCCGTCGCTTCTTTATTTTCCTCGGACCATACCTCTACAATAAAATTCACAAAATTCTGTCTGTGCACCAGCTAAACCAGTACGATCTCAAAGAGACTGTTCAAGATTGGTTACAACATCAATCATATTCTGCAACAGAGGGTCTGTTGCAGGTTTTGGCCTAATAAACCTTACCACTTACAGGCAAATCTTATATTCACACACACACAAGCACACGCACGCATATACACACACACACCCACACACACTCACACACACCCACACTAACACACTTACACCGTCAAAGTAATTTTTCTAAATCATTTTGTTTCTTATGTTACTTCTTATTTTTACTTTTATTTCTTTTTAATTTGATAACCAATCTGTAATATTGGTACCTAACACTGATAATTGTAAAAAATCTGAGTGGAAACCTGGTGACCTGTAATACAGGTGTTCTACTACCTACCACAGGCACCAGTGGTTCACAACTATGTAAACTACTTGTTTGTGCCAATAAATAAATTTATTATTATTTATTATTATTATTGACGTCATTTTGAAGGAATTATTATTGCTATAATAAATGTTAATAAGTTTCTTGCAACTGCAAAACAACGTTATAAAAGTTGAATCCGGGAGCTAGTGTTAGTATTATTGGTGAGTATCTCGTATTTTCTTATCCGTTTTTTTAATTGAAACTTTTATTACATCGTCTCTAACTTTTTCGTCTGTGTGTTGCATGTCGCGTGACGCTCGGCCACGGAGTAGGGATAAAGTAAAAAGGCGCTCGTCAGAGCGCCTTTCACTTTATCCCTACTCCGCGTTTTACCCTTAATGGAATATTATTCCAAAAAAAATTATTTAAATTTCTATAGCGTGAAAAAAAGTTTCACTTTTACCGTGGTTTCATAAAACCACTTTGTATTTTTTTTTTGTATGATTTGATTATGAATGTGGACGGGAGGAGTGTGGATAAGACGAGAGGAAGACCAAAGAAACGATAGAAAGAAGAGTGGGAGAAAAAACCATGCTGCTACGAACCCTAGAGATAAAGGTATTAATGATGATGATTTTATATGGTGATTTTTACCTGAGCCCTCAAGATGATGACGTTAGAGTACTTGAAGATGAAGTACAGTTGCAGGAAGCAGTAGAGCGGAAACATAATGTCAAGGATAACTTGGAGGATGTTCACACATTCGTCGTTGTCTAGGTTTTCGTCAACTAGTTGGCCTATTTGTACCGCCAGTAGCAGGATCGAGTGCACCAAGTGACCTAGAGCAAAACCTGCAGGAAAAAGAATTGAATAAGTGGCTTTAAGTGGAAGACTCGCTTCTTGAGAACGATGTTGGCATGAGTTGACATGGCAAGTATCAATGTGATTTTGTCAGTTGGGTTTGATTTACTTTTTAAGATCATTGAAGAAAAACAATGTAAGGAAACCAGGACTACATATTACGAAAAAGTCTGAACTCAACATGCAAACAGTGAGCTAATCTCTATAGTTCCCTTCCCCTATAATAGTTGAATTACTTATTATTAATAAACAATAGATACGTTATTCGTGTTGTAATAATTGAAGCGTTTATCCTAAGCGTGGAATGTGCTAAGGTCGGCCACGGTCGGACCTATATATTCGAACAATAATTGGTACCTGTAGCCAGGCGTTTAATGATGTCAAGTAGGTAGAACATATCTATTAAATTGAATGAAAATATTTTATTAATATGCATAATAAATATCATACTACATATATCATTTTATAGAATTCAAAATAGCTAAAACAGCATCTAAAAATAGGTTCCGATAAGACAATACACGTCAACGTACCATGATTTTAATTATTGTTATCATTTTATCTGATCATTATTATTATATATCAGCCAACAATAAATGTGCGGCGCTGAAAATTAAGGAAATGTGCTTCAATTACACAACCCGTGCGCAATATTATCAATAAGTCATTAAAAAAGGTTAGTAAAATTGTTTCAGCAGATGTATAAAATGACTGTATCGATCATGGTGACCGATCTCAGCGAAGACTAGCCAAGTAGTCTTGGATGCAGGATATATTATAGTTGCAGGTGTGAGCAAGTACAGGAGCACTCTCTGTTTCTTCACTAACATAGTTCGACGGCAATCGTGAATCCGACTTGACCAGCACGCGTAGCATGACCGTCATAGAAACGGGCTATGTCGACGGAAGAATAGACAAACTGACACATTGTCATTGTCTATCTGTCCTTAGTACACAGTATTTTCTTTTTTGTTTGATTTAAGTTTTTTTATTTAATTTTTTATTGTGTGCACTTGTGGCATGTGTCAAATTTTTTTTTTCTTTCTTTCTTTCCTTAGGTCGATTCTTCCGTAGACAAAACTCGATTCTACTGTGGTCATGCTACGCGTGCTGAGAGAGATCAGGTACAGGACCAGCGCCATGAACGCCTTATTTTATAGTCATAAATGTCACACGACAAGAATATGGAAAAATAATTGTAATCCGTTTTAAATAATTGTAATTGTAAACGTTTATTCTCCTCTCGATAGCAATAAAAGGCAGGTAGTAAATAAGATTAGCCAGTCAGCACGCTACTTATCTATGCTAACTGCATAGGGTGCGCCGGATAAGATATTATAATATAAAGTTTTTTGTTTTATCACACGAGCAGCGGTGGCCCAGTGAGCAGCGGTGGCCCAGTGGTGGCAGCCCCGACTTACGAGCAGTAAGCCGTGGCTTAGAACCCAGGCAGACGCATTACTTTGTGTAATTTATTTCATCACCGCTGCTCTCAAAAACGGTGAAGGAAAACATCGTGAGGAAAGCGGCATGTCCTACTCCTAGGACAAAAAATTCGAGGACATTGTGACATCTACCAAACCGCACTGGGCCCGCGTGGTGGATTACAGCCCACTCCCTCTCATAGAGAGGAGGCCTGTTTCCCAGCAGTGGGAAGATTATAGGCTGATGGTGATGATGATGACACGTGGAGGCTCATTTAATGCAAAGAATAAAATACTCTATCTAGCGACTGCTTAGTTGGTCGAGTGGTGAGACCCCGGCTCAGCATTTGCTGGCAGGTGGGGTCACCTAATCTGGGAGTGGGTTCGACCACCGAGACTGCAAAGTAAACTGAAAACTTAGGTATCTAGCAACTCATGTCTGGATCTATGCCCAGCCTTTGTGACATAGAAATACTACGTCTAAATTCCTAGCGATGTTTTTCGAACCAAAATTAATCCTTACCAGCAGCACCCATCTTGAGGTAGAAGCTTCCAGAATGCCTGCCCTGACTGAAGCAGTATTCATGTTTGGTGGGGATGAGCACCGGTGGTGGCATGCCTGGCATACGGTATGTTGACTCAGGAGTACGGTCTCCGGGTGTTACTGAACCTATTTGTTCCTGCAAAGATTGATAACACATATTAGGTTGAGGTCTATGGGGCGAACTAAGACTATAATCAAAGTTACCACACTATCATACGAAAATGAACCCTAGTCAAATATAGTTAATGTTTATATGTAAGCGACTAAGTGTTTCCCATGAATATGAAAAATATGTTCTTAAGAATAAAGTTAATTTGATTTAGGTTTGAATAAAGTCAGAGACAAGATAGATCACTTACCTCTTGTTTTCTAAAATACTCCATAACAGTTTCTTCGTGTTGAGCTTTAATTCTATGATTTCTAACCGCAATTCCTTTGTATCTTGTTATATCAACTATTAAAAACACGATATATACCATTCCAATACTACAGAGTATTATGGAGTATATCTGGAAAATAAAGTAAAGTTGTTAAAGAAAAATCTAGAATATATTTTTATCTATAGAAGAAAGAATTGCCTCCGTAAGTTATAGAAACTTTTTATTTTATGTTACTTTAAAATAATGCTGGGTGTAGGTATAGACTTCTGCAATTTTAATCAAACGCAGAATACAAAGAAATAGGTAAATGTTTGATTTTGAAAGTTTTGGACTTTTTTGGTTCTACAACAAGTCGGGTATCTTGAAGAAGTTTGACCGTTTTGAGAGCAGCGGTGAAGAAATAAATTACACAGAGTGAACTGCTTTTTGGGTTAGAAGTTTGGACATTCGACCACCAACCCTAAATTACGGCCATTTCCACTGGAACACCATGTTCCACCTGATCTCATATTTTAAATATCTTTATAGGTATATTCCTTAAGTAGTATTTCTGTAACACATGTTAATGTGTATAAACAGCATGAGCCATTTTTTTTGTTGCTATATAATTAATCAACTACCAATTAATAAGATAAGATAAACAATTCTACGTCACTAAGTCCGTTTGTAACTCCATTGATAAGATTACATGCTGAACTCATCTGTACCCATCTTAAGACTGCCGTAGCCCGTCGTTGGAACTAGGGCAGGGCGGGAAATCAGGTAAAGAACTGAAGATAGACACTTACAGATAAAAGTACAACTTACCTCGGAAACAGAATATTCGACGAAAGAATCGCCAAGATAAACTACTAGTCCCAGAGTGACTAGCAATATCGCATACATGCAGCTTATTATTAGGGTCAGGTACTTTCTGGAAAAAAGCAGATATTTGTATTTTTATGCTTGAAAAAGTGTTCATTTATCCATCGTTTAAAAGAAACTCTTTGGAAACCAGGACTGAAAAAAAATCTCTTTATTTCGCCTGCATTTTTAAAGGTGATAGCGGATGTATCTATACATTTTTTTTACTATTTCTGGGTACTAAATTACTGAATGCTTTCCAATACAAAATATAACAACTTTTTTTTCCAGTTGCAGAATAGAACTTCCACCGTCCACCTATAGCCACCGAGCCAAAGGAACTCCAGTCCAAAATATTCTGTATTACACTTCAGTAAGTAATAAGGTTATAGTGTGTATTCGGCCGTAGCGACCAATGAAATCTGGGGACAAACCACGCCCGGGACAAACAATATGTATGTAAATCTGGGTTAACTGTTCCAAAAACTAAATAAAAGAATGGTATTAAAGGGTTCAATAAAAAAAAATGGAGTTTTAACAGTGTGTATATAAAGTATTACTCGAGGTATAATTATGTCTACCAGGGCTGCGGGACTTTTCGAAAGAGATACCGTGGCCCTGTAACACAAAGGGCTAAGAAGGAACATGGATGAGTTTTAGTCAGTACAAGTCTGACACTCCCTTCCGCTCCGCCCAGAGCGGGAGAGGTCATTTGAAGAAATACCATCCGTAAAAAATAAAATGTATAATTATGTGATTTACGTCGACAACCACGGAAACTACCCTGTTTTCAGTTATTTTCATATCTGAGTCGACTATATACAGTATGTTAGGTTAAACAAGGGACATATTGAGGGAGGGTATTCAGTATTCGATTCTCGTCCCAAATATGTAAAAAAACCTATAACGTATATAGAAGAATTTTTAATGTTTTGTTTAGTGCCTAGATATTTTGGACTGTCCTAAGCCAGGTAAGTTTAAAGTATGAAGGGAAAATGGATTATACCTAAGAGTCATTGACCCGCTCACATGTTCTGCTATAGTATTAAGTCGCTAGCGCAAGGGTTTATACACGTTGCGTGACATTTGCGAAAATTTTGGTATGGTTCTGTCTGTTATTTATCAGTGTTTTTTTTTTGTTTATATTTTTATTAGTATCATGTTAGCATGTACTATTATGGGTTTGAATATGTCCCTCGTTTAAACTAACATACTGTATATGGGAATCTGAGACCTACTGAGCCAATGGGCTGTCATGGACTGGACACCATTGCATTACCTATTATTACTCAGTAGCTGAATTTACTAAGCGAATATCATGTTACTAAGCAGGAGGGTTATGGAGGTGGATAAGCTGCTGCTCTACGTAAAATGCTGCACGTGGCCGACCCTAACTTAGTTGGAAAGAGGTTGGGCAGATGATCAGCAGAACTTAGTTCTAAAAGACAAGAAAGCAGATACTTACTTGGTTTGCTTATTGTTGTCCTCAGGACTGGTGGGTGGTGGGGCATGGGTCTCCACTGAACGGATGGACTGAGCATCCATTGTGGCCACGGACCGCTTGCGAGGCGTCGCAGTGCCTCGATTGTCGCTTTGAGGCAGGTATAGGCGGTAACTGTCTGTTGGAATTAACATTTAATGAGTAAACCTTTTGAGAAACTCTGAATGAGAAAGAGGTTTATTCGAATCTATCAAACACGACCGATTTACTGAAGTCTTCACTAGAATGTAGGAACTTTCAAGGTATCATCTAGTAAATGTCTTATTGCAATTCTTTATTTAATGAACTTATGAAATACTCATCGATTAGTTTTCTGGTGTGCTCCTAAGCATAATCCCAAGATATACGAGCTGATAAGTGACAGGCGAATATAATATGACTAGCTGCCTGTCTGTGTCTCATTTTCCCCGTATTTGCAACATTTTTCATTGATGCTTCGCCTCTATTGGTAGTAGCGTGATGTTATACATCCTATAGCCTGCCTTAATAAATGGGCTATCCAAGACGAAAATATTTTTTCCATTCGAACCAGTAGTTCTCGAGATTAACGCGGTCAACCAAACAAACTCTTCAGCTTTATAATATTACTAGCTAGATAATGATAATAAGCCGTTACGTGTTTTCCAGCTAAAAATATGTCACCCTATCTCTACGCACGGCTCTCGTAATGCACGCACTGGTGGTCCCATTATAAAAACATGTTACTAGGCATCTAGACCACTCGTTAGCATGCAGTAAATAAACACTAATACTAATAAAATTATGTACAATCCAATAAGATATTCATGGTAACAAATAAAAATTATGCTTCTCTCGGCACATAACAATTAATTATGCAATTGCTAGTCAGTTATGAACTTGATATTTTATTTTCTGCGAAGTATCTCTCGTGCTTGTAACTTTACTTCGATAAGGATCGTGAGGAACAAAATGATGTGTAGCAGACTTCGATTCGTAGTTGATTAGAAATTAGCATAACTTTGCATCACGCCTATCTCGCCGAAGGGTTGGACAAAAGTGTGCCTAATAGTACTACTTCCTCTTCTACTTCGTCAGTTATGTTTAAGGGTGTTACCACAACAATCAATTGATCGTCGATCGATGCCATCGATCGATGGTAGAATGGATTGGTCGATAATCGGTCGATAGGTTTACCTAGTCGAAACTGTCGGTCGACGTCGACTAATCCATTTATTTATTTATTGGCCTATCTACAATTGTTCTAATCCATTAACTGTCAGATAATGGATTGAATGGTAAACCTATCGACCGATTATCGACCAATCCAATCTACCATCTATCGATGGCATCGATCGACGATCGATCGATTGGTGTGGTAACACCCTAAGTCCCATGTAATAGGGGGCGAGCTTATTGCCATCAACCTGGAAAAAAAACCAATAACGTTTTGCTTCCGGGAATCGGTCTCAGGACCTTAGACCAACAAGGCAGTATTTGCGATACACGGATACATGTTATGTTAATCTTGTTTGTAAGTATTTCGTCTGAGTGGGGATAGAAATGCATAGTGTAATTGCACTGCCAATTTCATCTAAAAGTGGCGTTATTTCATACTTGCATTTGTGGATTTATTAAAAACCGGTTTTAAAATTTTTCATTGATATAAAGTGATTAAAAAATAATCGCATAGAATTATAAGTGTAATAAAATTTAAGTCTGTATTTTTCCGTAAGAAAATTATAGATATGTTCTTTAAAATACGATGGGTGTAATTTATCTAGAAATCAATCCGTCTTAAATGTCTTGTTTATCAGTTAATTTTTCAATCATGGACCAAATAATCCAACTTAGACCATTTGGATAATTATTTATCATTTTGAGATTATAACGTTTACTATTGACTTCGTTTTAACATTTTGATGATAAATTTATAAACAATTCTATTTTACGTTTATGTAATGAATAAACCAATGTCAAACTGTTTATTACCTAAGTGCGTTAATAAAACGCATAAATAAACTGATTCACCACACGTAGCAACTGTTTTTATTTTTATTACAATGACGTTATAATAAATTATGTATTTCTAAAAAAGATGTATATGTGCAGATTGCACAGACAGTTCGTAAATAAAAATGCGTAAATCTTTTTTTCGTTAAGTTTTTATATCATAGAAACTGAAATCTGAAGTAATCAGTAAAACTCATTTAAATCTTGCGGAAGTTAGTAGGTTTGCACTGATACCATGATTGCGAACTGATAAAGTATTAGCACAGGCAAATTATTTCCTCAGATTGTCAATTTAAATTTTTGTTTTTCGTTTTTGTTAATCTTTTAAACCAGATCATAAATAATATAACGTAAGTAGATTAATACTACTTTGAAAAACAGATAGGTAAAGTCCCGGATAATTCAGGTGTTAGATTGACTTTTGAATTTCGGCCTAATTATTAACATAATGTTTATGGTTTTAAGTATACTTACTGAGTGATTTTGCGTCTCCATTTTTGATGTTTCCGTTGTATAGCATAGGACTGGTGCGATCACCTGATAAAAAAAAAAATGATTGCATACTTTATTTATCTACTCATGACTGACAACTTTCGTTTTAGTAAGCCGTGGGTTCGAATCCAGGCAGGCGCATACTTTGTGTAATTAATTTCATTACCGCTGCCCTCAAAAACGGTGAAGGAAAACATAGTGAGGTAACCGGCATGTCCTAGAACAAAAAAATCGAAGACATGTGACATCTACCAACGCGCACTGGGCCCGCGTGGTGGTTTACAGCCCACTCCCTCTCATAGAGAAGAGGTCTGTGTCCCAGCCGTGGGAACATTATAGGCTGATGATGATGATGGCTGACTACTTTCAAATCAAACTCACCAATAGGTGTAGCAGATCCCGATTCCTCTCCTCTACTAAGAGTAAAAACCCTCGGCGATTGTCTTTCATTCGTGGAATCCTGTGAATAACCAGAGGAATTTAGAAACGCAATAAAATCCGGGTCCGCCTGCAAATGGCTGCCTGCAAATTCATATCTGCATAGCGACGGCGGGCTAAAAAAGTGGCGAACATGCACATCGAAAGCCGTATAAAATCGGATTAATAACTTCATTAGCCGCTTGTTTCTCTCGATCGACACCACCCTGTATTTCACTATAATCCCATTACGGTGTTTCAGCGTTCCTCTGCAACGAATTTCGGCCCGTGTGCTGTAATCACCGGTGAAAAAATCGCTTTGTTTGCTACGGATACTACCAATGAACTTTATTGTATTGTAGAAGAGAATCCTTTCAGATTTCATACTTGTTATTGTTGTTGATTTTGTCGTATATGATATACTTTTACTTATATTATTTTTTTAAATGAAGCGAGATATTTTTAAAGTAGTACCTATTACTAAGGGTCTTTTGTTATCGTAAATACTATTAACCAAGAGTCCTAACTATCTATCCTCCGTTTGTTAGTTGCATAATTATTGAGTAAGTCAGTCATTTGTATTGTTTTCGCTGCAAAGCACTTTAATAACTAGAAAAAGTACCTAACTTATCAGGCACGATAAAATCTCTACACAATTTTCAGAAAGCACGTGGACACACGTCTGCACATTTTCCGCTCTAGGACATGAACTTGTCGATAGATAAGTGCGCGTCATCACTTAATTATCGTCTAATCAATCACCGGTAGGCAAAGGTTAATAATTAAACGATGCTTGGCAATCGGCTAATGACTTTTTTAATTGAGCATGTTTTATAAACCTTACAGTGGCTGTAAGAGAAATAAAAAGTAGAGATCGAATTTTCATTAGGCGAGGCGTTGGGGCGGGACGGTGTGTCCGCACTCGGTATTAACAGGCAGGTGGGGGCGAGCTGGCCGGCTGGTCGTAAGGGTGTGGGGGCGGGGGCAGGGGGCGAGGGAGGCTCGCGGACGGCTGGACTCAAAAGGTTTACAGTTGGCTGCGCGAGAGTGACCCGCCTCACAAACACGGCCCGCGCTCGCCGCTCGACGCTATGGAAGTGAACCGCCGCTTTACAAACCTTTTATAAATTTTATTTTTGTTTCAGAATGATCATTTTGATAGACACCTTTCATTAATACGTTCAACGGAATATATTGTGAACCAATTATAAAAGGGATATTCTCAACTCGGTTCTGAATAAAAGTTTCAATTGATGAAACACTGTTATTTCTTGCTCGAAATTATTAAATATGTAATTGTAAGTTTTTGCAATTCAATTAACAATACCTCAATATAGTAGGAAAAATTTACAATAAATTATTCGATATCTCTGTAAACCGTTACTATAGCAATAGGATAATGATAAGGCTGAATCTAGCGCAATACTTAGGTCCATAAAATACATAATAAAAATGGATTAAGCTCACATTTCACTATTTGTTTATATAAGATATTAGGGAACCTACATAATTACCGACATATAAAAAAAAAAACGAAGTCATCTGCCTAGCCTTTTCCCAAACTACCTTAAGGTCGGCTTTCAGTCTAACCGGATGCGCTGAGTACCAGTATTTTACATGAAGCGACTGCCTATCTGACTTCCACAACCCAGTAACTGGGTAATACGATACCCCTTGGTAAGACTGAATGTCAGACTTTTGGCTTCTGACTACTCGTAACGACTGTCAAAGATCTACAAATGACAGCCGGGACCAACGGGCTTTTCGAGGCACGTAGGAAACTCGGTATGTAATTATGGTCACCCATCCACGGACCAACCTCGGCAAGCACGGCTAAACCTAAAAGATCGACCGGTGCGGCTGTTATTATTTAGCAACGAGCTCCTCCAATAATAATAATGATAATTAATAATGAAGTGATTAACAATAAAGTCTTTAACAGGTGTAATTGCCACCGTAAAAACATTAGCTATAGAAAAAAGTAACCAGATTAGAATTAATATTCCCGTAGGCATATCCACATATTGCTCTTGTAGAAATCATTACAACCCATTGGGTCCACATATACGAATTGGTTGTTTAAACTACGGACGATGCTAAAAATATATTCACTTTGAATACGGGCTAAACAGCCTGTTGCAAAATATGTATGAAAATGTAAAATATTGTGTTGTTATCTTGAAACGTAAAAAATTTGGTAGGTAATTAATACCTACTTGGCGTAATCGGGTAATCTCGATAAGAAATCATAATTAATTAGTAATGACTTGATTAAAGGTTTTGATTTTTTTGGACGTATTTTATTTTGGGTTTTGCCAGTGACAATGAAATTTATTTATTTACTGTGGATCTGAAAATAAGTCATATTTATTATTCAAGTATGTACATTTGTACAGTTAAAAACACCAATATTGTGATTATTCCAAGTTGTCTGCATTTAATCGGATTTTCTCTCACGGTATTAAATGTAATTTCACGTTGTCGTAACAAACATAGTATTCTAGAAAGCAAAGTGATTAATTATCCTTATTCCACGACAAAAACGCTTATTTAATATAAATTTGTGCTCGGGACTGTAGAAGCAACATATGTACATATAAAGTAAAAAGTCTCTTCATAATATTATGTAGATGATTTTACTGATGAGGCAGATAGAGACGTACCTAACAGTTTTTTTTGGTAAAAAAAGATCGAAAATATGGTAATTCGCACAAATTGTAAAGTCTCGCTCATTTCCAAACGTCAATTCAATGGAATGGCCAGCCTTTGTTTTGTAAAAAACTATGAAAACTATGATAGTTTCAAATTCTCAATAGCGTGTTTATTATGACAATGTTGTTAATTATGGCGGTAATTGCGTTTCCAGTCCATTTGTTCTTACATCGACGCAAAATAGAATGCTAAAAACAAAGTTAATAGCACAGACCTGTCTATGCTGAAAACGTTCTTTTCCGCTTTATTTATCAATATGAGGCGTTGACCTCAGTTGCAATGATAATTTCATTAAACGCTTTATCACTTCATAGTAACCTTAAAACTGGAAATATTGAACGATAAAATGTTAATCAGTATTAACCAGTATAACTTCTTCAACGGCCTTTAATTTTCCTCGTGCAAAGTTTCAGTTTAAGATACCTAGACAATAAACTCAGATAACCTTCAGTCAACTGAAGGTTCATACAATGTATTTTTAGCGACAGATATGTGTAAAGGCCAATGAATCAATTGTTTATGTTCTGCGGGGCTTTTACTTATCCTAACAGCATCGTTTTTGTAATTTTGATAAAAAAGTTGTTTTCATCAACGTTCTAAAACACTTTGAACCCGTTTACTGTCGCCGTTAAACCCTTTTTTAATGCTTGCCTATAACTAGTTTAAGTAGAAGCAGAAGGCATCTCGCAATACAATATAATCTTAATATTATAAAGGTAAGTTTGGATGTAACATAAACTTTGGAACTACAGATCCGATTTCGAAAATTCTTTCTCCAATGGGAAGCTACATTATCTCCGAGAGTCATAGGCAATAATTAGTTACGTCAAACGTTCCCTTGGGATAATTTCCGACCATAGAGTAAAGCGGGTAAAACTAGTGAGATATTGTTTTATTATTAATGTAGAAAATTTCGACAACTTTTTTGTAAATTTATGGTTCCTGCGTAAACCATCAATGTGCTTTTGTCATTGTTTTAACAGTTAGCCTACTTTGTTTTCATTCAATAACAATAAATAAATCTAATCGAAATCTTATCAATAAATAAAAACCCCAGTTCTAGATAAAAGTGTACACATGATCATTTTTATTATTCACTTTTATTTCTTTATGCGCGCAGTTGTAACTTTATGGACGTATTTTTTTCTGGATTTTCCTACAATACGTTTGTAATATTTTTACTTTAACCACTACTGTGATGTTATAATCTAGAATAGTTTCGATCCATATCTAAGACGATTTTAGGGTTCCGTAAACAAATAGTAAACTCTTGCTGTGGGTCCGTAATTTCCACTTGTTTTCCGCCTACATATTATAACGCGCAGACTGAAAATGCGGACGTTTGCGATAAATTGATTCGTTTATGAAATAATAAGATGAAATTGGTACTCAATATTAAAAAGTGGTAAGTATCTTGTCGAAATAGGTTTGAACAAGAAACTTTTACCAATTCTTGAAGCAAACACTCATTTTTATGCCCGAATATTTATAACAGTGACATTACGAACGACCATGGCTGGCTTATATTTGCGAAGAGTTATTTTATTGGTTTTATTTTAGAAGCTAAAGTTTTGCAATCGTACGACGAATACATTCATTGGTGTCATTAAAATATTGTATTTCACATTTAGGGATAACCCACTTAGTTGCATTATTGCGTCTACTTACAACCGGTATTGTTAATCACTTTTTATCATACCGGAGCGGAAACAAAGAAAATTACTTATTTTTTTATAATGGAGATTTTATCATGATCAACAAGATATCGTGTTAACCCTTACCTGGATTCGCTTTCTCTGTTAATAACAAAAATTTCAATAGAGCGGAAAAATAAATACTCAATTATTTTTCTGCTTTTAACAAAACATTGTATTTCATAATAACAATCAATACTGTCGTATACAGTTTCAGTGTCGTATACATTAAGTTCATTAATTGGTAACTAATTACTTCCAATCAATCCATGCCCCGTGTTTAGATTTTATCATTTGGCATTTATTTGATTGATTTAGCTAGATATAGAAAGACTTATTCATTTCCTCCACAAATCAATGTGCCTTGATAAATGACGTGTCTAAATAACTTCACATCCTATTTTGACTGTTCTAACTAATCAGACTTATCGCCTCTTCCACGACCTCCGGCGATGCATCTAGCGACACAACTTGCGTCAAGTGACACGCAACTGTATTGTGTTTCTTGAACGTGAGGCCCGATTTACATTGGTCAAGGATAGTGGCGACTAGCAATAAAGGCAGTGACTGTTGACGCCCTACTGTCCAATCGGTTAACACCACTGTCCTTACTCACTGTCAAGAAGCGGCTGCGGTGATAGCACGTCTATCTAGGCGGGCTATGTCCGCAGTCATCTCCTTGATGCATCGGCCTCATATGGGATGATGTCGGTGGGGCCATGGGAGGGGTGTCATAACTCACTGTACGAATCTACTTTGCTAAACACTTGACCAATGTAAATTGGGCTGAAGTGTCGTGGCATAATAAGTCACGTCGCGATGTATCGTGGCATTGTCAAAGCAATTTTCTTCATTTGTTTTTTCCGCAGTAACTGTCACCACACTGCGCTCCAAAACGCAAATTGCCAAAATAGTTTATTAAGCGACAAAAATGGGACTAGGCAGGCTATGTCTGCCAGATCTGCAAGACTGTGGGCCCGAATATCGCAAGACTAGCCCTGAGACAGCTAGACGGGGTCGCGGCAGACTGAGGAGAAGATGGCGGGATGCATTGGATGGCTTCCTCGCGAAAGAGGAAGCACACATCGTGAGAAGTGGAAGGAATGGGGCGCGACCTTTTGCCAAAAGTGAACAAGGGGAAAACTAAAAAAAATAATGCTGTCACAACACGCGTGTCGGTTGGGTGTGTGGCCAAGTAGCTATGCGATAATTGACATCTGAAAGTTTGATATCTACGTGGAGTCTTGCTGATAAGATTAATTGATTGAGACAAGTGCAATTATAAAGCGCTTTCATCAGCTACAGGCGATATCTTAATGCTTGGAGAGATAAAGCTAAATTTAATGAGAAAACATTTTTTTTAACTCCAAGTTACTTTCTAACTGACCACCTCTTCGAAAATCCGATGGTTCTCTGTGTTTTATACTCAGATTGAAATAAATACTTTGATGTCATTTGAATCAGTGGATATTATGCTGAAAACGCTGAAACTATTCAGTGAGGTTAGCTCTAGCCGGTCTAGGCGTTAGCTAACCTTAAATATCATCATAATTTCAGATGGAGACCTTCACAAGCTGGCCTGGTCAACCAGCATAGAGACAGAATGCTCCATAAACACCGATGTCACATACTACTTGTTACCAGTTAAATCTGCGAGCAAATCTACGTAAATCCTCCGATTCAGCGGCTCTTACAGTTAATCTAGTAATCTGTTGGCCTTTAAGTGAATTTATGATGTTTGATCTCTCCCGAGTAAGCAGCCGTAGTAAATACTGGTTTGTAGTTCATACTCGTATAACCACGTCCATTGCAATGGTTTAATGCAACCGGCAAATAATTGTCTGTCAATCATCGCTGTGAATATCTGACATTCGACTTTCAATGTACTCGTATTCGTGATTACAGCTTTTGTTGGAGAATTAATATTTATTAATTATTTTAAATTTCAATAATAATTAGTATTTTGTTTGTGGCATCGTGTAATACGAATGCCAGAGTGTCAGCTTATGTAAGGTTCTGGGATGTAACGATTAACTAACAAAAATGATTAGCTTAGTGGTTAAGTTAATGTTTTATGTATCAAGATAATATTTCGTGGTTATTCAGAAAAGTTATAAAACAGAGTGGTGCCTTCAAGAACGATTACGACAATAACCGCAGACTTTACTAAAATAAATGGAAATTTACGTTATTCAGGAACTCAAGATCTTTTAGGCTTGTCTTTGCCTTGTAGTCCATAAATATTAACACAAAAATCATCAAAATCCACTTACACTTCGCTCAATATCAGGATGGTACATAACATTCCTCTGCGGTCTCCGGCGCGCGGCGCGGGCTGCGCTGGCGGTCACGAGGTTGCCTGACACCGGCCCCGGCTGAGACATGGTGCGCCGGCGACCTTGGACGTCCTCAGAGCTGGATCCATTGCTGACTGACGCATTCTGGATCTGAGAGTGGAAAAAAAAACGTATAAGAGAGCGTGTCACGTAGCTTTCCGGAGACGCATGTTCGTGATGATCCTCGCAGGGTTGCTGGTAGCAGCTGGATGAGAGTTGCCGAGAATAGAGCTCAATACCGTGTGATTCGCCAGGCCTATGCCCAACAGTGGACTGCTGTAGGATAATGATGTGTGTGTTTTTGATGGTCGACTGTTAACGATATGCCTTCGATATTCGAATAAGGTAGCATTAGCAATTTTTTCATGCGATTAACTCTCGATACAAAGTATGTGTGTTAAATCACAAATTATAATTTTATTTTTTCAGTTGCTGTATGTTGCACTGCCTATTAATTGACACTTCTTAGGAATACCTGAAATTGAACTTCAGCCCTCTCGTTAGCTTAATTCAATAAATTTTAATCATGAAGATTTCGCGAGGAAATATTCTGTATTTCTCTCAGATTACTAAGAAGACTTCCATTAATGTGCGGAGAGGAGATCTCTTTTGAGTTATATGTAATTATGCCTCAAACGGAAGGGTTCTTTGATGTGTGGCTATCGGTTCGAGATATATCTTCTTGTCAAAGGAAAATTTGTGTGTTTTTCTTAGTAGAATTAATTATATTGTGGGTCCAACATTGGTGCTAATTACCGTAATAATGCACATAAATTGTTATTCATTTTTGACCGACTTCATGAGGAGGTTCTATGTTCGAGTGTATGTATTATTTTATGTATGTTCACCTATTTTTCCGCCTATTGTGGACCGATTTTCAAAATCATTTTTGGGAAATAAAAAACCGAGTGAATAAATAATATTCGCAGGGGAGTTTGGGTGCACTCGGGCGCGTTCATATGACGCCGTAACTTGTGGTCGCGGACTCGAGAGAACATACGATGCAAAAACGAGCGACACCCCGACTCGGACAAGTTTGGTACCTACTTAGTTCGCTCACTTTGCTCGCTCACTAGACCCCACCATGCACTTCGTGTTAGGTCACTTTAAATTCTGCAGACAGAAATAATAGTCCCGCGCAGGGGGGCTACGCTGACTAGGCCTAAATTGTTGCTTCTTTAATTTATGTTTTGAGTATTTTGCTGTGCAATTAGTAATTTTGATCGGAATTCGGATTATTACCATTTAAATACTAACCATTAAAAACAAATCTACAGACAATAGTCAATACCTACCAATAATAAGTATTTTTACGTAACATAACATTACGCCTGAAGGCCATAATACCTCAAAATTTCGCCAGTTATTGTTGAGTTCCTTTTTTTTGGGGATAACCGTATTACCATTTGTATTGTTAACAATGAAAATTAATGCATTGCAAAAGAATATTAAACAAGAATTACAACTAAAAACTGGAATAATAAATAAAACTTTTTTGGTCCGTTTTATTTTTTGAAAAACGTTTTTTAAAATTATTTGACCAGTTTTTTATTGACTGGTTTTCTGCGGAAGTATATCTTAATGTACGAACTTGATTATTATGCCGATTTGAATTGTTAAATATAATAAGTTGTGTCGTTATCTTTTTGATGTAGGTAATGACGGCACTTTCATAAATCGGCACCTGAATTTTTATTCAGTTGCCGATTTATGAAAGTGCCGTCAATACATACGACGACATACATACGTGCATACAAAATAAATAGATAACCGTATCATAATTAATTTTACGTTTCCAGCACGCGTAGCATGACCACTGTAGAAACGAGTTTTGTCTACGGAAGAATCGACATAATGACAGATAGACAATGAAAAGTGTGTCATTTTGTCGATTCATCGGTCGACATAACCCGTTTCTACAGTGGTCATTCTTCGCGTACATGTATCGATGTTAAGTACTACATCAGTTCATCACTGGCATAACTATGACGTAATGATAAATTATTTCAATTATTGGTTTGATTGAGCATAAGATACTCATTAAGGAAACAGTTCTTTATTAATTATGAGCTTATCAACTTTCTTGCTTTGTTTTCAAATGCTCGAGCCATGTAATTAAAACTGGCGCCACGTTCTTTGATAGCGGCTTTGTTTTATTTATCAGTAGATACTCACGTGATGTTTTCTGAATTCACTGGGCTTAAGGCATGGTGCCAGCATGACACTCATACTTGTTAGCATACGAGGACTGTTAATCACACACTACGCAAGAGTCCACCACTAGTCCCATAAAACAATATTCCAATAACACTATTCAGGATTATCGCCTCTTGATTAGATGTTGGTCCACTAGTTTAAACAATGAGGACTCACGTTGAGGCATTGTGTCTCAATACGTAACGCGTCGTCCGGCAGCTGTTATCACTGCGGTACATCTCGGCTGTGAGTAAGACGCTTATGAGCTGTCTTGGACAGCTGGACAAGTGACAGGTAGACCGACGCACTTCACCATAAAAGCCGTTGATTCTCTCAGACAATGTTGTTAAGTAAAGAATTTTGCTTTGTGATTGAAATTAGTGCTCTACTCCATTTTGTTTTTAAATGTTTTGTTTAACAATGGGCTTCGACGAGTCGAAGTTGTAACTCAAAACTTGAGATCAATGCCTATTAAGATTTTTTTACTGGAGGTTTTAAAGGAGGACAAGAAATTTGTACTTCTGCATTCGAATATACCTTATTAATTTTTGCGATGCATTATTTTTGGGAAAACTCAAAAATGTCAAGGCGAGGTCTATCCTCTTTTTTTTTCTTTTAACATAAATTAACCGAGTTTAAAAAAAAAAAGAAGACTAGGTACAAATGCGACTTTGTTTTTTACCCTATAGAAAATATCTAATAAGATACAGGTAGACGAGGTTAAATGTTGGATTGAATTCGCACTTACAATGAATGAATGTATTGGTCTTGAAATATAAAAAAAAAAAAACAAACATGTTGGTAAATTAGTCAAAAATGTAAAAGGAGGATATAATCAATTCGAGTGTATTTTTTAAATTAATTTTACTTCGAATTCGGTGTTTCTTTTTTTCTTATGATAGGTATGACTTCCTCTTCTAATATTATAAATGCGAAAGTTTGTGAGAATGTATGTTTGTTACTCTTTCACGCGCAAACTATTGAACGGATTTGTATGAAATTTGGCACACAGGTAGTTTATAACCTGGATTAACACAAAGGATATTTTTTTATCCGGGTAGTACAATCTAGTGGGACAGTTACCGAACTACACGCGTGCGAAGCCGCGGGCATAGGCTAGTATAAAAAAAATAAAAAAATATTTCTACGCACCCCAGGATCGTCACCGTTGCCAGTCTCCGAAGCATCCACTCCTTCATCTTCACCAAATTGTTGGAGCGACGTATCCGAGTGAAACTTTTTATCTCCCAATTTCTCCCTATTTACAACTTCATCTAAAACTTCCTTCCTCGAAGCATTAGTGTCTGTCATCTTTTGTATCTTAATAATAAAAACTTTTTGTCACTTTTAGGTTCTTTTTTTTTGTAAAACAAATATATCACTCTCTGGACGACATGTTTGTTGACACCAAGCTCGTGCGATTTAGATTGGAAATGAATTAATAAAAATATGATCGGTACCCTATCTGTTATCAAGTAAAGACGTATCTATAATAAAGGTGTAATTATCGCGATCGCTTTATGATCGACGCACACTTCCTCTTTGGGTTGTTTCGACGGAAAAAATGATAATTTCTATATTATTGTTTATGAGTAGTCAATAGTCCTTCATAGTTAATTTTGGGTGATTAAAGATTTATTTATGTTGAAGAGATTTTATTGAACGATAACACACGATACATTTTAACGCATTCCAATCCAACAGGATTAAAGAGTTTTTTTTTTAATGTTAAATCGAGTTCAAAAGACCAGAATGCGATGCGGTAGTGTCCCTTTGTTTTATAAGATATGTCGACTAATTTCTCTTTTGTTTCTGGGCCGATAAATGCGTATGTACCTAATTATTTTTTCATTTGGCAGATCGTGCTGGGTCGGTTAAGATGTAATTATATCTATTAATTTTGTATAATTATATATTTATGTAGGTATCGACTTCAAGTATTTATGAACGAACGTGAAATGTATTGATCTCAAAAAGAACAACCAAAAAAACCAGCCAAGTGTCAGTCGGACTCGTGCACGAAGGGTTCCGTACCATTATTTATAAAAACGAAAAAATCACTTTTTTTTGGTATGGGACCCCCTTAAATATTTATTTTATTCTGTTTTAGTATTTGTTGTTATAGCGGCAACAGAAATACATAATCTGTAGAAATGTCAACTGCCTAACTGTCACGGTTCATGAGATACAGCCTGGTGACAGACGGATGGACGGAAGGACAGCGAAGTCTCAGTAATAGGGTCCCGTTTGACCCTTTGGGTACGGTACCCTAAAAACTACCGACATGAAAGGAGTCAGGTTTTTCGTGGAGATGAAACGGATATCTGGTAACTATTATTCGGCCTAAAATTACTATCCGTCCGAACAACGGATAACTAACGACAATCCGGCCAGGTCCCGGAATTTAAAAAAATACGAAATATCAAATAATGTTAAGTAGGTACTCCCAGACCCACCTAAGCGAGTTCGCTTCTTGCAATGCACCAAAGGGCAATGTTTAGCATATACATATATTTATTTATATATATTTTTTTTAATAACCGGCGGCCGGTTATTCAGCTATCAGGTTATAAAATTGGCCGAATATCCGGTATCCGGCCAAACAGCTTTCCGTTTCATCTCTAGTTTTTGTTGTCTCAGTGTGACAAAAACATCATGATGACTATATTCTTACTTTAATTATTAGTTTTTAATCGTTTTCGCACTTATTATACACGCAATTATAGGATCATATCAACACGATTGATTTCACGTGATATGTGTTGATAAAAATCACAAATTCGTCATAGGTCAATACTTTCATGAATGTGTTTTTTTTAACAAAACGGGGATTTGTTATATCAAAATTTATTGTTCGGTACCTTGAAAATATGGATATTACCATGAGTAATTTAACCTACATTACTGATATTAGATTATCCATTCAGGTCACAAACTGAATAAACCGAGCCAAGTGTAAGTCGGAATCGTGCACTAAGGTCCGTATCAGCGAAACTATGATAGACAGTTAAATATTACTTTGTAGCGACCACAAAAAGCAACATACTACAAAAAGTACTACAGCGCCATCTATGATGCGACGGAGGAACTAACATCAATTTCCTACAAGTCGCAAGCAAAGTTTACATTGACTTTAGTATATATAGGAAACCCGATAACAACAACAATAACACATACACATATCGGGCAGTTGCTCGCCAGACATAACACCTGTCTGGTCGGAGGATCCACCCTTTTCTAAGAAGTATCGAGGAACTTTACACCCTGTTCCTCATACCCCTAAAACTTTGTGTAGAGTATAGCCTCTATTATGGCGAATAATAAACCACGATAACTGTGTATATAACAAGTTATAGTTAAATACAAGCTGTTGTTTTGCATCCTCGTTAAATTCAAGGAGGTAACTATGCTAATGATTCTCTACCCGAATCAATAATAAAATGGGTAGGTAATTTTTTATTTATTTATTTACGGAAATCAAGTGTGAATCACCCGTGTTTTAAACGCTTTCACGCATACAATCAATCGCAAACGTTTATTTGATAATTTTTAGTCCCTAAACTACGTTAAGGGGGTCTTTCTAAAATACTGACAAACTTAAACAACAACAAAAAAAGGAGCGTTTATTAATAATTAACTAGGTACCGTAATTTAAAATTGATAATTTATGTCTATTGTGACAACCTCTTAAATTTTGACGAGGATGCAAAACAACACCATGTACAACGCAGAGTCATACGGCGGAGTGGCGCAGACACGGCTCTGGATCCTTTTTTCCGATTGCGCCTTTGAGTACCGACCCTTAAAAATAAGACATTTGATTTCACCAGAAGTCTGAGAAATAATAATGATGAGAGTGGAAGTTTGATTTACGAAAATCTTCTTTTTCACAATTGGCAAAAATCGGGCCATTCCCGGATTGAAATGAAATATATACCAATAAAACGCAAATATTTTTGAGCATTTATCGTTATTTCTAATAAACAAAATCATATGGGGTAGTTTTTTATCGTCCTTATTTAATTGAATTATTAAACGTTTTCATTCATCTTTTTTTGTGTCAAACCAAAAACCTGGATGTAAATTTAATGTCAAAAAAATGGTTTCGGATCCTGATTTCACATGACTATCAATAGAAACATTCTTGTTCGCCAGGCTTACACTAACTGAACAGGGTTTGTCTTACTATGGGCGTTTCTAATCTCATTTAGGATCTCTAAAAGAAAATTCAAATTAGAACAACCTTCGATTCCTACATTTAAATGATTTATTCCCGCTATCCCCACTGGATGGTCCCCACAAGTGGGGACAGCGGGAAATCTCAAAATCGTCGTTTCGTTGTCTCCACTACTCCGCCCCACCAGGTGAGTATGCATATTTTAGGTTACCTTACCAAGTTACGAGTATAATAACACAAATTTAAAAGTGGACGTTTGCAACGTTTGACGACATTACTCATTTCATAATCTAAGTTGCATTTAATCCAAACTTATGTGTCTGACAGCATAATAGGGACATAATACACATAATGTCATGCTATTTATGATCGCATGATTATTTAGGGAGAATTCACCTTACAGTTAAAAGTGCACTCATAAAGTTAATCCATTTATTTATTTATCAACAAAAATTGATAACTTTCCTGTAGATAAATGTTTAAAGCACGTGCGTTTCCGACTGTGACTGAAGAAACTATGTTTGGTGTGGTACGCACGAAGACTAATGAAGCTATGTAAAACCACTTTAAGCGGATCTCTCATTGTACGTAAAATATATATAAAGGGAGGCCTTATTATACTGGAAATGTATAGCTTGGTATGTCGCCGTGTGTACCTGCCACGTTTATATGGTGCATATAAATTGCAGATATGTGGCATACATGTGACAATTTACTTTCATTTATTTGAATGGATACCATCATTTAAAAATTAATGTCCTAAAATCCCTTTGTGCACCGGGTAAATAAAAAAAAAATAAAAAAAATACATTACTCAAAAGACACGTTTATTTCAAAATCTAAACAAATATAATTTAACAAATCACACGTCAAGTAGATCAAGAATAAAATTAAAATAATAATAAACCTAGTAAGCAAAAATCCTCCATGCTCATTGGTCCATGAGTCTGCTGAGTACGTCCTTCAGTTCCAAAGAGAACTGAGACACTGGCAGGGCAAGCTCAGGAGTGGATGTGGTTGAAGCACCCTTGTCCTTGAGAATGTAGTCTGATGGCACTACGAATAGCGATTTCTTTTCGCCAACATCATCCATCTTCTTCAGGAACGGAGGCATGTGCATGTATGGGTGTTTTGTCAGCCACTGCTGGAATGCCTTTGTTGACCTGGATATATTTAGGAAGCATAAGAACTGGTGAAATCGAAAGAACGTATTGCAAAGCGACGTGACAGGCAATAATAAAGAGCTGTATTCTTGTGATGATTTATCTCTAAATCACACTGATAATGAAGGCCAAAGGATTGGTTGATGTTGAATAAATTAGAGACCACTGAATTGATGCCAAAGCAAAAATGTCTCGTCAATTAACTCAACTTATAAAGGACCACTCCCATAATGCATCACGAGTTGACAACACTCAGTTCTCCTTTTACTGGATGCGTCCAACAAATTACCTACGCCTATTTACGGTCCCCACCAGAAGACTGGCTAACGAAACCTAGGGCCATCGATCCTACTAATACTTCTTGCAAAAAAAAAAAGTTAATGAGTGACTAATTTAAGCCTCACGTGAGGTGCTGTATCTCCTCCCAGACGCAAGACATAGTGCGTAGATCTTCTGGAATCTGGACACCGCGCCACTGTTTATACGTGTTGTTCTTAGGAGGGATGTGCTTCAACTTGTGAGGTAGGCTGGCCCCGAAAGCCGTGATATGTGCCGGACTGGTCTCCGCTTTGATGTCGTATGCTATTTGCCGTCTAAGCGCCTTTATACACGAAGCCTAGAACAAAACATAATAAACGCAGTTAATAAAACTGTACGTTAGATATCCGATAAGAACTGCGTTTGAAATAACCTCAATAGCAGAGCAGTGATGCATCTGTAGAGTCATTCCCCATTCATGAGGAAGGATTGTCCTACCAGACGAGGGATGTGTCTGGTAGGCTACTGACCGACGGTTGTCGCAAGTTTCTTGTATATATCTTTGACTTGCGGATATTTTTTGTGACCGCACCCTTGTTTTATACACCACATGAGAATGCAGGTGAACGCTAAAATAATCTGACATTCTAAAACTCAAGAACGCATTTCAGCTAAGTATAGTATCTGCAAAACATGCCACTAAGTAAAAATCACAAAATAAAAACAAGTAGGTGACTGTTTTTCAATACTGGCAAACCATTTTTTGTTTTTATAATTTTTCTATCTATTAGACAAAATTCTCGTGTCGCGGTGTTAGTTACCAAACTCCTCCGAAACGGGACAACCAACTTGTATGAAATTTTGTGTGTATTTCGGTTAGGTCTGAGAATCGGTCAACAATTTTTCATGCCCCTTAAACCTATCAAAATTTCCACGCGAATGACATGGGCAGCAGCAACTTAAGTATAGATAAAATTGGATGAATGAATGGATTAACTTTAGTACTGAAATCGATCAAAAGTTAATTGAAACTCTCCTACTTTTTTTTTTTAATTCAATATTATTAGTTATTTTATATGGTGTAGCGTACTACAGCCATAAAGCCATGGAGTCGCGCAAGTATAATATAACGTACTAACACTTCAAAACAAAAATAACAAAAACCTTTGTGGTGTGAGGGATGGAATTTTGACGGACCGGGACCTGATGGCTTGCCTGGCAAAGCCTGGGTCCTAGCCTCGGAGGCTCTCGGGCCCCGACTGGAAGGGTTCTTAAGCGCATGCTTGGAGAGAGGCCAGTTCCCGCTTCGCTGGAAGACGGGGAAGCTGGTCCTTATCCGGAAGCCGGGGCGCCCTGCGAACTCTCCGTCCGCATACCGGCCCATTGTGTTGCTCGACGAGGTGGGCAAGCTCTTTGAAAGAGTCATTGCGAACCGCCTCGCCGAGCACCGTGTGGGGATGGGGCCGGACCTTGCGGAACACCAATTTGGTTTCCGCAAAGGGCGCTCGACGGTGGACGCCATCATACGCGTGAGGGCTCTCACGGGGGATCATCGGGTGCCAACCTACCTTCGTCGTATGGTCGGGGACTACCTGACGGATAGGGCCGTCATCTACCCCGGTCGCACCGGAGAATGGAACCGGCGAGAGGTGTCATGCGGTGTTCCACAGGGATCGGTTCTGGGACGCCCTTGAGGAACATTGGCTACGATCGGAACATCGGTCCTTTCTTTGGTATTGTTCGTCGTTTCGTTGAGCTCCTTGAGTTATAAGTCGAGCTACACGATAACTGACAAATGCTTGCACTGACTGGACAGGTCCACTCAAATCTGTGTGGTTCTTTCTTCAAAAGACCATTTCAGATACTAATCTGCATAGTCCTAATGTAAATTGAGCAATGTCTGGACTTTAAAAGAGTAACAAGTTAACAGACAACCTCTGAGTTTGTTTCGGCTGTTTCTTCTCAGAGTAGTCAGGTACGAAGCACCGGCCCCATCTAGTTTAAAAAAAAAGACGTGTCAAAGTGTTTGTAAAAACCTACTTGCAAAATAAACATCATTTATCATTTACGACTGGGTGTTGCGCGCCGACCTCTCTAGCGGTGTCAACGTAGTTTGCTACGCTGACGACACGCTGGTGCTGGCACAAGGGAGGTCGCACCAGGCGGCGGCCGAACTTATGACACGCGGGGTTGCGATAGTCGTGGAGAGAATCCGGCAACTGGGTCTCGAGGTGGCATTGCACAAGTCCGAGGCCATGTGCTTTCATGGGCCTCGGAATGCGCCACCATCGGGATCCATACTGACGGTAGGAGGGGTTCCCATCGGCGTCGAGTCGACGCTGAAGTACCTAGGGCTTGTGAAGAAAGTGTCAGGGGCTGCGTTCAAGCGGCTTTTGCCCAACCTGGGGGGTCCAAACGCCTCCTGCCGGAGGTTCTACGCGGGGGTCGTGCGGTCCATGGCCTTTTACGGGGCCCCGGTGTGGGCGCGTTCTTTGAGGCGGCGAGCCGCGACAGTCGCTGTCTCCATGTTGCCATGAGATCGCGCCGGAGGCCTGTCCGCTGAGCGAAAATTTGCCGCGGCAGCGAAGTTTCCCCCCGGCGTAGTGCCTCCGCGCGCCAATCGTACAGGCGCGCGAGGACTATCGTCTCCAGATCCCATGGTGGCAATCCGGCCAAGAGGCTCGCCGCCTCGCCGGAGATCGTGCGGTACCCCCGGACCAGCTTTACGGCTACCTTCTGGGGCGCGTTAAGGTAATGGGCGGCTAGCCTGTGGACGGTGAGTAATGGGCTAGCTCACCGTCCGTCCGTCTTATGACGACAGGCCGTGCCGACGGCGCGTTTGTGTTCCACGCGCGCCTCAAGGAGATGTCAGCAAATCGGAAGGGGTCCGAGAGGGCCGATGCCTGCCAGGACTGCGGGTTGTTCGAAAGAGATACCGTGGCTCTGGAACACAAAGGGCTAAGTAGGAACATGGATGGGTTTTAGTCAGTCAAGTTTGACACTTCCTCCCGCTCCGCCTAGAGCAGGAGAAGTCATTTGATGATTTCCCATCCTTAAAAAAAATAGGGATGGTATTTTCAAAAAAGTAATTTTAAACGTGTTTATTAATTAAATCAAGAAACACAAATACTAAATTTCATGCTGATCAGACCATATTTGTTCTACTATTGTTTCCACCCGGAAAACGACGAAATACGTATTCATTTATTTTTGCTCAGAAAATTCAGTATTTAATTTTATTATTCTTACTTTAAAAATAATAAATTCCGCATATAAACTTTTAACCCCTATCGAACCCTCTTAGGGGTAGACTCTCAAAAAGTCTAAAATAATTATTTATTTATTTCTAATGAAAAACTTGTATATGAATTTCATGCTTCTAATTTTAAAAATGACCGATTATCATACAATCGTGCATTCCTTGTTTTACCCCTTTAGGGGTGGAATTTCGAAGTACCCTTAGTGGATACCTACTCTTCACAAAAATACACCCTCCAAATTTCAGTTCTCTAGGACCTGCGGTTTAGGCTATGCGTTAATATCTCAGTCAGTCAGTCAGGACTTTGAATTTTATATATAGATTTAAAACCCTGTTCTTCGTACCCTTAAAAGAGAAGTGACAACATCAGCTCAGTCCACTCAAGTAACATCTGGTGAGCTAAAGATTATTTGCCCTCACTGCAAACTAAATTGTTATATTTATGTATGTCGCATCATGGGTGGCCGAGGTGCGAAGCATCGGGTCTTCTTCACGATCCGACATAGTTTTGGGTAGATGTGGGCACTATCGTGGGTACTCGAACGAAAGAACTTTTAAATTACGATAACTTTATTTAAACTAACGGTTCACAAGAAACAGACACGTGCGTTGGTTCTGAGCGTCTGCCACGACTGTTGGAGTTAGACTGTCGCAACACTCCGTCCCTCTGCTAGGGTTCACTGCATCCCCTCTACCGACGATCGTGTCCAAGCGGTAGGGCGCGCTTGCGTTTCTAGTGATGATATTATTAATTCCAATAAGAATTGTTAGATGGCGCTGTCTGTTGCACCATGGCGCCATCAATCCACGACATGTAAATAGTTTTAAAATACACACCCTTCGTACGCCAGTATTGACAGCAATACTCTTTAATACACAAGGTATTATCTGGGGATCCAACAGAAGCCCGCGTGACGAATGCTCGTCGAACCACACCTGAAAGAAGAACATTATTTTTAAACCAGCTGATCCACGCAACTTTTCTGCTACACATTTTCTCCGTCTTGCAACAGTTTTCATTGCTGCTCCGCTCCTGATGGTAGCGTAGCGTGATTTTATAAAGCATATAGCCTTCTTATAATAAGCTATATAACACTAAAATATTTTTTCATAACATTTTGAATAACGAAAAACAAAACAACGAAATACAACGTAACGTTAAGTACGTTACGTTAGTATATATTATTATTATATATATATATACTAATAAAAGCATCGTGAGGAAATCGGCATGTCTTAGAACCAAAAATTCGAAGCTATGTGACATTAACCGCATTAGCCCACTCCCTCTCACAAAGAGAGCCCCCCTTTGTGAGAGGGAGTGGGCTGTGTCTGCAGTAGAGGGGATTTTATATGCTGATTGTATGTATGGAATGAAATAATATCCGTTAACGAGAAACATAATAATATAAGAAACCTGGAACAGTGCTTCAATGTCCTCAGGGCTCTTGATTTCACTCTTGAATTCAACATTACCCAGACCAACCCACCAATCGTAGAATTCGTGAGATATCTGAAAATGTACACAAAAAAAATGTGTCTTAATGAATTTGAATGGGAATTGCTCCAACTTAAATGTTGTAGTTAACTTATTGGTGTAGTGATTCGCTTTCCAGTTCGAGCAAAAGTCTTATTGGGTTTTTTTAATTAAGAATTACCCCTATTTTAAGGTACTTAAAAAAACTGGCGAAAGTTGGTCGTACTATTAGGTACACCGCTGCCTAATCCGTCGGGGATTACAGGCGTGATTTTATGTTAATTTGCTTGTAAGAAAAAATGCAAAAAAAAAAACCATTCGTTGATATCCAACGGCTATGGATATAGAAAACCCATGGTGGTCCATGTTGTTACCCAAGCATGTTGTTGCTATGTATGACCCGAAGAGAAAAAAAGTTTGATTACGTTTTTCGTCAAAATTTCAGCTCTTTTGCTAAATTCGTCGGAAGCTGACACTTCGAAAGTCTTTTGTTTATATTTGGAATTCCACTTGATCATGTCCGTTTCAGATTTATTGCAGTACAGCATATCGAAGAACGGATTCTGTTGTGGTTGGGAACGTTGATGCCTGAAATACAAATTAATAAAGATGCGGCGCGTAAACAACGGATTACCTACGTTAAGTTATAATGTCTGGATAGCCTTCGTATGGAGATTGGCATTTTCCCAAGAGTTAATTTTATCGTTTAAGACTATTAGCATTGATACCAGCTGACCACCATGAATGTATCGGCTACATTGTGGTCTCGATGTTTGATGAAGAATACCATGAATACACACGGTGTAAGGAACTATAATACTGAATGCATAGTTTTAGTACATGATTCTAACATTCTGACCGTTTAGGTACTTTTGTACTCTTGCACCGGTCTAGTGTAATAACTGTAGATATATATATTATTATGTATAAATTTATTTAAAAAACCAACCCTGTCCGATGCGATAGGGTTAATGTTATAACTATACCAAGTAAAATAAAAGTAAACATATAAATGAAATCTAACAAGCTTTTAAAACATGACAACAGCATCTTCGGCATTATTATGTTCGACCGTCAATAGTTTGTTTATGTCTTCACTACCCGAGGAGCGATCGGAGTGTCTTCGCCCGCCCGCGTCCCCTTTGTTGCATGTCAGTTTTCACATTTTATTTAATTTTTATCGGGTTATTTATTATTTGTTATCCAAAAAGGATTATTAAAATAGAATCTCTTTTCGATACCTACCTAAAAATACCCTTGCGGATCGGACAGGATTTTATTAAACACATATTGTATATGTACCTACGATCAGAGATACTACCCGCTCGTACATCCAAGTCATCTTCGCTGGTTGCTATCGAATCTTGCGGTGAGAAAAATGAAAATTTTTCTGCGGATTGGGAATGGGAGGAAGTCTTCTGCATTAACATTGATAAGTGTCTGGAAAAAGATTTGGACATAATTTTTGATAGAGACTTTGGCAGCTGCAATGTTTTGCTTGATGCCCTTTTATCTTCAATTGGTGTTATGGTACCCTCAGTCCAATCCGATTCCTCTTCAACCTTTTCCTCATCTTCATCCATTACGAAATCCGTGTAAGTTGATGGTCCAGGTTTCAAAACCACCTGAGAATACATAGAAATGATTACCTAATTATAAGTACTGAACCTGCATGCAAAATGAAAATTTTATCTCTTAGATTTGCAAAAAGGAGGGGTTAAAAGTGGTACGATATTCAGAAAACTTGATCATCGACGTACCCCGTTGGTTAGCTTAGAACATGGGCTACAATTATCTACTTATTAATAACTAAGTTTTAATAGTAACCTGTAAGTATTTGAAATAACGATTTACGTTTCAGTTGAAAGGACCCATTTAAACGTAGCTGAAAACTTTGTATCTTGGAAATAATTTAGTTGGAGTAAGACACTTGTACTCCCCGTCATGGCATTTTTTTTTGTTCTGGGCCTTCATATTACGGAGATAATATAGGTTAAAGTTCCAACTTATTTTTTTTTTTTTAAATGCAATAACTTGATTTCAAATACCTCCACGCATGACCCCTGTATCATTCAATGTATCCATTAGCACAATGTTTTGTGTACGTTTCATTGAGTCCTACTGGAAAACGTAATTATTCTTCAAAAAAAAAATCCTTTCACAGCCATTATTTTTACGTAGAGTTACTTAGTTTGCATGTAAAGAATGCTTGGTTGACGGCTTGGGGAAGGGTTGGACATCTGTATACAAGGTGTTGTTTGGCATCCTCGTCAAAATCCAGGAGCTTGTCACACAAGACATAAATAATCAATTTAAATTACTGCACCTAGTTAATTACTAATCCATACTTCCATATCCATACTAATATTATAAATGCGAATGTCACTCTGTTTGTTTGTATGTTTGTTTGTTTGTTACCTTTTCACGACTAAACGGCTGATCGGATCTTAATGAAATTTGGCAAGAAGATAGATTTCAACCTGGGGAAGGACATAGGTTATATATCATCACGCTACGACCAATAGGAGCAGAACAGCAATGAAAAATGTTGCGGAAACGGGGAAAATTTGACGCAGGCGAAGTTGCGCGGGACAGCTAGTAAACGTTAATTTTTTTGGTTGTTTATGTTCTACAGTATTTCAGAATAACCCCCTTGACATGGTTTACGAAATAAGAAATTATTGAATAATTGTTTGAGATTGTTTGTATGTGTGGGCGCGGTTATAGGGCGAGAATCTGACGGGCCGCGCTTAAAACACGGGTGGTTCACACTAACCGATTTCCGTAAATAAAACAAAAACAAATAGCGTTAGCATAGTTACCTCCTTGAATTTGACGAGGATGCAAAAGAACACCTTGTATTTTGTCACTATACAGTTCAGACTGCCTCGTTGTTCTAGTGGTCATAAGCGCTACTGATGGGCATGAGGTCATAGACAGGGTGTATTATATGCCCAGGTTGGGCAAAGAATGTTTAGGAATATCTCTGTATCAGTTCGTTTGTGCCCGGTTGATGGCTAAAAAGTCTAAACGTAACTGGTGAAATATGTAAGCTAAACCTATAGCTTACTCTCCGGGAAACACAATACTTACACGGCCTGTTGATACGGGTGGTAGATCATCGGACGGGACTACGAGTGAATACTGGTCTCCAGGCTCATACTCAGCCACCCCCGAGGTAAGATCAAAAATCTTGGCAATTCGCTGGAAGATGACTGGGCCAACCAAATCACGTACAGTCGCACAATTTGACTCCCAGAACTGAAAAGAAAGAATAGTTTAGTGTAGTGTATGTGCAAGATTTAAGACAGATCTAAAAGTATGCGATTTTGCAGAAGTTGCTGTCTAGTATGCAGCGAGGTTTTGTTTCAACTTTTCTTCTCGAAGTTAACTCGGGTTAGTCCTCGTATCGACAGTCCCTCCCAGGGATGAGGCACGCACCGGTCAAGCGGGCAGCGGAAATGGCATTAGATCTCTCTGCCCCTCAACGCAAGTGTGCGTGGGAACACCGGTATGGTTTTAGTCAGTACGAGTCTAACAGACCCCTTCGCTCTCTCCAGGGTGGAGGACATCGATCGAGGATTTCCACGTCGATAAAAAAGGGTGAATCCTCGTGGAAAACCGCCGCCGCTTGAAGACTACAGTGGGAATGGCTTGATTGTCTCTTATCAGCTCAAACTACTATGGTAGCTGTCGGCGTCATCCTCGTTAAACCCACCTCGTTACGCAGCAGATAGTCCATATGCTCCAGAAGAGAGTATATCCATTGGATCCTTTTTAATTTGCATTTGCATATCGAAGCAAGGATGAATAATTAGTATCCATTTTGAAAAAGACAGGGCTCACTTTTTTCAAGTGTGGCCTTTATTAGCCTCGCAAAAGGTACATTATTACTTAAGAAACATCAGTTTCAAAGTGGCTGGCTATAAGCGTAATGCTCAGTCTGTTTTTCGTTTTATTAGCAGCTTAAAATCTCTTAGTGCCTAGGTACTGTAATAGTGTTGTTACGGCCAGTTCTGTGCCAATAAGCATCATACTATCAATATCGAAATCGTTGGTGATGCATTGTGACGACCAGGCAACTATCACTATAAATAACATAGATATTTGCATGATTACCTTTTCATCCTTGTAGGACATCTCCAAATCTTTGATAACATTATTCCAGTGTACTTTAACGCTAGCTAAATTTTTTTCGTAAATAGAGGGTGTTATAACCCTTAGGTGTCGTGGTTTGTCCCAGTTTTTGACAAGGCGGCGCTTCCCGCAGGACATTGCAAATTATTACTTTCCTGCTTTTGTCGTTAAAATCTCTAATAAAAAAATTAAGACAACGGGAATAGATATGGGTATAAAAATAAAAACGTTTAATGACAGGAAATGTTAGAAACAAAGAGTAAAGTCCAATCTATATTACCATACTCTATGAGTAAAATACTTAGTTCGAAATCACAGAGAAAAACAAAATCTTCTTTAATACGTCAATTTCTGTCATGTGACGTTGAAAGAATAGGAACTTCTTTGTTTTTATTCTAAACATGAATTACAACTTACATTCTAATGAGTCATTAATAAATAAAAAGTAGTACATCTACGGTATGTAAAGAATTACAAAATAACAGTATGCTTAAAACATTTTTCAGAACAACGCCATCTACTTGAATGTTTCAATATTACATAGATCGCTTGAATGCAACATAGCTAGAGAAAATTGGCGGCGAAAAACCACAACATTCAGATGTTCACGTAACATGAAACTCTAACAGTTTGAAGTAGTAAACACAGATGGCGCTTCATGCTCACTCTTTCAGATAACAGAAAAAGTTAATACAGAGTACTTAGTGTTACGAGAAAATTAACAGAAAATTTCAATGATAAAAATTACTAACTAAAAGAAAAAAAGAGTTTACAACAAAAATAAAAAAACCTTATTCACTTTTTACCTAGGCGTTCAGCGTCTTCAATTGTATCTGGTACCCTCTGACCCAGGGTTTCAGGTTGAGTGAGGACTAAGAAAGCAGATAAAATGGCTGTGCTTGCAAACATAATAGATGGTATGCCCGACCAATAAACCATTAATGCTGGAGTTAGTGGTGCAACAACCGACCCGATTCGCCCTAACATTGAAGAAAAACCTAAAAATGAGTGTCTATACCTGGTAGGATATAGTTCTGCTGTGTACAAGTATACAGACGTCATGACTAGACCTATACAGTACTTTCCTATAAGATACAACGTTAATGATACGATGTACATATCTTTAGGGACAAAAGCAAAAGCTAAACAACAAATTCCACAGATCATGAAACCACAAAATAATGTTACTCTTCTACCTACTCTATCTAATACTAAGACAGCTGTCCAAAAGCCAGGTATTTCGATAGCAGCAATCGCAATATAATTTAAATACATGTTTCCTGATAAACTAACAGAGTTGATTGACAAGCCGTAGTAGATGAATGTATTGGTCATCCACAAGATTGGTGTCGTGCAACATCTCCGCAGTAGAACAGGGGACTTAATTACTCTATAAAAAAGGTTTTCTTCGTTGGCCTGTTTATTTTCTTGCATTTGGTTGTGTATCGCATTCAACAGAAAGTCCATGTTCTTGGCAGAGATTTGTTTTCCATTCAAACGAGAAGCATATTCTAAGCAAGCCTTTCCTTCTGTCTGCTTATTCTTACTGAGTAACCAGCGGAAACTTTCGGATAATATCCAGTAGTAAGATATTATAAGAAATACTGGTACGTATAGCACTAGTGTGAGAGTCCTCCATGGGCGCACAGCAAACGCAAGGAGCCCTAAAACAACCTGTCCGAGCGCGAACATGCTCGATATGATGGCGCTCGTCCTCACCCGATACTTTGGTCCCACAACTTCAGCAGCAAGTATATAAGCAGCGCTGAAAGCGCCTCCACCGATTGCAGTTTGCATAAATTGTAACGCCGAGTACATCGCGAAATTCACTGAAAACGCACGAATTACTCCCATTAATGCCACATTGAACGAAAAGAAAACTATAGACACTCTTCTTCCCAAACGATCAGATATGAATCCTGCGATCACGAGCGCTACCATTGCTCCAGAGCTGTTTAACGTGCCGGGAAGGGCTCTCAACCATTCTTGACATTCTATATTAAAATCATACACCAATGTGTTAGTTCTCTCGTGTACGTAGCTGTCGCATGGCACGATGATATCTCTGTCGAATAAGCTGGCAGGACAAAGTCCGTCGGGTGAGATCACACTACTGTTCGCGCTGACGTATCGGTTACAGTTATCAAACCCGGATGCGGTGGCAGGCACGGCGTTGGATATCCAGTCCGGTGAATATTCTGGATTTGTTCCGTCACACTCGGGCACCGCACATCGAGTAGGAAGGTTGCCCGCGGTAAATATGTAATCTCCCGCCATAAACGCACAGATGAGCGCAGGGAACGACAACAGACTAATAGTCAACAACTGATATCTTCCGAACTGTCCCACTTCACGATACAACACTGAGTCGAACTCTGCGTTAGACTCGCGTTCACTTGCTTCTTTGTCCATATTGACAGATTACTAGTGCATTTGAAAAATTCGTCAATATGGTAATCACAGACTTCTTACTGTTTTATATAGGGCATGATATGACCGTTATCAAAAGAGCAAATAAACGTTATCTACTATCTAGCATTGAATCCCACATTCAGACGCACAATTGAAACTATGTATTTCATTTATCTTAAGTAGGTATTGTTATAATATAGTATTATCACGCCTAATACAGTAAAATTATTTCCGGCAATTTTCATAAAACAAGGATTGTGCTTATTTGGCACAATATGCTTATTTTGAACTGTAAGTAGGAAGGTATTTTTGAAGAGAATATTATATTCGAATATTATTATACATTATTAGAATATAATATTCCTGCAGTTACCAATAACAATAAAATACATAATTAAAAATATCAGTACACAAATCTTCAAAATATAGAATTTTGGATTTAATTAATTAGCTTAGATTATATCCTATGCTTACATTTTTTCGTTGTCTAGAGTTTTGAATGTTATCTTCCACATTCGTTTTTTTTATTATAGTTGCGCTAAAACGGTGAGATAGTAATAATTTGTTTATTATTCAATGATATTATCAATAATTTGAAACCTAATGCTCTTAGGAAAAAATAATATTCAAGTTTCATAAACCATCCGTTTATATTCAAGAAAACAATAACATACATGGTACATAATTTCCGATAAGTTTACCCTAAAACTATGATGTATTAGTTTTAGATAGTCAAGCTAACATGATTAGAATCGATCGATAGATATGAAAGCTAATAAGAGTTGTAGAGCATAGTTAGATTAATAAAAATAAGTGATAAGCGTTGATATAATCCTCAATATGGATTATAATCGTTTTGGGTCTAATTTTACCACTGAAACTGAATGCGATCAGCACGTCTAAACGATTAACTGAGAATATTCTATAGCAATGATGACATTGGCAGGTCTTGAACGCAGTTTAGATGTGTTGATCATGGATTCATTGGTGAAATTGCCCTTTATCCAGATTCTACCAACTGTGATAATCTTTTGCGTATGTTCTCGATCGGCGGTGGAATGTCGGGTGATTCGATGGGTGGGGTCATCTGGTACTCGGCTTCGAAGGTCAGCCTGGCGTCCAAGACCGCGGGGTCGAAGAGACCCAGGCTGGTCAAGTACGGAGGCCGACGGTGCTCAGGGTGGTGAATCATCCAACGACAGTACTCTTTCACACTCCTACGAAATAAAGTTTTATTTGTTAGTAAAAAGGAGCGAAGTTTTCACCTTTTAAAACATTGTACGATACCTGAAAAGATTACCAACCAAAATCCGATGAGGATTAAAAATCGTTTGGTGTCACGAACCATAAATGGTGGTGGTACTACATAATCTGGCCCACACCATTAGTACGAGGATGAAAATGATGGAATTTCTTGTATCCCGTAAAATATAAGGACGAGAGAGGACTGCCTTGCTAACTCATGATGGTCCGAGTTGGTTTTCTGATCTGACAACATATCTACTGCCATTGGTACTCCTGTAATGGTATCCTATGAGCGTTCATAGATGTTTGAGAACCAATATGTTCAGCGTAGTTTATACTCATACCATAACATCACGCCTTGTAATCCCCGAGGTTTAAACAGAGTTGTACCTAACAAGTATACCCATTTTTACATTTCGCCAGTTATGTTAAAGTTCCATGTAATAGCGGGTGGGCTTATTGCCATGATCTGGGCACAAATCCAGACTCTGTGGCTGCTATTGAGAAATCCATACTAATATTATAAATGCGAATGTCACTCAATTTGTTTGTTTGTTTGTTTGTTACCTTTTCACAACTAAACGGTTGATCGGATCTTAATTAAATTTGGCAAGAAGATAGATTTCAACCTGGGGAAGTACATAGGCTAAATATCATCACGCTACGACCAATAGGAGCGGAGCAGCAATGAAAAATGTTGCGAAAACGCAGACGAAGTTGCGCGGGACAGCTAGTTCCTGATAAAAAAAAACACACACAATAACCATTTGCCCGATCCGAGAATCGAAACCAGGACCTCATAATAAGCAGTCGCGCTGGCGGCCATTAAACCAACGAGGCTTAGTTTTTATATCTAAACTAGCTGTCCCGCGCAACTTCGTCTGCGTCACATTTTACCCGTTTTCGCAACATTTTTCATTGCTGCTCCGCTCCTATTGGTCGTAGCGTGATGATATATAGCCTATGTCCTACCCCAGGTTGAAATCTATCTTCTTGCCAAATTTCATTAAGATCCGATCAGCCGTTTAGTCGTGAAAAGGTAACAAACAAACATACAAACAAACAGACAGAGTGACTTTCGCATTTATAATATTAGTATGGATGGATAATACTCGTATCTACCGATTGGGTATCGATTTACCTAAGGTTAGTTATCCCTTCCCAAACAGTTTTGAGTGTGACAAGATCTCTGGGCACGTGTCTGGCCGATCGCCACAGCTTCTTGGTGTGGTTCCTAGGAGGATGGTACTGGTCCTGCAGCGGCAAACTCTGACCGAACGCCGTCATCTTGACTGGACGCTGTTCCGCTCTGATGTCTTTGATTATTTCACGGTCTAATGTTGCGAACCGTGAGAGCTGAAATATTATCTTCTTTTATATAAAACTAGCTGTACCCAGCATGCGTTGCAATGCACTTTTTACTACCCACCTACCCTATCCGACCTACCTACCCTATCCTACCTACCCTACCCGACGCTACCTACCTACCTACTCTACCCTACCCTACCTACCTACTCTACCCTACCCTACCCTACCCTACCCTTACTACCTACCTACCCTACCTACCTACCCTACCCTACCTACCTACCCTACCCTACCCTACCTACCTACCCTACCCTACCTACCTACCCTACCCTACCTACCTACCCTACCCTACCTACCTACCCTACCTAACCTACCCTACCTACCTACCCTACCCTACCTACCTACCCTACCCTACCTACCCTACCCTACTAACCTACCCTACCCTACCTACCTACCCTACCTAACCTACCCTACCTACCTACCCTACCCTACCTACCTACCCTACCCTACCTACCTACCCTATCCTACCTACCTACCCTACCCTACCCTACCCTACCGTATCCTATGTCCTTCTCCTGGCTCTAAACTACCTCCCTGCCAATTTTCAGCTAAATCGGTTCAGCCGTTCTTGAGTTATAAGTGAAGTAACTAACACGACTTTCTTTTATATACAGGGTGTAACGGAAAGGGTATATACATCCTTAAAGGTGTGCTACAGACCATCAAACTGAACATGTTTCTCATCATAAAAAAATTTTTGCAGCAAAAAAAAATATCAGCTGCCTATACATTTGGGTCGAATAGGTATTGCAATTTTCTATGGGGCAGCAGATATTTTTTTTGCTGCTAAAATTTTTTTATGATGAGAAACATGTTCAGTTTGATGGTCTGTAGCATACCTTTAAGGATGTATATACCCTTTCCGTTACACCCTGTATATAGATTCTCGTGTCATAATGTTAGTTACCATACTCCTCCGAAACGGTTGAACCGATTTGTATGAAATTTTGTGTGCATATCGGGTAAGTCTGAGAATCGGCCAACATCTATTTACCCATAAAAAAAGTCCACGCGAACGAAGTTGTGGCCAGCAGCGGCAGCAGCTAGTTATAATATATAAAATGTACTTTACAGCTGGTCTAAAGGATATTTATAAGCAGGATGAATAATCAATTACCAGGCCAGCATATTTTATGGCTAATTTACATTGTAGCAATGTTACGATCTATTAGTAAGTTAACTGAAGGCTAACCCGAAAGTGAAAGTTTTTTATTGTGACAGGTCATGTCAATTTACGCAAATCGGTACTTAAATAATGCAAATCACCCTTTACTGCTTACAGAACAAAGATGGGAATCGTTTAGTCATAAAAATGCTTTACCTTCGGGTTTCCCGTAGTTATGGCTATTTTGTCTTCCACACTTGGTAGCTCTTTCGGCACAACTCTGAGACTTCGGGCTACATGAGTGTCGAACTCGATCTGAAAACATAAATAATTTTATTTTTGGATACAATACCTTTGTCCTAACAAAGGTAGCTGGGATAGTGGCTACAGGCTTGCTAGTAGGCACAAACATAATGAGGTAATTTGCCGATAAACAAACCGACTATGTACAAATGGACTCAAAATAAATAAATAAAAATCTTCATATAATGAAAACTACTGGGCCAAACTACGTTAAATTTGTATGGGACTAAATTCAACTATTCCGCTTCAAACTAAAGAAGAATCACGTAAATCTCAGCGTAATCGGTTTTACTTATAAAAAAAAACAATCGAATTAAGAATCTCCTTTTTGAAGTCGGTAAAAAAAGACCAGGCTTTCTGAGTTTGTTTCGGTTTGCCTTCTTTAGTATTTTGCTAAGAAACACCGTCCTCGTATAGTTTAAATAAAAAAACTTGAGAGGTGTCAAGGGACACCCGGATGGAACGAAGTTCCTTTCACGTACATAATATCAATACATTTTAGATTTAAGTTAGTGTGCGAAAAATAAAATATTTAATTTAAGGAAGATTAATCCTTAATTCGAAGCAATACGTCTTACTTAACTGCACAACCGAATTTGTACTTTGTAGTTCGGTCACTCAAAATAATAATCATATCTATCCTTACTCACATACACACCCCAATTGTACGCAATTTAAGGAAATTTCAACTTTATTTTAAAGAAATAAAGCTTACAATAGCAAAAAGTGTCGTGACAACTTTTCGTAAGATTTTTTTCCGTCTAGCCCCCTTTCACAACGCGCGATAAGGAACTTCGTTCCAAAATAAAAAAACTTAACATTACGCCGGTAATACAAAGGCCTAGCAGATGTGTACAGTCACGTCTAATAATATGTATACACTTAGCAACACTGAAAAGTGATTTGCTCGTGAAATTACGGTTTTTACGTTGAGATAAGACCTACTTCGTAATAGTATGCTTCCAAAATTCCATGTTCGTGAAAACGTAAAATCTTAATCAATACAGTAGGAGAAAATCACTTTTAAAAGTTGCTGCGTGTATAATATGTTACGGGCAACGTGATTAACTGGGCATTATTAATAAGGACCGGCCATTATTAATAATGCCAAAGAGCGATGGGCAAAGTGATTAATTTATCACTTTGACCGGCCATTATTAATAATGCCCGACGGCCCGTGGTCCATGTAATAAGTCAGTGTTTGAGATAGCTTGAATTTATCACTTGGACCGGGCAGTATGAATAATTCCCTACTTGTAGCCGGGCAATTCGGTTAGGTTAGGTTAGGTTAGGTTATTTTTTGTTAAATTTTCATGAAAATTTTGTAAGTTAATTTCATTAAACAAAAACACTACAGTTCACCTATTTTATTACTTTGCCCAATTGAGTCGGGCATTATGAATACAGACCGGCCATTATTAATAGTGCCCGAACTTATCAAACTGCCCGTAACATATACATACATATTATTAGACGTGACTGTACCTAATAGTACACCCACATTTCGCTAGTTATGTTTAAGTTCTTCCATAGCCCTGAATGATCTAATAACTAAGAAAAAGCTCAAGCGCCACCACATATGGAACTTCATAGAATGAAGCAAACCAAATAATTTTGATAGGCAGATTATCACTGGAAGAATGGACCTTAACAGTCAATAACCGCACAACAAATCTGCTAAAGGTTTACAATCGATGTGAAGATGAAAAAGGAAAAATAATAAGTTCCATGTAATAGGAAGCGAGCCTATTGCCATCAACCGGGCACAAATCTAGACTTCGTGGTTGCTACAAAAGATTTCTTCATAGAAAAACACACTTCTGCCTGTCCTGGGATTTGAACCCAGCACCTCAGTCTTAGCAATCACATTTGCGATAAATCTATCTATAATCTATATAAATAAAAAACCGGACAAGTGCGAGCCGGACTCGCGCACCGAGGGTTCCGTACAAACATTGATAGTAAAAAAAAAAATATGTATGAAATAACAAAAAAATTACGGTTTTCTCAATTTTTCCTTTATCTGTACTATAAGACGTTGCTTCGTGCCAAATTTCAAGATTCTGAGTTAACGGGAAGTACCCTTTAGGTTTTGATTCCCTTGCGTGTGTCGAAAATTTGCGGAAATGTGCGGCATAAACGGCTGTAACTTTTGATTGCGTTGGCTTAGAAGTTTGATTTTTTCGCAGCTCCAAGGGACAGTAGACCTGAGTATTTGTATAAATTCCAGCTTGATACATCCACGCGCTCCTGAGAAACAGGGTCTTGACAGACAGACAGACGGACGGACAACAAAGTGATCCTATAAGGGTTCCGTTTTTTCCTTTCCAGGTACGGAACCCTAAAAATGGATCAAATAGGGATCCATTTTACCGATTTATAAGATTCATCGTTTCTTTTAATGTTTTCTAATACTTTGTAGAAGGTTTTTAAGTAGGTAGTAGTTAGGTGGGTGGGTGGTGGAAGTAGATAGGTAGTAGGCTTTTTTTTTTCTCACAAATCCACTTCATAATTTCCACGCGAACGAAGTCTCGGGCAACGGCTAGTTACATTTAAAAATGATATTGTTCAATAACCCATTTGTGACAATTTTCTAATCAAATCAAATCCATTTATTTGTCAATGTAGGTGTCGATAATTACAGGTGTTAACAAGCTTAGGCCAAATCTTTACAGGTATTACTACATTTTACCCACAGGGTGTACAAACAATACGTTATAATAATATTAATCATTACATTAAATTATACAATAACAGATTAAATTAAATAAGTAACATTAAACTTAATATTTGTCTATCATGTCAAATTTTTGTTTGTAAAATATATTACGGTGGACTCCTTACTGCGAGGATGGGCTGACTATGTTAGTTCATAAATGGGGATGGATGGGTAGAAAAACTTACTTGGAATAGTTCCTTTATAGCTTTTGGTGTAAACAGTTTCGACTGCTGATCTCCTCCCAGTTCTTTCATGTATTGGCAAAACTCGTTTGCAATCTGTTAAAGTTTTAATCCATTTATAAGTCAGACTCTGACTAAGATAAAAGTTCAAACTAATAATTCCATAGTTGGATCTGCGATTGTCATAATCATTTGAGTCAACTAAGGTGTTCAAACAAATTTTAGTAAATAATTTTATGCTAAAAGAGTTTGTAGGCATCCATTTTAAGCAGAAGTGATAAATATGTGTATGAGAGTAGCTAAGGATTAAGTTAAATAGTATGCGATAAGAGAAGCCAGGCCTATGTCAAGCCGCTGTAGGCTGGTGATAAAGAGTACCCTATCGGTGAGGTCATCAGCCTTCTTGACAAGGCTCTTCTCTTCTTCCTTCTCAGGCTGGAGGTACCGAGTGGGCCAGGTTATCTGTTCGCGCACCGGCTTGCTCAACAGCTCCAGGTGGATGTTCTCCTCCTCTTCTTCTTCATCACTGGAAAGACATCAAAAGAAGTGAGAAGAAGGAAATCTTGGTTTTATTTGAGTCCGAGATTATGGATTCAATGTTACCAATGAAGATTTATATCTCACTAGCCTATTCGGTTTTCGGTTATTGTTCCACTGGATTGTACTACCCGGTTAAAAAATATCCTATGTGTTAATCCAGGTCATAAAATACCTGTGTGCCAAATTTCATCCAAATCCGTTCAATAGTTTTCGCGTGAAACAGTAACAAACATACATCCTCATAAACTTTCGCATTTATAATATTAGTAGGATAACAATGACAACGCATGAAATTCTTAAAGTTTTAGGCAGAGGACCGTATATCTTTTTGATGATTTCCTAATACACAGGACCGATTACCTAATAGTACACTCACATGCCGCTAGTTATCTTGAATCCAGACTTTGTAGCTGCTAATTTCTGATGGAAAAACTCAATAATATTGAGTCCGATATGATAATTGCATTCAGGACTCAGCCGTTCACTAGAGTAACAAGGCAATCCTACACACATAATAAAATATTAAGTGTACAACGCAGTAAGTAAGTATACGACAATCAGATTTCGAACTCGCGACCTCTCAGCCCGATAACGCTAACACAAATGAATAGTGGCAAAACACTTTTTTATTCTTAAAATATTAGGTTATTTTATACCTGGGACTATATTCCACGTCGGTGTCCGAATCCAACTCCCTGTTTATGTACAGACATTTTCTAGAAGATATCTGCGGCTCCTTTATTATACGTCGTGGTAGTTTCACTGAAACATAAATAAAATGGATTAAGTAGAAATGTTTTTTATTTACCTTAAACAAGTTAATGATAGCAACATCATTAAACACATAATAAATCTAAAACACACATTAATTATTTCAAGCTACCTTGAATTGATTCAGATCCTTCTTCTTCGATCAAAGTTTTGGGAATATTCAGAGTGGCGCAAACTTTTTCATACAATTCCTTCGGCAGCACTTCTGCTAACGCTTTACTTTCGTCTTCCTGGAGAATAAGTTTATAGAGAAACAAGCTGTCTTTGTTTTTCTTAAACTGGACTGGCAGTTATTGTTGATCAGTCCGCATCGGTTTGACCATAAATGACTTACCGCTGACTCTTTCAACGAATCCATTTTACGGAACACATCGTGCCAGTATCTCTTATTTTCTGCCATGTTCTTCGACAACCAATTAGTTTCGTTAACTTTTAGAATTTTTCGTGGTTTTCTTTTTCCCTCTGTTCGAACGCTATCCATGACTACCGTCGTACAGTTGGTGTGGTTGTATTGTCACTGGGCGCCGCATAGATTTAATAACAAGCTGTCGTGATGCGCGCGGCGCGCGGCTGCCGCGACAAGTGATTTCAGTGTTCAACGCAACCGGTGAACAAATGCAGACTATTTCTCCATAGAAAGCTTTATGTGATAGACATCGCGAAAACCTTTTAACCTGTATTTTTCGTTTCTCTGATAAAATTTTAGTTTGAAGATTAATATATGTAGTACATATCAGCTATGCCTATGCAACTGAAATATAATTGTGTTCCTTTTTTTTCTTTGGGGCTAGGTAGTTATCCGTAAAACACCGCCACCTACTTAAGTTTTCTTTGAAACTAATCTCGTCATCTCTAACATTTATATTTTTTTTAGTAGGTGCGTACGAGTAGTTTCCTTTATTATTGATTACTACTTGGTTCTCTATTGTGTCACCTAACTTTTTTATCCATAATTTAAAGTGCCATAACTTTTTTTGTCCTAATCACCATTTGTGCGAATGATAATTTACCCGAACTTAATATCACATGCCATAAAATTGAAACCCCTATTATAATATGGCCTAAATCCGTTTGTCATAAATTTTACAATCAGTAATATACAAAAGACATAGAATATTTGTTTTGCCACAGTTAAATTATATCAACGAGTACCACTACCTACTACATGAAATAATAATCAAAATAATAGTGCCTTCTGTATGCCATTATGAAGTCTGTGGATTTTAACTCGTTACCATAGGCACCACATAAACATGGGGCTAAGCTTATATGCAACTTGCTTTCGACTTGGGTATCCCTTTAAAATCTTTAAAATATATATCGCTGATGCATATAAGATACATTTTAGACAGTAATCATTTATGAACAATTTGTTCATAAAATAAACAAGAGACAACTTAGTGTCGAGTTCAGTTTTTTCATTATAATGAACTTTCTTTAGTTTATCAATCAATGCTTTCATATGTAATATTTTCTATCGCCTACAATAGATAATGCATTTGTAACTCAACACGTGTAGCGAGAAGTTATGGTTGTTTTGAACAGAGAGAAAAATAAACAAACATATATAACGTGTCTGGGTGTATATTTCAACGTGTAAGATTTAGTAGTGCAGTGTCGTGTAGTTTGATCAATAGTCGCTACTCGCTCGCCCCCAGTAGCCCCTCGCTGCCACCAACCTACTCTTGTATGGGTTTCCTTAAACGTGTATGATAATAATTCAATATGCTGTGCCACTTTTGTAATCGCGTTTATCTAGAAACTTTATTTCGTGTGCTAGTCGTTGCTAATATATAATAAATTGCGAGAGCAGTAAAGCAACAATTTTATTAGTTTCATTTATTGCTCCATATTTTGGCTTGGGTCTTAACTTTTCCAATAGATAATAAAAATGTGAGCTTCTTACATTTCGACTCAAAGTATTTATAAAGGTCATACTCGGTTGAAATACTCAGTTGAACTGAATGCAATAATTTACCTCAGAGCATTTTATCATTCCTTATCAGAAAATGTTGCTACATCGCACAACAGACCCAAAGTAAATTAACTTGAAAGTAGTTTATATAAAATAGAAACAGAATCAAAAGATGAATGAACTCTTTACGTGGAAGTTGGCAAGTTTATTCAGACTGTGCAGTTGTGTCAGATTTCACGGGAACTGGCGCTTAACACAATATTATGGAATGGCAAAACGTCAACTTAGCATAACACTGTTTAAATTCGCCCGGCGATAGTAAAATTGGAATAAAAGTTACTGTCCCGGGCTGCGATGACTAAAACTTTAATACTTATTCCATAACAACTAGCGTCCTTAATCTGCACTAATTACAACAAAAATTTGGTAATTAACAATCCTACATTATTTATTAAGGACACAATTATAAACCAGTAATTCGCAACTTGGACGTTTGAATAAATAATTGATCGTCTCTCAAGTTCTTAACAAACTGAATTGCTTTTCGCTTGTATCGATAAGTTTGAAGTGAGACGCTTTTGCTGTTATTTGAAAATATGCAAGTATTTGTAGCTGTGTCGGTAACTGAGAAGCTTGTGGACGCCGTGCCGACAACGGTATTGTGATTGTGAAATCGTACAGTTATTGATAAAGTAAATTATTTAATGTATTTGTAAACGAAACTGGTTTATTGTTGTTAGTTGTGTTGTTCTTCTATCTTGATTTCACGAGCCACTCCTGTCAGTTTATTACGACACTGAGCAAGATTATGTTTAATTAACTGAACATCGCTTTGTTTCGTGAATTGTAGAGGTATTTGATTGAAAACGTATCAAGATTCAAGATTCGTTATCCTTGCAGAGATTTTAGTATTTCGTGGTTTGTTTTCTATTCAGAATCATAGTTAATCATAACGACATGTGTTCTTAAACTATGATAAAAAAGAGTATAATAATTAAGCTAATTATAAAGTTTTCAAAAGACAATTACATTAATTCTTCTTTGTGGACATTTAAAGTGATAAGAGCTTCGCTGTGTGATCAGTACCCTATTTTTTTCTTATTTTTGTAAAAACATTGCCCCACTCTAGAAAGAAGGCTGGCGAAAATGGACCCAAAGAATCTAAAAATTAACTAAACTCCGTTCCAGTGTAAATATAAAATAATTATAACTACAGTTTTATGAGATATTTATTTTTAAAATATTGAATTTTTAGGACTCGGGAATCAAATGTTATAAATATTTTCAATTTACTAAAATTAAGTAATCGTGCAGTTACAAAACGCAACTTTTTTCCGATTACGTTCCAATCCAATGACATGTGTTTTTGCTCAAGGGTTTTCTTACTACAAATGGCTCTTTCTCTTAGTTTTTATACATTCTATTATGTCAAAAATTCATAAAAAATAACATGCAAACCTGATATTAAAACGCCAATTAACAATGCAAAAGCATTTAATAAAAATGGAACAATGGCGATTTTATAGTATTTCTTATAAAGGAACGGTATCAATGATGATCGATTGAGTCCCGTCACTACTGTCATTGTCAGATCTGTGATGATCTAGTCCATCGTTATGTTTGTATTTTTGTCTGGGATTTTATGTTTATCATTGCGATTTTGTAGATTCGACGACTTGGCCTTTACATCTTGAACTGAAGATAATGCACCCTGTCATAGACTACCTACCGCATTCTTCTCTGGATATTGGACAATGAGTTGTTTTTGATTTGGACTTTGATTTTAACCACAAACATGCGTTGCGTTAATTTCTTCTTCTCTTACGACTTAAGCTCTTACGGAGGTGTCGTCTCTTTGATGGAGGTGCTCAGGGCTTTGAAAAAGTTCAGAGATGGGTGTATCCACGTGATGTAAGTATATTTGTAAAAAAAACATGTATTTATATCATAAGTTAAGAACTTAGGTATTTAAGATATCTATCTGAACAACAAACTAAGATTCGTTTAGCTTTTATATGTATAAATACATACTGTTGTAATCTTATATTAGGCTCATTCTTACTGTTGCCCTATACTTTATCGGACTAAACCAGTATGCAGTAAAAGACTGCCCGAGGTAGCAGTAGTGTATTTTACTGAGATCTTTCAGTCATCAAAATAGAAGATGGGTGGCTGTCGCATTTTGTCATGAAATATTTATACCTAATATTTATAAACACCTCCACAGGTATCAGAGGTCTTCGACCTCTATATTATCTTTAGACATTTCTGTTTTTCTTTTGTTACTTATGGAACTCTTTATGTTTATTACATTATAGGTGAATTTATTTATTTTAACATAATTAATTAATTTCAGATAACAGGAGACGACTACCTTTGTCACTCATGCTGGGGGCTGATAAGCTGCGACCCTGAAAATGAAACCCGACAGCAACTTGGCCATCGTAACGTCTGTGTTGCATAAAATAAAAACTATGTAAAAATACCAAAAAAATAAGATTTATTACTCATACTTTTTTTATTCAACAAACCCTGCTTTTCAATAGCTGTACATAGCTAGTCAGCTCTGGCTGTTATAATTTATGTAAAACAATATTATCTTGTCTCAGCGTAATAAGAATCGTTTTACTTGACTATAATTTGCTTAAAGATCAAAATCGTAACGACATAGTTTTAATAGTGATTGAACTAATTACAGGGTTGGTAATCAGTTTAGTCTCTAGCTGCAGTCTAGCAGTTTTATGATTTATCAATTAGGCACAGGCAATGAAGTAAAAATTCTGGTTTTGGCTTATGACAAGAAGCAAAACACATAAAGTCAGAACTAAAACTGCGAGGGAAATACAGTAGTTCGAATCTTCCTTTATCTTATGTATTATTATATTTTGATTAATCTTAATTACGGAGACATTCCACTGTTAAAAACCTTAGTCGTAAGATTTTTAGGTTATCTTGTAAATAGACGTATATCTCTTTTCTCCCAACTTTTCAGTCTTACTTTCCATTTACTTTTCTGATAGTCTTTAGTCGTTTTATAACTATGTATAAGTTGCTATAGTGAACGCTACCTCTAAGAGTGGGTCCCAAAATACATGTAGTCTCGCCCGTCTCCTTTCTCCTGTATCGTGGGTGCGTGTACAAACATTTAAACTCACGTACACAAACAGCCAGACACGGAACAATAATCTTGGGCTAAACAAATATTTGTGCCGTGCGGGTATCGAACCCGCGACACGCATCGCAGCCATTGCTGACTCGTAGTCACACCAGATTATCACAGCAGCCAGTCACTCCGCAACTGCGCCAGCTGTGCTGTCAAAAATTGCGTTCCAAACAGTACTCAAAAATGGATTAGTATTTGTAATTCGATCAAAAACACAGCACTCATACATTCTAAGCTCCATAATACAGTTTTTATTTAATAAAACAATAATTAAATAACACGTAGCCACGAGTAATGTTATGCTAAATGCCGCCACGCTAGGAATGCGATGAGTCGTGCGCCTCGCGTCGCCTCCTCTCGCATCGTCACGCTGACGACTTAATAAGTTAACTTGTTACGGGACTTGTGTAAATTTACCTTAACACCCAATATACCCGAGCACACCCGTCCCTACATTATTCTTAGCTAACGATCTAATTTATATCATTGCTGAGTATATGTTTGTGACTTAAACTGTTTAATTTTAATGTTTTGTGTCTTTTCTTCCTCGGTTCACGTTATGTGATTTTTTATTATGCATTCTGTAATAACGAAATGCTTATCATTTACCAGTTTCAACTTTGTTAGCTACTTGGTATAATATATTACAATTTCTGTAAGGCAACAAACAATTATCATTATTATCATTCAAATGTTTAATTTATTCGACATGATACAAAGAAATGGTGTTAACTTGGCATCAAGTTAGTTGAATTTATCCCAAAATATTACGTATACTACATCAAAACTTTCTTCGTAAACAGATACCGTATAGCAAACAAGAACAAATGAATAGAGTTTAGCGAGTAACCGCAAAGATACATCTAGTAATTTGTGATCCCCGTCAGCAGTTTATACTCGCGCCTGGTTCAATTAGACCTACATATTGTTTACATTGGCTCGGAGATATATGTTAAACCTTGAGGTATTGAACACTAAATGAAATTTCAGCTAATAACAGAAACTAAATAATAATATAATTAATAATTGTTTGAAAATTCATCACAATATTATCGCAGTTATATTTTTATTGTGTAAGTAAAATCGAAATTTTCATCTGCGAACAGTTTCATTAACTTGGGATGTTCTCTTAGGATTCGTTGTAGCGATTCCTGGCGTCTTATTAATATTTCTTTGATTTCTTTACTTTCAGACGTCTTTAATTGGTGCTCAGATTTCTTAATTTGTGGTCTTGCTTTCATATCCCCCATGCACGGACACTTAAAGTCAATAGTAACATCCTCCTGGCTCGAATATTGAGTCCCTACGGTGTGACGGGGCTCCTTGGTCGCCGCAAAAGGCAACTCTTGGGTAATCATGGTCATGGGATTTATAAGATCAGGTACTGCGTCTTTTTTTGGTTGTTTACCTAGTATGGATTTGATATTCTGATATTTCTCTTCTGTAAAATCCAAGTAAGAAACTAAAAATGGAAAACTATATTTACTAGTCCAGTCTTGACAAAGTCTTACGGGACACTCTTTGAGTATTTGTACGTTATCCATAAGTAAAGGCTCAAAAGAAGACTCGCTTGAAACTTCTGGTGTTTCGGCTTCAGGTGTTATTGTAGATTCAGATGATGTAGAGGGAGTTGCAGGTTTAGGTGGTTGATCATGACATTTGCATCGCTGTGATTCAAGAAATGCTCTTACTTCATCCATTTTGCCACATTTGGCATAGATAAACTTCCTCTGAACTCTCAGATACGGCAGATCGACATCCGAAGCTAGGGTCTCTCTGCTGCCATATGTCTGTAGACCTAACTCTGAAAGATCACCCTCGATGATAAATGGCTCTTTATCACATAAATTCTCTTTTGGTTCGGGCTCTTCGAATTTTAAAATATTGTGATCATCTTGATCTACTAAAATAGAGGTCTTCTGCAAAGGTGTCTTTTGCATTTCATTTAATTGTAAGACAACCAATTTTTCCAGATCAAGTAAGAATGTTGTCTGTTCAGGTAGTAATTGTAAACTAAAACTTATAAATTTAATAAACAACTGTAGTATTTTTTTTATTTTGTCTTCCCATTCCTTATTTATATCAGATATTTCTCGATCCCGAGCTTCGAATGCATCTATAACCTCCTGACGTTCTTTGATTTTTTGTAGTTTTTCTGCTATTTCAGTGTTTTGAATACTTTCAAGAATAAATTTTCTGATTCTGCATTTTTTTCTCTCTGTACTCATAACATACATTGTACTAGTAATATTTTCTGCTTCTATCTGTTTGTAAAACACTTTAAGCGCGTCATTTCTTTCATAAATAGCTTTATTAATGAGTTTATTATTTCTGTGGATTTCGTTATCTAAAAGTAGTTTATAATAATGTTTAATTTTTTTTACTTCACTTTCGTATCTTTTCTGTAAAACATCTTCCAAAACAATCTTTTCCTTTTTTAAGTTTTCCTTTATTTCGAAATTTAGATCGCTTACAATATTAGCGTGCGCGGTAATCAGCACATTTTGGACTTCTGACCTTATGTGGTCTTCAAGTTCTTGCAAATTTTTTTCAAAGAATATGTTTATCTCTTTCACCATGGTCTTACTTTTATTTCTTAGAATTTCCTCATATATGGCCTTGACTTTCTTAGCTGTTGCAGATTTTTCATATTCCATGATATAATACCAAGCAGCATCATTTTCTTTAATTTTGCCATTCAGATGTTTTAAAAATTGGGCTTGTTCTCGCTTCAAAATAGCATCGCCTATGTCAAGAATACCTTGGTGTGTCTTACCTCTTGTTATTTTTGATGTAAACGGTGGTTTCAAATCTAAAATTCCTATTAATAAGTCACTTGGTGAAACCCATTCATCGTACAGCTCCTGTGGTCTTTTCTCATCCGGCTCAGGTGTTTCAGGTCTTTTATAATCACAATGATCATCGTTCAAATAAGTCTGTGCATAAATGCTGGTTACATATTTGCCTCCTTTTATTGATCGGACAACATCGGTTTTCTTCATGTTTAAAAATATTTGTAAAAAACATTCAATGCTAATGTCACATTTCGATATATGATTTCGTTTTAAACACATGTTTTAAATACAGAAACTAGCAAAAAAAGTATTTTATCCTTGAAATGACATTGCTTAAAAGTGAATCGAGGTGCACTGTCATAGTTTTTGATCTTTTGACGCTATAATAATGTGGAACAAGGGGCGCTGTTAGGTGAACATAATTACATACCGAGTTTCCTCCTTGCCTCCGAAAGCACGTTAAGCCGTTGGTCCCGTCTGTCATTTGTAGATCATTGACAGTCGTTACGAGTAGAAGCCAAAAGTGAGATTCAGTCTTACCAAGGGGTATCGTATTACCCAGTTACTGGGTTTTGGAGGTCAGATAGGCAGTCGCTTCATGTAAAATACTGGTACACAGCTGCATCCGGGTAGACTGAAAGCCGACCCCAAGATAGTTTGGAAAAAGGCTAGTCAGACCACGTACCTCAAAAGGAAAAACGGAACCCTTATAGGATCACTTTGTTGGCCGTCTGTCTGGCTGTTTGTCTGTCAAGAAAAACTTCTATGTCAACGTAAAAAAAAGGTACGTGTATAACGTATATTCTGACACTCTCAAGGGAATCAAAATATATAGGGTACTTTGACTTAGAACTATGTTTGGCAAGTTACGTCGTCTTATACTACAAGTACAGGGAAAAATCTGAAAACTATTAATTTGTTTTTTGTTTTTTTTTGTGATTTAATTAACGTGAACCACAAAAGTGAATTTGTACGGAACCCTCGTGGTTGGCAAGTCCAACTCGCACTTACCCGGATTTTTAAACGCGAGCCACGCACGTTGTCACTTTTTTAATTCAATTCCCGAAAAACAATGGCACAGGCAGTGAAAAGTCCGTACCATTCGAAATTGTGCATACGTTTGCTTGCAAACGTTTGAGACGCCCAGTGTGTATCTTATGGTTTTAATACATCAATAAATTTATGTAGCTTTATAACGTTTTAAAATGGCCGTAGGAAGCTTAACTAAGCAGGCGGTTAATGAGTTTTCTGGCACTTTCAAAATAACAGCTTGGTATTCAAATAGGCGAACGTGTCGACGGCCTACCTGTGATTAGCGGTGGTGATGTAAAGCGGCCTCCAGCCCCCGCCGCTAGATTTAATTAAATACTTCCTTGTACCACCCACCTACCTACTATTTCACTTTATCTACTGCTCGCTTTATGGCTCTCCGACGCTACATTGTAAACGTTTAGCGGTGTTCATGAATATGAGCTTAGTCCTCCGTCAATACACGAATAACCGCCGTAAATACCATTTATAGTAAAAACGGCCAATTTTACAGAGCGGATTGCACGTTCACGGAGCATGTGATAATAAATTACAGACATATCTCGACTTCATTCTCATTACGGATGCGGCAATGTCCGTCGGAGTTTTGTCATAATTCAGTCTCGGTTGAAATTATTTCCGTTGGGTCTGATGAGAAAACTAGAGGTGGAGAGCTCGAAATGTAAGTATTCGCGCAACAAGCCGTGGAATAACGACGGGGCATATTTCATTCTTAACGAAGTTAAATTTCCGGGAAGGTCCTGTAAGAGCGTGCGTAACTCTGATAAAAGGCTACACCGCCACAATACCGATTCCGTGTTTGTGTGACATTTTAGAAATGATAAATACACAATACCCTAACAGAATATTAGTGATTTATACTACGTGTATTGAATAATCTCTTAAAGTACGCACTTACGAGTAGTCATGGATATTTATTTTAACATGGATGGATATTAGAAAAACTGTAAAGAAAAGTTAAAGGTAGCTGTCCAAAAGTCGGCAAACGTTTGACGTGCTTACAATAAAACAACGACCATAATTCAGAAAGTGGGAACAAGTTGGATTGTTTTCTACACATCATATCGGCAAATAAATCTTTCGGCCGCTTATCTGCCGTCAAACTAAATTCTCATGCATAATTCATCGCGTCGATTTCACGTGAAGAGGGAAAGTTGCTCAACTTTGAACAACAACCGGTGGGCTGACATTGCTGACAGCCGACTGATAGTCGCCCCTGGACTTTACTTACTTATTATGTTGAGTATCTTTGTGCCCAATCGACACGTGTGTTTACCCACTGCAGTTTGTTGCATATAGTAGTAACTTGCTGAACAAACAAAAATGTTATTTTCTGTCTGTTGTATCAAATTACAGTTTTCAAATTGAAAGGCTCTGTGTGAATGCAGTTACAATTTATTTTCATGGCAGTTGTGCAATTCCTTTTATGAATATTGGAGTTTACAGACTTATACAATTTAAGAGTCCAGACATTGTAATTTTTTTTTAATTTTCCTTCATTGGTTAATTCCATTTTTCTGGTTTTTCCAGTTATGTTTTATTATGGGCAAATAAAATACGAACTCCAGCATTAAAATCAGACAGTTGTCCTCGGGCAGGCCGAGCTCCGCCCGTCCCACAGACATCCAGCACAATATTTCATACTTAAAGAAAACAAGTTAGTGGCATAGTTGTGAGAAAACACAGCGTGCCGCTAACAGATAAAGAAGCTCCACACGACATCACATCGCAGCCTCCGCTGCCTCCGCAAGACAGACGCACAACACTTTTGATTAAACTTTTCAAGATATTTTTGTAAGTCTTCTTATGTAAATTGGCAAAGGTCGGTGTGGTTTTTGCTTTTTATGGGTACCCATATCTTTTTTTATAACTGGTTTGTTTTTTAGTTTAGTATATTTTATAGTTTGCCAGCCGGGCTTCGCAAAACTGCAACTGACTAATGAAAAACTGATGTTAATTTTTTTTGCTTGTTATTTTTTCCTGAAAATTAGGAACACAACAAAAAAATAGCCAAATCTAAACTAAGCCCATAGATCCTTCATACACAGGTAATTTGATCTCTATTGAGTTTTCACTTCGATTCAATTTACATCAAAAACTGAAAACCTACATGTTATAAACTAATTTTTGTTGAAAGTTCTTTTTACGTTCAAAAAACCACATATACGTCCGATTTTAAAAATAAGACTGGGAGGAGAACAACTTTTATTGCTTTAGAAGCTAATTATAAATCTGATATACATAACTCTGTTACACTTTTGTAGCGGTTCATAGAAGACACCTACTCTCTATTCAGCTGTATAGTGCCATGCCATGCTGTATAGTGTTTCGGAGTAAATGGCTCCGACATACTGACTGACAGACGGACAGGGCGAATCTATATATAATGGTTCCATTTTTTACCATTTGACACAGGAGCCCTAAAAATGAACTAGTAACGCTTCTATCACCGTAACAGCATATACATCGGTGCAAAAACTTGTAGTAGCAATAAAGAAAAAAAAAGTAAAAATAGTGATGCGACACTAATTGTGTTTCAGTGAGGAACCGGATCGCTATGTTTTGGAGTAGTTCCGACAAATTGGATATCGCGAATGAGTGATCAATTGGAGAGCGCGTGAGGTGACGCCGCGGAATCAATTCCTTGTCACCATAACAACGATATGTCATGCTTAAATTCAACATAATATGAACATAAATGCTTTATGGTATTATTTACTTAATTGTGATGAACCCCTTTGTAGGCATGAACTATTTATAGATAAATAACTTGTTTTATAAGTAGTCAAACAGTAGCTTTTGAGTAGTTTTTAGATAGTTTGATACTTTATCTAATTATTATTTATATGCCATCATTACTAGTGGCATATGTCTTTGCACTACATTTATTGTAAGTAGCACCTCTTGTTCCTAACAAATTTAACGGAAGTAAATGTTTTTTATTTGATTTGTCAGAGCGGTAGGACAGTCTGTCAAACCGATGACATGGCTTTTCAAAATTCAGTCTATGTCGCTACTAAAATGCACTAAAATCTATGATGTCTTAAAAGTCTTCACTACTTTAAATCTTCACTTAGAGATGCCTCACAGGAAAAGAAACAAAAGAAGGAACATAAACTTAACATAACGCCTGTAGGGTTCATCCCTAAAGGGTTAGGCAGCGGTGCCTGATAGTACACCCAGGGGCGAGCCTATTTCCATCAACCGGGCGCAAACCGCGCGGCTGCCACTGAGAAATTCTTGATAGAAGATCCAAATAGCCCTTAGTCCGACCCGAGAATCGAACTCAGGACCTTATGCTCAGCAGTCGCACAGTATATCAACGAGGCAGTCGGCATAAAAGAAGAGACCTTTACACAATAGGCAGCACGTCAGGTTTTTTTTTATCTTTTCAAAAAAAACTACCCGAAGCATCGTTTTCAGATAGTCTGCAGCAGCATAATACCTAGAAATTACCGTAAGGTTAAAGGTATCTTTATAATAGTCACGGGAACGGGTAGTCCCGGTAATCACTAGTTGTGTGTCAGCCGGCGGACGCCACGCCAGAATATAAGGTGCCGTTAATTTTTACAAATTCATACCCCGTTTTCTTTCATCATTTTCTTTCAAAGTTTACTGCCGTTTAAAGCCCGATTACTGTTTTTGAAAACGAAAACACGTGTCTTGTCCAAGGGAGTGATTAGGCTGGATTACCACATCTAGATATTCATAGTACAATCGTGTCAATAAGACTTTAGAAAAAAAAGAATGTCATCATCATTTCAGTCGAAAGACGTCCACTGCTGGACATAGGCCTCCCCCAAGTGTCGCTACATTAACCAGTTCCGTGCAACTCGAATCCAGCGTATTCCCGCAACCTTCACCAGGTCATCGGTCCACCTAGTGGGAGGCCTATCCAACGCTTCGTCTTCCGGTTCGCAGTCGCCATTCCAGAACTTTTCGGCCCCATCAGCCATCCGTTCTGCGAGCAATGTGCCCTGCCCACTGCCACTTCAGTTTGGCAATTCTTCGGGCTACGTCGGTAACGTCGGTTGGTTCTCTTGCGGATGTCCTCATTTCTCATTTGATCATGCAAGGAAACTCCGAGCATAGCCCTCTCCATTGCCCTTTGGGTGACTTTGAGCTTTCTGATGAGGCCCATTAATGTGAGCGACCACGTTTCGGTCCCGTATGTTATCACTGGAAACACACACTGGTCATAGACTTTCGTTTTGAGACACTGCTGTAAGTTGGACTACCTACTAGTTTGGATACCACGCAACTTCCCGAACGCTGCCCAGCCGAGCCGATGAATAAACACGTATAAAGCGTAACGAGTATGTAAAGATTTAAATCTAAGAATCGTATATCGGCGTTCTTCAGCTGAAACTATAGAACGCTACGCGCGATTCTTAGATTGACTGATTCTTAAATGGCATTCCACAGGAAAAATGGTTTTATGAGTACCTATGTTTCTTATACCTAACGACTGCCTCCTTGTTCCACACAAAGTGCAAGTAGACTGCTAAGCGTGAGGTCCTGGGTTCGATTTCCAGGTCGGGCTAAGTATTACTGAGCTTTTCCATCAGGAATTTCTCAGTAGCAAACATAGAGTTTATATTTGTGCCCGGTCGATGGCAATAGGCTCGCCCCCTATTTCATGATTGGCGAAATGTGGGTGATAGGTACAGCTCTGCCTAACCCTTCTGGTATTACAGTCGTCATGTTATCTAATTGTCCGATACACGAATCAGCTTACCATCACAAACAGAACGTTTGCTTAAGTCCCGCAGATTTTTACAGTTCAAAACTGAAATAACAATAACATGTGTGGTAAAAAACTTTGCAAACAGTGTCCTGTACCTAAATAGTGAGCCTTGTATCTGTGTGTATGTATGGTTGTATGTATTGATACGTGCGGCGTATTTGTTTGTTTACGTCATTTGAATTCAGTGCACCAACTCGCACGGAAAACTTTTACTATTTGTCCTGTACCGGACTGACACACAGAATTGTAAATTTTATCGTCTGTTTCTTAACTTGGACTTTGCAGTCGCTATTTTATTTGGTGAGTAGGTGATTTGCTTGTGAATATAAGTTCATCCTGACTACCTTGCTGCAACAGAGTTATCGTTCTGTAAATTTTACTGTTTTATAGGTAGGTTTTCATCGATGAAAATATGTCGATAGTCCTAGATAAGGCACACTTGCCTGGAAACCGTTGATGCATTTGTGCTTAAAACCTTTCGATCGTACAAACATCGGCAAACCGTTATCTCGAAAGTCTCTACATTGGATGCTTCCTATACGCAGTAATCTAGTTTTCCATTCTCGGAACCTACATAATGGAAATTCTAGTACAAGTTTTTTGAACCCTAGACTCCACACCAGTAGCAAGCCCTCAACAATGAAACAGCATTAATTAAACTTATAACGACTTATTAAACCACCTAGTCTTCCTACCTGTGCTTAAACTGTCCTGAATTCATAATTAACTCTGAATTTCAGTTCTGATCCCGTGATAAAGTAACCTACACTGTATCACTTACTATCGCGCATACTTACCTATGTTACATTGTATGTACTTTAGATACTAACCTAGCGGTTTCCGTATTTACAGTTATTTACCGTGCCGTGCTAACGTGGGTTAACGCAGGGGTGCTTGCAGCTATTCGACTGCAACTGGTTACTACGTGTTTATGAATTGTTGCGGTTTTGGCTTAATATACGATTGCAAGATAAGTGTAATCAACGTTTGATTGAAAATTATTGTTCTCAGGAACGTTTCCTTTTCATTTTGTGACTGAGAATTCTGTAAACAAAAGGCTCATGAATCGCAACTATCACAATTCTCCTAAATTTAAAAGACAATGACTCGAAAACAATTACGTTATGATATTTTCGTCACAACGTCCGTTCAGTGATTGGCTGCGCAGTGTTATTGCCTCGTGACACGGCACAAGAAGGTGTTGCTTATAATTTCGCCGCTGTAAGATTGCGCTGTAATGTAGGGTAAGGGCTGCTTGAATTGCTGTATTTCCTTAATAGTCTGCATTTACCCTCGCCGACAATTTGTGACAAGAGCGTGAGCTAAATTGTCGCCAAGAGGAAATAAACTAATTTACTTATATACGACATTCATAAACTAGAACGTTAGTTTAAATACAAAGTGAGCACTGAAAAGTGAATAATAGAATGAAACGGAACAATAAACATGGAAGCTCTTCTCAATTTATTTTTACGTCTGAGCATGACAAGGGTGGAACTAGAGTACCCATTAAGCTAGTTTAAAACAACCTCCATAAACACGTGTAACATTTTCAATGTTCGTGTTTTTCTGCGATCGTAAAACTCGACTGCAGGTCCATACATCCACAGCGTTCATAAGGAAAAAAAATATTTTTAATTTCAAGGAACACGTACACCGTCTTAAATCTTAGCTCACATTAACTAAGACAGTTGTAGTCTCAGAGGTATTTTAATAATGAATTCTTTTAGCAGTCACGTAGTTAATACCAACGTTGCCATTTTAATGAAGGGTGTCATAAAACGTGTCATTGTTGGTGGTGTCGTGTAGACGGAGGCAGGAGGTAGCTCGGCGCCCGCGCCTGAGTTTAATGCCTCGCATTAACACTATCGCTCGCGCGAGCCGGATTAGCAGTACACTTTATAAACTTGCATATGCATCGCATCGCTTCACGGACACCCGCACATATTAAAGATACATCACTGAATCAAAACTTTGGTACCTAAGTGTTAACTGCGCGGCGGGGTTAACCGTCTTTAAATGTCAGATTAATTTGGGTGGTAACGGTAAATTAATCTGAATGGCACTTCGGAATATTAATCAGTCCCATAGCGCACCTTGCGATTATGCTCGAAGTGGGTCTGGTTCGCTCGTAGAGGCATTTAGCTGCAGATAGATGTGTATGTAGAGATCAAACGTCCGGGGCCCAAATGCTTGCTCGGAATCCGATTCTATCCCAGTGCCCACCGTCCGCAGTTTGGTTGCATTACATTAGATTAGACACTGCTCGCATTCCTGTTGCTCTAAATCCATCTGATTGTAACAATATGTCTTTGGAAACGATCTGCTCTGGTAGCAACTCTCGCAGTGTTTGTTTGTAGTGCTTACTTAGGATTATTGTTGCAGAGGTATCTTTGAGAGTTATTTTTGCTCTCTCTCTCTTCCAGCTCTCTACGTGTTTAAATTTTGTAACAGTAAAAATAGTTTTTAAGGTTCCTCAAAAGGAAAAAACGGAACCCTTATAGGATCACTGTTGTGGTCTGTCTATCTCTCTGTCTGTCTGTCAAGAAAATATATTGCGGGAACGGGTGGAAGTACCTATCGAGTTGAAATTAAAACCATATTTGTAAATCTACGGACCCTACAAGCTGTGAAAAAATCAAACTTTTAAGTTAACGTAAAAAAGATACGGCTGTTTATGCCGCAAAAAACGTATACTTGGAAACTCTCAAAGGAATCAAAATGTATAGGGTATTTCCCGATGACTTAGAGCTATGAAATTTGGGAAGTAATATCTTCTTATACTACAAGAACAGGGAAAAATCTGAAAACTATATATTTGTAAATAAATCATAAAAAATAAAACCAAATAATATTTTTGAAATATAATTTTATAAGATTTATCTAACGCGCTTAGCATAATTGAATTTGTACGGAACCCTCTCTGTTCGAGTCCGACTCGCACTTGTCGGCTTCTAGTCTAAAATAGAAAGTTTTTTTATAATATAAATACCGCAAGTCATGTTTTAATTGTTTGCTGTGGGTCCGTGGCTTAGGCCCAGGGTCAATGTACAATTACCAACAAGGCATACCTAATTCAAACCTTAATCAAAACCTAAAAAAACAAAAGCTCCTTTAAGATTCTAAAACAGAGCGACAATGTAAAAACAGTAAACAACATGAAAGAGCTTAATACATTTAAGTGAGTGTTTTTAGAAGTTAGTAGTTAGCGTCTGAACGTGTTAATTATATTGGGGGAAGGGGGGGAGAGGCTGACGTCCGCGTCGTGACCATGACGTGACGTAGGTCGCTTGAAGACGGTTCGGTCACAGACAATTGAATCATAAAGGTACTTCTGACCCACAACATTAGGACGTCGCTTTATTTCGCCTAGGAAGCTCCTTTTTGTTGTGCCCCTACAATGTTGCTCGTACAGTCCGTTACTCTGTGATGGGTTTGTTGGGAGCTATGTGGGTTATAGTTGTCAAGATAGTATTGTAGGTGATGCCGGAATGTGCACTGAGCCCTTCCTGTAAATGTTTCTTCTGGCGTTGGTATTGTATTGTGCTCCGTCTAGTATAGTTCAGGGGTTGTCCTTTTGATGGTGCTGTCCTTAAATCCGTTGACGTGGTGATGTGTGGATTGTTTTCAATTATTCAAATGTCTACGGAAATGACACCTACCCTTAAGAACCTCTTGAAAAGCTTCCTCTAAACAACTTAACTGTATTCTACAATTTATGCATCAAACAAACGCCATATTTCAGTAATAACTGCGAAACTATTACATTCAAAGTTTAATTTTCATCCCTTCCGCCTATAATTTAAAACGAGAGATGCAATCAGCACACACGAAGTACATACATCATAACATACGTGATATTCTAACTCGGCTTCCTGTAATAATCCCTAGTAGCTTCCGAGTGTCGTAATCAAATCCTGTCGCGCCGAGTGTCCTAATCGAGGCAGACCACGCTCGACCTACGTCAAATCGGGCTAAGGAACACGGCCCGAGTGTCACAGCCACAGATAACTGCAGCCGACTATGCCCGATTGTCCCCGACCCCGTCCGACTTACCGTCCGGTGCGTATTACAATTATAACGATACAAATTTAAGAACACAAAAAATATCGATACCTCATTGCAACTAGTCTAATTGGGGTTTTCATTAGCTGAAACATTGAAGCGCACTTAAATCAATTGATTGCGAGTAAACCGCTACAGCGCTTTGAGATTGTGAGAGAAAATTACTTCCTCTGGTAAACAGAATGTGAAATATATTTCGTAATAAGTTTCATCGAACAAATCGATGTAAAGCTCGTAAATAATAAACTCGCTTACGTTTGGGCATACGCTTCTAAGCAATTGTCTTCTCGTTTTGCTACGAATTTATATTGTCAACGACAGGAGGTGTCGGGCCGCTTACAGCGTTGGCCTCCCTGAAACATATTTCACTACATAAATCATAACTTTATTTCCTCTCGCTCAGATGCCGAGTAGCGAGGTGTCTTTGAAATGGCTTTAAGAGTTCCCGCACGGCTATACCGCAACAAAGGACTCCGAAATTCAATTAGAAGTAGATGGAACTGAGAGACTTATATTATTTCTAAATATTCAATTCTTAGTGCTTGTGCACTAAGAATTGAGTATTTTTTTTTAATAAGTTTATGGTACTGCATTATTATATGCATGCATTTATTTTATCTCAACTAAACTTATACCCGGCCAACATTTTTAAGACTATTACGCTGTTGTATAAAAAGTACAGTTATAATCCTCTTAACCGGCAGTAACCGCGTATGCCCCAGACAAAAGGCAGCTTATACTAAACGAAGAAGATTTATGTTCCGCCACTGTATGCTTGTAAACAACGCGCGCCACCTACTAATTTGCGATCATTTTAGCGGTGTTTCCTGCCAATTAGCCGCTTTAAAACATCGCGCCGCTAAACAAAGGGGGCTGGCTCATGAATTTATTGTAAGGTTACTGTCTTAAGTTATTTAAGTGTTCAGAACGTTATTCACGTGCGACGCCTCGCAGAATGCAGCTTCCTGCGACAATTTATCATGAATCTTTAATTAAACTTTAGCCGCGACTGTTCACAGTCTCATTGAGCTTCACAATAAATCCGTCGTATCGATTGTACATTATTAATTATTTGTCTCTGCTTGTTATTTTATAAGATATATTGTTAGGAACGTTTCTTGAAGTCCATATTGGTTAGATAGCCCCGTTTTTATTTACCTTCGCCATTTTTGCGTAGACAAATATAAATATGGTGGTTTTGTTTTTGCTGTGTACGATACTCTATGAAATCCTTTCTGTATTGGAAAATAGTCTGCGTATTGTAGTGCAATATTCGAATTCAGAAAAATAGAAAAAATCTTTTGACTTAAAATCTATAGAAATAGTTTCACGCCAATGGCCTTGCGCCCAATATTCCAGATTGTCACAGAATATGCAGCGTCCACCGTCTCCGGGGACTCACCAGTCAATAGACAATGTTGGTGAATGCAAGCTACTGCAGCCCTATTATAAAAGGGGTATTACTAGAATATGTAGCTGAACTAAATATCACAAAGAGTGCAGCTGAATGGTAATTTCTTGGTACACTGCTACAAAGTTGTACTTTCAATGCAATGTGTATACAGGATTGGTACCTACACATTTCTTTTATAGTGGGTGGTAGGTTCTCGTAACTTATGTACTTTTGTGAAATAAAACGGGGTTGTATGTTCACCCCTTTTTTTGAGTTTTCATCTTCGTATAGTGGCTAGTTTACATTTTGATTAGATATATACAGGAAATATGGGAATAAAAATATAACTACTGCGCTGATTGATCGAAAACAATGTAAAACATTTGTGACGGTTCTGATTCTGTCACTTTATAGAACAGTTACCTTGAATGAGTGACAGGAATATAATTAGTCATTTAGTATGTACAGTGTGTAGTGTGTGTGTGTTTCGTCTCCAGCAAAATACTAATAGGTATTCTAAAAAACTCTTTTCAGTATAACGACAATGTAATCTGTCCAGCTACAATAAAACTGCACGGATCCAGTTAGTTCTGTTTGCGAAAACTGCCTTTAAAACCAAATTAAATGATGAAAGTTTCCAAGTTATTCCCAGTTCGTTTTATAATAAAATTACCTGTGTCAGTTTGCCGGTAGAATTCAATTAAGAACTTTTTGAATATTTTATACTTGTTGTAGGGATTTCAGGTTTTAATTGATAGTTAATTTTATTTTTTTTGTGTGGGCTTGTTTCTTTGAGTAAGGACAAAGGAGGGGTAATCAGAGGTTTCAAAGTAATGCAAAGAGTATTGTGCACATATTCTAGTATGAAACTTGTATATCTGTGCATTTGCATTACTATTGTTGTGTATTTTCCGTAGGAAATGGTTTCTGAAAACACTTTGGCTATTTTGGGTGCTTTGCAGAGCAGCAAGGAATATCTTACCTTTTTACTCGGATTAGTTTCCTGTGATGGAATTTGACGTTTTAAATTAGGGTGTTTTTTCATTATAACATGAAAGTAAAGTCACATCGACATAATATGCATATTTACTTAAGTAATTCCATAAATTACATATATTTACAACAATATCAACAAACGTTTACGTCTAATATACATTTCCTATGCGTAACAGATTAGCTATACATCATATAAATCTCTACACGAAGTCTATACATAATGATTACTACAAGTATTGCGTATAATTGTTTTAATATAATGTTCCCTATGACACGTAGACCCGTCAACTTACCCTTTTAGCCGAAAAATAAGACTCTATTTTATGTGTAAATTACATTTAACTCTCATGAAGTTTTGTGACCTTTGTTTCATATTTTATACATTTGTCTTCAAAAGGATTAAGCCCGTTTTCGGTAAATTTTTAAGTGAATACATAAATAGACAAATCAAGGACACGTGTTATTTAAGAAACATAGAATAAATAGTTTTATATAGCAGCAGGCTATAGTTCTAGATCAAAATTGACCGTAAATTTTGCTAAACGGTTAACCAATTTAGTTTACAAACTTCTATAAATACCTCAAAATTAACAATAGATTTGCAAACATTACGTAAAACAAATTTATTTGTGTTTGCAAATACGTTCGACAAACATCAGGGGTGGTAAACATTAAAATCAGATGGAAGTTTATTCACAACGCATAACAAAACATGAATTGATGTTCTTTCAGCCAATCGTTATTCTAAACGCGATCCAAAAGGCACTAGATTTTATTATTATAATAGATTTGAATTGATACGTTTCCGAAAGTCGTTGTAATTGAAATTCATGAGTTTTTAAAAGTACCTAAGCTGATAAATGATAACACTTTGGTTGATAAATGAAGAGGTTTCCTCATATAGCCCATTTTATCTTTAGTGTATGGATGTCATCAGACACACGGTACACAAATTTAAACAGCTTGTCTAGGAAGTAACATCTGCAGCGATTGGCTACACAAATATTATTTCCCATGCGGGCATACAGTAGAAGAGGAACAAGCCACTGCATCATTTTGGCAGTCTGTGTCACATTTACACTCTTGCTTCCCGTTCAAGGTACAGGCGTCCAGATACACAGTCATACAAACAAAGTATAAATTCATTAACATGGGGCTTTGCATCTATTTGTAATAAAATTTGTAATACGTTACAGTTATTTGACATCGTTGTTACCTTATTCTTATGCAAAGGTATTTATGTCCATCAAAAATGTAAGAAGATTCACGTGTTTTAAATATTAACATTAACATTACTTCGAAGCAAATAACAGAAGTTTACTCAATTTGTAACGATAAGCACAACCGGCATGAGAATTTTATCTAACCCACCGAGAGAATTATATGACTGAAAGTTGAAATCATTAAACTTTATTATTCAGCTTATTAACAGCTTATAAGCTGCTGCCCGCGACTTCGTTCGAGTGGACATCATTCTATCTATTGATGAAAATCTCATCAAAAGTTGCGTAGTTTAAAAGATCGACGGCAGGAAGCGGTTTTTTTTATAGATAGATATCGCCCCGTCGACGTATCTGTTTTACCTACAGTCGACGCATTCTGTGTTCTGACAAACAATAAGATAGGTATTTGAGCTCCATGATTTCAATTTACAGTCCCCCGGCATGATCTACCTCGCATAATCATGTAAATCAATTCATAGCTATATTAATCCTTAGAACACAACGTTGACGATCCACTATAAACTAAGAAACAGTACACCGCTGTTCATATGAAACATCGAGATTGAGAAAAAGCTTGACTTTGTAGACCGTTGTGTCTGCAATTCATACCTGCATCACAGTAGCCAAGCTCTGGACCGATTCAATTAAGATTCCTATCGGAGTATCGGCACTCTCAGATCAAGTCTCTTTCTTAAACTCGATACGCCATATTAACACCCGTATACCTGTTATTACTTACATCTTCCATAGTGCATAAAAATACCGGGAAAGAAATGCAATAACAAGCGTCAATGAACAACAATGTCACAGGATCACAATATAAATTCATCATCGGCAGATAAGGCTCTCTTCCCTCGCTGCGCAGACGCCGTGGGGCGGGGCCAAGAACAGCTTGCCGTTCGCGCATGCGCACAGCTGGTAGATGTTCTGATGGTGAGGGTCGTGTGTGTGGGCTGCTGACGGTGGCAGTGGCAGCGCTGACTTTAACTTTGGCATAAATATACTGGGTGCGTCTAGGCGAATCTGTAAAGATTGGTATGAATAAGGTGCTTTTACAGGAACTGTAAAGTGGTTTTAGTGATGCGTCAAGCAAGGACAACCAAACGATAAAATAAAACAAGGAATTAAATGCTACAAGTCTGCAGTACAAACCAGTTTGTCAACGAGGCGTCGCTCATGGACAATGGCGTGTTATGGTGCCAAACTAAATATAAAACACACAATATAAATCTCCCCATAATGATACTGAGTTAAAACATAGCTTAACCGAATATGTTGCCGTGAGACTTACTGAGCCGGCGACGGAGCGAAGCCGGAACGTGGTGAGGCAGCTGGCGCTGATGTCACCGGCGCGGGACTCCAGCGCTATGTTCTGCGCCGCGTGCATCTCTAGTGAACGCGTTGGTGACTCCAACCTGTCGTGACCAGAGGCAGGTAGGAGTTAGTAGCTAATTATGTTCATGTTACATTGTCGTAGGGCAAGTGAGAGTGAACTATAGGGTTTTGCTAAGGATGGGTACCAAAAAGTGTTTAAGATCCGACCTTAAAACTAATACACTATGGTGTTTAATTATTTTGACATTGACTCCAACACTACCGAAAAATGTATAGTTAACCGTTCAAAGCTTTATTGAAAATTTCGAAATTCTGTTTATTATTAACAACATGTTCCCATAAATTTCATGAAACATGTGGTAAAGGCATGCTTCCGATCGGACAACAAACTTCAGTAGGTGCGTTTGACATAACTGTATGTTCACGCTAACGAGTTCTAACTTCCTCTGCGACGAGGACAAAGCTCGTAAATTTGCTGAAGTACAAACACACAAATATACTTACACCAATGGTTTTGAAGGGGGGGCTTTGACTAGGGGTGTCTGCGCGGCGGCTTGGACGGTGACGCCGGCCGGGCTGACCACCGTGAGGGTGTCGGCGCCGACGGTCACCGAGTCCTGCCCGGCGCCCAGTAGCAACGTTCCCCGCGCGTCGCGCACCTCTAGTCGAGCTACGTTCACTTCGAAACGATCGTGACCTAAAACGTTTTGTATTTGTACTATTAATGCTTACAAACTAATCAACAGAACTACTTAAGCACTTAGCTATTATTTCCTTTCCTTTAACGCTACCTGCAATTGTAAGCAAAGGTAAAATTAGAACTCACCTAGATATAATCTACTCTGTAGCATTCCGTGCGAGTCTCGTGTAGAAACGGTAAAATTTCGAGAAGCTTCCATGTAAATTGGATATCCTCGACGTGATTTGATGGTGGACGCGAATAGAGAGTCCAACATTAGAGCTTGCCCCAATAGTTGTAATCCGCCTGGCACTATGCGGAGTTGACCCATTCCTTCCTACCAAGTAAAAGAAACGAATGACGAGGGAAAAACAAAATCGTTAACAAATCTACAATTAAATATTTGAAATGTCGAACAAACTTCTTTGTTACACCAATAACTTTAAATGGTTAGCTAAAATACGTCTACTTACTACTTGTCTTCTTGTATGTAAAATCTTACCGAATTAAAATCCAACACTTTCAGTACCCAGAGCGTCAATGCAAAATTGATGACCATCATCAGCATAAGCGCCATGACCAGGATGTACAGGCATTTTTTCCTCCAACCGTAGATACCCACTTTGAACTGGCTGTTGTAGCTGTTCCTGATCGAGTCGGCTTTTGTGTCCCTATTGCTATTATTGTGCAAGATCGGCTCCGGGGTGATCTTGTCAGCGTACGGTATTCTGCAAAAAAAATCGTTCAGTAAAACAATGTGCTATTGAGCGGGAAATGTAAATAACCGTCTGTGATTGGCTGCTAGTCTTTGCGGATATGAAAAATATCCGACAGGTCTCTTTTTATTGTTTCAGTAGATATTTATCTGTTTTGCTCATAAAAATATTTAGTAGAGGTAAGTATTCTAGTTCTTATAGTCAGTTGTTTTATAGATAAACCGTTTCAATTATTTACTGTTTCACTATTTTTATTTGGCAGATTGTGGCTAATTAGGGACATGGACGAAACCGCTCTAGAGCTCAAACCGCAATGATTTTGCAAGTAATCATACAGGCGTAAACGAAGACAAACTTGAAAGTGTCTCACTGTATTGTAACATAATTATGGAGCATAACTATTATATTAAAACAAAAAGTAATATATTTCGTAGCACAAACGTATAACAAACAAAGGCAGAGATAATGAACCTTTTTGCGTTAAAAGGCACTGTTGCTAATGTGAAATACTTGGTCAAAGTAAAAAGGGATTTTATAACATTATTTTACATGTTTCGTCGTTTAAACTAGCTTCATTGGTTCGGCTTTACATTCCAATTTGGGGTATGTTGTCGGCCAGTCGCATAGGGAACGAGTATGGCCAGCGACACGACTTGCCGCGCGTATTGGTACCATTAAAAACGTCTGTATTTACTTCGACAGCAAATAAAATGCAGTTTTATTTTCGAATACGTTTTATTGTTTTTTAAAACAAGGCTTTTATGACCCAGAATAAACATTCCATATCCTCGTGTATGACGTACTTAATCCGACAGTCGTAAATTGTTAATTCGTGCTATTTGTACAATGGGTCTGTGCCGATTTATTTGTAGAAAGTTGTAATTGTGTAATTTATGCTCAAAAGGCATTTCTTGATGATTTAATTACGCTAAGTAAATACAGCATGGCAATAATATTTTATTGTCATGCTGAAATTTTTTAACTATCGAAACGTTCTACATAAACGTTTTGGTTAATTAACAAAAATCATTGCTGTTCTTAGATGAGCAGTATTGTTGTGCTAACTAACACGGAACCGATTTCTCTAATTATCTCAGACCAAAACTACTACGTTATCAAACAAAAAGATAATGGTAAAACTTTTTTAATAGAATGTTAAAAAAGCAAAGTGGCTGTTGTATCAGATGTCTCCTAATGGCTTGGCCCTTTCTGTAGCCGTCCGTCGGCATAGATATTATATTTTCTTTCACAGCTTAAAGAGGACAAAAACTTGTTTGCAGGTGAATACGGACATGAACAACGATTACAGTTTTTAAAGAAGACATTTTACTTAGTTATAAAGATAGAGAACACACAGTATACAAGATGTTGTTTTGCATCCTCGTCAAATTCAAAGAGGTAATGATTCTCGACCCGAATCAACAATAAAATGGGGAGGTAATTTTTTTTTTTCTTATTTACGGAAATCGGTATGTGTGAACCAACCTTGTTTTAAACGCGGCCCGTCTGATCCTCGCCCTATAACCGCGCTTTCACACTTACAAACAATCTCAAACGTTTATTCGATAATTTCTTTTTCCGTTATTCTGAAATACTGACAAACTAAGACAAACAAAAAAACAGTGTTTATGAATAATTAACTAGGTACCGTAATTTAAATTGATTATTTATGTATCTTGTGACAACCTCCTGAATTTTGACGAGGACGCAAAACAACAGCTTGTATAGGGTTGACTGGTAATTAGTGACCGATACTTTAAGACGTGATTGTACAACCCATGATAACAGACGACTTTCCCAAGTATAACATTTTTTTTTTTATATTCATTCACTTTTATCACAATAACCCAGCAGCCATATGAAATTCGCGCGCGCGTACGCCTTTGACCTATCAGCTGCTAGCCGCTTGCCGCCGTGCTGTCTCAATACTATCGTACCGTGCCACAGTGGGTAGGCAGAGCATCCGCACGGCTCGCAACCCCGAATTTTATATGGCTGTTGTGTTATTGTGATAAAAGTGAATGAGTGAAAGTTGTTTGTTATCATAAGTGCAATCATGTGTTTAAGTATCGGTCACTATAATTACTAGTCGCCCTATATACTTGCTTGTGTAAAAACAGAGCGTTCTCATTCCGTTCACCATTATAGCAGCGTAATGTTTATACACCGGCTCAACTCAGGATGGATGAAATGGTGACAGGTCACTTGAAGAACTTGCGACTCACGGATGCCCCTCAAGTTAAAGGGAAAAATATACAAGTCCGTGATAAGACCTGTCGTACTGTATGTATCGGAATGCTGGGCTGTGAAGAAAAAGGATGAAAACAGATTGCATGTAGCGGAGATGAGAATATTGAGGTGGATGTGTGGTGTGACAAGAATGGATAAAGTGAGGAATGAGTATATTAGAGGAAGTTTAAAACTTGCGCCAGTTACAGAAAAGTTAAAAGGGAATCGTCTGTCATGTGATGAAGAGAGACGAATTGCATCTGACAAAAAAAGTGATGAATATAAATGTTGATGGATGGCGACGGAGAGGAAGACTTAGAAAACGATGGATGGATTGTGTGAGAAATGATATAAAAGAAAAAAACTGGCCAAGTGCGACTCGGACTCGCGCACCGAGGGTTCCGTACAAACTTAAATTACTGAAGAGAATAAATACAAATATGTGATGTAACAAGAAATTTAAGGTTTTCGGTTTTTTTTCCTTTATATGTGCTATAAAACGTTGTTTTATGCCAAATTTCAAGATTCTAGGTCGACTGGAAGTACCCTTTAGGTTTTGATTCACTTGCGAGTAGTTGCGACTTTGAAAATATGCGGCTTAAATTGCTGTTTCTTTTGATTGCGTTGGCCTAGAAGTTTGATTTTATTACAGCTTAAAGGTATTTCAATTTTCAATTTAATACCTCTACGCGTTCATGAGGAAAAACGTATAAGTTTAAAATTATTAAAAATATTTTTATTATATGATGTAACTAAAAATTTACAAATTCGCAATTTTTCCTTAATCTGTGCTATAAAACGTTGTTTCGTACTAAATTTCAAGATTCTGAGTTCACGGGAAGTACCCTGTAGGTTTTGATCCCCTTGCGAGTGTCGAAAATTTTCGGAAATTTGCGGCATAAACGGCTGTATCTTTTGATTGAGTTGGCTTAGAAGTTTGATTTTTTCACAGCTCTAAGAAACAGTAGATTTGAGTATTTGATATAAATTCCAGCTTGATACCTTCACGCGTTCCTGAGAAAAAGGGTCTTGATAGACAGACAGACAGACGAACAACAAAGTGATCCTATAAGGGTTCCGATTTTTCCTTTCGAGGTACGGAATCCTAAAAAGGAGTAAATGATAGCTTGACGGATGACAGAGGAGAATGGAAGAAAAGGGCGTGTTGCGCCGACCCCAAGTAACATAGGACAAGGGCAGCAAGATGATGGTGCGTAAGTTCTACAACAAGATTGATGTAAACAAGAGAAACACTCCAGTAAATGCTAACTAACCACAAATATTTTTAAACCAATCAAACCGGAATAACACGAGCAGCATTTGAAAAAACAGTTATGTAAAGTAATAGTTACTGTATACTTGATATTCAGGTACTATTATTACACCGAAACATATTTCTATGCGACGCATATAAAAGCAGCCCATTCGATATTCGTGGAACTGGCCCCCGTCAGCGAGCGAGGGTCATAAATTTGCAAGGATTTGAGCACGACAGGGCAATGCACACTGAAAAATTCTAGTAAGCTCCCTCCAAGGATGTAAGGGATATATTTACAAGTGCATCACGGGAAGGGAAGGAGAGGTATTACCCTCCAGTGTCTCTACGCGCCTGGCGACAATCATGTTCTGCAGGACCCATTATATAGATACAGACTTTGTTTTGAGATCTTATTTGAGATCTGATACTTTGTCAAAACATTTACGCGTCGGTAAATAGCTGTTAAAGAAACAGCAAATTACTAAACACTATAGCATACGCATGCCAAGAGAAAAAGATTAGTATTAACGTTATGTACTATAAGTCAGCTAGTTGCCATCTTAACTTAAGTATCGCAAAAAATAAACTAAAATTATTATCACTTAGTTCAGCCACTAAGTGAAATCAAAATCTAGCTTCATAATGTACACAGGCTACTCACTGATACAAAGCGGATTCTGGCTGAGAGCCAAGAAAACTCTCAAAAGAATAAGAAGACATCATATTACAATACAAAATAAAAAAAAACTGAAAATAACCGGTTCTTTTAGATAAGTATACAAAACTACGTTCGTACAATAAGCGAAAGTCTGTCTTTGCATTATATAACAGTGTCGCGGAGACAATGTTATTTATAATGCGGAATGTACTTAACTGAAAATGCATTCTCACCACAAACTTCACATAGTTGACACGCAGAGTGCTCTGACCGCAAGGGATTCAGATCTTGGCAATTTTCTTGTAAAGGTGTGTTAATTTTGTGTTTAAAATGTTGGACACAGGTGATTGCAGCATTCTTTTTGGCGCAAATCGTTGTGATTGCTTTGCTAGCTATAGTCGAGACAAGCGGCCGAACAATCCCTGTTTTCTTGTAATGAAAAGATAAGAAGATAGGATAAGTATACAACTAGTTTGAGACCACAATAGCAAGGATCATCTCAAGTTGCAGATATATTTTGACGGCTATGTCAAAGAAGGGTTACCATCATTGCGATACTGTCACCACAAACCCCGAATTACATTGATTATCCTAGAATAAAATTATATATAGATACCTACATCAATACTTCATCAAGATTTAACTATAATATTCGGCGACGTTTCAATTGAAACATCACATGGATTCTTTGAAGCGAGTGCTTCGCTCAGGATTTAGGATAAGCCTGATACAATAAGAGGGGAATCATGAAGCTCCAAAATGTACATTCATTCACTCGTCTGGCAAACTGAGGCGCCTGTGCGTGCAAAAGTCTCTAAAGCCTGCTTCACTCTCCGTTATCTCAATAGATACCAGGTGATACAAAAACCTATCTACGATAAAAGTAGGTGAGAGATAGTTAGGCCCTTACCACAAAAGTCACAAAAAATTGCAGTACTTGATTTTCTTTGTTGTAAATTTATAAAGATCGTACCAACATTACTCCTACAAATAATCCTCAAGGCAATAGGGGATAATCCATTTTTTTTTCTTTGTCCGTCAGGTAGTTTATTGAAAAGTATTGGACACGTATTTTTTCTTTTTTCACGTGGTCATAAAATTACGGAGATATATTGAGTTGAAATGGCGCATGACGTCACATGTAGGTAAGTTTTATACCCACTTGTGACGTAGTAAGCCCCCACTCTCCAACTTTAATGAGTTTTAACTAAGTAATTTTTTGATATTTTGATAAAACATAAAATACGTGTCTAATATTTTTGTATTACCTGTCTGACGGACAAAACAGAATGTCGTTTTCTTTACCCAGTCCGCACCCCTATTAAATCCACTAATAAGTTACTTTTTCTTACATTGCAAAACTCATTTTTTTACATAGTAGATACTCATACAAAACAAAGATAAACTAATTCCTAAAGTGATGCAATATTTGTAAAGCCGCACATTTTTCGGCGAGACTTGGGAAAATAAAAAAGGTGAAATCTGTACGAGAAGGTTCGTGCACTTTATCTCCCGGTCCACTCTCCCAACACGTTTGGAGGGTTTACGCGGCATTAGAAACCAATTACACGAATAATACCTACCGGTGGCCCCGTCTTTATACTTTTTGCTTTAGATCAGCGTTGAAAACATGATTATATATTGTTACAGGTGCCTTTTACACAGAGACAAGATCTACTAATACAATTTCGTGCTTACTTGTGCCGTGAGAGGTAAATAATGTTAATACTGATTAATGCAGTGTTCCGCTTACGATTAGTTAACGTTACGATGTGTCGGGGATGTTATATTATTGCATTAAATACATAATAGAGATAAAAGGTAGAAATGGGGTGGAATCTAATAAATTCTCTGTGCGGAAGCGTAAACGATGTACGCAGAGACGGGCACGTAGCATCGCCTCGTAGCGCTCCGTAGCTCGTAGCCTCGTAGCCTCGTAGCTCGTAGCCGTGCTCGTAGCCGGAGGGTTGGGCACCGCAAATGAGCCGTATTAATCATCCCCCATCACGGCAGCTCGACTTTTGAGCTTCCTCTGTTGCCAGATTCTCCTTAATAAGGCAACCTTTTCCTCTTGCCAAGAATAAATTGAGATAATGAAATGGTACTTAAAAGTAAACATTGCAACCAAATGTGACAATCAATGTACTTTTATAGATGCTGAGTTTATCGCAAGGAATTTCGAAATAAATTGCAGGAAGTGAATTATAAAGAAGAATGCCCATTTTTGACCTTAGTATGTATAAGGATGAAATAAATCTTAAAATTCAGCTTATTGAATTGTAAATTAATTACGCTTATCACAATGTTAAAAGAAACGCAGCAAAGAAATATTTTTAAATATTTCTCTAAGTCAAGGGTTAACGTATTTACCATATTTTGAACGCATCTCAACGGTATCTCTATGTAGTCTGTGATCTCAACTAACCTTTTTCTAGGACGTTCAATTTTACATACTGCTACTTGACTTTATTCAACTCAGTTTCTGAGTTTTATATATTATTTTACGTTTTATTAAAATCAGAAAGTATTTCTATAATAGTCTTTTTAAAGTACAGATTAATTAAAAATAACATAATAAATAAATATATTAATCATGCAGTATGTCAATAAGAGCGCACAAGTGAAACGGATATTTTGGCATTTGACAGTTCTGCGATTGGCATCGGCGCCGGGCGCAGTGCAAAGAGTATAGTAATATAGATGGCGCAGTCCTTCGATGTTGTGTTTGCGTCTCGTTGTGTACTGTGCCGCCCTAGTGTTAATAATAGGTTCTAGCACACTTATTTCTTTATTTTATATTTGGTAAAGGGCAAATCGTAATTAGACAGTTCTATAACTTCTATTTACCTATTTCTTACGAAGGCAAGCAAAGGCGATGCCAGCCATTATGCCAAGAAAATTAAGATTAATATTTTCTGGACTTCGTAGCGTTTTTATCGTAAAAATGACTGTAAGACATTATTTTCTAAACTTACAAGTAGTCTTTCTGCTATACCTTATAACTATACATACACTTTCACTATCAGGTTTTTAAATGTATGGAAAGTGGGCATGATTCTTTGCATGAGTTTAAAATGACACGCCGGCAAATTATCATCTCTATCACGATTATTATTAAATCTCATCCACCACTACATAGATCTAAATAAAACGGAAAGCGTAAAGCTAAAATCTTTTCGTATTGAATGGAAACTAAATATGCAATAGGTTATTACGGTTCGTGATTTGAACTTCGCATAGTCTGGATTTACATCGTGACTGTACATACATGCTGAATATAGAAGGTTTTATATTCGTAGAACCCATTTTCGGATTATATAGCTTATACAGATTTTCATTTGTCATAAAAAAATACATTAAAAACTTTTACAAAAATTGGTTCAACATTAAGCCGCAATTTGACAGCCATAACCCAGTCTTATTAATAAATTGAACTTACTACAATTACAATACTTTACTCTTTTTGGTCTTACCAAAGATAAACTCTCTACTTTATGTCAGAGGAACCCTAATTTAGAAGGATGCAAACATAGTCAGGTGTCGCTCACTTGCTTAGCCGGTTTAACCTCCTCGTTTTAATTACTTCAGGTCTCAGGCTGCATAGAGGCGTTGTGGCGTGCACCCGCAGGCCCCAGGTTGAGCAACCCTGACATAAAGACACATCATTTCATATTCGGTGCTCAATTTTGAATGCAGTAATAACGGCAAAAACCCCTCGGTCTGTGGAGTGCGAGATATCGTATTATTTAAAGAGATTGATGTGAAGAAATATAAATTCGTGGACGAACAAGAGCTTGCCCTTAAACATTCAGATAGCTGAATGTCTGGGACGAATAAACAGTTTTACCTCTGTGTCTGTTAGGATTATTTTTGACGGACTCAAAAACTAAGAGGCAAAAAAGCAATGAAGATGGAACGTAAAAAAATTACGTTTCTCAGAGAGTTGAAGGCGAGGACAAAAACAAACTTTTCAGGAGTCCACTACAAGTGGGACAAAGTTTATCGAACGAAGAGGCAGGCAACAGCTTCTATTGATATACAGTTGAGTGTTCTGCACAATGTTTAGTTCTACAACTGCAATAAACAGTACACCGCGTTGTTTGCGCGTTATGACAGATACAGTAGGTGGTTTGAAATTACTGGTATTTTACAGAAGCGCTAGGTGGGATAGTTTAGGAGCGTGTGCTAATTGAGCGTTTCAGCACGCGCGGGCGGCCGGAATGCGCGGCCGCCGCACATTCGTTAGCAATATTCCGCTAACGAACCAAACTAATGGCTATTAAGTTGAATAACGTAGCACTTTGCGCCACGAATACCGTACACACTCCGACTGACAGATGTATCTAGTATCATACACAGCGGCCTTTTAAAAAAAAACTATATTTTTCACAACCTTTTTGCGTCACATTCGTATTGGTAAAATATACCATTCAGTAGCGACGAATATTTCAGAGCGTACCTTTGTCGTTTCTGAAGCACGTGGAGCAATGCAATGGAATATATGCATCTTGTATAACACGATGCAGAATTTATGGCAGCTTGCTGTTACACGAATGGATCCAAAGTAATCGCGGCTTTCAGTAAACCGAATGCTTTCACACTTTTAATTTTACTTTCTATGTTTTGAGACTTTAATATGTGCACTGTTAAAAGTAGTATACAATGTAAATAGACGCTATCAACGGAAAAACCCCAAAGGATTATGATCAAATTACTAGGTATGGCAAATGTTCTCAGTTTGTCGAAAACGCGAACGGGGTTGTGCAGAATAGTGATTGAATATCACATTTTGACTCCCATGCGGCCATGTAAACAACAACTCAAGTACAAGTTACAAGTACAAGGAAAAGTATAAGTTTAATAACTGAAACCGGACTACGTAAATATCATTTTCTGAAAAGTATGAAACAAAGAATAACTTATAATAAGTTTAAAGATCTAAGTGTGCTCAGTTATATCATCTACTTAGCCTTTTCCCAAACTATCTTGGGGTTGGGTTCCAGTCTAACCGGATGCAGCTGTGAGTACCAGTATTTTACATGAAGCGACTGCCTATCTAAACTCTACAACCCAGTAACTGGGTAAAACGAAACCCCTTAGTAAGACTGGATGTCAGATTAACGACTGTCAAAAATCTACAAATGACAGCCGGGGCTTAACTCGCATTCCGAGGCATAGAGGAAACTCATTATGTAATTATGGTCACCCATCCACAGACAAACCTCGGCAAGCACGGCTTAACCTTAAAGCTCGACCTGGCCGCTGTTATTATTTAGCCACGAACTCCTCTGCGATGATATACATCCGGGATGAAATTACAACCCTCCCTGTATTAGGGTTATTAAAAGAATCAAACCTTATAGGGAACTCCATAGTAATCTATAGTCCACGTCCACAATACGCCAGTTTAAACAATGCACAAATACACGCTATAAACTGCCTATACCACCGACTATAAATACAACGTAAAATTGTGCAACCAAACCTCATTCAGAAACTCCTTCACATTTTTCTTTTCCGTGAAGAAAAAGGTGGCAATACCAGTGAAAGAAGCCAGTTAATGTTTTCCCTCAACATTTCAAGCAACGTCTCGGGTAGGCCGCGACTTGGAAATAAGAAAATCCGCAGCACTCAGGCTGTCACCCCACAGTAGGCTGTGTAAGCTCAGACGATGGGAGAGCTATAAATTAAGTTTTCAATTTGCCAATGACGCATCGCTAAGACTGCGAACCGAGCACCCTTTGATAATATATTTTGGATGGCCGCTTTCGTCTTGCTCATGTAATTTTAGACAACGTTTTAAAATTATTTTCACATTTTTACTACACTGTACCCAAACCCGTCAATAGTGTCACAAAATGCCAATGCATACAATTTGCTCAGACATAATAACAGACGCCAGTACAGAACAGCTATTACGTATTTAAATGATCAAATTATGTTTAGTTGTGTACATTTCATAAATACAGAGGATGTTTAGCGTGGAGGGCCGACGCCGACGGTTTGTTGCATGCAGCAAAATGCAGCGTAGCGCTCCATTATGTGGGTCATAAATCAAGTGCATTGAAATCTCCTTCCTCCTTCGTGTCGGTGAGCCATCGCCGAGCGACGGATATTTGAACCAATGCACCGCCGAACCGCCAGCGCCGCTAGACCGCTACACCTCGTAGCGCTCGTAGCAACTCGTAACCGTTCGTAGCTGTTTGTAGCTACGATGAAACTACGCGCCCTATCTACGCTGCATCTTAAAGTTTGCGCGCCGAATATTGACTGGACTGTAAAAGTTTCGTGTTCAGCCGTAGTGTTGATATCTGAATGTTTGTTTTATTTAGTTAAGTTTTCTTGGTGTTTATTTCAACATAACAAAAATGTGTCGTCATCTATATGATACGAAGCGTAGTTGAATCCTAAAAGTAACCCTATAATTGAATTATATGATAATAAATACTCAACTAATTCGTATACATACTAGCAAGTCCACTCAACATTAGTACATCACTTTCAACAAACAAACTCGGCTCACATCAGAAACACTAACAGCGAGCACAAACTGTATAGATTTATATAAGTGCATATTGTTTTATTTAGACAAGAATGTCGGCGACTACAACAAAGTTATGTTAGGTTGGCACAATGGCGGGTGGTCGCCACCCAGTCACCTAGCGGCCGGAGGACACCCATTCACTCATTCACTCGTTTACTCACTGCTACTCACTCAATGGCTTTTGCGTGTTGCATTCTGTGCCGTTTTCGTCGTAACTCGGGAACGCTCTAATATTTCTATCGGCACCAAATTGTCGCCTATTGACTGCATTGGATGTTAATCTGCATACATTATGGGTAATATAGGTTAAATATTTCACATTTGTCACGGTTTTGGCCTAGGGTTATAAAACTGATTCACTTTGAGTTCTAAGTTATAACTTTGGTTTCTGAAATAGATTATTATAAAGTAAGTCTATATATTATAGTCTACGAGTCTTGTTACTCGCTATTTATTTATTTATTAGGGATAAAAAAACAGTAGTCCACTCACATGTTTTCATTACATATAAACTTAAAATAATAGCTCTTATATCGCACAACCAACACCATTATTATTAATAATAATATACAAGGTGTTGTTTTGCATCCTCGTCAAAATTCAGGAGGGTGTCACGAAAGACGGTACCTAGTTTATTATTAATAAACGAGGATTTTTTTGATTGTTTCTGTTTGTCAGCATTTCAGAATAACCCCCTTAACGCGGTTTAAAGAATAAGAAATTATCGAAAAAACGTTTGAGATTGTTTGTATGTAGAGAAGCGCGGTTATAGGGTGAGAATCAGACGAGTCGCGTTTAAAACACGGGTGGTTCACACATACCGGTTTTCGTAAATAAATGAAAAAATAAAAATTACCTATCCATTTTATTATTGATTCGGGACGAGAATCATTAGCATAGTAACCTCCTTGAATTTGACGAGAATGCAAAACAACACCTTGTATTTCTGTGTGTGGGGTTAGGGTAGGTTAGGTTGAATTCTGTATACAATCCAATCACTTTAATTAGCTCGGTACTCAAATTACGATTGCAGATATTGTTTTTCTGTTAAGACTGCCCCGTTGGTCGAGTGGTCGCAAATGCAACAGCTGACCATGAGCTAGGTTCAATTCCCGGGTCGGTTTTATCAGGAATCTCTCAGCAGCAGCCACGGAGTCTGAATAATTGCTCGGTTGATGTCAATAGGCTCGCCCCTATTACATGGGACTTAAGCATAACTGGCGAAATTTGGGTGTACTAATAGGTAGAGCTCTGCCATCAGGGATTACAGGCGTGACGATTTTAAGTTAAGTAAAATAGTACCTATTTAATAAAAAAATAAAAATAATTAAAACCGCATAAACAAGCTTTTACTAGATTTGACCACACACATTGTTCACCACCAAAGCATTCTTCCCCACAATATTTAGACAATAACAACCAACCAGCATTTTCCAAGCTCAGCACCAGTTCAGAATCATGTGGGTGCATCGAATAGGCGGCGCGTGTCATGTGCGGGGGCGGGGGGGTACCTTCTCCGTCAGACGTGTCGCTTGGCTCAGCGAGACGTCAAAGGGAAATTGAAAATTAATTTATGCTCCTAAACCTCATACCTAGTCGGAGGCTGTAAATCACCGGCTTGGAACTCTTCATGTCCAACGCGGTGTCACTTGATATGTATGAAACGTAATCGGCTGTAGTTCAATTTAATTTGTATGGATTTGTAAATTGAGTCCTGTTTTCGCCAAGAAAAATTGTCTGATAGTTATATTATCAACTCAATAGTTTAACTCAATAGTAGTAACTCAATAGTATTAGTAACTCAAGGTTTAGAGAATCTATTGTTGGCAATGGAAAGCTGAGTTTTAGTTGTGTTAGAAGCTAAATTAATTATTCTGTTATTGTAATACCAACGTATGATCAAAGTGCTCTAAAATGTACCTAGACAAAACTCCTCCTCAGACAAAGCTTTCGTAAAACAATCTCTAACTATTATCCATATTCGTTGATTGTTTCTAAATTTACAGCGATTTGTTAATAAAACGAAGTAAAAACTTATTTTATTAAAGGCGGTCCAAAAATGTTAAAATAACATATTGCTCAGTGGTAGCGATCATATATTGTAAGCGGCTGTGCATTTTACGTGAGAGCGCTCTGAAGCTCAATTTATTAAAATATCCTAGCCTACTAAATAGTATTTCACATGGATACCTTGTAAACAGAAAATATCCTTTCAATATGTTTATATTCATCAATTTAATGGGTATAATTCGAGATCACACTGATAAGTGATTTCCCACATTAATTTAATTCCATGACCAATTAGTTCGTGTATGAATATTTCATTTGCATCTATACATATATACATTTAAAAATGTCAGACGTGAATAAAACAACTATGTTAATGCAGTTATTGAATAGGTTTGTCTTCAATTCGGTACTTTTAACAAAATAACATTTAAACGATGAAATAATCGAACACACAAACACTCTCGATAAAACACCGCTTCGGAACATTTGATGAACGCAAACAGACACAGTGCCACGCGCGTCCTCAAATAGTCCTCTGCGTACATGTAATGCGAGGCTGAACGCACTCGCGGGACGACTCCGAAAAGAGTCGTAAATACTCCCGGCGCCGCTCACTTATAAATTAGGATCATAAAGCAGTTGCCGAACTTTGCTGGCGGCACGACGACCATAAAACAACGCTTACCCGCCAGGATCGACGCTGCTCATGCATCGCCACAGATCTTTCAATTCTATGGATTATACATACTTCTGGTAACAGACAGATTATTTTTTATCTGTCCGAGTTAAACGGGGTTTGTGGTTTTGATGGAAAGTTGGCAAGTTATTATGCTGCATGTTGCTGATTGAAATAAAAAGACAGCTGCTTGATTACTTTAAAAAACTACCATTAAAACTTTGCGGGTCGCCAAACCAATGTTTGCATCATGCTTCGTTCAACACTTCGCGTGTAAAGTAAACGCTACTCGTATATTTCCTTTACCAAACTGAATCCGAGAAAGATGTTCAATTAATCTGAATGAATAGGGGGGATTGAGTCCAATGGGTTAATATATCTGCACAGCTGTTATTTTTTAGGTAACGAATATTCCAGGAATCATTTTCACAAAAACCTTGTCTTGTGAAAACAGTAACAACTAAAATGTTGTGTGAAAAATGAGTGTTCTTTCTATACTTCAAGATGTCAAAACATAATGTTCGCATCCTATTACCTGCATCGGAAACTCTGCGCATGTGGGATTTGCAACCCTGTCTGTGTCAATGGGTTACTGTGGCACCCGGCAGGAGAACTACGTGTTACCACTTACTACACGACTTTAGGTCAATGATTTTATAAATGAGGGTATCAAAATAATTATATTGCTTATCATCATAATATTCGTAAACAATATTTAAAAAAACTCACCGTATTTTGTTATATCTAATATAAACTAAACGATATCTTTTAGTACCGAAAGTTAAGGTAGAAAACAAATATAGGACGATAGGTACTCAAGCCGATTTTCCCAAGTATAATTTTTCATAGACTTATTTTGCCAAATAAACTTGGGTCATTTATTAAAAGATTGTTACGAGACAGTAAAGAAGTGCTGCCGAATAGTATATTTTTTGCTTCTTCTCATTAATTTGAACAAATTGAACTAACCATAAATCACTTTTCTTCTTGGCATTAATAATGAATTTTGTTTTTAATTGCGGTCATCTTGTTGACTTCATATTATGCATGCACATCACCAATATATCCTCAAAAAACTAAAAGAACTTATTTATCGGAGAGTACGAAACTCACACCGTTATATTGATTAACATAATTAGTACGTCCATTGTGAAATACTGCACCGAACCAATACGTAATATCATTACACTGAATGAAATGAATCATTAAGTCTGTCAGCATTCCATCAATTAGCATTTCATGGATTGGATAATTTAATTATATTCATATTAACAGGTGACCACAATTTTATAATTAGTTTACCCAAAACTTCGCTTTCAGTTCGTATTAGCTGCTAATTGATAAATTAAACACGCTAACATTTTTTAATATATTACTGAATTTATGATTTCAATATATTCAATGCAATGATTAATAGCTTTTGCATTGATAGGTTTTAAATATTGATTTAATCTTGAGGCAGATCACAAGTTATGAAGCAAGATTTTGGCTCTTGTCAGTAGTCTGAAACAAGAACTTAATGCAGAAGGCAGTACGTTGTTCTCGACAGGACACTTATTCTAATGTGGTTCTTGGGCCTTGTTTCCCAAACCGATGACTTTATTATTCACATTTATAGCTGGTTTTACTAACAAAGGAGTAACAATAAGAACAGGTATTACTCTTCTAGTTGGCTTTGGCCACAGTCTGGTATGTTTTCCAACGGCCTGTCCGCACGGTCACGAGAAGTATATATAAAAAAAATGACGATTTAATAACCTAATAATAATAATAGTGGGACCTTTCCCTGATACAGAGGTGGATGCAGCTTCATGTTAGCGCCTCTCCTCGTTTTATTTGACATGCGATTATTATTGTATTGTGTATGTCTAATTTTGTTGTTGATTGTTTTTTATGTGTAATGTTTAAATTTAATTTATATATATTTAATTTAATTGTGACATTGATTGTAATTATAATGTGTATGATTGGGTTTTTTTTACTTTTGTGGATTGTGTTTTATTGAATTTTAATTTTTAACTAGTGAAATGTATGGACTTTGTCTGAAATAAATGAATTAATAATAATAATAATAATTCGCAGTTGTCAAACTATTTTGATAACTGCGAAGACCTCACTGATGTTCACTCGATCCTGTACTGTGCGGCTGTAGCGGCATGTCGTGTAGCTCATGTCAAATTTTCTAATGACAGAGCTACACGACCTAAACCTGCCGTACCGGCTTGGCAGTGCAGGATTGAGCGACGTATTAGTGGGGCCAGAACACTCATCGGCAAACTAATCTGCTTCAGGGAGGGCAACAATCGTCCTCGAGTGATGCGTTTTGTGAAGCGGGCATTTGCAGGGACTGATATCAGTCCTCGAGGCTATATGTCCCGTATCACAGAACGCATCGACTTCCTGAAGCAGAAAGTGTATGCATGGGCAAACCGTATCCGTAGGTATAAGCGGAGGGTGGAATGATACACTCTGAATCGCACATTCCAAAGAGATGAAAGGTGGGTTTATAGGAGTTGGGAGCGACCGGACCAAGGTGTGGCCGACACGCGCCTGCCGGATGATGACGTCATGTGCGCGTTTTGGCGCAGCATCTGGTCGGTGCCTGTCGGCCATACCGAGGGTGAATGGACTCGAGAAGTCGAGCGTGTGTGTGATCCAGTACCAGAAATGGGGGCAATCTCTATCAGCCCCCAAGACGTAGCTCGTGCAGTCCGTCCGTTGCCTAACTGGAAATCTCCAGGGCCGGACGGGCTGCACAACTTCTGGATTAAATGGTTTACGGGGTCGCATGCTCGCTTGGCGGCCCTATTCCAGTCAGCCTTAGAGTCAGGGTCGCTGCCCGAGTTCCTGACTACTGGAATAACCCACCTGCTCCATAAATCAGGTAGTACTGCGGAGCCCAAAAATTATAGGCCTATTACATGTCTTCCGACAGTGTATAAAGTTCTTACATCCATTTTGAGAGCTAAAATTTGCAAACACATTGTTGACAATTCGATCATGTCCGCTTCTCAGAATGGATGTAGGAACGGGTCCCGCGGTACTAAGGAGCTGCTCCTCATTGATATGGCCATTAACCAACAGGTTCGGCGTTCCCGAAGGGATCTGTCGACATGTTGGATAGATTATAAGAAGGCCTATGACTCGGTGCCACATACATGGCTCATGAGGGTGCTAGAATTGTATAAAGTTGATGCAACTCTTCGCACCTTCCTGATGTCGTGTATGGGGCAATGGAGGACAGTCCTTCGCTATCCAGGATGTCGACAGATACAGGGGAACAGCGAACCAATAAGGATCGAGCGTGGCATTTTTCAGGGCGATAGTTTGAGTCCGCTTTGGTTCTGCTTAGCCTTGAATCCTCTAAGCACACTGCTGGAGGAGTCAGGTTTGGGCTTTCGATTGAAGAGAGGTGGTCAGGATATATCTCACCTTCTTTACATGGATGACCTGAAACTCTTTGCCCCCAACAACTTGCAATTGATGGAACTACTGAGGGTAACAGAAACTTTCAGTAGCGCCATCAAGATGGAATTTGGTGTGGACAAATGTGCGGTCATGCATGTAAAGCGAGGGGGGATTGTGGAATCTGCGGGAACCCGGCACTCAGATTCTATAAATCTTAGATCCCTCTCAGCAACCGAAACCTACAAGTATTTGGGTATGTCGGAAGCGCTGGGCATCAATTCTGTTGACATGAAGCAATCGTTGAAGGAGCGCTTCTTTGGCCGCCTGAGAAAAGTATTTAATAGTCTTTTGTCAGGTGGAAATAAGGTGCGTGCCTTCAATGGTTGGGTCATGCCGGTTTTGATGTACTCTTTCGGCGTACTCAAATGGACTCAAACAGAACTAGACGCCCTGGATAGGAAGGTCCGTACATTGTTGACGGCATATCGAATGCATCACCCACGTTCTTCGGTTATGAGACTGTATATCCCGCGGAGTTGTGGAGGTCGAGGCTTTTTAAACGCCAAGACTCTCCACAATCGCGAGATATGCAGTCTTAGGGAATATTTCCTAGAAGCCGACGTGGGGATGCATCGAGACGTGGTCGCGATGGACAAGGGCCTCACCCCGCTCTCCTTGCCTAAAGAGAACTGGCGCAAACCTGCAGTGCTTGACACTAATGACCGCAGGGAAGTATGACAGAGTAAGGAGCTTCACGGACGCTACTTCAGTGCCCTGCATGGAACTGATGTAGACCATGCAGCGTCCGTAGCCTGGCTACGTTCCGGGGAACTCTTTGGAGAAACCGAAGGTTTTGTTTGTGCAATTATGGATGAAGTTATGATGACGAATAACTACCGGAAATTTATTGTGAAGGATGGCACGGTGGACATATGTCGGGCATGCCACCGTCCAGGCGAATCGATCCGTCACATTATCTCCGGGTGTTCTCGTCTAGCTAACGGAGAATACTTGCATAGACACCACCTTGTAGCCAGGATTATTCATCAGCAACTTGCTCTGAAATACAGCCTTGTGGAATCGGAAGTGCCGTACTATAGGTATGTGCCCGACCCAGTTCTCGAAAATGGCAATATCACACTGTATTGGGATCAATCCATCATCACTGACAGGACTATTGTAGCCAATAAGCCTGATATAGTGGTGGTGGATCGATCAGAGAGGCGCGCAATTATTGTTGACATTACGGTTCCACATGACGAGAACCTCGTGAAAGCTGAGAAAGATAAGCAAATCAAGTATCTTGACTTGGCTCGCGAGGTTGTCGACATGTGGGATGTTGACTCAGCGATCATTGTGCCGATAGTCGTTTCAGCCAATGGCCTAATTGCCAAGAGCCTCGACCAACATCTGATGAGGCTCTCGTTAGGCAGCTGGATCAAGGGCTTGATTCAGAAAGCGGTACTCCTGGACACGGCTCGTATTGTTAGGAGGTTCCTTTCTCTGTAGCCCTGACCGCCGGTAGCTTGGACCCTGTTCCCGATACCGGTGGGCTACAATTTTTTATATTTTTAAATGTTTTTTTTTATTTTTTATTATTTATAAGAAATATTTAAAAATGTATTAAATTTGTATATATTAATGAATAAAGGGAATAATAATAATAATAAAACGATCTCAACTACACACCACTTAATCTAAGCAATCAGCCAGAAGCACAAAACACTACCATTGATGACCCGCAGCAACATAAAATGGAAGAATGGAAGAGGAAAGTACTCCATGGTCGGCACCCTCAAGATTTAGAGCAATCTCTCATAAATAAATTAGCGTCAAATAAGTGGCTCAAAATAGGCAACTTATTCCCGGAAACTGAAGGTTTCATAATAGCTATTCAAGATCAGATCATCAACACAATAAACTACAGAAAATACATAATTAAAGATCCTACAGTAACCAATGATAAATGTCGCAAATGTCACAACCAACCAGAAACCATCCAGCACATAACAGGAGCATGCACAACTCTCACGCAAACCGACTACACTCACAGGCACAATCAGGTGGCCAATGTCATCCACCAAAAACTAGCACTCAAACACTCACTCATTCAAAATAGCAACACTCCTTACTACAATTATAAACCAGAAATTAGCCTAGAAAACACAACACATAAGCTCTATTACGATCGTGCTATTCTCACGGATAGGACGATCCACTACAATAGACCAGATGTAATCCTACAGGACAAAATAAATAAAGTTACATACCTGATAGACATCGCAGTCCCCAACACACACAACATACAGAAAACAATCACTGAAAAAATAAGTAAATACGCAGAACTCAAAGAAGAAGTTACTAGAATTTGGCGACAAGAAAAAGTATATGTAGTCCCAATTGTCCTTTCCACAACAGGGGTAATCCCAAATCATCTCCTCCATAGCTTAAAATTATTAGATCTTAGACAAACCCTCTACATAACACTGCAAAAAGCTGCGATTTTAAACACATGTAGGATTGTTAGAAAGTTCATGCAGATAGAAGAGAACGAAATAGGACCTCAACACAACACTTAAACACTATTTACACACCACACGCTACATTTGCTTTGGTTTCGGCCCGTAAATGTAGAAAAAATCCAGTCTAAGAGCTGAGAAGAACAACACTTTCCGGAAAATAATAATAATAAGAAAAATAAGTAAGTCTACACTGCTTATAGAATATTTAAACTGACGCATAACAATCCCCTAGGCTATAACCCGTCCCAGTCCCACTATTGTAAGTAAACTTATCATTTTATTTGGCGGCGCCAGATGTGGAAGTTTAACTCATCATTTCGAGATCGCGAAATCGCTTGGAAGTAATTCGCGAAGGCGAGCTCTCCGCAGACGCTTTACTTACAAGCACTTGAACTTTGTTTGGAGCAAGTTGGCCGGCTTTCCACTCATACACTCCGTAACGACAACTTACTCACTTTTGCTCACTTGAGGCTTAGCGCCCGCAGATATCAAGGGTTTGCTTTACAATTTGTTTGTAGTTGCGAAATTGTTTTGTGCATTGATTTAATCATTTTGTATTAATTTAGTTGGTAAGTGATTTGCGGGGGATTAGTGACCATTTTGGTTTAGTTAATCATTGGGTTTACTGTGTCGTTTTACATGTATGTGTACTTACAAAGGTTAATAGAGTAAAACTCGTTTGCTGAAGTGTTTATTGAAAGAAAAAAAAAACAATTCAATTTTACGCATTTATTTATCAATCATAGAATCGACGACATTAGTAGAAAGAAAAATTATATTTCTGTTCACGCGTGCACCTGTACGTCCACAGATCCGCTGAAGAGTAACGTGAGTGTAAATAATTCAGTCGATGCGAAGCCTGCTCCCTGCTCCCCGGGGCTTTGCTCCGAATACCAACATCTGATCTGTGATTGCGCACGATAAATCTATTCCTCTCAGCACACCGATTGTTGTTTATCCCTCGTAAATATTCTGTTGCAAATAAATATATTCACATCTCATTTAGAGAGTATAACATTTGTTTTGGAAAGAGAGAATTTTGGTTAAAATTTTCACGTATGAAAGTCAAAAGAGAATGGAAGGCGACAATAATGTCTAGGTATGGAATGTTCGCCCCGTGGCTGGGCGGGCAAACAAGCCAAAGCCGTGAGAGTACGTGACACGCAATACAAATCGCGGCGCACGCTAAACTCGCACGGTTCACACCTCTTCAATTGTTATTTTGACAATTATTATTATGCGATAGGTATGTGCGAAATATTTGTATTGAGATTTGTTTTTTTTAAACTGCTGCGTTTTACGCAGTGTCGTTAAAAAAAACGTGGAATTGGAATCGGATCGACAGACATAAAGATTCGAACTTGCCCAAAAATAAATAATAATGAATCATTAAATTAAAAATAAACAAAAACAATTTACAAGATCTCTGTGTACCGCAGTTTATACTAATGCAGTCTAACGAAATAATAAGTTACGATAACACAACGTATGATGAGAACTTAACCATATCCATACTTCCATTGGAATAAATACAGTAAGGTTATAAAGGAGGAGTTTCTTAGTTTTTAGGGTTCCGTACTTGACAAAGGAAAAACGTAACCCTTATACCACTTTAACCACCTTAACCACTTCGATGTCCGTATGTCTGTCTGTCTGTCTTGCGTCAACATATTTTTTCTCAGGTACGCGTGGAGGTATCAAATTGCATATAAGGTATCCTGCTTTTTCACAAAAAAATAATTTGCAAATTTTCATCTGACAAGCAATGATTGGCAAAAACATGATTGGTCATTTCATGCTTTTACAAAACAAGTTTGGCAAACAATACACTTAATAAAATATGTTTCCGATAAAATTTTATTTGATAACGTATTAGTTAAAGAATTCATTTTATATTCATGTCATCTCGTAAAGTTTGAAATAATAAACGGTTCAAATATTGCATCGTAAGGAAATTTTCTAAAAAAACTACTCACCAATAGGGTAATTTTAATTAATAAAACAAGATATACTTAAGATTAATGAGCGAGCGAAGCGAGCTCGGGTCTTTGGGCACCCCAACTCTGTCAAGTTAGGTTCACGAAGGGTTACAAGAAGGGGATGACGGGGTCTTAAATCACTCGCTTCGCTCGCTCACTAGACCCCGCCACCCCCTTCGTGTTAGGTTACTTTCAACCCTGCAATCAGAAAAAGGAGCCTTTTATTACAAAAACACGCCGTCCCAAAATGAACAGTGTTGGGAAGCACTCCAAATTTTGCATTCTCCGTGTAATCAACCGGCAGTACCATGTCATTGTAGGCATTTTGCACTTCGGCATTATAACTATTGATATTTTGAACCATTAGGTAAGTCAGTCTTCATGTTTGTATCTTTTTTTTATTTTATTTATACGTACCTTCATGATCACTTTGCTTCTGAAGATTCTTTTCTTTAGAAGATTTACCATAAAATGATATTTAGGTTAAATGTGATCAAAATATTAAGTGAAAAATATTTATGTGATTAATTATCATATGAAACATTTGTACAGAGAATCATTTGCCAAATTAATGTTTGTAAAGTTAATGTTTATAAAATAAAACATTTGCGGAATAAGTTGTTGTATAAATAGTAATGAAACGTTGGTTGTAAACTAAAAAAATGTAAAGATGTTTTGGTGAAACTTAAATGAACCATCAAATACTAAGGATACGAGTACTTCCTTAGATGCCTTGGCAAATTAAAACAATAACGTAACTAAAGTTTATAAGCGTTATAATTATGCCATTTATGTCGAATATTTTGACACTTTCCAGAAGCTCAAAACCTATCGGGTACTTCCGTTGACTTTTAAAGGGGTTGGAAGATTTTATTTTACTTTTAAAATAGTGAGCTCGCATAAAGCCTGTTTTAATCAAAAGCTAGTTTCAATACAAACATATTTTGTATGGTATCAGACATAATTTTGTGAAGTGCCACTTTTCCGAGATATAAGATATAACAGTTACAATCTATTCAATTATGGAGACTGAAGGCAAAGCCTAGTTTCGAATAAAACCTTTATTTAGCACAGTCTCCACAAGCATTATAGAATATTTAAAAAAATATTATTTACTAGTGAAAATAATTACATTTAAATATGTAACATAGTCCGCCCAATTCCTATTTATAATATTACTCTGAAATTAAAAAGGCTTATGTTTAACATAACACCAGGTAAAGTAAATATAACCTTAAAATAGTATACTGCCTAAAATAGTAAATGATCACCAGAAATAGTAAATGATCACCAGAATTAAAAACCTGAAAATCACAGCTCCGAACTAAGGCGTAGTCGACGGAGCCCCGCTACGCGGGGCTCCTATTTCTCTCTGCAGGGTTTAAAGTAACCTAACACGAAGGGGATGTCGGGGTCTTAGTTCGCTCGCTCCGCTCGCTCACTAGACCCCGCCATCCTAAGTTCTTCTTGCCACAAAATTTGGTGATCATTTACTATATTTGGTCTTTGAATACAATTTTTTTGGTGTTTAGTTTTTTTTTTGGTAACGTAGCTTAGGATCTCAAAGTATTTTTTGGTGCTCATTATATTTAATCCCAATTAAAAATGCTCAAAGTATTCTTTTTTTTTTCCAAACTAAGAAAAATAATAATACACGGCAATTTGCAATCTTTTGTGCAGTTCGATTCGAGTAATCAAATAAACCGCTACTGAAATGATTTCGTGATTCCAAATATTTTAATTGACAAACAGAAATGCCGGGAAAATAGCGCTTAAATTGTGCTTGCATTTGCGGGATGTTAATTCAATGAATAAACATCACGTCAGAACAACATCAAAATCCACTTCCTACTAGCTATGGCGATATCTCACTTGCCGTGCAATTCAATTAAGCTCACTTTTTATGCAAACCGAAATGCACGTTCGCAGGTGAATCTGAAAGTCAATCACGCTATTATTACCTCCACAACCATTTCCTCATAAAATTGTGATTATGGAATATTATCCCCATTACCACAACTATTGTCCCACCAAGAAAATTCAAAATATACTAGGGCCCATAACATCTAAAACACAGTTTGCGTGACTTTACATAATTATCAATGAAAATGATCACGTTTACTTGGATGCTACATTCAGATTTCATAAAACAAATTATTGGTTTTACTAAAACTTTCCTTCAATTGTATTAGTTGAAAATTGATCGCTAATGTTGTTCGAAATTTTTGATCGTTAACCTAATTTAGTTGATCGACCGCATCGACGTACGCATATGAGCAAGTGCGCGCTGGTGTGTAAGTGTATGGTGGGTAATTGACACGCCGCTATAAGAGGCTTCGCTGACTCTGTACCTACAAGCGTTTGTTTCAACGGAACATAAAATTTACATGTACATAAGTTATTTGCGCCGGAGGTGCGTCGGCTCGTAAATCTCGCGACAAGGGGATTTCTGTTTGTGAAGTTTCTTTTTTATTTCCACTTTATCTGTGTAACGCGAAGGACTGTGAATACTCAGGCGCAACTCTGAACCCGCTCAACTTCAATAAATCAATTTGTGCACTTACCCGTACTTATAATGTTCTCAGAGAGTTCGGCACGTGTCGAGACCGACTCTGAATATGTTACACTTTCATCGCATAAAATATGTGAGCGTAATTCTATATTTTTATATCAGAGGATACTTATGATACTCTTGTTTTAACTTCTTTTCCTACTTTTAAATAACACTGTATGTATGTGACAACTTATTTTTATACATCCGTATAAATGAGCATAAAATTATTCACATGCGCCTATCTCCTTCGTGAAATTTTAAACTGTCGCTGTCATTCCCCATACCCAATTTAAGCCATTCAAGAATCACTTAAATGCTACAGAGCCTTTTCAACCGAACTTTTTCGAAATGGTTTGTCCGGTTCGTCGTGTTCATTTTGCATCACAAAGTTAGATGTGTTTGTCGTTCTATTTTAAACGCGATAACGCCAACTTTCCAGTCCTCGAAATGTGAATACCTTGTTGCGAAAATGTGACTAACGGAAACTGTGTACAAGTAACTCCGCTGTCCTTCGGTGGCTCACACCGCGCGCACTCCCGCCAGCCTGCCACCCTGCACTCACGACATACACGTGCGCGCGGCGCCGCCTGCCAGTACCGGCACCGCAACCCATTCAAATCTCTTTATTATTACAACAAACAACGTTATTCACTTCTAACACCGCGTTTTTTCACTATAGTTATATATTATACGCGTCACAAGCACAAAGAAAAGTTGCCAACACACAAGTTAACGCCTGCAGTATTTGAATTTTCTTGCACAACAGTATATCACAACTAATCCTTTCTGAGGTTGACATTTAGATTTATAGCAGACAAAATAATTTTCAAATGGTTGTGTTTATTAGGTAATATTTTCGCTAAAATAGAACTAATTTAATGTGACCCTTTTCGTATGAAACTGTCACAAGTAATGCTGTGATGTTTGTCGCTGAATGATACTCTTTTTAGAGTTACTTAGTTTGTGAAATTCTTAGCTTTTTCATTTTTGTTTTCACGCAAAAGAAGCTCAAAAGAATAAATACACACGTTTTTAGGTTAAACATTAATCAAGCTAGCTGTTTGTACTAAACTTGAAAATCCAGTTATAATCTGTGTAGCGTCGGAACGCAACTCATTGCCGGCCATTATAATTAACTACTTGCTAATTACATTATTATGTATTTTATATTATGGTTTTTAATTACAAACACCTTCTATGTCTGACAACACATTACTGAGGTTTTAGCACAAAAAAAATCTAAATCTTACTTCTTGACATTTTGAGACAGAAACAGGGTATCTCTCAGAAACCTCTGAAATACACAATTTTTACTGGTACGAATTATAAAAATTGATACCAACATTAAAAGGAATTCAAGATATGGTCGACTAGTCAGTGGGTATTACTACGAGTATGAACGTCATAAAAGAGCTACCAGTGAATTTAAATGTTTCTGCAAAAGTTCACTCGGTCCCGTTTCCTTACAGACCGGGTTACCAACTTTATACACTTAATTTAAATGAAAATTTCTTTTGTTACGACTTTAACATATGATCCGTTTAAAATGTAAAGGTAGGCGTGGAAGAAAGAGGTATTAGCATTCATTTAAAACTTTCAGTTTTTCATATCATTTGCTACCTTGGTATTACAATTATTATAACCAACCCTGAAGTTCTTAAGAAAAATGACAATAAACATAATTTGCACATTTACCCAAGGTTATAACTCCGTGTTCTGAATAAAAATGATTGTGTAAGTGGAACATAAACATTACACAATATTATTTTTAAAGAGTCGCGCTAAATTAGCAGGAACAAAAGTAGGAAGGGCGAAAGTTAACTTTCAGTTGAAATTAATGAAGATTACAAAATTCACGGCCATTGAGTTCCCCGCTTCGTCGAACCTTTGACTCTAAGTTGCTTGTTAGTTTAAATTGAGAGAAATAATAGGACTCATTTGTTTGGTTTAAAGGTTACCGGTCCCACCCGACGGCGGAAGTTATTATTTTACCGCAATCCGAACGCCCAATAAAGTAATATTGTCCTGTTAATTGTGAACAATTTATGTGATAGTAAAAAGGAATACCCACCTAGTATTTAAGTACTTTTAGAAGTTAATATGCGTGCAAATCTTTTAGTTTAATTTGACTGTATTTTTGATATTTTAATCTTTAATAATAGCATGATAGTTTAAATTTATTTATTCCTAATTTTAAATTATATTAAATTTTGTATTTAGCGCATGTTCCGTAGTAATTTTAGTTTATATAAGGTAAATTGTAATTTTAATCCAAAAATAAATAAATAAACCAAAAAAAAAAGTTAAATAAAACTTGGATAGTTTTTTTTTGTTAATTTTAACGTTTTTTTTTGTCCTGTGTGAGACTAATAAATACTTTTTCTTTCTTTCCTTAAAGTCTAGACAGCTACCTACACCCAGACAAATGACGAAGGCTTACTAAAAGGGTCTTGTTGGCACCCGATGGGTACGGAACCTCAATTAACTAACAGGCAGTCAAACTCCTGTCAACTCCTGTGATTGTTGACCGAAACGACAACAGCCAAACAATTAACAATTGACGTGAGATTTGACAGCAAATTGAATTCGATGGGCTTTCAGAAGAGAGGAAGCTGTTTATTGTATTTGTCTCGATTTAATCAAAGTAATTACTACTTAAAACTTTATCTTTGCCTCGAAGAAAAAGATGTTTGGTGGAAATTCATCAATTGTATTGAAGGGGGATTAGTTCCTTCATGTAGTTTTATTATTTTATTGAGCTAAGAAGTAAGTAGTGAAGTTCAAGTTACATACTGCGATGCAGAATAAATACAAAGTACACAGTTTTTTCAGAAAAGATTTCAGTCCAAGCGTTCATTTAGAATATTAACTAGAGATTTTGAAATCCTTATTATGAAATTTTCACTCCACTCTGGCTGCGCTATGATATTACTTTTAATATGATTGGTTTATTATTTATGCAACAAAAGAAGATTAAAATATTTGATTTTAAGGCCCCTTACTCCAATATTATCAATTAGTTGATAACAAAAAAAAACAATGATGTGATCATAGAAACACCTCACCACAGGTCCTTGTGAAGTTTGGACAAAAAATCATACAAAATAAACTCATCCAAATAAAAATGCGTTATTTGTTTATGTTAGTAGGTAAATACGTTGACCAAATTAAATTATGGGTTTGTGAGAATTTCTCATACGTGTACTTTTACACTTTGTAGATTCTAGATAAGATTGGCATGGTAACAATGACGAGCACGACAATCCATTTTTGTGACGGGGGTTTTTTAATTATTTTATTAAATTTTTATTTCATGCTTTTTAAACTTATATTACTTTTTCTTAGCCTTGACTGTCCCAATCCTGGGCATAAGCCTCCCCCCATTCCTTCCATTTTTCTCGGTGTTACGACTCTTTCGCTAATTAACGTAAACAAATGTACCGAGCTTGGGGGCAGCTTTGGGGGAGGCGGAGGTGCAGCCGCCCCCCCCCCTCTGGTTATGCCCATGGTGACAAGTGGCAAGATTTCAAATTTCGAATCGACCAGACCTGTGATAGTTGATTATATCCCTTCATCAACTAGAAAAGAGGTGATGATCTTCAAACGACTGAGCAGATTTTCTAAACACCTTTCAAACGAATTAAATTTTATCAAAATGCCTTCATCCGTTTAGGAGCTACGATGCCACAGACAGACACACAGATGCACACGTCAAACGTATAACACCCCTCTTTTTTAGTCAGGGGTTAAAAAATAGCATTTGTTTTGTTAACATTGACTATCTTTCATTCTGAAATGTAAAGAGAAATGCTGACACTACTGATACCTTCATTTATTTGTGGGACATTTAACAGTTACATATTACAATTAAAGAATAAACCTAATAATTATCTAGTCTATCCATACTTAAAAATGAATAAGAAACACCAAAACTGTTTTATAATTTATTGAAAGCACACATGCCTAAAATAAATCATTGCAATTAAAAATATGTCAGTTTTAATTTTATGAAATCTTTAGTGGCTGCGGTGCTATATAACTTTCAGAGCAAATTGCCAGTATTTTATTATTAGTTCGATTAAAAACTCTTTTTTTTTTACTAATAACCGTTTGAAATCTTTGTGGCCAAAGTAAGTGTTTAATTATAAATAGATCGAATAAAACAATCAAATGAAATAAGATATTATTTAAGATCCAACAATGTATGCTGGATCATAAGTAATATCTTATTTCATTTGTTTTTTTTAATCAAAATCTTATATTACATATGTACATTATTTACAAACTACAAAAAGATATAAAATATAAATATTTAATATAAGATTTGATTTAAAAAAAAAACAAATGAAATAAGATGTTATTTATTTGATTGGTTCATTTGTATGTTTATGGCTAGAAAGGAGTAACTAAGTAACTGCTGAGATAACGAGCTGTAGAGAAGTATGGAGGAAGAAGACATGCTGCACTAACCCCAAATAAATTTGGCAACGATGATGATATGAATGATGATGATGATTGGTTCTTTTTTCGGAAATAATTTTGCTTTATCTTTGTATCACTCCGAGTAAGAACTTTCTCTATATAACATGAATTTCAATAATTTAACAATACCGTAACGCTCTACAAGGTGATGTTTTGCATCCTCGTCAAATTCAAGGAAGTAACTATGCTAATGATTCTCGTCCCGAATCAATAATAAAATGGGTAGGTAATTTTTATTTATTTTCTTATTTACGGAAATCGGTAAGGGTGAACCACCCGTGTTTTAAGCGCGGCCCGTCTGGTTTTCGCCCTATAACCTCGCTTACATACATACAAAAAATCTCAAACGTTTATTCGATAATTTCTTGTTCCCTAAACCACGGTAAGGGGAGTATTCTGAAATATTGACAAATTTAAACAACCAAAATATCAGCGTTTATTAATAATTAACTAGGTACCGTAATTTAATTGATTTTTATGTATTTTGTGACCACCTCCTAAAATTTGACGAGGATGCAAAACAACACTTGGTATAACATGAATTTAAATAATTTAACAATACCGTATCGTTCCATTATAGAAATCGCGATACGTTACAATTTGATTGTAAGCAGAAGCTTTAAAACAATACTTCTGACTATTTTGATGCGAATAATAAATCAATCGATCAAATTAAATCGTAATAGCATTGAGAGCAGCGTCTTTTATTATATCAATTAAAAGATTGTTTTAAAAGTGTGTCTTTAAAAAACCTTTCAATAATTATTTCGTTTGTCCTTACTATACTGGTGTTTCGCCAGAGGTCTTAACTGGTTAATTTAATTTATAACAGTTACAAGAAACACTCCGAGGAAGATTCTGAATTCTGATATTTATAACATTTACCTATTATTTCCGTGGAATAAATTTCAGTGACACAATCAACAGCCACGGATAAAGAAATTATATTGGGGTTGGATGGAGCCTGGCCCCGGCCAAATCTGATATCACTTTAAAATTTACAACTTTGATAGTTTATATCAAACTCTTGTACAATTATTTATTATTATATGAACTTAAACCGGTATTGTAAGAGATTTTTGAGACAGAAAAGTTGAGAAACAAGAATTGGCGCACAATGTGCAGGGGTAAAATTAACCAACTCTTTTTATTATAATGGATTAATTTCTGGTTTTTGTGCTAGTTTAGTTTATTTACTACAATTAATTATCTACTATAAACTTTATTATTGTAGGTATTAAAATTTACATATTTTGAGAAAGGAGTACAATATTTCCAGATTTTTTTACATTGTATCAATGGCTTGGTCAGTATTTTTGTTTAATGTTTAAGTACAGTAACGAAACCCTGACTGCAATTGAGATAATTTGTCTTAATTCGCATTGAAGAGTGCCGTTCTGCACATTCCAAAATCTTCGCTCGAGTTTAAGATCATCTAAACTGTATAGTTTTCTGTATCAACAAGTCTTAGGTAGAGCGGTAGATTTATAGTTAGAGATTTTACGTAACACACATAAAAAGAAATAGCGTTTATTACTCAAATCGAACCTCCCTCCTTTTTGAAAATGGCTGCTCGAAAAATGTATTTTAAACCTTTTTGAGTGAATAGGTACCTACCAATCCCCAAATTCTAACTTCGTTTTAGCAGGGAATGAAAAAGACTTGACAATTTTCTCTCCGGACCACATCGTTATTTCAAGCTTCTATTTTCGTGACACACAAACGAACACCTTCTACGTATTGTGTATTATATCACTGGTTTTCTGAAAACACGACCTAACATTTATACTTAAACTTTTTTATTCTCCGCATAACTATAACGGGGGAACTCCTAAAAGGCTAAGACAGAACTTTCACTCGTAAAAATCTCAGCGTTCCGTAAAACATGCTAAAAGATTTAGCCCATGTTTTAACAAGGCAGACAATTCTGGGAGAGGTAGAACAATAAAGCTCAAAGGAAAACGTAACAAGATGATACTCACTTTCGTCCTTTATGGTCGGTGTAGACTATGTGGTTTCTTGCGGCAGGAGTCTGCCGACTCCGGCCCAACGAATGCGCCTCCATCATCCGCGGCCCATGCTCCGCCGGGCTACAGGCTACACTGGCTACACAGTGGCTGCCATGCAGAAACAAATCTGTGCTCTTAGCCCTGCCACACAGCCGCGAAGCCAACTGTCTGAGTGTTCAGTTAGTGACCGCTTCGGTGAATTACTCCCCGGCCACGTTTAACAAGTTCGGATGGCTGGCTTGTTAGAGCTCGCTGCTCTCCACCGACATTGTATACACAGTTTCGACTTCTTAGCTGTGAAAGTTTCACCCGCTCTGTTGATTTTGTTTGTTAACATTGTCCTGTTCAAGAACTGTTCTAGATTTATCTCCTTTGTGTTTGCTCACTTTGTAAAATCAAGCGCAGCATGGACATTTCATTTGTTATGTGTTTATTGTTCCAACTTGGCTTTTAGTTTTATTATATTAAATTGTTTATCTGTAACGAAAGCCCCAATTTCAAAAGTTACTTATTGAAACTATCTAATGGTTTTTATTAAGTTGTACAAATACTTATAAAAACACCCTTGTAAGTTGTACAAATACTTATAAAAAAAACCCTTGTACTGAATACTGATTGTCACTAAGTAATTTATGATTAAAGGTATATAAACCACATCTCAAGAGACTTGTTCATAGTCTTGTGGCAACTTATATAACCATTTCCTCAGACGTATATAGAAGGACAATATACCTGTATACAAGGGAGTACATAAAACTGTTTACATAAGCACTTATTTATCTTCTACGAGTAGGCGGAGCTTGGGATCGAGGCGGGCTTATTTGGAATCGACAAGGAGGTGGAGTGGAGGATCTACTTGTTTATCAATACCTTCTAAGCTTAGATATATAGAGCATTTTGTAAGAAATACAAAAGAGATTTATGGTTCTATGGACTAAGAATAGAATTAGAAATTTAGGACTGACCCATAAATTACACGTCACACCATAAATATCTATTAAGGAGCTACTCACTAATAGGAATGAATATTTTCAAAACCAAATATTTCCTAAAGGTTAAAATGTTTTCTCGTTTCATAAATTATATTTCGCAAGACAGTGTACAAATGGGCTTTAATTAACTGGGGAATGTCGGCGAAACAGCAAATATGCCAGGATCGGCCGGCCGCCCCGCGCCCGCCGCGCCGCCCGGCTACGCTAACTACGATTTACATTCCCTCTTATTTATTTACAAGATACAGCAACACAATTTAATTTAATTTACAGACTGGGGTAATTTTATTTCGCAAACCGACTAAGGAATTGTCGAACATTAATCAATACGGAAATAGAATACCTACGTATTGTTCGAGACTTCTTGCAGAAAATTTATTTCTATCTAACTTGAAATATTACGTGAGTCAAATATCCATGAAATTGTACTTCAGTGCAGCGAATGTATACTCACTACAAATATTCCCCTTCAATATTTTTATCGGCCGTAGCCGTAGAAGGGTAGTTATTTAGTTCACTGTATCGCTGCTATTAGAACAGTTTATTTAATAACAGTGTGTACATTTTGTAACTACAAGTACAAAGTAACATGACTGCATGCATGAACAATCACTGAAAGTTACTTTAGAACCGAGCTAACTCTACATTCTCCCGCGTACGAACTAAGTTACGCTCGCGGCGCGGATCCCGGCAGAGTGATCAGTGCACTCACCTCCAAGGCTCACAGCCGACTGAGCGCTGTACTCTTTACTCTAAAACATTATCCTTCCAACCGACATTCAAACGATCAAATACTCACCATATCGGTCTCAACTTAAAGTTCATTTTCATTTTCACTCGATCCCTGAAAGCCTTTTCAACGATGGAGTGAGAATTCGGGAGAATACGTCACGAAAATCTAATTCTTCGTACGTGAACATAATGACGGCTTTAGAACTGAAGATGACGGGAGCCTCAAAATTTCCGTGAGATGACGAGCGTGCGAAGTAGAAGCCTCTATGTTTAAGATCTGAGGGTTCATATTGCAGGTAATGTGCCGCCAGAGAGGCGGTCGTAAGGCTTTAGGGGTGGCGCGTAAACAGGCGCATGCGTAAATCTCTTGAATTATTTCTCAAACTCTGAACTAAGTTGAACAGATTACTGCTTGAGTCACAAGCAAAAAATATTATCGACAGATTGAGGAAATCAATTATGTATAAGATTTGCAACGAGAGCATTGGAATACCATTTTCAAATTGTTGTTTTGGGTGCTTGGAGTGATTACGTACGCTCGAGACTGCGAACACGTATTTCTTTTTGTTCCGTGATAAAAATATTTTGTAGTAGTAATTAGTGAAGTTAACGAATTGAGAAAGACATATAATCGGTGATTGTGACTATATCTATAATATTTCAAATTATAAAACAAAAGTTACCAGTTTAAATCATTAAAACATCATAAAAACAAATGATAAAATCAAAGTAAAAGTGTCAGCATAGTGCAAGGTGTTTGTGTATTTGAACACGAAAAATAGTAACAACCCACATTATTTCAAAAATTGCCATCACTGTGCTACAAGGCCAAAAAATTTGACAATTTAGAGTGTGTCAAGATAGCGAGTCTGACTAAAGACGTACCTCTCCGCGCACTAATCACGCGGTCGTGGGTTCAAATTCAAGCCAGACTCTAAATTCTTTTTGTAAATCTGAAATTTGTTGAAGTCGATTGTTTTGAACTTACAATGTTGAAGTGCGGAGCTTGCGGAAAGTTTTTGGCAATAAACGATGGCATTAAATGCATGAAATGTCCGGTATATTATCACCGGGTCTGCGTCAACGTTGCTTCCACAGCATCATCCTCGTCAAAGTGGGTGTGTCCTGGTTGTAAGGCAAAGGTACCACGGACAGACAACTCCCAAACTCCTGTCAAGGGAACAGACGAGCTCAGCTCATCTACTATCCAGGCAGCGGTCACCCTTACTGATAATCCAGTGGCAGTAAATGATAACACACCTGATACTGAAGTGATCAGCCTGGCGGTGGAAATCCGTTGTCTCCGCAGTGAGGTCAATGCCTTGCGAGATGAATTACGCCAATTTCGTGATGAGTGTTCATGCCTGAATGATAAGGTTAATAAGTGTTGTAACCGCATGGACACCCTGGAAGATCGTGTCACAGAACTCCAAGAGAACATCGACCATTCGAATTCACCTCGCTTGATTCAACTAGAGGAGACAATTGGGGAACTCCAGCAGCAGTTGAATGAACGGGAGCAAGAGTCACTAATGAACGACGTACAACTGTCAGGCGTTGCGGAGTTGAGTGGGGAAAACCCGGCTCAGTTGATTAGCACGTTTGCACTTAAGCTAGCGTTTAAGCTCGAGGAACATGATATTGTTTTTGCTAAACGCGTTGGGAACATTCGGCGTGACCACACCGAAGGTGAAACACCCCGACCCCGAATCATCGTTGCCCGACTGGCAAGGCGCGCGACGCGTGATAACTTGCTGAGTGCTGCGCGTGTCCGCCGCAACCTCACTACTGCTGACATCGAAGTACCGGGAGCGCCTCATCGCATCTACCTTAACGAGCGCCTTACCAAAACTAACAGGCAATTATATTACAATACCCGCCAAGCTGCTAGTCGCCTGGAATGGAAATACACCTGGACTAAAGATGGCCGCATACTTGCGCGTAAAGAAGAAGGAAAGTCGGTCGTGCACATTCGAACGGAAAAGGACATCTCGCGTTTTTTTGTCACCCAATAAGTTTGCTCGTTTGTGTTCTGATTAATCCATTATTTTGTTCACTGAATAGCTTGTTCGTTAGTTATTGCATGCCGTTATTTGATATGTGCTTTTTGTTTTTAACTGCTCTTAAGATAAATTGTACAATGCAGTATACATGTCCCTGTCTGTCTAATAATATCTATAATTTTTTAAGCTGTAAATCTTTACTTATAATTTATGTTGCCCACGGTGCCATTCCATATACTTATGTTGTTTCTATGCCACTCATAATGATTCAAATGAATCATTATATATATACATTATTATATTGCTTTCTGTTTAAGTACCACAACAGTTTTTTCGTGCATGTTTTATCAATCTTTGAGTTTTTTTACTTAGTTTTTATTTTCTGTGATATTTTATTTATTGTTAGTAAATTATATACGAAATGATGTCTACTAAGTACCTCAAAGTTGGTTTTTGGAACGCGGGTTCTTTAGGCACAAAACACGATGAGTTTATAGCAGCGTTACTCGGTTTGGACGTAGATATTATGGCTATTAATGAAACGTGGTTGCGTACAGGCGAAGAAGGGCGCGCGCCCTCTGTGCCAGGATATAGGCTGCGACATATACCACGCTCCTTGTCTGTTAAGAAGGGACGGGGTGGCGGGGTTGGTTTTTATTTTAAACACGGTATAAATATTCGAAATCACTCGCACTCTGGTAGTACACCCCACACCACGGTCGAACAGATGTGGGTCACAATTAGTGTTCGCGGAATGAAACTAGCAATAGGTACTGCCTACCGCCCTCCCTGGCAAGATGTTGATATATTCCTAGACGCTGTATCTACTTCAGTAAACTCCCTTACGCAATGTGAGTACACGATATTGATGGGTGATTTTAACATAAACATGCTCAATGACTCGGACCCAAAGACGGACAAGTTAGTCTCATTTTTGAACTGCCTTGGTCTCAAGCAATTGGTGCAGTCACCCACGCATTTTACAGTACATGGCAGCTCTTTAATAGACATCATCTGTACAAATGTTAAACCACGCTCTTTATCAGTTGATATAATACCGGATCTAGGCGCGCACGCGTTGGTTTCTGGCGAATTTAGTTTTAAACGACCGAAAATTCCTCTGCGAACCATTACCTATCGGCCACTTAAGGATATAGTTAGAGAATGTTTTGATCGGGATCTTGAGTTGCTGAACTGGAAGGCGATAATCGAGCTGCAAGATGTTAATACTATGGTCAGTGAATTTAATTCGCAATTGATTTCGCTAATGGATGTCCATGCACCTCTAAAAACTAGCGTTGTCAAGGAGTGTTGTTACCCTTGGACTACTGACAATATTAAATTGATGATGCGTTTAAGAAATAAAGCACATGCAGAGTATTTAAAAGACAAAAAAAACGACCACAAAAAGAAATATTACAAAGAATTGAAGTCACTTGTTTGTGCGTCTTTATTTTACGAAAAGTCAGCATACTACAAACACAAAATTAACAGTCAAATAAGTGATTCCAAAGCACTTTGGAAAAACTTAAAGTCTAATCTGCTCCCGTCTAAACTTAAGGAATTACCTTTGCACTTTAATGACCCCGACAAAATTTGTGACCATTTTCTGAATGTACCAGGAACGGATACAGTTAGTGAATCAATGCTGGCATCTTTTGAATCCACTCGAAATAGTGGTTCCACGTTTAGCTTGTCACCTACAACTAGCAAGGAAATCGCGAACATACTGAAAACTATTAAATCGAATGCTGAAGGCTGCGATGGCATTACCATTAATATGATACTTCTGACACTACCGGTGACTTTGGACGTCTTGACCGCCTTAGTGAATGCATCTATCGCATCCTCATCTTTCCCTAACTCATGGAAAATTGCCAAAGTGCTCCCATTGCCGAAAACTCTAAATGCATCCGACATGAAGGATCTTAGACCTATCAGTATACTGCCAGTACTTTCTAAAGTTTTGGAGAAAGTAGTATGCGCCCAAATGGTTGATTTTTTAGAGACTAATAAAATCCTCCCTGATGTACAGTCAGGGTTTAGGAAGGGCCGTAGTACGGCCACGGCTTTGTTGGATGTGACTGACAATATCTTGTCAGCCCAAGATGATGGCATGTGCACACTATTGGTTTTGCTTGATTTTTCACGCGCGTTTGACTGTATTAACGTTCCTTTATTATTATCAAAGATGGTTTTCTATGGATTTGACGAGGACACAGTAAAATGGTTTAATAGCTATCTTAGCGATCGTACGCAGTTCGTAGAAATACGCCGGGCGGACGGGTCAACAGTTATTTCTAGGCGCTGCTCGGTAGGAAGAGGGGTTCCGCAGGGCTCGATCCTTGGGCCAGTATTGTTTATATTATATTGTGCAGATTTGATTCGAATCATTAATAAATGTAAATACCATATATATGCCGATGACACCCAAGTTTATATTTCGTTTAAGCCGGAAGACTATGAGCAAGCATTAATGGATCTTAATGCTGATCTTGAGAACATTGTACAGTGGTCTAACGCTAACACGCTTGCGTTGAATCCTACAAAAACTAAATTTATGCTTTTTGGTACCGTAAACCAGCTGAGTAGGATTAAACCCTGTGCCGGCTGTGTAACAATTATGGGTCAGCCTATCGAACGGGTATACGAAGCACGTAACCTGGGTCTTATAATGGACGCGGAACTCCGATATCACAAACACGTGACTGAGTGTATCCGTAATTGTTATTACAGACTTAAAATTTTATACAAAGCCCGTCCGTATCTTAGCGAAGAATTGCGTGTCTTGCTTGTGGAGTCTTTGGTTTTATCAAAGTTAAATTATGCGGACACAGTGTATGGTCAACGACTTCTGTCAAAAACCGAAAGAATGATCCAAAGACTTCAGAACGCCTGTGCACGCTTCTGCTTTAAAGTTCCTTTTAGGGGACATGTTACACCCTTCTTAAATGAGCATGATATTCTAAAAATGAAAGCTAGACGTAAGCTGCACCTGGCGACCCTACTCTTTGGAGTGATCAAGTCTCACTCCCCTTCTTACCTATACGATAAGCTGTCATGGACTCGTAAGCACCGAATCGGAGAGGGCCGAAAATGTTCCCAACAGCTTTCCATTCCCCAGCATAAGTTGGCGGTCTTTAGGGGCAGCTTTCGTTACGCAGCTACCAAATGTTGGAACAATATCCCGCCTCCCATAAAGTTCAGTAAAAGTTGCTCGACATTCAAATTAAAATTAAAGTTGTTTTTATTAAATCATCAAAATGAATTTCAAGATGTTCGAGCCGACATGTCAGCCATTTGACACACAACATATTTTCTATTATTTAGGCAGGTATATCATTGTTATAATCATATGTTTTTTTTAAATTATTATTTTTAATTAATAAGTATACGTACGTAATTTTTTAAAGTTTATACGTTCTTCAATTTTACCAATGTTTATTTTGTTTAATTTAATCAATTTTATACATTCTAAAACTTTTACGTTTTATCAGTGTATGTCATCAATTTTAATTTTATTATTGTTATCAATTTTTAATTTTTTTTATTTTTTTATTTTATCATTTTGCTTTTTAATATTGTCTTTTTGTTATTATTATTATTTAATGGGCACAGTATTTTTTTTTATAAATTTTACACGTTAATCAATTATACCTATGTTATTCACTTTATAATTTTTACTTCTTATTGATTCTTTATTTATATATTTAAAATAAAATATAATTCGATTGAAATTTGTGCAAAGCTTTAAATATGTGTTTGTTTATATTTTCGAGCGTATGGCACTCGTGGGCTGCAGCTGAAAATCAGCGTCAGGTGGTACACTTTGTGTTGCCATCTGGCATTATGCTGAGCTGAGGCCCTTTTGGCATTATTAGTCCTGTCTGTTTATTTATTTTGTGTAACTTTTAAAGTGTTATTAATGCCAAATAAAAACAATTTTCTTTCTTTCTTTCTTTGCTGGAAAAAAAAAACATAATTTTCCGTCTAATATTTAAATGCATCGTCAAATTCGCGCATACAGTCATTAATACAATGAATACAGTAATCGTACCTGCGAAGCACGTAACTGATCTGGACACTGGACAGTATTTTCTTAGAATATCCTGAGTATGAATTTATTACGACAATTTTCTCGTTCCAATAAAATAAAAGATGGCTTCTGAATATTGTGTAATTTTTATAATCAATATTTGAACATGGGTGTAGCCGTTTCAATTTATCCATGTATTTCTTACTCGTGATTATAGCTTAAACTTCTCTTAAATAATGAATTCCAGATAACTTTTTTGCAGGCCTTCATAATCTTCAGATATTCATAATCCGCTTGTTTGTCCAACTCTGCCATTTAATCATTTCCTATAAGATATGTTTTACAACTGTGTTCCTTTCTGAACTACCTTGCGTTCTGTGGAAATAAAGATCCTGGTAAAAAGTTTGTTGTGGAAATACTTTTCAGTAAGTACACTACTTTTTGAGCAGTATTTAAATTGCATCAGCACTTTGCTTTGTATCTGGTGTACAGGTAAAATATTTGAAATTAAAAATCTTTTGTTTTAATTATATTGTCAAAAAAGAACAACTGATGCTAGGGTTTGCTATGGATGGTTAATACAGATTTTCAACAAAGCCTTAAAAAAACCAGCCATGTGCGAGTGGGACTCGCGCACAAAGGGTTCCGTAGAACCAAGCAATAACAATATTGTTAACGCTCATTCATAAATATGTCAATTTACACTTAACAGCAAAACTAAATTGGTTTTCAATAGCATGTTAATGAAAAACGTCGATTTACGAAAAAGTACCATAACCCAAGAACTCAATATCAAATCTTATTGGAACCAATTTTACTTGCAAGTTCTTATTATGATGTATAATTATCACTTGCTTTGGTGAAGGAAAACACCGTGAGGAAACCAGCATGTTTGAGAGATATTTCTCGACGGCATGTAAAGCCAAGTCAAAGACCCATAAAATCTCTGACACAAACTAAGCACTAACAAAACGATATAGTAAATAATGTTCTTCAAATCCACATTTTTTCAAATTTTTCCTCCTCTTACTTTAAAAATTAGACGTGTGGCACAATTTTTTATAGCTTTAGAAGCGAGTATCTAATCAAACATTAACATAAGAAAAAAAAGGAGCTTACCCTCGTTGTCATACGTGGAAATTTAATTTTTCAACCCGCAGTTACATCTATGGAGGGCTATATTTTTTTCCTCATAATTTTGCCACACTATTGTTAAGCGGTTCATAGAAGGCACCTACCTACTCTCCAAATTTCAACTGCGTGGCCCCAACAGTCTCGAAGTAAAAAGGCTGTTTCATACGGACGAACAGACAGACGGTGAGGACGAATCTATAAGGATTCCATTTTTGCAATTTAGCAACGGAACCTTAAAAAGTAGCCCTGACCTAAGACGTGTATGCAGTTGGTACAGTTACACTGCATCTTAACATCAGGTGGGCAATACTCCATCAGTCAGTTCCATTAAATCAGGAATGTCTCGTCCAGTTGATGTACTGCCTTTTTCAAACAATTCCAGTCTCTAGTAGAATCTCTTGGCCAGTCATTTTGGAACGAGTCAAGCTCGTCCAGCCATCTTCAGCTTGGTCTCCAGTTTTGATTCTTAGTGTACAAATTTTTGATAGTTCTTTTTGCCCACTGTTATTTTCACATACGACCCAATCAACTTTTGTGTACAAAAATCGAACGACCCCTTGGCTAAATGGCAAACTTCAAGTCTGGCAACCTAAGAGCAGGGATAGAGCACCATAATTATGTAAGCATTTATGGAATGAACATGTCGATTATTCACCGTTTTTCTTCATTTAACCCTCGGTAGAGCAAACCAGGGGCCATCCGGGTACCTGTAAGTCAGGCAGATTTGTCCCGTCGCGCCCAGAGAAAACAGACTGTTTTTATCGAAGTTATCTCAAATATACTTAATTATGTTAGCAAAAATATGTTAAAAATAACATAAGTTCAACAACTATCTTTATAAGTAGCGTTGACAATACACAGGAAATATTTGCCAAAATAACGGCACAAAACGTACAAACAATGCCAATCATGATCCTGCACAACATTAATAAGAGATAATGAACAAGCGCGACATCGACACGACTATTAATAAAATGTAAGAGGTAAAATATTAGCGGCGCGTCCGCGGCGGAGTGGCGGCGGTGTTCTGTGTAACTCTCAATATGAGCTTTGTTACCGCTTTGTGCCGCCATTTCTTGTGTCACTGCATTGAATATATCGGGTGCTTTCCTTTGTGCACGGAATATTGCTCGTCTTTTGTCGAAATGAACGTTACCTTCCCAAGAGTTGTTTCAGCGAAGAATTTCGCGATTGCAAAGTAATATTTCCCCTTAAGAATTTCGATGTGTTTCTTTCATGTCGGAGATGACTTTACTTCAGATTATATTGTGTTCGGAAATGTTGTTTCAAGTTTGATTTTCGATATCAACGGTTCTTTGACGAGTTCTTTGAAATATTTGTGTGGAACTATCAATCTTCTTTTCTTTGGATGGTTGTTTGTCCCGAAAGTTTCCTTTATAAAACGAGCCATGCTTTAAATAAGTTTGTAATTGAGATAGCGAGAGTACTAGCAAGATAAATATAATTGTTATTATAGAGTAAATCCCTTGTCCCAGTAATTGCATTGGCTTTGCCGTTTCAAGTCCAATAGCCATCTGACCACCAATTAGAGTGGGATTAGCGACGGTGGGAGATCGCCGTGTAATATACTCTTGAGATTGCTTGTTAATAATTTCAAAGTTCTTTCTAACTTATATTATACCATTTGTTTATTTAAGCAAGGTAGGGACAAAAACTACCAATTACTAAAAATTAATATTTTCAATCGAATAGTGAAATAATTAGTTTGTTGTAAAATACTTTTAAAATAAAAAATAATAATAGGATCCTGGCTTAATTTTATTTCAATTTTCTTGTACTTGACTGTTCAGTTCAAAACAATAGGGGATGATCACATTTTTTTTTCTTTGTCCGTCGGGTAGTTTATTGAAAAGTATTGGACACTTATTTTTACTTTTTTCACGTGGTCATAAAATTACGGAGATATATTGAGTTGAAATGGCACATGACGTCACATGTAGGTAAGTTTTATACCTACTTGTGACGTAGTAAGCCCCCACTCTCCAACTTTAATGAGTTTTAACTAAGTAATCTTTTGATATTTTGATAAAACAAAAAATACGTGTCTAATATTTTTGTATTACCTGTCTGACGGACAAAATAGAATGTCGTTTTCTTTACCCAGTCCGCACCCCTATTGGTTATGATGCTATTCATATCTAACTGAACGAATGGACCGTAAAGTTTTAGATCGACTACTACTCTTAGGCTATTTTTTTTTTCAGAAAATACTGAGTATTTACTTATGGTCACCAATGTTTCTAAAAAGTATCTTAATATGTCTTTGATCAATATTCGGGTACATAATTAAGGTCTTCGAAGTGCTACGAGACGCTACGTCGTAGCACGCTTCTCCCACAAATACCCCAAAAGCCCTAAAATTAAACCAGCCTAATCTGACCAATTACTAAAAACACTAAACAATACGAAATCCGCTATCAGAATAATTTGTTCTTAAAGTAATTATAGAAGCCACGTATGACGTGATAAAAGCCGGATCGGAACCGTATGCCGACCACGTTGGCCGTTACATTAGGGTGGCGACACACAACGCACACCGCGGTTTGTTCGGCCAACCTTACACAAAATACACACGGTGAACAAACTTACACTACAAATACATATACATACTGTGTTCAAAACTAGATAATGGCTGTAAGCAATTGTTAAGTTATAATATTTTGGAACTTTGATACTCGTTACAAACGAAAATTACTAACAAGAAAAATACCACATTTGTATGCAACCTGTATTATTTAAAAAAATACCAACTAAATGAATAAAAAAATACTTCTGAAGGAATTGCAATCTGTATTGTTTTTTTTTTAATTATTGTCTGGTTAAAGTTCGTTTAAAATAATGTCTATTGCGTTCGATACCTGTTACAATAGGCATTAATTTAATATTGTAGAAAGCCCCACTCATAGCTATTTAAAATAAAGGCAACCTAATTAAAATTGTATTTTTAATAAAAAAAACTCCGACACATTCTTTTTTCAAGTAATAACTTTAGCAAAACATAGCTAGTTCTTTCATAGAAATCTTTCACCAATTTCTTTTCAAAACCAGCCGGGCCAATCAAACAAACCGACACACTTACAAACTTCAGTGTCACAATAATGTATCGATAGCGGTTCCACGTTCGGTTAGCTGGCCGAAGTGTTTGCTCGTCCGTACGTCCGCTCGGCTCCCGCTCAACCAACTGCTAATTAAGGCTGGATTACCGCCGGATCCGACCGCTACTTACTGTTTACAACTAGATTTGAAGACAAAGGAAATAATGTGCCGAACAATACCTTTCATTTACAGCAAATAGTTTCCTTCCAGTTGCTAATGCATGGAATGTTACTGTTACACTTAACGCTTGCCGTATAATTTAGTGAGTAGAGAATTTAGGTCGAGTTGGTAGTTTATTAACTTGTTAATTCGTTTTTATTCTTGTCTTGGTAATGGTTGTTTAGTTTTCAATGTCAGTAGGTTAATCCAGTGTAAATTCACCGTGTCGTTGACAAAGTTTCAGACTGATTATTTTATGAAAAAGGTTTTTTATTTATAAAAGTTATAATGTGCTTCATAACCGTCGCCCAAACTTTAAATTGTTTCTGCCTAAAATACAACAAACATTTACAACACACTGAAAAAAACTTTATAAAACGTTATTAAACAAATGGAACATTAGTCCTTTGAGCATTGAAACATAAATAAGAGTCAAACAAGGCGATAATATCAATATCGAACATTAATACAGTACGCCACAGTGAATGTAGTTGTTTATTCTCGCAACGTCTGCGTACTACCCGCAAATAACAGAAAGAGCAAGTCCTCAGGGCATCGCTTTAGCTTTTCAATTTCCCTTTCGGAATTATTCGTGCTAATCGAATACGACCGTCGGGGTCTGGGACGCGGTCGCAATGATTCATTCATGAGACTAATGTCGCATTCCCACTCAGATATCAGGTATTATTGTGGTCAATAGCACTTACGTCGCCATCGTCGCTTGCGGCGCGAGCTCTTCGGAGATTTGGAGGAGTTTTAACTTTCAGTGGCTGATATTTTGATGAGATTTACTTTTCAGGTTTGGACTTTTCTGTTTCGAGGTAACTGAGAAAAAATTAACGAAGTTTTATATGTTTCGTAGAATTGTAGTAACAGGCCAAGTTGTCAAGATTTTTTCCCAAATTGACAATAACGGCACTCGTGCAATTTTATCAAAACCTTAATTATTATTTATTGTCATTAGGTACCTGGCTCACCACATCATAATGAGTTTTCATAAACTTCTCTTCTTCGTCGTGACGATGATTCTTTCACAATAGTTAGATGAGCAATAATAAACTTTTCACTTCAGTAGCTCAAACATGTAGGTTTTGCTGCCTGAAATCAGTGAGCAAAATGCGATTTTGCTCACTGAGTGAGACAAAGTAACTTTTTAATTATTTTTTTCAGAAAGCCCCGAATATCTTATTCAGCCTTGGGTTAATCATACAATTTGAAACATTCACACTGTATCTCTTTCCCGCCCATTAGAAAGAGAGAGAGACAAAGACCAGCCCTTTCGAAGTTCCGTTTTTGAATTCGAACACGTTCGGAATTTCGTACTAACTAAAGAGATTTAAAAAAGATTTGAAAAAATGTGTTTTAATGTAATTTATTGAATTTTTAACTTATTGTTGTATTTAAACGAAAATAAGTATTTACTGCAAATAAAACTGATATTTAACCTTTAAATATTTATTTCTAGTTTCAATAATGTTACGTAATATATTTTGAATAATAAAATATCATGGGTGCTATTTCCGAACACGCCTTAATTTAAATAAAAGAGCGGAAAAAAAAATTCGTGGCTGGCGTAAAGAGTTGAATAAGTTAAAAATATTAAAATACTCGTAAAATATGAGTGAAACTAGCGACGAGAACAGTATTGTAACACCGGAAGAGTTAAAACAACAAGACAGTTATTAATGCAGAATTAAGTTTCCATGAAAAGCATACCATGTCTTCAACGAGACTTACAAAGGGCGCAAGCAGTTTTGTTGGTATCTTATTTTTTAGGTTAATCACAGACGAGGTGATCATCTATAATTTTAATTATTTTGATTCACAATAAATAGTTATTTCAATCAATTCCTGTTTATTATTTTATCTCCTAAAGTGTTCTCGCTGCTGAAGTGAAAAGTTATGTGTGTTACACGAGAGCAAAGTTTTTGCATCTCGTGCCTTTGAATCCCTCGCCACGCTCAGGATTCCAAATCAGCACTCGCAGCAAAAAACGACTTTGCTCTCTTGTTGCACAAATAACTATTTCCATTGCATGCACAATAAAACAATCTATACAATAAAACAATCGTTCACACTCGTCCAGCGTATATCAAAATATAACAATGATAACACAACTATCCGATACGCAAACAATGTCCATAGAAAGTTTGAACGCATTGTTCGATATGAGGGTATGAAGGCGTTGCATCGTAGCTTCGCAAATGACGAGGCGCGAGGTATTGTCGCAGCATTAATGAGCGGAGCGCACCCGGCGCCCGCGCCGCTCCCGGCCCGCACCCGGCACCCGGCCGGCCCGGACGGCCGCGCGGAAGAGGAAAATTAAACTCCTGGGCCCCCGGCTCGTGTTCATTACCCCACACCCGATTACTTCACCGCTGTTTGTGAATGCAGCTCTAAAGTACCACTGAAAGAGCTGTATGGAAACATTGGAATTAGAAACTGTGATAATTAGTGCTCAACTAGAATAATATACTTGCCACTTTTAATGCGCTATTGCTGCTATAACTTGTACATAAATATGTGGCGCAGTGTTTTGTTGTTTGTAATAAGGAGACTGTTCGGAGAGGGTGGTAGGGTCTCTATTTGTTTTTCATTTTATTCTTCATTCAGAGCAATGGTAGAAACATAAAGTCCGTGGGGTATTGCTTTAAGATTTCAATTTCCTTTCCGGAATTACTTGTACTCTAATCGAACACGCGTCAGGGGACAGGGGGCGGCGGTGGGGGGTGGCGGCGCATCGCAACCGCAAATTACTCCAGCACTCTGCGTACGAATGTTTAAAATGTATTATTAAGATATTTACAATGTCGCGCTTGCTGCACGAGGGTTAATGTCTAATGACCTTTAATTATTTATTCTTTCCAACTAATCGATTGAGTTTTTTGGGTTTTAGAAAAAAAAGAAAAGAAAAGAAAAAAATATTTATTTGTCGCAGGGACATGACGTGCATACAAAATAACAATGAACACAATATACATACAAAGCATAACAAACATTTGAAAGTACAATAATATAAAATATACAACAATAAGATTAAAAAATAAAATAAAAGTAAACAAGTTGACAGCTTGCACGTCGTGACTGCGACAAGTAGGTTACCACTCAGCATGATTTAGGATAGGTGTTGTGTTGTGTTAATTACTGTGATATTGATGTTTTATCTATCTTTAGATAACCAATTGATTAAATAGGATTGGATCGACATGATGATGTGACCAAAAACATTCGTTGATTTATCATATACCTATCTAAAGTTCAATTGAAGGATCGAGTGAACTATTGCAATTTAATTGAACTGAAATAATAGATTTAAAATAAGTAGTTATGCATGGTAACGTCAGTAAGTTATGTCGGGTGGAGGCGCGCGACAGCCGGCTGCTGATTGTAAAGCGCTCACAGACGGAGCCTATTCGATTTCACGGCTCGCCGCGTCCGATATTTATTGTCATCGGTGCAGTTGTACGACACGGCGCCTACTGAACCGCGCTGAAAAATCTCCATTCCCCGAAATCGGACGAAAACATTCCGCTGATACCCGAACCATCAACATCGACAAAAAAAATCGCACCGTGTAAAACGACAAAAACGTCACGTCGACGCGGCTTTAACAATCGTTACTTGAATATGTTTGCAAGCAGCTACACGACACCTTGTCTCGTTAGTAAAAAGTTATGTTACGTACGATTTATCACCGGTATACGACACGGAAGGACCCCGGAGCTTCCTTTAAAACCTGTCAGCGCTGAGAACTGAAATGAAAACAAACGCGTGGATTTACACACTTGAAATATTATAGTGGCGATGGCGAATGTACTGTCCGTATCCGAGCGACCCACATCGGTTTTAATTATATTTTCAGGAGTTATTCGACGTTCAATTAGGTATAGACCTGAAAGAATATGTTCACCATGATGGCCGACTACTTTACATTTAAATAGAAAATCGTCTGTAGTCCCATTTTAATCCGAAAAAAATCAAACAATTTTCTACTTCAGTTTTTGTATTCTTTGCATATCAAATACTACACTCCTCTTCTCCTTTGGAACTAACAAATACGATCCCAAGTTACAGCTGACAAACTGATAATATCTCGGGAACCCTATCAAGTTCGGCAAACAGTTTGCGAACTTATTATTCGGTCGATAGCCACCGCTTCGAGAGGGTTAACTACTGACCTCCAGTCATGTTTGGCGGAACAATTAAACTGGTCAGCCAGTACATTAAAAAGCTGCCAATGGCCGAGAAAACTGAATAGACTATAAAGTCATTTTCAGCTAAAAGCGTAAATTGTATGGTGGTAACTCAATAGCCTAGAGATATTTAATTGGTACAATGCCAACTCGGTGGATATCTTTGTTTTAATTCAATTGTCTCGAGGCTAATGCACTCGGTAGAGCAATCTTAACCGTGTCCCGCCTGATTATGGTAACTTTTCAGGTTACATTACAACTGTACTTCCCGTTATTCAGTTAGAAACACTGTCAATTTTGAGTTTCCATTTATGTTATTTGTAATGCTTTGAAAATGTTAGATATTTTCATGAGGATTTTGTTGCCAGTGGTTTTTTCTAAATAAACTTTATGGAGAAAAATCTCAGAGAAATATTTACGATTTCCAACAAAGAAATTGGAAAATACCTTATTTATCATTAATTAGTATTCAATCGTTTTCCATATTCAAGACTAAGTTTAGACACTGCTCAGCTTTTTAATTTCTGTTAAGCAGGTAAATCAAAACAGTAACCACAAAAATCACAACCGAAAACCTCACACGAATAAAGTGAGAGTTTAACCCTCTATTGTGCAGACAGCGACATCAGTGTGTGCTTAGCTAGCACAAACGTCGACAGTTGCGATGCGTGGCACTGAATACGTTCTCCGCATCTCCTTATTGACACTCCGAGAGGAATATGTTTAGGCCCGTGATTACCGCCAGGGTTAATCATTCCCTTTATAACCGCCGCTGTCAAATACATCGCTGTACTGAACTGATTTGTGTAAGCTCATTGGACATTCATTGATTATTGACTTGCGTACTCAATTATTCGACCGCTGTTTAATGTTCGCGTTCCTTGTTAATGGTGTTAGTTTCCGTAGAGTGGTGTAGATGGCGGTGGATAGACGGCTTTTAGTGGTTTTGATACTGTGTTTAAAAATCTTGGAAGATGAGATCCAAATTTCAGTTATGACAATAATAAAATAACGTAGAGCGTGAAATTTAAGTATCTGGATATCAATTATTAATCAATTAACTTCTGGAAAAAGCACACAAAGACTAATTAATATGAATTCATTAATAAATGTTCGAAAACATAAACAAAGAACACCTGATTGACGACTGAAAATAGCTGTCTTGCGGGTATTTAATCTGAACGTAACAGATAAGGGTATATGAATAGAGTGGCAACATTGTCCCATAAACAAAAAAAAAATGTAAAACCTGTAATCGTGCCAACCAGTACCGAAGGTGTATATTGTTTATTTCGATGATTTGAAATAAATAAAATTTAATTAGTTAAAATTCATAAACTATTTATTACAACGTATGCGACTGTCCCTTTAAATTAATTTTGAAATCATCCTATCACCGGTCCTTTCGAACGTAGACAATTTTTGATGACGGTCGAATGGCCCGCGGTCCATTTGTTTTGGGCCATTCGGCGTAAAGTGTGCAGTGCCTTTGAACGGTGGGACAAAGCATTGCATGCAAGGGCTATTCCTATTGTGAATAATCCGCGAATATTTCTGTTTGGATTCACGAATTTATTTTTAACTCACACCTTCGTACACTTGAATGCTTTATTTTTAAGTAATGCTTTATATTTAGTAAAAAAAAAACAACTAAAACTGGTTTAAATAAGATTTAATATTTGGTTTTTGACGTATGGGCCTTTTTCGTCAAACTGGTCATTATATATACCTGGATCTCTTCAAAGTTCGAGTGAAACGGTTTCTTCTAGGCAAGCGTGCTCCACCCTAGGCCGCACAATCACTTAGGCACCTTGCGGAGTTGCCAAACGCTGCCTATTTAGTATTACAAAAAACTGAAGTGGCTTTGTTTTTCATAAACATACTATTAAAAACAAATTTAGTTTAGCTGTTGAGTGTAAATTTACATACGAATGAGTGTTAAAATGTTGTTATATATTATTTGGTGGCGTTACTTGGCCATTTTTTTCCAATTACAATTAATTGAATTTTTTACTCGATTCTGCGTAATTATTTATATTTAGTCAATGGAATACGACTCATAATTAATTATTCTCTCTCCTATTATACCTGATTACACCTCATCCTGACAAAATCGCAATCCACTTAAAGCTATAAACAGTAATAAAATAGCACATGCTATAAAATAACGCTTTACGTAACATAATCCTGAAAATTTATGACTACCTTCGAGACAATAATAAGAGTCGTCGACTCACTTACATCGTGATTAAATTATCATTGCAAAGTCAGACTGCTGCAGTTAAAGTTATTTCTCGCTCATCGCTTTCACTGGATTAGTCCGAACGGTTTTATTATGGTATTATTCAAAGCTGTCTTAATGTATTAAATAAAACATGAAACTTGAGAGTGAATTATGATTCCGTTGGCTAAAATATTCTTGACACTTATCCTGTTTTGCTTCCCCAAACGACCACCACATTCATGTGTTTCAAAGTCCGCAGATTGTATTAATTATACAAAATTACAAAGGTACCTTTATTTCATAAGTTGTAGTGTTAAATTGCGCCAGTAAACTGGTAAATTGCTTCGGTAATAAGACCAAAATGAAATATTATGTCATTTCAATTTGAAATGTAACGAAGCCCTACGTATCCTTAGTGGTGCTCAAAATAAATTATTTTAATATTTTAGCTGGCGCAAAATAATGTTGTTAGCTGTTTTCCGGCGAGATTACGAACTAATAACATTACAAAACAAGCTCTTTGCGGGTAAATTATGCATGCACTCTCGGATCATTACCGAGGCTCGCTTGGCCTCAGTTCAAAATCTTACGATTGCTTCGTGAACCAAATCTTTCACAGCTTTTTAATGTGTACTGCTAAACCTGCGCTAATCACCTACATTAATGTTTTTGACGCCGATTAATAATGATGAACTAGAACGGTTTTGTCATGCCGGTTTTGATGTACCCTTTCGGCGTACTCAAATGGACTCAAACAGAACTTGATGCCCTTGATAGGAAGGTCTGTACATTGTTGACGGCATATCGTATGCATCACCCACGTTCTTCGGTTATGAGACTGTATATCCCGCGGAGTCGTGGAGGTTAAGGCTTTTTAAACGCTAACTCTCCACAATCGCACATCGGTACATTATAGGCGGACTTAATGCCACAAGGCATTCTCTACCAGTCAACACAGTAAGTACAGTAAGATAAGAGTCTCAGGGTATATTTCCTAGAAGCTGACGTGGGGATGCATCGAGATGTGGATGATGGACAAAGGCCTCACCCCGCTCTCCTTGGCTAAAGAGAATAGGGATGATGACTGGGTACAGAAAACGAAATTCTATTTTGTCCGTCAATCAGATAATACAAAAATATTAGATACGTATTTTTTGTTTTATCAAGATAACAAAAAAATACTTAGTTAAAACGCATTAAAGTTGGAGAGTGGGGGCTAACTACGTCAGAACTAGGTATAAAATGTACTAAGCCGTGACGTCATGCGCCATTTCAACTCAAAATATCTCCGTAATTTTACGATTACGTGAAAAAAGAAAAATACGTGTCAAATACTTTTTAATATTCTACCCGATAGACAAATAAAAAAAAAATGAGTCACCATCCCTATTGGCGCAAACCTGCAGTGCTTGACACTAATGACCGCAAGGAAGTATGGCAGAGTAAAGAGCTTCACGCACGCTTCTTCTGGGCCCTGCAAGGACCTGATGTAGACCTATAGCGACCTATGGACCTGATGTAGCGTTTGTAGCCTGGCTACGTATCGGGGACCTTTTCGGAGAAACCGAAGGTGTTGTCTGTGCAATTATGGATGAAGTTATGATGACGATAATCTACCGGAGTTTTATTGTGAAGGACGGCACGGTTGACATACGTCGGGCATGATCAATCCGTCACATTATCTCCGGGTGTTTGCGTCTGTCTGGCTAACGGAGAATACTTGCATAGACACAACCTTGTAGCCGGGATAATCCATCAGTAACTTGCTCTAAAATACAGCCTTGTGAAATCGGAACCAGTTCTCGAAAATGACAATATCACACTGACAGGACTATTAGCCAATAAGCGTGGTGGTGGATAGATCAGAGCGGCGCGCAATGATTGTTGGCATAACGGTTCCGCATGACGAGAACCTCGTGAAAGCCGAGAAAGATAAGCAAATCAAGTATCTTGACTTGGCTCACGAGGTTGTCGACATGTGGGATGTGGACTCGGCGATCATTGTGCCGATAGTCGTATCAGCCAACGGCCTAATTGGCAAGAGCCTCGACCAATACCTGATGAGGCTCTCGTTAGGCAGCTGGATCATGTGCTTGATTCAGAAAGCGGTACTCTTGGACACGGCTCGTAGTGTTATAAGGTTCCTTTCTCTGGAGCCCTAACCGCCGGTAGCTTGGACCCTGTTCCCGATACCGGTGGGCTACAACTTTTAATACACACATCAAAAGTGTCTAGGGATCAAGCATTTTTATGCGGATTTCTTGAGATTGAGATGTGGCTTTGTAATAAATTTATGATTTTATAAATTTATATGGCTCCTTTTTGGTGCATTTCATAATTTGAATCAGGAACTGTGAATCAAATTCGAGTAAAAGATGAAAATCAGCTGTCAATATTTTCCCTATAAAAACATACAACGCATTGAAGACATTATTAGTGCTATTGTTTCCCTACTACTGATTAAAACCAACGTTATTATAGAGCGACGACGTCATTTAAGCAGGGAAGAAATGCTCAGAGCCGTGGGAATGATAGAAGCTGGTTCCCGGCAACGTACTGTGGCTTTAGCTCTGAATACAAGTCAGAGTGTTATCAGTCGACTTTGGACACGTTACCGAAGCACTGGTACCGTGGCTGAGCGCCATGGAGGACGGTATCGCTGCACCACACGGAGACAAGACCGATACATTCAAATCTTAACTCGAAGAGCTCCAACAATAACCGCCATGATGTTAGCCGTGAGGCTTCATCACTCTTCAGGGAACTTAATTAGCGACCAAACAGTCAGAAACCGCTTGCATGAAGTGAACCTTCATTCCCGAAGACCGCTACGGGTACCACCTATAGCAATGCACAATCGTAGGATTCGATATCAATGGGCTCTTGAACACAGAAATTGGGCAGAAGAACAATGGCGTTTCGTGTGCTTTTCTGATGAGTCTCGTTTTGGTATGAGACCGGATACAAGACGTATACGACACTGGAGCACCCCTGGACGCCAACAGCGATAAAATCCTGCCAGGAAGTCCATCCTTATAGTGGTGGAACCATCATGGTATGGGCGGGTATTTGGATCGGCGGAAGAACTGAGTTGATTTGGATCAGAGGCAACCTCAACGCTCAAATTTATGCTGAGACGATTGTATCAGACGTCATCGTTCCTCTACAAGTGCAAATCGGTCCCTTATTTCAGTTAATGCATGATAATGCACGACCGCACACCGCAAGAGTTGTAAGACAGACTCTCGCCGCAGCTAACATCAATGTCCTGCCCTGGCCTGCTCAGTCGCCAGACTTGAACCCGATTGAGCATGCATGGGATATGCTACAGAGAAGAGCTCTGCCGAATATGGAGGGTATCCAGTCGCAAGAAGACCTTTTTTTGTTGTTGCAACGAACATGGGCGGCCATTCCACAGCGTGATTTGGATGAACTCATTTTGAGTATGCCAAACCGATGTTCTTGTGTTGTTAGTGTTCGCGGTAGAAACACGGATTATTAATTGTTTAAGTTACCCAATAAAATTTTAAAGAAAACTGTTATTTCAGTCTTTTTTTCGAACTTTAATGTTAGTGGTTCAAATGTCAAAAATCCCTTTTATTAGAAAATGGCAAATTTCTTTATTAATGCAAAGGTGACTTGGTTTATCGTTACTGTGACAAACGAAAACACTTTATTTGATGAATCCTTAAAGAAAATTTTAATTAATATCAATCAGGAGAAAAGTTATTGCAAAAATATATGTTGATCCCTAGACACTTTTGATGTGTGTATTTTTAAATATTTTACTTTTTAAAAGGAATATTTAAAAATGTAGCAAATTTGTATATAGAAATGAATTAAGGATGAACTAGCATAATCCGATGCACAGTTATGTATGTAGTATCGCTTCACAAGTCTGTATCTGTTAGTCAACATGATCATACTGAGCCTAATAAATATTATAACAACGTTATATTACCAACATACTACTAGTAAAATGAGTTAATCAAATATAAAGCAAGATACACAACATAATACCTTGGTTCACCCCACATTACCCAATCAATGTGTGTCGCAACAACACGAAAAGTAATTGTACTAGGCAACGCTCGGGGCTCCGGTAACATATCAGAAGCGCTGCCCCTCCGGGAGTCCGGGATTAGCGCGATCTTTTCCGAATTGAGGGTAAACATCCGAGAGATCCGATCCCCAGAGCCCACGCTAAGGTGAGCCTGTTTGTTACTTGAAAATCGCATTACTCCTCATTCGCTAACTATCAGCTATTTAGTTTGCCTCGTTTTTATAAAATTTATTGGGTAGATGTCATATATATTAAAACTAACTGTCAGAAATAATCTCTTCAGATCCCTAAGAAGGTCTCCGTTCAATGTCACAATTAGGTTGGCTTTATGGAGATAGCACCAGTTTTGGTGAAATACATCAGAATAATATGGAGATAAACCTCTTATTAAAACAAACAATCTGTACTTATTTTACTTAAACGATGGTTAAACAAATAGACGCGAATTCGGCATACATCGAAGTTTAAAACAAATAATTTGCATTGAGATCGCTTACCATTCTACTCAGAACTGCTAAGATAAAAGCCAGAGAAATCCTCGTGAGCGCTCAAATTCTTGGAGCGCAGTGGCGAACCGTCTTTGCCCGACGGGCGGTAATAAAAACGGCTTAAATAGGATTTTAACCGCGAGTTCCTCGCCTTAATTAAATTGGATTTGCGAGTGAAAGAAATATACGTGAAAAATTCGTGTCGATTATGTCAGGGGAACGAGTTTTGAAATCCCTTTTAGTAAGCGGATTATGTTCGTCTCCCAGAGATTATATTTGTATTACATTTGTTTCAATGCGAGCACTGTTGATAAGAACGTCTTTAGTTAAAAACGATCTGGAGCCGAAAGCTGCTTTGTGCACGAGGAGAGGCGTATGACAGGAAGTAACAGCCGGAGAGCCGCATGCCCCGGCGCGCCGGGTACAGGGACAACTTCCCGAATCTTCTTTAAGGCAGGTACTCGCCGACACAACATCTGCTAAATATCAATCCATTAAATATCATGGCGATTACAAGAAAGTCATAAAATATCATGATACGAGCTAATATTCTACATTATATGTACTTAATCGCTTTTTCATGGTATTGTACGTGGTAGTAGAAATATTAAAACTCTGAAATAACGCCAGTAACAGCTGCAGTAACGGGGTTTTAATTATCACTTACAACGCCTTTCAGCCGCGGAAAATTACTGCCATAAACCATTTAGAACCAGAATAGCTAAACGATTTAGGATGCCAGTTATTACAATATAGCCGGCAGTTGTCTGCTTGACGCCTTGTGGTCGAATTTACAAGCGTCGTTAACAAAGTTACATTGATGTCTAAGTGGCTAATATTTATTGGCTTTTTTGCTTGACTTGTGGCTAATTAAATCAGTGGCGGTTCAGTATTGAATAACATTATCCCTCAATTAACATTCGAGGGTCGATTTTTAAAGTGGCTACAAAGGCGGGCCGGTGTAGGCAATAAAACGGCTCGTCCCTTATCCGTCATTCAGCCCTTGGAGATTTCTTCTGGGGGAATAATTTACGTTGATCGCCCGGAAGGGGAGCGTAACTGCCTCACTGAAACTTTAAGCTTTCACTCAGAATGGTTGCGATTCGCGGTGTCTCAACTTTAACTAATAAATTGGTTACGATAGAATAAGTAGCGATGTGAAATCGAACTTCAATTAGTTTGTTAATTTATAATGCGTAACAAGTAATTCAAATCACACTGCGAATAAGATCCACCAGTGCGTTGTCATTCAATTTCAAAAATTTAAAACAAACTTTCCACGTGCATAATTGCAGTACAGTGTACACAACAGCTCCACCACATAGTTTAGTATTTACCTAGTGTTCAAAAGTTCTTTAAATTTATTTTTAACACCATGTGGTCCCGGCTTTTTTAAATTCCCTGCAAAGGGCTGCACCGGCGATGATGACGTCACGTGTCGATGAGTGTGAATAAAGCCTTTGACGCCTTTCGCCGCATGCATTTCAAGCCAGCCGCTTCAATTCCAGTTTACACGCCACCCTTGCCAAGAATCACTTTGCAATGAAAATGCAAAGCTATTTCAACTAATAAATTACAAAGGGGCATTTTTTCGTGAAACTTACATGGTGTGCAATTTACCATTTCAGGCTTTGCGTAGGTGATTACTTTGGTAAGTTTTCATGTTAGTACGTTTGTAAAAACCTATAAAATATGAGTTAATTACGCGTTTGACTTAATTCCATTATTCTCTGACTCATTATTTGTTAACAATGCTGCTATTATTTTCGCCATGAAGCGAGAAGTGAAAGTAGCCGAAAGTTACTAACGAGGGAGAGTATTTAACATTCCGTGAGGCTCGCGAGGCCCGGAGGGACGTCTTGTTAAGAAAAACGCTGCCCTCTGCGACACATCACTCGTAAAACATTGCCTATGGACCTTCTGGCTGCTACTTCACGTTTAAGTAATATTAAATTGCGAAAAAATCTAATGCCAATTTCTTTAAATGTGGGAAGATGTGAATAAAAGTAGTATGAAAATCTGTTTTATTTAAACTTTAATAAATAATCTACCATCCCGAATTGCTGAAACATTCAATTCTGTTAAACATTTTTTTTATACTTGTTTAGCACAAGGTATATAAATACACAAAACGACTCTGAACGTAAACCCGTCTTCAAACACACATCGCGTACTGCATCACTGCTCAGTCCACTAAGTAAGTATCACTAAGTACCTACATACTCTTTGCTTGTACCACTTTTTCCGGCTCCTTGCTAATTGCTAAAAAGACCTTCTCCCCACACTAATAAATCCAACAACATACTCTATCACCACCATGTTCTCCTGGTACAAAAGACTTCAGCCTTTATCAAATCATAGGTAGGGAGGATGGTGTTATCGTTCGCCCATAAAAGGGTGTGAACACAGAGCTACACTGATTCCTCTTTACGAGCATCGATGGTTCGATACTATATACCCATACGTATAACACTTTTTTTGCCTCTGTAGTGGACAGAAAGACCATGCACAGTTGCTATTTTTTATCTAAAAGAACAAGTTAACTTTTTCGCACTTTTGAGCATCATTTTGTTTTCAGAAGCTGAGCGAGCTTATTCCGCAGAAGCATGTTGTTACATAATTCAATACGAAATAGCAAACAAAATTATATTGCTGTTTCTAATTCATAGTTTTCGAGAAAGTTGCAATTTAGTTTACATTTTAAATCTCCTTATGTTTAGGATCATCCTAGAACTAGTTGCAGTAACTCGGCTTTTAAAAGATTTTATCGATTTTTTTACACAAAGTACGAGATTTTCATTGGATAAAGCACACATACTTCAGTAGTATAACGTACGTTAGCTCTCAAAACGGAGAGCTTTTATCATGTCACCATAAAGGAGAGTGCAGTGGTCGATGCAGGTTTGGCGTTAATTCTTGTTTACGGCGAATCGCTTTTAGTGGCCCTGTTCAAAGCGCCGACCGACGCCGCCGCTTCGTGGCGCGTGAGCCGATAGATTGAATTCACGCGTCTGCTTGGCCACCCGCAGCCCCGCTACATGACAAGGTCCCTCACCAAAAACTATAATTGATGACACTACGGGCATGTGATCGCCAGATAGTGTGTTAGGTGAATTGTGGCCAGCAACGTGTATGAACCCAAAATATATATCGTATTTCAAACTTCCCGACCTTTCTCTGTGATTTCTTTTTTTTATCAAACAAAATCATCACGATTAGCCTATAATGTTCCCACTGCTGGGACACAAGCCTCCTCTCTATGAGAGGCAGTGGGCTGTAATCAACCACGCGGGCCCAGTGCGGGTTGGTAGATGTCACATGTCTTCGAATTTTTAGTTCTAGGACATGCCGGTTTCCTCACGATGTTTTCCTTCACCGTTTTTGAGGGTAGCGGTGATGAAATAAATTACACTAAGTAATGCGCCTGCCTGCGTTCGAACCCACGGCTTCCTATTCATAAGTCATCCTATACATAAGCTGACACCACTGCTGCTCTCCGCAGCGGCATCTAAGCGCCTTAGGTTTTCGTAATTGTGTTCTTGAAGACGTATTGGAAAGATGTTTGATTGAATATTTTGGATAACAGAAAAAATTTGAAATTTTATGAAGTGCGAGACTAACGGAAATATGTTTCTTTCCTGTGCATTTCTACCTTTACCAGCCTGTTAATGATTTGAGCGTGTATGGACGTAGATGAAGTAAGTACTATGTAGAAATTGTAGTCGATAGTCTTCAGTAATTTCTGCCAACCCATATGGGATAGAGTGAGTTTATGTTTGTTAATCATTTGAATGTAACTAATACCTAACAAAATAATTCAAACGAAATAAAAAAACAAAAAAGGACGATCCATTTTAATAATTTATTTCTAAAATAATCGTTTAAAAGCTCGGTAGATAAAAAAAACAACAGCTGAAAATATTTTCGCTCCTAATCCGTAATTTAATATTAATTTATAGTCGAAAATCACCGTCTCGCCGTCATCGAGTCGGAAAATAACGGAAGTCTTTAAAAGAATAAGGCGGTGTTTTGAAGAGGTCGGAGAAACAATTAATCATTCCACTCTTTTATGGAGCTAAAGGTTGGAGGACACGATTGTTCTGTAATACTAGGGTTGTTCTTTTGTTACCATAAAACCGAATATATCACAATCAAACACTCGTAGACACTATAATAGTTTACAAAAGACCACTTGGCAACCCTCGGCGCGTCAATGCCTATTATTAAATGCTGAAAATGAAAGTGACGGAATATACCGGCCGTGTTTAGATAATACCTCCAAATAATGGACGCCACGATGCGCATTAATATTGAGGTAAATCTTATTAGGACCGCCTAAACGCCACGATAATATCATATTGTTTTGGAACTCACCATCCGCGTTTCCTCTCTTATGCTTGGAAGGGTTCCATCCTCAGGGACGACCGAAGCCTCTGAATATTCATAGTATTATCACAAACCGACTTACAGAACTGAGCAGCGTCGTAAATACATAATACCTTTCATTTCGAGATAAGAATCATTTACGTAGCGTTCGCGTTGTAGTGCGCCGTCGATTTGTGAGGAACAAAGCAATATTTCATGTGAGTGTAATAGGAGCACGTCGTTCGGTTTTTAAAGGTTTGGCGAGTGTTATTGGAAGTAGGTCTGCGCTGTAATTGTTGTGTTGATTTCCCCCGGGGGCGGCTCTCCGCTAGACGCTACCTGTAGTGCCCAGCGACCACCGGCCCACGTGCCCCCTGCCCACCAGCTCGCTCAGTAAACAATTATGCCACCAAATGATTGTTATAATTCAACCTATCGAATATACGTAGGAAAACAACTCCTGAAAGTTGCACAATAAAAGCTTTCAAAACGCTTTCAGGTCATTAAAAAGTTTCGAAACATGCCAATGAATCATTTATATTTAAGAGTTTCTCGATACAAAATATGATTTTACTCGTAAAAAGTCTCCATATTGAATGATTCCCTACATTATTCCGCGTCAAAGTATCACAAACTGTTGTTAATTCCGCCTAATATCGCCGCCAACCTCTACGCGCTGTCACACCGGGGTCCGATATAAACATGATGGATATCCCCATATAAAATGAATAAGCTTTATGTACGAAGCCCATGTAAGTACGCCCTTGTTTACATTCCACAGCACACCGCTTATAACGAATGATTCCAATATTTCATTCATAAATACTTTACTAAATATGTAGGAACCGCCACTTTACCTGCCGGTTTTTGTAAATACAAATTGGTTAAAGAGGATAATTATTAATATTGCAATACATATTCAGCCTTAAGCCTTTTGGTGTTTAATTGTATTCAAGGTATGCATGAATTATTAGCGATAATTTTATTAATTTAACACTCACACAAAAACAGTTCCTCTTCATTGAAACCAATACCTATCGGACAGACTTATTTCGCTACCTTGCAAAAAGTTAAAAGAAACACCACCAACGCAAATAATAATTGTAATTATTTGAGATGCATCAGAATACGAGTAGGGGAGAACGAAATAGGCAACTGCAGGGAGCTTAAGATTTCTCAAACACCAGCCATAGGCGATGAAATGTTTACTGTATTCGTGCGAGCCCACAAAATAATTCGATGGAAGCGATGAAGCGTATTCCAGTCACTTCGGTGTTCTGTGATAGCTACCAAACGCCTCCTATTATTTTACAGTGCTTTACTGAGGATTACAGGATTATGGAACTATTTCAAAACGAACTTAGTTCATAGTAATGTTTTCTGTCATAATCTTTACTGTTTTTGTGTTTATGTAAATCAACTATTAGTAAACGACTCGGTCCATAATGGGACTACAATAAGTTACCATGTGTGTGGTGTGTGATCTCCAAATTATTCGTGTACGCGGCTTCTAAAACAGCCAACATTTTGTGTCGATGTCACTTGGCGCCCTGCCAGCCCCGTAACGCGAACAAAATATCAAAGTGATAATAAACAATATTTTAGCGCCTCGCTGTACAAAAGGCAATCATTCTTTAACAAAAGGTATATGTTAAACTCGAGAAAAGATTAAAAAGGAAACGTTTGTCGGCTCGCTATCTACACTATCAATCATGCGTATAATAGCCCACGTCCCCTAACACACGTTCTTAAATAATTTGTCAAAAGTTGCTCCCTGCCCATACTGCCGGCGTTTTCCACTACCTACTTATTCCCGTTTTTCTTGACACTTGTATGGGCAATTTTTCACTTAAATGACACAAACAAAATCACAGAACGTTACCGACATTACGACGCCGAATTAACACTAAGTATCCGAATAAAACGGTAAATTCCGGATAAAATCAACAATTAACGTTTCGGAGCAATAGCTACACGACATTGATCGATGAAAATACCCTAGCGTATCTATCAACACCTAGTAAATTGAGAAAGGAGTAAAAACGTTAAGTGGAACTTGAAAAATTAATTACTTCGGGTGTTAAACGCTTCGCATGTTTTTGTTTACCAGTACAAGGAATTCTATGCCGAGCTCAAACAAACACGGATGAACGCTGAGTTCAATAGAACGGCCCGTGTGTGCCCTGAATAGGCAGGTGGTATAATATTTTTTCCAATTTAGAATCGGTCTGGATTCTAACTCATAGATCAAGCGAGCGCTAGCACGAAACCATTACACTTTGTTGACATCAACGAATGCCCTTTTACATATTCACCCCGAGCACACAAAGATTGAGCCGTGAAATTGAAAATGGTTTCGATGAACAAAAATTTATTCCACGCACGTCCTCGACATATTGTCACAACGCGAGTGCAGCTTGTTATATCTATGTCACTGTTACGTCATTATAGATTGCTTCCCTTAGATCGATCCATTTTCGATAATATTTTACGCTAATTACTAGTTAATGCACTTTCACAGAACTACATTTCATCATACGTGCTCAACGAATACACTGCCTTGGCGTACTTACACTGAAAAGAGTAAAAAATCTTTAACTCACTTTGAAAGCGTTGCTTGCACCTTATCTTGAAAATCGGGAAACTTTTTGAAACGTTAAATGTATAGGTAAACCAAAGCCGTAGTACCTTGCTTGGCTTGCATTTTCACCGTGTGTTTAATTTCACAGCAGTTTGTTGATTGGAAATATTGGAATCACAACAAAAGCCGTGAATAATGCACAGAAAGCTGAATTCACGGAATGACTGAAGTTTATAAAAGCGATTTAATTACGATGCGTCATGTTTTTGTGGCTCATGAATATTTCCATACAATTAAATAGCTTGTTTGTATGTAGTAAAAAGTGAGCCATTTATTATTAAAAAACTAATTTCTCCCTCTCGGCGCGCTATGAATGAGCCATCACACAATCTAGTCGGTAGCCGTTGCAAAGCCGGCATTTGGCAAAATTTTATAAGCGTTCCACTTCATAATAATGAAGTACACTATATTTAAAATTGTAGTTTGTTTGCGTACCTTTGATGAATCTTTCGCATTACGTTTTCGGGAGCTCTTTATGAAAAGGTGGTGAAACTACAGCTTATTTAATTAATTTGAATGAAGACTGTTCAAAATAAGCAGTAAATAAGAACATAAAAAAACAAGATAAGCATGCATGAAAATAGTTTTATTCGTTAACTTTCCCACACGAAATAATATTTAGCCACGCATCTCCTTTGCATCGTACACTCTCGCTTCCTATAATTCTATGTGTATGTGTTAGTTTCTAATAATTCTAAATTTATATATTACCTATGAACCAATGAATAATAACATAGCCAACAAATAAAAAATAATTCGTCAAACAATCCCAAAAAATATGTTGGCATTGTACCCGATCAGCTTGTTATCTCCGCTAGTGATGTGGGGCAGCGCGGCGCGGCGCGGGCGCCAAGCTGTTTACCCTGTAAGTATTGCGAAAAGATCGAACTTAATCCCAGCGGGCCCGCCATCTTGTGCTGGGTGTGATAGATACTGAAAATTGCATAAAATCCATCAACACTACTTTGTGAAGAAGCTTAGCTTTTCGACGGTTACAAAACGAACGCGAGGGAAATAGATTTAGTAGTTAACATAATTTTCTTCCTTCAAACAGGTTCGAAGCTTTTCTTTCGGATTTCTGTTGAGCGTGGGTAAGTTTTAGTTTAATTTGCGGTACAATATGTTATTGAATGTCTGTGCTTTCAACTTTAAGCTTTGACACAACTTTACATATTCAAAAAGCAATTCAACAAATGTCCTTGATTTCCAGTTCCAGTAAAATTTTGCTTTACAGTTACTTTATTCAATTGGCAACAATTTTCTAACACGTACACTGTCTGAAACAAAGCTTATTTCCTAGTTTAAACATAAATCTAATAACACCAGCTCTGTACTACATTTTATTTGTTCCGAGAGGCGGATCAATAACATCATATTTCAGGAGTCACACTCTGAGAATAACATATTTTTCTAACCGCTTGAGCGGCAAAATAGAATCAGTATGTCAGCATTTTGCCGGAGGTCGGGGACTGGCGGCCATATGTGACCGTGTTGTGGCTTCACTTGCCTATATGTTTTGTGTCGTATGATGTAGCTACATGTAAATAATGATACTTTATTTCCCCAAAAAATACTACTGTATTAACTATTAATATGTAGTAGGTAGGTCTTACCAAGGAGTATCGTATTACCCAGTTACTGGGTTGTGGAGGTCAGATAAGCAGTCGCTTCATGTAAAATACTGGTACTCAGCTGCATCCATTTAGACTGGAAGCCGACCCCAAGATAGTTTGGGAAAAGGCTAGGCAGATGATGATGATGTAGTAGGTAGGTACATACATAGTTAGATAGGCATCTGCATTTTTATTTACCATTTTAAATTTATGCAGCTATGAATTTAAACTATGGTGGTGAATGAACTCAAATGACATCATTTTCTTTGGATAGATATGTTGCAATTTCATTGTTATTTAGTTCCTATTAAGGTATCATAAAACAATAAAATAATCTACATTAAAATCCACAAATACCGAATACATGAAATAATTTATTTGAAAAATCTATTTGCAAAACGGCAACGTCAAATAATCAACCCAACAGAGAGACAACAGTATAATATGAACATAAACGTCTAGAGCTTCCAGACCATGAATCTGAACTGCAAATACAAGGCTAGGATTCAGTTAATAAAAGATGATATATTCACATAATACATCACGAATGCAACTTGCATTAGCAATAATTCCCAGGCCACCAAAGTGAACCATTATAACTAAAACAACAGCAAAAGCAAAGTTAGAGGGAACACATTCAGGATTAAGCTTCACTTGGAAATTTGGATTTCACTTACGTACGTATACAAATGTGCAGGTGAGGTCCGAGTCTCTTCGTTATTATAGACAACGAGGATATTTGCTGAATGCTATTTAGGTAGTGAATGAAAGAAATTGCGTTTAGAAAAAAATCCTATGATATTTGTATTAACAACAAAGTATAAACTACTTATAGAATAACTAAAACTAATATTTACAACAAAAAAAAATAGTGCGTGGAGTCCTCCGCGCGGAAGAAGTGAAACTTCGTAATACTACACGCATGCGTTCAAGTGTCACGCATTCACTCTCGTTATTTTATTGAGCGTCTAAATAATATTTTGTTGTTTTATTGTTGTACACTTTTTATAACATAAGTTTATCGAGGTTATTCTACTCATGGAAATTGAGCGAAGGCTGGTCACACCGAAGAGTCGAATGCATGACTGTTTGCACGCCATCTTGCGTACCTAGTAGAACTACGTAGTTACAAATCTTGTAATAGCGCCATCTCATAGTGGGTAATAGAAAATATTCCCCCTCCATGAAAACGTTAAACTTGTTGGAAGTCGCATAAGAAGTTTCACTTCAAAAAGACTAGTATATATACATTAAATTAACTATCTTAATAAACCAGTACAATTAAGTTAGGGTGATTGAAAACAAAATAGTATATTGCTATCATCATCATTATCATCTGCCTAGCCGTTTCCCAAACTATCTTGGGGTCGGCTTCCAATCTAACTGGATGCAGCTGAGTACCAGTATTTACATGAAGTGACTGACTATCTGACCTCCACAACCCAGTAACTGGGTAATACGAAACCCCTTGGTAAGACTGGATGTCAGACTTTTGGCTTCTGACTACTAATAACGACTGCCAATCTACAAATCACAGCCGGGACCAGCGGCTTAACGTGCTTTCCGAGGCACCGAGGAAACTCGATATGTAATTATGGTCACCCATCCGCGGACCAATCTCGGCAAGCACGGCTTAACCTTTAAGATCGACACGTGTGGATGTTATTATTTATGTATATTGCTACCATAATTGTACAGATGTCTTGAAAGAGCCGATAACTTAAAAAAAGGAATTACAACATAGGGTTCTCATAATTATAATCATGGGTTTAATTAATGAACACTGTGATAATTAAAACATTCTCTACTTCTACCTATGGTTACGTATTTATTTTTTCTCAACATGGTCGCTACGATTAAGAGTAATAAAAGAAAATGAACAATAAAACAAAAGTGTTTCGTAGGTGACTCACAGTAAAAGCCAGAATTCCCTAGAGCACTTCTCAATTTTCATTTTAAATTCTGATGTAATACTTTCATAAAGTAATATGGTAACACAAATTCTTATTTTTCATTGATATACCGATGAAAAATAAGAATTTGTGTCAATATTTATTACGTTTTTATACAAATTACGTTAAGAACAATTTCTTAATTTTTAGTAATACTAAACACATACAAACTTGACTATAAATTCTCAATCTATCACATATTCTATCTGCATCCACTAAAACTACCTACAAACCAGTACAATTAAGTTAGGATGATTGATACCCTAACTTCACTCTGCTGATACACATTATTGACACTGGGCGTGATGGATAGCGAACAGAAACTGCCTTTAAAACTTCATAAATAATATCCTTTCCGGTCAACGCTAATAAATGACCGATATTAACAACACATAAAGCTGTAAATAACATGTTTTTGTTAAAGTATCGCCGTGATAAAAAGTACCGAAATTGGGAAATATGTACCTATATTGTATAAGCATAAAAATTAAGTGAGAAAAATTATTTATTTAAATGGCCAACAAAAAAGCTGAAATGTTTCACAGTTTGTTATATTTTGTGTTTATAGTAAGAATTATGTTAATTCAAGCAAAAATACAATTTAATCTGATGCCAATATGATACGACATATATTACCGCAAATTCACGAAATGTAGTGACAAAGATTTAGCTACAACGTAGGAATCAATTATTTCTCAGTGACCATAAACATACGATACGTAATAAATACAAAGCGGAATGTGTGTAACAGCGCCACCCGCACGACACGAGCACGACAGCGCGACGCGACGCCTCCTAACAATTCATTCCCACAATCCCTTACATCTGAATTCTTAATGAAACAAAAATTGCAAATGTCATACCATATCTCCACCAAACCCATGAATACTAAAGACGCTATTGTGGATCGTTCACGTGCGCGAAATTGAGTCTGCCGCTCGTAACACAAATGACACTGATATGTCATGTGACTTTACCAAAAAAAATCATTACCGTATGAGACTTTGGGCGTACCTACACCGTGTACGATGCGACAATAAATCAAGGAATCTGATTTAAAAGAATGATACACGTCGTCAGAAAACAATTGGAAAAACGTGACCGGAGCGTCGATCCCGCGCTCGGTGGCGGCGCGGCGGCGGGGCGATCGCAACACGTCGCGGCGCCCAATGCATACTAAGTAATGACACCAGTTTCAATTTTACCTCCCTTTCTCTTCATAACATATTTTAAAGAAAAAATACATATCTTATCGCGAAGAACTACAAATTCTACTTATTTCAGAACCCGAAATTTGGACATAAACACCTTTGAGTACGAGTGAACATCCTAACGTTAAGGAGCACGTAGACTCGGGACGCGAGCCGTCTACCAGGGACTTGTTATAAATAAGTTATTACCGCCGCCTGATATCTGGCTTGACTGTTGGTTAACCCGTGTCTTGGTTCTGCTGCTTCTAACTCAACATGATTTCAACGCCCTCTTACTTTACGTGATCTGCCACTGTTCCGATTACATTCATGTTTGCCGTGTTAAACTCCAACTCATATCATAGCGACTATTCGAACGTTAACACAGATAACTGTGATAGCTAGTAACCCTTAATTTAACAATAAAACAAAAAGTAGAACTAATAAGCATAAATCGAAGTATTCAATTAAAGTAGCTTCAAACCATGACGGTGGCGGTACTTAGTATTCAAACGTATGCAAATTACAGACGTGCTATGCAATAAATGCCGACACACGGATCACAATTCGACAATTGGCATTTATGTCGCAATCGCATTGTATAGGTATTGGTAGTAACCGGGTACGCCCCTAATTACAAAATTACTTCTGTACGAACTATTAATTGCAATGTTTCAGCACGGCTACTATAACCGTCAGGTATAAATTGGCATTTTCATTTTAAATTACGTCACACGCGGCTGTTATTACTAATTTGAATTAATTATTTGACAGCCGCGTATAAATCAACATTCTAGAAATGTTTCCAGTCAACTTTGTTTCGAATGGGAATTTAATAAAACCTTTTAGAGACATCCCTCCCGTTCCCCAACGCTTCGATGGAGAAATAGATGGCCGCAGAGCCATGAAATTACTTAAATGCCGTCCTTAAGTTTTTGTAAAATTCAAAGACAAAAAAGTACCGGTGTAGCATTACGAATTGACGCTCTTAGTCCTCTACCGCAATAAGCTTGTTTAAAAAATAAACTCGTATGCGATTTTAATGACACAAAAGACAAACAGATAAATATTTTAAATATTTCTCTAGCTGTCTTAATAATGTTAATAACTATCTTAAGAGCGTTTATTCCTTACCGCTTTTCATACAAACTTTCAAGTTATTTTTTTTCCGAAATGACTGAACCGATTTAAATGAAACTTTAAGCAGGATACATAGGTCTAAAAAGTTACTAAAAAATATTTTTAAATGTGTTTTAAAACAAGAGATAATTGGAATTTTCTGTTTCTATAGAAAATTTAAATTTGGTCTAACTTAACTGTAACACTATTTTTCGAAAATGTTTTTTAGTAACTTTTTAGATCTGTGTATCCTGCTTATGTGTACGAAGTTTCATCAAAATCAGTTCAGTCATTTCGGAAAATAACGACTTGAAAGTTTGTATGAAATGTTGTAAGGCGTAAACGCTCTTAACAGTCTATCTTTTATGTCACACCAAACAAAATAACTCAATCTTTGAATTGCGCTCAAAATACCGATTGGGGACTTTTATTCATCTTATGGGTTATTTATCACAAAGACATTTTCTTAACTAACTCGATTAGACCCTGTGTATGAGGCAGCCTCTAAAACAGCCCACACTAGGACTAAAACAGTGAAAATGTTCGGTGTATTCGAATTGATAGAGCGGATCTTGCAAATCGTGCTGTGGCGTAGGCTGGCCGCACGCTCAGCCTGTCTTATAGGCTGGCTACACAACCAGCGGGGAACTTTGCGCTTTGTATTTTAATGGCGTGTCAAAAGCATGGAGTTCTTTTTTGTTAGTTATTATTATTAGTATGGAGTCAAAAGTATAAAAAATTAGAGTTTAATCGTTGATCGAGTGGTCGCAAGGGTTACTGCTGCGCATGAGGTCTTTGGATTTCCGGGTTGGGCAAAGTGATATGGAGTTTTACATCAAAGATTTTCTCAGTAGCAGCCACGGAGTCTGTTTTTTTTTGTGTGATTGGTGGCAATAGGCTCGCCCAGATCACATGGGACTTAAACATAACTGGCGAAATGTGGGTGTACTATAATTATGTACACCTCCGACTAATCCTTCGGGTGTAACAGGCGTGGTGTTACGTTATATTTACTCAACAGTGACTGCATGAACTTACGTAATTATTCTTCAAGTAGCTCTAAACTGAGAAACTAACTAATTCTCAAACATCTCTACTTAAATAACAGGATTATTATAATGGTAGTAGTTTTTATTCGTAGCAATTCATATCTAATATCTCTCAAGTCTTTTATCCAAGAGTGCTTATTTCCATGATTGTATCCAGATTGTAGTGTGCCTCGAGGCATTTATACAGAACGATATTCGCGACCGAGACGTTAGATATAAATACGGCTTTAAGCCGCCTGGTGGGTATTTGGGCGGTGTGGGCCGGCTACGGCGTAGCGGCGTAGCACTCTGGCTACAAGTGCTACGACACACGACCATTTGGATGCTACACATGAATGCAATCATGTTACATTTGTCTACATTAGACCACTTACTTTAATCTCCTTCTATTTACTTTGAAATTACCTTTTTCACGTAGATTATGTGAAAAGCCGTCGCAGATTACGATAACGATTTTTTTATAATCAACGTCCAGTGAATAAAATACTATTTTGTGATGAGAGCTAGCTCGTTTACAAATTGGTTACCTACTTAAATAATCTTGTACCTACAAGAAGGGTCAAACAAAGAGTAAAATAAAACCCGCATGCCTACTCAGTTCTCGATTACATAGTTAGTTATTACGGTTATAAAACGACGATTACATCTTAGTTTGTAAAGGGATAAAATGGGGCATTTTACCAAGATATTGCAAAAATATATGTAAAATTTGATTCAGTAACCGTTCAGAAAATAAACTGACAAGATTGCAAAAAGTCAAGTCGGTTATACAAAAAGGTTTTATTCCGATTTATATTGTACTAAATGTAGCCTTAGATCGTGAGGGTGTCTAGTTTAATTACTACACTATGTAGAAACGCTCATTCTGTTACATAAATGGAACACTGACCCTGCCCCTACTTTCTAGAGATTCTGGATGGTGAGTTACCGCTTAATGCAACCATATAGAATTATTTTGGCAGGTATCAGTTACATTCAAATGATTAACAAACATAAACTCACTCAATCCCATATGGGGTGGCAGAAATTACTGAAAACTACCGACTTCAATTTCTACATAGTACTTACTTCGTCCACCATACACGCTCAAATCATTAAGAGACTGGTAAAGGTAGAAATGCACAAGAAAAAAACATATTTTTTTAGTCTCTCTTTTCATAAATTTAAATTAAAAAAATCACTTATCCAAACATTCAATCAAACATCTTTCCAATACGTCTTCAAGAACACAATTACGAAAACCTAAGGCGCTTATCTACTAAATTAAACTCCCTAAGAAATGAAACAGAAACCGTCAGAAAGACAACTTTCGAAACAAGTGCATAATCAGCTTTGGCTCGATTAATACCGCGATGCCCGGGGCGCACCAGTCTGTCTGCTTGTCCGATATTGCCAACACAAAGAACTAAATTATTTCCTCCATTTCTTCAAGATCCCTTTGTTTTAGATACAACACGGTTTCTTCAGACGTCGCATTTTAAATAATACGCTCAACGATGTTACTCGTCAAAAGTTTTGTTTTTGAATAGTTACATATCTTTTTAAGTTAGAGATGGTTAAGTTACATAGGTACTTGTGATAATTTTATAACTTGACAAAAAAAGTTTGAGCATTTACAAGAATTTTGTTGTTGTCTGCGCAGACCTCACATTATCAAACTTCAAACATTCCTACATTAGCTCTCATTGATAGATATTTTTAATTATTCGCATTTGCAATACTCTACAATGTATTTGAATAAGCAAATTGCAATGTTTTAACACTAAAAAAAACGTCAACTGTGATCTCGAATTTAAAACAAAAAAGAGAATCGTCGCCGCGCTTCCATTCATTCGCAACAACTTTTACTTTGTGTATCTCACCGTTCATCGTAAAATGTCTATCGATTTGCCAGGCGCTAAAGAGTGCCATAAACTCAAATTTAACATACAATAACAGTTGAAAATAGTCGGTCGTGTTCAACGAGTGGGAGTAGTGACTGCTGGTTGGTTCCGTGCCAAACTATGCATGCAAGGGTAATGTAATTGTTTGCGCGACGTCTAATGCACTGCTAACGACAGAGGTATCGCGACTGCGTTCAGTTCGAACTCGAACCAACATATTCGCATAAATATTGTCCCCAAATAAAATATGCTATTTGCTCGGACGGTTTTTCAACATTGCTTGAACAAAAATGTTGGTTTAATACAAGCTCGAGGCAAACGAATCAATATCGCATTGGTAAACAATTAGAAAGAAACCGCAAACATACCGGACCCACCTAATCCATAACTCATAAAAATGTACGGCAAATCAAACATTGACCTCTTATACAAACAAACACAATTGCAACAATATTCCAGCTGGGCTCAACACTCGTACCGTGAGCCAGGTATTATGTACATTGTTCCATGGTTGTCAGTTACACAGCGTAACAAGTCATCTTTAATAGCAGTGCCTATCTTTTAAGCCATAAAATTAAATAGCTTTCTTAATGAAATTGCTAATATTCGTCGAAGGTTTAAGAAAACATCTAATAAAGACTGCATAAAAGCAGAGCATCGCTTCCGACTATAATTTATTTAATTTGGATAAGTACAAGTAGGTATGAACACAAGCGCGACTGACAGCGCGGCATTTTCATTAGGTTCGTTGCAGTAAGTAAAAACTTAATAAAGTTTTACTAAAGAATTTCTAATTAGAAATTTTAGCTCTTCACGACATAGCAATATTTCAGGCCCGTGAAGGTATTTCCAATAAAGGACTTTGCCAAGTCATAATTCTTCAAAGTTACGTGTAATGAGATGTGGATATTACGGCATTCTTATGAGATTTAGATGCTCCCACACAAAGAGCCTGTGGGCCGAGAACTTGAACAAGCTTGCAATAAAATACACTGCTTTAAGTCACACACACGTTCATATACAAAAATGTGTTAAATATAGTCAAAGTTGTACCTAGTTCGAGTGAAAAGAGGTATGGCGCGGCAAATGGCGCATAAATTTTGCTTCAAGAATAAGCGGAGAGCATTAAGAAAATATAGATTACATGTACAGAACGTAAAAATGGCTTTGCATTGGTTAACGTAGCATACAATTTATGACTGTTACATACACAAGTAGAAATCGATTTCAATTTCTAATATCCAAAAGTAGCACACTGTATATTAATGTACCAATATTCAATTAGTGATTCAATACTATTATTTCCAATAGATACTTAAATAAAGTAAGAGAGACAAAGTATACAAAAGCATTCCTGGGGCCTGTCCAACAAAACATTTCGATACCGGTACCATCAAGGTAAGAGGATCACAGTTGCCGTAATACCCGCTACGTTCACTATAGGACCCTGGAATTTCTTATACACTTCTAGACATAAGTATTATCACGAAACAGTTCAAATAACTGTTGCAGTCGTGTCAATTTATAAATGGACTATCGGAGTCGGTAATCCGTGGGGGCTGTAAGATACGATACTGGGAATTGAATTTCAGAAGTGCACGTTTAGAGGCGAAACGTCAATAGGTAATGATGTAGCTGTATTGCTGGCTTTGGTGAATTTACATAATATTGTGGCGCATAGTGAGCGATCAAAGCTGCAGAGGACGACGCGGACGCCGTTCAAGTATGCAATCGCGTCACGAAAGTCGACATTTGGAAAGTGGTCACGTAAAATTTTACGTTTGAGCTCGGCATCAGCGCACGACGTCGCTTCGAACCTAATCCAATCAGAGCCAATGGCGCTGGACACGGGTGTCAATTTCGCACATCGCGCCGCCAACACCACTTCTCCTGTCATACGCTGCCATACTAATGTACGTGTATCTGTATTTCATATGCAATTCATGTGCGGCAAAAACTTTATTTCATATATTTATGTGTGGTGATAAACAAGTGAAGATTTAGGTAGGTAGGCTGTCTCTTGTTTGATTTATGCGGTCTCGGTGAGTAGTACACGTAGTGTCTGTAAATAAAACAGGGCAAGTGTTTTAATAGTGTGTATTATTTACGGGCCCTAATAACAGGCGAGCGGAGTGCAACACTGCCGCCTGCTAGGTACACGTCTGGAATATTTAACGGTTATTTACTGACAACTTTACATAAATTAGTCTACAAGTACCGTGGTCCACGAAAAACTTTGTTTAGGAACTTGTTTTCGAGGCAACTTCTTGCTGCTTATTAGATAGCAGGCGTTTACAATAAGAATGTAGTTAGCTAAAACAACACAGATTTGTGATGCAACTGCAGACTGAACCAACGAAGCAAATACAGATTTTGGTGCTCGTTAATTGGTTATTTTAATCCAGTTTCTGTGGAGACACATAATTATTCAACGACGGTAGCCTAAATTAATTCACTTGCAGTAAACATTCTTGTAAACTAATTTGAATCTTCCCTGAAACGTTCTAAATAAGATTCAACAAACCCACGGGAAAATTATCTTTATCAAAAATCTGGTAAAATGAGCAACGAAGCGGAAGCAAGTGGCAGTTAAACGATTTGTCGGCGTATTAATAAAACGATTAAAGGAAGCTCTCAGTGGTAATCTGAGAGCGACGCGGCGCGCGGCAGATGGCCACAATTCCCAAACTTTGATGACGACGCCCGGCATCCGCAGACAGAACCAACGATTTGTAGACTTTTGTTGGCGACTACTTGGGTACATTTAAAAGGAACAAGTTAGTGAAGGACGCCTTTTAATTTTCCTTACTCAAACTTAAACCGCCACTCGCCAACTAAATGCACACCTGCTATAATAAAGCTACCGTTTCTAATTTGTCTCCAGGCGGCACCTAATGATAGGCTGATGTTCGGCGACGTCAATCGGTGTCCGTCGTTTGATGACTCGTCAAAATTGCTTCCTGTGTTGTTAAGTGCAGGAAATTGTGACTCCTCCATCGGCACACCTACCGAACGCTAACTGCTTTTACTCTTCCCTACACGGGCCTATAATCAACTGTGTAAATGTATATTTATCGAGGGGAAGCAAACCGAAATGTCAAATACAAATATAACTTTCATTAATGAATATTTATAATCGTCGACCACTAAATAGAAGATTCCAAAGCCCCTTAATAAAACGTAACCGCTTAATTTTTATCTCAACATGTAAAACTGTCCCTTCAGTATGTGGAAGGATAAATCCACGCCAAAACGGTAAACGGGGCTTGAGGCAATATCTCGGCAACAGCAGCTGTGAAGTAATGGCGCCGACACTTTACGCGATGCGATTACGACCACCTAAACATTCATTACAAGTAATGTCCGTCATTTATCTGTCCTAATCACTGTGTGAGCGCTCACCACGTGCCTGTGCCCACGCGATTATTTTTAAAATAGCTAACATAAACAAACTAACTAAATGCCAACTCACCCCTACTATACTAAGCAAGGATAATAATGAACGCGAATAAAAACTAATACATTCACAAAGGCCGGAGTGTTGAACCGCGTGGAGGGCTGTGAGCCTAGCAGGTGAACCCCGCTAAATGTTTCACGGTTTAATCAAGCCCCTGCTATCAGGCAAGACAAATAGTTAGCTCATCTGCATCTATACGAGTCGGAGCTGCCGCAGCCAACAAAGCATCGATATTTTACTTTAACTTCCTTACGAGGATAATAAATGTATCGACTCGTAGCTTTCACGTAATCAGTACATCAGTAAGCAATAAATTAAATGGAGCTCTTTGTAAAAATCATAAGTATCGAAAGCGGGTTTAAGTAAAGCAGAGGTCGGTCGGCTAGTGCTCAATCGCGCTAATGGCAAGAACCGCAAGCGCAGTCCCCGGGGACATACTAACTAAATATGTAATGGTTATTCGAAGCGGTCTCGCTACACTTAGGCCCCACTTCAAATTGACCAGATAAAGTTACGTGCATGCTTCAAATACAATTCACATAGGTACTTAGGTTGCTTTCTATTTCATTTCTTATTCAAAATTCCAAAATTAGTGCGGGCTCAGAAAAAGCCTTTGTTGTTTGTGTCTCGTCAATACAGCCACACAGAGCGTGACTAATCTGTACGTGCCCCGCCTACAAGTTCAAAAGAATTTCGAGAAAGTGCGAGTGCAGTAAAACAACTTTTGAGCCTTATTTTCTCGTTCCGAAATTGCAGTGGGTTTAAGCGAGATTTCATTTGTATGGGAGCCGGTATAATCTGGAATAATACCGCAGTAGCGGCGCGGGCCTTCAAAGACGCCACTCGTCCGCGCGCCGGTTGCCGCCTGTAATGAGTTTTTTTAAATGCGCAACACATTCATACACCATGCCGAGTTTCACTGGATTTAATGTAGTGCAAGTGCAGTTTACACAGCCGTATAATTTTAGAATAAAGTCCTTTAATAAACGGATAATTTCCTGTCGGCATTCACTCTAGTTTTATTATAATTAAGTCTTATTTTATTAATAACGTTTATCTTTCAGAAATGAACCATAACAGTCGTCCGTTCGTCTGGTGTGCGGGATGAAATCCAGCTGAAGCCGTCTTGATTACTGCGAGTTGCGACCCGAGCGCCGCTCGACGGTTCAGAATTGGACGGATTATGAGGAATTATAAGAGCGATGACAATTTGAATATGAACAAAAAAGTATTCTCTAAAATTTGATTATTTTTTCCCTTATTGTGACACAAAAGTCTTGCATACTCAACTAAAAAGACACTTTAAAGCGTCTACCATATTTGTCCACAGAAAACAGTCTGATTAGAGTTTCTTTGTTGTGTTGACGAATGACAATAAAATAAATTACTTTCATGTGGATCTTCAAAATGCTTCGTCATCTCTTAACCCAAGTTATTCATATTTTACCATAAATGAACAAAGAAGTTTCTACATCAGATATTTAACGATGCGTCTTTTCATCGAACAATGAAACAAGATGTGTGCAAAAAATGTGTCGTACGTTTGACGAAAATCGTAGGGTTCAAGGTATAATTGAGGTAAGAAGTAACGTAAGGGGTCCGAGGTCGCGGCGGCTGCGGGCGGCGCGCGACAGGCTGAGCAAGCGGAAGGAAAGCGCTGCTAATTACTGGCGCCGCGTCGCCCGGAGCCACAGCTCGCATCCTCCTGCGAGGGAGACACGCTGAAAGCAGAGGAAGTCTACCTACTACATACTACTCATAACGCACCGCATATACATTGTACGTTCCATAATTATCGCAAAAACAGATTTTCACATCTTTTTCTGACTACATGCAATATGGGTAAAATGTGAATCACTCCCAGTCCCTCTGTATTGTAGAAAGCCGTACGTGATTCCAGAATCCTAAATTGATGTTAAATCGCTTTTTGTTTGCGCATTCAATCCCAGAGCAATTTCTCAGTTAGGGAAACAATCTAATACAGTCGCTGTCTTTTATGTTCCAGGGGAAATAATTTAAAAATCATTTGCTCTTTACGATTTGTGTATATGTAAAAAAAAGTGTTAGTTCTTGTCTGTGTTCACGTATTTTTTTTTTCTTCCATGATTTTATAATCAAGAACCTGTGGTGTTAAAACATTTCAAGATCGGTAGTTAACAGCAACTTCTTCGACCTCATTAATTTTTATTTCGTAGCTAAGTGCTACGAATGTCTTCGAACAGGCTACGAAGGTACGTAGCATAGGCCACGAGGCCCCCAAATAGTGTGCCTTGATAGAGCCTACGAAGGCGAGAAGCGGGCGCGAGGCGCGAGGGAAGCCATTCATAATATTGTAATAACGGCTTCCAGCAGCAGTTATTCCGTGCTTAAACGTTTTACTGCGGTCATTATCTACCCGCTGAAAGGATATGCAGGCGATAAATTCTAGAATGTAACCTACACGTACACGCGTATCTACGGTTACTCACTATCTTAAATCTAATCGTCATCGCGTATTCTGAACGATAAATGGTGTAATTGACAATTCTCGGATAATAATCTTGAACTATACACGGGTTGCTTTTTTAAGTGCACGAAAATTTTATCTAGACTGCAGAGAAGTAAGTACGCTTTCATACAACCAATCTCTTTAGCACAATAAACCAGCCCGTATCACAACACAGACACTCCTATTGCCGAGCTATTTTTAAATCGTATCATATTTCCCGTATCTTTGTACTAAAATAGATATCTCAATGGCACATAAAGGGAACGCGCCTTTCCTTTAGCAATAAAGAGAGCATTTAATCGAAGCTTATCTGGCCGGAAGCATTCATTAGATGATTGCACCATTACTAGTGGACTCTTTGCGACTGACTCCGCCTTACGACTTTTATTTATTTAGGAGATATGAAAATTATTCTGAGTGAAGTACATTATGATACTTAACTGCCTGTGAGGGTGAGCAAAAGTAATGGAAAAATTGAATTTTCAACAAAATTAACAATTAATAGTAACAGACATAGTTAATGAGGTGGAATTTTTCATGCCATATTTTAGTTTGTTGTTAGTAGTGGTTTTTTTTTTCTTGATGTCTTTATTTACGTAGTATAATGTCTCGTATTATTTTTTGAGGTTGGTGATGAAATAATAAACCTTGACTGAACTGAATAAATTTTAGATTTAGTAGAGTTAATAAAGTAAAAAACTTTTCTGATGTCTACCTGTAAACGTAACAAAAATCTAGACAGTGAACAAAGTGAATATTAACGCTAACATTCTCAATACAATCAATAAAGGAACTATGAACTTATCAAATTACTGTAAGAAGCTAATGAAGCAGAAGTATTAACTAAAGAGGTTTCCTCACTGCCCGTGCCGGTATCGGACCTAAACCAACACGGGCGGAGCACCGGTGTAGATGTTCCTGTAAATAGATGGTGAGCAAATATTCCTGTGGAGACGGCGGGGAACGAATCCGGACCCCATTGTACGCGGACTCGGAAAATATTGTTCAACATACCCCATCGATGTCTCGGTGTTTTTATTCCGACTAATAATTGTCTTTATTATTGTGCACTGATGGATGATTTACGACGCTGATACGTTTTTTTTATTATTTTTTCGTGTGTAGTGTTGACACTAACATTATAAGTAGATCCAAACTTTGCCATAACATCAAGTTGGTTTGACCAAACCGGTAAACATCCATACAAATACTACTGAAGTATCTGTCAGTTTTCGGTGTCCGCACCCGGTCGGCAACTTGCCGGTATGGGTTTGACTTATTCTTAAGAGTGTATGAGAAAAGTATAATCTATGAATTGTATTTGTTTTTATTTAACCTACAACTCTGAGCACATTAGATAGACGCTACACCGATAAAATTAGGGCAATATAAAAAGGTACGTTTGATCTATATCAGACTTAAACCGAGTGCAGAGCTTTTCTTCGTTGCATTTTCTGTCCTAACAACGGGTGCATAGAATACTGTCTATAATTACCTTGCAAAAAATCAATAGCTCCGGCAAAAATAGCATCCACGTAAAATCGCAGCAATATGAGGTAAGCAGTTCAAAAGTGGTGCATAGCAGAGCGAGCGGAGCGGAGCGGCCACCGCGCGCCGGCAGGTGGCTTAAATTACCGCATTTGTTACACGTTTACACGAAACTGTATCAATATTTCATGCGGATTTACACGAGCTATCGCGATGCTTTGCATTTTGCTATCCTTAAAATATCTACGCAGCTTTTGATTGCAAAGTGAGCAATAAACACCCTCCGGTTTAATTTATCGCAGTCGGAACTTCACGATTTGCCAACTAGAAGTAATGCGCTCTTATAGTCAACTATTATTTCAATAAGACAGCGCTCTGAATCCCTACAATGACAACTCACTCAAATGTAAACGCGAACTATTTCCATAAGAAAGGCATTGCGAAAGTTTTTCAATTTTCAAGTGACGCAGGTATGATGGAGAACTTTGGCTTCGGACGCAACGTCGTCGAACCGCCGCCGCAACGCAACTTCGCCGCCACCGCGCCGCACGACGACGCTCGGTCTATACTGAAAGGTGATATTGTTTTACATAAATGCCACCCAAGTTGTACAACATTCTTTAATGGTTTAGAATGAGCAATTAAGTTATCACTTTTATTAAAGTCCTTGCCTTTTTTTATAGGATTACAAGAATGTAGTATTTCAAGTTTCAGTTTCAAGCACTTCTTGAAGTAACCTTTTTGGGCTAGAACTACCGCCTTACTTAAATATTTCTAGCCACGTCTATAAATAATCTGAGCAATTGTAAGGCGCTAATTATGAGCGGCTTTATGACGACGAAATAATAGGCCTCCCAACAAGTAGCCATTTCTTACAGTGAGTAGGTACCATTTGTGAAAATGTTTGAAAAAGAAAAGTTTTCCCATTTGATGACCGAAATACTAATAAACAGTTCGAATAAATCGTTATCATATGTTTTCTATTTAGTGTCTGCTATCGTATTTCTTCGATTCAGCACAAAATAAAACACCAAAATATGATTTACCTCTGAAATAGGGTAGAATTACACGACGACGCTCCGTCTTTTAAATATTTTTTCTTCGTTGTAACAATGTCGTGGAGCGCACTTTTATTTAAATTGATAATAGCTTGTAGGTCCGGGGCCGGGTCCGGGGTCCGGGGAGCGGCGACATTATGCAGCATCACGCGGGGATCACGGGGATTGTTTCCTAAAACAGGATCGAGTGGGAGCCCCGCCTGAATTAAGCGGGACTGAAACAAATCGCACTTGCTTCTCTCTTTTTTAAAACATCTTACTCACAAGATTTTTTATATCATCCACTGTAATTGCCCATAAATCTGTGATTTTCTTCGTTTAAAACTCAATCACAACACGAAGACCCTCGACGCCAAATCAGGTACTCTTTATCAAAAAAACAATCTGAGGACTTCACTAACATTGCCCTTTTCTTTCATACTTATCTAAAAATCCCGGCGTGGGTGTCCCCCGGGGCTGACATTTATCAGCTCAATAAAACTTCCATGAAAACATTCAGTGACATCCAATATGATTTCATCGCTGTTTCCAAAAATCCCCAAAAAAAGGACATGAAATATTCCGGATTATTATTCGCTCGCTACTTTGTTATGGACACGTAAACTTTTATGTTGAACCTAAGCAGTATTTGAATTCTCTTTTATATTGGAAGGCAGACAGTGGTGTATGACGGTCGTGATCGTAAAAAATAAATATACATAAAGTTTTGACTATCAAAATGTGTTTACGAATTCTTTATTCCAAGTGTTTGCTTTGTCCAGTTGGCAAATAAAGACAAAATTCTATACACCACTCATAAGTAAGGACTGTCCGATTATTGTGTATTTTGGGACGGAATTAATAATTCACACGTAGCTAAATATACGGTACAAACGCAAACCGATGAATCCTGTCGTGATCCAAAATTCAATAGTCATATCTCAAGAACGTTAGACCGGCGGCGCGCCACGAGGAAGGTATCACAGAGGTAATTACTGTTGTCAGGGTCGTGTCCGCTTTAATTATTTACAAGTTTATATGAACGTGTCAGTTAATGACACGTTAACGTTAACTAGACTTGGTAATAGAGAGGAGCCCAGCTGTATCCAGAGCGTTGTCGAGTTATGTCCCGCGCGAGACAGGCGCCCGATTAAAAATGCAACACTTCAAAACGAGCTGGATTCGGCAGCGCCGCTCCGTCGCTCGCGCAGCCAGTGTTGTTATGACGCTGGAGCAGACAGCTCGCTCACACACCCACACGGCTATCGTATATTTGTGCTTGGTGCAGTGTTGTGTCATGTGACGGCTCCAAATGTAGACGTTATAATTTTACCGTCCAATGTAAGTCGATCTGAAAAGTGCATTAAAATACAGAGTTAATAAGTGTAGACGCTGGAAATTTTAACCGAAAATGAGACACAAAAGCCAAATTTGTTAGTTTACAAATTCAAGCGTTGACGTGGAATAAAGCGCGGCATTTATTTTTAAACCATCGGCGTCAGATCGATCGGCAAGCTGGTACCTACTGACATTCATAAAACAGAAACGCGGCCAGGGAGAGACAGGAACGCTGCAAACGTCGGTATTTTATTTACGTGGAGAACACAGCGATACCCGTTCTGCTGCTATTTTCGCACTATATCGTTTATTATGAGGACCGACGGCTTGGCGGCATGGGCGCACTGAGGGCGACCGGCGCGAGTCTAGCGCAGGCCACTCCACTGCCTGATATTATATTCTGGAGCACGCCGCCTCACCTCGCTTCGCGCCAGATATTTCGAGTGTTGCTTCCACCACCTATGAATTTACCTAGTCTCAGTCACAGCACACGCCCGGTGCAGCCGGCCGCATTGCTCAATTAATATAAACGATACTGTTTCCATAGAGAATTTCCGGAAATATAAGAGTTCGGCATCTAAACTCTAAAGTTATATTTGAAAAGTAATGGTTTTAATGGCCCAATAACAAAAGAAATAGTGAAAAATAAAGTTCATTAGCTGTGTGTTCCATGTGTTTAATTAAGTGCGTAAAACACAGCTATCATACAATTTGCATACTCCATGCCAGGCGTTAACCGCAGCGGTCGACGAGACACTGGTATGTCTGACTACGCAGGATCCGCTTTTATTTTTATTTAAACAATCCCAACCATTAACGAAAGTATTTCGTATAAAAATCCAGTAGTGTGTAGGTTCTATGAGTTTTCACAGCATGTGTCTATGTTTGTTTATTAACGTTTTTTATTCTATAAGCATCGATATATAAGCAGCGTCTGAGATAAAAGATACTTCAACATCGTATATCAACTGTTTATAATAATGAATTTATGAAGTAGTGTTTCCAAGTGAACCTACTAATGTCCTAGGAATGTTCACTATTGATCGTCTTATTTTAAGAACGAGATCAATGTCCGTGGTATCAATGTGCGGTAAAACTAAAATATAAAGGAATGTTCATTCTCGGCTAGAGTGGCCTATTGTACGGTGACAAGCTTCCTCTACAAAGCCTGTATATCGGCGCTGACATCGATGCAATAACATACTACACTAAACTAACTATACCGTTCATAAAAGATTTTCACCATGGTGTACTGGTTTTACTATGGTGTTTACTGTTTAAGTACTAGAAACACCTGCAGATCTCAAAAACTTGCCAAATATTAAACTTTATTATTTAGATTTTACATGGTTTGTCTTGTAGTTAAGTATGCTCTACTCTTCACCATGTGTTTCGAAAAAAACATCCAACTACTTGAAGATTATGACCACAATTAACTTTCACCTTTCCCTAATTAACAGTTATCACAGTCCGTATACCAAGCACGGTGATAAAATAATCCAATTAATTTTAATTTGCCTATGCAATTTAATAACGCTAAAGTCAACTTATAAGTTATTTGGATATTTGCAATATGAATCAATTATTGCTACACTGTACTTAATTAAATTAATAAAATCTATCAATGGCATTCCTCTATAAACTTGCAAGGGAACGGGAAAATACTCTTTCATGAATATAATGCAAGTAGTAAGCGCACCAGTGTATTTTAGACTTGCTCAACCATCAAAATTGGAAATGAAATTTTAATGTTCAGTTGTCTAAAATTTAGACTTGAAACAAGAGTGCTTTTCTTAGTTTTGATTAATCATAATTATTCGCTGAGCGCATTTGTTTGTTCACAAAACTAAAAATGTAAATAGGTCAGACGGGCCGAGCTTGCGCGCATAATCAATTCATCCGCCTTTATCTCTACTAGGATTTATGAATTTATTATTTCTTTATTTGGAATTAAAAATAGGGTGGACTGAACCAGCAAGCAATTTTGAGCAGGTTGATGCTGTGAAACAATTGAGGGTGCAAATCGGTACTTTGATATTTGACTATATAAGGCAGACTGAATGAAAGATTGATTTAGATCAGAGACTATTGATTCTCATTCTATAACCAGAACCACACAATAATTAACAAAATCCCCTGACAGATGATTAATAACTTAAGCAACTAGGGACACTTTCAACGGCAACCATAAACCGCAGCGACAGCCATAAGAAGGTTACTATGACAGACCTGTTTGTATGAAACTCTATAAAAATATTTTCGTTGATGACGACAGCAGTCCGCAAAAAAAAAGTGTTGTCTATAAGAGTTCTAGTCTGTTTGCTACTCTCCTGGAGGAGGGTGATAGCATCATCGGAAGTGACGAGGATATGCCACAGACGGCGTACGGAACTACTGCGCGAGGGTTCATAACGGGCGGCCGCTGCGATCAGAAGATCGCTTCGAATCGGCCACCGCCCTGATGTGCGCCGCGAAGGACAGGTGGTTGTCCAGTAAGACTCCTAAGTACTTAGGCTGGCTTCTCCCAAGGGATTGGTAGTTTATTTTTACGTGATTTAATGAAAAGGACTGCCTGACTCTTGTCGGCATTCACCTCGATTCTCCATTTCCGAAACCAAGCACCTAAGACGTTGGCTGAGATTTGGAGGGCGCGGTAGATCCGTCGTGACTGCGGTCGGTGTAATAAATGGCCGTGTCGTCCGCGAACAAGGCTAACTGAGCCTTCTTGTTCTAGGGGATATCACTGGTGAACAAAGTAAAGGCAAGAGGAGAGACAACGAAGCCCTGAGGGACTCCGGCTCGAATGGGAAGACCTCGAGCAGTTCGAGCAGTTCAGGCATAGCCAATAAATATAATAACGTGCAGAATCCATTGGATGCAAGTGCAACCGGACTTTGGAAAGATTCCCGGCTCATATTTCTGAACTCAATTTGAAAACCAAATCTTATAGCGAATTACTGACTTGAAGTGTATGCATTTAAGATGTGATTGTAAATCATGCATACATAATATTATACTATAATACTGTTTAGGTCAGCTTGTGAAAACGAGCTATCCCATATACAGTGCATCTATTTCGTAATATGTTTTGATCTTGGCTATGTATAGAACACCCATCGCATCCGTTCGTTCGTAATACTATATTACTACTACCTACTATTATTAAAATGAAAGAAATAAAAAAAAAGCTTCCCGATTAACTGTGAGCTGGAAACCAATATAAAATAAAGGTGTCAACTGTGTCTTTATTTTTGTGCAGCCGGAAATCATTGCAGTTATTATTTTCCCATCATTCACTTTGCAAATAAAATAAGTATTGCAAGAAAGAATGCATTTATTAAGTCACTTAAAATTTGCGCATATTATAAACAAGAATGAAACGCTGATTTCAGTCGCAAGACGAGTTTAAGTATTTGCAAAACTCTTGTCGATATTATAATTTAGCAAATACTGAAATTGGCGCCTTCGCACCCTTCAAGGTCACTCTCATAATGTTGAAGCAATTAATAATAAGGTCCATTTTTGTACGAATACTTATAAATAATAATTTGTCCCTTAGATATATATGAGACTTAATAAGATCAACATTTCATTTACCTACTTCGTATCACAATCTGTGAAACGACTTTAATATAACCAGAGAGCATGGAACTCAACAAAAATAAACAATACCTACCCGTCTGGAACTTTAATTGACTCCATTTCGTAGTAGGTAGGTACTATCTGTTTTATACATGTGAATTTAATATGTCTTGTTATTCTGCTGTCTGTATGCCAAACGTCATTCGAGTTTGTTTAACCTAACCACTATATACATATATTACCAACTCAATTGTGAAGGTCATATAGGCAGTCACTCCGTGTAAAATACTGGTATTCGGCTGAATCCTGTTAAACTGGAAGAAAAAGCCAACACAGTTGGGAAAAAGCAGATGATAATACATTACATACTCATATTTTTATACAAACTTCTATAAGATCTATACAGGGTGTAACGGAAAGGGTATATACATCCTTAAGGGTGTGCTACAGACCATCAAACTGAACATGTTTCTCATCATAAAACATGTTTTTCAGCAAAAAAAATATCTGCTGTCCTAAGAAAATTGCAATACCTATTCGACCCAAATGTATAGGCAGCTGATATTTTTTTTTGCTGCAATTTTTTTTTTATGTTGAGAAACATGTTCAGTTTGATGGTCTGTAGCACACCCTTAAGGATGTATATACCAGGCCCGAAGGCTCCTAAGAAGCCGATTCCTGCCGGCTTCCCTTTGGGAAAAAGACACTATACGTAGTGGCTAGTGTCTACTGTAGTTAAATAGTAAATTATATACACATCTGTGGTTATCACATAGCAGTACACATTAAACAGACATTAAATACATCATAGGATTGAAAACATTTGAAAAATGCAAAAAAATTTCATCTCAACAAAGAAAGCAACATGTGGCGCCAGTAAGCCGGTGCTCGGGTGTCAGAATTCAGAACTAAATTCGTATGAGCTCGGACACGTGAATTCGCGGCAATCAGCAGCGTTTTGTAGGGACTAGGTAAGCCGAAGATTTTGGAGTTACGACAGGGACAGAAAAAGATTATATGTAGGGGAGAACGAGATGGAATGAGTAATTGTCAATAAGTTGTTTGGATACTAGATTTTATAGTTCGTTTTTTTTTATCTTTATTTAAAGAGTTTTTTCGGCATTGTGAATAATGGCACTTTGTAGGTACAAAATAAAATTATCTACTTAGGATAAATTCACTATTATTACAAGCTTTTATTTAAATTCAATGTTTGCATGTATAAGCTAAGCTAGAACCACTTCCCGATGTCCGATTGAGCTGAAACTTTGCACACACCTTTGGGTCTAAGAACAATAGATTCTTATGACAAACATAACTTAATCTTGCAGTCAGGATCGTCTCCTCACGAGGGAACTCCTCAACGTTTAATAGCACAGACACGAAACTTTGCATACGAGTTCATGTTTCATGGATGATCTCGATTTGTATCACGATCTCATCCTGGAGCCAGGATCGTCTTCTCACGAGGGAACTCCTCAACGATTAATAGCACAGACACGAAACTTTGCATACGAGTTCATATTTGATGGATGATCACGATTTGTATCTCGATCTCATCCTGCAGCCAGGATCTTCTTCTCACGAGGGAACTCCTCAACGTTTAATAGCACAGACACGAAACTTTGCATACGAGTTCATATTCGATAGATAATCACGATTTGTATCATGAACTCATCCTGCAGCCAGGATCGTCTTCTCACGAGGGAACTCCTCAACGTTTAATAGCACAGACACGAAACTTTGCATACGAGTTCATATTCGATGGATAATCACGATTTGTATCATGAACTCATCCTGCAGCCAGGATCGTCTTCTCAAGAGGGAACTCCTCAACGTTTAATAGCACAGACACGAAACTTTGCATACGAGTTGATATTTGATGGATGATCACGATCTCATCCTGCAGCCAGGATCGTCTTCTCACGAGGGAACTCCTCAACGTTTAATAGCACAGACACGAAACTTTGCATACGAGATTATGAGTTCATATTTGATGGATGATCACGATTTGTATCACGATCTCATCCTACCGCCAGGATCATCTCCTCACGAGGGAACTCCTCAACGGCTTATAGCACAGACATGAAACTTTGTATATATACGCGTTTACTTTTATATATAGTCATAATTCCTATAGTTACCTGAAGCTTGTCGCGTGAATGTTAAATGCTATAAAAGCAAAACGCGACAAGCTTTTGTGAAAATTATACTATATTGTTTTCCTATAAGTAGATACTCAAAGATTTATTTTTTTCTTTTCAATGCATCTTTCTATAAGCTTCTTTTAAAGGTTTTTTAGCTTATATATTTTTAGTTTATAGTTCCTGTGCATTTAATCTTTATATTATATAAGTTATGTAAAAAAGATCAAGTTGGGTCCTTTTTGGTATCTTTATCATGGGTGACATTTTCGTGGTTTTTGAGATCGCTGATAACGATACTGACACCAAAATTAAAAATGGCGCTGCCGCGCAACATTAAATTCCTTTTTTTTTGTCATGGGTTTCATTTTCGGGGTTTTTGGGTTCGCTGACAATGAAACTGAAAAAAGCGATGACGAAAAACAAAATTCATATTCTCATTTTTTTTCTTCGGCTTCCCTTTACAAAATTTTGACCCTTCGCCCCTGGTATATACCCTTTCCGTTACACCCTGTATATCTAAAAATAAGATTTGGTTGAGATATATCTAATTACATATATCATGGAATACATTGCAACAACCATTAAGTAAAGAAACCAATTCTCTGAATTTGTTTCAGTGAATCTTTGAAGATTTTTTTTCTAAGAGGTTCCGAGCCAAACTCAGGCATATCTTACAATACTACTTACAGAGAGAGATAATAGATATCTTACAATACTACTTATAGAGAGTAACCAGCCAGTTAAGTAAATTAGCAGAGTAGATTTTAGGAAACAGTTAATAACAACATTCAGCCTACTTAATGGATGTTTTTCGAAAAGCTCCAGTGTTATATTCATTAGTGGCTGCATCCATGTTCGCTGTGTGCCGTTCATTAGTCCCGTGCGCTTTATCTGCAACTTTTGTCTCGCTCCTACCTTGTTTTTCATTCAATTACAAGCCAACTAATTGAAAAATCACGCTGAAGAGAATGTATTGCAAATGGGATGTGCAACAATATTCACCAATGTATACATGTCTACATACGTGACGTTAGATGCATGTATTGCTTGTTACACATGTACTTATAGATTCTGCATCTTGAGATTAGTGTGGGTTAATTGTCAATTTATTGTTGATGGGACCTTATTTGGAGACAATCATTATTCATTACTAACTTACTTAATTAAGTCGGTTAAGTTAAAATAATAACATCGAGAATCACAAATAACCTGAAAGGTTTAATACAAAGTTTGTTTTCTTTATACGTAAATGTGCAAGTCCAGCATTTCTTTGTTTTCTAAGGCGGGGTACAGGTGGCTCCACCGGACCCCCCTGGGTAACACTTACATAAGTCCTGCACCTGACGTATCTGTCTTACACTTACCTGCATGTCTGGCGGTGGTGTTTCTACTACTAAAATGGCTGTAAAACATATTTATATGTTTTGAGCAATAACTACTGAAGTATTCCTAGATATTTTAGGGTTATTGAGGTATTTAAGTATCGCTTATGACACGAAAGAAATCTTTGAAAATATTTTTACAAATTTAAATATGTCTTTAGCCAGTGAGACCTTTCTAATACATAGTTGCGGTCTGATTGGACTTTTTTTTTTTTTTAACTTGAAATTTTTTTTCTTGTAATTGATTAAATCCCTGCTTTGTGTTGTTACAGCCAGAGAATTCTAGTAAAATAGTAAGAAATCACAAACTATGAGCGTGGAAGACCGTAGCACGAATGCCATCCGTGGATGGGGTTGCACCCCCACTGGCAAACCTCCCCCGGCCGCCGTCACCTCCGAGGACATCTCTAGGAAGGGTTGCCTGCCCACTGCCTTCACCAGAGGTTGGAGAAGAACTACTCTGTACTGCATACTAGTGTTCTTGATGATACTCGTGTTTCTAAATATTGGGCTTACCTTGTGGATTGTGGGAGCTATGAAGCTTAGTATGGTAAGACCAAAAAAATATGAATATTCTTAATTTTTTATAATGTCTCAAAGAATTTGACACGATCAACTCCATGTTATTAACAGTTTAATCGTTTTTCAAACTAAATCTTTTTGCATACTTTACAGAACAGTGTAGGACCCATACGTATGGTGAAGGGCGGCATCCACGTGGACGGGCAGACGTGGGTGGTGAATAATCTGGTGGCATCTACCATCACATCGCAGGTGGCACAACCCATTACCATCCACTCGCATCGAAACTTCACCGTGCTAGTCGCTGAACCAGATCACTTGGACTACTCCAAGCTTTTTATTAGTTAGTATTATATCCTTATTTTTAGTCTAACTAGGAATTACATTCTTTTAACATCAGACACCCTTAATGCATAAGGAAGATATCAGGCACATTTCTGTTTCTTAGCACGTTAGCTACGAGAGACGATTGTCGTAGCGGTCGTAGCAGCTAAGCTAAGCCAGAAGCAGCTAAGCCAAGAACAATTTCTTGCTCTGAAGATTTTAAAGGTTTTATTTAGATAAATTTATAATGTCGATTTTGTTACATACTGTAATGTATGGCAGTGGCTTTTTTCCATGTGTAGTGCACATTAAATATGGTGACGAGTTCGCATCACTTATTCACTCAAACCTTTTTCTCAACTATTTCCAGAGCGCGACCACCTCGAGTTCAGCGGCCGCGCGCTGCACGTGCGCGATGCACGTGGCAGCCCTGTGTTCTCAGCCTCACGTGACGAAGTGCGCGTGTTTGCGGACGCCCTGGCAGTAGACGCGCCCGGCGGCATCAACGTGCGCAGTGCCGTGCAAGTGCCGATAGTGCGCGCGCCTCCTGCTTTTGACTTACAGTGAGTACCGCGCATATGTTGGCTTGCACTATGTGCTTCATTTAGGCTATTCACGGTCAGAGGCGAAGCGGCTTGCGGCGTGATTTCGTGAGGAGTCATGTGCGCGCGTCACTTGTTTCCCGCGCGTGTTGACTCGTGGTTTGCTCTAAGCACTTTGTTTTATTATTTGTCCTCCACTGTCGCTGATGTAACACGTCACGCGTGTCGCTCGTGGCAGGTCTCACTCATTGCTCTTTCTTAGGTTGACATCGAGAGGGCAGAGAATGCTCGTGTATTAAAACCGTAAATACTTAAAAAAAAAACCCAAAACATAAAATCACGCCCGTAATCTCTGAATGACTTTACTTTAAGTCCGTCGAGCGATGAATATTTTATAACAGGTTTTTTTAATGTTCGTTGGTTTTATTTTTTTAGGTTGGAATCTCTCACAAGGCGATTAGATTTGAGGGCGCCAGAAAACATATTCCTGGAAAGCAGAGCTGGAAAAATAGAAATTACAGCCCACAGCAACATAAAACTAGACTCTGTTGTTGGAGCGGTAAGTAGGACAAGTTTAGTGTAGTTTTTACTAACTTATAAATATTGATCTGTTATTAATTTTCAACTGTATGATTGCAGATCAGGCTCAACGCTCAAAACATAGTAATCAATAATTTAAAAGAAGCTGTTAGAACTGACCAGCCTAATAAAAACATGAGAAGCACTAAAGTTTATCAACTATGTGCGTGTGCGTCGGGGAAGCTATTCCTGGCCGCGCCCGAAGCTCCGTGCGTTGCCTATGACGACGACACCGAGCTGTGCCGATGATGACCGAAGATGCACGAGTGTATAGTGATGCACCTCAGCGTAGTCAATACAGACCATAGTGCCAAATAGCTAAAGTGATGATAGTAGGTTAAATCGTAAATTTTATTCCATAAAATGTTATATACTATTTTACTATTGTTAGTTTAAAGAAATCTACACCGTATTATTAAAAATGACAACCGTTTTATTGCAACTTATAAATAGCAAATAATATAAAATTATATAGATTTTTACATTTTGCACATTGGAATTTTATAAAACTAAAATATAATGAAAGTCTTAAAGCATTTACGTAACGTATTTGAATAGGAATAGTTTTAAAATGTCTAGTTTTAGTTGCACTTTTAGTCAATTATATACTTAAATGTATGCCTTTTTACCAGCTCTTATGATAAGCCGCCTTATGCATAAAATTATTGTATAGAAATATTAAAGAATTATTGTCATAGTAGTAAATATTAGTAAGCATTACGTTTACAATGGTAGTGCAACAATAAAGAAGGGCAATGTGTTAATTTACATAAGGTATGCTTTGTGAACGACCGCGCTATCTAATAGTCCGCAGTAAGTGTTTCAAACGAAAGTCATACCTTGGCCTTCTCTTGAACTCTTCACCTAGAATTGATACCTTTTTTAATCCATTATGTTATACTACTGTCTGAATCACAATGTTCAGCAAAAAGGACGATAGTATTATTATTAGCAATACAACATCACAATAATGTTGCTTATATACCACCAGATTTTAAAACAACGATACATTTAAAAAAATGCTCTCACGGTAGATGTTATCAGTACAACAACAATTCTTTCTCGCTAATAACGTCAACACCAAAATAGTAAAGGTTCCCACAAACAGATTCTTCTTCTCGAATGTGATAAAATCTCATGTGTTCCGTACAAACATTTACACTAGTCGTTTTCTGCGAGTGGAACAAGGGCGCGCGGTAACGACGATTGAAACGCATCATGTAAATGGGCCTTAAAAGAAATTGTCCCAGCCATTGAATCAAATTGACAATTTGTAGACCACGGTGCATTTTATTTATGTATGCATTTGAAGTCGTTAATAAATATGTATTATTTAATGTTTGTTTGCTTTTTTATTCTAGCGACAAGAACAATAGAGTTTCCTTGTAGAAATCATACATTTTCAAATCAAGAGAACAGTTTCCCTTGTTCATTTGTGCTATAAGCACAGCCCGCAACGAATGTTTACCTGCAACAATGATATATAACAGGTAATTGCAAGCTGCTAGACCATCGAGCATTTGAAATATCATAAATGAGCTAATTCCTAAATATCTGTTCAGTTAAAATCCCAAGCGAGTGATTAGTGTGGTGAGCATCGCAGCGGGCGCGGCGAGTCGCGACCGGACCGTGTCGTACCGCGCCGCATCGCATCGCATCGCTCCGCGGGCTCGGTAATTAGAGCTAGCCACCGACCGCCCTAATTGAAACCGCAACGACAACGTTTTGTTTCTGTCGCTTTTTCCCCGCGCTGTTAACGAGGGGCAACATTAGGATTGCATCTTTAGAATTTTGCTTACTTGCTACACGTCCTCGATTCAATACGGTGGGGTTGCACTTGTTTGAGTAATTAGCTAATTTTAACTAACTCTTGTGCTGTTTTCAAGTTTGCTTTAAAATTTTCCAAAATTGCGAAAACTTTTTCGCATGTTTATTTATTAAATGAATTTATTTGAAAGTTGAATGTACGAATGTAGATACAGTACCTACAGAACTTTATGTGAAGCAGGATAGTGGAATGAAAAGTTATTGTACAGTGTTAAAAATAATTGTTCAATAACGCAAAAAGTGTTTGTATAAGCCAAAACATAACTAAGTGTGTTAGCCACATAGGTAAACTATCCTACTTAGCCTACTACTTAGCATTGTTCCATAAATGTCTGGAATCCAATCCGTTCACCACAAATTACAACGATACTCAATCAAGAGCGGTGCTTTCCGTGATCCGATAAGTGCGAACATCCAGATATATTAGATAATTGCATCCACTCAGCGGTAATGTTTAATTGTCCTATTTGTATGTAAATCGTATCCCGTGCAAATAATAACGCAACGGCCATAGCAAAGAGAAGACGAGCCGAACGAACACACTCGTTGAGACAGAATTTTATTTGTTTAGTTTATCCTCCGCGTGACATAAAGGAGCTGTGAACTGTTACGTTTATTTCACGACACTTTTTTTAGTTACGACTCAATAAACAAAGACAATCGAGTGCAAATATTTGTACACATTTTGATTTCTGTTTGTTTATCCAATCTTTTGAGCAATAAAATGTAGGTAACGGAACATTCGCGAACATCAAAGAAAATACAGATTTTCTATAAGACAACTTTAAAGAAATTGAATCGCATTTTGGTCATGTGTGTGTTAGCATAACCCCAACGACTCGACTATTACGTTTGTTGCGGAATGTTACAAGTTTCCCCGTTGTTTCATTTGTCGCTAAGGGCACAAGTTTCTTTACGACTCTCCGGATACCTTTTAAATGCGCTCCCTACAGCATCACGGGCTGCCGTTTTATCAGATCACCTCCCATTACACACGACATGCACATATGTTTCGCAGTTTTTTTGTTTTCGTGTTCCTTTTTATTGGGATTATAAATAAAGATAATATCTATTTGGGATGTTAGGGATGCTTGTATTTTTTACATTTTTAGAGTTACACTGTAGTTTTACATTTTGATAAAGTCAGCTCCTTGATGTAATCTTTTAAAACATGTTGGTTCTGATGTTATAGTAGTACATAATTAAATCCGAAGTGCAAATTCAATTAACAAAATAACATACAACCATATTTACAAAAGTAAAGGTTTGTATAATTATGTAGCTATACTTGAAAATGTAACAAATAATGGGAGAGTTATTTATTGTTTTAGCGTTGATGTCGTTTATTGGAAATATTGTATAGAATCTTTGCATTTGCCCAACTAGTTGGAAGATTCTGCATAAACAACGACGATGAACATTATGATTTACTTTGTCGTAGTGCAAAAAAATATTTTGTTCTTCTTATTTTGAAAACGAGACAAACATGTGGCTACCTTACCTTTATACTAGAAAACTTATCATTCCTGAGGGGGAGATGAAAATTCAAGTTTTACCTTCGAAGCAAAGAAGCGAACAAATGCATGTTATTCTACGGTTTTGATCTTTATCGTAGAAGTTGAAACCACAACGGCTGATTCTTCGACGCTGGAATACGAATCGTTAAAGGCAGTCATGTTCATATTTGACCACAGATGAGACTCAGCTTCAGTACACCACGAAGGTCATTGTTTAGATATAAGTAAAGGAGGCTGTCAAGTAGCGGAGTGAAGCAGAAAGTGTCCAGCTCGGAGTTCATCGACTTGTCCACATTATGTAGATGAGGGCGCAGGTGCTCGTTATGTGGCCAGGCGTACACAGTATAAAAACTTCGCCGAACAAAACGACCCTTACACTCACTATTTGTGGACGGCGTAGCGCCCTCTGTCGGTTTCTAGCGAAACTATAAGTGTTTGTGATGCGTCTTCGAATATGTTTGTGTGATTGCTTTTTAGTTTGATTTTTATTTCGAATAGATTTCAATGTTGGATGGGTGCGATGTTTAGATTTTATTCCTCGTTTACCGATATTCCTATCGTATATTACATGCCTATTATATGGCTCCAACATTTTCTGTTTCAGGTAAAGTTAATAGATCGTAAGAAATATGGCATTACTAAGATCACTTTACTCAGATACAGCATACATGGAAAAAGCGTAGAATCGAAGAAAAATTTATAATTTTAAATACTATCCTACTTCATAAAATATAATCAGACACACACTGTTTAGTAACATAGTGTTTACAATACAACAAACAGTAAATAAATATCAAATTTGTGATAAATAGGAACATTTCGGAGTTGGTAGGTACGCGGATGACAAATACGGCTGTTAAAGCCACCTGGCCGCGATACCTGTCTGCAACCACTATTTACGTAATCCCCGATGCTAACTGTATTCCTACTATGTAAAACAGAAAAATCATACATTATTTACATTTTTCGCAGTAAATAGTGGCACTTTGGCAAACACAGAGTGATTTTAGAATCCAAAAAATAATAAAACGCTTACAACCCTAATCTTTTCACAGTTAAAGTGAACAGGCTTCTTCTGGGTAAGCTCGTACCATCGTCGACTTCGTCTCTGTCATCTCTGACCTAGACTAGAATCAAAAGCAAATCCATCGCAAAAAAAAACTGTAAATTATACTAGTTTACATACACTTATTTTTTTCTTAACTCATTGGATAAAACCTTTTGGATTACCTTCTTATCACTGAAATAAACAACAAACAAAAATGAACAAGCGGTGAATACTTGGTATATAGGGTGACTGTTAATTAGTGACCTATACTAAACACGTGATTATACTCATGATAAAAAATAACTTTCCCAAAGAAACATTTATTTTATTCTCATTCACTTTTATCACAAGCTGATAGGCCTAAGGCGCGTTCGCGCGAATTTCATACGGCTGTGGTATTATAATGATAAAAGTGAATGAGTATAAGAAAATGTTTCTTTGGGAAAGCTGTTTGTTATTAGGAGTATAATCACGCGTTAAAGTATCGGTCAATAATTACCAGTCACCCTATATAGTGATGTCTCATTGGTCATAAAGCCGTGTAACCTTCTGAAGCCTTACCCGATGTTGCCTAGTATCTACTGCCAATAAAATGAAGCAGAAAACATGAGTTGAGACTGAACAGACTACATTTCGAGGCCAGATAAGTGATTTCAAAGGATCTGAAATGAACAACATGTGAAATGTAATTATTTTGAAAACAGGAATTTCCCATTTTTTTTAATTCTGAATCTTATTAAGCGTGAGATCCTCCATGCAAACACGTAATTTTCATCTCGTGAGAAAAAATGCTGTAAAATACAGAAAACATATACTAAGTATACCTGTCATATCACCAACACAATATAAACGAGGAACTTTTCAGGGAAGTATAAAAGTATAATGAGGACGCACAAAATGTAATTTTAATTTTATTCTTGGCATTTTTTCCGCCGCTGGTGGCGCTTAATCATAATCACGGAGCGCGTGATAATCTAACGAGTTCATGTCTCGAGCCCACGGTGGAGAGGAAACGACACACGGATTATTTTTTCTCGTTATCTCCATGTTAGCTTCTTTGTGAATCGTTTTTACTTACATATTGAGCTATAGGTAGGTGTTAAAGATAATCATTTTGAGAATCTTACCAATAGGGTTGCACCTCTTTTCTCGTTGTCAATAAATATGTACAGATATTCATGTGTTCTACGCCGTGCACACTAATTAGTTTATTCACAACGGTACTTAATCGGTTCGATGTCAACCTTGATAGGTACCTTGATTTTTTTTACTTTACCTTTGTGTTAACAAAAACGTTTATGACTAAACTTGCAAAAAATATAGAGATACCTCGAGTCAGTACTTTTTTGTCAAACCGTTTTTTTTTTAAACAAAAGTTCACTATGTAGATTTTTTCATACTAAATCTTCACAGAATAACGTAAAATATAAGTTTTAGGCAGTGGTGTACCTAATAGCATATTTCGCCAGTTATGATTGATTATTCTTGCTGCACATTGACGATCTGCTAAGACCCGGCACCTTTGGGTATGCAGACGACAGCACTGTTGCTGAGAGATACTTGTCTAACGCACGGGCTACCGGGCCTCAGATCCGGTCTCTCCGTGAGGCTATGGTGGAGCGTTTGAACCTGTCCTTGCAAGCAGTCTCCGAATGGGGAGATGCCAATCTGGTCAGGTTTAATGCTACCAAAACCCAGGCGTGTCTTTTTTCCGCAAAAAAGAGCCAATTTCACCCTGCTCCAACTTTCCGAGATGTCACCGTGCCAATAGCAGACCATCTTGAGCTTCTTGGCATAACTTTAACATCAACCCTCAATTTTGGCTCATATATTGAGGCAAAGGCACAGCTGGCTGCCAAAAAGTTGGGGGTCCTTGCAAAGGTGAGAAGGTACTTCACGCCAGAACAGCTGCTCAGCTTGTATGAAGCGCAAGTTCGATCATGCATGGAGTACTGTTCTCATCTCTGGGACGGATCTGCCAAATACCAGCTTGATGCACTTGAGTCGGTTGAAAAGCGGGCCAAGAGGCTCATTGGCAATGAGGCACTGGTCAAATCTAAGCTCCAGAGCCTTGAACATCGTCGCCGAGTTGCCAGCCTATCGGTTTTTTACCGGTTACATTTCGGGGAGTGTGCGATGGAATTGCATGACCTAATTCCAGCTAGCCCGTTTCATCATCGGACTACCAGACGTACGGCGATGCGCCATCGGTACATGGTGGACATCCCACCTATACGCACTAAGCGCTTTGGGAATACTTTTATTATGCGTACCGCTAAGGAGTGGAATTCCCTGCCGGAGTCTGTGTTTCCCGATAGCTACAATCTGGGGGTCTTCAAGTCAAGAGTGAATAGGTTTCTTCTAGGCAAGCGTGCTTCACCGTCGACCACATCATCGCTTACCATCAGGTGAGATAGTGGTCAAACGCGAGCCTATTTATAATAAAAAAAAAAAAAAAAAAAAAAATACCATCTAATAACGAGTGACCCTAATGCCATCAGCCGGGTCACAATCCAGATTCCGTGGGTGTTACTGAGAAAGACTTGATGAAGAAATCCAAAAACACTTCCTTCGGCCTGAGAATCGGACCCGAGACCTCTTGCTCAATAGTCGCGTTTCCTTCCACAAGACCAACGAGGCAATCACAGAATATTTCGAGAATAATCTGCAAAGTGACCCAAAAATTCAAATCCATAAATTAATGTTCAAGTAAAAATATTACCAAGCATCATTAATATTATGTCAATCATGGCATTTCCCTGCTCAGTCCTACACAAATACCTATCAGTCTTACTTAGCCGAGTAACTTAGTTAATATTGTTTTTTGAAAGAATTACCAGCCCGCCCAGGTGACTGAGGAGGACAATATTAAAATGTAATTACTTTAAAATGAAAAAGGTATACAGACAACTTACTTTGTGTTTCTAAGATTTTTTTTATTGATGTACAATTATTGCACTGTTACCGATCAACGATTTACCATCTTTCGCTTATGCAAATGTATTGCGAAGACAAGGCGAGCGGCGCGAGGCGCTTCCTCTCCGGGACTCCGGCATTATATGGCAATCCCACTTTGTCAAGGCAGCCGACTTGGCTGTTATTGCGGAATGTTTCACCTGCAACACACTAACGGAACGTACTGTAATAACATTTACACAGGGGAAATTCAAACGTCGAACTATTTGCGCATTTGCCCCAAAATGGAATTTCTTTGTTACAGTAACGATAAATATTATATCAATGATGTGACAAAGAACTCCAAAGGCTACGTTTGTACTGCCATCAAATATTGAAAGGTGTAGACGTTATTATTCGAGAAAAATAAAAAATGTATTCAATTCGCTGTAGTAGAAATAAATGGCCACTTCAATGAAACTAAAAAGCAGCCGCTAAGAGCAAGAGGGTACTGGTAAATGTTTTAAATTAATCAAGGCAAGACTACAATCGGCTGATTTGCATTTATACGAGCTACTCGCGCTCGCGCCCGGTCAAACCGCATCGATATCTAAACGGTTTGTCTTCAAATACTGACAGGATTCATACGTTCTTTGTCTTTCGATGAATACATTTTATATCACTGATACTATTATAATTATTAAAATAAAGAATAATTTAATTTCGTTGAACAAATTTCTTTTTCTACTGGCTCCTTTAGTGACTTCAGTTCAAAAGGCTTAATCCTTTCTTACGATTTAACTTCCGAAGAAAACGAAGCTAAGTAACGTTTCAAAGCTAGTTTTTATACAGACTGCCATGTTTGTTTGTAATTAGCTGCAGTGAAGACATTTCTCTTAATTACTAATTAGGTATGACACAATGGCGTACAAGCTACATAGGCACACGTATGTACAAGCTAGCGCTTCATGTAGCGATTAGATAATCTCTTAATAGCCTGCGAGCTGACATGTTTTGATTACTGCTTTGTACATGCACCTATAATGTACGCAGCCTTAATTAAACATATTGATTAACTTATGAGGGAAACGTTTCCATAGATTTCCAACATGGATTGAAAGCTTATAAAAATGTTCGCATCGTTAGTTAAATGTTAGATTCAAACGGAGCCATGAAGTTTTATGCGTCGCCGGTAATATCGTTTCGCTCGTGTTACGTCGAACACTTATTGAAACTGTTCTTAAGTGTTGTCCTTTTATGTAGCTACTCCATAAATGTTTGATAGGGCCATCTCGGGAAATCTCTGTCTCCATTCGTAGAGGGTCTGCAGTCAAATAAAACTGGAATCCCAAATATTATTCGGCGACATTTTCCCGTTTCTTCGATGTGAACTTTTATTTTTATGCTCTTACGTATTCTTATCAGAGAAGAGACACACTCCGGGAGAGCTTCTGACATACTGACTTAAATCCTTTACCCAAGAATGTAAGTTTGTCTTGGATTACAGTTTCTTCGTCTTTCTTTAATATTATTGTGGCAATTTTTGGATTTAACGTAGAAAAGGGTCGTTGATTCGATTACTTACAGCTTTATTTCTCCTATCTTTGTGAATGATTGCTCTTGTTTGTGCTACTGTATGCTGCATTCATTCAATGACATTCTTTCTTTTAATAAAGTTTCTGTAGTATTTTTAAATACAAACTATGGTTTGCTTGAATTAAATGCTTTATCTAATGGTGGGTTGGTTTAACTATTTTCAAATCGACTTAACACCTTTTATTACGGTTAGCTTAGCCAGCCATTATAGTAATTCACGACACATCTTAATTAACACGGTTTACTTTAATGAGACATTTGCTCCGAACGTCTTGAACTGTAACCTATACGTGTATGGAAAACCAAAACCATTAAAAAGTTTAAAGACTTAAATGTAATTACATACCTTGGATCGTGTAAACCGGGTAATGAATGGGCCACTTGTGACCCCCTCGGCGATGAATGGTGATCCGATCATTAAAATATACCTTAAAATTACTTTTTTGATAATGTTCTTTAGAAAGGTCAAGTGCGCAGTACTCTCAATCGGCGTCCGTTTATGATCAGATCTATGAACATGGACGAACCAAAAGGAGAAAATAAGGATAGTAGCAAGTGGCGTCCTGAAGTTATTAACCACTCCGCTTGAAAAAGTCTTGAGTTTATTTATGTACACAGTGAGATTGTTTATTAACAAAAGCGCTTTGTGTGTAACTTGCAGTCACTAATTACTACTAAATATAAAGGTGGAGGTACAGAGACACAACAAAACAAATGTACATAGAAGCATTCAGTATCTTAGTGTAGTGTCCATAAAGCAAGTGAAGTGTGCGAGTGACCTGTGAGTTCAGGCTCCACTAGATCATGAGGGCGACAGGCGGCACAAATTTAATTTAGTTCTTGCTCAGTGTTGGATAAGCTGGCTTGTCTCATGAGTTCACGACACGACTTTACAACACACAAAAACTGAGAGAAGACAGTTTACTTTATTGAAGAGGTTAATTAGCTACGCTGATATTTTTTTCTATGAAACTTGCGGTTGAGTATTCGATAGAGTTATAAAATACCATAGTTTCCCTTCGTGGAATTGTCACACTATAAAAAGTACGAGGTGGCTCGGGCTACGAGACTCGCATTGGCGTCAATTTGCACCGTATTCTTCATCCAGTACGTTTATTACGTGTGGAGTATGAAATGAGAGCCGGTCCTGTGGTTTCAGCTTGTCACATATTTCAGCGGCGTCACCTACCTCGTATTAGTATGCCTTACCACAATAACCGAAGTCGAATCACAAAAGATTTCCGGAGCGCGACTTGCACAAGGGATGAAAGCCAACATTGTGTAATCAGAAGGGTCGCAATCTCACCTCACCCTCTCGCTCCGTGTCGAACACAGCTTCATCAACAAGGGCTCTTTCTACTCATTGTGACATTTCGGATCTCAATAGCAAAGCCTTTGCCGCGGCCAAACACAAACATATGAATAAGATTGTTTTTTCACAAAAAATGAAATGTAATCACCGCAACTGGGGCCTTTGTCAATTCCTATCGCGGATACTGCTAAGATAAATTTGTTCCTCGCCTGCAAGCTAACGAAAACATAACTTTCCAGAAAACATGGAATTCCAAAACATGTCATGCCTATCAAAAATAACGAGCAAGATCGAATGTAGGTGTCGCGACGATAAGAATGACACATGTAACGACGACTCATGTAAATTACGATATTTTTATTGCGGCCAACAGCTTGACATCCTATCAAATCCATACGATTTGCCAAATCAATTTCCAGACAGTGAATGTTATGTTTTCAAGTGAATGTTTGTGCAAACGGCTCGGCGTGAGTGCGGTGTCGGGTCGCAGTGCTCGCGGTACTAGCGGCGGCACAATATCGCGGCGACGTTTCTGCCAGGCCGCACACGCCGACACGCCGCACGCCTCCGACGCGCCTCGCAATAGTTTCACGTTTGAATTTCTTGAACAAACGTTATTACTGCTCCAATAGTGGGATGTTCCGCTGAAACAATTCACAATAGCGGGAACTTCAATGTCAAAGGCAGAGGAGATTGGCTGGAGAAATTCGATGCAAAAATTTAAAAGAATATAGGTAGACAGCTGAAATCTTCAATGTTTGGATTGAATGCATAATATTTATTTACATAGGTTTACATAGGTATATGTTTTTGTTTTTAACACTTGGTGGAATATGACCCAAACTAAGTGATAGAGAATCAGTTGCGCGGAAAATCAAATAAAAGTTTCCTAAAAATTTCCCTACTTTCAGAACCTAAAATGTACGTACATGTCTCGAGCACTCAACATGAAAACTTAAAACCGCATGCATTCCCCGAGTGGTAGGCTTTATCTAGTAAAAGCACAAACATAAACGTTCCCATATTGTGATAGATACGTCTGTTGTCATAATACGAGGGTCAGTGCGGCGCAGACACGGCCCGTCACTCACGAGCCGAGCGCCGAGGGCCGAGGGCCGAAGGCCGAGTGCCGAGAGCCCAGGGCCGAGGGTCAGCGTCGCCGTATTCCCACACCTCGTTATTGTTTCATATAAACCACGCCATGATTTTATCTCGCCGTTAATTGGGTTAAAGGCCGCGATTTTGGTTAAATGCGTACGAAATGTGTTTGAAAATTTTCTCGTTTTACGAAAATATGGAAAGGATTTCATAATTATTAAAAGCGTTACTTATTTGTCAATGGAATCGTATTATCACTTCCATAAATCTTCAATGTTTTGGCTTATTTCCTGACAACAGTTTGAAGGCAAAAAAGGAGACAGATAAGATTATGACAAAAAAGGCAAGCAGCAAAGAATCATTTTAAAATAAATTAAATAGTAAAAGAAGTTCATCGGATCCATTACAGTATAATGCTGGTTTATTTCGCTGAAAATAAAAAGAAAAACTAAAACGGTGTCTAAAAATTTTTTGAGAGTCGAACTAAAAAGTTTGCATAGTGCATGTAAATTAAGTTAGGCAAAGTTGTACTTTTGACTTTTTACAAGTCCATACAAACGGTCGATATTCAGGCATGAACATGAGTCTCTAGTGAAATTATTGCTTCTTCTTAAACTTTCATCAACTTATTAATCACTTACAATTCAAAAGTTTTTCTCATAATTCCGATATATATTTTTATATCTCAAAAAAATATTAAACAGTATATTAAAAAGTAATAGTAAATGAGCATATTTTCCTATACCTAGAAAGCAGCTCTGCTTTCTATAAAAAAGGTATTTAAAAGATGTAACCTGTATTTATTGACAAAATAAAACTTACCTAATTCATTAAACACTTCACAATCAACAATACAATTAAGAAAAAAGTTAAATAAAGCAAAATTATAAAAAGGGCAAGTTTTATATGAAGTAGAGCTGAAGGAATGGGTCTCGTACCTCGTTGCATTTAGCCGCCGGCGGTAATTAAGAATTCAAAATGCCTCTTTGTGATAGAGTTAAGTCGTTAACCCGCGACAAGATTTTACTCACTTTATTAAATTAACTAAGTTACGTATTGCCAAAGTACCTAACGAGGGATAAGTTAGGTTAGCCGAGTAGCGTTTGAAATATCTTTGTCACGGTTACCTAAATTTTGTAGTCCAATTAATAAAGATACCTTTAATTGGTATCCTTAATTGCAGATAAAGGTGTTATTGAGAATAAGCCTTTTTGGCATCTTAAAATTGATAAAAGAAGCTCTGTATTAAAATTGTCTCTGAAAAAGATTTCAAATAAACATTCTCTAAGTTTCTGATACTACGTTCTCTCATCATCATCTGCTTAGCCTTTTCCAAACTATGTCGGGGTCGTTTTCCAGTCTTACTGGATTCAGCAGAATACCAGTATATTACATGGTGCGACTGCCTATCTGGCCTGCACAACCCAGTTAATACTGGGTAATACGATAACCCTTGGTAAGACTGGTTCTCAGACTTTCGGGCCATTGACTACCTGTAAAGACTGTCAAAGATCTACAAATGGCAGTTGGGACCAACGGCTTAACGTGCTTTCCGAGGCACGGAGGAATCTCGGTATATGTGGGTTGCCACCCACCCACAGACCAACCTAGGCAAGCACGGCTTAACTTAAAGATCGACCCGAGCATGTGGTTAGTGAAGTTATTATTTAGCCGCGAGCCTCTATACTATATTCTCTAATAACAATAAAAAAGACAGAAGCTTCACCTTATTCTAATAGCAGACAATTCAATCTGCTTCCGCTTCGTACAATCATCGTTTTCTAACGCCAAGAAGAACCTTAAGAATCAAATCCTCATATCCATAATATAATATCACCTATAGTCTCATGGATGAGGGTAGATAAAAACAGCCGTAAGCACGTAGCTAATGCGAAAGGGGCTCATTACATTGTGTTGACACCGACAAATGCCCCTTTACATATTCTCACTGAGATCCCGAAGATTGAGCCATGAAATTGAAAACGATCCCTCTGAAGGAATTTATTCCGGGCACGAACTGCTCTCCCACTCTAGCGAGGAGATTTGCTCGTTTATTTTTATGAAATTATTAAAGATACACTTCATTTTTCTTTGTAATGATCGATGCGGAATTGGAAAGAGATGTGTGAAACTCAATTTTGTTTGACAAAGCTGTACAATCAGAAAAGCTGCTCATATCACAAGACTGCACATATGTACACATACGCAATGGGGTTTCGAAAGGATAATTTAAATTCAATAGATACAATGATGCACCACATGAGATCACAATTTTTTAACAACTTTCTCGAATTTCTAACTAAGGTATCATGTAATGTTTCGGGAGGTTCCTGCACCGAATCGGGTGGGAGGAAACGCCCGGGTGTTACCACTGCGAGGATCGGCCGGAGGACACGGTGGAGCACACCGTGGAGCTCTGCCCCGCTTGGGCTGAGCACCGCCGTGTCCTCGTAGCGGCGATTGGCGGCGGCGACCTCTCGCGTCCGGCCCTGGTTCAATCCATGGTCCGGAGCGAGAGGGAATGGGATGCCGTCGCCTCCTTCTGCGAAGCAGTCATGCTAGCGAAGGAGGTGGCGGAACGTGAGAGGAAGAGAACCTTACGTCCCAGCCGCCGCGGGAGACGCCCCGGGCGTCGGGGGGCAACCAGTGGCCCCCGGCCACCGTAGGCACGAGCCTGTGGACGGTGAGTAATGGGCTAGCTCACCGTCCGTCCGTCTTATGACGACAGGCCGTGTCGACGGCGCGTACGTGTTCCACGCGCGCCTCAAGGAGATGTCAGCAAACCGGAAGGGGTCCGAGAGGGCCGATGCCTGCCAGGGCTGCGGGTTGTTCGAAAGAGATACCGCGGCCCTGGAACACAAAGGGCGAAGAAGGAACATGGGTGGGTTTTAGTCAGTACAAGTCTGACACTCCCTCCCGCTCCGTCCAGAGCGGGAGAAGTCATTTGATGATTTCCCATCCGGAAAAAAAAGGTATCATGTAATAAATTAGAGCCTCAGAAATATAGACAATAATAAAACGAAATATTAAAATTGTATTTATAACGTACATACATAACATCATGCATGTAACCCCCGAAGGATTAGGCAGAGGTCTACTTAATAGAACATCCACATTTTGCTAGTTATGTTAGACTGTTGCCATCAACCGAGCACAAATCCAGACTCCGTGGCTGCTTCTAAAAAAATCCTGATGGGAATACCCAATACAAGGTGTTGTTTTGCATCCTCGTCAAATTCAAGGAGGTAACTATGCTAATGATTCTCGTCCCGAATCAATAATAAAATTGGTAGATAATTTTTATTTTTTTTCTTATTTACGGAAATCGGTAAGTGTGAACCACCCGTGTTTTAAACGCGGGCCGTCTGGTTCTTGCCCTATAACCTCGTTTACACACATACAAACAATCTCAAACGTTTATTCGATAATTTCTGTTTCCCTAAACCACGTTAAGGGCGTTATTCTGAAATATTGACAAACTTAAATAACCAAAAAAATCAGCGTTTATTAATAATTAACTAGGTACCGTAATTTTAATTGATTATTTATGTATTTTGTAACCACCTCCTGAAATTTGACGAGGTTGCAAAACAACACCTTGTATAAATTTGCCCGACCCGGGAATCGAACCCTGGACCTCATGCTCAGCAGTAGACCAACGAGGTAGTCAATGTCATAAAAATATTTTATAAATTACATAAAGCATTTGTAGTAACTTTTTAGACCTCTGTATCCTGCTCATGCGTATGAAGGTTCATTAAAATCGGTTCAGTAATTTCGGGAAATAAGAACTTGAAAGTAATGAAATGTCGTCAGGCGTAAACGCTCTTAATTCCAGTTTCATACACCTAATAATGATCCAAAAGGAAACTTCATAATAAAAACAAAATCAAGAAAGTGCTTACTAGCCATTAGGTACTATTTGAAGCTTTTAACTTGCATTAAACTTTTAAGAAGAATTATGAATCGGAATTGAAAGGAAGTAAAAGTTGCACCGAGTTGGAGAACTATTCGAAGCTGAAAATATCAAACTTTAAATATGTCGCACTCACAGTTTAAAAACCTTATTTAAATAAAGCTTCTAGTGAAAAAACAAACTGTTTGATAATTTTGAAAGCCATGGTTATTAAAACAGGGAGGAAGGAGTATGAGGAGATGTATTATTGCGGTACAAACACGTTTGTCCGCCGCTCGGGCGAACACAACTTTTGTACTTTTTCACGCGGCCGCGCCACAGCTTGCCAACCACACGTTCTCTATTACTCGAAACTCGCGCTCTCCATTATCTCCACGACCGAATTTGTTTTAAATTTCCTCGACACTTAAAAAAAAATACGCACTCGCGTGTATTTAGCTCGTTGGCTGCTAAAGTTTTGTAGGCAGTGCACAATGTTTTCATTTTAGCTGTAGAATTTTCAGCACATACAACAGTTGACTATATTTCTTTTTTTTAATTTTATACGTATATCAAGTACGTTATATCCGGAAGCCATTACTTTCCGGCCTTTAGCGTCGTAACTGACGCGTAATGACCTCATCGTATAAAGAAGCAAAAATATCGCGAGCGCAATTCGTCATGTCATTATGCAAGGAAAGGGCGAACTTTACGAGTATAATAACGCGAGATGTCTGACTCGGTGTGCCTCATGAATGGTGAAACGTTCTTTATTGTGCCGTGTTTTATGTGAACGATTAACCTTTTAATGTTAGCCGGCCGCTCGATATGAAATCCCCTATTGAACCTGCCCACTCGTATCTCTATTCTCTGCTGAAAATTCATTATATGCGAACAGGTCACTATTCGGCTATAAAAATGTATCTACCATACCTGGACTTATATAGCAAATGCTTCCAATAACGATGGAGCCATAAAGGCGCCATATTCTTCATAACGCCACGTGCTACTTATGTAAGTAAAACACACACAAATACTAGGTTCCTACCTACACAAGCATAATTATAATAAAATTCAAATATATTTCGTAACAAGTTTATAACGAGCCCTTTTTATGTCGTATACTCGTATAACTACTGAAATATTAAATTGAAATTTACGCGTTGGGAAGCATTTTATAAAAGCATATTATTTTCAGTTTACACGCGGCTAACACTGTGATTATACGGCGTACTTAAACAAATTTTCATAATATTACACTCGTATAAATCCTAAATTGTCCTGCAAATTCCTGGGGGAGGGCTGAGCACAGCAACTTAATTTGTTTTTGATGAATACTGCCTGATCACGTTGTTCTTGTCAAATCATGCGGTTAATGAAGTTTCTTAACCCCTTCGAAACGACCATGACGCTACGGACATTGTACCTATAGTATAGCCTTACAAAACCTCATCGTAAATCAATTTAAGAAGGTAAAAACTCCAGGAGGTTACGAATTTAATAAAATTACTGAGGAGCGTCGTGCATGGCAGCGCAAGTTCCCCGTAAAAGTTCTCATCAAAGTGCTTTTGAGATGTCACAATACCAGCAATCACGTTTTCAAGTTTTCGCAAAGCGTACACGTAGGTAAGTGGGTATCTAGACTAGACGCCGATGAATAGTTTTGAAGAGGGTCTCTACTTTATTTTCGTTTCATTCGGTATTGATTTCATTTGGTTTAGAAGGAAAATTACAAAAGATTTTCATAGAACAGATTATCGTTTTCCATTGTTTTAATTCTTGTGTTATTAATATACTAGTCACACATAATATAGAGAGGAGCATCAAAATATATCGGCCCTTGTTGTGCCATCGGAGAGAGAAAACTTCATTAAGCCGAACATGTTCAATTACCGGGCTGGGCATAGGTTGCAGCACGTTATTGGCTGTACAGCACTGATACCGTGCTACGTTTACGTGCTCATGTCGATGTCGGCTCGATAGCGAATGTTCGAAATAATTACCTCCTCGAGAACTACACTACGTCATAAAAACTTTGATGGAGTTTAATACGGGTGTTCAGTGCAAACACCTTTCTTTTTTTTACACAGGTATATAACTTGGCACAGTCGTTACCTGAGTCAAAATAAGCCGATTAAGAGCGGTAGTCCACGGGGCCCCGAGGGGGGTTCGAAAGTATCCATGTTTAGCTAATAGATCAATTGGATTTATTCGCATCAATAACGTAGAATTCATTTCTTATACAAGGTGTTGTTTTGCATCCTCGTCAACTTCAAGGAGGTAACTATGCTAATGGTTCTCGTCCCGAATCAATAATAAAAATTTTATTATTGATTCGGGACGAGGTTTTTGGTAATTTTTTTTATTTTTTTTATTTACGGAAATCGGTAAGTGTGAACCACCCGTGTTTTAAACGCGGCCCGTCTGGTTCTTGCCCTATAACCTCGCTTATACACATACAAACAAACTCAAACGTTTAATTGATAATTTCTTATTCCTTAAACCACGCTAAGGGGATTATTCTGAAATATTGACAAACTTAAACAACAACAACAAATCAGCGTTTATTAATAATTAACTGGGTACCGTAATTTTAATTGATTATTTATGTCTTTTGTGACCACCTCCTGAAATTTGACGAGGATGCAAAACAACACCTTGTATAAGAAATGCAACCTAGAGTAGTTTACAAAAAATCACTTTTTATCCCATCTATTCGAAGAGGACGAATTGGTTCGCCTTTAAGTGCACCCAAAGGTAGTGTTTTCTATAAGAAACTTTTAGCGGGCTGTAATGAGTTTTTATTTCAAAAAGTGCGCCGCAATTATCTTTGCCGCGCACTTTTTGAATCTGGAACATCTTAGTGTTCAGCGGCAAAGAAATCGAACTCATCGAACGCAAATATTGTTTGAATAAAGACTGGCTGGTACGACGGCCCATGGGCGACCATGGGCCGTCGTACCAGCCAGTGGTCGTAGCAGCCATGGGCCTGTTTCAAATGTAAATATAAGTTATTAGTCGTTTTATTATTAGATACTATTTTCAATTTAGTTGTTACTCTATGTTTTATTAAATAATAGTATTTCACTAAAGTATGAGGGGCCTTTTATTTTCTCATAGTGGGTGATGAAAAGTAGAGTGTATCACTCGGGCGCAAAATAGATTTTTGGCTCGGGCGACGCACTTTGAATCCCTCGCTACGTTCAGGATTCTACTCTAGAATCCCTCACTTCGCTCTGGATTCAAAAAAGCGCCCTCGCCGTATAAATATTATTTTGCTCCCTTATGATACAATCTACTATTAAGTATCCAAAATTTTCAACCACATTTTGCAAAATTTGGGTGTACTATTTAATGGCACACCTTTTGCCTAATCCTTCGGGGAAATACAGGCGAAATGTTATGTTATGTAACATAATATGTTGATGATTGTGCTGTTTAATCACAGCTTCAGATACCGTACTTTCTCATTGAGAGTCACATTTTAAAAGGATTTCATTAGGGTATAATCACCCATCCACGGACCGCACCTCAGAAATCGTTGCTATATTTCGAAGATCGACCTGTGCAGCTATTATTATATAACATTGTTTAGGTTTAGGTGAGAGCAGCGGTGGCCCAGTGGTGGCAGCCCCGACTTACGAGCAGTAAGCCGTGGCTTCGAACCCAGGTAGGCGCATTACTTTGTGTAATTTATTTCATCACCGCTGCTCTCAAAAACGGTGAAGGAAAACATCGTGAGGAAACCGACATGTCCTAGAACTAAAAATTCGAAGATATGTGACATCTACCAACCCGCACTGGGCCCGCGTGGTGGATTACAGCCCACCCCCTTTCATAGAGAGGAGGCCTATGTCCCAGCAGTGGGAACATTATAGGCTAATGATGATGATGATGATTGTTTAAGTACCAAATAATAATTATATTAGAATTAATAAACAGGATACTCCAGATGCTCAAAACACATCGACGAAGTCATATAATCGAGGACAGGCATTTTTGTCGCAAACAAATGAGCAAGTCGATAAAGTCAATGATTTTATTCTTACCAAGTGTAATGGACTGTTACATAAATACTATTTGGTCTTAGATGTAGAGCAGTGTATTCCCTACTTTATACTTACTTATTTATCAGCCTGTTATTCTGAATAGATTACTGTTGTTTTGAGTCGCTATAGTAAATCTCTCAATGCAGTAAGCTTCTTGGCAAAAGCCTCTTCTAGCTGTTTTCACTAAACTCTATCACCAGCTACTCTCCTCCAGTAAGCACCTGCAGCGAGTATTAGTTCGTCTTCCCATCTCCTTTGTTGCTTTCCTCTGCTCCATGTACTGTTTTTGGGATACTTACTAATCTGTTATAAATTTACACCACTTCTCCTGCTTGGTCTCATCATATGGCCTGTACATTCCCAACTGAATTTTAAATTGATTAACTCCTCCTGATCCTCCACAAAAATTGACGCTGAAATCCGGTGTAAAATATTAACTGTCTGTGGCGCTGAAGCAACTGTTATGATACCAATACCCTGACTACTAATAATACCCATGGACTTAACTTTTTAATTCAAATGACTCCAGACAAGGCCAGACATTGACCGTTCGCCTGGATTGCCCTCACTGGCCATATTTTTTCCTACAGCCCATTGAACGTTTCTGTCACGTATTACCACAAAACTTATTTATACCATATCCTGAAAATGTCTTTTAAATGCAGTATATCAAAAAATACCTTAATACATAACTCGTATAGACTCTTCTTCTGACTCACTATTTACCATGCTCTAGTATTATTCAGTGGTTCTTGAGATAAGTGCGTTCAAACATACCTACAAATTCTTAAATTCTTTAAGCAACCTTTCCCTAACAAACTGAACGTTTAGCAATGCTAGAAAAACGTGCGTTTGATTTCACAGACGAAGGTTTCATAGTAAACTTTAAGTCATTAGTTCAAGAATCAAAAATGTTTGCAAGATCCCTCCAATCTCCGAATAAGGGGGACTTAACAGTGCAACTTCAGCCTTCTGAGTAGAGTCTTGCCATCCGCAAGAGGTCATACAGCTCCTTGCCACCCTGATGGTTGAAGCAGGTGTAGAAGCGAGTGCATCAAACACGTGTTTTTACCGCAGATACAATAAATTTGTAATACAGTCAGTCGGTCGGGATGTTGCCGGTGATAATAATTTAACAGCGCATTTAATAAACAAAATTTCGTAATCTATTGTTAGAAAAGGTACGCTAATGTTATATTGAGAAAAACAGAAATTAATTCTACTTTATTTATTTATGCGAAAATTATACCACACTGACCTATTAGCTAAACATGGATACTTGGCCCAACGCTTTTCACGCTGTACATAAACGAAGTAGTAAGCCTCCCAATCAGAAACGCTGATGTGATTTGCTATGCCGACGACACTGCCATCATCTTTCACGGCTCGAATTGGGAACGGGTGTATCGTTTGGCGGAACAGGGTCTCTCTCAGATAGCATACTCCCTAGACACTAATTTATTGACATTAAATGTCAGTAAAAATAAATATATTGCTTTTTCTAAAACCAGTGCCTCCAGCCAATCCCCAACTATGTCCATAAAAATACACACCTGCTCCCAAGAACACAACAACGGTTCCCACCAAACATGCCCATGCAAAGTCCTTGAACGTACCGGCACAATAAAATATCTTGGAATAACAATAGATAACAAGCTAACTTACAAATCCCACATTTATGCCCTATCCTCCAGAGTGCGAAAACTGATTCATGTAATGAAAAAACTCCGCGAATGCACGCCTATTGATGTACTGCGAACAGTTTACTATGCACTCTGCCAGTCAATCATGCAGTACTGCATCTGTATTTGGGGACGGGCCTGTAAAACTACATTTATAACATTAGAGAGAGCACAACGGGCACTGATCAAGGTTGCACTAAAAAAACCTTTCAGGTTCCCCACCGACCTTATTTACCAGGAGTTTGAAGTTCTTAGGGTACGACAAATGTTCATACTTCAAGCAACGCTTAAGTATCACGCAACAGTAAGAAAACTCCCAGAATACAATAACTTACTAAACAAACGGGTGTTCAGAGTACCTATACCAAATACAAAATCGGAACTAGCTAGACGCTGTACAAACTATTCCCATCCTAACACCTACAATAAAGTAAGTAAAATTTGCGACTTACGAGACTCCTCAACGACCACCTGTAAAAAAATATTAAGATCAGCCCTCCTTAAATTGTCATACGACGACACTGAAGCCTTGATATAGCATATAACAGCCACACACACTCACACTCACACACATCCACACACGCACACTCACAAGAACACACACACACACACACACACACTCACACACCATAACACAAGCCCAATATATGCAAACATTGTTTATATTTTAATTTTATTTTTATTACTTAATGTTCATATTGCGTTCAGAGCACATTATAAAATCACTCAAACGTCCTTACTTCATAATGCTAATGTTTTATTAGAAACTGTTGTATTTAAATGCTTTAATTTGTATAATTTCGCACTCCTGAGCCACAAGACACAAGCGATGCTTAGTTTGTGGCTCACCGATTTGTATGCCACAACTGTTATGTTTCTTTTATGAACAATAAACTTATTACTTAAACTTATTACTTAATTTTAAATTAATTAACTCTTCCTGATCCTCCACAAAAGTTGATGCTAAAATCCGGTGTAAAATATTAACTGTCTGTGGCGCTGTAGCAACTGTTTTGATACCTATACCCTGACTACTAATAATACCCACGGACTTACCTTTTTAATTCAAATGACTCCAGACATAATGGCCAGACATTGACCGTTCGCCTGGATTGCCCTCACTGGCCATATTTTTTCCTACAGCCCATTGAACGTTTCTGTCACGTATAACCACAAAACTTATTTATACCATATCCTGAAAATGTCTTTTAAATGCAGTATATCAAAAAATACCTTAATACATAACTCGTATAGACTCTTCTTCTGACTCACTATTTACCATGCTCTAGTATTATTCAGTGGTTCTTGAGATAAGTGCGTTCAAACATACCTACAAATTCTTAAATTCTTTAAGCAACCTTTCCCTAACAAACTGAACGGGTAGCAATGCTAGAAAAACGTGCGTTTGATTTCACAGGCGAAGGTTTCATAGTAAACTTTAAGTCATTAGTTCAAGAATCAAAAATGTTTGCAAGATCCCTCCAATCTCCGAATAAGGGGACTTAACAGTGCAACTTCAGCCTTCTGAGTAGAGTCTTGCCATCCGCAAGAGGTCATACAGCTCCTTGCCACCCTGATGGTTGAAGCAGGTGTAGAAGCGAGTGCATCAAACACGTGTTTTTACCGCAGATACAATAAATTTGTAATACAGTCAGTCGGTCGGGATGTTGCCGGTGATAATAATTTAACAGCGCATTTAATAAACAAAATTTCGTAATCTATTGTTAGAAAAGGTACGCTAATGTTATAGTGAGAAAAACAGATATTAATTCTACTTTATTTATTTATGCGAAAATTATACCACATTGACCTGTTAGCTAAACATGGATACTTAATTTTTAGAAAGAACCCGTCGGAGTGTTACTTTGACCCCCCCCCCCCTTCAGGCCCAGAGGGGGTCCCGTGGACTACCGATATTATTCGGCTTATTTTGACTCAAGGACCGACTGTACCGAGTTTCATACTTGTGTCAAAAAAGAAAGGTTCGGCCATTTTTTGTCTTTAACAACCTTTACTAGTGTGGAAATCGTTAAACCAGTGCACTGAGCACTGGTTTAACGATTTTCACACGAGACTAGTGACAACTAAACATTTTATTTGCTTCGCTAGAACGCCGTAAGATTCGTAAAGTTAGCAAGCTCGTAACGCCTCCTTTAATTGTTCTGTCTGGTGCTTTGATAGGCATCTCCTCGTACTTAGCGAAGTTAGTTAAGTAGTTAATTTGGAATAACTTTAGAAACCTATACAGGGTATACGTTTGGGTCGAATAGGTATTGAAATTTTGTATGGGGCAGCAGATAATTTTTTCGCTATTACGATGTTTGACCGATGGAGAAACATGTTGAGTTTGATGGTCTGTAGCACACCCTTAAGTATGTATATATACCCTTTCCGTTACACCCTGTATACAAGGTGTTGTTTTGCATCCTCGTCAAATTCAAGGAGGTAACATAAGCAGATGATTCTCGTCCCGAATCAATAATAAAATGAGTAGGTTTTTTTTTTTTTTTCTTATTTACGGAAATCGGTTAGTGTGAACTACCCGTGTTTTAAACGCGGCCCGTCTGATACTCGCCCTATAACCGTGCTTCCACTCATACAAACAATCTCAAACGTTTATTCGATAATTTCTTATACCCTAAACCACGTTATGGGGGTTATTTTGAAATACTGATAAACATAAACAACCAAACAAATCAGCGTTTATTAATAATTAACTAGGTACGGTAATTTTAATTGATTATTAATGTCTTTTGTGATAACCTCCTGAATTTTGACGAGGATGTAAAACAACACTTTGTATACACCGTGTAAATCACCTCATCACGAAGCCGTCAACCAAGCATTCTGTACATGAAACTAAGTAACTTTACGCAAAAATTATTGCTGGGAAACGACTTTTTTTTGGGGGATGTAAAATCATGTTTTGTGGTAGAACTCAATGTAACGCACTCAAAACATTGTGCTGATGGACGGATTGAATAGTATGGGGTCGTGGAGGTGTTTTAAGTAAAAATCTTACATGAAAAACTTGTATTTAAAAAAATACTTGTCAAAAAGTTGGAACTTTGACCCCTAATATCTCCGTAACTAGAAAGTTCCCAGGTATGGTGTAGAACAAATAAATTATCGCAATGACAGGGAGAACCAGTGCCTTTCGGCTTCGTTAAGAGGTGTTTTACACCTTTTATATTGCCTATGTTGAGACACTTAGCGATAATTTTAGCAGATGGTACTTAATGATATAGCAAAATGCAGATTTACCTTTTCCTGTCCGCTGTTTTCTGTGTCTTCGGCTGAATGGGAGGGATCCCCTCACCAATTTGGTAAGGTAATACTGGTGTCATTCTAGTTCTATAAATAATCAAGTTTCCCTTCGGTCCTTTTATATCGTTATCAAAAACTAATAGAACTAAGCATAGTAAATATTTTTTTTTTTGGTAATTATAGTTTCAAACGTCGTATCATTTATTTTGAACTCGCCTTTTCCACAAATAAAACTGATGAAAATATACTGGGAGTAACTATTCATTTATTTTGTATTCCATATTGTAAAAGAGATGTAACAAAGGGCTTAAAGCTAGATACATATGGACCCTGTAAGGGCACAGAAAAGTAGACTATTTTAGTTTATGCTTAAAGCTTTGACTAGCAAAAGTTCAAAAGACGTAAGTATCCGCCTCCTATTAGACAGATACGACTGTGTAATAAAATAAGTATAGCGTCCCGAAATATATCCGACACGTTGTTTAATTTTCCGCTCCCTCGCACGCAATATTAATATCAATATCATGGCACTGGCCAGCACTGGCCGGTACTTGCCACGCACACAACTTGTTTATTCACAATCCTGAATTAAACGTTTTAATGACTCTCGTTAATTCAAGCTTGATTACTTTGTCTCCTGCAATATTAATTGTGTGGGGAACACCTTTTGGTGCCGATTTATGGACGAGCTTTCGTCCAGACCCAAAAGTAATAATCAAGTTGGAGTCATTTCATTTGATCGTGCAAAAAAATTAATTTGTTTCAATTTCCAGATCAAAAAACAACAAAAAATAAATGAATGTGCGTGAATCGAATTAATTACTAAAAACCAAGATTTGCTCGACTTGCAACGGTCACGTGTCTAAATAATTAAAAACACTTCCTTGACCTTATTTATTATTATATCTACTTTGGTTCCTTATCCGTTTCTTTCGAGATTTGACCTTTTCAGGCTAAAAGAAAATCATGGAGGAAAGATACCCAGGCATCAGCTGTGCATCACACAGAGCTATTTGTAAGAGTCAACAAAGTAATGTTAGGTCTTACTCATAAGAGGATGTTTTTCGCATTTCAAACATTTACCACACTACCTAGCATCTTGAGACCTACGTCTACCGCACGGTTGTTACATATAGGTCGCCTCTTTACAACATCAAACTTTGACAGAATGATTGTGTAAAAAGAGCTGACTGTGTCCTGGATTCTCCGGCATGTTGCTTCCAGCTAAGTATAATGGTACACTCGGGAACACCCGAATATACGGTATACCAGTATAACATGGCCTTGCTGTGTATAGATTTCCAATACAATGAGAGATCCGCATAAACTGGTTTTGTATAGCTTAATTGGTCGCCGAGCGTACCGCGCCGGTGGTAACACTGGTAACGCCGTCTATGAACTTCTGCAACATTAGAAGCGAATGCGCTGCCATTGCCATGATGCCATCCTAGTAACAATTCGCCCGTACATTTACCGGTAGCTGATCCTTATTAGGGCCTAATAAGTAACACCTAATAAGTTCTGTATCGGTTATCTTTTTAAAACTTTAACACTGTAATGCTGCAAGCCTGCGACACAAAAAGTCGTAGTAACAAAAAAGCTATGACTACATCACGACGCGCGACGGCTGTAACCATAATAGCTGTCCCCGTAAACAAGAAAAGAGCGATCCGTTTCCAAATCCCATTCAATAATTTCTCCCAGTTAAATAGTTTGTCCTCAGTTTAGATTCTCGGCAGTTACGTCATAGTAATAAGTTAGAGCTAAAGAACTCCAGTCGCTGCCCATGCATTAGAAATTAAAGCGAAAGCACTAACTGCACTTTTCAATTACTGCCACGTCGAAGAGTTAAAAATTAATTCCAGTTCTCAAACTTAGTTAAATACATGGCAATATCTATTGCAAATGAAGAACGTAGGTTATTATTTACTTAATTTATTAGCGAATAGAATCATCTTCTAACCAAAGATTTAACAGATAGCAGATTCAGCCTGGGCAAAAAGTGTGTATTTGAAACAGCAGACCCTTACCCTAATCAAACTAAATACGCGTGTCGCTATAGTGACGCTAAGGTTTCTCTAGTGCCGCTACGCTATCGCTACGGAGCCTCTACGCGTGCCGCTATAGTGACGCTACGGTACCGCTACAGTGCCGCTACGCTATCGCTACGGAGCCTCTACGCTTGAAGCTGCTACGGAGTCGCTGCGAAATCGCTAACCATGCCGTTACGGTGTCGCTAAGTATTTATTGTATGTAAATGGCTCCCGCTACTACCCGCGTTCTCTAGTGTCACCTCAACCAAGAGCCCCATCGGATAAATAATTCTACTCGCGCTTATCCACTTCAACGAGTACTATATTACGTTAGTAGTGGGTGTCTCACCGCTCGCCCTCACGCTCGCCGGTGCAACGTACGATACGACTAGACTGTACGACACACCGACCTGAGCACTTTTTGCTTAAGTCGAGCCAGTTAGTTGACCTATCTGCTAAATAATATTAAAGTGCACTCTGAATGTATGTGAATGTGCTGAAAGCTAACAGCGTCTGTATTATTTTGTAGAACAACGACTGGTTTTTGCTGCAACTTGCAAATTATTCGGTTGTAGTTTTTCATACCAAAAATGGGATTTTAGTTTGTGAGTATTTTCTCGAATTAAGTAAGGTCTAGACTAGTATATATTACTGAGACATAATATAATTTATAGAAACGGACAATGTCAATGATCATCACGTATTGCCTGAAAAAGGATATTCTCATAGCATAGTAGGTAGATAGGCTAGGTAGGTAGATACTTGCAACGATATAGAAAAAGAAAATCTTCCCGGCTACGTGAAGTGGGTAGGTACTCAATAACCCCTACAGAGCCACTCGATATTTCCGATAGAACTCTTTAAAATATTTGTACCTGCCCGCCGAGCCAAGGTATTTCAATAAAGCCAAGATGATTTTAGTCATTTATCTCATTGCGGCGGGGGTTAAAGGAGATATATGTTACTAAACCCGATTACCCCCTTGGAGTTTCCCTTGTGTTCAAAGTGAATGTATTGGAGCGGAATGTTCCACGTCAGAGGTAAAAGCAAGTATTCATGTTTAATTTCATCCCGTACGAGGGCACGTAAAAAATATTTTATCTGGACCCGAATTCTTAGCAAAGAATTGTTTCATAAGTATCTGCGTTGATCTTTTATCTTATAGATCTATCTGTCTATCTGGCTTATCGGTTGAATTCTTTTGAAATATTTCAAAATAATAGAAAATATGTTCATCAAGAACTAACTTCATTCCAGTTAAGACTTCTCTTAGATACTTGGTAATTGGAAATGCTGATAATAAATAAATAATTATTTCTGAAATTTAATCAGGTTGGTTAATTTACCTTCTATAAAAACTTACTACTAAGATATGTAAATGATTGGGCCAGCTCATAGGCCAGCTAGGCTAGAGTACAACGCCAAGGTTTAGCGATTAAGATCAAGCCACATTTTGAAATCGTCTCCCATTTTGTAGATAGGTAGGTATTTAAAATCGGAATCAGACCAACAGATATATTTACGCTATCACAATATTTATAGCTAACTACAAATTAACAAAATCTAAAAATACAAACTGTCTGCTGTTAACACAGAACTCTACAATCACACGATTTTATTGCAAAACAACAAGCAATCGTAATCCCGTAGGTGCGTGCGTGCCACGCTGTAGGGAATTAACAACTTAGATTGGTACGCTGGCGCTAATAAGACCAACTCTTTTATCCCACAAGCCTTTCAGCTGTTTAGTTAGGCACTGCACGCCATCTTGCATGTGACGTCACGATTTTATGTACACAAATCGACCGACCATATTCCGACCGTACATACGTTACAAATATCTTCTTTTTGAATATCATGAAGCCCTTTAAAAAGGCAACACAGCATCAAGTCTTCTTCTTCTTGGTCTTCTAGCCATTTCGCCAGTTATGTTTAAGTTCCATGTAATAATAGTAGACGAGCTATTGCCATCAACCGAGCACAAATCCAGACTCCGTTGCTGCTTCTTTGAAATGTCTTATGGAAAGACCCAATAAGACTTGGCCCGACCCGGAAATCAAACCCAGGACCACATGATCAGTAGTCGCAGTACGGTCCTAGGGGGTCACGGGGGTCATGAGCCCTCCCAAAATCGCAATTGAAATAGCTATTTTTTGGAATTATATAAATTATAGGTAAACTACCTGCATAATAGTTCAACAAGAGAAATGAACCTTTACGAGGAAGAATGCTAAAATTATCAAGCTCGCTTCGCTCGTTATTGCATTTCGCCCATTTTAAGTTCTCTAAAAGTTACTTTTATTCTCATCTCTTAATGAATGAACAAAAAGAACCTAATATCCGAAGCGGAAGCCAATAATAAAAATAATTTAATACTGGTACTCAGCTGCATCCGGTTAGACTGAGAGCCGACCCCGAGATAGTTTGGGAAAAAGGATAGGCAGATGATGACGATGATGATCCGGAGCGGAAGCATGCTGCTTAAATTTTTAAGCTCTCTTCTCTCGCTCTTGCATTCTATTTGTACCAAGAGCAAATCCTGGGGGGGTCATGGGCGTTATGACCCCCTCGCCCTGGACCGAATCTAGGTCGACCGTGATCATGTTTCTTATATCAGTGATGCAAATGACTAAGTCCTGTAATCCTGTTTCTGTATGAATGCACCAAAAGAACCTAGCCCACCCGAGGCCCGGCTGGCTTTGCTCGCTTTTGCGTTCTCTTCATCTTGAAACTCGAAATTCTTACTCATCACAGGGGCAGGCCGTAGGTTTAAACCCCTAAACCCCAGACCCCAGAGATAAAAAAATAAAAAATAATAAAACAAGAAATCATCTAATCCGAGGCGTCATGTTATATTTTTATGGCTCGCTTCGCTCGCTATTAATACCTTCTTTATTTTCTCAATTCTGCATAACTTGACAGAGTTTCTCCTATTCTCATTACTGTATAAATAAAGAAAAAGAACCAATCTAATCCAGGGAGACGTGTAAAATTTTCCAGCTCGCTTCGCTCACTAAGGCATCCTGTACATTTTCAATTCTGAATATAAGTTGACAGAGATCTTCCTATTTTCATCCCTGTATGAATGAAAAAAGAACGTAATGTATCCGAGAAAGGATGCTAAAATTTTCGAGCTCGCTCTTACACTCTCTTAGTTCTCCAAAGTTTTCTGTAGTAGTCGTCTAAGTCCCTACATAACTCCTGCATGAATGGTCAAGAGGAAAACTAATCTACCCGATTTAATGCTTCAATTATAGAACTGGCATTGCTCGCTCAGACAATCTGCGTACTGTTCAGTTTTTATTTATAAAACTATCACAAGTTCTGTATTAAAAATAACAAGAAAATTTTACGAGCTCGCTACGCTCGCGCTTGAATCTTGAGTTTTCTCATTTGATAGGCTTTTCCTATATAAGTCGAGAAAATTATTCCTTGAATGAATATATATTATAAGGAATACCCTCACTACAGTGCATAGCGACCCACTGCTGGCTATAAAACCTACTAGTCTACTGGATGCAGCTGAATTACATAAAGAGACTGCCGATCTGACTTCCACAACCCAGTTAATACTGGATAATACGATACGAGGAGCTCGTGGCTAAACAATAACAGCCGGACGGGTAGATCTTTAAGGTTAAGCCGTGGTTGCCGAGGTTGGTCCGTGGATGGGTGACCATAATTACATACCAAGTTTCCTCCGTGCCTCGGAAAGCACGTTAAGCCATTGGTCCTGGCTGTCATTTGTAGATCTTTGACAGCAGTCGTTACGAGTAGTCAGAAGCCAAAAGTCTGACATCCAGTCTTACCAAAGAGTATCTTATTACCCAGTTACTGGGTTGTGGAGGTCAGATAGGCAGCAGTGGCGTGCCTCCAATGAAACGGGGGCAAAGCCCAACTAGACAACTGACGATATTGGGGTAAAAAATAAGTTTCGCTGCTTGTTCTGATATTGGTTTTCAAAACTGTTTTATTTACCTGTGGAGCTCGGTCAGGAAGTCCATTTGCTATTTTGCTTCTTGGAGCTGGCAGCAGACGGTAATCTTCAGAATCCCAGTCGGTCGATTTGAGGTCACGAGAGTCAATCTAAATTCGTCAGATAAAGTGTGTAATCGTTGCCTAATTTTCGTTTTAAGTTTAATGTGATTTATTCTAATGTTGCCCATATTATAAGAAATAAACGTGTAAATAATAATATACGGTTTTCTTGTCCCAATCGTTTTTTTCTTTAAGTTATTTCTCCTTCTGAATCTTACAATATATACAGGCTGTAACTGAAAGGGTATATACATCCTTAAGGGTGTGCTACAGACCATCAAACTGAACATGTTTCTCATCATAAAACATGTTTTTCAGGAAAAAAAATATCTGCTGCCCCATAGAAAATTACAATACCTATTCGACCCAAATGTATAGGCAGCTGATATTTTTGAATTTTTTTTTTTAGGTTGAGAAACATGGTCAGTTTGATGGTCTGTAGCACACCCTTTCCGTTACACCCTGTATACACCGTGTAAATCACCTCATCACGAAGCCGTCAACCAAGCGTTCTGTACATGAAACTAAGTAACTTTGCGCAAAAATTATTGCTGGGAAACGTTTTTTTTTGGGGGGATAAAATTATGTTTTGTGGTAGAACTCAATCTAACGCACTCAAAACATTATGATGATGGACGGATTGAATAGTACGGGGGTCGTGGAGGTGTTTAAAGTAAAAATCTTACTTAAAAAACTTGTATTTAAAAAAATACTTGTCAAAAAGTTGGATCTTTGACCCCTAATATCTCCGTAACTAGAAGGTTCCCAGGTATGGTGTATAACAAGAAAATGATCGCAATGACAGGGAGAACCAGTGCCTTTCGTCTTCGTTAAGAGGTGTTTTACACCCTTTATATATATATGAATCGACAACCACAAACGGAAACCCAGCATATCCGTGTTGAAAGATCTAATAATAGTGTTTAAGCCAAGTCTGGTTTTTTTTTTTATTCGAAAGTTTTTTTTAACCTCTCCCAACCAAATTCCTGGCTACGGCCCCGTGTAATCCCCCTTCCCCAAAGACTTAGTCTGGGGCCGCGCCTGACCACTAGACCAACGAGGCAGTCAAAAGGGATCAATGATAGCCAATTGCATGAAAATGAGACGGATACTTATACAAAGGGGAAATGTGGTGTTCCACGAATGGACAGGATAATAAGAAGGAGTTTATTTCGTCTCATAAACTCGCTGACTCCCTAACCCACGGCCCGAACCCCACAGGGGATCCCACAGCGCCCTTAGCGAGCGGTCATTTAATTTGTTAATTCGTTTGTAAGCCCTGGCTAGCGTTGAAATGCGTGTGCCCCATCAAAAAAAACTATCACCATAAACTAACCTAAAAAATTGTGGACATTGACAATGATTGAAATTGTCAAACCAAGTGTCAATGTCAAATTACTACCGAATGAAACTGATTACTGAAGGACTAAGCCTGAAGTGAAAAGTCTTATTGGAAATAAAATAACTGCACTACAGTATTAAACTGATAAAATGTATTTCCAATCTTTTGCAGTTATATCATTACTTAGTTTATTCAATTATGCGGTAACATTTTTTACTATATTCATTTTATTAATTCTACTTATAACCACACGGTATTCTACTGTAACGCTAATTGTATTTTTTGTTTCTATTACAGGTTTGCATTGATTATGATGGTTGGTTGAATATTATGATAGAGCACTCACTAAATTGTGGTGCTGAAAAGTACTGCTTGAGGGGCAACATAGGACTGAAGAGCATTCGTACAGGAGCAGCGGTTATTGATCAAATACAGTTTAATAAACAACACATAGATGAATTAAAGGTAAACTTATAATTAATCTATAACTCTGACAGCTGCATGTGCAAATATTACTTGTAACCTAGCTGTAGGTTATATTATTAAGCTAGTCATCTTATTTCAACCTGTATTTTAGCCATGTACCTGACCTGCTTGCTGTACTTACTGGATTATAAAATATCTATTTACTAATATCAATTATTTTTTGACTACTCTCAATCATATTCAGGAAATAATCAATTCTATTAACAAAACCTTTCAGACTCTTGCTGATATTGATAGTTTCTACACCATCAGGACACGAGTGACATCTGCTGACAATGGCAGAGGCACAGAATTCTATTCTTCTGTCAAAGCCAAGGCCTTCCTTGACAATGGTCTGTCAGACGTGATCAATGCTTGGGTATTGCCAAATGGAGCAGTGACTGCAGTCAGCTTCCAAGTTACTAATTCTACACAGCCACAACTTAAAAAAAGCAGCAGTAACAACATAAACTCCAACTTCTATCTACGTTATGTTGAACAAGCTCCAGTGTAAGTATAACTAATTAATATTTCAATTATCTATTTTTACTAGTATGCAAGTCATCTATAGCTAGTATAACAACGACTTGGAAGGCTGGTTGTGGGCACTCAAATTATTGTTTGACCCATATGCTGGATGCCTAGCACCGAAAGTATTAATGGGTGTTATTCATAATAATTGTACGTAACGGATATGAACAAGATATGAAAATAAATTTAATGTAACAGACAAGATAACAGATAGGAATTGTAAGGACTAGTACATAATACTACTACAAGTGTATAAAAATAAATATTAGTTTTATTTAATGGGTCTTTGGGCCATTCATTTATCCAGGAGGTAAATAAAAAGCTTTTATTTTGATTGACTTATAATATTGCTTTATTAAGTACGATTATTTTAGGAAAGTAGTTTTTAGAAATCACATATTAATAATTAATATAGCATCCCAGCTTAGGATTTTATGGTGACATCGATATTTATCAATGTCAACAGTGTAGGAACATAACATCCTTATTATTAATCAACTCCTTCAATTTCTTTAGGTAGTTTTTATAACACCTTATACACGCAGCTTTACCTTTTCATATCTGTTACGTATCAGAAAAAAGTAACGGAGAAATATCATATATGAACAATTAGCACGTGTCTAACCTACAAAATATTTTGTACAGCCGTCATCAATTAGTTTAAACAAATTACTTCTACTGATTTCACTTCAACAACCACGATTCTTTTCTCATAATTATATAAAAACCTGGAAAGTATTACCGAATTCAAATATACCACGAAAACAAATGTCACAAATAAATGTCGAATTATAACGTTACGCACAAAATTGATCGCACTGAGTGAAACAACAAAATGGCGAATCCACAGTCACGCCATCTGTTAACAATGTTTGTTGCGTAATGTTTCCAGTAGATAATTTTATTTCCATGTTGGAAATAATGTTATAAAACACTGTAACCGAGATGAAAAACAGAGATGAGTATAATATTGGACTGCCATTTAAATATGTAAATTATGTATTAATTACTGTTTGTTTTATTTATTTTAAAGAATAATCTATTGTTATGGATATAAGCATACTAAAAAAACACTAAGTTTTAGACTAACACAATTCGATTATTTTTAAAGTATTTTTAATGTTGCTTTAAGTAAAAATGGACATGATTTTTATTATGAAATTTCTGTGAATACAATTTTAAAATTTGAAATATTATAATATCTTGCTTTCTCTTACTTACTGAGTATTATAAATTGTAGTTCTGGATAGTTTTAGAATTAGGGTGAATAAAATTGAGCTATTATTGAAGTGGAAAATAAAAAATAATCGAGCTGGACGCGGAGAGGGAAGCAAATGTACAATTTTCGTGAATATCACCCTAATATCTAAACTAATATTATAAAGAGGAAAAATTTGATTTTTTGTTTGTTACAATTTAACTTAAAAACTAAACCAATTTTAAAAATTCTTTCACCATTAGAAAGCTACATCATCTTGCATGTACTTAATGACGTAGCAGACAGCATAGATCTTTTTACTTGTTCTCTGAGTGAGTTCACAAAAATCACGATGCACAGAATACAGAAACATGAATGATGTAACCAAGATTTTGTAACATATTTTGATTTAAAAGACTGTCCATGGAGTTTCTTGCCCGTTCTTCTCCATAGAGATCTACGCTACGGAATGGGCAACTACAGTACTTTCATAAGTTATTATGCCTTGTGACTGGGACTGTAGCTTCGCGTTTTATATTGTTTTTTTTGTTTTTTTTACTTTCAAATGTGCCTGTAATGGTCTAATTGAAATAAATGCTTTGACTTTGACTTTTCACTTTTGACTTTGAATATGTTACGGTAAATAATGAAACTGTATTTATGGCCACACTATATTGAATTAGGACATTCCTGTAATGATAGTTATGACGAGTTAATAAATAAAATAAATCTTTAACAAGTAACATATGCTATTTATCTCACAATTTTCACGGTTGAAGTTGCAGGCAAAGTGATAGTTGATAATATAATTATGTTGTTGTTGACTTCTCTAATTGTAAACTCATTTTCTCACAGACCTGACACAGCAACTTACATCCAAAAACTTGAGCGTGAGAGAGAAGCAAGGGAAAAGGGAGATGTGAAGGACAACAAATCATTCTTAGCTAAATATGTAAGTTACAGTAATTGGTTATTTTATACAGACCTTTTTATAATGCTGTGTGTAACTGAGACTTTTTCTGTGGAAAATTCAATACAAATTAGCAAACCTATTGTCAAGCCAATTGGATGACTTTCAACAACAATGATTTTATTTCAAGAAACTACTTTCAGTATGATGTATTTATTTATGTACTAATGATGTTTATTTTTCTTTCAGTGGATGTACATTGTACCTATTGCAATTTTCGTCATGATATCTGGAGCAAGCAACCCAGAGCCAGCTGCCCAAGGTGGCAGATAAATGAAAGTGGTACCATAATATAGATATATACTATTACTAAATAATAGTCAATGCATAACTAGTAATTTATTCCAATACTTATCTGTTTATTATATAAAAGTAAGGTTACTTTATTGTGTGAGTTTGGGGAAATGGGTACGCACGACAACCAATCAAGCCATACGAAACCAGTTTACGTGAATCTCTCATTGTACGGGAACTGTATACAAAGTGAGGCCATTTTATACTGGAAATGTATAGCTTGATGTGTCACCAATAGTCACCATGTATACAGTCACGGGCAATAATACACACTTAGCAAAACAAAAAGTGAATTACTGGTGAAATTACCGTTTCTACGGCTGCCGAAATTCCATGTTCGTGAAAAAGTAAAACGTTTATCAATACAGTAGGAGAAAATCACTTTTAACAGTTGCTGCGTGTACATATTATTGGTCGTGACTGTACATGTGATTTATGAAACTTAACATCTAAATTTTTATATTATTACTTTTACTCTTTATTAAAATGAATACTTAAATCACTATACCTCTAATAAAGTGATACTAACACAAATCACTCCCCTATAAGTGATAAGGATAACATTCTTTAGAGGAACAGTGATTTATTAATGTATGTAATGCAAACACCACAATTATTGTTGTTAGGTACCAGTTTTCCTTAATTTATTATCATACGTGTTAATAACTGTATGGTGTTCAAAGTAAACAAGTGTCATGAAGTTTGATTTACAAATAAGATGCATGTAACTTGTAAGTAATAAAGATGTGAAAGTTATATTAGTTTATTATTTACTATAGGGTAACAGTGGCCTACGCCACTGTACACCTACTGCCACACGGGGGGGCGGCAGGGCGGCCCGCATCGTGTGTCACCTTTTAAGGGTGACTCCCAGTGACAATTTTGAGAACAAAATACAAACATAAAGCGGCTAGCAAACCTGTCTTTTTCGGGGATTCCCCCACAAGCACTAGATCCTCTCTATGCATAATTCGGAAAAACTTTAAAGACGCTCATTTTACTGTTTCTGATTCGCTATTTCTAGAATTTTCAAAGTTTATTGTAGAATGGAATTTTACAGAATCTCTTACAAATCTTACGATAGCACTTACATGGTTTATGACGGTTTGCGTGTCTGTACCTTCATGTAAGAGAAGTTTCAGTATACTAAAATGAATGAAAAGCTACTTTCGGGCAACTATTACCCAATCGTGGATTAGTAATCTTGATATTATGTATTAGCCATAGAACACGAGGCAACAAAAATATTGATTTTGAAGAAGTTATTTCCGAGTTTGCAGTTGTTGAAGCTAGAAAGAAAAGATTTGAAATGTAGTTTTTTCTGTGTCTTAGTTTTTGTTGTGTTGTTATTGTTCAATATTTTAAATAATAAATGAAACATTTTATTTGCTTTTGACTTTCGATGCGGTGACACCACCAACTTCCGCACCGGATGCCACCCAAGGTAGCTACGCCACTATAGGGAAACTGAGCTGATTTAAAATAATACCAATAATTAGTACAAAATTAGTTATTTATTAAAATACCAAATATAATGTAACTGTAACAACTGTGGGACTTAAACTTAAGTTTCAAGCAACTATAATAATTATGTGATAATAACAAATACTTATTAAGCACCAATTTTTTCAATCTCTTCTGCATCTTCAATGTCAAGTAATTGGATCTTTTTACCAAAATGACTTTCTATTTCTTTACAAATATTCATGGTTTGTGAAGAATCAATTAAATTAATGGCAATACCAGCTTTACCAAATCGACCTGTACGCCCAATTCTGTGCAAGTAAGTTTCACAATCAGCTTTCTTGTCCATATCCATTGGCATATCAAAGTTAACAACAAGTGTCACTTGTTCAACATCTATTCCTCTGGACAGCACATTTGTGGTAATCAGTACTTTTTCCAAGCCAGCTCTAAAACGGTCTAGTACTGCTATTCTTTGTTCAACAGTGAGCTCTCCAGATAACACAGCTACAGAATGTCCATCTTTAGACATTTTTTCAGATAACCAGCTTGCTGTTTTCCTTGTATGACAAAAGATTATTGCTTGACCAATTGTTATAACACCATAAATGTTACAAATGGCTCTATACTTCTCTTCTGCATTTTTGCATTTAACATAATATTGCTTAATATTATCCAATGACTCCTCTTCACGTAACAGTCTTATAATTATAGGATTAGGTACAATGATTTCAGCAAATTCCATCACAGCAGTATCATAAGTAGCAGAAAAGAACATCATCTGACAAGTTGAAGGTAAGCATTTGTGAATGCGAATGCACTGATCTTGATGACCTTGTCTGTCAATCATAACATCAGCCTCATCCAGCACAAATACTCTGATTTTGGTCATATCAAACATGCCAAATTTCACACCCCAATCAAGCATTTTCCCAGGTGTTCCAATTATAATGTGGTCAGATATCTTAGTACCTCTAGGAACCTCTTCACCTCTTACAGCATACTTGAGCTTGATCTCAGGACAGAACTTGGCCATTTTTGCAGCCACTTCTCCTGTCTGTATAGCAAGTTCATAGGTTGGACTCAAACAAAGCACTTGAGGGTAATTTTTATTGGAATCTACCCTGCTTAACATGGCCAACACAAAAGCTGCTGTCTTACCAGTACCTGACTGAGATTGAGCAATCATGTTTTGTGGAGGGTCAGCTAGTAGGGTTGGTAAGGCAGTCTCTTGAATTTTTGAAGGAGCATTAAAGCCCATGGCATATACTCCTTTTAGTAGATTGGGTTTCAAGTGTAAAGCTTCAAATGTCTTCACAGAATACAAGGGAGAGTTTGGATCTTTTCTCTGAATTTCAATGTCCAACTTAGACTCAACTAAGCCTTGCCTTATGATTTTCATTAAAAGAGAGGTGTCTGCTGGGTTTGCTGCATCAGGAGATTCATCAGGCTCTGTAGACTGGCTGGGAGGTCTTTTATTTAAACCCAGTCCAGCAATTTTATTTGATACCTCCAACTCCTCTGCTTTCTGTCCCCATTGATTAGCCATTTTGCTGTCTGAAATCACAAACAAAAAAAACTTACAATAAAATGGTTTGCTTGTTGCAACATGTTTAGCAGTAGGTACAGTTATTAAAACTTAAACAGAGCAGTATCATAACCTGCAATATGTAACTGTTGATTTTTCATTACTTTTAAACAATTAATTACTTTTAAAAAATAGGAAAGACGACGTAAATTCCACGTTCAAGTCACGTAAACTAAGCTTAGCGGTAGGGATATCTTTGTTTTACTTTAAAGTGGAAACTAACTTATTATAGTCAAACACTATAACTTTGGATAAGTTCATCAAGTACTATTGTTTGTTAATAGAATAAGATCAGTTAGAATGGCTTCTTACCTTGTTAGTTATTTCGGAGAGAATTAATCAACGGCCACAGAAATCAAGCACACCGATGCGGACAACTACCGCGGAATTACGTTTATGTGTCACTCATGTCAGTGTCAACACTGGCACGATTTCTAGTGTTGCCACTGCCGTTTTCTTCCATCTATATTATTATACTCTTTGTCTTCTATTCACTGATTCACCATAATCATTGGGACATTTATTATGCCAGTCCAGAGAGAAGCAAGTCTACTACAACCAACTTGTCTATGCAGGCGGGAAAACAAAGAATAAATGTACCAAGTTGGACACACCACTGCCAATTTTCTTGACTAGCAACGGGTTACCCCGAACGAGCCATACTATACTAAAGAAAAAAAAGCAGGGTAATTAATTTAAACTAGCAACTAATTTAAATGCATCAAATTAGGGGGTTCCCCTTTATGCCCAGTTTAAACAAAGAGTAAAGTACTATAATAGAGAGTATTAAATGCCTGCAAGAAAGCGGGAAAATGAGTACCAAATAGTAATGTTTTATACTAAAAAAAAATAAGGCTAAAATGTGCCTCTGATAACTCGTGTGGTACGAGTATAAACTTATACATTTCCATTTACATTGAAACCAACGCGTTTGGTCCATATTTTCAACCCTGCAAAAAATCTTTAATCACAGGGCTCTTCTTTTTTTGCTTCTGGATTGGCACTCCTATTAATTTTCGCATGATCAAACGGTAAATACCGAGGCTAAAATTAATGAAGAGCTGCTTACAAGGCCTTAATGGACTCTTAGGGGCTTGCCACGCTTGCTCTTGCAACCTGCTGATTTTGAATCTTTAAGTAACTCCTGTAATAATTCCTACCTGTGCCAGGTACGGTGTTAACAATTTTCAAGCTCGCTTGGCTCGCTCTTGGAGCTTAATTGCCTTCTTTTGTTGTTAAAACTGTCTCCCTAGATAGATTATTATGTATCATCTATTTCTGAATAAATATATGTAATAAAGAAAAGCTAACTTGTCTTGAGACTCGGAGTGGTGAGCTTAAATTGCCTTGGGTGGTATAGGTACATTACTTTGCTATGTATAGATGTTTAATACAATGAGAGATCCGCTTAAACTGGTTTTGTATATGTTTTAGCTTGATTGGTCGACCTGCGTACACTATTATTGATATTCTACCAGGTCAGGTAGGTAGGTCATGGAAATCCACAAGAACGCACACTTCAATCTACGAGGGTGGTGTTCCAACAAGCACGGCGTGGCAACGAATGTGACTCAAGAGAAGCAAGCACGCGACAAGGAAGTGAGGCTAGGACAACGAGACGACAACACAGACAAGACACTCGGGCTGCTGTTGGCAGACAGGCTCAGACGAGCTGGGTTTTAACACTAGATTAAGTCGACTGGCACCCGAGGTGAAAAGTAGAGACCGAGCGCCTACCAAGCGAGAAGCCCTGGGAGCAGTAATGGCCGTCTATGACCCTCTAGGTCTCATTAGCCATTTCACGGTCACCGGCAAGATACTGCTTCAGAACCTATGGAGGTACGGCGTCGGATGGGACGAAGTGATTCCTGACGAAGACATGCAACACTTCAATGACTGGATGCGGAGTCTGAACGAGGTGACTAAGCTACGCATCCCTAGGTGGTACGGCAAGGGCCCTGATGACGTCATGGAGTTACACATATTTTGTGATGCGAGCGAGCAAGCCGGGGGCAAGCAGGGAGTCTTCACTCGTCACAGTGAAGAAATAACAAATAGTGTTTTGATTTTATAACATTTTTGCATCTTTATTTAAAAAGTAAAAGTATTAACAACAACAAAAATATTTTCAACGAAGTCTTATGGTCGTCATAACAATAACTGCAAAGAGGCGTTCTTGTGGCTAGCCTCCCCCTTCTGAGTTCTAAGTGCTTATGAGTAGTTGGCGGGAATTTTGTCTTTGCTCCAGTCGATTTCCACAGTCTTGCCAGTGCGTGCGCTCTCTTCAGCTGCGGTCGCAATTTTACTGACGGCGAGGGTCTGGTAGTCGGTAACTTCCATTGGGACTCCACCTGTTAATATAAATTTATAAATAAGTATATACATTATCCACCAAAAACTGAAATAACTGCAGATTTACATTCTTATGATTTATTTAATGTACTAATTTTTGCTCACGGTATCGCTCCGGTCATGTACGGGAATTAACCCATGGAAACGTTTTAAATGTAGCCTATCACACTCCGGGATAATATAGCTTCCCGTTCTGAAAGAGTTTTTGGAATCGGATGGTAGTTCCGCAGATTACGTCCTACATACAAACTTTACCTCTGTATAATATTATACTATTGAAGTAAGTATAGATGTTCTGCCAATAATATAATTACACAAAACCAAGACCAAGAGATGCTACGAAAATATTGATTCCCTTTTGCAATACAACATTATCTAAAAATAATGTGTATCACACATGTGTATTACAATTTTCAATAAACCGACTAGAAACATAAGGGACCTTTGAATGTAGACAGTTGTTTTTAAATATTTTTTCACACCACCTGCTCGATAATGTCAAATTATATGTCATGCAAACCTAACCTAAAGTAAGTCATTAAAGACCTGAGGTCTAGCAGGGCAATAATATTGTACTGAATTTCATTATGACCCGCTGGTCAATAATGTGATTTGAATTTGGAACATAAATCGCATACGAATATTCACGCATTCACCATCATTATCTGCACAAAAAAATTAATTGTTCAAAAATCGAACTAGCCACCACGAGATAAAATATAATTATAAGAAAAATAGAACACAAATTAAAAAGAGGCGCGAATACTGGAAATTGCTTTGCTTTGTTCATTGTTATTTTTTGTTACAAATTACTTAAAATATTGCAAATTCTCACAAAAATGTTGAGTGACGATAGTGATTTGACTCCGGAATACTTGATTCTAGTACTACTGCTTTTATTCTCTCGTAGATGGTGTGAAAAGTACAGTATTCACCTCGGGGATAAAGGTGCCTTCGTCTTGGGCGACCTTGATTCCCACGCTGCACTCAGGATTCTTGTCTTAACTCCCTCGCTTTGCTCGGGAGTTAACTCTAAACTCCCTCGCTCCGCTCGGGAGTTAACGCTAAAATCCTTCGTTTTGCTCGGGATTCAATACGGCGCCCGTTACATAAGACACTACGTTATCCCCTTGGTGCATAATCTACTATTATAGTTTTATTTTAAAGTACTGAGTTGTAGTTGGTAGTTTTATTATTATAAGGGACTTATTTCAGTTAAAATTAGTCGTAGACAATGATTATATTAAACATAATGAGCATTACGTTACATAACAACGTGAAATAAATTTGCATGCCATAAACAGGCAAAATATGGTTTGTTCATACATCACCAACTTTTATATCTGGTAAGACCTGTATTTTATGGAAATAAATGATTATTATTATCATTAGCGATATGAAATAGCAAAAACAGTACTAATCATTTTGTAGAATTTTGGTTGAATGTAAAAGTTAAAATATTATTCGAATTTGAATCGTTTTGTAGCTGAATGTATCTAAGTACTAAAGTTTCGGATACTTACGGGTTACGACGTCCAAGAAGTGCTCCAATTCATTTTGGTAGCCTTGCTTGAAGCGGGAGGGGAATGAGTAGTAGATGGGGCTTTGTCTGACGCCTTCGTGACCGATGATCACCTCGGTGGAGTGGTAAGGCCTCTCGTTTTCTACCTTGATCATGCCTGGGAAAATAAAGAGCATATTGTTGAAGTAGCATCGCTGAAAGGCATCCAGATTAGAGGGTACTGTCTTAAAAGTTGCTTCCTAATGAAAGCATCTGTAACGGAGCGTCTTACGTAGACGATCTGGACACGAACGCGAAACGGCGCGTTGCGGCACAAATATATTAAACAATCGTTATCAAAAGAAGTGGGTACGCGTAGGCGTCCCGCCCACGTAAGACGCTGCGTAAGTATTCAACAGGAATAGAACTTGTACTATTTTAAACCAGTACTATTAATATTACAAAAAGATAATATAAACCTAATCTAACCTTTGTTTCCAAAGACTTCCAATCTCTGGTCGTATCCATAGGCCGAGTACCGGCTGTTGTCTCCCAGTACGACGGTTCCAGACGGGTAGGTGAGAAGGAAGGCGATGGTGTCGAAATCGTCGATAGCCTTGACCTCAGGGATGAGGGCAGTAGCGGATGCCTGGACGCGACAGGGCAGCTCACCCAGCACCCAGCAGGCCATGTCGAAGTCGTGCACCAGGCAATCGTGGAAAACACCGCCTAAAAATAAAATACATGAAAATTTTCCACCAGAAATTTGGAAAAAGGTTTTCTCAGTACACCAAACTAGGTTTTTTATAATTTGAAATTAGTTCATGAAAGTATTTGATAATATATGATAGTACGGTCATAGGCCCTGTTGTCTACGGTCGCGTTAACTTGAACCCGCTGTCGATACTTAACATCTAACCAGTGTTCCTCAAAGTTGCTGTCTTTACAATCATAGTCAATATCACAAATAATGGATGTATTAAAGAAGTGTAGTGTTTGTGACGATCAGCTTACTGATGGAGTGCGTTGCTCAGTATGCGGGAATGAGTTACATTTCCAATGTGCGGGCATCACTGAGGCTGGCCACCGTAAGCTGGGAGACAGGAAGCTGACATGGCGATGCGTGAAGTGCAAGCAGACGGGCGCTCTTCATCCGCCTAGTTCACCAATGTCCCCGAGGTTGGAACCAGAATCTGTAGTGTTACTGGAGATTAGAGCATTGGCTGCAAAATTGGCTCCATTGGAAGGTCTGAAGGACGAAATACTGGCACTAAGGAGTGAGTTCGCCGACATGAAAACCTCGCTGAACCAGCAATTCAATGAAATTGTCAAGGAGTTCGATGTAAGGATAAGTGGAATGGAGCAGCGTGTCACTCAGCTGGAAAAGGTTCAGGGTCAGATGGATCAGCTTCAAGCGCGACTGGATAAACTAGAAGAAGATTCAGATATTAAAGATCAATGGTCGCGTATGAACAATGTGGAGGTGAAGGGTTTGTCTCCATCAAATAATGAAAACCTGTTCCAGATAATATCTAATATTGGTGCAAAAATTAATTACCCCATTGGCAAAAGTCAAATCAACTTCATTACTAGAGTGCCTACGCGTGAAAAAGATCACATAAAACCCGTAATTGTTTCGTTCTGTAATCGCTATGTAAAAGACGATTTTATTGCTGCAGCCAGATATGTTTCCAAGACATCGCCACTAACAAATAGCCAAATCGGATTAGCAGGAAACCACAGGATATATGTGAATGACCACCTAACGACAAAGAATAAAATACTGCTATCGAAAACTAAAAAGTTGGCGTCTGAAACGGATTTTCAATATGTATGGGTCAAACACGCAAAAATACATGCGAGAAAAATGGATACAACCCCAGTTATGCTAGTGAAATCAGAAAAGGATCTCTCAAAGATTATATAATAATAACTTATAACTTTAATACAACAATGTTTAGATATCTTGTTAGCTGTGCTCATAAACATTTTGAGAACCGCACGCCGTTGTGTGCTACTAGCGTGTTCCTAATTGTTCTGTGTCATTACACGCTGCTAATGAGTAAGTTTCACAAAAAAAATCACTTATGTGAATTTATTGTATCAGGGTAATCTCGACTTAATTTTGTTTGCCTTATGGTCTCATTTCGAATACTATGTTGTGTCTGTTATTGCCTTGTGCTGGGTGCGGTCCTTATCTTGCTACCGTTCGAGTTCGTCACCTTTTGTTTCTATTGAAAGCTCTTTTTGTTTATGCCTTTCAAAGTTATCTATTTATCGACACTGTGCTCTGCTGTGCTTAACATTTTATTGTAAGTTTTTGCCTTCTACCTGCTTAATAATAGTTTTTTCCATAATAATAGTTTTTAGAGAAATTGAATACTGCTTGTACTTTTTGGTGCGTTACGTAATTTTTCTAGCCCTTTATAGATGTTTATTTTATTCTGCCATAGTTTTTATTAGTGATGGCTACTCTTAATGTGTATTATCAAAATGTTCGTGGTCTGCGTACGAAGACGAACGATATATTTCATAAAATATCACTTAATGCATATGATGTCATTGTGTTTACGGAGACATGGCTTGTGGACGATATCTTTAGTAGTGAGATATTTGATGGTCGCTATTTGGTGTGGAGGCGTGATCGCGATTATTCTCGAACCTCTCAAAAGAGGGGAGGGGGTGTTTTGATAGCGGTAAGAAGTTAGCTTACTGTTGTAGAACGACATGATTGGCGAAGTTCTGCCGAAGATATTTGGGTCTCACTCATCTTAAAAAGATCTAGGCCTGCGGTAAATTATAATTTAAACATTTGTGCTTTATATCTTTGTAAAGAAAACCTTGGCAATTCATATTATAATCAATTACATAATTTTAGTATAAATGCCAATCACTTAATCTTGACCCACCCATTAGATAAATTCATTATTGTGGGTGATTTTAATTTTGGTAATCATGTAGACTGGATAAATTCTGATGGTAATGAACTGATCCCGCAAAATGTATCCTGTAATTACATAAACGAGTTTTTTGATGGAGTTCTCACTTCTAACCTCTCCCAATATAACGGTGAGAGAAACAGCAATGGGAGATTATTGGACTTAGTGTTTTCAAATGACTCGGTCAATGTTACTGAATGTCACGATCCCTTAGCATTACCTGTTGACCTACATCATAAACCATTGACTATTACTGCTAGCTTTGTTGAGATTCACAAATTGACCGATAAATTGACTACGAAGCATGTATTTTCTAGAGGTGACTACACGGCTATTCAATCTGAACTTGACCAAATCAACTGGAATGAGTTTTTACTTGCTGATTCTTTAGATAGTGCCGTGGAACTCTTTTATAATAAATTGTATGAGCTTAGAGACAAGTATATCCCAATTAAATCAGTTAGACAATCATCTTATCCGCCTTGGTATAATTCTGCTTTGGTCAAGGTATTGAGAGAGAAATATAAATATCATCGCAAATTCAAAACGTACGGTAATTTGTCCGACTTTCACACTTTTTCTCTTTTACGGAATAGAGCTGTTAACTTGGAGAAAACTTGCTTTAATACATACATGGATAAAATCGAATCGTCGATCATTGAGAACCCAAAATCTTTTTGGACATATGTGAAGAGCAAAAGAAACTCGGGTACTTTTCCAAAAGTAATGCACCATGGAGATAGGACCGCAAGTACGGGTGAAGAGATCAGTAATTTATTCGCAATCTATTTCCATTCAACTTTCCAGGAACCTGATCCTGCGCCTGCTACTGGCGGTTGCATTAGCGTTGAAGATAGTGTGACATGCATCGGTTCGATTAGTGTGTCCCATTCTCAAGTTTTAAAGTTATTAAAGGCCTTGGACCTCTCAAAATCTGGCGGTCCTGATCTTATACCTCCACTATTTATTGTAAATTGCGCCGACAGCCTTGTTGTACCACTGTGTATTTTATTCAAGCGGTCGCTCTCGGAGGGAATAGTTCCAAGGATTTGGAAATCGGCTTTCGTTACTCCAGTTTTCAAAAAAGGTAATAAGTCTGATATCTCTAATTATCGACCAATTTCCAAGATATGTCTGTTCTCCAAAATCCTCGAACGAATAGTATTTACTGACGTTTACGCTGCTATGAAGTGCAACTTTGGTGATGAACAGCATGGCTTTCTTAGGAAGCGTTCCACTACATCTAACTTAATCTTGTCCCATGAATTTATATCTGAAGGTATGGAACAGCGTGCACAAGTTGACGTTATTTATACTGATTACAGTAAATGCTTTGATCGTATTGACCATGGACTGCTCTTGAAAAAGCTTTTTAATGCCGGAATACACGGAGATTTGTATCGTTGGTTCTCCTCTTATATTGATAACAGAACTCAGGCTGTGGTACTTCAGGGTTACACATCTGGATGGAGTTCTGTCCCCTCTGGAGTTCCTCAAGGTTCGATTTTGGGATCCCTTTTATTTACTCTCTTTATTGCTGACGTGAAATACTGTTTTGAAAATTGCTATATTTTGCTTTATGCCGACGACATGAAGGTTCATAAGATTATCCGAAACATATCTGATACATACTTGTTACAAATGGATTTGAATAGATTTGAAGAATACTGTCGACGTAACAGACTTGAATTGAATGTATCAAAATGTTTCCACATGACTTTTACTCGTCAGAAATCTATAATTGATTCCACATATAAGCTCAACAATATCAATATAGGCAAAGTAAATAGTATTAGGGATCTTGGTATTATACAAGACAACAAGCTACTCTTCGATCAGCATATTGACAGTATAGTAAATAAGGCGTCAAAAGCACTTGGTTTCATAATGAGAACCTCAGTATGTTTTCGATCACTGAAACCGATCAAAGTATTATATTGTTCGTTCGTACGCAGCCATCTTGAGTATGCATCACAAGTCTGGAACCCTCAATACGGGATCTACAAGTCTCGTATTGAGGGCATCCAGAGAAAATTTCTTAAGTACCTTGATTACAGGGCAAAGCAAGTTTCTGTAGATTACACTCACCGATGCAGAAGGTACCATTTTCTACCACTCGACCGTAGACGTCATATCAATGATGTGTGTTACTTGTTCAATATCGCAAATGGTTCCATCGACTGTCCTGAACTTGTCTCAAAATTAATGTTACGCACTAATCAGATGGGACTGCGACAGCGACCACTTCTACAAGTACCCTATGCAAACACTAATTATAGGCGTAATGCATACTTTCAGAGAGCCAGTCGCAGTTTTAACGAAATTTCTTGTGAACCTGGCATTGACCTATTCTGCACCAATGCAAGCACAGTGAGGAAATTGTTAGCAAAGCCATTTTTTGTACAAGAGACATCTACCTGCATTTGAACCATTTATTATTAATTTTAGCTCAAAATAAAAATAAAATGAAGCAACATTGAGGAAGTAAGTGATAGTAGTATTAGGAATTAACAATTTTGTATTTATCTGTGGAAGCTTGTAATTAGCAATTTAGATATGTATTTTTGTTATTATAATGTCATTAGTCTGTAAGCTTTCCCAAAATGTTAAAAATAAAATAAAATAAAATAAATAAATAAAATATAATTCAACATGTCATTAGAGATTTTACGGCGAAAAAAGTTTTGTATGAACAAGAAAGTTTCCTTGCCTAATGGCTTATGCAATAATGTTGCCACTACTGGGACACACGACATGACTCCTCTAGGTGAGAGGGTGGGCCACCAGCGAGCCTTTATAGTGCGGGTTGGTAGACCAAAGCAACTAGTAACTGTAGTTAGTTAAGTACTTGTAAACAAAACTGATTTTCATTGATGTAACATGGTAGGTTATCATCAATTTTAATAATAGAATAATATCACCCAAGCAAAAGACCATCATAACAAAATAATAACATTGTTATGTTTCACTTAATTAAATATTATCAGTCAGGGGGCCAGCGCGAACGTAATAAAAATAATCTTTTCGGAGTTATCGTTATTTACAATTGTTGATACCTATTGATTAAGATTTGTCGAGTAAATAAAACATCTCGATTATTGAATAACCACATTCAAAATATTCCACAGGAATTATTATTGTTATGCTAATATAAAAATACCTACATAACGTATTATCACACTTTTATAATATCATAATTTCAAAATTTCTCACCAGATGTTTTCAGGTAGTCAATGGAAGGCAGTGGAGAGTCCCTGGCGGTAACTTTCAGGATCTGCACATGGCCGACCTCTCCGTTCCTGACTCTGTCTTTCAACGCTCTGTAGGAGGGGTCGAAGCGGCGGTTGAATGCGGAGAAGAGAACGCGGCCCTTAGCCTTAGCCGCCTCGTAGCATTTCTTAGTCTCCTCAATGTTTTCCGCGATGGGTTTCTCACAGAACACATCTTTGTTGTTGGCAATAGAGTTCACGACGATGTCGTGGTGAGTCCAGGTCGGGGAGCCGATAAACACAACGTTGACTCTGTAATTAAGAAAAATGTGTTTTCATTAGTCTGGAAAAAAAATCACTTCTCTGACGCACTTTTCTGGATTTGCCCATACTCACTCTTTGTCGTTATAGACGCGTTGTGCTTCTTTAGAAGGCAGCAGAGCAACATCGTCGCTGAAGTTCCAGTATTTCTTCAGGTCAGCAAACCTCTCCGTGCGGTCGTCGACGACGTACTTCAGGGTGACACGAGGGTTGTTGATGATGCTGATCAAGTGAATGGAGCCGGCGCGGCCGAGCCCGAAGATAGCAGCCACAACCGGCTTGTTCGGCGGCTTGACAGCATGGTTTGTGGTAACATTGTTCACGTAACTGTGGAAAAAGTTTTATTGTAAACCGACCGTATACTATCTTTTGCTCAGGGTCCTGACTCCTGAGTTGGAAATATATAGCACTTCTGGCAAGTTTATGCAGACTGCCAATCCATAATACGAGTAGGGTTAAATTGCGTGATATTTCCTCTAAATTCGCATCATAACAGCTTAAGTTTACCAAGCTCTGCTCTTTTCCACTTCCTTTCCCTCGAATAGGTAGGAGTTGAAAAGATTTAAATCCAGTGCTGACGAAACTTCAGGTAGAACGTACAGTATAAAGTAACTGAGTTTCTAACAGAGTAAAATAATATTTGTTGATAATTATAAACTATTATACTATATCATGTATGAACGTGGATGAGGCAAAAGGAGTAGGTACCTATGTAAAGATCGTAGCAGGTGGCGTTCTGTGGTTTCAGCCTACCGCCATGGGAAAAGGGCGTGATTTTATGTATGAATGTATAAACTATTAATTGATCTGGTTTTTTATATGTAGGTAAGTATATATTTCATAACTAATGTACTTAAATAAATATTTGCATGCCGCCTGGTAAAATATGGCTAAAAATCTATTATAATATCCAAGGGATATGGTTCTGGACGGAGTTCACAGGTGTTTTTAACTTACTCTGTGTGGAAGTAGTCCTCCTTCGGATAGGTTTGAGGTAGTTTGTAAGGAGAAGGTCCGCCGAACTTTGTAGTTGCCATTGTGATTTAAAACTGAAAAATATTCATCGTTTCAAAAATAGGTAAGTGTGGTTTAACAAGATAGGTGAATTCATCCAGGGCAGATAGGCAGATAGAGACCATATACACCGTGTAAATCACCTCATCACGAAGCCGTCAACCAAGCATTCTGTACATGAAAAACTCAATGTAACGCACTCAACACATTGTGCTGATGGACGGATTTAATTGTACGGGGGTCGTGGAGGTGTAACCCTTATTAAAATAATGGTAACTATTTTACCACCTCGTACCAGTTAGTAAAAACCATTTTATTTTTTCATCTGATAACCTTGGAGGGACAAACAATTTGTTTTTTAAAACGTGAGTAGTTTCTTTATTTGATTCCTGACAAAACAAAACTTTTTAACGTCACCTGTCACTGTTTTGACATGTCAAAGTTGACAAACCGTTTTTTTGACAGAAAAAGTCGTGATTTTGCCGCCACACGAAAATCTTTTTGAAAGTTTGTTCAACAAAAAATTTGGTAAGTAGTTTTATGATTCAGATACATATAATAAACTAAGTTATTGTCCTTTTTCGACAATTTACTGCTGGTATAAGCGCTTGTGCATATTTTTTTTTAAATTTCAAAGATGTGGTAAATATTTTACCTTTGTTTAATAATGCTTTGATGAAAATTCAAATCCGTATATAAAATGTTTGTTTATCATCCCGATTTTATTTTGTTTGTTTTTTTGAGTAATAAGCTATTATAACGTCATGTAATTTATTTCCAGGGCCATGGCGCGGTGAAGGGGATTAAATGAAAATAACATACAGGCACTCGTCGATGGTCTTGACGAATTGTCTGATCTGTCTGAATGTGATGTCTTATTAAATAAAAAATATATAAAAAATTGCATTTTTATTTGTATACCAACAATAAATAGGTAGAGCACGAAAAAACAACTAGTATAGAAAAAAATATGTACCACAACAAACAATGGTAACTATTTTACCACTCAATTGCAAAATGGTATACATTACAACGGCCAATGGTAAATTATTTACCACCGAAAAAACACCCTCATCCCCTAATTTTTTTTATAATATTATGGAAAAAATGGAATCAGCAGCTTTTATTTACCCTAAAACCACCCTACTTTTTTTTATAACTTCCACATGGGCTCGCGTTTGTATAAGGGTTAAAGTAAAAATCTTACATTAGAAACTTGTATTAAAAAAAAAACTTGTCAAAAAGTTGGAACTTTGACCCCTAATATCTCCGTAACTAGAAGGTTCCCAGGTATGGTGTAGAACAAAAAAATATCGCAATGACAAAGAGAACCAGTGCCTTTCAGCTTTAAGAGGTGTTTTACACCCTTTATATGGCCATATATGGTCTACGGAATGAAAGGTCTTCATTTAAAGTGACTTCTGACGTTAATACCCACTTGGGACAATTCAGGAGCTCTTAAAAAATTATACGGTAGGTATATGTTGGTACTTCTCACTTTTTTAAGGTTCCTATTTAATAATAAAAACTTTCATAAATTTTATTAGTAAACAACAATTTGTCCAAAGCCAGCACCGCCACGTTAAGTTATACCTAGGTAGCGTACGTACGATATAGTATCTTACCTAGGCATTAAAAGTTAATGGAGCATTAAAATTACATGAAAAATCTTAGAATATTGGGACTAGGCCCCACCCAATAATTAGTTTTAGGTATAGCACAATATAAAAAAAAATGTGTGAGATTTTTTTCCAAAATAAAAAAATCGTTTTTATTTTTACTTTGCAATTTCTAATCAACCTTTCCCCGTGGCTCGAAAATGATTAAAAACTACTTTTTAACTCACCAGAATCTTATGAAGGAGGAACCGATTTCCACAGCCGCGCTGGTTAGTGTGACATGCGATGTACCGCGAACTTCTTTTTATACCGACTTGCACTCGCGATAATAATTAGCTATCGCCAGGTCACCATACCATGGCGCCGAGGGGAGCAAATCTCTATCAAAACACGCTAATGCTTTGTCATTTCGCACTATAAGTACGAGGATAAGATATTAGCATCCTGATAACTTTTGAACCACCCAAAAGTGGGCAAACAAACTAATACATATTATCTAATGCATTACTATAATTTACACCTTTAGATAACGATAAAAAAGATGATAATAAAAGACCACACTACCCCATATCGATATTGTTCTAATAAACAAAAACATAAGCATTTAATCACCAATAAATTTTTATTAAATTATAACTTTGAACCGTGTACCCACCTACAAGGTTCAAAGTTATAATTTAATAAAAATTTGTAAATGTAGGTACTTAGCTATACAATGTATATCATGATATACCTACTTAGTAAATTATGTAATTGTCTTAAAACTTGGAAATCTATATATATAAAAGAAAGTCGTGTTAGTTACTTCACTTATAACTCAAGAACGGCTGAACCGATTTAGCTGAAAATTGGCAGGGAGGTAGTTTAGAGCCAGGAGAAGGACATAGGATACGGTAGGGTAGGGTAGGGTAGGTAGGTAGGATAGGGTAGGTAGGTAGGGTAGGGTAGGTAGGTAGGGTAGGGTAGGTAGGTAGGGTAGGGTAGGTAGGTAGGGTAGGGTAGGTTAGGTAGGGTAGGGTAGGGTAGGTAGGTAGGGTAGGGTAGGTAGGTAGGGTAGGTAGGTAGGTAGGGTAGGTAGGTAGGTAGGGTAGGGTAGGTAGGTAGGGTAGGGTAGGTAGGTAGGGTAGGTAGGTAGGGTAGGGTAGGGTAGGTAGGTAGGGTAGGGTAGGTAGGTAGGGTAGGTAGGTAGTAAGGGTAGGGTAGGGTAGGGTAGAGTAGGTAGGTAGGGTAGGGTAGAGTAGGTAGGTAGGTAGCGTCGGGTAGGGTAGGTAGGATAGGGTAGGTAGGTCGGATAGGGTAGGTGGGTAGTAAAAAGTGCATTGCAACGCATGCTGGGTACAGCTAGTTAATGATAAAGAAAGTGCAACCAACACCATCGGAAGTGGAAGTATAGGTGGAGTGGTCAGCTTTAACGAGTATATATTTGAACGCATCGCAGAGCCTGCTAAGCTGAACGTAGTACATGCGGTTTCTCTAACCATGATGAATGAATGAATTTGATTCAAGTCACCTGCTTCGATTGGCTGATTGAAACAACAAAAGCCAATCAAATCACTAGTTTATTTTTGCCATGTCGCGGCACTACAAAATGTTTTACAGCAACATAGTACAAAAACTATGTACATCAGAACGTTCGTCCAGTTGAGATAGGGAGCTGGCTGCTACTCCAGTTTTTAATGACGATTATGTGACGCATAAAGACGCCAGCCAAAGAATTTGTGACAGAACAGTTCGAAAGTTAGAAGCATTTATTTATGGCCGAACGACCTGATATCGAAACGTTCGGCCAACCTGAATCTCCATAACTGAGGACCTTAGAGTAACTGTTACTGAATAAAGATTTACGTACTGACGATTTAATGACAAACAACCAATGCTTTACTTTTACTCGTAATGCCGCCGGTTAAAAGTAAAATTAATTTTGGTTTCTGTAACATCAGGACGTTCGGCCAACGTAATCTCCATAACTGAGGACCTGAGAGAAACCGTTAATGAATAAAGACTTAGTGACGAGACTGAAACGAACTTTTATTGTTTTATTTTTCTTTGTGATGGCCTCCTTATATAGTAAATTAAAAATTTTACATATAACCTCAAAACATTGGCATTATCGATTCCTCCACAAGGAAGAAACCCAGAGAAACCGTTAATCAATAAAGATTTTGTGACGACACTGAAATGAACTTTTATTGTTTTATTTTTCTTTGTGATGGCCCCCTTATATAGTAATTAAAAATTTACAATATAACCTCAAAACATTGGGATTATCGATTGCTCCACAACGAAGAAGCCTAGAATACTCGCAAAACCCTTGAGATGTGTTAAAGGTTTCAGTGCAATGGTGTCAGTATTTTTGTTGATTCCAGATTAATCTTTAAAAATGCACTATGGCGGATGGCGACTGAAATAGGGTGACCATGTATTCCAACGAAACAAGTATTTATCGAGTACTAAATTACCTAAACAATGAAGCAAAACACGTCGAAATTGTTGAAAAAAGGTGACGATGTAGGTATTGCAACAAAATAAATGGATACGCGGACGGAGGACTTTGAGAAGGAGTGCAGATAACCAATATTTTATATAATATGCATTAGAAATAATTGTTATAAAAAAAACGTTACACACACCAATGGTGGTGTGTGTAACGTTTTTTTTAATAACAATTAGCGTTATGATGTGGCCTCTTTGCTTCTACTTTTATTATTTTTCCGTGTCTGGAGGTCTACTCTCTTTCTCCGAAACGTAACTTCGGCAACGAACGAAAATTAAACGTAGATACGTTTGTGACCCTACTCTATATCATTTGCGGACGCACACAATAACATTCAATACGTTAATTGTCTGTGAATTCGAATTTTTTGTGTGCGGACGCACACAAGAAGTTCGAATTCATCAATTCAAATGCAAATTATATAGAGTAGGGTCACAAACGTATCTACGTTTAATTTTTGTTCGTTGCCGAAGTTACGATTAATTAAACTTATTACAAGCACAAATCAAAGCGGACCCCCGACGCTAAGATGCTTGGATTATTTTATTTTTGGTTTTCTAGAGGTTATTTGTGTCGGGGGTTCTTTTAAATTTTTAATTTAATTTTTATACATTGTCATTCTAAAAAATATCAATTATTATGTACCTAACTACCTACCGCTTTTTTTGGATGATTGATTACAAATAAAGCCTTTTTCAATTAGGGTATCTAGTTATTTAAGTATTCTTGTACTTAGTCAAATTTCCCAATCTCCAATGTCAGTCACCTTTCCACTTTCGTTTGCTTTTAGCCAAAATAGACTCGACTAATATAACAAAAACTTCACAAGTGGACACTGGTATGCAGGCATCAGCTCAATATTGCTTGTACCTATATAATTTAATATTACAACGTGTTTTGCTTCATTGTTTAGGTAATTTAGTACTCGATAAATACTTGTTTCGTTGGAATACATGGTCACCCTATTTCAGTCGCCATCCGCCATAGTGCATTTTTAAAGATTAATCTGGAATCAACAAAAATACTGACACCATTGCACTGAAACCTTTAACACATCTCAAGGGTTTTGCGAGTATTCTAGGCTTCTTCGTTATGGAGCAATCGATAATCCAATGTTTTGAGGTTATATTGTAAATTTTTAATTTACTATATAAGGGGGCCATCACAAAGAAAAATAAAACAATAAAAGTTCATTTCAGTGTCGTCACAAAATCTTTATTGGTTAACGGGTTCTCTGGGCTTCTTCCTTGTGGAGGAATCGATAATGCCAATGTTTTGAGGTTATATGTTAAATTTTTAATTTACTATATAAGGAGGCCATCACAAAGAAAAATAAAACAATAAAAGTTCGTTTCAGTCTCGTCACTAAGTCTTTATTCATTAACGGTTTTTCTCAGGTCCTCAGTTATGGAGATTACGTTGGCCGAACGTCCTGATGTTACAGAAACCAAAATTCATTTTACTTTTAACCGGCGGCATTACGAGTAAAAGTAAAGCATTGGTTGTTTGTCATTAAATCGTCAGTACGTAAATCTTTATTCAGTAACAGTTACTCTAAGGTCCTCAGTTATGGAGATTCAGGTTGGCCGAACGTTCTGATATCAGGTCGTTCGGCCATAAATAAATGCTTCTAACTTTCGAACTGTTCTGTCACAAATTCTTTGGCTGGCGTCTTTATGCGTCACATAATCGTCATTAAAAACTGGAGTAGCAGCCAGCTCCCTATCTCGACTGGCCGAACGTTCTGATGTACATCAAAAACTACCTACCTATCTATGACACAAATTAGCTATTTAAATTTATCCGCGACATATGAGCTTATCCAACTAGGGGGTGTACTCTATAAGTCCGTCAACGAAAATACGAGTCCGTCCGTAACTAGATATAAATTTCGAAATGTACCCTACTCCCTAATATTTTCGGATTCATGAGTTTTGAAAACACATCGGGAGCAAGGATAACTGTTCAATCGCGTTGTCATTCATTTTTAGTTCGGTCGCCTAACGAATCTTATGTCCGTAATTGATACGGAGTAGGAAATGACCGTAACTTCGGCCGAAACTACGTATTTCGTGCTTAGAGAGTACACCCCCTGAAACAACACCCATCTGGTCGGAGGGTCCTCCTCCCTTTTCTATGTAGTATCGAAGAACTTTACATCCTGTTCTCCATACTCACATAGAGCCTCATCATTGATGCGATAGCTTTAGCTATATACTTAGGTATTCTCAAGATAGGATGTATAAAATTTTTTCGTCGACTAATAAAACTAGTAACTGGTGGTCTACCATGACGTCTTAAAACATTATTGTTCAACTCCTTTTCCAGTGTGGGATAGAGATGGCACTAGAGTTCCTGTATAGCTCTGTCTCTTTCCCACACTGGAAGGAGAGTAAAACAAAACTGCTTCAAGACGTCATGGTACGCCAGCTGACCCGTTAACAGCCACTTGACCTATTCATACATTTATCAAGATAAATTGAAGGTCATTATATTAGACCATAGCATTGAATAATATGCACTAGGGTTGTGACAGTTTTCAGACGATATTTTACGCAGGAATTCAGGGCAAACTCTCGAGTTTTGAGAACTATCCTAAGCCTGACCATTAAAGCATATTTGTAAAAGCAATTAACCTTCGAGATTGTTTTTTTCATCCAAATGGTTAATCAAAATCTTGTGAATTTACACGAGCAAACAAAAGAGCCTTTTGTTACAGTGCCAGGGGGTTATACCACTATTTTCATTGGAGTAAACCTGCGGAGTGGCAAACAGCGAAAATAGTAAAGAACTAGGATGGTATTAATTTTATAACTATCTCAGACCGAACTAGAAAAGTTTGAAAATTTAGAAGTTTGTGCTATTTGTTTAGAAGTTTTTTCTATCACGTACCTAGGTAATTAAATGTGGGTGGGTGCAAGTATATTAAATAGTTTGATAACTGTTGAGAATTCCAGTAGGTAGGTAACTGACATATGTATGTCTGACATAATATCTAATCAATCTCTGGCTTGCCGAGCAGCCATGCTATTCCCTAAGAGACAGTTTCTTGGCTGTACTCGTCGACGAACTCGTCAGCGAGACAGCCTCGAGATCGACCGATCGTGCAGCGCTGATGCAAACGGTATTCTCTAGCGCAGTTATGGCCGTCGACGAACTCCAGGCCTGACATCTCCCATCACCATTTCGACGACGAATTAGGGCTTGAAACAAATTCTTTAAATTATAATCAATAAATCTCGACTGAGAGTTTTATGGGCTTAAAATGTATAATATAGGTCTAGTTTTAAGTATTTTAAGGAATTGAGTGAAACTACTAACGATTTTCATAATTACAAGAGGTTAAATAATGCATTTTTATAATTACATGAATGACTGAATGAAAATTAAATTCCTTTGCCTATTTCGTAACTAAGCAACGGGCTGTCCTGTCACGTACACAATACTCGCAGTCAATTCACATTTTTTTTGTCTGTTGTTATCTGGTGTGACTACGAGTCGGCAATGATTTTAATCGCCATTGAACAACCAGTTGTGGCAAATGAACTACTGGCGTTCCTGCAGCAGAAGTTGGATGTGATGGACGAGGTGTCCGCAGTCCAAATCTGCGCTACGAACTTCAGTGAAGACGACATTGCTACTGCGAAACTGCTGCTGTACCGGTCGCTCATGAAAAGTGACCGGATGGTGTCTCGCCGGCGTGATAGGACTAAGAACAGGAAACAGGACATCACGCTGCTAAAAGTGACTGACCCTGATGACGTGCCGACGTTCGTGGCGAAGGACTTGCACAAGCTCCCTCCCATCACATTCGACCACGTCGATGTAACTAGCCTGTTGAAGGACATCGTTCTTCTTAAGGCAAGTCTAGTGGATGTGCAGAAGAAGTTAGATGCATCCCAAAGGCGATTTGGGCTGATGATGGTTTCGTGACGGTGTTGAGGAGGAAGCGCCGTCAACGAACCAACAAGAACCGCTGCGGCAAGGATCCTTCGGAGCCCAACGTGCCTATTAGTGCCGCGAAGCCGAACACTTCGGTTTACATCTCCCGCCTACACTACACCACTACGGCGGAGGACATCGTGGAGGACGTGCGACAGAAGACCAAGTACGTAGCGAGAGTGCAGCTGCTTGAGTCGCGCCGCAACGTCAACTTTGAGGCGTTCGTGGTGCGAATACCAACTTGTTATCTGCACCTCGTCTTGGAAGAGGACTTTTGGCCGCAGGGAGTAGTGTTCCGTTGCCTTAGCGGGCAAGTGCCACATGAACGCACAGTGACGTAGTGTGCAAGTGAAGTGTTACTATCATATTATGTTGTTTTAAGGTTTTATTTACTAACACAAATTGTATCCATATCCATACTAATATTATAAATGCGAAATTCACTCTGTTTGGTTGTTACCTTTTCACGACTAAACGGCTGATTTGGCAAGAAGATAGATTTCATCCTGGGGAAGGACATAGGCTATATATCATCACGCTACGACCAATAGGAGCGGAGCAGCAATGAAAAATGTTGCGAAAACGGGGAAAATGTGACGCAGACGAAGTTGCGCGGGACAGCTAGTTTTATCATATGTAAGTTAGACTGTAAGGTTGCCTAAAAATAAATAAATGCTATGTTATTCTGTCTGTTATTTTAATCTATTTAAAAGTTTAAAAACATCTATGTGCTTGCAAAGCAATAACTTGTTTTAAACTTAATTCTGTGGCTATGTGAAAGGTAAGTATTATATATTTACTTCACTGCTGCCTCATGACACAATATTATTGTTGTCCATGAAATATTTAGGTATTTATTTTATAAAAATACTAGCTGTACCCAGCATGCGTTGCAATGCACTTTTTACTACCCACCTACCCTATCCGACCTACCTACCCTATCCTACCTACCCTACCCGACGCTACCTACCTACCTACTCTACCCTACCCTACCTACCTACTCTACCCTACCCTACCCTACCCTTACTACCTACCTACCCTACCTACCTACCCTACCCTACCTACCTACCCTACCCTACCCTACCCTACCTACCTACCCTACCCTACCTACCTACCCTACCCTACCTACCTACCCTACCCACCTACCTACCCTACCCTACCTACCTACCCTACCTACCTACCTACCCTACCCTACCTACCTACCCTACCCTACCTACCTACCCTACCTAACCTACCCTACCTACCTACCCTACCCTACCTACCTACCCTACCCTACCTACCTACCCTATCCTACCTACCTACCCTACCCAACCCTACCCTACCGTATCCTATGTCCTTCTCCTGGCTTTAAACTACCTCCCTGCCAATTTTCAGCTAAATCGGTTCAGCCGTTCTTGAGTTATAAGTGAAGTAACTAACACGACTTTCTTTTATATATATAGATGTTTATATTAATTAGATCCTCAGAAGGCATGTAAATGTGAATAAAATCTCTATCCCGGGATAGTGTATTTAGCTTTCTTAATTCTCTCGCCTGTCATGCTTTTTTAAATTATCACCTTTCTTAGCTTCTAATAAATTTATCTTTATAATTAACCGAGCAGCAATTTTCAATATTATTTAGGTATTAATTCAAGAATTTAAGCGTTAAAATAGTGGCTTTTGGATTTGACAGACAAAGTCGTGGCTGTGAGTGAGGCTATCAGCGAGTTCGACGCTGTTTTTTCTTACGGAATACCAAAATGTATGAAGAACTGTCAACTTGCTCGACGTTGAGTAGTTCTAACTCACGGCCGTCACAGCTTAGAGCGCTAGTGTCGCTATTTGCAGCTTAGCGAATACCAAACTGTAGTTTCGTCGCTGGCACAGCGCTGCGCTCAAGGCTGTATCCTTAGAGAATAGCACTGCTGAACCGTGTTTACGTAAATGATTTTGTAAACAATGCTGATTAAATTACTTAGGTACATACTGAAATAATATACTTGAAGATTATTGAAACGACTAGAAATGCGACTGTCTTACTTTGTTAGTGAGGCGGATGAGTCTCGATGCTGGCTAGACTAGCGTGTGAGTTACTTGATTACTTAACACGTTTAGGTACATAAACCTATTATAAACAAGCTGTTGCCCGCAGCCTTGGTCGAGGTGAAATTATTATAAAAATATTAATTCTCTGTTTATGGCGGATTTTGTTAACAATTTCAAGTGTTTCATTTTTTTTTCACAGAACTTTAATTCTTTTCCAAAACAAAAGTAAAGTCTAACTAAGTTACTCCGTGTAAAATCAGCTTCCTGATAGTAAAAGTTCCGTCAAAATCGGTCCATCCGTTTCGGAGAATATCCGAAATAAATAGACAAATCAACTCATTCAATAACTCTGTTTCTCATTTTTAGTCGCCCTAATTATTTTGCAATACCTACTTACGTTCAATGCACTTTTTAAATCTAAATTTACATATTTAACAGATACTCCAATTTTATTTATTTGTATAACTAGATATAGGGACATGGGCGCCGGAATAAAAAATACATAGGAAAGACAGTTTTTTTTTTTTTTACATAAAGTTACTGTGTCTAGGTTTCTGTCAAGATTTATTTATATTTTTTTTGGTGGTTAATAAAACAAAAGTGCAGTCTCCCCTAAACTCAGGTCCAAGGTCAGGTCAGGTCCCACTCGTTCAAAATGTATGGGACAGCAGACTTTTTTAAAAATTAGAATCACCGACTAGAAATTTCTATGTAGTGGGTTCAGAATGATGTAAGTACTGACTACATGGTAACCGTTTAGCGTCAGTGTCGCTTCTAATTTGTGTATAAGTTACGGGCAACGTGATTAACTGGACATTATTAATAAGGACCGGCCATTATTAATAATGCCCAAGAGCGATGGGCAAAGAGATTAATTTATCACTTTGACCGACCATTATTAATAATGCCCGACGGCCCGTGGTCCATGTAATAAGTCAGTGTTTTAGATAGCTTGAATTTATCACTTGGACCGGGCAGTATGAATAATTCCCTACTTGTAGCCGGGCAATTGGGTTAGGTTAGGTTATTTTTTGTTGTCCGATCCGACCTGGCCCGGGGGGAGCCAGTTGTGTATGGGTCCAGTGCCCCGTCGCAGTAGCCAAACACTTAGCTGACGCCGGCAGGCTCCTGGTGGGTTGGAGCTCTGCCAGAGTCACGGTTTTAGAGGCTCGCCCATGCTTATTTTTTGTTGTCCGATCCGACCTGGCCCGGGGGGAGCCAGTTCTGTATGGGTTCAGTGCCCCGTCGCAGTAGCCAAACACTTAGCTGACGCCGGCAGGCTCCTGGTGGATTGGAGCTCTGCCAGAGTCATGGTTTTAGAGGCTCGGCCCATGAGATGCTACAGGTGCTGGGGGTTGGGACATGTAAGCCAGAAGTGCGACTCTGGCGTCGACCTCAGCCGACACTGCTTCCGCTGCGGTGAGCCAGGCCATCTGGCGTCCGTGTGCTCTGCTGACCCGCACTGCTTACTGTGCACGGCGGTGGGACTACCGGCCGGCCACGTTGCCGGCAGAAAGGACTGCAAACCGCCACTCAGTTCCCACGGGAATGGTTTGAGGACTCTGCCCTCGACCGCTTCCGGCGCGGTGCGACCAGAGCAGCCGTTACAGGGGGCGATAATGATCACGGACTAATATGGACCCGGTCCGTAGTCATTCTCTTCTCCAGGCTAATCTGAACCACTGCGCCGGTGCGCAGGACTTGGTTCTTAAGACCATGGCAGAGCGGTCGATCGGTGTGGCCGTAGTGGCGGAGCCATACTACGTCCCAGTTCGCCCTGACTGGGCAGGGGATATGTATGGCTCCGACACTATTATCAGTTCCTGGGCTCCACTTTCCATTCGGGAGAGGAGTCGGGGCTTCGTTGCGGCTGCCTGGGGGGACTTGATTCTCTTCGGAGTTTATTTCTCCCCAAACAGGAGCCTTGCGGAGTTCGAGGACTTCCTGGACTGCCTAGGGACCTCGGTTCGGAGAGTCATCATTTGGAAGCGATTGGGCCAAACTTGTCGGACGCCCAGTTCGGTTTCCGGGCAGGGCGTTCGACAATAGACGCAATATTGCGTCTAAAGGCCGAGGCTAGGGTTGCTGTCGCGCAAGGTGGGGTGTTGTTGGCGGTGTCTTTAGACATCGCTAACGCGTTCAACACTCTGCCATTCAACTGCATTGGGGAGGTGCTCCGCTACCATAAGGTGCCTGTCTACTTGAGGCAGCTGGTAGCGGATTACCTGCAGGGGCGGTTCGTCTGTTACGAGAGACGCGAAGGCCAAGTTGCGCGTAGGGCCATCGCGTGCGGTGTTCCACAGGGGTCGGTTCTGGGTCCGCCCCTGTGGAACATAGGCTACGACTGGACGCTGCGCAGTGTACTCTCCCCCGGGCAGAGCGTCATCTGCTACGCTGACGACACTCTCGTCACGGCCCGGGGGGAGAACTACGAGGAAGCGGCACGCTCTGTCGTTGAGGGCGCGACCCTCGTTGTAGGACGAATCGAGGCACTGGGCCTCAAGGTGGCGCTTGAAAAGACGGAGGCCATGGTGTTCCATGCACCCCGACGCCGGCCACCGGCTGGCGCACACCTCACTATCGGTGGTGTAAGGATAGCGGTACGGGCAAGCATGAAATACCTGGGCCTGGTCTTGGACCGGAGGTGGAACTTCGGCGAGCACTTTGCCCAGCTTGTGCCGAAGCTGATTGGCACGGCTTCTGCCCTCAGCCGGCAGGCAGAACCTGGGCGGACCTAATCTGGTTTGCCGACGGCTCTATACGGGGGTGGTTCGCTCGATGGCTCTTTATGGGGCCCCGGTGTGGGCGGAGTCCCTGTCCGCCCAGAACATGGCTCTACTGCGGAGCCCACAGAGAGTCATGGCGGCCAGGGTCATACGTGGATACCGCACTGTGTCCACGGAAGCGGCGTGCGCCCTTGCGGGCACACCCCCGTGGGATTTGGAGGCCAAAGTGCTCGCCGAAGTCTACTGGCGAGGCGCAGACCTGCAGGTGGAGAGTGGCAGACGACCGCCGCTTGAGCAGGTCACGAGGTGGCGCAGGGAGGCTCAAGCCCAAACCCTAAGGCTGTGGAGGGTGAGGCTGGAAAAGCCCAGCGCAGGACACTGGACCGTGGGGGCTATCCAGCCGATCCTGGAACAGTGGGTACGGAGGCGACACGGGACGTTGACCTTCCGTATAGTGCAGGTGTTGTCAGGGCATGGCTGCTTTGGCAAATACCTGCAGAAAGTGGCCAGACGGGAGGCGACTCTCGTGTGTCACCAGTGTGGACACGGCCCTTCACACCCTCGAGCATTGTCCAGCTTGGGTGGTGCAGCGCCTTGCTCTCGCAGCAGCAATCGGGGCAGACCTCTCCCTACCGGCTGTGGCCAAGGCCATGGTCGATAGTAAGAGGGCATGGGAGGCAGTAGCATCCTTCTGCGAGGACGTCATCTCGCAGAAGGAAGCGGCGGAGCGCGTCAGGGAGGAAGACGCCCTCGCTGACGCGATTCGTCGCAGGAGGACGGGGCGGCGGAGGAGACGCCATGGCGACCTGATGCCGCCTTAGGAGGTGCCAGCGGGCGATAGATCGGGGAGTCTATCGCTGTCACATTGCACGGCCCTCGCGAGCGGTGGTGATGTCTCAGGTGAGCCCGGACATCGCCAAAGGAGTTGGTGCCCGGAGGCGGGCTACGCTGGATGGGTCGCGAATGTCAAGCGTAGCAGTTCTCGTGGCCCATCCACCAAGGCAACAGTAGGCTCACGGTGGTGTTTTTTAGTGGGTGCAAACCCCACATAACCAAACCGTCTCCCCGGACGGCGCGGTATGCGTTAAACATTTTTCACCACAAAAAAAAAAAGTAAGTTTTTCATTTAATAAACAAAAACACTACAGTTCACCTATTTTAGTACTTTGCCCAAGATAGGTTGGGTATTATTCATAATGGCCGGGAAAAGTGATCAATTGAGTCGAGCATTATGAATACAGACCGGCCATTATTAATAGTGCCCGGACTTATTAAATTGCCCGTAACATTTAGAGGTAACTGTGGGCTATCGACAACTCTTGAAAAATGATATCTAGGTTCATGAAATACTTTTTTTCTCAAGTCAATGGTTGATGAGATATTCTCTTCTACAGCAAAATTTTGTACCCCTAATACTAAGAAAAACAAATTTACTTTTGCTGTTGAGTGTTATTTGTGGCACTTGAAATATCGTTTAAGAATATTGTTATTGGTTGAAACCTTTATGTGAGAGTCCTAGTTATTTTAAACGCGTTCTAATTTATTTTATTATATTCTATTGTTTTCTTAGACAGGTATGTTTAATTAATGATAACAATTGCCTTATGCACGCGATGTTTACCTACTTATTTCTTCATGTTATCTTTGGCATAATACCCAGTGTAGGTACCTATAAGCAATTGTAGCTGACCCTATAAAATAAATAACATTATTATAAAATTTATTCTGCTTACCCTAAGATGTACCTCAGTTACTAATAAATAGAGTGTGACGCTATTTTAGCTAATTAAGCTGGAGGTAGATGTATCTACCTATAGTAGATACAATGCGTAGGCCATATTATTATGTATGTCATGTACACGAAGTTCGAAGACCCAATAAAAGCAATGTCACCCACAAAATGACTAGATCCATAGGTAATTAGCTATCCATCCCCTTTCCTACACTTTGCCTTCAATTGAAAATTTCAACAAGAGCTCCTAGACACTTCTTTTCATCGCAGTTATTTTAACGAATGTTGTTTAACCTAGCTGTTACAATTTTAAGTACGGCTAAGATATAACCAGAGGCGTATTATCCCTAAGACAAACTAGGCACGTGCGCAGGCTCGGATCCACCGTTGTGGGCACGATGAGCATGCCCACAACCCTAATTAATAGTCTGATCTTCTACTCGAAGAGTCAATAAAATTTAAAAAATATATGCTGCTTTACCCTAGCATTATTTCTTACGTGATTCGCCCGGTCAGCGTGGCCACCGCGGAAAGATAATTTTATAATACATGCAAAGACAAAGACGTTTGATAATAAATTCATCAAAATCGGTTGAGTACTTTAGAGTTTAAATGCGTGATTTGCATCCAGACCAACACACTTTTGTAATTTTCATGATGAAACAGGGTAACATTTTACAGGTTTATTAATTAATTATTACTATGCACACATACATACATCCATTACATATAAATATCCGAGGCCCGGCTCGCTCTTGCGTTGTCTCCATCTTAAAACTTGAAAATTTAACTCATCATCCTAAGGGCAGGACCGTAGGCAGGGTTCGGAGTTAACCCCCCTCCCACTAAATCTCGAAGCAGAATGCCAATTTTTTTTTTGCTCGCTTTTGTTGGCTCGCCAATAGATTGTTTGTGTCAGAGTTCCTCCTGCTCTAATTTCTGTAAAAATGAACAAAAAGAACGTAAGTTATCCAAGAGAGGTGCTAAAATTTGTCCAGCTCGCTTCGCTCGCTATATACATCCTGTACTTTTCAATTCTGCATAAATTTAAAAAGTTCGTCCTCGAAGTCTCCCATGTAACTTCTGTATGAAGGGTCAAAACAATTCTAAACCGTCCAAAGTAGTGTTTTAAAATTATAGAGCTCGCTTCGCTCGCTCTTGCAGACTACCTTCTCTTGGGTCTTGACTTTGTCTAATAGTCAACCAAGTAACTGCTGTATGAAGGATCGAAACAGTTCACGGCAGGACGGCATTTCTTTTAGTTCCTAGACTTTTCAAATACCTTGACAAAATCAGTAACTTCTACTTCTATATGAATAAGTATAGAAAATCCGAACCAATCCAAGGTTCTAACACTTTTGAGGTGGCTATTGCATTTTAAATTCATTATTACTTACAAAATTATTTAAATAATTTTGTAAGTATGTAAGTTCCTTGTTAGGTTCTTATAACGAGTCTCTGCAAAAATTGTCTACAGTGCTACAGGGATCTTTTCGGGCTTGAGTGACATTGACGGAGGTGTTGTTGCTATACTTTCGTAAAGGTCTAAAAACATTTTAGGAAATTGTTTCGTGAAATAGTATCGAAAAAACAGGTGACGGACGTGTCAGGTGTCAAAAGATTCTGTTTCAATTACACATAACCAGAATAACCAGACTGCTATTGACCACCAGCGCCTCAGTACGAAATATATGTATTTGAGCAAGTTTCATCGGTAATCTAGACCTTAGTTTTTTCCTGATTTCGCTATTAATCAATGATTTTCCAATCATATAAAACTAATTCAATAATTTTCTTTAGTTTTTTTTTGTTGTAATATGGGTCTCATACTTTAAGTAAATAATATATTTTGTTGTACTTAGTACCTATTAGTGCCGTGGTTTCTTCTTCTGAAAACTAAATGGTAAATACTTCGCAAACGTCACAACTGACAACTTCACAAGTGTAAAAAGCGCGGGAAACGTTCAACTAGACGGACGCGTCCTTTTTGAATTTAAGATAAATTATTTTATAAAATACGGTAAAATAGGATTAGTAGTTTAGTTTTAGTACTCTTTTCTTTAATTTATAGTTTCGTAGTTTTTTTTCTTCGGTAGTGGTAAGTTTTTTCTAAGTTTATTTATTGTTAGGGCCGTCTAATGAACGAACCGCCAGACCCGGGGGACTTTGTTCCCCCGGCAGGCAATTTTGTTACTGTGATGAGCAATGAGTCAGGCATGGATACTGATGGGTCGTCCTCGGCTCGTAAGCTTAAAAGAAGTCGCGTACATGTGTGCAAACAGTGTAACAAACGCCGTCGCACCCGAAAAAACCACGATTCCGAGTCGTCGGGTTGTGGTTGCACAGATCCTACAAGTCCTACAACAACTTTAGCAGAACCTATTTGCTCTGAAATACCAACAATTGCTGCTAATATTCAAGCTCCATCCGTAGCTGTTCCCGCGCAAATCGGTCGTAAAGCATACGACAAAACCGACAGTGCACCTTACATAGTCCACTTACAGAAAAAAACCATTTCCCCTGATGATAATACTACATTGCACCCAATCACATTTGGCAAATTTCTTAAACATAACGCCTTTCAAAACATCATAAATGGTAGCGTCAAAAAAATTGGGCGTAATAAAATTTCTCTCTCATTTTCCAATTATCTGGATGCAAATTCTTTTATTTCACATAGCAGTCTGGAAACATATAATTACAAAGCTTTTATACCCACATTTAATGTTACAAGAATGGGTCTAGTACGTGGTGTTCCTGCAGAATGGTCTCCAGAGGAAGTAATTGATAATATTACAGTTCCAATTGGTTGTGGTCCAATTTTAAAAGTCAGACGTCTTAATTTTAAATCTGTTGTTGATGGTACAACCACTTGGAAGCCATCCCAATCCATGGTAGTTACTTTTGATGGACAGGTTCTACCTAAAAGAATCTTTATGTGTTATAATGCATTACCTGTTGATTTATATATTTTCCCTACTGTACAATGCTTCAATTGCTGTCGTTTTGGGCACACTAAAATTCAGTGCAGGTCTAAACCTCGCTGTTATAAGTGTGGTCAAGGCCATACTGGAGATAGCTGTGAAAGGGAAGTAGAAAATGCATCTTGCTGTCTGTGCTCTGGCTATCACTATGCCATTAATAAATCTTGTCCTGAATTCTGTAGACAAAAACAGATTAAATCATACATGGCACATAGCTCAGTTTCTTATGCTGAAGCAACTAAAGTTTATCCCCCGGTAACTAAATCATATGCTGACACACTTTTATCTTCTCCTTCTAAAAACTTTGCAGATACTCCATCAATCTCTTCACCTAATAGAATGCAGGCTTCAAGTAGTTATAAAAAGACTGTCTTCCTGAAACCACGCTCCCCACCCAAATCTATACAAGGCTATAATAAAGAGGCCCACAATGCTATTATTAATGATTTTAAAATTCCCCAGCCATCTAATGGTTGTGCCTTTACTAATAATCAAAATAATGATAAAAATGATGTAAACTTTTCTATAAATGATTTTCTCTCTGCATTACACAATCTTCTTTCTCAGTTCAACATCTCACCGTCCAACGTTGCCTCAACTTTCAATGTACCTCAATCCATTCATAATGGACAACACATCCAATATAATCCAGTGGAACTGCCGCAGTCTAGTAAACAAAAAGAGTGATGTTATATACCTTTTAAACAAATATGAGCCATTTGTCTTTGCTTTAGCAGAGACCTGGCTCAAACCAAATCATATTTTTAAAATTAATGGTTATTTAACCATTAGGGAGGATAGATCTGATGGGTATGGTGGTGTAGCTATACTTATCAAGAACTCTTTTCCTTTCTCTATTGTTTCATTACCTCCTCATAGTGAGGAAATTTCTATTGTAGCTATTAAGGTGCACCAAACTTGTTTTGTTTCTATTTACATTCCTCACCCTTCTTCTTCTATTCTTCAAGAGATGAATAATCTCTTTTCTTTTCTTCCAAAGCCTTTCTTAATATTGGGGGACTTTAATTGCCATCATCAATCATGGGGTTGTTCTGTTTCTAATTGTCATGGTGAAGATTTACTAGATATAATAGACTCTCATAACTTATGCATTTTGAACTCAGGAGCTGCTACTCGCCGTTCAGATCCCAACCAAAACCAAAGTGCAATTGACCTTTCTATCTGTTCTCCAAGCTTAGCCTCTTCATTAACTTGGCATACTCTAACCTCTACTTATGGTAGTGACCATTTCCCAATAGTTATTTCTTACCCTCTTTCCAAATCAAAGGCATCATCAAGGAGATCTAACATAAAACACAAATTACCAAGCAGAAATAGTAGTGACTGGGACAAATTTAGAAGCCTTGTTGACAGTAAGCTTTGCTCCTTGCCTGTAATTTCTGATGGCAATGAAAACAGCTGTGCTGAAGCTTTAGCACTTTTGTTAATTGAAACTGCAGATGTAGTTTTTCCTGTAAAAAATAACAATAATAGTACAATTCCCTCACCTCCATGGTGGGACTCTGAATGTACAGAATTAGTTAACAAACGTAAAGAGGCGGAATACAATTTATTATAACCTTGACATGTCTAATAGTAATTTTGAAACTGTTACTAACCTAATTAACGAAACTTATAAACTTTTTAAGAAGAAAAAATTTGAATCTTGGCGTAACTTTTGCTTATCAATTTCACCGAACACCCACCCAACGATTGTCTGGCGTAATATCCGTAGATTTAGATCAATTTATAAGAACCCTTCCCCTATACCTGTTTCTTTAGCCAGCGAATTTTTAGATAATTTAGCGCCGCCTTGGGTCCCTGAGGCTGTTAACCCTAACCTGTCCTTACCAATATTGTCAATAACCAACGGATCACATAACCAAGGCACCCATACGACTCTAGATGGCCCATTCACTCTTACTGAATTAAAGGGTGTTATTCATAAAACTAAGGATTCTGCACCAGGCAGTGATGGCATCCCATATTCCTTTTTTGCTAATTTAAATGAAGACGTCCTCTGCTATTATTTACATCTTATCAATTCTATTATGATCACTGGCAACATCCCTGTTGAATGGAAACGTCAAATGGTGTTGCCATTCCTTAAACCGAATAGAATCCCATCTGACGCTTCTTCATACCGTCCCATAGTTTTGTCTTCAGTTCTGATGAAATTAGCTGAACACTTAATTAAAAATCGTCTAGAATGGTTTGTTGAAAGTAAGGGCCTTTTGGCAGCATCACAATATGGCTTTAGAAAAGGTAGGAGTACCAGTGACTGTTTAGGCATTTTAACATCGGATATTCGGATTTCTTTTTCTAATAATCAATCTACTGTCGCGGTTTTCCTTGACATTAATTCAGCTTATGATAATGTTATATTATCAGTTTTACAAAATAAATTAAGAGCCCTAGGGGTTCCATTGAATTTGTCAAATTTTATTATTAATATCCTGACTGAACGCTCTATTAGTATGCTAATTGGTGATCAAGAGGTATCTTACCTTGTGTGGAAAGGCCTACCCCAGGGTTCTGTGCTCAGTCCCCTTTTATACAATATTTACACTTTTGATTTAGACTCGTCCTTATCTGATCATATTACGGTTCTTCAATATGCCGACGATTTGTTGTTATATTCTTCAAGCCAATCCATCGAACAGGCTAGCCAGGCTATCAATTCCGCTTTATCTAATTTAGAGTTATGGTTACATCTTAACGGCTTGGATATATCCACGTCTAAAAGCGCGGCAGTTTTATTCACCCGAAAGAGAAATATTCCCACAATAAATCTCTTTTATAAGGAAACTCCTATCCCGATTAAAGATAATTTCAGATATCTAGGTGTAATACTTGACAGTAAATTAAGTAGTGTTCCTCATTGTGATTTTATTGTTAACAAATGTGAAAACCACATAAACATGCTTAGATGCCTATCAGGTGTGTGGTGGGGTGCACATCCTTTTTCTTTAAAATTAATCTACAATGCTATAATCAGAAGTACTTTAGATTACGGATTATTTATTCTTGAACCGGGTAGTGTTATGGCATTTAAAAAATTGGACCGTATCCAGTCTAAAGCATTACGAATTATTGCGGGTGCTATGAAGTCGAGTCCCATAAATGCCTTACAGGTTGAATGCGGGGAAGCTCCTTTATATCTTAGAAGACAGTTCCTTTCTGATAAGTATTTGTTCCGCATTATTCAGTTCTCAACTCATCCTCTCATTTCTAAACTGGACATTTTAGTGACGCTGATTGATTCTTCAGATTACTGGTCCCATAAACGTGCTCCTTGTTTAGTAATAAGCTATAAAAAATACCTTTCTCTATCTTCTCCAGTACACCGTTCCAACAAACTTCCCATATTTAGCAGTAGTTATGATAGTTTACATTTCAAACCCATCATTAAATTTCACTGTACTAGAAAATCTGACCCCGTTTGTCATTTAAGTTTCAACAATTTTCTGGCCGAGCACTCGGAATATCATCACATTTTTACGGATGCTTCCAAGCGTTCTCCGACAGGTTGTGTGGGGATTGGCACTTTTCATTCGCAATATAACATTGTTCAAAAAATAAAACTTCCTCCGGAGACTTCTGTTTTTACAGGAGAATGTTTTGGCATTTTGAAAGCCATTGAATATAGTCGGGTTTTTAAGTTAAAAAAAGTTATCATTTTTTCGGATTGTCAAAGTGCGCTTCTAGCCATCAACCAATCTCCACTGACACATAAATTACAGTTGCCCATAATTTATTTAATAAGAGAATTTGCGTACAGAACCTTATCTGAGGGTAATACCTTGGAATTCGCGTGGGTTCCAGCCCATGCTGGAATCGAGGGCAATGAAGTGGCAAATTCTCTCGCCGGTGAAGCGGTGCAGTGTGGGGACATCGTCCCATACATAAATTTTAACTCAGATATTGTAAATTTACCTAAAACTTTTCTTTTGGATACCTGGAAGGTGGCCTGGGAAATCAGTAGTAGACAAAAGGGTCGTTATTTTTCTTTGATCCACCCCGACGTTTCGGAAAAACCGTGGTTTGCCAGGGCTAAGTTTGGCAAGATGGAGACCTCCGTTCTCATACGGATGAGACTCGGTCACGTTTGTTCTCCAGCTCATCTTGCCAAACTTAAAATTATTAACGATCCCAGTTGTTCGTGCGGCACAGATGTGGGCGACTTGAACCACATTCTTTTCTCCTGTCCTCTATATGACCGTTCTTCCTTTCTCAGTGATCTATTGTCCCTCCGTATTCCTTTTCCTACTTCAGTTCTTACTTTATTTTGTACAAATAGTTTACCTGTATATAAATGTATAGCTTCATTCATTACCATTAATAATATTAGATTGTAATTTAATACAAATATATTTTCATCAATTTATTGTATCTCATCATTCATTAGTAATATCTAGTTAGTTATAATCCTATTGATCCTTTATCCCAAATTCCGTTGTAAATATTATTATTGATAAATTCCAGTTTCCCTAACTTTGTCTTCGTAATATAACTTGACACTGGCTAAATGCACAAACCGTGCGAAGCCAGAAAAAAAAAAAAAAAAAAAAAAAAAAAAAAAAAAAAACTTCACAAGTGACATAAAATGCATTTCTTAGACATTTCTGACAATCTGCCTGTGAGTGAGGCAAATACATAACCTTAGTTTAGAAATTAATAAATTTGATCTAGACTAAATTAAGATTAATTCAATTAGTTTTATATAACTCTGCCTCAATATGTTACGTAACTGCCGAAAAATACTTTTTAAGAACAATGTTTGTCCTGTTATTATTCATAAAAAGAATTTCCTATCCAATGAATACAAGTGTACAGAAGCTTGGAATAACATGAACTCTTCACCTGTGTTTCAAAAAATAATCATACATGATTTCTATAATGTACTGGACCAAAATTATGCTTCAAAAGGCGTTATAAGTGCAATAGACGTCGATATGTTTGCAAACGCAATTAAGGACCACAGCCATCTCGAAGAACTAAAGGACCTACTACACAAACTCAGGACAACAGCAGAAACAGGCAACATGTTAGAATCAACACAGCAAGCTACTGTGCGTAATTTCCTTGAGTTTGGTGATGTTAAAGAGCTGGTAGAAATACTAAAAGATCCTCTAAATTTTGGTTTGTTCCTTGATGACTATACTGCAAATATACTTCTGGACAAATTACTAACATTATCAGACTTTGAACTTGCTGCAAGGGTGGCTTCTTTGATAATGCTACAAGAAGAATTCAATAATGATATAACATGCACTTTGTGCCAGTATGCTTGTTATAAGTACATCTCTAACTACACAGTCACACCATCAGATGAAGCAGTACCTCCTTCTCCAGCAGAGAAAAACAAGAAAGTTGAAGAAGTTAAAATAAGGGTTAAATACCTGAGAAATCCTTTCTTTGATGATCATTTTGACATTAAGGATACTTTTACTTTATCTGGCAAAACATTAGCATGGATTTCAGAAAGAGCCCCCAGCAATTTAAACAATAACCTTCAGATTATTGGATGGCTTGTCTATAAAAAGTATGATAAACTATCAGCCTTCTGTGCAAAACTTAGTAATGATAAAACATTTAAAATATATAAAGAAGTCTTAGAACTTTTACAAAAAGAGAATGCTAATGAAGAAGCTGAAACAAAAGCAACTTTAGAAACCTGTATTAAAGAGTTGGCAAAATCTCAACAAAACTCAGAAGATATGTCCCTTGAAGAGTCACTGAAAATTGCCATAGAGAATGCTATCAACAAATCACACAAAAATGATGTTTCACAGCAAAAACAGGTCAGTCATTTTCTTGTCATTCAATAAATTAAATTTATGAATTTGAAATTAATTAATACAGTAGTCAGATAAGTTATTTTTTTCGTTTGTATTGTTTTCAGTTATTCCAATCATGGGCGAAATTAAGAGATGAGAAACTTGAAGAACAAGCCCAAAGATTAGACCGGGCACGCCGCATCCAAGTCATACAACAAAAACAAAATGAAATGAAGGACCAGGAACAGAAATTATGGTTCTTTGAAAATGAAGATCAAGTTGATCTTCAAATAGAAGAAAAAGAAAAACTTGTAGACAAATCAGTCTCAAAAAAAAGGGAAGCAAAAACTTCTGATGAGAATTATATTCCACCTGAGATTAGGCCAAAACGCAAATAGAATTGTAAGATGCTAGAATAAACAAATAGAATACTTGCTTGGTTATTTTATTGAACAATACAAACAACTGTAATTCATCGACATCATGATATATCTGCCCTTGCCCATGCTACTACTTGTGGTTGCAAACAAAAAAAGAAAGAAAAACAAACATTACAAACAGTGATGATAGTAACACATCTAAAACACAATTAGTAAAAATAAAAAGAAATTAAAATAACCCAGCAAAAATACTAGGCTTTTAAAAAAAAAACTCAATGCTATCAGCTGGTAACGTGCCCAAGACACTAGCGGCGTTGCCACATTGTATGACAACACTTAGTCTCTGGCCAAAGTGACAAAAAGCTAGCCGTTGAGTCACGGGATGTGTCAACTAGGCGGTTCGAAATTTCCTTAAACAGGCTTTGAGCACTCTCGTACCCCACGCCCCCGAGTTTCAACCCCGAACTGGACGAATACATAGTTTTCACAATGGTTACTTATATTTACGCCGCTTAAGGTTTCCTGCTGCCACAGCGGCAACGCCAGTAGTCCAGATGTTGCGTCCCTCACTAAATGCCGTACTCATCTTCCAAGGAAACAAAGACATGCCGTCCGGTCTTTTGCCATCGTCGCGTGCCAAGTCATTGGATTCTAAAACAGCTGGAACGTCGACGGTGACAAGAGCTCGTTGGATGATGTCGTTTAAGTTCTACTTCATCATCATCATCAGCCTGTATTCGTCCACTGCTGGACATAGGCCTCTCCCATGACACGCCACTGAGCACGACCCTCCGCCACACTCATCCAGCTTTTGCCAGCCGCCTTGCGAAGATCATCGCTCCACCGAGTCTGAGGACGTCCTACGCTACGTTTACCGATCCGTGGTCTCCACTCAAGAACTCGTCTACACCAACGGTTATCGGTTCTTCGGGTTATATGGCCGGCCCATTGCCACTTCAGCGTGCTTATGCGGTGGGCTATGTCGATAACCTTGGTTCTCTGTCGGATCACCAAGTTCTACTTACCTACCCAGAACTATTAATATACACACTTATAACTTACGGACTGGTCACATTTGTGAGACTCTCCCCCTCCCTAGTGTGACGTCACATATTTTGCAAATTTACGATTCCGAAATCAGTTTTATTACCAATTAAATAATTTTTTAATAAAATTATATCTGTGTAAATATAAGATACCAATTGTTTTGTCGACCACTCGCTCGACTAGTGTTACGCGCCGACCGCTTATGTGCCCTTTGATAAATACCGCTAAACGCATACAGAAAAGTAATAGTAAAGTTCGTGTTTTAACACTTAGATTATAATAGATTTTGAAATGTGACGTCACGAATTTAGGATCCCTCCCACCCCCTTGTCACTCAATGTCACACACACTTCGTCGACCCGTCCCTCCCCCTTAACGTGTGACGTAATTTATGGATGGCCCCTTATGCTAGCCTAGTACTTTTGCTGGGTTACTTTAATTTCTTATTATTTTTACTTTTGTCTTTTAGATTATACTCTTTGGATGTGTTACTAACATCACTATTTGTAAGACGGGCATTTTTTTTGCCCGTGTGACTACTGGTAGTAAGAACGGTAGTTAGCATGGGCAAGTCACGGTCGCATGTTACTGGGGGTCAGCGCAACATGTTAATTTTTCTTAAGTAATAAAAATAATTATTAATATAATTGATGCCTAAAATTAAGTTCACTAAGTATTTTTTTTTTTTAACAAAATTCTCACTGAATTTAATTTCATGAATCAATTATATTATTGAACAAAAATAATTGTAATAAATATAATTACAGGATTGATAGCGTTTAACGTCTTATATATGTATATTCAATATACAGCAAAGCAGAGGGCTAGCTTGGTAGGTACATGATACCTACATAGATATAAATAAAAAATAGTTTTCACTTAAACAGCGTGTGTCGCAACAGCGGCGTTCGAAAGAACATAGGGGACCCCATAATTATAACCTTACTAACGTACGTAATGATTGGATAGTATGGCCATTTTAACCCTCTTCCTGTATCTTAGTGAGATCAAGTTGTATTTTCCTCAAAGTGTCTTCAGTTCTCTTAGCTGTCTCAGTCTTTATGTTTTCTTCTAAATCAACAATGTCCCTTGCTAAAGTACCAGTATCGTTGACAAGGGAAACAATAGTATTGCACTCTGAATGTAGCAGGGCCAACAATTTGTATGCCTTTTTTGCTTGGTCATCCTTCTTTGCATCCTAAAATGTAGGTGATAATTAGAATAGAATATTAACACTGGAAACAGGATATTTACCATGAGTTAATTTGATGAGTTAATTTGATGAGTTAATTTAGCGGTGATCATGACGCTTGCTACAGCAATATCAGGAACTCAAAACAAATGGTAAACTTATACATTGTAAATATTCCATTTCCAGTGTGACCATGTCAGTTAAAAAACGTAGACTAGGTTTATTTTGCAATCAATATTTATAAAAAAATTATGATGTTTGTTAGTCACACTAAAACTCAAGAATGGCTCGACCAATTTGGCTTATTTTGGTTTTGAAATATTTGTACAAGCCCAAGGAAGGTTTAAAAAGTAGGTAGGTAAAAGTGCATGCCGGGTACAGCTAGTAAATATTCAAATTCTCATTAGACTAAACTACTAACCCTGAAGAGAGTTTCATCAGCTATAGAGAAGCACCTATCCAGTTGGCCTTCTAATGTGTTTATTTCTTTTTGTAACTGTCTTGTGTCATCTAATATCTTCTTGATCTCCATGTTTTGTTTGTCAACATTGCTTATAATTTCCAATATGCGTTTTGTATATATTGACCTGTATATAGGCATTGCATGAAATAACTTTAATTCAGTAGTAATTATTTAAAGAATTCTTGTTACAAACCTTTTATTTCCACCTCTTAACTTTCCATAACTCTCCTTCAATTGGTTTCCTAATATTTCTTTCTTATCATGTTCTTCTTTCAGTGCCTTTGCAGACTCTTTCAAGGTGCTCAAAATCTTCCTACACCTGCTTCTGTCAGACTGTAAATATTATTACCATTATTACATTCTATTATACTTGAATGATAAACTAATAATGTGCAGGCTATTATTTTAAATATACATACTTCCAAGAAAGTTACACTATTAGTAATTTTGTCAATTTCAACCATTACAGACAAGTTCCTCGATGTTAATTCTTCACTTTGCCGGTGCAGACTATCTATGTTTGCTTGCACTTTTTCTATCAAACCATCTGACACACCATCAGCATCAACATCTGTTATTCCAATACTGTTCAGAATATTTTGTACATTTTTCAAATCAGCATCTGCTCTTTCAAATGATTTTTGAGCCTGTAATAAAAATTATATGAGTTATTTTTAGCCCTGTTTGTGTATTTCCTAAATTCTACCACAGATAGGCATCATACTTGTTCAACCCTCAATCACTATGATTAAAGTGTGGATTTCTGATTGTAGTCAGTTCCTAAATATTCGCACCAAGAACAAAACTGACCTATCACGAAATTTGCGTTTTGTGAGCATGGGAAATAAAATAAAAAATGTTTTGTGTTGTAGATGTTTCCAATAAAATATGTGATGAAATATTTTCTTTGCCCATTTCTAGCACAATATTTTAGAGGATGGTGCATGTTATTAGGAGTATTTTTAGGTATTTAATGCAATTTGCTGCAAAATTGTGTAAGGTCACTTTTGTTCTGATATGTTATTTTTCTAAATTGTCACCCAATAACAAAACCACTGAAATGATTTACTGAACCTGAGAAAATTCAACTTCCATGACATTCTTTTCACTCTCAAGTGTATCCAACTTCTGCCTTAGAACAATAGCCATTTCTTTTAATTCTTTAAGGCTTTTATTTTGGTCTTGCTTTATTTCCAGCTCTTCTACAATCATCTGTTGTTTTGTATGGGGCTCTGGTTCTTGAACTGATAATACTGATACACTTGTTTTGCTCAATTCCTTTATTTTAAGCAACTTTTGTATAACTTGTTCATCAGTTAGAGTTTTCTGGCTTGCTACAGTAGTCACATCTGAAAATAAAAGATCCCTCTCACATGAGTGATCAATAACTTCCTTCCAAAGAAGTTTAACCCCCATATCAGTCTAAATGTATGAATGTTATATTATCATAGTATAGTTTCACCTGCGGTACAAAAATCACCAATTTTATTTGAATTAGTTTTGCAGCATGGTGGAATCCAAATAGTCTTGAGTTCTTCTCCAATTTTATTGCTGATATCTTGCTTGAGCAATGACCTTTTGTTAGCTGATGGTAAGCTCGTAGGCACCTGTTTACCTTCATTTGGCAATCTCTCTATTAAAAACATAAACACTTGCCTCAGCTCACATTCATTATGATATAAGAATGTTTGATAACCTACATCATTTTTGTATCCTAAATCCTGTAATGATATAATTGATAGAAACTTGAAAAAAAAGAAACCTTGTAAAAATCAAATTCTGGATGTTCAAATGAACTTTTACTTACCTTACAAATAGATGCAATCTGGGAAGCCACTTCAATTCTATGGGATATACCAGATGGCAAGTTTCTTGTTACCATAACAGTTGGATTTATGGTGCATAAACATGTTGATGCTGATTCAATAATTGTATGGACAGGCAGTTCGTTAATGCTGTTGACATCATCGTGAATGTTTCTAAAAAGATTCCAAAGTAAACATAAAGCTTCTACAAAAATGTTCAGTACTTATATATATAAAACAATTTTACATACACATTCAATTGACGAAGAAAATGTAAAATAATGGAATCCACTTCTTCCATGCTTAGACACCACTGAACTACCCAAGCCAAAAATTAATGGGATTTTCGGTTTAGCTAGTGCTTTTTGAACTTTTAGAATTTTAAGCAAGTTATGATGTTTTTTTTTTTTGGTATCGTATTTGTAGGCAAGAACCGAGTACGAGTTGACAACACACTCTTTGGCTTTGCTCTTTGGTTGACATTTTTTTTTTTTTGAATGGCATCTCGCAGTTCAACCTATGAGGTTGTCGTCTGCTTAACCGGACTAATCTTTGGTTGACAATATCACAGTTAACCTATATACTAGTCGGAGACAGATAGGACAGTACTTATTTGGTGATTTGTTCCAAAAACTGCGCAAAAAAGGGTGTCAGTCAAGTCAAACGGCATCCTATGATCCTTATTCCTTATGATCCTACCTAATGGTAGGCTTGTTGAAAATATATCGATATTAATTTTTCAATGTATCGATATTTTTGAGCGATATTCAACATAACGATATATCGATGTATCGATATAAAATTCCAAGTATCGAAAAAGTATACAAATCGATATTTTTTCAGACCAATAAATATTTAAAAGTTTTAAGATTAAAAAATCCTAAAAAGTATACTTTACTTACTTACTTATTGTACTTGTTACTTTTTTTTATACTAACATCTTTTTAACAAATTATATTTTATGTATTTTTTGTTTTTGGTCGACTCGATTTGCAGTTTTATAATTTGGTTTTTAAGTTGGCTGTTTGTCAATTTCAACTTCCAAATGACTGCAATCGCCCGTCCGGCGTCCGTATCGTATTATTAGCCATGGTCCATGACTGACTTTTATGTTATAAACTCAACACACGCGTATTTCTGCACTTGAGTACATACCTACCTAGTTCTAAAACAATCAAATAATTCCTGAAATCAAAAAAAAAATAAGAATAATAAAAAAATAATTTGCGCATTGCTGTTATTCGTCATGTCTAGTGTTGTATGGAAATTTTTCAAAAAATTAAACAAACAGAACGTCTCATGTAATCTGTGTGGGAAAACATATAAAACCAGTGACAATACGACGAATTTAGCTGCACATTTAAAAATAAGTTTGCGTTTTTACATCTTAAAGAACAAACGCAAGGTTTGCCGATAAATCGATACATCGATATTTTTTAATAAAAATATCAATATCGATTTCGATATCTTCAAAAAGTATCGATGCGATATATATCGATACTTTTTTGAATTTCAGACATCCCTACCTAATGGTAAATGGATCTGGATATTTCAAGTCTTTCTGTCTGTCAGTTGATTTTGACAGCTAGGCTCGTTAGCCGAACTGTCAAACAGGGCTTGTTAACGTTACCAACTTACAAAATAATAACCGTTACTTAACGTTAATTCCAATGGGATACCTAATTAACTTTACAAAAATATAACGTTAATTGATAACATTACCAGTAATTTAACGTTAAATACAATAACCTAAAATACGATAATAACGTTACTTTACCGTTAATTTCGCTAAAACCCGGTCACATTCAAGATTGTGTGTGGTATGTGAGATGCTAAGTTGCTAACCATATACTGACTCCCTCAACCACGACCTAGCGACCCACGAAACGCGTAGTTCGCAAGGTTGGTTGCAATTAATGGTTATAAAAATTAACAATAAAAAGTTGCAAAAATAACGTTAAATCTATTAACGTTATTTTAATATTAACGGTACCACTGACAAATGAAGGTAACGTTACGAAAATTTTACCGTTATTTAAAGCCCTGCTGTCAAAATCAACTGACAGAGGAGAGGAGGGAGAGGAGAGGCCGATAACATAGACATATAAATCATATGGACTTGGCATACCTACAAGAAAAACGTGCATACCTACACTTTAGTGAGCTGATAAAATGGCGGCTAATAGGGCAGCCCTTATCGATATTTCTATATAATAACATCGATAAAAGATTGTGAGAATGTTTTCATAATGTTACGGTACAATATCTACGGGTGAAAATACCCCAAGTTTTCTAACATAATAATATACCTTTCATTTGTTGTTGTTTGAGAAGTTTCGTCCTTCTTTCACGGTTAAACCGTAGAACTTATTTTGATGTTTCCTACTAAGACAGGTTGAAACTTGGAGGACAGATATATTATGCTGTTTTTTATCGACCTAGTATTCTGTAACTGATTTCACTCCATTGTATAATTTAAGCAACAAGTTTATCTAGTTGCTGGCCCGTTGAGAACCTCCTCCTTTTTTGAAGTCGGTTTTTTAATTTTATGCTCTTGGAATTTATTCTTTTAGCTATTACAAGAAATGAAAAGCAGTAAGTACAAGTCGTACCATTAAAGTTGAGACTTGACCACGCCTCCCACCGCTTTTTCGCGGGTATCCATGAGTTTACCTCAGCGGTATCTATCAAGATACCGCTAAAACCACGTGGTGCGTCAAGTCTCAACTTTAATGGCACGACTTGTACTACCCGTGCGCGATAAGTTGAGACCTGAGCGCGGTGACGTAACAGGGGCGTGTTTGTACCGCCACGGTACAATACGGGCGCCATCGGGAAGTGCGGGGGAAGCGGGCGGGGGGAGTCAGTCCTCAACTTATCGCGCACGGGTTAAATACCTACTTACATCGAATAATTTTTTAATCGACCTTTTTGCTTCACTTGCTGTCCCCACGGTTTCTTAATGCTGTTATCTTAAGGGGGATGCGCCAAGGTAGCCCGCAAAATTCAAATTTTCTTACGTTTTTTTGCAATTTGCAGGTCAGTGTCAGGTTGTATCTTGATAAAAACATGATTTGCGACCGTATCAAACGTAGGTACCAATAAGGTTCGTGAAGGTAAAGCATCGTCACGCAATGTTACTTTATTGAGTGTTCAGTTGAAAGACGATTCTTCAAAGTGAAGAGAACAAATAATTATTGATTTTGTTGTAATTTTTATATTTTCCACACCAATTGTTAATAGCCTTAAAAGTAAAATATAAAACCAATAAAGAACCATAAAATTGCATTATCGATAAATATAAAAATGTCTGAATGCACTACTCTATCCCTTCAATAACAAGAAAATGACTCCATGTAGTAAAACTGTTGAAAAAAGAGGCAAAAGGGAAAATATGAATGCTTTACTTTTGAAACTCTTCAATAAATGCAGAATCCTTTGTTTATCATCTTGAATTCACAAATTTTAACTACAGCTAAAGAGAATTTACAGTTGACGTACCCAACTTAGGTATCAAACAGCGAGCGGATAAAATGGCGACCCGGCCGCAAATAGGTATTTCAATGACTTAGAAATGTAGGGTTGCCATTATAGTAACTGTCAAAAACACTATTATCCTTTTTCACTTACGCAAAATTATGAAAGTTAAAAAGAGATAGCAGTATTTTTCTGATTTTGGCGTCGATATGCCTCGTATTTGTATAACTGTTTTTTCTATAGTCAAACATTTCAAGTCCATATAATTTATATGTCTATGGCCGATAAGGATGAAAACCATAGACACATATTTGATTTATATGTCATTGGTTTGGTTTTTCAATGCGTTTTGTTTTGCACCCATGCGTTTCGTATCTGCGTTATTTTGCAACAAAACAAGTGGCAATACAAATGGCAACGCAAAAAAACTGTGTGAACTGCAAATGAATTTTGTAGGTGCCGTCCGAACCTTCTTTTCATTCTTATATCGGCCTTGAAAGTGTGCTTGGCAGCCCTTACAAACTGAGTATATTCTGTGATCTGTCTGACATTGGTAAGCTGTCATTTGATTTTGACACAAGAAATAATATTGTAGGACTGGGCGAATTATTGGTTATATAATTGAACGTAGAGTGCGAAATAATTAAGCAAAAATGGGAAAGCATTTCGGAGAGCTTGCTAAAATCCGAGGTTTGATTACGTACAAGTTATCCCCACATGAACAACGCGCGTACGCTGGAGCTGTTTCCAATGGAATACCCAACATTTTCCGAAGATTCCGCGAGAGCGTGTTGAAGTGGGCCCCCCGTAAGTAAAAAAACTCTATAGTTAAAAGAAATACTATGTTGATACAATTTATATGCACCACTCATAGGCCAACCAGTACTGCACATAATATGTACTTACTTATGCAATATTTATGGGGAGTATTCATCTTGCTTGCGCTTGAAAATTTCCTATAACACAAGGTGTGTTAGAGGAATTTCATAACACTTCGAGTAAACTATATCATTATTTGAGGCGTGTTGGGTTAGAGTGTAGCCTTAGGGGCGCTATAGCGCGAGGACTTAGAAAAAAATTTCAATTTCTTTTTTCTCAATATTTCTCGGATTTTTTTACACCATCTCATAGTTTTCTACTAGAGCAGCAGTTTCTTTCCAAGAAAGATTTTCATCTGAGCTACCATTTTGGAAATATAGATAGTTTTATAAAAATTAAATAAAATTCGGAGGCCCTTAATTCGGAAAAGGTGCGTCTTGGGTCCATACTTCTCAGAACCTAAATGGTTTTTATGGTCAAGGTTAACCCGATACTGCAATTTTTTTTTCAAATTTCCTAGTTTTTTAGGGTTCCGTAGCCGAATGGCAAAAAACGGAACCCTAATAGATTCGTCATGTCTGTCTGTCTGTCTGTCTGTCCGTCCGTATGTCACAGCCACTTTATTCCGAAACTATTAGGACTACACAGCTGAAACTAGGTAGGTAGATGTATTCTGTGAACCGCATTATGATTTTTGTACAAAATTTAAAAAAAATTATAGATAAGGATATCCCCCCATACATGGAACAGAAACTAAAAATGAAAAAATCTATCAAACCTATACGTGTGGGGTGTCTATAGATAGGTCTTTAAAAATGTCATTGAGGTTCCTAAAACCATTTTTTTTCTAAGTCAATCTTTCGAAAGATAGGCACTTCCAAAGTAGTAAAAAGTGTGTCCCCCCCCTCTAATTTCTAAAGTAAGAGGAGAAAAATTCTGAAAAAAATATAGGGATGTAGAAGGTAAAAAAAACTTTCAACGAAAATTTGTTTGAATAAGATTTGATATGTAGTTTTTCACCAAACTGCAGCAGTAACTTGGTTTTTATTAACTTACCATGAAAAACAAATTTAGTTTTGCGTTTGAGCGAAGGCTTACTAATGAATGACCGTTCAAACCATTGTTGTTATATTGTTTGGGGCTATGGAACACTGTGTGCGAGTAAGACTCGCACTTGGCCCGTTTTTTTTTTTTGTAAAATCCACTAAGGCCCAAAAAAATTTTTTTACGATTTTTTTTTAATTTTTTGTTTTCTTTTATGCTCATAGTGCCCTAAGCGTACTCCTTAAAATCCGCCCCTAAGACGACCCACTGACCCTTATAGTTGTTATCAGTCATCCTGCACTGGATCCATGTGCTGCATGTAAATAGGGAACAAACCATTCAATACTAAAAAATATAATTTGTAGCATAGTTTGTTTCATATTATTTGTTGGATTGTGAAGGTCAGATAGTTGTTACTTCCATTTTACCATTTTCTTTTATTTGATAGGTAACTCTTTTCTTATTAAGTACTGTATTGTTCTATATTGTTCTTGTAATATTATTCTATATTGTTTCAGCTTTCATCATTGGTTACCTAGTTTATGAAGGTGTTGAACGGGAACACACGCGTCTTGGACGCAAGAATCCTGCTGATTTTGAAAATGATCAATAAATAAGTGTAACAACTTTGTAATCAATTCTATTTATGTTTTAGATGTTTAATTAAATCTACTCTACTAGAAGATTATTATTTTATTAACACCTTGAATTTCTTGTTTGTGGTCCAACTTGAACCAAATACAGGAAATTATTAACATGCTGATACTAATAGGCCAAGGATTCCATAAGTCTGTACTGGGTGGTGTATCCAGGATCGCTAACCATGCCTAGCACATAGGTCCTAGAGCAGTTATTTAATGCTTTGAAATTATAAACCCTAAAACATTGCAGTGGTTTTTTGTGTTATATGATTGGAGACCAGCTAGCCAAGATAGTCAAAAAACAAAATCAAAACATTTTACTTCACATCGGCATACATGGGCACTTTATAATCCAGCCTATCCCAGCTACCTGCATGACCGTATTTGTTTTACCCGTTCTCCTAATGCTCTGTGTAGATCCCACCTTAGGCACCATCTTAATTTCCCATCCCATAAAACTGAATTCTACTCTTACTCCTTCTCCGTTCATGCAGTACGTTTGTGGAACTCACTTCCACCTAACATTCGAGACTCTAAAACTTTATTTCTCTTCAAAAAGCAAGCTAAAGAGCATTTCCTTTCCTCTATACTGTAATATTCTGATATATTCGCGTGTCGCGATGCTTACTGTCGTGACGGTGAGTGTGCACACTAACGTGTCGTGTCGTGGCCGTGGCGTGCTCTGGCGTTTTTTCTGAACAGTACATTTCGAACCTTTGCAGCGTTTGAACGTACATGATGTTTTCTTCGAATTCGGATAATATTTCTGATTAAATTATCCTTAAACTCTTTACACTTGGTGTCATATAAAACTTTTCGTTGACATACAAGTTCAATAAGCTCGTCAGACATTTATCAGAAGCATGCTGCAAATATAATAAGTGATTATTAAAAAAATGTCCGCTAGAGTTTTGCGCCACGAGCCACGCGGTATAGAAACACATTTGCCTGTTCTGTCGTGTCGCGTCATCGCGACACGCCACGACACGTAAGTGTATTTCCGCCTTTAAAGGCGGAAATACACTTACGTGTCGTGTCGTGTCGTGACGCAATCGGTTTCATACATTTAATATGGTTAGGGACATATTTGCATGGCGTGTCGTGTCGCAACGATGTATGAAAACGATAGCTTCTGGCGCGTCACGACACGCCACGACACGTAAGTGTGTTTCCGTCTTAAGTGTGAGTAGTCCCTAAGGCGGAAACATACTTACGTGTCGTGGCGTGTCGTGACGCGCAAGAAGCATATCGGTTTCATACATTTAATATGGTTAAGGCGGAAACACACTTACGTGTCGTGATGCTTACTGTCGTGACGGTGAGTGTGCACACTAACGTGTCGTGTCGTGGCGTGCTCTGGCGTTTTTTCTGAACAGTACATTTCGAACCTTTGCAGCGTTTGAACGTACATGATGTTTTCTTCAAATTCGGATAATTTTTCTGATTAAATGATCCTTAAACTCTTTACACTTTGTGTCATATAAAACTTTTCGTTGACATACAAGTTCAATAAGCTCGTCAGACATTTATCAGAAACATGTTGCAAATATAATAAGTGATTATTAAAAAAATGTCCGCTAGAGTGTCGCGCCACGAGCCACGCGGTATAGAAACACATTTGCCTGTTCTGTCGTGTCGCGTCATAACCCCCTCCACCGCTCTGGCGCAATCGGCGGCGAGCAGTCGGCGCCACGACAGAACGCGTTGCGACACGTCCCCAAGAGACGACAGCACAGTTGTGTATAATAGTGGTAGTGAGAAAGAAATAGAAAATTACATTGACGCTAGTCTGGTTACGATTATTGACTGGTTAAAAGCTAATAATCTTAAAATCAATCATAATAAAACTAAAATTATGAACTTCAAAATTAGACGGAAAATACAATCACAAGTTCATATCAGTTATAAAGGAGATCCAATACTTGAGTCTAATGCTACAAAATTTCTTGGCCTATACATTGATAACGATATGTCTTGGGGGACCCAAATTAACAGTGTGTGTGGGAAACTCAGTATGTTTTCATATGCTCTTTGGATGCTAGGTAAAATTGCAAACATGACCGCACTCTTAGCAGCTTATCATGGTTACGTTGCGTCCACCCTGCGATATGGCCTGATATTTTGGGGCAATGCTGCTAAGGTTGATCAAGTACTTATAGCACAGAAAAAATGCATTCGAGCTATATGCAAAATAAAACGGACAGATTCATGCAAGCCACATTTCCAGAACTTGAAAATATTGACCGTGCCCTCACTTTATATCTATGAAGCCTGTGTTTTTGTAAAACACAATATGCACCTTTATAGACCTGTCGAAAATCAACGACGCTCAAAGAAGATGCACTTGCTATATAGAAAAACCAAATTTCTCCATAGAAGCATATATGCAATGGCTCCCAAAATATACAATAAATTACCAAATAAAATTATATCAGCTAGCAACCTAAATAATTTTAAACCTCAGCTTTTTAAATTATTGAACGAAAAAGCATATTACTCTGTCAATGAGTTCCAATTCCAATTCAAATTAGCTAATCATTTTTTTCCTTAATGAAAAAAATGATTAGCTAATTTTTGTCCAATATAATTTAATTTTGACAAATCTAATTTGGTGAATATGACGTAATTATTGAGAAATTTGATACGGATATAACTAATTTAATTTTTAATAATTGTTATAATTCATTTAATTTTGATGATTTTAAATTTTGTTGATATTGTATTTTTTCATGTTTTTTTTTTGTACTGTTTAAATTAATTTTAGTTTGACAATTGTAATATTGACATTGTATTTTCTTTTTTGTGCGATTTTGTTTTGTCCATTTTAGTTTTGACAATATCATTAGCTGACATTGTATTTTATAAGATTTTCTACTATTATAATTAATTTAAATTTGATTATATTGACTTTAGCCACACAGTAACGCCACTATTTTGTATGCCTTTCGGCGGAACATAGGATGGACCAAACATTTTTTATACAACATCAATTTGAACCCTGTGTTCACAAAATTAATAAATGAATTTGACACGACACGCCATGCAAATATGTCCCTAACCATATTAAATGTATGAAACCGATTTGCTTCTGTCGCGTCACGACACGCCACGACACGTAAGTGTGTTTCCGCCTTTAGGGACATATTTGCATGGCTTGTCGTGTCGCAACGCGTTCTGTCGTGGCGCCGACTGCTCACCACCGATTGCGCCAGAGCGGTGGAGGGGGTTATGACGCGACACGACAGAACAGGCAAATGTGTTTCTATACCGCGTGGCTCGTGGCGCGAAACTCTAGCGGACATTTTTTTTTATAATAACTTATTATATTTGCAGAATGTTTCTGATGAATGTCTGACGAGCTTATTGAACTTGTATGTCAACGAAAAGTTTTATATGACACAAAGTGTAAAGAGTTTAAGGATCATTTAATCAGAAATATTATCCGAATTCGAAGAAAACATCATGTACGTTCAAATGCTGCAAAGGTTCGAAATGTACTGTTCAGAAAAAACGCCAGAGCATGCCACGACACGACACGTTAGTGTGTAAGCATCGCGACACGCCAGAAGCAAATCGGTTTCATACATTTAATATGGTTACGGACATATTTGCATGGCGTGTCGTGTCGCAACGATGTATGAAACCGTATGTTTCTGGCGCGTCACGACACGCCACTTCAACATTTTTTGTTTTTACTCGCTACTCGCCTTCCCTTACCGCGCCACTCGGTCTTCAAATCGCACGATTTTGCGAAATGACAGTAGCTCGTACGCTCGGGTCCGTTTCTTGTTTCGGCGTCAAAATAGCGGACAGGTGGACATCCGATCAAAATATAAAGTTTGTGGAGCTATACAAGGATCAAACGAACTTATGGACATATTATGCGACAACATTGCACGAGACATGATACAGACGAAGTATGCGAGTACACTGATGCAGTACCTAGCTGTCTTCTGCGACGCCAGCCTCAGCCTCATAGCCCTAGTGAGTGAAGAGGTGAGGTGTCTATAATCAAAAGCTGCGTGTGATCTCACAAGAATCTACAGATTTCTTTATGAAATACTAGCTGTCCCGCGCAACTTCGTCTGCGTCACATTTTCCCCGTTTTCGCAACATTTTTCATTGCTGCTCCGCTCCTATTGGTCGTAGCGTGATGATATATAGCCTATGTCCTTCCTCAGGTTGAAATCTATCTTCTTGACAAATTGCATTAAGATTCGATCAGCCGTTTAGTCGTGAAAAGGTAACAAACAACCCTACTTTCGCATTAGCTAGGAAGGATAGGGTTCACTACCTACTAAAAATACATGTAATTTTTTTTAAATAAAGTTCTAACATAATAAACGCAAGATCTACCGAGTGGTCTATCGGAACATGAAACTGTACAACAGAAGTTTTGTTCTACGAATTCTTGCAAGTTCCCAAAAAAAAAATGTTCAGACGCCAGCACGGGTTGGGTTTTAAATCGAGACCCTAAACGGGTCTGTCCGACAGACCCGTTCAGGGCCTGCCGGACTCGATTTGCCACAACACAGCGGATAGCACACGCAGAAGCCACAAACGACAGACTGTCGTGTGTGGCTTCCCACAAGCAAAGTGTTCTGTACAGATCGTTTTGTACTTACTTTGAAATTAAATACTTGTTTCTATTGTCAGTGTTTACTGACAGTGTTTGTTTAAACACAGAAACAAGAAGAGAGTTGTAAGGTTAGGTGTGGGGTCTTCCGAGCTGCACCTCCACAGCGTGCGACAACCAAGGTGCGTCGAACTTCTCTATCAACATACTTAATAGGATGCTGATAGAACTAGAACGCGCTCTTAACAAGATCGAATTTGTTTTTTTGCGCATTATGGCGTAAAAGTCATCAGTATGCGTAAATGCGAACATACCTACTGGACGCATTACAATAACGTGGCAGTCCCAAAGTCCCAACAGCATCTTGAAGCAGTATTTATAATATTGAATACGCAGGGCGTCTAGCGACCTCCTAGAATACCTTACCACAGGCCGCTCGCGTTGAATGATTGGCAATACGCCTTAAACAGCGTGATCTTTTCCCCAATATCACAACGGGCGAACCTGTGTATCAGCATGGTGGCCCTGACCTGTGCTCTCGATCTACCTATACCTACTTCATCTTTGAGGTCTGCGGTTAAAAAATTTCCGAGGTATTTACATTTGTCAAATCTTTTGAGTGGCATCCCGTTCAGCATTACAATTGGGTCGCTATGTACACGTCTACCGGAGGCCTCCAAAACCGTGTAAGTATATGTTACAGTCAAAACTGTTAATTGGACAAAACCTCTTTTAACCGGTAGGTATCAGTCAAAACCCTTATTAAGTAAGTTAAAGCGTTTTCTATAATAGACACATTTTTTTTGGGAACGCCACATTTATTAGTACCTAGAGTTACTACAACACGATGTTTTTCGAAGTGTCCCAAAAAAAAAACCTAACAACCTAATGAGTTTCTAAGTAAATGTTAGTTGTTGTTAAAATAGTTTTAAACGGTCAAAAGTAGTTTTGACTGTGACATATACATAATACACTTTTATTAACATTGAAGTCAAGTCCATGACTAATAATGACATCGCTCACACACGGCCCGGCCGTCGCCAGCAGCACCATGTCGTCGTATTTAGTTATTAACACACACAAATGTTGTCTATGCAGCATCCGACACGCATACCGCTGAGCCCGGCGATCAGCCTGTTTTTGTATAGGTTGAAGAGCTTTGGCGAGGTCAAACTAGCCTGCCTCACCCCGCATTCCAACCTGTACGTTTCGGTTACAGAGACTACCCATTATTTAAAGATCTCCAAGAGTTCGATTGATATTCCCGCTTCCCTTCTTCTGCTTCTGCCACAGGACATCATAAGCCACAAGGTCCAACGCCTTACAAAGGTCAAGGAAGCAGGCATAATTGGGGGTGTTTCTATCCGTGTAATATCAGACAGTTTGCTCGAGACCAAGAATTGTGCTTTCAGTGGATAACTTGGGCCTAAACCCAAACTGAGAGCAGCGGTGGCCCAATGGTGGCAGCCCCGACTTACGAGCAGTAAGCCGTGGATTCAAACCCAGGCAGGCGCATTACTCATACCGGCCCATTGTGTTGCTCTACGAGGTGGGCAAGCTCTTTGAAAGAGTCATTGCGAACCGCCTCGCCGGGCACCTTGTGGGGATGGGACCGGATCTGGCGGAACACCAGTTTGGTTTCCGCAGAGGGCGCTCGACGGTGGACGCCATCATGCGCGTGAGGGCTCTCACGACGGGGGATGCGGTGTCCCGGGGTGGGGTCGTCATGGCGGTGTCTCTTGACATCGCCAACGCCTTCAACACCATGCCCTGGACCTGCATAAGGGAGGCACTCCGGTATCACCGGGTGCCGACCTACCTTCGTCGTGTGGTCGGGGACTACCTGAAGGACAGGGCCGTCATCTACCCCGGTCGCAACGGAGAGTGGAACCGACGAGAGATGTCGTGCGGTGTTCCACAGGGATCGGTTCTGGGGCCGCCCTTGTGGAACATCGGCTACGACTGGGTGCTGCGCGCCGACCTCCCTAGCAGTGTCAGCGTAGTTTGATACGCTGACGACACGCTGGTGCTGGCACAGGGGAGGTCGCACGAGGCGGCGGCCGTACTTATGACACGCGGGGTTGCGATAGTCGTGGAGAGAATCCGGCAACTGGGTCTCGAGGTGACATTGCACAAGTCCGAGGCCATGTCCTTTCATGGGCCTTGGAATGCGCCACCGTCGGGATCCATACTGACGGTAGGAGGGGTTTCCATCGGCGTCGAGTCAACACTGAAATACCTAGGGCTTGTCCTCGACAGCCAGTGGAACTTCGTGGAGCACTTCCGACGTTTGGCCCCCAAACTGGAACGGGCAGGGGCTTCGTTCAAGCGGCTTTCGCCCAACCTGGGGGTCCAAACGCCTCCTGCCGGAGGCTCTACGCGGGGGTCGTGAGGTCCATGGCCCTTTCCGGAGCCCCGGTGTGGGCGCGTTCTTTGAGGCGGCGAGCCGCCCATTACCTGAACGCACCCCATAAGGTGGTAGCCGTAAGGCTGGTCCGGGGGTACCGCACGATCTCCGGCGAGGTGGCGAGCCTCTTGACCGGATTGCCGCCATGGGATCTGGAGGCGATAGTACTCACGCGCCTGCACGAATGGCGCGCGGAGGCACTACGCCGGGGGGAAACTCCACTGCCACGGCAAATTGTCGCTCAGCGGACAGACCTCCGGTGCGATCTCATGGCGACATGGAGACAGCGACTGTCGCAACCACGTCCAGGGCACGCCACAATAGTGGCGATAAGTCCCCTCTTTGAGGAGTGGCTAGAGAGGCGCCGCGGCGCCCTCACCTTCCGCCTGACGCAGGTCCTCACCGGACACGGTTGTTTCGGAAGGTTTCCTGCACCGAATCGGGTGGGAGGAAACGCCCGGGTGTTACCACTGCGAGGATCGGCCAGAGGACACGGTGGGGCACACCGTGGAGCTCTGCCCCGCTTGGGCTGAGCACCGCCGTGTCCTCGTAGCGGCGATTGGCGGCGGTGACCTCTCGCGTCCGGCCCTGGTTCAATCCATGGTCCGGAGCGAGAGGCAATGGGAAGCCGTCGCCTCCTTCTACGAGTCATGCTAGCGAAGGAGGTGGCGGAACGTGAGAGGGAGAGAACCTCACGTCCCAGCCGCCGCGGGAGACGCCCCGGGCGTCGGGGGCAACCAGTGGCCCCCGGCCACCGTAGGCGCGGGTCTGTGGACGGTGAGTAATGGGCTAGCTCACCGTCCGTCCGTCTTATGACGACAGGCCGTGCCGATGGCACGTTTGTGTTCCACGCGCGCCTCAAGGAGATGTCAGCAAATCGGAAGGGGTCCGAGAGGGCCGATGCCTGCCAGGGCTGCGGGTTGTTCGAAAGAGATACCGTGGCTCTGGAACACAAAGGGCGAAGAAGAAACATGGATGGGTTTTAGTCAGTCAAGTCTGACACTCCCTCCCGCTCCTTCCAGAGCGGGAGAAGTCATTTGATGATTTCCCATCCATAAAAAAAAGGCAGGCGCATTACTTTGTGTAATTTATTTCATCACCACTGCACTCAAAAAATGTGAAGGAAAACATCGTGAGAAATCGTGAGGCGTGTCCTGGAACCTAAAAATTCGAAGACATGTGACATTTACCAACCCGCACTGGGCCCGCGTGGTGGATTACAGCCCACTCCCTCCTAGAGAGGAGACTTGAGTCCCAGCAGTGGGAACATTATAGGCTGATGATGAAACCCAAACTGTGCCTCATGTAACTGTAAAATATTACGTAATTCCTTATCAAGCAGACTGTGCAATACTTTCGCTATTACAGTGGCAAGCGATATCGGTCTGTAGTTGGATAGATCTGAGATATCACGAGTTCTGTTCTTTGTAATAGGGACCACCACTGTTTTCATCATGTTAGTTGGCAAGTACGAGTGACTGATATAGAGCGTGAAAAGCATAGCCAGTAATCTAGACAAATTCACACCTGCATGTTTCAGGTGCTCAATACTGAGACTGTCGTGTCACACATTTTAATAATAACGTTAGTCACCATCTTGTCAGCGGGCCGCATAGAGGCCGAAACGATTGCGGACACTTTGCGTCAAAGTCTTGAAGATATAGTAACTTCATGACTAAACTTCCATGCCTAGATCCATAGACTATAAACAATGACGTCGAATGTCAAATCAAATGTCAACAGTTCAATGGCATGGCATTTTAAATTGCCGACGTCAACAAAAAATTGTACTCAAAATATTCAGCAGCTTTCAATGAAGAAACGCATTTGAGATTTAGAAATTCATAGCTCATGTAGTGAATTTTATTGTGTCTGTATTTTATAATTGAAGCTTCATCAAAAATCGGTAAAAAAGTTGTTATATTAAATTTATTTCTAACATAATATGTTTAATGGTGAAAGAAATACCGGTGATTAATATTTCAATTTTATTTACTCAGATCCTATTTACAAACTCAAAATATCTACCTGAAATGATTCGTTAGTATCTGGCCAACAATAATTTTATAATGGGGTTGTAAGTACGTAGCTTCAGTTTATCACTGTATTTTATAATAATTATTAATCACATAACTAATCCCACTTTTTAATCAGTTCCCTTGATTTAACCTTACCATAAATACCATATTCATTTTATTCCACGTATTCGCGATTATACTGTGATATCAATTAACTTCTGAAAATACAAAATCTGTGTTTAGTGATATCAATAGTAAAATCAAATTAGTATTGATTGATAAAATCAGCTAAGCTTATCGTAAATAAAAATATGGACTGAAAAGTGTTATAGACAATTTCCTTATTAGGTTCCTATGAAGTCAACTGACACAACAAATGAGGCTTCAGTTAATACAGAGCCTGTTGTTAGTGAAGTAGCTCACAAAGCTGAGCCTGCCGAAGACCCGGAAGAGCTAGCAACTGCTGCCACTCAATTAAACACTACAGAAGAAGACATGGACGGGGATGCTAAAAAAGCACAATCATATGCACACAACAGAAGAGTCAATAATAATGGTAAATAGTACTCTTTATTCAATGCTCCTTGTGCCACTACTGAATAGAGGCCTCTCTCCTGTGTACATTTGCAAATAACGTTTCTTAGAATACATAATATTTAGGTGTTTATTTTATGATGTTTCCAGGTTACATTAAATATGTAAGCTTGGTGGTATTAACAGTGCAAAATGCAGTATTAGGTCTTAGTATGCGGTATGCCCGCATAAGAGATGTGGAAATGTTCTCATCAGCAGCAGGTAAGAACAATATATTTTTTTAAATTTGTGAACTAATTTTGCAGAACTAATTTATAATAAGTAAATGAACTGTGCTAAAAGAGTTTTATGATCAGTCATGCTACAATGAATTAATTGCACTTTTGTATTTTCAGCTGTTTTAATGGCAGAAGTATTTAAACTTATCATATGTGTGTGCCTTGTGATGCAAGAGTCTGGCGGTGTTAAAAATGGAGCAAGGTCTATGTACAATATAGTCATATTAAATGCTCGAGACACTTTAAGAGTTTGTGTGCCATCATTTCTTTACATTGTGCAGAACAATTTGCTTTATGTCTCTGCATCTAACTTAGATGCTGCTACTTACCAGGTAATTCTTTACTAAAACTGTCTTATTAATCTTTTAAACTTTAAATAGATGCATTGAATAGATGGAAAAATCAACCTCATGTAATTTGAAGTAAAGGTCTGATAAAGCTCTGGATGCATTAAAGTGATAACCACTTAATATGCATCTAAGGGATTAACTCTATACTGACTCTTAATTATTCCAGGTGACATATCAATTAAAAATACTGACAACAGCATTTTTTGCTGTGCTTGTATTAAAAAGACATCTCAAGAAGTGGCAGTGGTTGGCATTAGCCATCTTAGCAGCAGGAGTAGCTCTGGTACAATTATCTTCAACAGAAAAAGCAAATGTTGCTAAACCACATTTACCAGAGCAGTCTAAAATATTAGGATTTAGTGCAGCCCTAGCAGCTTGTTTCTTATCTGGTTTTGCTGGAATATACTTTGAAAAAGTACTCAAAGAATCAGACATATCCGTAAGTTCTGCAGTTTAACTAAGTACATTATTAATTCCTTTTAGAAATTGATTGTTAACGAGGTGAGACTGAATGTTGAACATTTGGTTTGATTCATGCACATAAAATATCCCATTTTCTAGTAACATACTACAGTGGCAATTAAAAAAAAAACTTCCTTGTAAGCCAAAGTTACCAGGAAACACTCGAATCAACTATTATTAGTTATCACACAAACACAGCTGTTGCCTGCGACTTCGTTCGCGTGGAAATTGTCATGTGTATGAGTGAGAACAAAAAGTATAAAGTAGCCTATGTGCTATTCCAGAGTATAATCTCTGTGCCAAATTTCATCCAGATTAGTACAGCCGTTCTGGCGTGAATGTATAACATCCATCCAAACTTTTGCTTTTTATAATAGTATATATAAGGTGTTGTTTTGCATCCTCGTCAAATTCAAGTAGGTTACTATGCTTGCTAATGATTCTCGACCCGAATCAATAATAAAATGAGTACGTAATTTTTATTTTTTTTCTTATTTACGGAAATCGGTAAGTATAAACCACCCGTGTTTTAAACGCGGCCCGTCGGATCCTCGCCTTATAACTTCGCTTACACACATACAAAAAAATCTGTAATGTTTATTCGATAATTTCTTATTCCCTAAACGTAAGGGGATTATTCTGAAATTAAAAAAAAACAATTTAAATGCTGTGTATTTTTTAATAATTAACTAGGTACCTACCGAAATTTATATTGATTATTTACGACTTTTGTGACAACACCCAGAATTTTGACGATAATGTAAAACAACACCTTGTATAGTATAAGATTGAGAATGTTTATGACTTGATAATTTACATAACAAGTAAACTAAACAGTTAACATGAAACAAAAGACCTAGCTCAGGGCCAACCTGTCTTTGAAAGTAATAAAAAGCCATGTGATGTGATGCATGTATTGAAGTAAACATGTTGACTTGTTTCAGGTATGGATGAGGAATGTCCAATTAAGTTTACTATCACTGCCATTTGGAACCATCACTTATCTTATAAATGAAGGAACTCAAAATAATTTGCTAAAAGGCTTTGATGGTTTTGTTTGGTATCTAGTCCTATTGCAAGCAGCGGGCGGACTCATAGTTGCTGTGGTCGTCAAATACGCAGATAATATACTCAAGGGTTTCGCAACTTCTGTTGCAATCATTATATCCTGTATAGCATCGATATACATATTTGATTTTAACTTAACTGTACAGTTTGCAATTGGTACAATGTTCGTAATTGTTTCAATTTTCCTGTATGGATATGTACCTAAGAAACCTGAGCCTCGGACATCTTTAAGTGTATGATCATTTCTATGATATAGGCTAAGTGGTTTTTTATAAGTATTCTTTTGATTTCACTTTATTACTTATTTATTTTTAAATGCTTGCTTATTTCTTTTAAATAACTATTTTTTAAAGTATTATCAGGGTATTACAAAGTGAACCTCAGAAGTTCCCAAAATGTAATTGTAATAGTAGTACAACATAAAAAGAAGGAAGCCAATAATTAACTAACTTTTATCAAGCTACTTGTAATTACCCATTGTGGACGATTAGGTTAGGTAAATGTCTTTTTGAATACTTCCTTATTACATAAAGACCTGAAACTTAATGTTGTATCAAGTACACCTTTTCATGAACTATTCATTTAGGCCATGATTAATCAGTACTGGATATCCACTTTCTAAAATTTGACAGTGAATACTTTTGTTCATTGAGATAAAAATGAATGTATTAAGCTTATAAATAGAGCTGGTTAACTAATGTTTCACCAAAACTGCTTTGACAAATTTTCAGTTTACGAAATAGTAATGTTGGTTACATTTCATATATTATTTATTTCACTAATAACTTATTCAGCAAATGTATTTTTTTATATACTTAAACATTTGGCAAATAATTCTTTTTACTAAATGTTTCACGCCACAAAATCACATTATTATATTATTTAAAAAAAAACAAGGCTTTTATATATCATTATTTTATAATAAGGCGTAGTAGACGAACCCCAGGGCTCCTATTTCTGTTTGTAGGATTTAAAGTAACCTAACATGCAGGGAATGGCGTGGTCTTAGTTCAGTCTCTCCCAAAATTATGTCCTTTGAACGTGTCTGTATCTGTGTCCTAGTCTGGGTGCCCCAAGTCCTTTAAATTTGAGTTACATTTGAAGAAAATTGCGTGGTAACGCAATATGTAGAATGTTTTTATTTCAAACGTTGTTTTACGAGGTGACACTAATTAAGTAAAAATTGTTACTCAACTAATAATATTATCAAAAAAAAGATTTTAGAATTACTTAATATTTTTTTAACAGAATTATTTGCAAAGCTTGTTGTTGTAAAATGATGAAATGCCCAATCGTGTTTTTGCTAAACATTACTTGTCGAATGAAAATTTGTATATATATTTTCAGTGAAATGACAGGACAGCTAATTAGCTACATAGCTGATAATTGATTTTTTATCAAGACTAAATATGACATGTTATGCTAGTTACTTAAGTTTATCAAATGTCTTACGGCATTCAAAATAAAATTTTGATATGGTAAGTAAATAATAATTAACAATGAAATAAGAACTAAGAGCAGAATCTATGCTATTTTATATTTCTAATTAAACATGTTAATAAATGATATACAACTTAAAATGAATTTATAATCTTTCTCTTCCTCATTTGTTCCAGCCAATTATCAAGTTGTTGTTGAGGTGTTTGTGGATTTCTCTTATAATAATCTACAGGTGGTTTGCCCTCTTCCAATCTTACAAAATAATGACTGAACTGGTATCTTACTTCTCCCATTCGTCCTCTGGCATGTCTTCTAATTCCTTTTATCACCATTCCTTGACCAGAAAAAGATTCGGCTGTAACAGGAATGGAGTGTATGATTAGTTCTAATGTTTTTTGCTATTTGGTCTAAGGGAACATACAAAGTTGTAACATTAGCAAACCGTAGCAAAGGGTAATGGTGAGTGCTAACTGTTGTCATGGTAGTTTAGAGAGGCTTTTACAATTCTTAATAATATTCAATTGCTTTACCGCTTTAGACAACAATTCTTAATTAATATAAACTTGAGTTAAGTGAAATTGTAATTCATGATGTGCTAGTGACATTGAATGTTAAGTAAAAACAAAGAGCAATAGGGGATAATCCAATATTTTTTTCTTTGTCCTTCGGTTAGTTTTTTGAAAAGTATTGGACACATATTTTTTCTTTTTTCACGTGGTCATAAAATTACGGAGATATATTGAGTTGTAATGGCGCATGACATCACATGTAGGTAAGTTTTATACCTACTTGTGACATAGTAAGCCCCCACTCTCCAACTTTAATGACTTTTTTGACTAAGTAATTTTTTGATATTTTGATAAAACAAAAAATATGTGTCTAATATTTTTGTATTACCTGTCTGACGGACAAAATAGAATGTCGTTTTCTTTACCCAGTCCGCACCCCTATTATTGTGGTTGACTGTACTCTGCAGGGTGTAAAGAATAATTGCATAATTTGTCTTGTACTTACCAACCCACAAATTGCTCCTAAATTCAACATTGTGTTCTTTCACAGCAAGGTCTTGAGCTTCGAGTATGGCTTCTTTAACAAATATTGCTCCTTTTTTGTTCACAAAGCTGAGTTGTTTCACAGCCTCATCTACTGTCATTCCTCTGACAAAACTGGCAATGTACCACAGCTTCTCAGGACTGTATTTTATATTGGTCTTCTGATGACATACAAACTGAAAATACATAATATAAAGTGCTTGTGATTTTTTATGAATTAATAAATTTTATTAAGTTTTTATTGGATCATAATTTTTATGTTTCATCATCATCCTTTACTGCCTTGTTCCCATGTTACTAGGGGTTGGTTGTGTTCATATTCTTCTATTCCCTTCTGTCAACTGTCACCTTATCATTCAAGTACTAAAGATAAAGATCTTTCATTTTATTCCTGACACCACCACTCACCATCTATTTTGTCTTAATTGTGCCGCTCCCTCTTAATTAACATTTAAATTCATTTCCCTTTTGCCACCTTTCATTTGAAAAGTTAAATGATATAGTTATCACGCCTGTAATTCATGTAGGGGTCGGCAGAGGTGTACCTTATAGTACCCCCACATTTCACCAGTTATGTTTTTAAGTTCCATGTAACAGGGGTACACACACTAATAAATAATTATCACATTTTTTGTAATTTCAGAAAGAAGATGAAGTAGGTGAAATCATTAAGGAGGATCTTTAGTTCAATACTGACTAGAAGCAAGTTAAATATTCAAATTAAAAGATTAGTACGGTTTACAATATAATCACTATGTATCTCTGTACAATTTATGATATTGAGTGTTGTTTTAAAGGAAAAACTATATGTATTATTTCTATAATGTTTGTAAAAAGTAAAATACTTTAGATAGTAACCAAGAATTTTTTGAATTTATAGTTTATTATACTGATAAAACTGTTACTCATATGATTTAGTTTACAGTAAATTTGTCGAGTATCAATTGTTGTAACTTACAGCTGGTCTTGGTTCTTCATCCGGAGACTGGACTGGGTATATTTTTTTGTTAAACCTTAAAAACGATTTTGGTGTATTATCTGTTTTCGACCATGCTAAGGCTGTCGAGCTGGTGTGTATGTTCTTTAAATTACTTGCTTTTACATTCGTTAGACATAGGTTCTTGAATAATTGATTCATTATAGAAATAGGTCTAACCGAATTATGCCAGGAATTCTACATTAATTGGTGCTTTTCAGTTTAGACATTAGACATAACCTAAAATAAAGATCTCGTCAAATAACTTTTTTTTTATTTTCACGTATTCGCATTATTTTAGGACTGACGTTTGACAGTAGTAATACTCTGACACGCTGACAATGTTGCCTTTGTAATAAATTCACTATCTATCTGGCCTAGCCTATTTCCAACTATGTTGCGGTCGGCTTCTTGACAAAGTAAAGGGCCCTATCTCATTCGAACACCAAGGCGGGGCGGCGCCACCAACAAAATGTGTACAGTTTTATGAAGCGTACCTCGCCTGGTATCAGCTTGGTTGCGCATCCAATTTGTTACCGGAAACCGAATAACCCGCTAGTAGAGCAACAATAAAAAAGGTCCTCAATAAGTTCAGCGATATAAAAAAAAAGCAGTCATAAGGACTGCCGGCAGAACTGAAAACTCAAAACAATGGAATTACTGAGTTCTTTTTTTGAATTTTAGACGGGTCGCTAGTCTGGCGCAAAGCGAGACGAGCATGCCGGTCACGCAAACCCAAAGATTCTTACAAAAACTACCTGTTTTCTCATGACACGATACAACTTAGGGTCAGCTCACACCGAGACGCAACGCCGCGCGCACACTTTTAAAGAGCGATTCAAAATATAACTTTATTTTCTACACGAAAAGATACACATTTCGTTGTGAGGATTCGGAATACGTTGCGCAACGTATTCTGAATTCTCACAAGTGCGCGCAGCGTCGCGTCGCGGATCGGTGTGAGCTGACTCTTAGGAAGCTTTCATCCGTATCCCAAACTTTACATCCTAGATTATATCTTGTGTTAGCTGCGTCACCAACCTACACCCCACCAGAAAGTCCGGACCAAATCACTGAGCCTATACATATAAGTCAACGCTTAGCGTGGCTGAGGGCTCACAACATCGCGTGGTCATACCAGGCAAAGTACCACGGGGTCACTATCGACCGTCGACTCTCTATGGTATAATATCACGTCCCGTCCGTAGCACGGTCGCGAAATGCAGGAACGCCCGCTTCCTGCTTCGCCCAGTGCTCTCATCTAGCCTCCTGCTGCGTGCCAAGCTGGGCGTGTACAAAACGTACTTACATCCGCCCGCTCATCACGTACGCCGCCCCAGCGTGGCTCGCCCTCACGAGCGAGTCCACAAAGAAGAAGTATTTTTCGATTTTAGTAGATTACCAGAGTAATTTCTTTTCTGACATATCTTACATATTAATAATATATTTTATACCTAGTTGTAAAAAAAACTTTACCTTCTAAGGCTTAACTTTCGTAATTTTTCTGTCTTTCGTAGAATTTCCATAAAAACCAGCATACGTACGTAAAGTGGGTGATAGACGTGCGAACTTTAAGTTCGCAGTTTTTAAGATTGCGAACTTACTCGGCTCGACGTCGGTGACACACGAGAAGCTGGCTCACACTGTATTACCATGTCATCGACGGAAGAAGCTTTGTGTTATTTAGGAATAATAATTGTATCTTATTACGTTCTAAAAACTAATAAAAAAAGAAAAAAAAACGAAAAGTGTGGATAAAAAACTATATTTTTGTCTTTGTATTCGTTGCTTTTAATTTTCCAATGACAAGGACTATTACGGAATCCTTCTATAAACTCTGTAAGTAGATCATGAGAATATGTACGGAAATCATTCATTTTAAAATGTCTACAACACAGATGATTAGTTAAACCAACAAAAAATACGCGGAAAAATGGCGGCTCGCGGCTCGCAGTGCTGACTGCTGCCACACGTTTGAGCCAGGACGAGCTACTAGTAAAGTGGGTGATAGACGTGCGAGTAAGTACGCGGACTTGTGGCTCGTCGACCTTTTTCGCGTGTGTGTCACCATAAGCATGCGTACTTTAAAATTGCCGAGCAAGTTCACCGGCGATCCAACCGGTTTGAAATCTTACTCGTAGCTCGTCTTGGCTCGTACGTGTGGCAGCACTGCGAGCCGCGAGCCGCCATTTTTCCGCGTATTTTTTGTTGGTTTAGCTAATCATCTGTGTTGTAGAAATTTTAAAATGAGTGATTTCCGTACATATTATCATGATCTACTAACAGAGTTTATAGAAGGATTCCGTAATAATCCTTGTCATTGGAAAATTAAAAGCAACGAATACAAAGACAAAAATATAGTTTTTTATCCAAACTTTTCTTTTTTTTATTAGTTTTTAAAACGTAATAAGATACAATTCCTAAATAACACAAAGCTTCTTCCGTCGATGACATGGTAATACAGTGTGAGCCAGCTTCTCATGTGTCACCGACGTCGAGCCGAGTAAGTTTGCGATCTTAAAAACCGCGTACTTAAAGTTCGCACGTCTATCACCCACTTAAGATTTCAAACCGGTTGGATCGCCGGCGAACTTGCTCGGCAAATTTAAAGTACGCGTGCTTAAGGTGACACACACGCGAAAAAGGTCGACGAGCCACAAGTCCGCGTACTTACTCGCACGTATATCACCCACTTTAGATAAACATTATGAACGTGAGTTACATTACAACAGTTCTGCCGCCCATCCTACGAACGAGCTTTCAGTTTCAAATCACATTGCAGCTAAATAAAAAGCCCTTTATCCAAACGGTAACAAAAATAATTAAAAAGTTAAAGTTTGACATCGACACGCGACGTAAGCGACGTTAGTTGCTGTCCGTGGCCGATCTCATCTGTTTGTGATTTTAACAAAATTTAGTCTCGGTGGTACAAACACGTAAAACCCACGATACAACAAAGAAAAGACTTTAATGCTTGCTTTGTCACCGTATCGTATGAGACTTGAAAATGAGAGGACTCTCAGCAATTTGTACAAAATCATAGCCACACGCAATGTCTTATTTTTTATTCAGCCCAACATACTAGAATCGAAGTATTATTAACTTAAACAATGTGTGATCTCTACATAGCGGTTGTATGTTCTTCGAACATGAACCGTAGTATGGAAGCTCACGCATTTCTGGCGAAGAAAGGCTTTAAAGTTAAGTCTTATGGCACAGGAGAAAAGGTTAAGTTACCAGGTGCTTCTGCTGACCGACCGAATTGTTATGAATTTGGGGTTCCCTATGATGACATTTATAATGATTTATTGGAAAAGGATAAAGTATATTATACACAAAATGGTATACTACATATGTTAGACAGAAACAGAAGAATTAAACCCAATCCAGAGAAGTTCCAGGTATCAACTGAGAGATTTGATGTCATAATAACCTGTGAAGAAAGAGTATATGATCAAGTCATAGAATGGTTTGGTTCAAAGAGGTCAGTTTACAATCAACCTGTCCATGTTGTGAACATGGATATTCAAGATAACCATGAAGAAGCGACCATTGGTGCATTTTTAATAAGTGACATGGTCACAAAGATGGCTCAAAGTGATGATTTAGATAATGATATTGATGAACTATTACATGAGTTTGAAGGAAAGTGTCACCGGCCAATTCTAAATTGTATTATGTTTTATTAACATTCTGTGACCAGATCTAAGCCAAACAAGAAAAACGGATGCTTCCAATATCTGAATATTTGACTATTCATCATTGATATTTATGACCATATTCAACATACTACAAATTGTCTATTGATTAGTTCCTTTTACAATTTTACCTATGACGGCAACCTGAGATGCGACTCAGCGGCAACCTTGTAGCTATGACAATAAAGATCTCTTTCATTTGGACAATCAAAGCATAGTGGAAGGACTAGAAGCATGCCTTTTCACATATTTGACAGAATTTATAATGAAATAAATTAAAAATATTATTTGTATGGCCACAACATGGATCTTTTGTAAAACACAAAATATTTTGTGTCATATGTTTAAATGTTACACTACTGTTTTTTTTTCATGTATATTGTTTCCAAGATTTTTTAAGGGCAATATTGTTTTAAATTAATGGAAAAGAAGTTGATGCTAATTTAAATACCTAAGTGACCAATTACCATATTTTTGAAAACAATTTTGACCTTAAAACAGTAATTTTCTTGTTAACTATATTTATATACACTTAGAATAGTGAACTGAATATAATTTTAATGAATATTATGGACATTGTTAGTCTTCATCAGTGGAACTTAATGAATTTATTCTGTGTATAGAGACGGTGTTCTGATTTTTATAAAAAGATAAAATATTTTTAAATTTGGTTTAATTTAACAGATAAGAATATAACACAAAATATGCACTACGACATTTGTAAAAAACCGGCCTAGTGTGAGTCGTACCCGCCTACACATGGTTCTGCCGTAGCAACAAACCATAGAGTATAGTAATATTCACCAAACAATATAATAACATTTTTTTTTAATATTCATTAATCAACAGCAAAACTTTTTTTCATAGTATGTTACTGCAAAACAAAGTTTTTTCGGCGGGCGACGCGACGGGTTCCGCTCCTCAAGCACCGCTCGACTCGCCTCGTCTTCGTAAACAACATTGCCATTAGGTATTATGTTTATGTTTGCACGTGTGATACTAATAACGCAGGCCGCTTCACGCAAAGAGCTGCTAGACTCACCGGCCAACGTGCCGCGCAACACGTCATTCGACGTGACGACGCGTCTCCGTAAAGGTGGATACAGACTTTACGAGGCATGCGCCACGAACGGCGCACAACGACTGCTTCGGCTTGAGGCGTGCGTGTTGAAAAATTATACCAACATATGCTCGGGTCGAGCCATCGCGTGTGAAGCAATTGCCTCGTTTGTGTCTTCCTATTTGTCGCGAGGCATGTGCTACGCACAGATGCGCGCGTGCGAGGCGAGCGTGTGCCGTGCCGGCTCACTGTGCGAACAGTGCGTTACGTTTGGAGGGTTGTCTCCACCTCGCTGTGATTTTTTTGCGCAATAGGCGTCCTTAAAAGAAATTTCACGAAAAGCAGTTGCATTATATGAAAGTAACCGATTATTATTTTATTTCGAACGAGCATGCGCGACTACCTCCACAACTAATGTCATGCTCGCGCTGAGGCACTTTGATGTTGAAGCATTTGCCGACATACGCTGGCTCGCCGTCGCACGTGCGTATGATTCAGAGCGGCAGTTGATATCGTAGTTTTGGTAAGTTAAAAATTACAAAATGCCTATAATAACAAGTTCGACAGTGAAAACTTAGCAACTACAACAAAATAATAAAATGAATCAATTAAATTCTGAGCAGTGAAATGGGTGCAAGCGTAGCGAGCTTGATAATTTTTAACACCTTGAAAATTTATTGTAGAAATAGGTACGGCTTATTCTGTATATATACATATAAAGAAAAGCTTATGAACGCGGAATTGTTTTCGGAAAAGGGGTGCAAGTGTGCCCCTTGCACCCTGCTGCCGGCGCCCGTGTCCACGGCCTTTGCCGTCGAATACTTACTAAACATTTCCTTAGTTATGTTGAGTTCAATGTAAAAAGGGCTAGGACCATCAAATAACTCACAACAACTCCCACTACTGAGGTAGCACGCGTAGCGTGCCCACTGTAGAAACGAGTTTTGTCGACAGGAGGATCGACATAATGACAAATAGACAATGACAATGAGTCAGTTTGTCGATATAGCCCGTTTCTACAGCAGTCATGCTACGCGTGCTGATGGTAGATAACACTTGTTCTTTCTGGCCCGTGAATCGAGCCTTCTCATGCTCAACAGTAGCGACTACTTATTGCAATAATTATATCAATCTAAAATCAACTTCGACTAGGTAACTAACGCAAAAGTTTTCAGTAACTCATCCACGACCGAATTCTTTATCAGCAATTTTTAATCATTAAAGTTTAAATCTGTGTGTCACTGAATGAAATCTGTTGATCGCACAGATTGTGCCGGTGCGGCGGCTCGGATGTGTGGCACATATAGCTTGCAGAAAAGGCTATAAAGTTCTGGGCAGTCGATACGTCCCCGTAAGTTTTTACATGCTACCGTGAAGCCTCTCATCTCACCTCGAAAGTATTAAGCCTAACATCCACCTAACAGATAGTTGGTAGGGTAGAAGTAGGGAAAGAAGAAGTATAACCTTTGTAAAAAGCATCTCAGTAAGGTTTTCTGCACCTTTGCGAGCATCAGAGATGGTCGCGGTTTAGGGGTGCCAGTCACAGGCATTAGACTCGTGTTTGCTTCGAACCAAAGTGATGTTCAGTGATCTGATAACATTGGGATTGCTGTAGTCACGAGGATTAATATTTGCATAACAAAGACCAGGCGCCTGAATTATTCCTAGAATAATTGCTATTCGAATTGACTCCATCCGTCACCGATCCGCACCACTAACAACCAGTAGGTACCTTCATAAATGACCTTAAACTAGTCGCCAAAATGATTTTAAGATACTTCTTAACTTACTCACCTATACACAGATTTAGTGTCACTGACTCTGGCAGGGCCACCATCAGGGATTTTAATTTTGAAAACACAAAAAAATTGTGCGTCCGTTTCGACCGCGGGGCCATGACGTTATTTCTTTTAAAAAAAACTATCAAGATTTTGTAATAATTTGTAAAAGTTGATTCCCAAAACAATAAATTTGTCAAAGTTATGGTTAAAAAGTTATAAAGGTTTGAACGTGGCCGCGCCATTGAAACGCGGAGAACCGCGCGGCCACGGAGATCTTTAAAACTATGCGTTGCAGAGACCTGAAATTCAGGTAAACAACAGATTGAATTTGTAAAAAAATTGTAAAAATATAGAAAAAATACCTAGGTTTATATTTTAGGAGCTGTAACACTAAAACCCCATGGCCGCGCCATCGAAACGGTGACAAACACATTATCGCCGATATCTCGCTGAAAAGCATCGCCGACGTCGGATGTTTTTTGTAAAAACCAGATTTGAATTTGTCAGAATTTGTTAATATACAATGAATAATCCTAGGTTTATATTTTAGGAGCTATAAGACTAAAAACCCATGGCCGCGCCATCGAAACGGTGAAAAACACGTTATCGCCGATATCTTGCTGAAAAAGCATCGCAGACGTCTAAATTTTTTTGTAAAACCTAGATTTGAATTTGTCAAACAATGTAAAAATACACAAAAAAATCCAAGGTTGATATTTAGATGCTGTAGTACGGTTTCGTGTAGAAATTAGTCGTGATTAGCTATCGAAGAAAGTAAGTAATAGCGAGTGTTTTTTTTTGTAAACAACACCTATTAATATGTAGAACTACTGATAATAGGCAAAAAACATTTTTTTTTTCAGAATATTAAACTTTTAATACGTTTTGAAAGTTTCGATAGGGTGACCATGGCTTAGGGTTTACAGAAAAGTCTCAAGTTTTCTTATTTAGTTACCTCAGTATTTTCAGCTATCAAGCAATGGAGGGGCATTGCTTGATAGCTGAAAATACTGTGGTTCTGAGTGCTATGAACCACTACACAAATATGTTGAAAAAAACTACGTATATAACTGTGTGGGGTATCAATCTCTGGCTCTTAAAAAAATATATGCTTTTTTCTTAAGTCTTATGTTAATGAGATATTTGTTTCCAAAGTCGTTAACGTTGTGTGTCTCTTTTACTTCTGAAGTAAATAAAAAAAGGTTTGTAGAACGTAAAAAATTTTTCATCAAACTTCATCAGTAACATTGTTTTTCATAAGAATACTATGAAAACAAATTTTGTTTTGCGGTTGAGTGTAAATTTAAACAATCAACGTTAAAAATATTGCTATTATATTTTATGATGCTACGGAACCTTGTGTGTCGAGAACGACTTGCACTGGTTTGAGTATTTAAAAGTGCCTGTAACTGAAATAAATGATTTTGATTTGACCGATTATCTTTTGAAACACCCACTTACGCCGCGCATGTTAAGAGTTATCCTTGTGTTGTAAGTTGAGGGTTAATTACATAATTTCACTCCGCGTATAAGTAATTCTTTCACTTGGAAGTGAAAGAATTACTTATACGCGCACAACACCAATTTATCTCGTCTGCTCGACGTCCGTATGTCACTACAGGGATCCAGCAGAATATCTGTTCTATCCAGGGCCACGTTTTCTCTTTCGAACAGTCCCGTAACCCTGGCAGGCATCGGCCCTCTCAGACCCCTTCAGGTTTGCTGACAACTCCTTTAGGCGCGCGTGGAACACGTACGCGCCGTCGACACGGCCAGTCGTCATGAGACGGACGGACGGTGAGCTAGCCCATTACTCACCATCCACAGGCCCGCGGTGCCAGAAATAACCCCTGTAATTAACTCATGTATCCCAACATAATAATAACAATATATCCTGACAAACGCCAAAAAAAAAAAAGATGTTGTGTTAAAAATATAATTAATAAGTTCTTTTGGATCTGAAAGATACTTAAAAATATCGTCACTGTCTTTGGGCAATTCAGAATACTTGAGATATAATATCTAATACAATAGGTGTTCTCTGTTAACACTAAGCCATGGTCACCCTATCGAAACTTTCAAAACGTATTAAAAGTTTGATATTCTGAAAAAAAATATGTTTTTTTGCCTATTATAGTAGTTCTACATATTAATAGGTGTTGTTTACAAAAAAAAACACTCGCTATTACTTACTTTCTTCGATAGCTAATCACGACTAATTTCTACACGAAACCGTACTACAGCATCTAAATATCAACCTTGGATTTTTTTGTGTATTTTTACATTGTTTGACAAATTCAAATCTAGGTTTTACAAAAAAATTTAGACCTCTGCGATGCTTTTTCAGCAAGATATCGGCGATAACGTGTTTTTCACCGTTTCGATGGCGCGGCCATGGGGTTTTAGTCTTATAGCTCCTAAAATATAAACCTAGGATTATTCATTGTATATTAACAAATTCTGACAAATTCAAATCTGGTTTTTACAAAAAACATCCGACGTCGGCGATGCTTTTCAGCGAGATATCGGCGATAATGTGTTTGTCACCGTTTCGATGGCGCGGCCATGGGGTTTTAGTGTTACAGCTCCTAAAATATAAACCTATATTTTTTTTTTCTATATTTTTAGAATTTTTTTACAAATTCAATCTGTTGTTTACCTGAATTTCAGGTCTCTGCAACGCGTAGTTTTAAAGATCTCCGTGGCCGCGCGGTTCTCCGCGTTTCAATGGCGCGGCCACGTTCAAACCTTTATAACTTTTTAACCATAACTTTGACAAATTTATTGTTTTGGGAATCAACTTTTACAAATTATTACAAAATCTTGATAGTTTTTTTTAAAAGAAATAACGTCATGGCCCCGCGGTCGAAACGGACGCACAATTTTTTTGTGTTTTCAAAATTAAAATCCCTGATGGTGGCCCTGCCAGAGTCAGTGACACTAAATCTGTGTGTAGGTGAGTAAGTTAAGAAGTATCTTAAAATCATTTTGGCGACTAGTTTAAGGTCATTTATGAAGGTACCTACTGGTACCGGTTCGGCAAGAGCTGGCTGCCTTCCAGGCGCGGTTCTCCGTCCTGGAGGGCATTGTCTTGCGCCTTCCGCTGGCGGCAAACAAGGCGGCCGCTGGCCCGGGGGCGGGCTCGGGCCCGAATGCGACCCCGGGCCCGAGGGTGGTCCCGGGCCCGAAGGCGGCTTCATATGCGGCTGCTACGGCTGCCACTTCCGGACCAGGGCTGTCTGGCCAGCCCTCCGGCAGGACTAGGCCGGCCCCTGGAAAGGCAGCTCCGGCAAAACCGGTACCGGCCCAGCAGAAGAAGGGCAAAGCGGCTCCTCAGGCGGTGAATGTGCCAGCATCAGCAGCAAGGCGGCTGCAGCCACCGCCGCCCCCCCCGTCCGCTAATCCTCCCGCGGCCGAAGCCGAGTGGCAGGTGGTCGGGGAAAGGAGGAAGGGGAGAAAGGCGGCCAAAAAAGCCCGCAATGAGGAGCGAAGGCGTCAGGGCAAGGCGCGAGGCGTCGCGGCTCGACTCCGCGCCCCGAAGACCGCAGCTGTAGTGATCACGCTACAGCCGGAAGCGGAAAAGAGGGGCGTGTCCTACCGCGACGTCCTCGCGAAGGCGAAGGCGACGGTGGATCTCGCAGAGCTCGGGATCACTGGGGGACTCCGGCTTAAAGTCACCGCGACAGGGGCTAGAGCGCTGGAGATCCCCGGTGTAAATAGTGGCCCGTCCGCTGACGCTCTGGCTGAAAAGCTCAGAGCGTCCCTAGATGCGGATGAGGCCCGAGTGTCCAGGCCCGTCAGATGCGCAGACTTGCGCATCCTGGGCCTGGACGACTCTGCGACCCAGGAGGAGGTGGTCGCCGCCGTCACCAGGTCTGGTGGGTGCCCTGCTGAGCAGGTCAGGGCAGGGCAGGCACGTCCAGACCACTCGGGCATGCAAACCGTTATGGTAAGCTGCCCTGTGACGGCGGCGCGAACAATCGTGGAGGCTGGAAGGCTCCTGGTGGGCTGGGTGTCGGCGCAGGTGAAGCTGCTGGAGCCCCGACCTCTGAGGTGTTACCGGTGCTTTGTGGGGCACCACGTAAGTTGTCGATGCACCTCGGAGGTGGACCGCAGCGAAGACTGCTTCCGATGCGGTCAGCCCGGTCATATGGCCGCGGCTTGCTCCGCCACCCCGCACTGCACTGCATGTGCGGCAGCGGGCAAACCGGCCGATCACCGGGCAGGGGGCAGGGCCTGCGCACCACCCACCAAGTCCAGAGGCAAGGGAAGGCCTTCAGCCACCGCCTCCACAGTCTCCACAGTCGCTACCGCCGCAGCCGCCGCCACTGCTGCAACTGCTGCGGGGCCATCACAGGGGCCCGGGAGGGGGCTGAAATGGAGTGCCAATAATGGTCCCATTACGCCTCCTCCAGGCGAACATTAACCACTGTCGCTGTGCTCAGGATTTGTTGCTCCAGAGCATGGCGGAGTGGTTGATTAACGTCGCCGTGGTCGCTGAGCCGTACTTTGTCCCGCCCAGGGAAGACTGGGTGGAGGACCTGAGCGGCTCAGTGGCCATAATTTCGTCGGCCGCCGCCGGTACCCCGACCCTTGAGAGTGTCAGGAAGGGTCAGGGTTGCGTAGCAGCACGGTTCGGGGAGATCGTCGTGGCGGGAGTCTACTTCTCCCCGAGCCGAACTCTCGCCGAGTTCCACAACTCTCTCATGGAGTTGAGTGTCGTCATCCGAAGTTATTCCCTCCCCGTGCTTGTGCTCGGGGACTTCAATGCCAAAAACTTGGCTTGGGGTTCTCGTTGCACAGATGTGCGGGGTAGGATGGTGGAGGACTGGGCTCTGGAGGTGGGCCTGGTCGTCCTAAATCGGGGTTCTGTCCCCACGTGTGTGCGGATGCGGGGCGAGTCGGTGGTGGACATCTCGTTCGCTAGCCCCGCTTTGTCACCGCGTGTCGTTGACTGGCGCGTTATGGAGGGGGTGGAGACCTATTCCGACCACCGGTACATCCAGTTCGATGTCTCCGCCCAGGACTCAAGCGCGCCGGTCTCACAGGCCCCGAGTGGTCCACGTTGGGCGCTGAAGCAGCTGGACCGGGAGCTCCTCCTGGAAGCCTCGATAGTGCAGGCCTGGGTGACATCACCGAACAGGCCTGCCGACATCAACAACGAGGCAGGGTGGATCCAGGAGGCCATGTCCGACATATTATGCGACGTGGCAATGCCCCGAGTTCGGCCAGGACGCGCCCGGCGTCAGGTGTACTGGTGGTCGCGAGAGCTGAAGTCTCTGCGCGAGGCGTGCGTCGCCGCGCGGCACCTGTACGCCAGGCATCGCAGGCTCCGCATCCGCCCTACGGATGCGGCAGCCATTGAGGCGGAGCTGTACGAGGGATACAGAGCAGCGAAGACCGCCCTCCAAGAGGCTGTCCAGCGGGCCAGGGACCTGGGCCGCGAGGAGATGCTGGAGACTCTCGACAGAGATCCGTGGGGGCGCCCTTACAAGATGGTGCGGGACAAACTACGCACCTGGGCCCCCCCGCTGACGCAGAGTCTCCGCCCTCAGCTCGTGGAGGACGTGGTGAGCGCTCTGTTCCCTCTGCGAGGAAAACATCCTCCCCCGCCTATGGCTCCGCCGCTTGCGGTGCCAGAAGTGGACCACAACGAGGACGATGACGACATTCCCGAAGTGACCGGGGTAGACCTGAGAGTGGCGGTAGGCAGGCTTAAAGCCAAAAATACCGCCCCGGGACCCGATAGCTTGCCTGGCAAAGCCTGGGTCCTGGCCTCGGAGGCTCTCGGGCCCCGACTGGAAGGGCTCTTAAACGCATGCTTGGAGAGAGGCCAGTTCCCGCTTCGTTGGAAGACGGGGAAGCTGGTCCTCATCCGGAAGCCGGGGCGCCCTGCGGACTCTCCGTCCGCATACCGGCCCATTTTGTTGCTCGACGAGGTGGGCAAGCTCTTTGAAAGAGTCATTGCGAACCGCCTCGCCGGGCACCTTGTGGGGATGGGGCCGGACCTTGCGGAACACCAATTTGGTTTCCGCAGGGGGCGCTCGACGGTGGACGCCATCATGCGCGTGAGAGCTCTCACGACGGGGGATGCAGTGTCTCGGGGTGGGGTCGTCTTGGCGGTGTCTCTTGACATCGCCAACGCCTTCAACACCATGCCCTGGAGCTGCATAAGGGAGGCACTTCGGTATCATCGGATGCCGACCTACCTTCGTCGTGTGGTCGGGGACTACCTGACGGATAGGGCCGTCATCTACCCCGGTCGTACGGGAGAATGGAATCGGCGAGAGGTGTCGTGCGGTGTTCCACAGGGATCGGTTCTGGGGCCGCCCTTGTGGAACATCGGCTACGACTGGGTGCTGCGCGCTGACCTCCCTAGCGGTGTCAGCGTAGTTTGCTACGCTGACGACACGCTGGTGCTGGCCATCAGCGATGTGCTGGGAGCCACATGGGCCTCTACTTGTGTGGCTGCAGCCACCGTTTCTCGGCGCTGCCGAGTAATGGCGACAGTGCCCGCTCGTTTGTTCCGGAGCTCTCTCCGGAACACTGGGCACCCGCTGCTATTGGCCGGATGGTCACCCGCGCAATAAACGCAGGTGGCCTTCTCGGCCTTTAGACGTGGGGTCTCGGGCGGCGTGGCTTTCCCCGCAGCACACGCATGCGAGCGCGCGGTGGCATTGGTGCGAGCTGTGTCGAAACAGTTGGCACCGGTAGCACTGGGCGGGCCCTTGCTTGCTCCGCCAGGCATCAACACGAACACCCCGATGCGTAGCAGTTCGGTGGTGTCGTAGATAGTGCGGAAGTCTATTTGCCTTTTGAGGACGGCGTGGAAAAGGCAGCTGGGTCGTCCGCCGCGCGCTTTGATATTCCGGACGTACTCCGGCTCGTATCCAAGCGTCCTCAGCTCCTCTAGAATTGCGTCTGGGTCCGTGTCCGCTGGCAGCCCACGTATAGCCACCTTGACACTACGCTCCGCTGGCAACGAATAGGAAAACCAGCTTAGGCCCTCCGATTTTTCCAGGGAATGACCTCCATTAAACCTGTATCGACCCTTTTATACCCACAACAGGTAGCGCAAGTAGTGGGTACTTTTGAGGAGCAAAATTTCATAATTTTTTTTTAGTGACCTGTAATATCAACCTTGTTTTTTAATTAAATGAAATGGATATTTTTTTAAAGCTTTTTTTTAGGGCTTTCAAAAGATACCAATATTGGTGGGGGTAATTGCGTGTCTCAAGGGTTAATAATGCTTGAAAGCTAATTTTGCGGAGGTGCGATTTTTTTTGACGCCGAGTGTAGTTGGGATCAATCCATCCGCGCGGAAGACGTGAAACTTCATAATACTACACGCATGCGTTCGAGTGCCACGCTACGTCGAATGCATGACTGTTTGCACGCTATCTTGCGTACCTAGTAGAACTACGTAGTCACAAATCTTGTAATACTGCCATCTCTTAGTGAGTTTTAGAAAATATTCCCCCTCCATGGTAGCGTTAAACTTGTTGGAAGTCGCATAAGAAGTTCCACTTCAAAAACTTAATCAATATCGGTTCATTCCTGCAGGAGCTGTGATGCCATAGACAGATACACAGATTATAATCTTCCTGCCCTTGTCCCATGCTACTAGGTTTCGGCGCAACATGTTTTTTTCTTCCATCATCTTCATATCTTAACAGACAGACACACAGATACATACTTAAAACTTGTCTCTCTTTTTTGGTCAGGGGTTAAAAAAGCATACCTTGACGGCTAGTAGTTTTACATGTTTAACATTTTATTATAATATAAGACTTAAAATATACACAGAAAAATATCAATTGTGTTTTAGGAATGTAATAATTAATAGCAGCTCTGATGATAATAAAAAGTATCGCTAGGCAATACAAATAATTGTTGACTTTTTTTACTTGATAATTGTAGGTACTTGGTTGTATAATTATTTTCTAACAACATCGATAGTTTAGAATCGTATCTACATTAATGACGGCCGAACTACGTTCATTAAATCATTAACTTAAAGATCTTGTCTTTTATCTCGTTGTATCGGTTCAATCTTATTTCAGCATATCTGAAAAAAAAGGAAATAAACAAGTTTAGAGGATAAAGAAAGATCAGGTGCTTGCATGTTTATAAAACAAAAAGATTGACCTCACCTGCCGAAATCGAAATCTATATCAGAGTGTTCATACTGTACAAGTGACCATATTCCCCACAGGAAATGGGACAGCAATGATAATTGTTGAACTTCTTTATACACTTGGCGAATAAGTTTATCGCAGGGGTGAAGCACATCCAAATATATAGCTAGGTACACCTTGAGCCACACCGTCTGGAACTCTTCGCAGGGATACCTATCGTAGTCAATGTCATCTATTGAGAGACCTAAAAAAAAGAGCTGACTAAAATTATAATGCACATTCCTGCTTTTGATTTCTTTAAGATATGCTGGTGTTTTTAGATTATTTTGCCAATTTACTCTCGTATTTGCAATCTCAATAGGGGTTTCTTGTGTTGGTACAGGGTTCGGTAAAGTATAATTTTAGAACTGTGACCCCATGCGAACCTCTTTACGACATGGTACAAAGTGCTTTTCATAAGTCTCGCCGAACTATAACGACAGGATGAGAATTTCTGAGATAAACGCTTGTAAGATTGGCATGATTCCATCTCACAACTATGGCGTCACGTCTGCAGACCACTTTTCCTAATTTTTTGGATTGTTAATTTGTTTTGACCAATGGGTCGATCTTCAAGGTTAAACTGTGCTTGCCGAGGTTGGGTCTGTGGATGGATGACCATCATTACATACCGAGTTTTCTGCGTGCCTCGAGAAGCACGTAACGTAACACGCTTCATGTAGACTGCTGATATTCAGCTGCATCCGGTTAGAATGGAAGCCGACCTCAACATAGTTGGGACTTTGGGACAAGGCCTAGATAGATGATGATGAATTTTTTATGACCAGCGAGTCGACATGTAAGGGCAGGATTCAGCCTCCGCATCCGCGGAGCTGTACGAGGGGTACAGAGCAGCGAAGACCACCCTCCAAGAGGCTGTCCAGCGGGCCAGGGATCTGTCCCGCGAGGAGATGCTGGAGATTCTCAACAGAGATCCGTGGGGGCGCCCTTACAAGATGGTTCGGGACAAACTCCCACCAGGGCCCCCCTGCTGACGCAGAGTCTCCGCCCTCAGCTTCTGGAGGACGTGGTGAGCGCTTTGTTCCTTTCGCGAGGGGAACATCCTCCCCATCCCCGCCTATGGCTCCGCTGCTTGCGGTGCCGGAAGCAGACCACACAGAGGACGATGACGACGCTTCGGAGGTGACTGAGGTAGACCTGAGAGTGGCGGTATGCAGGCTTTAGGCCAAAAATACCGCCCCGGGACCCGATGGCTTGTCTGGCAAAGCCTGGGTCCTGGCCTCGGAGGCTCTCCGGCCCCGACTGGAAGGGCTCTTAAGCGCATGCTTGGAGAGAGGCCAGTTCTCGCTTCGTTGGCAGAAAGGGAAGCTGGTCCTCATCCGAAAGCCGTGGCGCCCTGCGGACTCTCCGTCCGCATAGAAGCCCATTGTGTTGCTCGACGAGGTGGGCAAGCTTTTTGAAAGAGTCATTGCCAACCGCCTCGCCGGGCACCTTGTTGGGATGGGGCCGGATCTTGCGGAACACCAGTTTGGTTTCCGCAGACGGCGCTCGACGGAGGACGCCATCATGCGCGTGAGGGCTCTCACGACGGGGGATGCGGTGTCCCGGGGTGGGGTCGTCGTGGCGGTGTCTGTTGACACCGCCTTCAACACCATGCCCTGGACCTGCATTAGGGAGGCACTCCGGTATCACCGGGTGCCGACCTATCTTCGTCGTGGGGTCGGGGACTACCTGAAGGATAGGGCCGTCATTTAACACTCTCCGTCGCAACGGAGAGTGGAGCCGGCGACAGATGTCGTGTGGTATTCTACAGGGATCGGTTCTGGGGCCGCCCTTGTGGAACATCGGCTACGACTGGGTGCTGCGCGCCGACCTCCCTAGCGGTGTCAGCGTAGTTTGCTACGCTGACGATATGCTGGTGCTGGCACAAGGGAGGTCGCACGGGGCGGCGGCCGAACTCATGACACGCCGGGTTGCGATAGTCGTGGAGAGAATCCGGCAACTGGGTCTCGAGGTGGCATTACACAAGTCCGAGGCCATGTGCTTTCATGGGCCTCGGAATGCGCCACCGTCGGGATCCATACTGACAGTAGGAAGAGTTCCCATCGGCGTCGAGTCTACACTGAAGTAAAGAAGAACTTCGTGGAGCACTTCCGACGTTTGGCCTCCAAACTGGAACGGGCCGGGGCTGCGTTCAAGCGGCTCTTGCCCAACCTGCCGGCCTAGCATGACCGCCGTAGAAACGAGCTATGTCTACGGAAGAATCGAAAATTTGACAGATATTTCTATCGTCCCAAGCATGGCGATATTAAGAATGTAGAAAAGAAATGTTTCTTTTCTTCAGTCGACACAAGTCTACAACGTCGAGCATGACGACCATATTTTCTCTTCTTTTGACATTTGGAGGTAGAAACATTACTTCTGACAAATGTCAAACTAGTCTTAATAAAAACTAAATACGAGAAATACGTTTCGTGGTTGCGTCGAGTTACGTTCAAAAGGTTGAAATGTTATGTAAAATATTTAGGTTTAATTTCGCGAAAAAGATCCAGGCCTGGATCCAAGATTCGGCAACACCATCCCGCCCACGAAAAATGAAAAACTCGTGCAATTGGCAACTTTTTTTTGTTAACTAAACGTAACCTTTTAACTTTCCATAGCAACGTCCCCGTTGCTATGGAAAGAATTTCTGTCTATGTCTTCGTAGAAACGCGAGTCGACGGTGCGCGCCATGCTCGGGCAGAAGAAATGACAAGTTGTAAACAAAAGATTTCTTGTCGTTTCTTGGTAGAATAGAGATAGAACGGTCATGCTAGGGGGGCTGGGGGTCTAAACGCCTCCTGCCGGAGGCTCTATGCGGTTTTCGTGCGGTCCATGGCCCTTTACGGGACCCCGGTGTGGGCGCGTTCATTGAGGTGGCAAGCCGCGCCCACTACCTGAACGCGAGAAGGTGGTAGCCGTAAGGCTAGTCCTGGGGTACCGCATGATCTCCGGCGAGGCGGTGAGCCTCTTGGCCGGATTGCCACCATGGGATCTGGAGGCGATAGTCCTCGACTGACGACTGGCGCGCGCAGGCACTACGCCGGGGGGAAACTCCGCTGCCGCAGCAAATCGTCGCTCAGCGGACAGATCTCCGGCGCGATCTCATGGCGACATGGAGCGACTGTCGCAACCGCGTGCAGGGTACGCCACAATAGTGGCGATAAGTCCCCTCTTTGAGGAGTGGCTTGAGAGGCGCCACAGCGCCCTCACCTTCCGTCCCTACCGGACATGGTTGTTTCGGGAGGTTCCTAGACCGAATCGGCTGGGAGGCTGGAAAGGCCCGGGTGTCACCACTGCCAGGACCGGCCGGAGGACAGGGTGGAGCACACCGTGGAGCTTTGCTCCGCCTGGTTTGAGCACCGCCGTGTCCTCGTAGCGGTGATTGGCGGCGGCGACCTCGGTTCAATCCATGGTCGGGAACGAGAGGGAATGGGAAGTCGTCGCCTCCTTCTACGAAGCAGTCATGCTAGCGAAGGAGGTGGCGGGGGGGAGGGGGGTCATTTGATGATTTCCTATCCGTAAAAAAAAGGGCAGGAGAATTAATGATGAAGTAGTGACTTGACGTGTCGGAATGGCAAAAAAGAATATATATAATTGTGGGTCTACGAGCAACTTGCGCGCGGTGGTATATGTTTTATTGAATAAACAACGGATTTGAAATAAATGATCAACTTCCCGCTTACTGAAAGTGTCAATAACCTCGACTGCGCATAGTTCATTGAGTGCAGCGATCATTTTAGGATGATTGGGCCCAGCTTATGATAGGCTAAGTTTTATTCAAACTATCAAAAAGGAGGTAAGTAGATGTGGAGGTGGACTTATGCATGAAACGTTTCAGGAGTTTAGATACATACATGATAATATGAGCGAGGGCCGAGCTTGCAAATTTTAGCAACCCGCCTCGAAATTTGTAAGTTTTTCGTTTCTTTATCAGGAACTAGGGAACTTGGCACACAAGTACCCAGAGTAGCCAATTAAAAGAACGTCCGTGATTGAGTTTGATGATGATGAAAGTATAGAATAGTGAATGAGCGTCGAAGAGAAGGAAGCAAAACAAATATTTTAATATGTCCAATGTAGGGTGTTAAAATTTTCGAGCTTGCTTCGCCAGCTCTTGCCAACTATTTTCTCTTGAATATGAACTTTGTCTAAAAAAACTTTGTCTGTGATTATGAAAGTTAAAAAAAATTCTAACCTGTCCAAAGTAGGATGCTAAAACTTTCGAGCTCGTTTCGCTTGTTTTTGGAGCCATGTTTCCTTTTGTTCTTAATTCAATTAAGTAACATTCATTTCTGAATAAAAGGCCTACAAAAAGCAAACTTATCTGGAGTGGAGAGATTAAATTTTCATTTATTTCTTCAAATAACCCGAAAAAATTAGTAACTTCTATCTCTACTTACATGAACAAGTAGGTATAAGTACTTTATAGACAATTTAACCAATCCGAGGTGCTAACAATTTTGAGGTTGCATTTTAGATTCTCAGAAGAACTGCATCGGTAAATAGTAAACTATTTTACTAGTAATCTTTACAAATCCGTTTTTTCGCACCCTTCTGCTCCCTCCCTGACTCAAAAGCTGGCGACGCCCTTGGATTGCGATAAAAAAAAGTACTTACCAGCAAATTCGTTGAAATGATTGGCTATATCGTACGCTTGATAGCAGTACGCAGCATATTCGTAATCAATGAAGGATACTTTCTCTTCATCTTTGTTGTATATCACATTTCCTAGAAGCAAATCATTGTGAGCAAACACAATAGGGCTTTTTGTTGTTATTAGGTGCGACTTTAGGCGCTCGTACTCTATCCTTAGTTTTGTGATTGAGCCGAAACTATCTCTGAATCTATAAAAAAAGAAAATTAATTTTGTATAGACCATTTTTTTTCTCCAGAATATAATCCTAATACTGATACGCCATCTAGCTATCTACTGACTTGTAAGCTTTTCAAGTCATCGCAATTAAAAGATGATGAAGATGATTTTGTTGATTATTTTAAGTAAGTACTTTTCAAAACCTATAGGTACGCTGGTAATACATAGGCCGTGGTTCGGGCCGGTTAGGGCATAGGTTTGTTTGAGGCGTAAACATCTGGACCAGAGGCCTACTAATCATAATATTATAGGCTTCGCGGAATTGGGTACCTATACGTTTGATAAACGTGATCCATAGATATAATATCTTTTTAATTAAATTAAGTGTTTTAATTATTATCACCACAAAGATTGATGGAGTCGACTCTTTATCACTTTATCAAGATTGAAGTTCAGTTGCTATCTGACGTTATGTTATTTGTTTTGTAAGTACCTATTCAAAGCTTATAATATTATTAAGGTAGTTGCAAACATACACGAACAAAACATTTCCAATTTATTAGGTTTACTTATGGAATAAAAAGCGATTTATTGTGATAGCCAACCAGGTAGGTTGGCTTACTCCAAAATTAAACACATAGGTAGGCAAGGCACGCCTAGTTCTATTCTAATACAGACTTTTCATAAGAACAGAATAATGAGATATGATATGTATGTATATGGTCAGCAACGATAATCTATTTATTATTTTCTATTTTAACCGAATTAAAAAACTTGAGCTCATGATGTATGCATTCAACGAGTGTTCATAGGAATTGCAAGTATTTTACGTACCTGGCTTGCTTATCTTCTGATGTAAACGGATCGGGAACTAAACTTAAAAACTGCTCAATCTTATCCCATACAAATGGTTCTTTCGGCACCTGTAACAGCGTAAGACAATTTTATGATGAACTAGCTATAACCCAGGATCTTCGCCCGCGTAAAATTATTATAAAAATATTACTTCCCTATTCGAATCACCAACAATTTCAAAAGCTTTATTTATTTGCACCAAACCCTAATTCTTTCTATAAAATAAAATAGCTCTGAGCGATAGGAAATGATAGAGCGTGTAAGAAAGTGTGGTCATATTTCATTTCACATCGAACAAAAACGCTGTAGATTTAGGACCATGATTTGTGTGATGTAGACCTATTTATTTAAAATATAATGTAGTTATATCTGATAAGACGTTTCTCTCATGCATTATGTCACGCATTCATACATACCTACCTACTGCCGTTATGATAACATAATTGTACCAATAAAATATCTTCATGGTCTCTTTAGATAAAACAATCAAGCGTAAGTAACTATTTTGAAGTTACGTAACATTGGTAGGTGCCTATCTACTACTAAGAGAGATATAAAAAAATAGTGCGTGGAGTCCCTCCGCGCGGAATAAGTGAAACTTCGTAATACTACACGAATGCGTTCGAGTGCCACGCATACACTCGTTATTTTATGTACACTCTATGTGCACTCTCGTTATTTTATTGAGCTTCTAAATAATATTTTATTGTTTTATTGTTGTACACTTTTTATTACATAAGTTTATCGAGGTTATTCTACTCATGGAAATTGAGCGAAGGCTAGTCACACCAAAGAGTCGAATGCATGACTGTCTGTTTGCACGCCATCTTGCGTACCTAGTAGAACTATGTAGTCACAAATCTTGTAATAGCGCCATCTCTTAGTGGGTAATAGAAAATATCCCCCCTCCATGAAAACGTTAAACTTGTTGGAAGTCGCACAAGAAGTTCCACTTCAATAACGTTGTAACTTAACTATAGTAAAGTCATTGACAGATCCTAGGTTTCTCTACTCATAACCCGACTGAGTCACAGCAAAGACGGGGTTCTGTTTTTTTCCTATCTGTATCTACTAATCAGTAGAATAAATTAACAGTATCTGTTTGAGTATCGCATAATAATATTGCAAAGCCTTGACAATACTACCTATTGGACAATTGCACATACCTACGCATCTTCACATGCAGTTTTTCGTAAACAAATTATTAGTATAAACAGGACAGACAGATTATAGCAATAATAGTTGCTATAATCTGTCTCCATCCTCATTAGAATACATTACCATAGCATACCATTAGTACCTGCATAGCGCACTACTAAACGGTTTGCTATCATACATTTATTAGTCGGTACAGTCAGCAAATCACGTCGAATATTTACTTTTTGAGTTTAAATCTTTATTTCTTCACATAAATACAGAGTACAGACATATTAAAATAGATGACTTAATGCAAATGATGATTAAGTCTTAATTTTTACAACATTATGCCTAAACATAACAGCAAGCCTGTTAGTCCTGATGGGTCAGACAGAGGTGTACCTATGGTACCTAAGTTTAGATAGGATGATTAAACAGAAGTAACAAAATATTATTCGATTTCTGTTGCTGACCATACCAAGTACGTGTAATTTGTAGCCATTAGGATTTACCCTATAGTTTTTACACAATATACAGATCACTATGTAACACCTTGGTAATTCACTGATACTATGAAGTACAAATGTTAACGAAGTTAGGAACTGCAACATTATTGCATTCATAAATAGACATGACATGGTAAGGTGATATTATTGATGCGATGATTTATTACTTTTTTGTCTTGTTTCATTCACTGTAAACCTACAGCAGATAATTTGTGCAGTTATCGACTCTTTAGGATTCTCCTGATTCCATTCTACCAGAAAAGAATCTGCCTCTCAAAATTATTTTCTATGCTTTCTTTAGTAAAGTCCAAAATGTGGTAGCATTGGAGTCTTAATTATTGACTCACTTAGGGCTATGGTTAGGTATTATTGGTATGTGACTTTATTTCAGTGTTTTACTTCCTCGTTTAATTCTAAAGTCTTCATAAACCAAGGTGCATTTCATATAATTCTGAGAGCTTTATTTTGGAATCGCTGGAGAACACACCCTACTATCGAATTTCTCGCAGAGCCCCACAGCTGGAGTCTGAATGTCCAAACAGGTTTTAATACTACTTTGTAGATGAACACTTTGTTTTCTAGTGCAACATGTGATGTCAGGTCAATGCAGTACATATTCTTTAGCTAGTCTTGTTTTTACAACAATTGATTATGATTTCTTAATATTATCACACTTTTGTATTCACAGCCTGTCTAGTTATGACTAGGTATAATTAAGATAACATTTTATTTGCTGCTTGAGCAAAGCAAGTTTAATTTAGATTTGAAGATAAAACATTGAAATACTGGAGGGACAACAATATAGTCAACATATTGTTCCACAATATTTAAAGTATATAAGATGAATAATACTTTAATTATTTAAACATGCCTGTGTTGTTTGCAATAGCCAGTTAATCCGCACATTGCAATTACATTCACCACATACCTGAATGTGTAATAATTTACTTGCTTTTTTTTTAAAGACTTTTCAGTAGTTTGTTTTTTTTTTTTATCAATCCTTCCCTAGACTATATTTTAGTTCTTATAAAATGTGAATAATGATGAATTACTTTAATAAAAATATAGTTGGAAAAAAATGTATCCATGAAAGTATTTTAATAGATACATACATCTCTTCCTAGTTGAACTCTGTGCATCTTTGCCATTTGTGTTGCCACTAGTGGCCATACATTGTCATTGGTTACTATTTCAATATCCAGGGTATTCCCAGGGTAGTATTGGTATGCCAGTCCATTTTCAAATATTCCATATATTTCAGGTGCCAATCCAAGGACATTCAGTGTTTTAATGTTTCTGAAACACAAATAAAGAAGATATTAATGACCATATTATTTTTTACTTACATGGATTTCCATACCCACAATTAGCTATTTCCAACATAAATAAAACTTTTTATTTTTCAATAATTTCTAAAGAGTTTTACCTCAAAATGATGAAAAAGTGCTAACAAAAAGATTAGAAAATTCCCAGGAGCATCTCAAGGCTCAGCAGAACTCCCTGCTGAGCCTTGAAAATTTTATATATATGAGCCTTGCAAATATTAGTCTGTATTCTAAATGGTATTAAAGCCTAGAAGATTGGTGTTTTATGACAGTCAACATATCACTTTTAGGTCTTCTGTTGTCACTAAATTTTGGTGGTATAAAATGGTATATTGTTATAAACGCAATATTTATTTGATTGTCACTTAATAAAAAATAAAATAATGTTAAAATATAAACCTGATTTCAGCTGTACGATCAATAAATAAGTCAGTTTTGTTTCCATAGATGCGGACAAGCATAATATCATTTTCACCATCCAAATCCAAATATTGACAAGATACTAGCTTATTTGTTATTCCATCTGTTAATGTCTAAAAAATAAATACTGTTAAAGATAATTAGTTATAGAAACCTTCAATTACCAGTAGCCAGTTCTAAGCTATAAACAAAGAATTGTTTAAATGGAGAAATATAATTACTGTCCCGGTAATACAAATTACATACATGCTTCATGCTTGGTACAGTCAGTGAGCAGCATTACCTGACCCATTTGCCTCTTTTTTGCTTTGTGAGATGGGTCAGGTAATTGTGCGGGGCACTGTACCATCGGGAAAGTGAGAATATGGACACTTTTCAAACAAAATCCCGTGCACACGATGACATCTGTTTAACACCCTTATTACTATTGGTCCACACAAATACTTTGCGGACCAATAGCTGTAAAACAAAAAAAGACCCGACCGAAAAATACACGACCGTTTTTTAAACATGTATTGTTTTAAACACAATCTCAGGCTCTGTTAATGATCCCAGATGTTTGACCACAGTTTTTTTTTCATTTACGACACCAAGGGACTCGGCAAAAAATAGATGCTGCGATGCTATTGGTAGCTGAGCGTTAATAAGCGCTTCTATAGCGGCCGGACGCTGCAAGTAACGATAGTCCTTACCGTGGTCAGATACGCAATTTCGTGATAGTACATGCATAAAAAAATTTATTACAAGTATTGACATTAATATTACTGTGCAGTGGTATATAAGTCAATGAATACATATATTACATGGCAGTGCAAGCATACCTTTAATTTAATATTTTCTTGAGTCCAATTAGGTCTTATACTTTTAAGTAATTCTAAAACCCCCACATTGGGATCATTTTCATCAATTTTCACTGGAACGTATTTGTCTCCAGCAGCTAGACAAATCGCGGCCATCACAAATTCAAATACCACACCAACAATTAACACAGATAGCTATAGCCTCCTCAAGACTCAGCAACTATAGCAGTTTATGCTAGCTAGTAGCTAGACACTCGTCCGGCAAATTGTAATGATTGTTTTCTGTGTGAGATAGTTTTAAAACTTTGCTCAAACTTGTCAAGTTTGACAACACTTGTGACTTGACAGTGACTTAGGGATGTGACCTTCTACATAAAAAAACGATTATTATTTAATCGATTTTTTTTCTTAGCATGATAAATCGATTAATGAATAATCGATTTTTCTTAATAAAATAATCGATTTTTTATAATAATCGATTTTTTCCTCAGTATATTAAAAAAAAAGTTATATTAATCACAGCTATAATAAATTAAAAACACACATCACAAATTCCAAATATAAAAATAATCAACACAAATTAAAGTTTGCGAATAATCAACATGAATAATAATTATACATAAAAATAAAAGTTATATTAATCACAGCTTTATCAAATTAAAAATACACATCAGAAATTCCAAATATAAAAATAATCAACACAAATTAAAGTTTGAGAATAATTAACATGAATAATAATTACACATAAAAATAGAAGTTATATTAATCACAGCTTTATCAAATTCTTCTATATTCTTCCTGCTTCATCAATAATGACATATGACATAAACGAATGTCGATAAAATAGTATAGTTCATTGACTAACGCCATCTAGTGAAAGTTTTTCCAAAGCACAGAAGGGCTGCCATGTAGACGCGCAGATGGCGTTAATGTTATAGTGATGGACCTAATAGTCATTCTGGTTCCGAAGTTCGGACTAAATGTCGGGGTTGCTGGAGGGAAATAAATCGGCAGTACAAAAAAAAAAATCGATTATTAATCGATTTTTCGTAATATAAAAATCGTTTATAAAAATCGATTATTTGGGGGGGGGGGAAATCGATTTTTAATCGATTTTTACAATAATCGATTATTTTTTCACATCCCTAACAGTGACACTGACAGTGTTTGGTGTTTGTCGCTCGCACGCACACACATAAAACACTTTATTTTTTTACTCCGGTAATGGTGCCGACATCGACTATTCTGGCAGTATTGTGTTGTACTGTGCCGCTGTGCGAGTTGAGTCAATTAATTTCTGTTAATTTTGAACTATCGCACGCACTTATTTTCCCATATTTCGAATACATCCGTAAACAGTAAACTTATTCCATACAAATCCGTTTTTATTCGCACCCTCTGCCAAAAAGCCACGCCTAACCGATGCCAAATCCGATCGACTACGCGACTGATGATTTAGCGACACCCACTCGTTTGTGCGTATTTAGTTTGAGCTTACCACATAAAAGTCGGCTTGAGGCTCATTTCATTTGGTCCGCGTTCCGTGTCCCGGAGTCCTGTGATCGCATCACTTTGAAAGCGTTTTCTAGAACCTTCCATTTACAAAAATCTCGAAAATTTTCCATAAAACTTCAGATTTTAGTGATTTTCCTAAACATTTTCTGCAATATTCATAGTCGCAATAGTTCTAACCCACCATTCCTGTGCTAGGAAGGCTGTGCGGGAGAAGTCATTTGATGACTACCCATCCGTAAAAAAAAAAAGGCTCATTTCATTTATTACTTTCAATAGCTATATACGGTACTTTTTCGTAATGATTACGACTTTTTAATATTTGGCATAAAAATAATATTTAAAAAAAAAGTTTTGGCGTTTGGTATAAGTTTTCCACATTTTGCTTAAGACACAATAAAAAGTGAAGCAACCATCATTGAGATTTTTGGTGTTTGTGTTAATTAAATTCAATTTTGGTTATTTTTTCATTGATATGGGGAGGCATTTCGGTGATTTAGCTGTTATTCGTGGAATAGTATATTATAGACTGTCGCCACACGAACTAAAACCTTTTGCCACAGCATTTGCGCACGGGATCCCTAATTTCGGTACTAGAGCTTTTGCAACTATGTATACCTGGCTACCAGGTACGATCTTAAATTATTTCTTTGTGAGAATAGATATAATTATGGAACTTTGTTACTTTTTCACGCAAAAACTTCTGGATGAATTTTGATGAATCTTTACAGTAATAATACATAATAACAACATTTGAATACCCATAGTGCGATAAATCATTTTAGAGAAAGGCAGGTCTTCAATAGCCACATTGTTAGGTACCTACCTACTTACTTATTTTCTTGTAGTTTAGGTAAAAATACCTACTCTACCTATTCCGATCCGTGTTTAATTACCATAATTCCAACTTCTCCAAATTCCTTCACACCGTACCGGTTTTTTGTCAAATTCTTATGCCATCTCAACTATAAAACTCTGGAACGCGCTACCCATTAGCATTAAAAAAGCCGAAAGTAAATTCACTTTTAAAAAGAAAGTTCGCAACCACTATTTAAGTCAGACTAAATAACTCTTAATTTTACGTCTTGTCATAGTAATTATTATTAAGTTTCTCCTTTTTTATTTTAGTATTAGTTATAATATATATTAGTATATTTTATTTGTATAACGTGTATTAGTATCTATGTAAGTGTATGAATTTTCTAAAACTAGTAGTTGTTTGTAATTATTTTTTTTTTGTACCCTACCACTATGTTGTCGTATTTTACCCTATGGTTGACTGGTAGAGAATGCCTTGTGGCATTAAGTCCGCCTATGTACCACTATTGTACATGAAGTTTAAATAAATAAATAAATAATTGCAACATTGTTTGTCAAAACATCGATCCAACTTAAACCGATTTTCGTTATGATATTTTACAGTGTTCGTTGGTGGCGCTGTTTTGTATATGACCGTGGAATCATCCTACCACAAATCCAAAAAAAAGGACGCAAGAATATACGATAAGGAAGTTCCACACGAGCCAAAATGTCCGCCCAAATAAATTAGATGTATTTATATTGAACTATATGATAACTAACATTAAGTACTGTTTTCATCGCTAATAAATTATACTCATAATCATGAGAACAAAACAGTCTAACATTATTGCAACCACATTTAGCACTACATCCTATTTTACCGTTGTAAAAAATTGTGTTTAGCAATTTTTCCGGCGGGCGCAGGGAGTAAAGTCTGAACTGGTAGAACTGGTTCTAATGTATTGTTATTCAAAATTTGCATGTATTGGGTATTCTAAGTTAAAGCAGGTATACGATCCTAGCCACGCAGACAATTGAACAGGAGACAGCTGTTGCTCAAGGTTACACTGGCATGAAATGAGGGACTGGATTTCTTTTTACCCGACATTCTCATATTAATAATATTTTGTGTAAGTTACACTGACCGATAGAATAATATTTTTACTTGTATTACAGCGTTAGTGATGTATACACGGTGTAAATCACATCATCACGAAGCCGTCAACCAAGCATACTGTACATGAAACTAAGTAACTTTACACAAAAATTATTGCTGGGAAACGACTTTTTTTGGGGGGGTGTAATAGTACATTGTTACACTAGGGGTGAAAGTTACTTATTTAGTCCCGAGACGGGGTTTGGTGCCCGAACGTAGTGAGGTCGCCAATAGTTCGAGGGACTAAATAAGTCTTTAACCCGAGGTAAACACTGTGCTTTTCATTACGAATACGAGGAAATAAAAACATGAATTAGCTAAAGAAAAAATTAGTCAATTTTATTTTACTTAAATGAACAACTTTTCCCGCCTATTTTGTTTTTTTTTCTGTGGCCAGCCAGCTATTCAGCCATAATTTTTCATTTTCATAATTGAAAAAATGATAAATATTTTGCCCAAATCTATGTTATTTTAAAGGGGTGAATTTCCCAAATGACTTATTTTTTTGTCTTCGGTGAAATTAGTAAGTATTTGAAAAAAGGAATATCGTTCTGAATTATATTTTTTAGTATTTATTAGGTAGTTATTGGGTTGTGGCAAAAATATAATTTGCCTAGGACTATTTACAAAGGTTGAAATAAATTAATAAACCTCTATTTTTTTCAAATCGGTGCTGTCGCTCTACTTTTTTTACAAACAAAAAAGCTTATACACTAATAGAAATAAGTAAGTTAAGTATATAACTTATTCTATTTTATAGAATATTAGTTTTGTTAATATATAGCATATTTTATTACATAATTAACGATTATTATTACTGAGAGGCACAAACGTACCTGTCCTGCAAAATGTTCTCATATCGCTGGACAAAAGTAATTAAAACCTAACTTTACATCGACGAGTCCGACAGCGTCCCCACCCCAATTTTATTTTCCTCGTTAGTGTGTGCTAGTGCGCAGTTATGACGGATTTGTGTCAAATCGCTGCATATTCTCGCCAATAACATAAGCACGCCATTTCAGTTGCTCCCGGACGATAATTTTATAGTATCGGTGGTTGCATTTTTCTAGTGTAATGAGTAGTTTTATTTTTGTTGTTTGGTTCTAACACAGTAAGTAAATTAACTTCATTGACTGTTATTGAATTTAGCCTAGATATTATGCATTTATTCTAATTTTCGGAAAAGTGTAATATTTCTCATGTCGCTGTTCTCATATCGCTGTAATCGGTGGTCTTTATTACCACCGATGTGATAATTTACACCGAAAAAATCAATCGGTGTCTTATATCTAATATCGGTGTTTTGATTCATGATCAACGCACAGTTTTGTCACATCGGCGGATTACTTTATCATATCGGTAGATCATTTTATCATCTCGGTGATTCGTTTTATCATATCGGTAGATCCCGTGTCATTTCGTTAGGTAAAGTATAATACTATCACAAAGACAATGATAAAAAAAAAAAAAAAACATAGTACTTAAAGTAAATATAATAAAAAAGAAAGTAAATATAATAAAATAGGTACATAATTAAAAAAAATATTGCAACTGAATTTCTAAGAACTCAGTTCTCTTTGGATCTGTCTTCAGTTCTAAGTCACCCTTGTAAAAATATATAGGTACCTACTATTTCATTTTTTGATGTTCAAAGGGTGATAGATTATCATATCGCTGGATATGTACATCATTTCGGTGGATAAACTTATCATACCGGTGTACAGAAAAAATAATCGGTTTGTCATATCGGTGGAAACCAGAATTCAAACTGAATTTTCTCCTTAGTCTTAAATGATACGTTGATGATATTAAATTTGGGGATATTTGATATCTTAAAGAAACAAATTAATGGCTCCTAGCACACTATCACTAGCTAACATTTACGCACGAACCATATCCTAATATCTTCATTGGAATATTGATAAGACGTTATTTTTATTGATTATTATTCAAGATCACGTTAACAGGACACACTTATCGCGAAGTAAGCGGGGTTGTTTATGGAATACGCCGAAGCGCAATATTGGACATCCGGAAATAGCATAGACTACGGTCAGCGCGGGGGTGTGTCCCGTCGGTGCATCGGCGGCAACACAAAGGAAAAGGGCGGGGTTTGCGTACGCGCTTTCTTTTCGGCAGGATCGGCACATGTTTTGCCGCGTGATTACTTTACAAGTCTGTTTACAAGTTCACTTCTTGCGCGCTCAGTGTTCATGAATAATGTATTTCATAGGACAATTACGTCAAAAATTAAGGTTATGGGTTTTTTACATATTTGGGTCGAGAATCGAATACTGAATTCCCTCCCTCAATATGTCCCTCGTTTAACCTAACATACTGTATAAGATTAAGAGGCGCGCGTGGAACACAACGCGCCTCTTAATCCGTCGCTCCTGGACCTTTGTATAGGGGCCGCTAGAGAGCGTTACCGCCCTTTGCCGACGCCCGGTGCATCTGCTACGGGATGGGAAGGAGATCTTGTGATCGACGTGATCTCTCTCCTTTACCGCAGCTTCCTTTTGCAACGTGACGGTTTCCCAGAAGGACACCACCGCGTCCCAGGACTCTGTGCTGCCGACCTTCGTGCGAACAACGTTTGGCAGCGACAGGTTTCCTCCGAACTCTGTAACGAGGGCAGGGCACGGCTCGTCCCACGCGGCACATTCCGCCAGCGTATGCCGTGCCGTATCCTCAAGACAGTGGACTTAGCGATGGCACCGGGTGTCCGGCCCCTGCTTATGCGACACAGGTACTTCTCAAAGCAGCCGGGCCCCGTGACCACCGGTGTCGCTCGAAATGTCAGGCAGCCGGATCGCCTCGATTGTTTCGAGGCCGGCGGAGGGGAAGGTCAAGCCTCCTCCGCCATTCCACCACCATGACCTGTCGGAGCTGAGACCGGTGGAGTGTTATCTGTCGATGTATAAGCCTCGCGCCACTGATGTAGTGTCGCGAGGGTTTTCGCCTCCAGGTCCATAGTCGGGGATCCGGCCTGTACATTAACCGCCTCGTAGGAGATCGTGCGATAACCCCGTATGACCCTGACGGCCATCGCTCTCTGCGGTTTACGCAGGACTGCGATAGTGCGGGCCATCAGGTCCGTCGCCCACACCGGTGCCCCGTAAAGGGTCATGGATCGCGCGATCCCTGCGTACACCGCCTACAGGCGGTGTTCGGGCCCCTGAAATTGGGAGGCAGCGTTGACAGCGCGCCCGCCGCGCCCTTCAACTTCCATCCGCTGAAAGTGGGGCCTGAAGTCCCAACGGCTTTCGAGCACCAATCCAAGGTACAACTAACTTTAGCAAGCCATCCTTTAATAATTTTGTTATTTTCTGGATGATGGGTTTCTTCTTTAGAAAAATACAATTTTTTTTTTTGGTAATTATGACTAAATACGAAATTTCGTCTACTTTCTTCTAGCTCTTTATTTTTTTTCCAATAGTCCTAGCATTTGTTTTCTTCGCAGGATATGCAGATGCAGAAATGAGAGTATGACCACGAGAACATGTATATCCTAGTGGTCATACTGGTATATGGACAAACTAGTATGACCACAAGGAAACTACGGTGTAAACGGTCCCTTCACGAAGCCGTCAACCAAGCATTCTGTACTCCATACTACTACATCAAACTAAGTAACCCTACGCAAATATTAATTGCTGGGAACCCTTTTTTGGGGTGTAAAATCACTTTTTATGGTAAAAGTGCAACTCTACAATGCAATGCACTCAAGCAATTGTGCTGATGGGTAAACGGGTCATGGAGGTATAATATATAACTAATATTAAAAAAAAAAAAAACTTATGAACCTCTAATATATCCGTAACTAGAAAGGTATGGTCCAGAAAAAAAAAAATGACCAAGTGCGAGTCGGGCTCGCGCACGATGGGTTCCGTTCCATTATTTATAAAAACAAGCAAAAAAATCAGCAGCAGAACTTTGTCAACTGTTACACACTGAGTTGGTTAAGTCGTTATTAGTACAACTATGTAAGCACAGATGGCGCTTTCATCAAAACTACCGCTCTGCACGAAATGTTTATTATTAAATCTTATCACTTGAAAAAATAATATACACTTAGGGTAATTTAATTTAATAATAATTAAATGGCGTTTGTTGCCATACGGCCACATCGACATGCTAATTGTTTTTGGGAACTATATTTTCTATCACCAAAATTTATATTTGTCATCAAGTTGTATCACCTAATAAATAGATCTATCGCCATGAAATATTTTCGTTCTCAGATAAACAAAAATTGTTCCCAGGTATGAATTATCAAATTAATGTTAATATATGTGTAAAATAAGAGATCGATAACCAATAAAATTATATTGCATTACATGAATATAAACTTCGTTCTTATACTAACAGTTTTGTTACTTAATTAATAGCTCTGTGCTCAGAATGGTAGATCTGTCACCAAATAAATAGATCAGTTAATACGAGACATAGGGCACATCAACTCGGACAGGTTAGGTTCAGTTCGCTTAGCGCGGCTTAGTTGCAACCTGCATACTTCCTGCACAGATTTGATTTATTATTACGTAATCGTTATGCACGCAAGGATTGAGAGAGTTCGTACAAGACTTCTTTTAAAGTAATTATAATTATTTAGTTTTACGAAATAAAATGATCGACGAAGAGAAACTTATATTGCTAGTGCAAAAATATTCTTGCTTGTATTATATTAGTTCGTCACATTATAGCGATCAACAGAGAAAAAAACCGGCCAAGTGCGAATCGAACTCGCGCACCGAGGGTTCCGTACTATATGATGTAACTAAAAATTTACCGTTTTCACAATTTTTCCTTTATCTGTGCTATAAGACGTTGCGTTGTACCAAATTTCAAAATTCTGAGTTCACGGGAATTACCCTGTAGGTTTTGATTCCCTTGCGAGTGTCGAAAATTTGTGGCATAAACGGATGTATCTTTTGATTGCGTTGGCTTAAAAGTTTGATTTTGTCACAGCTCCATGGGACAGTAGACTTAAGTATTCGATATAAATTCCAGCTTGATACCTCCACGCGTTCCTGAGAAAAAAGGTCTTGACAGACAGACAGACGGACGGACAACAATAAGTGATCCTATAAGGGTTCCGTTTTTTCCTTTCGAGGTAGGGAACCCTAAAAATAATACTTTGGAAGAAATACCAATATCGCACATAGAACTGCCCATGTTGAAGGCACAATACTAAATGAGTAGATTGAGAAGCTTACCGCCTTTGCAGCATATTCAGCGCCGTACGCAGTAGATAGAAGCGTTTCAGCGGAGATAACACGCTATGACGGCTTTTCTCATCCTGTGTATGCGGCTATAAAGCAGAACTGTATAAGGGTCAGTTCACACCGAGACGCGAAGATACTTGAAGAGGCCAGTGATATCGCGCTGCGTCGCTCTACGCCGCGTGGCGCCGCGCTGCGTGGCGCAACGTATTCTGAATTCTCACAACGAAATGTGTATCTTTTCGTGTAGAGAATAAAGTTATAAAGTGTGCGCGCAGCGTCACGTCGCGTCGCGTCTCGGTGTGAACTGACCCTAAGGTGCAGCGCAGACGGCACACTTTTTGTGCTATCGAGACTGCGGCGCACAAAAAGTCTGCATGGCGCGCAAAAAGTCGGTCGCGGATTTTTCACAGACTCAACGCACACGACGCACATCTTCGATCATTCTGTCGGCAGAGCTGTAGGGACGTAGACGCTATGGAAATTGTGCAGAGATCGCGAAGTATTATTTTGTACATGAAGTACAGAAAAAGAAGAAGAAATAGAGAATTTTGGGTACATCCTATACTTTCGGAAAGATTACTGAAGAGACAGTTCCATACTAAACATTCAATTCTAAAACAACATCCGGTTTTTTTTTTCAAATTTTATACAATGTCTGATACTACATTTGATGAGTTGCTACTTATTTTTCTTTTTAAATGTCTATCATGATATTCTGCCTTAGAAGTATCATAAATTGCTGGTCTGTTTTGTATTTCTTGAATTAACATAGTTACATCGACCTCTGGCGCCATGATAATAGATCGCGTGCGTTACCTCCACCCCTAGCAAATGCAGATTGCCGACTAAAGTGTGCGCCGTCTGCGTTAGCGCGGGTTGAAGCAAACGTTCAATTTTTTTCACACACTTTTTGTGCGGAGCGGCGCGCCGCGGCGCGGTGCGGTCTGCCCGAATTACACGGATTTTTTGTGCGACGGACTTTTTGCGCGTCGTGTGCGTTACTGCATATAATTGCATAAGTTCTATTTTCACAGACTAAAAAGTGCGTCACGGATAGTCTGTCGTTTGCGCAGGGCCTAAGTGTGACCAAAATCGTTCAGCAAAACGCGAATGGAGCTGAAAAAATGTGAGTAGTCCCTAAACTAACATAAAAACCCTGAACTCAATTGGTTTTGGGGTAGGAATTAAAAAAAAAAACACAAATGTTAAATTTATCCATTTACTAAGCTTTAATTAATGCACAAATAACATAGTAATGGTTGAACCATTTATTTGCAAATGTACAACATAGGCCTGAATAGCCTATAATAGCTGATGACATGACATGTGATGAAAATTTTGTGAAATCATCTTTCATTACACAATATATGTTTTGGTGAGAAAAAGTTACAGTACATCAAACAAACAGATTACTTTGTGGTAAATTGTTGGCAAGTGTGGAATGATTTAAACTGTAATGTTAAAGGCGGTTCGCACAACAAGCATACTTAACACAAAGAACGCTAAAATATTTAATAAATCCACATTCCTCTGAAGTCTGAATTGTTGCACACAGACAAAGTTATATTTGACGCGCTATTTTTGTATGAATTTATACGCATGCGAGGTGAAATCATGTTTAGCGCTAATTGAATTATGTAAACTGTGGTGCAAGCAAGCCATAAATCAGTGATGGTTAAATTGAAATTTGAACAAATTGTAAAAAAACAATTTTACTATTTCAATTTAACCATCAGTGTGTCGTGTGCAGCTATAGGAAGATGGATTTTCCGAATTATCACTTTATAAAATTAATAATGTTAATGATTGTATGGTCAATAATAGTAATGGTATAGGAAATTACAATCTCTTTACCGGCAATTTGTGTCTTTCCCAACGTGTAGGACCTAAGACTGGATAGATGACAATGACATAATTTGCCGATGGTGATAGACCATACGTTGTTTTTTTTTATATTCTGTAGACAAATAAAGTTTATTCTGTAACAAATAATGTGCCGTTAAGTTACACTCATATATTTATACACGTAAGATATTATTTCAAAATTAACCTTGAAATCAATAATGGTGCAAATTAATTGATCTAATAAATCTGCAAGGATTTATTTAGATTATCTACACAGTAAGTCGAAGTTGATGATCAAGAACAAGACAAAAGAGTGTTGAAGTTCTTAGTGTAACAACTCCCTTGTGGAGGAGCAATCTTCAGTCAATATCATTTGTACCAGTAAGGATGTTATCTTTTATTGTGTGACAAAATTGAAAGTATTCTGGAAAATAATATAATTCATGGACCATCTATTTATAGAAACCAAAATGGAAACAGTGACCAGAGACTATGCAGGCAAAAAAACTACACACGCGTAATTTCTTCGAATACCAGATATATAGGTCTTTGTTAATATGAATCCTCTCTTAATATAAAAGTATTCAAGCAATTGCTAACCAAACCCCACTACCGAGACTTTTACATTGTTATGCGTAGCAAAGAATAGGTTATAATTATAATATCCATTGGTAATACGAAGAACCAAATGTATCTTCAACAAAACTGCACTACATAACGAAAAAATTTGCAGACTCCTGACATTTATGTGTAGTTTTAATTCATGCCAGTTTTTCCAGTAACATGTTATTGAATATAAACAAATAACATAAAAAAAACATAAATTAGTCTATTGCATAAAAAGGAGCACACAGGTGAAATTAATTTCTAGTACATAGGTAATCAATACCATAACATACTGATCTCAATTTCACCATTACATTCGATGTGCCCATTAGTTATAATTTATTGGCTATATAATGATTAACTAAATTCAATTTTATCACATCACATGAAATAAAATTGCAGTTATAGCATAAAAATGCATTAAAGTAAGTCTACACAATGTAACCAAAATATAAATTACGTTAATACTATTATTACTCGGGTTATACACCTAGAATTTGAAATGCGTCATTATTAAAGTTATTCGCCTGAAGTAAACGAAAAGTAAATATGTAGCATAGTAGAAAATAACATCAAAATTACCGCCATTCCATCATTTGAATAAAAATAAATATTCACTATAATTTAACCGTGTGTACCTTCAGGATGAACAACGCGGTTTTATCGTAATGCTAAATAATAACACTGCATGTGACTAAAATGCCGTATAAAAATACAGTCATATATATTTGTATGATTTAATTGTTTCTCATACATTGCTAACGTGTGGCGTCGTAAATGAAGTGTAATTATTTAGTATTATGATGTAGTATATGTGCAGGTAGTATTATAGTTTTACATTCATTCAACATCCATTTGTTCTTGTGTTTGTTGCGCATCACTGGGCGCGGTGCCGGCGTCGGGCTGGCCGTCGCCAGCTGTGGGGTTCGCCGGCGGTGGGGTCTTCTCTTTAGGTTTAGGTTTGTTTAACACTGGATTCACAGTGTTCTCAAATGTCTAGAAAAATGACAAGATCAGGTTATTACAAATATCGCCAGGCAATTGGTTACGATTGTCAGAGCCACCAAAGGTTCAGAAGTTTTCAAAATCAGTAAAGGGTTTCTATACAGATTGTAAGAATAAATAATGGATAGTGTACCTGTCGTTCCTGGCGGATCTGATGAGTGGTGTGTGGCGGCGGTTGGTGACGCGGCGTGTGCGCGAGAGCCTGGCGAGAGCTCTCCAGCCAGTTTAGCGCATTCTTTGCAGCTTCAGCCACTTTCTGTATGTCAGCATCAGCCAAGTGAGAATACTTGACATCTCCAGCTCTGAAAATAATTAAAATGTGATAAAACCATAACATTACGTCACGTCTGACTCAATCTAAATGACATTACGTCACGTCCGTCGTTGCTAAGGGTTAGGCAGTGGTTACCTATAAGTACTCTCACATTTTGTTTGTTTAAAACCAGTAAAGTATAAATAGATTAGTTGAATGATACAACTTTCTCTTATGCACCAATGGTGTATCATGCGACACTCAAGACATTAAATCCCATGTAGTAGGGGGCGAGCAGATTGCCATCAGCTGGGGCGCAAATCCAGATTGGGTTTGCTACTTAGAAAATTCTGACAGAAATCACCAATATACATCGCCAGGCCTCAATTGACCTCATGTTACATGGTATTGCTGGCGACAAACGAGGCAAGGCACTAAATTTTGCAAGACTCGCAAGTCAATTGGAAAACATTCTAAAAATAATAAAAAGTAACATACTTGTATAAGTCAACAGCTTTATTTGCCAACTGGATTGCTCTTGCGAAGTCATCCAGCGCTCCTGGACGCAGTTCGAACTCCAAACGCCGTTGCTTGATAGGTTCGCCTTCTGTTCTCAACTCCGTCAGTTTATCACTGTACACCTGGAGTGAAATGTCAGTTATAAACATGATCTTGTTACATCAGCTTTTTTTATATTTTACATCAGCATTTTTAACAAGATGGGATTAGAAGAATGGGATTTCCTAGGTATAACACATCCTTGACGGAAGTCTAATCGCTTTTAATTTCGATGTGACGTATTTTGGTGGTAGCCATACAGCTAAGCCCAAACGCCAGCAGAGTTTGTGCCATATGAAGAAACGATTTAATTACTTAAAATAAAATATGTTCTCTCTCACCTGTCTGTGTTGATCCTCGCCTTCGTCATACAGCCACTGTTCCAGAGCGTCGAGCTGGTTAACAAGCCGGTTGCGATTATCTTCGGCTATGAAGTCGTGCAGAGTTTCGCCCTCCGACAGTTTACCACGCAACTCGTAAACATACTCCTCCAAAGCATTACGAGCATCTGCCCGCTCTTTTTCCTGTCTATCTTGAGCTTGCATTTTACCCTGAAAACAAGTAAACAATATAAGAAACATGATAAAAGTTAGCTTTAGTATCAAACATTACCAAACTTAGTAAAGTTAATTACCTCTTGTTCCAAGTATCCATTCAGATCATGTTTACCAAGTCCATGTGTCTGAGCATCAATTGGCAGTTCAATGGTCTTGACAAGAACCTTCTTGGTCTTATCCTTGGATTTATCCTTTTTATCATCAGCATTTTCCTGCAAATAAGCCCACAAGTTCAAATCTTAAACATTTAAAATCATTCCCCACTACCAGCACTGTTTGGATACTTGCTTTTTAAAATGTTCATATAATACTAAGCTCGAATGTATTTCCAAGCAGTGAGGTGACCCATTTGCATTTATTTCATTTTTAGATACTTAAATTATAATATAATAATAAAAAAAACTCAAACTTTATAAGTCCTTCATACTCCAGGGTTTCTGCAGAACGAAAAAGCGGGAAAAACGAAATAAACAACTTCAAGCTTGACAAAAACATGCGTGGACACAGAGATAAAGTTTAAAAGAACAAAAACAAGAAGAAATAGCATGAGGCAGTGTTAACCTCATGGCAATAAATTTGTGCAAATGGACCTCAATATGAGGGTGGGGACGAAACAATATTTTGTGATGTCTGCTGCCAGAAGTTTGGAAAACAGAGGACTTAGATGATTGAATTGAATAGCATTAGAATTTTAAAAAGAGCGTTATGAAGAGAAGGCGGGCAACAAACAACACCGGACTGGACACACGCGCTGCCGACACGTACCCCGCTGAACCACTGTCCTACTTTCTGTGTCCACGACTGTTTTTGTTGAGGCTCCCCCTTCATTTCGTCGTCTCTCACCTCTTGGTTTTCGGGACCATTTTGTTGCTGATCTTGGGCCGCGCCATTAGTATCCATAGCAGCATCTTGTCCCTGAGAGTTTTCACTTGTATTCTCCATATCTACATTGTCATTTTGAGCAGCATCTTGTTTCTTTTCAACAAGGGAGGCAGAGGCAACAGTTATAATGCCATGAATGTTCACTCTAACTTTGAGTTTTACTTTCTGAGACTCTCCCTCAGCCGTTGGCTGGACATCCCTGATATGCCACTGACCTGAAATTGGTGATAGAATTTGTCAAGCATACATTGTCAATAAATCCATAATACTATTACTTTTTTTTTAAGGTTAAATATTACATACCAATGAAAGTGTCAGGGATGGGTACTTGATCAGAGTAGTAAGCACTAACAGAGAAGGGCTCCTTTCTGTAGAAAGTCAGCATCTTTGAGAATGGAGCAGCATGGAAGGCAGAGAACACCTGGAATTAAATAGATATTGTTTAATCATAAGCTACCACTCAACATAACTGTCTCAGCATTGTTTAGGTTACTTGCTATATTTTTTTGTAACCATAAATTTAAATAAGTAGCTATAAGATTCTATTACACAAATGGCACATTTTGTTTTCATAGCGACGGCCCTATCTATTAAATATTCAACACTCATGCGACGGCACGGTATAAAATCAATATATAATGGACTCATAGTTAATGTTGTCTGCAGTAGATAAAATTTTGCATTAATATTGTTTCTATTTATTTTATAGTTAATGGATTAAATCAGCACAAAACATAGCTTAAGTTAGTCATAAAAAGGTTTAGAAATTATTTTTTCTAGGGTGAACTGAAACCACTCATATTTTTGGTAAATAATTTGTGGAACATTATGAGCTGCACAATTTAAGCTTTATTCTGAACAACCATACTAATAAATATTAATGGGAAAGTCTGTCTTTTCACGCTTTTATGGCTGTCGGCCAAATTGATGAAGATTCAGGCCAGAGAGATGAAGGGCAAAGACGCGTGCAAAAGCTAGTTAGTAATAAATGTAAAGGTCACCAACCTCCATGTCTCCATCCTCTCCCTTGGTGGCGTCCCAGGCGAGGCGCACGGCGTAGGGCTGCACGTCGGTGATGCTGAACTCACGCACGCGCACCGCCGGGCTCAGCATAGCGCATTGCAGCGCACACCCGCGAGACACGGCTTCGTCCTGAAATATTACATTCAATATTATATACAATTACATGGTGTCTTTCCATCTCACCAGGAAGTTAAGCCTCGAATTGACAGTGGTTTATCCTGGACTCTTCCATACTAATATTATAAATGCGAATGTCACTCTGTTTGTTTGTTACCTTTTCACGACTAAACAGCTGATCGGATCTTAATGAAATTTGGCAAGAAGATAGATTTCAACCTGAGGAAGGACATGGGCTATATATCATTACGCTACGACCAATAGGAGCGGAGCAGCAATGAAAAATGTTGCGAAAACGGAGAAAATGTGACGCAGACGAAGTTGCGCGCAACAGCTAGTTGGTCTATAAAAGTCAGCATAAGACGCTTACAAGAGCTCGATATAAACTTCAAAGTGTAAGCTGTCGCCAGATGTTACCCTATTGGTGATATCTGTTTAATATGAGAATTCTACAATGTTAGATGTCAGTACCAAACAGTTTTAGTCACAAATAAATTAAAATAAATATGTTACCTGATTTAGAGTGGTTGAACCATGCTTGTTAAAGACTTGTTCAATCAAGTTTTTGACTGCTGGAATTCTGGTAGATCCTCCAACAATCTCCACGGAATGAATGTCTTCAGGTCTCAGCTCTGCAATTATGATGAATGTTATGTAAATGCTAAATATTTTAATGTGCAACAGTAAAGAACATGCAGGTATTAGGCAGTAAAGAATATGGTTGGTCAACAAGCTGACCAACTGTTTACAATATTAGAGATAGATTACTTACTAGCATTGTGAAGTATAGCCCTCATGGTTCTCTCAATACGTGTGAAGGTCTCAGCACATATCTGCTCCATCTGGGAGCGCTGCATTTCGCTCGAAACGTCGCGCTCCTCCATGAAACACTCTATGTTTATGGGCAGCCGAGTGCTGTTAGCTGACATTTGCTTCTTCAGTTTCTCTACTTCTTGAAGAAGTCGGAGGAAAGCCCTGGCGATATAGATGTTTTATTAATTTTTTAATTTCATTTAAATTTTTGAACAACTTCCAACTGGTGGTCAACCAGAATGTGCTATATTTTCTGCTCATTTAAAATGTAAACATAATTTGCTTGTAAATCTAGAATGCATATTGATAATTACTATTAATTGAGATGTAATCATTGTTGTTTACCTTTGGTTTTTCCTAGCATCCAACTTTAATCTACTGAAGATGTCTTGGCAGAAATACTCAGCCAGTGCCATATCAATGTCTCTTCCACCACATTGAGCATCAGTTGATGTTGCCAGAACACGCAGTTTGCCCTTGTTGAAGGCACATGCAGACACCTGATAAACAAAAAATTAAAAGGTGAGAAAACACACTCCTCTACTCATTCCACTACTAATTTATTTCAACAGAAGTTATAATAAATTACCTGAAGTGAGCTATGTCCAAAGTCTACAAAAACAACATTCTTAGGCTTTTCCTCAGGAGCTGGTAAGTCTTGCTTATAGATACCATAAGCCAAAGCAGTGGCAGTTGTTTCATTCATAAGGCGTAATACATTCAGTCCTGAAAATCAATTATTTATTTTTATTCATAAATTCTGTAATTTGTTGTTAAAACTTTGAACTGTTAAACACTAGCTGACCATGGAAATAGTTTGTGGTATAATATTTAGTGGTTTACTGATAAACACATTAAATTTTTACTACTGAACTATAATTAATAGAAACAGTTGTTAATGATATATTGTTCTGTGAAAAGTTTATTTTATTATTATTTTTAGGTTTATTAATAGCTACTGGAGAGAAAGTCACAAACCTGCAATACTGGCAGCATCCAATAGAGCATTTCTCTCAGAGTTTGTGAAGTAACTAGGCACAGATATGACACAGTCATTAATTGGTGTCTGTAATGCTATAGTTGCACTATCTTTCAATTTCGTAAATAGCATAGCCGTAATCTGAAAAAGACACAAAAATATAACCTCATCATTCAAATCTATTCTTGTGACACATAATTCATTAGTTTTTTGTAGCAATATGATAGATAATAATATGACAAACAATAATAACATATTGCCCTTTGTCAGGGATAGTCAGCTTATCATAATTCTGTGAGACTACTAAACTATTAGTAATATTACCTGTTCTGGAGTGAAGACATTATCTTCACCCAGGTAGTTGACACGGATTCCAATTCCATCATCAGGTCTTTGTTCAACCTTGAATGGGAAATGTTTCAGCTCTTTCTGAACATAAGGGTCAGAGTATTTTCTACCTAACAGTCTCTTGAAACCAAACACAGTGTTCTTCATATTTGTAACCATCTGGTTCTTTGCAGCCACACCTAATATTCGATTTTTCGATGAAAACGCCACGCATGATCTATAAATACAATAATATATGTCACAATTTTAAAGAAATCCTTATCATAACTGCCAATTTTATTATTTTTTAATATGTCAAACCAACATGTTTTGTAACAATGTGTACATAGATATTATCACAAATGATAATCTTATAAGACACACTATATTCATATTGGTAATTCTAATGTGTGTAAAATTAAAAGTGGTTGTGTTACATTTTAAGTTATATAATTTAAAAGCATTAACATTACACTTAAAAACAGGAAAAAGAGCATTGACATTTACTTTCAATGCCTGAACTTACAATCTGTAGATAGACAATTCTTTTGTTTGTAAAGTTTTAGTGGGGACAGTTTTCTTCTTTTATTTATTTGTTTCAATGCAAAATGTTACTTCTAATTCAATGTTACTTTCTTAATAAATGTTGTTAAAGATTAACCTTTTGAACGTCATTGTCACATATACATGAAAAGAAAGCACATGCCCTATATGCCAACAACACAAATTTGTGACAAAAAATGTGGTGCACTATAACACAAAATAAGCAATTTAAATCATTACTTTTGTGTGTGTTTATTTATATATCTTTAAAATGTGATCTATATAATTATTAATATTAATGTATTATTGAGAAATAAGCTAACAATACTTTTGAAATCCCTTTTTTTATTTGTAAGTATTAGCAGTGAGTTTGTGTCATGGCGTGGAGGGCACACACATGCATTTATGCTCTGGGGCTCAACCTATTAAAAGATCAAGGAAAAAAATTATAGGTTAAGTTATTGATTGGAGTCATTGAACTCAACTGGATTATGTTATAGGCTAGGGGGAAGGAATTACTTAGTTATATTGCTACAGTTCAAATAAATGAGGGGTACTTCCATTTCATGTCTGTTGAGATTTGAGTTGTTCATAGACATAGAGCATTTTTCATTTAGTTTTCAATTTATCAAATAAAAGTAATAAGGACACAATGACATTATAATTATTATTATCTGCAAACTCCAAATTTCATTACTACTAAATAGGAACACAGGAATAATGTTTGTTCACATCTGATCAAATTAGGTCAACCTGTCATGTTAGTAAGAGTGATTAAGTCTATCATAGAATCTTCATTTAGAGGTGTTGGTGGATATGTTTTTTTTTCAATTAAAATCCTCCGCTTTTACTCCTAATTAAAATATTGGTCTTAGAATTGTTTAATTACAAGTATATAGAGTATACACAATCAAATATTGAAATGATTTACCTACAACAAGTATGGTGTAAATCTTAGGAATAGAAATACAATACATACATTGAAGTCAAATTCAAGTGTGACTAACCTACAATGAAACATCAAAATTCTGCAAGGACATTGAAAACATGGAAACTAGGTGAAGTTCTCAGTTAATATAAGCTATGAAATTCCTTAGTCTATTTGCTTAGAATTACTACAATGCAAAAATAACCCATGTTCTTGATGCATCAAGAATAGAATTCACAAAGTTTGAACATGACAAGCAGATAATCAAATCAGATGTTATGAGGTTCTAATGATTAGACAATGGGCGAACCATGATGACAGAAAAAGTTTATTTTACTGTATAATAATAAGAATAACAATGTTTTGAACTTACGGGGTACCGCGGAGACTGTAATCGTTGGCTATCGTCTCAATACCACCTGCTTTAGCCACAGCGATATAACATGATTCATTACCGAAATCAATACCAATGACGGACATAGCGGCCATCGTTAACTAAAATTTGACTCAATTTATTACAAGAATAGTTAAATCTTGCTTATCTTCCGAATCACACGAACAGAGAAACACGTTGCTGAACTCGACAATCGATCAATCGTATCGTACAAACGCCGGTTTATTGCCGCATAGTAGTTCCTTCATTCGTGCTCGTTGCCCGAATTTTCTAGAAGTGTGGCCAATAGTGCTGCCCACAATGAAATCAATTTAGTCGATTTTGTAAAATTAAGATACTGACACTTAGGGTGTAATTATAATAATCGATTTATCAGCAACTAAAATTCAGGCGCGGTCCCGGGGGTCACGGGGAAAATGACTCCCTCCCCAAAATCATTATTAATCGTCAGCAATTTTTCAGAAATTGTTTAATAGTTTAACACGAGAAAATAACCTATGCGAGGTCGACTCCCAAAGTTTTCAAAGCTCGCTTCGCTCTCGTCTCTAGCTCTTGCATTCTATTTTTACCAAGAGAAAATTTGGGAGGGGGGGTCATGGGCATAATAACCACCTCGCCCTCGGCTGAGTCTAGGTCGACCGTAATCATGCTTCTAAACTCATTGATTTAAATAAAATAAATACTTGGCATTATGGCAAACGACTAAGGCCTGTAATCCTATATGTATATAAATGTGCCAAAATAACCTAACCCATCCGAGGCCCGGCTCACGCTCGCTTTTACGTTTTTTTTATTTTGAAACTTAAAAATGTTACTAATCACAGGGGCGGGGCCGTAAACAAGGTTTAAACCCAAACCCCAAACCCCGAAATTACGTTATCCAAGGAGACGTGCTAAAATTTTCCAGCTCACTTCGCTAGCTAATGCATCCTGTACTTTTTAAATTCTGCATATAAGTTGACAGAGATCCTCTTATTCTGATTCATGTATGCATGATCGAAAAGAACGTTATTTATACGAGCAAGGATGGGAAAATTTTCGAAATGTTGTCTTGTACGTTTCAATTTGAATTCAGTAATTTGTATGAGCTCAGAAGGAGCAGAGTCACAACAACAGAAATTGTGTCCTAATGAGTGAAATAAAGAATTTATTCAATTATGCTCAATACTTTTATTGCATTCCACATGTTATTCTTAGGTGGTAAACTTATAATTAGATCATATGGAAGGTCCATACGATCTAATTATAAGTCGGGCACAGCAAATAAGTGAATTTGGAGAGAGGAAGCATTTACATAAATTATATAACAAACTACTTTAAACTACTATAAAATAAACAAACTACTATACTAAAATAATGATGTAAAAGTACTTTCTAAGGTACACTAATAGCTTAAAAGTATAATATAGATAGGTTTATATTGAGAGATGTTCTTCATCATTAGCCTATAATGTTCCCACTGCTGGGACACAGGCCTCCTATCTATGAGAGGGAGTGGGCTGTAATCCACCACGCGGGCCCAGTGCGGGTTGGTAGATGTCACATGTCTTCGAATTTTTAGTTCTAGGACATGCCGGTTTCCTCACGATGTTTTTCCTTCACCGTTTTTGAGGGCAGCGGTGATGAAATAAATTACACAAAGTAATGCGCCTGCTCGGGTTCGAACCCACAGCTTACTGCTCGTAAGTCGGGGCTGCCACCACTGGGCCACCGCTGCTCTGAGATATTCTTAATAAGAATTAATAAAACTAAAAACATTAAAAAATTAAGAGTCGAGTACTTAAGTGTATGACTTTATAAGTCTATAACGAATATCTAAATATTCGTTTACCGAGTAGTAGCTTTTATTTATGAAAAACTAGCTGCTACCCACGACTTCGTTCACGGGTTTTTTTTGGGTATGAAAAATAGATGTTGGCTGATTCTCAGACCTACTCAATATGCTCACGAAATTTCATGAGAATCGGTCAAGCCGTTTCGGAGGAGTACGGGGACGAACATTGTGACACGAGCATTTTATAAAAGATAATCTAGGTATTAAAAAAAAAAAAAAATTAATTTTTCTTCTTTTTTAATTGATGCGGGTAATTTATTATATAATTTCATGGACATAGGGACATAGGGACTTTTAGAGTGCATTTTTAATTGAGAACTTGGTAAATTTAGCTCAGCTAAGTGTCTCAGTATATGGCGTGTCTGGATATCTTCGCGTTTGGAATAAAATTCTTGATATTTCCGCACAAATTTGCATGTTGAGGGTGACATAGCTAAGCCATGCATAGGCATAAGCATAATAGGTGGTGAGACCTGTTTGTAAATTGGTGGTCTTTTATATATCACGAAGGGCGTAGGAGAATTTAGAAATTATGAAATTAGATAAAGAAATTAGATATTATGCTGTGGCAGTTTAATATGTCAAGAGTGTTGTGACGAAAAGGAGAAAAAGAGAGATAATAATATAACAGATATAAAATACTATGCATCGCTGTATCGTGTGCGGTTTTTTTTATTTGACTCGCCTATATCAAAAAAGGCGACTTTGGCAGGCACAGGAAGGTGACATCCTTTTATCAACAAATGCTACTCTATGGACTTGGCAGAAATACTAATGTTTCCAGCCAATTAAAAAAAAATAGTGGTGTGCAGTCCCTCCGCGCTGAAGAAGTGAAACTTCGTAATACTACACGTATGCGTTCGAGTGCGTTCACGAGCATTCACTCTCGCTCTGTCTCTTTCTATTCCCCCTCCATGGTAGCATTAAACGTTTAACGCGACCTTGTTGGAAGTCGCATAAGAAGTTTCACTTCAAAAAGTATATGAGATCGACATCAAGACATGGAATTAATTGTACACACCTAACAAGTAAGTTCTAGCATCAAGCTTATGGGCCAGAGTGTCAACTTAGGGACGTGGAGTTGGAGATATATATCATGACCACAGGCCAAAACAACCATGCAGAATTTATTGTAGCCTACGTGCGTTATTATCGACCTTTATTTAAATCTATACAAATTAATTACATAAAAATACCCCTAAAAAAAAAATTTTAAAAGAAAGGAACCTCCTAACAATACGATTCGTGTTCAAGACTACTACTTTCTGAACCAAGCCCTTGATCCAGCTGCCTAACTAGAGCCTCATCGGGTATTGGTCGAGGCTGGAGGAAACCACTGCTGCTTATCTTTCTCGGCTTTAACGATGTTTGCGTCATGTGGCACCGTCACCGCTCCAATCGATCCACCTCCACTATATCAGGTGACATCTTCTGTGTATGACACTGATGTATGAACATAAACGAGGCAAAAAGAGTAGTATATAAGGTTCGTAGCAAGTAACACCTACCTCCATGGGAAAAAGATAACGCCATAAGTTTATGTATGCCTGTGTGCAACTTCCGTGCGTGATCATCATTTTTATCCACCCATTGCTGGGTCTTTCTTTGTTTGTGCCAATCTCCACGGTCCTGTGCCAGCCTCATCCAGGTTTTTTCCCCGATGGCAACTATGTCTTCCGACCGCAATGCTTAGAACATTGAGGTATAGGTTTATAAGTCAGTGGCTTAGAACATATTAATTCCATGGCGTGACGTAGTGGTTGACACGTTGACACAAACATTGAACTTCCTTCATTCACTCACTCACTGGTCTGTTTGTCATTTGTCAAAGTCAGATCTGTCAGTGAACTTGCAAACAAAGATCTAAATTCTAAATGCAAATAGAAGTGCATGAGTACGCTGTCATAATTCGTATTCTTATTTTTATATAGGTAATTCGTAAGTTTCAGGTATATTTAAAATTATTTCGAACTCGAAGACTAATATTTTATTAAAATCATTCATGATAAGATTGTTTTTTTTACTGCTAATTTAAAAGTCATGGGTTATCAGAATGCAAAGCGTGACTATTCCATTCCAAGTAACTTTTATAACTTGATGCCGGGAGGTCACCTTCAGCTCCGCTGTGACGTTTAACTTCAATCGTATTCACGCTCTACTTGTTAGCGCCGAGTGTAACAATTAACACTTTCAGGTTTAACCAAAGTCAATCAGTATGAGTGGTGAACCCCAAGCGAAACGTACCAAAATGAGCGGCCTTGAGCAACTAAAACAATACTGCACGGTGGTGGCCGATACCGGCGATTTTGAAGGTTAGAAATAATCTGATGATAATTTCGTAGTGCGAAAATGCTACTTCTCGGGTTTTTTTTTTGTTCCTGACATGTGCTTGTTCAAAGCAGTGACATAGAATGTGACCATTATGCCTTAGCCACAGTTCACTGCATTACAAACGTTCCTTTTTAAAATGCTATGTGTACAGTGGCTATTTTAACTAAACAAATCTTTTACTGTGGGATACCTGTCGCTCGTTGTTTATATCCCTAAGACCAACTACTGACCCTGTGTGAATTAATTATATTTGATTACTTAACTTTATTTTGTTGAAGGTCATACTGTGTAGAATGTTTTTATAACTAGCTTATTAGCACTTGTAAATTCTCTTAAAAAACAACTACAATTAAATAAATATATTTTCTATTGGACCATTAAAATTATTACCACTAATTCTTAATGTTCCAGCCATGAAAGAGTACAAGCCGACAGATGCTACTACTAATCCAAGCTTGATTCTCTCTGCGGCAGCCATGGAGCAGTACCAGCATATACTAGACAAAGCCATAAAATATGGTAAAGAGTCTGGCAGGTATGTGTTTTATATAATATAGTAATTTGGTACGAAAAAAAAACTATTAAGTAGGTCATTCAATGTTTTGTACTTTTTATAAAAGTTTCCAAGCCTCAAAACAGTTATATTCATTTAAATCCATGCATTCCTATAATTTATTGTATTATTTCAGTACTGTGGAGGAGCAAGTAGCTGAGACCCTAGACATGCTGAGTGTTTTGTTTGGCTGTGAGATACTCAAGATCATTCCTGGCAGAGTCTCAGTAGAAGTTGATGCCAGGTGCTTATAGCATTTATTTCCTGATTATTTTTTTTAGGTTTATTATAGATTTGGAGAGAAAAAAAAACATGCATTTCTATTGTAAATTTAAATTGTGTTTTTGTCAAGAATTTCAAGTGAAATATTTATCTGGTTTACTATTCAGAATTTTAGAAAGCGTTTTTGACCCTATTTGAAAATTAAAGTCCACTGTGTTCTCAACCAAATAAAACAAAAAATTCTAATATAGAACACACTACATTTACAATAAGTTACCCTGATAATATCTAATCAGGCTTGTTAGCTAAATAACATTGAACCATGCAGTCAACAATTTACATCACCCATTAATTGCATACCTACTTGAAATGTACTTATGCATTCAGTTACCATCCAACATTTACATAATGAATTCTCAAATTTCAGACTGTCATTTGATAAGGATGCAAGTATTTCAAAGGCCATCAAGTTGATCAACATGTTTGCTGAGTATGGCATCAAGAAGGAGCGTATTCTTATCAAGTTGGCTTCAACTTGGGAAGGCATTCAAGCTGCAAGGTAAGTGGGATACTGTTCACCTCAGAAAAGTCAAACTCAACTAATGAAAATTTACTATAATAGAGTCTATTTTCAAATGAAAGTTCTTTTTTAGCTGCTACTTTGTCTTACCAGGAGATGTAACCTCTTTGTAGTCTCTGGCATATACAAAATCATTATATAATGAACTTTATTTGTGGATACCAACACTGTAAATAAGTACTCTATTAAACTTATTTTGAAATCAATTTATTCACAGGGAACTGGAGAAGAAACATGGAATCCATTGCAACCTGACCTTGCTGTTCTCTTTATATCAAGCTATTGCTTGTGCTGAAGCTAATGTCACACTTATTTCACCATTTGTTGGAAGAATTTTGGACTGGTAAGTTATAGACACATTATATTGATATCATGCCTTTACTCCTCGAAAGGGCATGCAGTCATCTCATTGTGCTATTTAGGACCCGCCGATTGACTTGAAAACATATATCTATATTGTATTTTACAAAGCTATCCCAAACACAAGTGCTGGAATACACTGCATTGGAAGGCCTCTCACTACGTGGACCAATCACCTGGTGAATATTGCGGGAATCTGCTGGATGAGAGTCGCACAGGACCGGTCAATGTGGCAACACTTGTGCGAGGCCTATGTCCAGCAGTGGATGTCTGTCGGCTGAAATGATGTTCCCAAACATTACTCGGTATTAACTTGATCTGTTATACTCCAGGTATGTTGAGCACACAAAGAAGACGTACGAAGGCAAGGACGACCCCGGCGTTGTGTCAGTGACTCGCGTTTACAACTACTACAAGAAGTTCGGCTACAAGACGCAGGTGATGGGCGCGTCATTCCGTAACACCGGCGAGATCCGCGAACTGGCCGGCTGCGACCTTCTCACCATCAGCCCCAAACTTCTCCAGGAGTTGGCTGCCAGTGAACAACCACTGAAGAGAGTGAGTTGACATATTTTATAGTTACTATCAAGATTTAGCATAGATTATTATCGCGGTTTCGAGGTACAATGATTTGCCTTTTTTTTTGCTGATTCGATCTATGATATCATTCGGTTTTTCATCCTATCATGCTAAACACTTATTGATTTTTGCAATGTAAAGTTCGGATATTCATTCTTTCAAATACAGCTCAGAATAATAATTTGATTTTGTGTGCCTCCTTATGATTTTCTTGACTGAACGGTCATTTAGTGGAGTGTTGTAATATTAAAATAATGCACAAATTATGTTGGCTGATAATAAAAAGGCTTTCTATGATCATTCAAACTTATTACTTTTGCATTGTTTTCATTCAACATTACCTACATTGGTACTATCTGATCAAGGTTAACTGTATGTTGCTATCAGAATTTACCTCAAAGTTTGAATGTACGACTGTTTAATTTAATTACTGCATTTATTTAAACAACAGAGTATATTACAACACATATTATCAATGTTTTCAGGTGCTAGACCCGAAATTTGCTGCTCAGTGCGATATAGAAAAGATTTCTCTCAGTGAGGCGCAGTTCCGTTGGCATTTCAATGAAGATCAGATGGCGACTGATAAGCTGTCGGACGGTATTAGGAAGTTCGCTGCCGACACCAGGAAACTGGAGACCCTCATCAAAGCTCTGCTTGCTAAGAAGTAAACGAATTTATCGCTTTCGATAACATTACTGGGGTTTAGAGGTACAGTTAAACTTAAGCTTAAATTTAATCATAAGAAGTGATTTACAAAAACTGTTTTTGATATATTTTTATGTTTTTCCAATGTTTTTTGATATACATACACTTACTTGTTGTTTTTTTTTGTATTGTTAATCAGATACCTATTGTATTGTGTATTGGGGACCACAAATTTTACATTTACATTCCTGTACATATTGTTGTATAAAAAGTTTATTGGAGGGTTAAAAGAAAATTAAATGATATCATATTAATATTTTTTTTTTTCAACTTGACTTGGAAAATCCAAAGTCAAAATTATTTATTTGCATGGAAAAAATGTCACCATAAAAACAACGTCATGCAAACATTATGTGTGTACTATTATTTGCCCGACGGCCTGTTCATTGTCTCAACATAAAAAAACATAACAACAACTGGGGAACGCACATACCCTCCATTTGTTCAAACTGAATTAGGTTTTGTTGGAGCCCTATGTCTAAATAATGAGGATTAATGAGGAATCTAGGGATCAGTTTTCACAAAGTGGAAAAATGCTCCCGCACTTTATGGATGTCACTAAATAAAGAACGGTATCTGTATCAGGCGCGGTGTTAGCAAGTACTCGTAATTTGGTAGGGAGGGGTTACCCCTGAATAAAAAAATGCAGTTGTGGGGGGTGAAACATAATCGGGAACAAATTTTGAAAATGTTATATGGACCATCCTTTCATTTATCTATGCAAAACAATCAATGGCACCAACAAGTTTATTTCCGAAGGAGTGAATCTTTAACATTCCCGAAAAGAGCTTGTACTTCATGTTAGGTATTTGTTTGTCGATGATTCATGCAAGGAGTAATTTTCTCGACTTAATTGTATAGGAAAGCCTATGAAATGAGCAAAGTCAAGATTCAAGAGCGAGCGTAGCGAGCTCTTAAAATGTAGCCCCCACTTCGAATTTGATTTTCTTGTTGTCTATTAATACAGAAATTATGTTAGTTTATAAATAAAAACTGAGTAGCACACAGTGTCAGAGCGAGCAAAGTAAACTCTAAAATTGTAGCACTACTTCGGGAAGATTAGATTTTCTCTTGACCATTCATGCATGATTAATGTAGGTACTTAGACGTCTAGTGCTGAAAACTTAGGAGTAATAAGAGAATGCAAGAGCGAGCTCGAAATTTTTTAATTTTTCCATCCTTGTCGGATAAATTACTTTCTTTTCGATCATTCCAACAGAATGAGAATAAGAGGATCTCCGTCAACTTATATGCAGAATTGAAAGATTATAGGATGCATTAGCGAGCTGGAAAAAAAATCTGTCAAGCAGAATTGAAAAAGTAAAGAATGTAATAGCGACCGAATCGAGCCATAAAAAAGTAACATACCTCCTCGGATTGGATGATTTCTACAAGGTGCTGTTTTGCATCCTCGTCAAAATTCAAAGGTTGTCACAAAAGATAATCAATCAATTTATACAAGGTGTTGTTTTGCAACCTCGTCAAATTTCAGGAGGTGGTCAAGAACGACATAAATAATCAATTAAAATTACGGTACCTAGTTAATTATTAATTAACGCTGATTTTTTTAGTTATTTAAGTTTGTCAGTATTTCAGAATAACCCCCTTAACGTGGTTTAGGCACTAGGAAATTATCGAATAAATGTTTGAGATTGTTTGTATATGTGTAAGCGAGGTTATAAAGCAAGAACCAGACGGGCCGCGTTTAAAACACGGGTGTTTCACACTTGCCGATTTACGTAAAAAAGAAAAAAAAGAAAAATTACCTACCCATTTTATTATTGATTCGGGACGAGAATCATTAGCATAGTTACCCCCTTGAATTTGACGAGGATGCAAAACAACACCTTGTATTACGGTATACGGTACCTAGTTAATTTTTAATAAACGCTGATTTTTTTGGTTGTTTAAGTTTGAGAGTATATCAGAATAACCCCCTTAAAGTGGTTTAGGGAATAAGAAATTATCGAATAAACGTTTGAGATTGTGTGTATGTGTGAAAGCGCGATTTTAGGGTGAGGGTCAGACGGGCCGCGTTTAAAACACGGGAGGTTCACACTTACCGATTTCCGTAAATAAGAAAAAAAATAAAAATTACCTACCCATTTTATTACTAATTCGAGACGAGAATCATTAGCATAGTTACCTTCTTGAATTCGACGAGGATACACCTTGTAGTTGTCCGAGATTTCTGGGTTTGGGGTTTGGGTTTAAGCCCTGCTTACGGCCCTGCCCCTGTGATTAGTAAGATTTTCAAGTTTTAAAATAAAGGAAACACAATACAGAGCGAAGCGAGCTGGGCTTCAGATAGGTTAGGTTCTTTTGGCGCATTCATATACAAACAGGATTACAGGACTTAGTCGTTTGCCATAATGCCAAGTATTTATTTTATTTAAATCAATGAGTTTAAAACATGATTACGGTCGACCTAGACCAAGCCCGAGGCAAGGTGGTCATGATGCCCATGAACCCCCCCCAGATTTGCTCTTGGTACAAATAGAATGCAAGAGCTAGAGAAAACAGCTTCAATATTTAAGCAGTCTGCCTCCGCTCCGGATATTAGTTTCTTTTTATTCATTTACTAGCTGCTGCCCGTTTTTTTTTGGGTATTAAAAATATATGTTGGCCGATTATCAGACCTACCCCATATGCACACAAAATTTCATACAAATCCGTTCAGCCGTTTCGGAGGAGTATGGTTACTAACATTGTGACATGAGAATTTCATATATTCATTTATAACGAGTTGAGAATAAAAGTAACTCCGACAAGGGCAGAATGCATTACCGAGCGAAGCGAGCTTGGAAAATTTTAGGACTCTGCTTCGTATAAGTTAATTTCTCGTGTTGAACTACTCGTATTAAGCAAGAAGTTTATAATTTATACAATTTACGAAAAAATGCTAACGATTTGGGGGGGGGGGGGGATCATAACCCCCGTGACCCGACGCTGTGATAGCACAACACGACCCAGCGCCGCCCGTGCCCGACGCGATTTAGTATTTCCGGCAATTAAATGGTATTTTTCTTCCCAATACCAATAGTGCAACAACAAACATATCCCAGCCTATTGTACGTCACATCTCTGTGAATTACTGCAACCCCAGCAAATTTCAGCGCATTGCTTCGAGCATTCTGTTGACCCTCCGCGGCACGTCCCACGTCCAAAGCGCACTTTTGCTCTTGGTGGAATCGCAGATTCCAATAGGATTCCTCTACTGTGATAATAATGTTACAGCTTGGGTGAGCTGCATTTAGCAATTTGAACGACATTCTGATATCGGCAAAATTTCCACATTGCTTGAAGACCCCTCTAAAATCTGTATTACCCTATACAAACTATCACAGGATGTGGAAAGCGATTCGGAACGGTATTCGAAGCTTTTCAACCTCTATCACTGCTCACCGCACTCATGAAAAGAGAGTTTGATGGGCTGGCATGGTAGAATCTGTGTAGGCAGTGGAAGACTTACTAACCTAAGATATGCGGATGATACCATTTTAGTTGCGCCGAGTGTAGAAGGGATGGCTGTTCTGCTGAAGCGTGTAGAAGCAGAGAGCGCTACACTTTGTCTTAACGTCATCCGTGCCAAATCAATCGTGATGATGGTAGAGCGTGCTCATTTTCTTTCAAGCTCATACCGTCAGGTATGGGAAAGTCACTAATTTTGTGTATCTTTGGACTTTGATGAGTGAACGCCTTTAGGAAATCCGCCGTCGTACTGGTATGGCTAAAAGTAAAATTACTAACCTGGGGGAAAATTTGAAACAATCGTGGTATCCGGCGGAGTACCAAAATACGATTGGTCCGTGCACTGGTGTTCTCAATCTTTTTGTATGGCGCTGAAATGAACGTGGTGCATTACGTGGTGTACTAAGTATGATTTACTAACAATGTCTGGAATATTTCTTTTGATTCTGAGAATAAATGAATTATTATTTCCCTTTATTCACTTAACAAACATATGTTTTACATTTTTAAATATTTTTACAAAATTTTATACAAAAACATTTAAAAATATAAAAATAGTAGCCCACCGGTATCGGGAACAGGGTCCAAGCTACCGGCGGTCAGGGCTCCAGAGAAAGGAACCTCCTAACGATACGAGCCGTGTCCAGGAGTACCGCTTTCTGAATCAAGCCCTTGATCCAGCTGCCTAGCGAGAGCCTCATCAGATGTTGGTCGAGGCTCTTGGCAATTAGTCCATTGGCTGATACGACTATCGGCACAATGATCGCTGAGTTAACATCCCACATGTCAACAACCTCGCGAGCCAAGTCAAGATATTTGATTTGCTTATCTTTCTCGGCTTTCACGAGGTTCTCGTCATGTGGAACCGTTATGTCAACAATCATTGCGCGCCGCTCTGATCGATCCATCACCACTATATCAGGCTTATTGGCTACAATAGTCCTGTCAGTGATGATGGATTGATCCCCATACAGTGTGATATTGCCATTTTCGAGAACTGGGTCGGGCACATACCTATAGTACGGCACTTCCGATTCCACAAGGCTGTATTTCAGAGCAAGTTGCTGATGAATAATCCTGGCTACAAGGTTGTGTCTATGCAAACCTGTTGGTTAATGGCCATATCAATGAGAAGTAGCTCCTTAGTACCGCGGGACCGTTCCTACATCCATTTTGAGAAGCGGACATGATCGAATTGTCATCAATGTGTTTGCAAATTTTAGCTCTCAAAATGGATGTTAGAACTTTATACAATGTGGGAAGACAGGTAATAGGTCTATAATTTTTGGGCTCCGCAGTACTACCCGATTTATAGAGCAGGTGGGTGATTCCAGTAGTTAAGAACTCGGGCAGCGACCCTGATTCTAAAGCTGACTGGAATAGGGCCGCCAAGCGAGCGTGCGACCTTTGGATCCACTTAATCCAGAAGTTGTGCAGTCCGTCCGGCCCTGGAGATTTCCAGGTAGGCAACGGACGGACTGCACGAGCTACGTCTTGGGGGCTGATAGTGATAGCCCCCATTTCTGGAACTGGATCGCATACTCGCTTGACCACCCGAGTCCATTCACCCTCGGTGTGGCTGACAGGCACCGACCAGATGCTGCGCCAAAATAAGGACATGGCGTCATCATCCGGCAAGCGCGTGTCAGCCACACCTTGGTCCGGTCGCTCCCAACTCCTATAAACCCACCTTTCATCTCTTTGGAATGTGCGATTCAGAGTGTATCGTTCCACCCGCCGCTTATACCTACGAATACGGATTGCCCATGCATACACTTTCTGCTTCAGGAAGTCGATGTGTTCTGTGATACGGGACATATAGTCTCGAGGACTAATATCAGTCCCCGCAAATGCCCGCTTCACAAAACGCATCACTCGAGGGCGATTGTTGCCCTCCTTGAAGCAGATTAGTTTGCCGATGAGTGTTCTGGCCCCACCAATACGTCGCTCAATCCTGCATTGCCATGCCGGTACGGCAGGTTTAGGTCGTGTAGCTCTGTCATCAAAAAATTTGACATGAGCTACACGACATGCCGCTACAGCCGCACAAAACAGGATTCAGTGAGCATGAGTGAGGTCTTCGCAGTTATCAAAATAGTTTGATAACTGCGAATCCAGAACAGCCACCAGCGCCCTATTTCTGTTATGCATGGGCAAACGAGGTAAACGTGGTCTAAGTTCAGGCGACATGTACCGATATTCTCGAATCGCACCTTCCAAAGCACTTCTCATTTTCTCACTGCATTGGGTACTTACATTAGTAGCCATATCATTACTCACCTCGTCCACGTGATCGACTATTTGACTAGACTGTGGTGGAACCACAGCCTGCGACGGAGGGATAATGACGTGACTACTCTGCATTTCAATTCACAAGCGATCAAGTACGGTGTCATCCAACATATGATTACGTTGGATGACCCGCACCTGATCCAACAGTCGTTGCGCCGACACGTTTACAGCTGGCTCAAGCACCTGAAACAGAGAGAGCATCCGAACACGGTACGCGGTCTGGTTGTTTCCTCCCTCTGTAGCCCCATAGTATGAGCGCATGACATTTTCGTTGATGGGTCGCGTCCATCGCATGCGCTGCACACTTCCGCCGGAAGCTGGGACCCTATCAGAAGCCTAGGGGTATATTTACCCTAGGGCCAAAAAGGCCATGGCCCGGGGAGGCAGACTGCCCTAGGCGATTCCTAGGTGCTAGGCATTTCCTAGGCGCTAGGCGATTCCTCAATCTCCAAGAACAATAAAAGTTGTGTTTCGAGAGAATTAATTAAATAACAATGAATTCGCGAATTTTTGCGCGTATAATCACAAAATCGGCAGTGGCTGAGCTTTGGGCGCTCACCGCCCTGAGCGTATAAAAAATGCTACAAATAAAAATTAGTCGCAAATTTTATGCACTACAATTTTATGATAGATGTTAACAATATTGGAGCAATAGAAACGTAACGTAAACGTAATTAGCAAGTTCATCGTGAAAAAAATGTTTTATTTTTAAGTTTGACCTTGAATAACTTACGACGCAGACATTAGATTTTATGAGACTTTTGATACAACTTTTAGAACCCCAACCTCAAAATTGTGATACAAACTTTGATTAAGTGTTGTATGGTTATAGCAACTCGTCAATAAAAGTCTGAGTAATGTGTATAACTCACAGTACTTAGCTAGAATAAACACTTAGATGAAAAGATAATTTACAGAAATTTCGTATTTTGTAATACAAAAATTCAGCTATTGAAGTGAAACTTCTTATGCGACTTCCAACAAGTTTGCGTTAAACGTTTAACGCTACCATGGAGGGGGAATAGAAAGAGAAAGAGTGAGAGTGAATGCGTGCACTCGAACGCATGCGTATAGACGAAGTTTCACTTCTTCCGCGCGGAGGGACTCCACGAACTATTTTTTAATCTCTTCTTTTATATGCTAAAATGACTGGACTATAGTTCATATCCATAAGAGAGAGAGACGGAGGGGTGCGGGGCGGCAAGAATACCTATAGTGCATGATGCTCTATATTCTTTCTTTAAGCCTGCAGCTCCTTAGCTTACAAATCTGTTTCAATGTTGAAAAGAAATTCTAAGAAACCCGAGGCGGGCTTCTAAAAATTTTCGAAAATATTTTGCTTACATTTTCGAAAATTTATGCATAATGTGGCAAAGTCACTTCAATGTAATCTGATTAAAAATGATGATAAAAGGCAAATCTAACATCTCTAAGGCGGGGCACAAAAAAAAATTCGAGCTCGCTTCGCTCGCTCTTGCATCCTACGGTTTCTTGATAATTCTGGATTTTTAATATACTTCAGCAAAATCATAATAATGGTAAAAAAAACTACATAACATATACGAGGCACGGTGCTAATAGATTCGAGCAGGCTCTTAAATTATGAATTTTATTTATAAGTTGCAAAACCTGTTTCAAAAGAAGATTTAAGCTTGCTTCTCGTTATTGTTTTCTTTTTGTAAGTCACTACCAGACTTAAAGGCGGTAGCAAATATTTAGCTATTGTTTGGAAAATTGCGGGGCGGCTAACCATATTGACCCTGGCGCCAAATCTTAGCGCCACTGCCTTTACCACGTATTCCGTACATCATTCTAAACCCCATAGGAAATTTTCTTCGGTTATTTAATAAAAACGGTTGCCTACAATAATGCAATACCCACAAGGTCAATGGGACAGCACATTTAAAGAAAATACTTATGTAATCGAAAAGGTTACCGTTTTAGCGTCGGTGTCCCTTTCACTCTATATGAGACAGAGAGAGGAATACAAAGTAGGAACTACGAGATAAACATTATTAGTGGCTGTACACTGTCGCCGAGACACTCCGAGGCAGGATGAGTGCAAGAGTTTAGGTATTTGCCCACTCGTGTATCTCGGTGTTTCTCGCTTGCTCTCTGACCCATGTCGGCTTTTTGCGAGACATCACGGGAGAGACGGAGAGATCTCAGCCGAGAGTGTACTGCCACCGTAAGACACACAATCCACGATTCAATTTTGTACAGAGACAGGAGATTATTACATATCCGACCGCATCTCAGCTATGAGATAGGAAGAATAGAATACACAGATTTTAGAGGTTGGTCTTCAGGCAGTGTGGAATTTTGGCCGATATCAGAATGTCGTCCAATTTGCTGAATGCAGCTCACTCACTCACAGCTGTATTCTTCTCGATACCTCAGTTTGTTTATGCATTTTTCCAAAGAAAAGAATTTGGCCAAGTAAGATAGGTATACCGGTTGAGGAGCTCGTGGCTAAATAATAAAAGTCGATCGATCTTTAAAGTTAAGCCGTGCTTGCCGAGGTGGGTCCGTGGATGGGTGACCATAATAACATACCGAGTTTCCTCCGTGCCCCGGAAAGTACATTAAGCCGTTGGTCCCGGCTGTCATTTGTAGATCATTGACAGTCGTTACCAGTAGTAAGAAGCTAAAAGTCTGACATCCAGTCTTACTAAGGGGTATTTGTATTACCCAGTTACTTGGTTGTGGAGGTCAGATAGGCTATCGCTTCATGGAAAATACTGGTACTCAGCTGCATCCGACGCCGACCCCAAGATAATTTGAGAAAAGGCTAGGCAGATAATAAGATAGGTATACCGGTCAACTTTCTCCATCCTTTGATTTCCGACCGTGACAGAAGGATTTGAATTGCTGTAGACCTTTGTCATAATCGTTGTCATTCATCCTAGGTCCTACTTTGAAAGAAGCATCATAAAGGTGTTTTGGAGCATCTTTTGGAGATCATCGAAGTTTTCAGCAAATAGCAAGAGGTCATTTGCAAAGCTTAAGTGAGACAGGTAAGCACCTGTCTGATTTATATATGTTTTATTATTCAATTAAAAGCGGTAGTACCTACATATTATGCACTTTTTCTTCTGTCAGAAGTGTGAGAATTTTCATAGTTCTGTGGACATGAAGGTTCTCGTATACTGGCACTTTTTAATCGTTACGCCTAACGAGTTTTAGGCTCAGGTGTTCTTACTGTCTAACCAGAATTTTAGATTATGATAAGCTTAGCAAAGCTTTCAAGGGGACATCCCCTTATATCAGCCGGAAGGTTTTGGCTATATAGGTACTCTACAATTTTGCGTAGCATGCATTAACTACTTTAGGTTTCTTGAAAGACTTAACTGCTTACAACATTAAACCTTTTGATGCATAGTGCGATTTGTTTTTTTTTTTTTTGATAAAACGTTTTCCTACACTAGTAATTTCTCCTGTATCGTGGGTGCGTTTACAAACATATAAACTCACATACACAAACACCCGGAACAACTATCTGTAGGGCATACAAATATTTGTTCCGTGCGGGGATCGAACCCGCGACACGCAGCGCAGCAGTCGATCGCTCAAACACGGCGCGCGGCGCCAACCGTGCCTTCAAACCATGGCGCCAACCGTGCCTTCAAACCATGGCGCCAACTGTGCCGTTTTGACAACCCGCTATGGTTAAGGTTGCGACGACGGCGGAACAGAGCAAGTTAGTTAGGGCTGGTTTTTGTCAACAAAATGATTAGCAAATGATTAAAATGATTATTAGGTATTTATTAGAAACATCTCGACAAAAATCCATAAATATCCACTGCGTAACATTTCTGTTTTCCAAAATACCAGCAAATAAAAAATGATCTGATAAAAATCTTTGAGAAAATGGACAGTAGCTTTAATTTAAGGTAGTTCTACGCGGTGCTACGAAATGTGCTACGGAAGCTACGAACATCAATGTGTGTGATATTTTTGTTTGGATTTTACTTGAATGTATTTAAATTGAATGGATAGAATAGACAAGAAATTTAAAGGATTTTTGTATGTTTATAATAACGTTTAAATTGTATTTAAGTACGGTACCTATGTTCGTCTTTTTAACGCGTCCCTAACCATGTTTGCAAAATTTTGGGATCATCACTTATATACATATTTTTTTGAATAGGCGTTTAATTTTCTGAAGTACCTTTGTGCTTATACGTATTTGACAGGGGTTTCACATGATGAGGTGAAAAAAATGATGGTGGATGCGTGAGATGCTGTGTTTTTATCTTAGATCGTCGTCTTAATATTGTAACAAAGGTGTGTTAACTATGTTACTGAAATGATAATCAAGAAAATTTCCATAATATGATGTAGTACTGAAGAAAATTTTCACAACGGGGTAAAGAAGGGCGCGAGGGCGGGGGAGGCGGAGGCTTGATATTGACCTAGATGTTCATTCAGAGTTCGGTCGATGCGAAACTTGACATCTGCGCGTTCCTGCGTTTTGTATTTTTCGATTTAATGTACACTTAACTCGCTTGCTTTTTGATTACTTATTTCTTATAAACCTTCGTTTTAGTGTACACTTTGTTTGTAAAGTGATTCAGTGGTTTTTCGTAGTTTGATTGTAACGTGTGTGATGTTCAGTGCGATACTCGGTGTTCGTTGTGTCATTGACGCGGTGGTGGTGGCCGATATAATGCCTGAGCTGCGATATTTGTTCAAATAGTTTCTGTTTTACTATAATAATTTAAGATGCCAAAGTCTAAAACGGCAACGTTCCAGATTCCTGCAGTGACCATGGAAATTCCAGAAATGGATACAAAAATTGCTGATGTGAGTATCGACTACCGTGCAATACATTTTCCTAAGAGGGTCTCTGCCTAAATGTTATATAAATTGTGGTTTTATTATCAGTTTCGTTTTAATTAATTCTTTCAAAATAAAGAGGTTAATAATAGGTCTTTTCGATATGTAGGTCACATGGTACATGAAAAGGTAGATATATGTTTATACCATTCATATACTTATGTCTCGTAACAATAACGATGTTGAGCCGAGTCGACAAATTGTGCTTAGCACCAGCTGATTCGTATATTATATGACTTAAAAGGTTTCACCTAAATGTTAAATGCGACTCTCTTATATATAGGTTGGTATCTAGAGGACCATGCATTAAACTCAGCTCCAACTATTATAAGTACGTATAGTACTACTATCGACCTTTGATTTTATTGGTTTAAGCGGCCGTCCAATGCACTTACCCATCTTCACACTTGTTTGTTTGTCATGTTGTTCCTAATATTTTTCTGAAGCTTATTTCACTAGTCCATAAAGATTTGAAGGAATAAAGAAATCTGTAAAAACGTGTTGGAACTAGGGTTTTTGTTTCTCTACCTGCTAGCGATTAAATGTATGTATAAATTCGAATGAAAAATCATGAATGTTCTAGTTAATGTATAAAAATCGTTTTGTCTGTAAGAAAGGTAAGCCATGTGGTTTCCAGCGGGAAATGGACCATTACTTCCCGTGTTGGAATATACTATACTCTCTAGTATACATACACGCAAGACACAGTTAATTAGATCCATTAGCATATACTTAGCGCTAATACCACCATATCGCTCATGAAGGACATCAGTATTGATGCAAAATATGGCCTTTTATACTTTCATCTATAAAAAAACTACACGGAAGTAATTATATTCCCGCATGAACAATGCCAGTGACTGAGTTGTGAGTTTATTAGTATATATCAGCATATATCTAAGGTACTAATTAGATTACAAGGCCGCTTAAGTGAAAAAAAAAACTAAAAAAATCACGAGCTGAAAAAAAAATGGAGGGTCCCACAGCGGTTTTTACTAGAATTCGGAAATATTCTAAATAGTATTTTTCTTCTTCAGAGCAAAGATGAATTGAATCCAGAATCAGCTGCGGAAGATGCGGAGCCCGCACGTGGCAACTGGACTGGACGGTTCGACTTCCTACTGTCACTGTTGGGCTACAGCGTGGGCCTGGGCAACGTTTGGCGATTCCCATACCTATGCTACAACAATGGAGGAGGTAATATACAAAGGCAGTGAAATATTCATCAGTATGAGTAGCTTTAACTAGGGTTGTCCGAAATCGCGAAAAAAAATAGCTGTTCCCTAACCTGTTCCGAGTTATGTGACCATAAATATATTGCAGCTCTTATTTTCTTTTGCTATTTCCTGGTTGGTCCCATAGAGACAGTTTTTAATTTTCATGAGTACTACACTCCATTCAACGATTGCTTACGTTTAAAAAATTACCTAGTACAACATTTAAGCCAAAGTAGATCATCGCAGCGTGGTAAATGATGCGTATGCAACGCATTCTCAGAAAAATTGCGTGGGATGAACGTACGTAATGAGATCGCGTTGACCCCTTGGTATTTACGCGATGCAATGCAGGTAACAGAGGTTTAAGACCCACTTCTTAATCATCGGATTGCGAGTTCAGAATATTGCATTGCATGGCTGTATAAATGTCACAGCAGATAGGTAATTCTCAATTAGGTAATTTTGAGACACAATCGCTGACTGATGTTGAAGGATGAAAACTTTTATTAACCGAAATAAGCTAACTGTTCTCTTTTTAACCCCCGACCAAAAAAGAGGGGTGTTGTAACTTTGAAGTGTGTATGTCTGTCTGTGGAACCATATCTCCTGAATGGATGTACCGATTATGATTCAGTTTTTTTTCTTTTGATAGGTGTCTTCATCGAGAGTTTTCTTAGATGTTTCAAGAAAATCTGCTCAGTCGTAAGAAGATCATCACCTCTTTTCTAGTTGATGAAGATATATATAAACTAATATAAACTAACTACACAATGATATTACAAAAGAATTGTTATTTTAACTTTTATTCACCCACTTATAAAAATACCCTTTCATATCTCCTTGATATTCGCTGGTCTTAGCATCTGATTTGAATATTGTCAACGCACTATGGATCAAACTATTATAAACAAGCTAAGCGAATTATTTCAAAGTTTTTTCATTCTTTGAGAAAGGTAATTTTGTTAGATAGACAATGGACATGACACGTTCTTTGTTCAGTCTACCGCAATGACCAATCTTGGCCGTATTTTTCATCTGCGGGTCTGTCATTCGACTAGACTCAATATTGTAAAGAAATAACCGTTAATTTTGCTTACAGGTGCGTTTCTCATACCTTTTACCGTGATGCTCATAATCGCGGGCTTACCACTGATGTTCATGGAGCTATCGTTCGGCCAGTATGCCGCCCTGGGGCCTGTGGCTGTGTACAAGAAGTTCTCGCCCCTCTTTCAAGGGCTGGGTTACGGCATGGTGATAGTCTCCAGTATCGTGATGTTGTACTACAATCTTATCATAGCTTGGACGATTTACTACATGGCTGTGTCATTCATGAGCATTTTCTATCAATTGCCTTGGCAGAATTGTGATGCAGAATGGAGCACTGAACGTGAGTATTGTTTCATTGAAAAAACGTAGAGATGAACAAATATTGTATATTAGGATGACATCGAGCCGCACGTATTATTAATATTATAACGGTATCGGAAGATATATTTGGGCAAAACCTGCATAGATTTATTCAAACAGCACAAATGATTATTGAAAGAGGTGGCAACTATAAACGATGTCATATTTAATTATTACTATTTTACTGGGTGTAATGGTAATTGTTATTATATTTAATGTAGGTAATTTTATTTTGTGACTTATAGCATCGTATTGGACTTGTCTGTAATGTTGCTTTAACTGGTGGTAAATAAATAAATTCTTTGATCAATAGTGAATATTCACGTTATGTGCAAACGTCTGTCTTTTTATTCAACCTAACAGACCGATGTGTTGCTGGGGAGTTTGTGTTCTTTTTCCCAGCCAAAACATAAGGAAGTGGCGAAGGGCGGGCGTTTTGTGGGACTGTTTATTGTTGTTTTGACGTTCAAAGAGTGCTGATTATCAGCCTTATTTGAATAAATAACTTTTGATTTGATTTCAGATTGCTATTCTTACGAGGATGCAGACAGCTGTGAAGCGGTCAACGGAACTTACTATCTGAGAAAATGTTTCAATCAGACGTACGCTCAGTTGAACAACATCAACGCGTTAGCTGACGTGGCGCTGCGACGACCCCCGGCTGAAGAATATTTCACGTGAGTACCATGCCATTGTATTCATGGACAAATAGCCACTTGTTGATCACAAAATGTAAGGGCCACTTGTCCTGACTTCCGGATAAAAAGAAAATTAATTAAGTACATAGTTGGCTTGATAAAATATCACAGTAGAATAGAATCCGTTGTACGGCTGTTTACGAAACCTTACAATTTGCTTGCAGAAATCAAGTGCTAGGACTGTCATCGGGTATTGAAGAAACGGGCCAAATTCGCTGGGGCATGGCCCTGTGCCTACTTGCCGCTTGGCTCATCGTGTTTCTTTGCTTGTGTAAGGGCGTTCAGTCTTCGGGAAAGGTAATAGTAGACAAGAAAATATCATAAAAAAGAGTCAAAGAAGCTGACTTCTATGGTTCTCTACAGCAGCTATTTGTTGCAACGAATCATTTAGGAAACGACCAACCCGAACCGAGCACCTTTTTGTCGACGTTTTACAAGTGCCCATGTAGGCCTATGTGAAATAAAAATATTTTGATTTTGAAATCATTATTTAATATCAGTTTTGACAAGTTTTAAAAACGCAATAATATTTTTGACAACCATACAGATTATACGGTGAGATGTCATGCTGAGTCGTTACCTATGATTGGAAACTAATGATCGTTTTCAATATGTATTACTAGCTGTCGCGCGCAACTTCGTCTGCGTCACATTTTCCCCGTTTTCGCAACATTTTTCATTGCTGCTCCGCTCCTATTGGTCAGCGTGCGCCTGCCTGCATCAACACGCTAGCCTGCCTGCTGCAGCCTAGCGTGTTGATATATAGCCTATGTCCTTCCCTAGGTTGAAATCTATCTTCTTACCAAATTTAATTAAGATCCGATCAGCCGTTTAGTCGTGAAAAGGTAACAAACAAACATACAAACAAACAAACAAACAGAGTGACTCTCGCATTTGAATATTTGTATGGAAGTATGGATATGGATTAGTGGAACTATTGTTTTTTCATCCATTACAGTTCAATCAGACGTACGCTCAGTTTTTTCATTGTTTTTTCATCAATTACAGTTCATCCATCAGTGTGTTGTGAAACTACCATACGTAATAGTAAATTATGATATAAGTGCGGTAAGTTGAAAATTACAGCCGAGGCGATATTGCTAGCCCGAGCCGTAGGCGAGGGCTACAAGAAAGCAGAGGCTGTAATTATCAAAGCGTACGTATGTCATACGACGTTTCATAACATATTTGCGAGGAAATAAATAAAACTCGGACGGCATTTTCAAGTAAAAACAATACAGCGAAAACAAAAAGCGCGTGGAATAATTTTTACTTGTTCACAAATTATGAAATTAGCGATAAATGGTTGTAATTTATGGTCAAAATTAATTAAATTAAAGAATTAAATGTTTATTTACTATATTTTATCTCCCAAGTTAATTTTATTCATAAAATGTTGACCACTTTTCTGACATAAAAACTCTTTGCTAAGATTTAAAAAAGTACCGTTCGTTTTAGACGGAGCATTTTGATAAACCGTGCGTTTTACATTACAATAACGCACTAATACGTAATGAGATACATTACGATATTGAAATTGGTGAAATAAGAGACCCTTTACGAGCAAATGTGTTATAAAAATAGTAACCTTAATGTAGCGTATTAATAAAACTATGATTATTTTGGCAATGACATTTTTCCCTAAACAATTCCTACATCACATAGCTAGATATATTTTTTTAAATGGTTTCTGTTCTGACAACGATAAAATCTGCCTTCGAGTAAGACTATAGCGACTTGTCTACAAAACACTTATGAACCGCAACGAGAGACCTACGTTTCGTTGGACGACTCCAGAAGTCACGGTCATTGCTCGTTGGCTACGAGGTATGCACGGGACTTCTGCGTCTACGACATGCCTACGAGACGTCTACGACACTTCCATGAGACGTTACAAGATGTCTACGAGTCATCTAGGGTGGCGTAGACCAAGCCTACAGGCTTGTGCCTACAAAGGGCTTACGAGTTGTCTACGACACTTCTACGAGACGCTAAGGCATTAAGTCCGCCTTAGTACAGTGTTTTGTTATATTATGCGTAAAACGTTCTAATAAATAAATAAATGTTATATTGTTTATAATATATTTTCTTCTCTTTGTAGGTAGTGTACTTCACCGCCCTTTTCCCGTATGTGGTGTTGGTTATTCTATTTTTCCGAGGGGTAACTTTACCTGGCGCATCGACCGGAATCCTTTTCTACTTGACGCCAGACTTCAGCCAGCTTCTTAATGCTCAGGTATTTATTCTGAGATATCAATAAAGCTGTAATTAATTTAATTATGAGATTGAATACTTAACTGGGAATAGGGCAAGAGAATGATGTTAAACTAATCTTGCAGGTATGGGGAGACGCCGCTGTACAAATATTTTTTGCGTTGAGTCCCGCATGGGGTGGTCTAATAACACTCTCGTCTTACAACAAGTTCACTAACAATTGTTACATGTAAGTGCTTATTGGTTATATTTAAGTAAAACCATAATTATGTGCATGATCTTTTATGTATTTTTTTCCTTTGCAGAGATTCATTGATCGTTGCCGTATCCAACATCTTGACGTCCTTTTTCGCGGGTCTGGTAATATTTTCTGTGATAGGTTTCTTGGCACACGAATTGAATGTCGAGGTGGACCGAGTAGTCGATCAAGGAGCAGGTCTTGCCTTCATCGTGTATCCTGAAGTAGTCACGAGACTACCTGTGTCACCACTCTGGTCTATACTATTCTTTGTCATGTTGTTAACGCTCGGACTCGACTCTCAGGTATGGTTAATCTATTACCTTTTGTTTGTTCTGCAACCCAGGTAATTAGTTTAGTTCTAACTCTTTTAATAGAAATCTCTACTTACAAATCATTTTTTTTTAGTTTGCACTCATGGAAACAGTTACGACTGCCATCTTGGACAAATTTCCTAATTTCCGTCAGAAGAAAGTTTGGGTTGTATTGACTGTCGCTGTATTTGGCTATCTGGGCGGACTTATCTTCACAACTAACGTAAGATTACTGCTCACAAATGCTAAGATTTTAAACTGTTTCTTTGTTTCAAGTACGTTTACGTAACATTTTCTTTCCAGAGTGGCATGTACTGGTTGCAATTAATGGACAAATATGCCGCGAATTGGTCTGTCCTGATCATAGCAATCGGCGAGTGCATTCTTATAGCGTGGATCTATGGCGCTGAGAAGTTCTGTGAAGACATTCAGCAAATGATAGGTCCTCAGACCAAACTGTGGGTATTCTTCTGGAGTGCTATGTGGCGACTTATTACACCTGCTGCGTTAGTGGTACGTATTATTTAGAAAAGTTTGGAAAACATTGAAAATGTTTTAACATAGGTACCTGTGGGCTCAGCAAGATGTTTCATTGTTTTCATTTCTTGGGGTTATAACAGTTCATCCTGGTGTTCAACTGGATCGAGTACAAGCCGGCCTCGTACGGGGCCTATGTGTACCCGATGTGGGCCGACGCGGTAGGGTGGATCATCGGCGTGCTGCCCGTTGTCGTAGTCGTACTAATGGCTATCGATCAGATCTGCAGCGGACCCGATGACCTCACCATTATGGAGGTATTATATTTACCTGAAATATTGTTCCGTATGTAGTCGTTATTTTACGCCATACAATTGATTTATAACGCGGGTATTGTTGATTGATTATTTGTGTATTTTATCTATGGGCCTTATTGATTGATTGCTAAGGCACTAGAGGCACTTTATTTAACAGAGGTCTTGTAATTTTATCAATTTCTCATAGTCTATGACTTACATGATATGCTGGCCAAATAATTTCTAGAAGACACTTACCGTTGTCCTAGTGAATGAAAATCAAAGTCCATTTCCGAATGTTGCAGAAAGCTCGAGCGCTTTCTCGTCCGACGGAAGACTGGGGACCGTCGGCGTCGGCGGTGATGCGGCATGAGACCGAGCTGTCGCCGCCGGTGCTGCTGCTTCACGGCCGCCCCGTGCTGCGCGAGCGCGGCGCTTGACCCCCGCACACGCATCCGCTCATTGCTATGCGGAAGGTAATAATGTCATTCAATAATACTTTTGTTACTCCGTTCATCAGTAGTGTTATCTGACTGGTTGACACGGAGTGGCTATGATGGACTTCTGAGCTAATTACTAGGACCATAAGGTGCTGCGTTGTTAGAATTCACTGTTTTTTGTATTGGTCAAATTAAATCCAGTGATTTAGGTACTTAGACAAATACAAAAATCGGTTTTTGGTTCAGCAATACCATATTTTATAGTATTGATGGTTTAGTCACCTTAATAGACAAATTAGTTGTTTTAAAAGGTACTAAGAGCTTTAAATGTTTCACAGACTTCACAAGATGGTGGAGACTCAACTTCTATTACTAGTGGAATAGAAAAGGAAATAAAAAAACCTGCAGGAATATTAAAAATCAAAAGAAGTTCTATGAAGCGTAAAGTTCAGAATTTCAGCCTTGAATCTGACGATGCAGTAATAGAACCTCTCTTGCAGAAAGATAAAGAAAAGATCGACACCACAAAACAAAGTGCCAAATTTAACCTGATGTCGAAAACTAAGACTGAAGCTACCACTGAAAGAGAAACGGATAAAAATAAATTAATATCAGATGACAAATTGCAGACGGCAGCGCTTTCTAATGCTTCTGATGTCACGGATAGAATTTCACCTACTTCTAATGTCAAAGAAAATTTTACTTCCAATTTAACAAGTGCAAATGCTCCTTTACACAATCATATGAATACTAATGTGTTTAGCAATCATGACGGGTTAAAAACTTTTGTCACTCCTAAAAGTCAAATTCTCGTCGAAATTGATGGATCCAAGCACGTTGGATATAGTCCCAGTCCACTTATATTTACAACAGCGAAAATACACACTGATGGTGAAACAAAACACATGGAACCAGTTCAAATGACTCCCGGGCCAATATTATCAACCATAGAAGTTAGTGTTATGAAAAATGGAATTAATACAAGCGGAATTTCTGGTAATGTGACTTCCAATATCAGTGCAGTATATATTCCACAGAGCAATAAAAACATCACAGAACAGGATCCGAAATTATCTCTAAAAACTGCAAGCAATACAACGACGCCCCAAAACAAAATTGCAGATACAAAAATTCGGATGTCAACTGATAAAACAGATGTCAAAAGCAATACATTAGATAAAAGTTCTGTGCCATCTACGTCAAAAGACACAAAATTAGCTCAGCCCATTTTATCCCCAACTAATACTAAAGACAATCCCACAGAAAGCAAATGCATAAGTAACAGAACTACAGTTCTCCATGACGCCAAATCCGGATCTGCTTTAATTGCTACCATTAAAGCGGCAAATAATCCTATTAAAGAACCGAAAAGCGAAAAGCCAGACGCATTTTCGTTTGAAGAAAATAAAGTTGAGTTAAGCAAGATTGTTAAACCAGACAGTCTGGATTTACAAAACACAAAACCATGCGAAAATTTAAAAAGTTTAGATAAAACCAGTAAGGATAAAGCTAAAAACACAACTAACGCTTCTTTCAGTAGCGGACAATTGCATCGTCAAAGCATAGTGGCAGATAAAGACGATCCTACATCAAAGTTAAAATTAAATATTGTTTCACCTCCTTTGATGAATGATTCTAAAGGTTTTACTTTAGATGATAAAACCAAGTTGCCAAAATCTAGTGCGAATAGTGTTCCAATTACTAGTTTAATCTCAGTGTCACCACATATCAGTGCGATTGACAATAAAACATATGCTTACACAACTACCGCTGCAGCAATAAACAAGAAACCAACTTCCGAAAGTAATAACGCCGGTGTTAATCAAACAGTTGCATCAGTCGCTAACTGTGCCGTTACAAATAATTCATCTGTCGTTGGAAATACAAGTGTGTCTGCAAACAAATCATCTTTTCCAACCATTTCATCTGCCAGCAAAACTTTTGATTCATCAACAACCATATCAAATACTCAGAATATGTCTGGAGCCCCTAAGAAGATAGCTGATCCTGTATCTACGGCTGCTGCTCTAAAAAACACAACTGCTCCTAACACTGTAAATGCGGCTGTCTGTGTAATTGTTGGCAAAAAGACAACTGCTTCGACAGCTAATATTGTGGTTCCTAATAAAGTATCATCTCCAGCTACAACTAGTGCTACAGCTAGCAACAAGATATCTTCTCCATCAACTAGTATTGCAGCGGACAATAAAATACCTTCAACTCCAACTACAGCTGCAGCTGATAATAAAATATCCACTCCTTCTTCTTCTATTACAACTGGCAGCAAATTATCTAATCCAATTACTTCAACTGTAGCGGCAAATAAAGTATCTGCAACATCAGCAACTTCTACCACTGGCAGCAAACTATCTAAACCAGTAACTTCAACTGTAGCATCAAATAAAATATCTGCAACATACACTACGACAACAGCTGCCAACATATTTTCCGAATCAAAAACTACAGCTGCAGCAATAAACAAAATTTCTGCAATACCATCGACTACTACAGGTGAAAGCAAATTATCCAATCCCACAACTACAACTGCGGCAACAAAAAAAACTTTAGCTCCATCAACTGATTCTGCACCTGGCAGCAAAGTATCTTCTTCATCGATGGCTACAACTGCGTCAACAAATAAGATTTCTAGTCCCGTAATTCCTACAACTGCCATCAAAATGACATCTAGTTTAACAACTACCACTACGGGACTCAGCAAAACATCTGCATCAAATTTGTACTCATCAGGAAAACCTGTAACAAGTTCATCCAGTACTTTACCAACATTTTCAAATACATCCATACCAAAGCCTATCGTTGCTACTTCTTCTTCGGTTGCACAGCCTATAAATACAGAAAAATATTCAAATAATGCATCAAATTACGGGAATATTAAATCAGGAACCACAAATGAAACCAAATTAGGAGGTACAACTAAATCAAAAACAGCAAGTGCATCAAACACCAAGCCAACTAGTTCAACAGTGCCTACGAAACCTAGTAAAGTTGCCGCTACTACTACTACTTCTCAGCATACTACAGTAGCCAAATCACCTACAGTTACAACAGCAAAGTCTGCACCAACTAAAACAATACCAAAACTAGCTACAACCAAATCAACAGAAATGACTCCAAAGAGTTCAGCAACAAGTGGAATGTCAAGTGTCGCTTCAACTCCTTCTATAACTCCATCTACTTTAGCTTCTTCCGTATCGTCATCGGCGTCGGCGGAAGCTAATAAGCCAAAGGACTCAAAGTCTAAAATAATAAGTAACGGCAGCAAAAATTATAAAGCTTAACAGTTGTTATGGTTTGGGTTTTTAGGAGATAAACAAGTCGCTCAATCCATAGTTGTAATGATAATAATTAATTTATATAACAAACTATTTCAAAACTTATCACAAGGCAAAATGTACAATCTAGTCATCAAGTTGCATCCTAGGTTGCACAAGTCACTATTTCCTATGAGATAGAAGATTCCTTAATCCTCACTCAGCGTAGTGTAATAATAATGTTATAAATAGCTGTAAATACCTATGATAGAAAATTTTGTGGACTGAATGGTCAATGTGTCTAATCTTCTGTATATGAAATCATACTTCATAATACTATATTAGGTACATAGTTTAAAGGTGCGTGTTGGAGTAGATATACTAGTAATGTTCACCTATGTAACACATGTTATTTGCTCATAGTAAATAATTGAAAGGAATTGAAAAAATATATTTAAAATCTGTTAATAGTATTTTGAATAGTAAAGTAATTACTTTAATCCTGAATGTTTTAACCAGAATTTATTCAAAGAAGCTTGTGCTAAAATCATGCAGCAATAAAACCGACTGGTGATGACAACATGGAATGTTAAACTTTGACGGACTAACGGATGGTAGGTTAGTGGTGCTAAGAAATACATATTTTTCATAGACAATATTATTATTATTATATTTTCGATACCATTTAGAGATGATTACCTAGTTTCATCTCACAGAGTCAATTTATATCATTATTAAATTGATATGTATCAATCATTGGAATCCAGAAATGAAATAAATAAAAATATAAGTGTGTACCTATTTAAATGGGTTCTGTAAATTTATTTATCAATGACGAGAGAAAATTATAAATTCACAGGGTAGAAACTGATAATACATGAATTATTTAATAATATCAATCAAAAAACATTGATTAATGATATTTTTTTTAGAAAAATAATTCGTGGCAAATAACGTTAGTTTATAAATATTTATTAATTACAATAAAGTTACATTTCATTTGAAATTGAAAATTGCCTCGGATTTAACTAAAAATCAGGCAGTGTTACTTATAAAATGGTCAGGTGACAGGTACTGTCCAGGTTTTTGATTTGTGCCCGAAAAATGGTAGTAATTTCAGTACCTTGTCCTCTTACAATTAATTTACAAACTGTAGGCGTAAGTCCTCTGCTTTGTCTTCAAAAACTTAAACATTAAAAAAAATTAAAACCAATTATCATGTTGAAAATTAATAGAAATAGGAGCAATATTGCCAAGTAACATAAGCACAGGTAAAACGTGTGATCAGAAAGCCTGGTATCAAGTAATTAAGATCTCAAAATATGATTAACCTTTTTTATGTAATGTATTTGTAATGTCCTAATTAACAAAAAAAAGATTTTACAGAACAAGTCTAGTAGGTATTAGTAATGGAGAAAACTATACTTGATTTACTACAAGTTTGTATTTACTCAGCCGTACAGCTGTGGATATTCAAATGTGAATTATGTTGATTAAAATGCACATTACCAAATTAGTGAGAACTAAAACAATTGTCAAGAAACACCAAAGTTCCAGCACAATTTAATATAAAGTAGATCGTCCAATTAACAATGGATTCCGTCTGTATTTGCACAAACATTTTTGTTCCTGGGTGCCAGTATTACATAAGCCTCCCATAAGATTCGTTTGCAGTGCAATGATTGCAAACCTCATTACAGAATATTCTGTTATTTTTGTAAGACGACGCACGCGCATCAGATCAGAGCGTTATATTTTCTAATTTTCGCGGGCTACGCATCGGATTCATAAAGCTAAGCTATTGCTGCACGATAACTATTGTTATTTGTTATCAAACAAACCAACTGAACTTGAAGAGCATTTCAGTGATAGCTTTTCAAAAAGTTTGATTTCCGGAGGCAGTCCTTAATCAATCAGAATCTTTGCGCCTGCGTCGTGTATACGAGACAGATCGAGTAATAGTTTAGGTACATTCTCAGTTAACTCACCTACTTTTAGAATGACCATATGATCGTTTTTCAATTTGATACCATAACGAGTGAGGTTTCACATTGAGATCTATATTATAAGTCAGTATTATCACAATTATATTGAAATCGAACTGAATCACAACTCATTCATTGTTTTGCAATATAAATAAACCTAAATCTGTGTTTTTTTTAAGTTATGGAAAGCCTGATTTAAAATTGAATAAATACGTGGCCAATAAAGTCATAAGGCCCTCGCTCACGGCGACTTTTTGTAGCGATGCTAACGCGCGTTTACGAAATGCGCGACTGAATCGCTACTAACGCGGGTTAGTCGCATTTGCAACGCGCTACAGAAGCGAGCAGTATCGCGACTGTATCGATGCAAACGTGCGACAGCATCGCTACAAAAAGTCGCCGTGAGCGAGGGCCCATAAGAAAGAGATGATACGGACCGTCTGGATTAAAAATATATTGTAAATGTACCTACAGTGAAACCTGGTGGGCCCTGGATATTTATTTTTTTATTAGGGATAAAATGGTAGTACAATGATATGTTTTACATTATATATAAACTTAAAATGAATGTGAGAAACATCTTATATAGATAATTACAAAGAGGTCCTGACACTTTTTCATTGAAAACCCTCTGTTACTGCGAATTTTCGAACCTTGTTAGCTGAGATTATATTTCATAGATTTTTTCGATGTGTACCTCTATAATTAGGACTACGTAGCTCAATAACCCTTATAAGTGAAACAAATCATCAGGTTTAGACAAGCGATGTTACACTCGTTTACAAAAATACGAATTTCTTAAACATTTCCACTAAAACATTTTGACCTCTAATAGTGGGACTCTATTAATAAGACAACTGTCATGTTAACCTGCATAATTGGGAAACTTTTAAGTAAATGACAAGCCTTAAGTAATAAAAAGTCCCTCTAGTTCCCAGTTAACCAGGTTTCACTATATACCAAAAAATTGTTTGGTTGCCTGATGACTGAAACATATGACTGATTCTGTCAGATCTGATTTTCTGATTGCAAACATTTTGGTAAACAGTGGGCAATCAAAAAATCTGTATTAAATTGCGGCAAAAACTCCATAATTTAGACCTTACATATTTTTTTCATAAATCTATACTCTTTTTTATAAAATAATTATTATGGCATAGTCAAATAAGTATTTTATAAAGGAAATGGTGCCTATTATATAGACATATAACGTGTTCTGGCGAAAAATTCAATAAATAAATATGTGCTAAAACTACAAAGAAAGATTTTTGCCTTATGTTATGGTAAAGAGAGCTATAAAACACTCTTGGGATGTTTATAGTATTTGCTTTTGGAATAAACATTGAGTGTCGGGAGGTCGGGACACTGTAATCTTAGAAAAACTAATCTAGTTGCGCCAAATAACAGAAATTCTGAAAAATACAATTAAGAAATGAAATAAACTATTTTCAGAATTTTCTTTAACGTAATTGCAATAATTCAGTGAGAACTGTTTACAATTTTTTTGGGCCATGTTATAATTTGTTCAAACTCAAAATCGCTGTACAGTGTAATATTAGATAGCAAGGTTCACACTTTACATGGTTACATATATAGTGATAGTGATTTTGTTGAAATAAAGTAGGTACTGCTTTCATGATTATGTTATATTCCGAGTGAAACTATCCAATAATTTATGAGACTTAAAATAAAGTAGTTAAATATTAGCACCACCCAGTAATAAAATACACGTAATCACCACTTTTATAATTGCCATATAAATAGAGTTACTGAGCGAATGCTGTTTATTTTTGGAATTGAGTTGGTAGAATGAATTTGTCATAAGCAAGTTCGTTTATATCCCTAACAAGATTAGTTTATTAAAATGCTTGCTATATTTACTAAACGTTTACATATCTCTTTCTTCTTGTAATAGTTGTTATTGCGTATACATTTTTTTTTTAGGAAATCTTCGTGTAATATACCTAAATGTTGTACTTACCACCTTTCTGCACGAAATCGTTACGTTGCACCTAATCTTACAAACTTAATATATATCTACCATTTCATGTAAGTAGAATATTTTGTTTAGTAATTAGTGATTAGATGCGTTAGGAAAACGTTCAATACAATTTTACCCTTAACCTGTAAACATGCAAATAGTCACATATTTTATTTAAATCTATTTCTCTGTATGTTACATATTTATTGGAGAACGATATTATATTCGAAAAATAATCATTTATTAGACAAAAATGAGTAATGGTTCTTTAGTAGATGCTTTGGAAGTAAGGGTTCTTTGCACTGTTGACGAGTATTTAAATTCAATTATTAAAGAACGATTGCGTAAGTAGGTACCTTAACTTAAACTGTAGATATCAAGTTGGTAGATTAGAATTGTCGTTTAGATACTTTACTCAAATTGTAGATTTATAGTGTCTAAGAGAGTAATACTATATATAATTAAATTAAGTTGTTATAATTTTTTAGATAACTTTATTTTGATAACTATCATGTTTTATCCCGTAGGCACCGAATTTATAAATGAATCTACCTGAAGTTTGTATGATTATTGGAAATGTAGCTCACCTATTTGTTTTTGAATAGGTACCTACCCGTTTAGTTGTCCAAACATACATAGGGTTGTTGTACTAGGTTGACATAATCGTGTAGAGGCGGATAGCCCACCCCGGGCCCGGGGCCTCGGCCGTAGGGAAGCATGGGGCGGGGGGCGGGGGCGCGGTGACGGACGACTCGGATACTACTCACCGATACAGGGCAATATGGATATTGGTATTTCCAAAATACGTATGTTTCTACGTGACAATTAAACGCCTAAATTGATTAGCATACTGTTGTTGAACTTGATGTATTTTAGAGAATTATTGATCAAATCGATGTTATATAGATGTTTATTGTAAATATTAGCTTTAATTGAAGCCAAATGAGTATATGGAATGGTCTAGAGTGCAATGTTATAGAAGGCTGTATTTTTGGGTGATATTTTAGAAGGAAGGCATCATATCTTTCATAACATTATTTAAAATAACACGATATACCTAATAATAACAGATATGAGGTGGAGATCGACGGAAGGACATTGAAAAGTAATGATGTGATAAATGCAAATGGATTTTAGTTTTAGTGTTGTTGTGCTATTAATAAAATATGTTCAAATGTGGTTATTTGCTGTTTTATTTATAAATACCTACATATTACCTGTCTCCAACTTCCAACAAAGAACGTTAATTATACCGAAAATACCAGTATTGACTTTTAAGCGAAGTATGCGATGCGCCTACGCCGAATATACACTGCTACGCCGCGCCTACGCCGAATCTAAGCTGCTACGCCGCGCCTACGCAGCTTCTGAGCCGTGGGAATGTCCACAAACGTTTATAATGGATTAATCTATCAAAGCATGTAGGTGTTCTGAGGATATGGGTACTTAAGAATATATAAACTACTTTCCTACTTTTACTACACCAGACACCTACATAAAATCACGTCCACGGTCAACTGAGCAGAATGTAAATAAGGATCGGAACTTGATATACCGACCGATACTTGCTAAACATAATTTTTTATTATACCTACTACAAGGTAAACGCTGCTGCAACAAAATAAATGAAGCATGCGCGCTTCATTTATTTTCGTATAACGTATAATAAGTTAAATAAGTAAAACCTTATTTACCCATATACGATATGTTTGGTTTCGGACTGTACAACCTTTAAGTGGAGGTAGTTTAACTCGATTATATAAGATAAGATAAGAGAAATTTATTTGTCAAAAACACGTGTAGGTTTACAATCTGTTGGAATGATTGCAAAAAAATAAAAATATAGTTTCAACATGTTTTGCCTAGAAAGGCGTATAAATACCACAATAATATCATTCAAAGCACAAAAATTATTAAGTTACGTTAATTTAATAAAAATTAATAATAAGAAATGTCAAAAAGTACAGGAAAATGTCAAAATGTCTTAAAATAATAATAAAAATTCTAAATTACATGATACAAAAAAACCTAAAATTACAGGAAAATGTCTAAAATAAAAATGAATTTGTCTAAAGTACATCATTTAAATAGTCGTCAACATTATAGTAGCATTTATTTATTAGAAGTTTTTTCATGCTTTTATAAAAACTATTAATATTTAAACTTTTGTATGCCTTTGCCTATCAATAAAATTATTTTACATGTGTGGTCGGAAGTGTCGGAACCCAACCCTCCCTGAATGGTAGCCATTTTGTTTGTTTTGAAAGACTTTATGAAGCGAGCATACTGTTTAAAGTACTGTATACTTTGGAATGTAAAGCCAATCGTCATGAAAAAACACTAATATCTCTTAAACCATTTGCCATAGAATCAAGTTTTTTATGTTATTATTTAGGTAAACTTAACATCTGTTAGATCAGTAGATAAAAAAAAGTAATTCCCAGGTGCAAATTTTGTAATAACCTTGATAAACCAAATAATTATATTAATTTTAGCGGAAAATATAACTTTTGGCATTTATTTCAATAATATGCAGTATTAATTGTTATTATTTAGGTTATGTAACCTATCGTCAAAAGTTTTCAGTTGCTTAGTGTCTTTTTCACGACGTTTGGGCTTCACATTCCAAAGTACTTTGAGCATGCATGCTTCATAAATGTCTGTCAAAACAAAAATAAAATGGCTTCAGGGGGGGATGGGTTCCGACACTTCCGACCCCACATGTAGAATAATTTTATAGATAGAATAGAGCAATCTACCTCCTCTTAAAGTTTGTACAGTCCGAAATCAAACACATCGTTCAGATAAAACTAATTTGTTGAAAAATTGATAAGCTCAAAGCTATTTCAACTTTTATAAAATGTTCCTAACTTCCTTACAGACTTAACAGGCAAGTTCAACGAAACAAGTTTTAAAAAAAATTGATGTTGCAAACCACAAATGATCATCATCTTCTGTCTAGCCTTTTCCCTAGTATGGGCTCGGCTACTAGTCTTAAAGCATAGAACTGAATTGGTATTCAGCTATTAAGGTAAGATAGGCAGACACTCCATGTAAAATACTGGTGAATTTTACACGAAGTGATGCTTATCTGACCTTCAGAACCCAGTTTGTACTGGGTAATACGATACCTTTTGGTAAGACTGGATGTCGTACTTTCAGGCCACTGACTGCCGTCTTTGACAGTCATGTAATATTGCCAAAAACCTACAAATGACAGCCGGGACCAACGACTTAAACGTGCTTTCCAAGACGCGGAGGAGACTCACACCAACCCAGGCAAGATCGACCCGAGAGGCTGTTATTATTTAGCCACGAGCAAACCTCAAATGATATCAACTCGAAAATGTTTGTTTCGAATTCATTGTCAGTAGTAATACATCGGGGACACGCAGTTAGGCTCTGCGACACGCGTAACATGAGTTATTAGCTTCGATTTGAACAGTAACGCGAAGGCTTTTATCGTGGTGACGTCGAACTTTCTTTAACTGCTTTTATTTTTGCTGACATTCGTGTCGGTGAGCCGTCGTGAGCGCACGTCGGTCGCTCCGGAGCCCGGTCCCTCCCTCCGCTCGCTACTCCACAGTACACAACTCGTCGCCAGCGCGGCTGCCTCGCCAGCCACTTATGTTGCCGGCACAAACCAACCGTGAATACATTTTAAACCGTAAAATCTTCTCAACAAGTTTCGTGTGTAATATTTTAAACAGTGACTCAGTGAAGTAAATCCATTCAATTCTGTACACTCAAGTGAAATGAAACTGAGCGATGCGATAATGTTTCGTTGTTTTAATTTCATCCGAGGTGAAACACTGATAAATTAAACTTCGTTCCGTACAGGTGAGTTTCCAATCCGTTTTTTTCTAATACATAGTTAAATATTTTTACCGTTATGTTAGATGGGGGTACTTTATCGTTATTTTTTATTTATAAATGAAGATCTTGAGTGCCTAGATGAGATAAACAAAAAGTTGATAAAGCTGTCAATTTCCTTACTGTTTCTGGTATGACATTCTCAATCGTCGTGATATGTTATCCACTGTATGTCCTTGGTCATACCGTGCTCTCATAACAACCTACTTGATCAATCGTCGAGATTAAAAATTTAAAACAAGGTTTCAGTACAAACTGTACCTATACAGGGTGTAACGGAAAGGGTATATACATCCTTAACGGTGTGCTACAGACCATCAAACTGAACATGTTTCTCATCATAATTTTTTTTTTGCAGCAAAAAAAAATATCAGCTGCCTATACATTTGGGTCGAATTTAAATTTTCTATGGGGCAACAGATATTTTTTTTGCTGAAAAACATGTTTTATGATAAGAAACATGTTCAGTTTGATAGTCTGTAGCACACCCTTAAATATGTATATACCCTTTCCGTTACACCCTGTATAACGAAGAATATTTTATGTTCGTCAAGTCAAAAACTGTTTGTGATGTGATGCATCAAAATACTCAGTTAAGTTGGCCAAGTGTAACGAGTTTTTCAAGAAAATTTGATTCAATAACTAGTTCTATATCCTGGGTTGGTATCCTCTCCTACTTACCAAACAAGCTAATAAAGTTACCGTTAATAGATAATTATATAAATCACTTCTTTTCACCTCAGTAATGGAATCCTATTTAAAAGTATTGGAATCCAGTATATTTATTTGAATAAAAATGTATTATATGTGCATAAAGATTGCGGTATCTGTGATTTAATGACTGATGTATGTAGATGAGTTACAAACATGTTGAGATAGAAAAATTCAATTAGTACTTTTTAGATAAAAGAATGCTTATCGATAGGTAGGTAGATACAGTGAGTAAGTACCTAAAGCTATTTGTATTTTCAGTGTTCACAATATCTGTGCGCCTGGCTTGAATTGTACGAAACTTGTTTGAGTTGGTATTGCACCGGACCTATTCCACAGCCTGCATTCCTGGAAATAACAAAAGATTTTACCTTCGATAATGTAAAGCAGAGTAAAACGCAAACATAAGCATTCTATAAACAGAATGGTACAGTATCATAAACAGTGATCAGTGATCGGCAATGAGGTGTGGTAACAATTATAAATATTCATTTAGAAAAGAAGCCGAGCATCTTGTATGGAGCGTGCGAACTGAAACCTCGGCACAGCGTCGTCTAGTCCGTCAGCTCACTTTCCATCCATTCATGGCGTCTCCAACTTTTTCCAACGATTTCTTTCACCCTTCTCTGTTAAGATAGATTTCCAGCTTTCTTCTTTGTTTGCGTCGCAAACAGCAGCATGTGCGATACAAAATATAATAGTCGATGCATTGGAAAAAGTTGATTTTCCATTGCATCTACCTACTGATTTCCATGGGAATACTTTACTGCGTGGTCTGGTTGTAATCTGATGAACCTTTGATGTCTTATGTAATGTACCTATATAAATAGAAAAAAAACCACTTGTCCACTTCGCGCATCCATTGCATGTATAAACTACTTTAACATCCGATAAGGGTATCAATGTATAAAGAATCATCATAACATCTGAGGTTGTCGAAGAGGTCATTCACTATACCTTTCTACTAGTACCTGTTTATTATAGATATATTTATGATATCAGAGATTATAGGGTCACTCTGTAATATGCAGGTAATATAAATGCCATGCATATTATATTACAAATCTTCAAGAAGTATAAGTACCAGAGGACTTGAATCAAGTACGAGTCAGTCACTCCGTGGAGATTTTCTGTTTATAGAATGAAGATGAACCCAAGATTTGAGATGGCACCATCATGAATCGTATTGTGTAATATTGCACGTTGCGGTCTGTGCTCTATAGTGGCATCTATGATCTTTCCTACATGGGTTACGTAGTCGTAACTTACAACGTCAGACTCATTAATAGGCTGGATTTCAACACAGTTTAGGAAACGAACCGATCTATCGAGTGCTCCTGGATTGGTCAGTAGCGTGTATCTATGAGGAGTATCGGCCGGAATAATCGGTCAGGCATGCGGCCCGGAGGTCGGAGGCGGTTAATTGGCGAAGAGTCGCCACGGCCGGTTTGTCCGCTGGGCGTTGTTTTACGGCATTCCTAGTCTTGTAAGCGAGCTGCGCTACACTCCAACACCATTGCTAATTCTGTTAAGTGGCACATCCTTTTCTTTGTTCGAAAATATTCAGTTTTAGGAATATTGACCGCATCGGTCACCTTCTTAGACCAACAAGCCGTTGTTTATGTTCGTGTGCTTTTATTGAAACGAGGGTGTAATACAATATAGTTGCGTGTAAGCTGTATATAGTGAGGCTTCCCGGTTTAGCCGGAAATTAAGAATCCCCTCGCTCGTGAGCATGCACCGACTACTCCCCAAAAGTTTCGGTTGTGTTTCCTAGCAATATTGATCCGTTATTTTTGTTATTCAGGAAAGTTATGAATGTGGCTCAAGTTACATCAACATTCAACTGCGAAGTTTTTATTGTAATCTATTGATTTATAGAGATAAGTATTATCTAGAGTTTTATGTTTGCGATCGGGCGGAGCCGTGATCACGTTTAACTCGTTTGCTGTTAAGGATAAACCCGTAACAAAGGCAGATTATCCGTGATCTTATAATGCTTACGTGGATTCGGTCGGCCGTTGATCTCGAGCTGTTGGAAAAAACGGGGAACAGTTGTCGGCCGGGGCGGCGGGGATTCACGGTTGAGCGCCCTCGGCACCGCGCCACCTGCGTAGCTCCGCCACCCGCACCATGGCTTGCCTAGCCGGAGCCCGCCGCCGATTGCACACACACCACACTTACGCTATTCCACTGGTACAACAATGCTATCTACGAAATTAAACAAACGCACATACGAACTTATGAACACCATTGTTGACATATTGCATAATGTGACTTTTTCAATTAGGGCTGAGGAATAAGTTCGCTATACGTTGCTTACTTTCAATGATTTAATGACAAAGCATTATCTTAATACATTAGAATGTTGAATAATCAATAAAGGATTGAGTGCATTGTCACTGCGCCCCATTCATGTGTGATAAACAATAAACATTTTCGGCAGAATGACATCAATTAATAGCATTCTTTCTGAATACGTCAGATAAGAGTTCCGTATAGAAGGTAACGTGGATAAAACATTTTGTGGCAAGTGTACCTTTATGCAATTCTATTAAACTTTCACTTGCACGATTCTGTCATATTGTTGAATAGTTCGCTCTTTCAGTTGGTGTTGTGGGAGCCGATACTACATTTTTGATACCATAAGCTTACTTAATAAGCACCAAAAGCGTTTCAGATCTTACTTTATCGAGTCGTTTGCATAATGTTTCTCGTTAGGTCGGTTCGCTTCGGTCAACAAAACCTTTTGATTGCTGTTTGAACAGAGATTACTAATTTGCCGTCTTGTAAATTTGCACAAAGTTGTTTTTACTAATGACTTTCGGTCGAGACTCTATCCGCATGTAAGTAGGCTGAGTTTTTCCTTTTAACTTTCGGATCTTTTTCGTAAAGTCTTTTACTTTGAATCTATAATTTATCAAGTAGTTGGTGAAACAATAAAATAGAAGACGATGTGCTAGCATTTTCGAACTGGGCTAGTTCATTTAAAAAAATCTACTGTTAGAAATATATCAATTTGAAGGCTGTTCCGCAACGCTCATTGATAAGAACAAGCCCGACAGGCCTGATCTTGGCACAATTTGCGAACGGATGTTGAACTCTACTTAGAACGTCAAGACTCGCTAATAAGCCATAATATAACGGAGAAAACTAGGTATAATATGTGTGCTACCCGAACAATTTGCTTTTTATGCATAGGACAAGTTAATTAAGGTTAATATCACTTGTGTCGCAGTGTCAATGAGTGTGGCGAACATTTGCAGCGGAGCAAGTTGCCGGAGGCTGCGCAGGCGCAGGTCATTGTACCACTTGCCCGAGGAGGCTGCACTCGCCCCTTGCCCCCCCTCCCACCATGACACCCGCGAACCCGCATCCTTTATATAACTCATACAAATAACAAGGACAAAGACTATGCCCTCTGAGAAATAACAGGACTTCTAAAAAACCTCTGATAGTATCAAGATTGAAACATGACATTACTGTTATCATTTCTAAAACGTTTTTAAGAACGTGTTCGGCATAATGTTTAATATTATGGGAATGAAACCAGTCCTAGGATAGAACAAGATGATGTTATAACTTCCCATAAACAACATTTAATAACTTACTATGGGAACAAAGAAGAAGCTTGACGAGGTTGATATATAAGATCAGTTGTGGGACAGGAGTAGGTACCTACCATTGGAAATCTCGACCACATTTTTTTTTTCGTGCAAGTTCACTATTGTTACCTCAATACATCTAAGTAATACTGCGTTTTCCAATATCATAATCTTGCCTCATCAACTTCTTGCTGACCTAAAGTTGGTGAAAATAATACCAAGACACGGAAACCAGCCTCACCAAAAGCTTGCAACTCCAACAGCCAAAAGATTATAAAGCATCTTTGAACGCTATTGTGAACTTACGTTCTAATTACTGCACTGTCAATTTGGCCTTTGAACCGAATCTATATTTGAACCTGGTCTATGGAAAAAGTTAAAACAACCTTATTTATTACACAATTTGTCAGAGCAGCAATATTTAAAAATACCTGTTCATGCTTGGTTATGACTTTGACGCACAAAATACAATACAATTTGACCTTTATTATGCTGTATGATAATGTCAAGGGAAATACCGGAGATCGTTTCTTAATGCCCTTAGCTGAGGATGCGATTTGTGAAATCAGTTTTTGCTCAATTTCTATGGTTAGACGTTAAACTGTTTGTAATTTTGTGTGATTAATTGAAGATTAACCAGGTACAAACACTGACAGTTTTTAAAGTGCGGGGGTTTTATATTAGTGTAATAATTACGTAACTGACTTTTAAACATAGGTAAATAAACTTACAATTTTTTCCCATAGGGGTAGTCAGAAACTTCTGCTCCGATCCTCACAAACTATAAAATAAATTAATATACTTCCTTACGCGCTGCTGGGAACTAATCTATTCTTGGAGGGACTAAAGTAATATTCTGAACTAGCTTATGCCCGCGGCGTCGCCAGTATGGAGTTCGATAATTGTCCCACGGGAACATACTATCGGGATAAAAAGTATCCTATGTGTTAATCCAGGTTATAAACTACCCGTGTGCGTAATTTCATCCAAATCCATTCAGTGGTTTTTGCGTGAAAGAGTAACAAACATCCATCCATCCATCCATCCTCACAAATTTTCGCATTTATAATACTAGTAGGACTAGTAGGATAAGCTGCTGATCTAGAGCTTATCTAAGTTCTAGTTCATCCTAACGCCATTTTACTGCTATGCAACGCTGTTGATACCCGCATAAAGTTATTTAGGCTAAAATACTGTAGATAAAACAAAATAAATAATTAGTCTTTGTCCAGCTATCTTTGGACTGAATTGTTGATGATGATATTTCCTATTTTGGAAGTTAGTTTAATTAACTTTGTTTTGGACAAACTCGTTTCTTTTAAGCACGCTTCATCATCATCAGCCTGTATTCGTCCACTGCTGGACATAGGCCTCTCCCATGACACGCCACTGAGCACAATCCTCGGCCACTCTCATCCAGCTCTTGCCAGCCGCCTTGCGAAGATCATCGCTCCACAGAGTCTGAGGACGTCCTACGCTATACGTTTACCGATCCATGGTCTCCACTCAAGAACTCGTCTACCCCAACGGTTATCGGTTCTTCGGGTTATATGGCCGGCCCATTGCCACTTCAGCGTGCTTATGGTGGGCTATGTCGATTACCTTAGTTCTCTGTCGGATCACCTCGTTACGAACTCGATCTTTCAGAGAAACCCCCAGCATAGCCCTTTCCATAGCACGTTGAGCGACTTTAAATTTGTGGACCAACCCTACCGTGAGTGTCCACGTTTCGGCACCGTACGATATGACGGGTAGGACGCACTAATTATAGACTCTCGTCTTTAGACTCTGTGGAATTGGCGATGTAAAGACTCGACGCATTTTCCCATACGATGCCCAGCCCAGCTGTATTCTTCTGTTGGCCTCTTTCTCGAAGTTGTTTTTACCCAACTGCATAGTTTGCCCGAGGTAAACATATTCCTTAACAACCTCGAGAATACTGCCTTGAACTGCAATTGGTTCCGAACTGACATGTTCATTGAACATACATAACCTTGGTTTTATCTAGGTTCATCCGGCGACCAATGCGTTGAGAAGAATCAACTAGGCCATTCAGCATATGTTGCAAATCTTGCAGCGTTTCCGCCATGATGACGATATCATCTGCAAATCGCAAGTGTGAGAGGTACTCGCCGTTTATATTAATGCCGCGCCCCTTCCAGTCCAGCGTCTTGAATATATCCTCCAATGCATTTGTGAACAAATTGGGGGATATAACGTCCCCTTGTCTCACACCACGATGCAAGGGAATAGGCTTAGACTGCCGGTTCTGGACTTGGACGGCCATAGCAGCGGCGTTGTAAAGACCTCTCAGCACTTGGATGTATCGCCAATCGACTTGGCATCGCTGCAGAGATTCCAGAACCGACCAGATTTCGATCGAGTCAAAGGCCTTTTCATAGTCCACAAACGCAAAGCACAGGGGCCGATTATACTCTTCTGTTTTCTGTATAATCTGCCGCACTGTATGGATGTGGTCTATAGTGCCGTACCCCGATCGAAACCCAGACGGTTTGTGATGACTCTCGAAAACAGTTTATAGACGTGGTTCAAGAGCGTAATGGGTCGGTAGTTCTTCAAAAGACTACCGACGCACGCTTACTGGCCATTAAAATAATTAATTATTTAACAGAGTTTTAAAAGTAAAAATATTTAATTATTCCCAACCAACTTAACTGCTTTTGGAATAATTAACCAAGTATGAAAGACACATAAGGTGCACGTTTCACGTAGTTGGTCAAAAAATGGCAATAATCAGAAACTTGACCATGCTCGCATTCTAATCTAAATATGTTTATGGAGAATTATTCTAACTCATAAATATTCATGTAACCAGGTATATTGATAAGCTGTAGGTAAATAAAATGGTCTTAGTAAGGCCAGTCAGGTGCTAAGCTGTTCATAAAAGTTCTCTTAGTTAGCTAAGATGAAGTTAAAGGAGTAACTCACTGACTGCCTCGCTCGTTGGTTTAGTGATTGACATGCGATCCTGAGTTCGATTCACAGGTCGTATTAGGTTTTTTTCGTCAAGAATTGCTCACTTACAGCCACGAAGTACGGATTTGTGCCCTGTTGATGGCAACCCTCTAGTACATGGGACTTAAATTCTGGCGAAATGTGTGTACTATTAGGTACATCTCTGCTTGACCCTTCGGGGATTACAGGCCTGATGTTATGTTATGTGTTACGAATTTCTCAGTAATATTTTTATTTACTTTTTTTTTATTTAGTAAATACAAACTCGGGTTTATTTTAAATGCTTGGAGGCATCGCACAGAAATAACTTTGGCGCACACAAATTCGACTTATGTTCTGTAAAAAAACGATTATAAACGCTTTTCATATTTTTTAATATCAATATAGTTCTATTTCTTTTGAGTTATGAATAGTCAGACCTATCGTTATTGAAAAATACATACCTAACTTATTTCATAATGAAACTTCAAGTCCCAGAGGGAGATCCCGTTCTTAAAAAAAACTTTTGTGATCATGACCTCATGTTTATATATCATCAGTGTTCCAGGCGTTGCGTTTTCTCTCAAGCATTGTCTCTGTTTCATTGTTCCCTTATTCATACACAATTCTTCTTTTCCTTAGGCAGGAAACGAAAAGATATAAAAGTTAAATATCATTCAAATCAATACCAAGTCTGAGTAGCAGGAATTCGAGAGCAGAATTTGTGAAAATGAAACATAAACCCGTTTGGCTCTGCGATCAGATTTGGCATACCACTTCAATATTCAGACTAATTAATAACAATTCCGCATAATGCTGGGGCATTAGCCAGAAACATAATGGTCAGTTATGTTTATTTATCAGAATATTATGACTGGACAGTATTCTCCAACGGTACACTGACATACATAAAGTGTTAGAATTTATTTAAATGACCAATGCTGGCTGGCTTACTTTGTTTTAGGTTTTTGAATTTACGCGAATGAAATTATGTTACTTTCTTATGATGCTGTGAGGGTGGTCCTTGAATACTGTCATTTTAAATGAGACTAGCTGTTGTCCGCGACCTTCTTCCGCGTGAAATTATTATAAAAATATTACTTACCTATTTGATGAAAAAAAAAACATGAAATGGTTAACAAATGAGCAATTTTATGTTTTTTTTTTTTTTGCACGGGATTCTAATTATTTTTCTAAAATAAAAGTAGTATACGACTCCTTATAGCATCAGCTATCTGCCAGAAAAAGTCTCGTCAAAATCGGTCCCGCTGTTTCGGAGATTAGCCGTACCTAACAAACAGACAGAAAAAAAAATAAATTATCGTTGTTTTATAAGTACCATATATTTGTTTATATACATTCAGAAAAGCTGTTATTTTGTTGAAAATCTAAATATAATATACGCAAAAAGAAGAAGTAGCAAGAAGTTTTCGCTTTTCGACCGCTATTTCACGTTAAATCTAATAAGATTTAAAGCGAAATAGCGATTATAAAGCAAAAACTGCTTTAAAATCATTCATGTTAAAGATATTAACGGGCTTTAAACATATGGTAAAAAATAACTTAGAACAAACTTTGACAGGTACATAATTAAGGTATTCTGTAGCCGCCGTATCAATTTAAACAATCGTGGCTACTTTGAATAGAACTGCGGTAGTAAAGTAAGTGCGATACGATGCTGTCGTGATCTGTCGTGTCTTTGCGACGAAACATTTATCACGAGTTCGCAAATGAGTAATTGTTGGTCTCTAAGGTCAAAAACGGATCGTTATGCTTACCAATTGTAAGGTTCTGAAGATATTTTTAACAGTTATTGCTTACCTTACACCACAACACTGATATGCAAGGTGGAAGAGACACCCGACGCTAAAACGGTAACCACGTATTCAATATCTGTTCGGTAATTTAAAAAAAAAAACTACTTTTGTTTACATACATTTTGATCGATTACAGAAACAGCTGTTTATAGGGTTCTGTACTCAAAGGGTCAAACGGGACCCTGTTACTGAGACTTCGCTGTCCGTCCGTCCGTCCGTCACCTGGCTGAATCTCATGAACCGTGATAGGTAGCCAGTTGAAATTTCTACAGATTATTTATTTCTGTTGATGCTATAACAACAAATACTAAAAACTTTTAATAACTCGTTTTTAGTATACCATACAAAAAAGTGATTTTTTTTGTTCGTTTTTATAAATAATGGTACGGACCCCCTCTGTGCGCGAGTCCGACTCGCACCTGGCCGGTTTTTTTTTTAAATAATCAACTTTCAGAATATGATACTGAATACGTGGTGACCGTCCGTTCCACCCATGGTTTAGTCTGTAAGATGAAAGTTAGGCTTAAAAACATAATATCTTTTTTATTCTTTCTATCAAGTTTATAACTCACTCAAAATTAGATTTCTAGGCCTGACACTATTTGTGCTAGCAGCACCACCAGCTATGTTGGTTAATGATAAAAGCGTGCATTAGCGGCAGCAGGTTGACGGTCAATCGTATTAACGTCACCTGGATCTAAAATAACGCCATTCATTAATGTTGGACCACCACACACTTCGAATTAACGATTGGGAGAAAATAAGAACACAGCGCGATTATAAAATAACTGGATCCTGCCCGCGACTTCGTTCGCGTGGTACTTTTTGTTTGTTTTTCAGGGCTAAATTATACGAAACCTTCCTGTTGAATCATTTTGTCTATTGATGAAAATCGCATCAAATTCCGTTGCGGAGTTTAAAAGATCTAAGTAAGCGTGTAGAGATTAGGAAGAGGAACTTTGGAAGAGTAACTTCGTGAGTAGGAAATCATACTGTTACTTTGTGCCTGCATGCAACATGGCTAGGCAAAGCCTTAGGTATTTATCCCCATGAATTCCAGTTCTTTCGTTCCAGGCCTAATGTTGGACACAGTTGCTATTTTAGTCCACAGCTCAGGAAACCATCTTCATACACTACACTTACGGGTTTTCTTCCGTGATTATTAATTATTGTGAGTTCCCAATATTTCCACGCTGTTGCAAGCGCCATGATCGCGGGATGGCTCAATAATATAGCGGGATGGCTCAATAATATATCGGGATGGCTCAATATTAAGTGACAGTGTAAGTTTAGTTATAAACCGTGAAAGCTTAAAACAGTGTTTGAACCATTTTCATGTTTCTCCTAGGACAACAATGTACGCGACATCTACAGCGTCGACTACGACGTCTGGGTCTGGCCGCGCGGCTGCTGCGCCGGGCGACCGACGCGTGCGCGCCGTGCGTCTCGTGCGCCCGCGCAGAGCCGCGCCCGCCTTCGGCTTCGCGCTCAGAGGCGGCCGAGAGTACGCCACCGGCTTCTTCATATCCAAAGTCGACTTCAACTCTGAGGCACACGTTCAAGGATTGAAGGTTAGTTGAATTGTGTGCGTTCTGTGTGAGGATATACTTGGCTTGACGGCGTCAAGCCTGACGGCGTGGTTGCAACTGTGGCGGCTTACCTGAGTGACCTTGGTCTTGGGTTCGATTCTCAGAAAGGGCAGTGTTTTGGGTTTTTCTATCAGTGATTTCGCAGTAGGAGCCCAGATTCCAGATTTATGTTATTATATGTTTGTATTTATATTAATACCGGTTACAGTAACTAGTGAAATGCGGGTGGTTATAATAATAATCTCGATTTCGGGCAGTTTACAAATATTGGCGAGAACTGAGACGATTATGTTATGATGTTTTATCTGATGCTGGAGTAATTAGATACCAATTGTGATTTAAGACACAATAAGATCAATTGTCGATGATGAAAGTTCTGGATTATGAATCATACATAACATCGGTCTGGAAAAGCAATACTATCTACAAACATGATTCTTCCATCTTCCTGATAGTAATCGAAATATTTTATAGTCGTCGTGAATAATGCTTCGCATTGGATGTGTGCAACTAAGTCGGTTTATAGTTCAGGCTCGACGTGAAAAGTGGCGTAACCTATGGGAGCTATTCTCAGGGCGCACGCTCGGTATTTATTGTTATTATAGTGCAGTTGTAAAACATGCAAATTGTTATGTAAACTGCAATTAGTCTGAAGAATTATAGAAACTCTTGCAATTTCGCAAAACTTGATTCTATTTAATAATATGAGTTAGTCTAACCGAAGAACCATCACTCAGAGGTGGCGAGGCGATTTGGTTATGCAACATCAATAATTATTTAGTTATGGCATTTGCTCGGAGTACCACCATAATAAAGCTTGTTATCCACCAAATAACCGAATAACCGTGGTTACGTGGAATGCCACAATGATCAATACATGGAAACATTGTGTCAGAGAGTTCTTGTACCATTATAAGTTCTTTGTCTGTTAGGCAATATATTATTTCATTGTTTCGTGTGTTCCTTTCGTTCTTACATGAGCAAAGGGAAGATTTAATCTCTATTGACACTTTTTGTCGCTGTTACCTATTACATGTTCTCACGGTCCCTAGTGTCCCAGCGGCTGGGCGCGTGCGAACAACTCTGCTTACAATTAAGGCAGTAAGCTGCTTGCTTCTGTGCAATTACCCACATCCGAGGCTGAACTACTGTCGCAACTCGCATTCTATTCTTTCGGAGCGTTCACGTAACCACTATTGGTATCTTTGGCCACAATTTAATCTCATGCGTGAGTCCATTTGCCATGATGATCACCTCGTTGTCTCGAACATGTGGGTCAACCACTTCATTGCTTTGTTGTCGTGAGGCGCACTTGATTCGTTGGTCAACAGGTGGTGCAGCAAATTACATCGCGCTGCATTGTGCCAACTTGAAGACATGATTATGCCTGATGGATTTGAAAAGCGCTCGTGACAGTTTATTGTAAAATCTGTGCTGCTTTTTGAATACCTACTTAGTTTCGGATTTAGTGATAAGAGAAATGAATTTATCGGTAGATCTTTGGTAAAACATTGTTAACGTTTATTGACAAGCAATTACGAAGGTTGGTAGCCACAATATCCTTATTAATGTTTTGGTTTAGGTAATCTATGTAGATACCTAAAACAAGGTGGCCTACGGAAATCAGATAGACAACAGCTGCAGCGTTGAGTGAATAATTCAGTTGAATTTACGAAGATAATATTGAGAAATGAATACAGTGGGTAATTCTCATAACAGAACCTCTACAATTCAGCACCAATATACCGTAGATCGGTACATAGTTTGTAAATATAAATAGGTACACATACACAATAAAATTAATCTCGGCAATTTAACGATATATATATTCTGCGTATATTGATACTGAAAACATCTAAAGTTTTCAATAAGGTAGACATTCGTTACTCCAAAACTATCACGTTTTCAGCAAAAGCCAGCAAAACAAAAACGGGTTGCACTCCGGGAGAGTGTAGAAGTGAAAACTTAAATATTAACGTTGTGCATTTTTGATATTTTCGAATGGTTAGGGAATAATTTTGCACGAATTGCTTTAATTATCAGTATAAAAGTACTATCATTTATGTGGTAAAATACAATATTCATTTATTGCGCTATCGTACACAAATATGACAATTTATATTACATTAAAAATTTAACACTTCAGAACTATTACAATCCGTCTTACGAATTGTACTTCTTTGGAGAAACCAAAGGTTTTGTTTGTGCATAAGATAGTTATCCAGTTTTGGAAACTCAAACTCAATAGCAGATGTCATAAAGTTCAAATTCCTTCGTAACCTAATGTCAATCCGTCTTACGAATTTTCGATCTAACATTTTTTACCCATCAGAAAAGTGCACAACGCCGCTAAAGAAGTTTTCACTTCAAAAATAATTCAGTTGAACTTATTCTTAATAATTAGAATTACTATGAAAAATAAAGACAAAATTTGCATGACTGGATCCAAAACATTATAATTATTACAATAATATGTTACGCAATGCTCATCATAACACTCTCCACTTTATTGCGCCTAAAACTTGATACAGAATTAGCATAAATTATATATTCTCTCAAGTAATTACTAAGTAGGTAACACAGTTGACATTAATTTAGCCAGTTCCATATGTAGGTAAAAACTTAATGACTTTAGGAAATCTAAATCTTCGGCCTAGCTCATGGACAAAACATAACTCAGAACAGACCACAAACAATACTTTCTACTTAAAATTAACATGAGTGAAGAATCTTTAGAAGTTTGGCGTCTGTCATAATTAAACAGACAAGAATGCACATATTATTTGCAGGCGTTACAAAACTTTTCACACGATTACTTCCTTGACAAAGAAGTTACGAAAATATTCACGTACATCCGCTATTATTAAAATAACACAATGAGGTGTTTTGAGAAATTACGGAGATTCTTTGAGAAGTGAACAGAAATACTGCAGCTTAGATAAACTGTATCTGAAGTCATTGACTTGTGTTAAAGACTGATACAACACGAGAATCGGTAGACTCACGGCAAGTCAATACAACGTGTCAATAAGAGCTGATGGTGCACACTCACTCAGACTATCTAATTGATACTTTTCAATGTAACGGCAATGACTTTTCTGTTCTGAACTTCCTATCACCTTAGTAACTTAAGTTTGAGATGTTAATAACTGCAATTATTTTCATTACAACTTAGCACACAGATTGCTACCGTGCAGCATACGACAGGATATGAAACTCAACAAATTACGATATAATATATTGAAACATATCCAATACTATACTCAGTGGCGCGTTAAGTGCAGGAAGGTGGTGGTAAATCAGTGCAATTATATGACAATTTGTAAATAGTCCATGTTCCCATGAGGCGGGTCGTGTACACTGTACGTGTCCAGTGCGTGAGTCACTCAATTACTCTGTACGGCGACTTTCTACCGCTTTCCGTTCGCGTGCGCCTCTTCGCCTTAATGCTTCTTGTATAACGTATGCTAAAATAGAAAATAGCTAATGCTGTCCTTCGTAGAAGAACACGCGGTCAGTATGATATCTACTATTAGTCAATAGTGTTTAAACATCTGGTTGTGAGCGTTCATGATTCGGTTACGTCACAAGTAAGAGGTTATGTACATTCAACAGGTTTTCAATGGTACGTATTCTAATTATGTGTTTTGTAAAATTGAACCATAATTAATATTTTAAAAGCAACACGGGTAAGGTATATTATTACAAACAGCATGTTCGCAGCTTGCAAATGGCAAATTGTGAAACAATATAGTTTTTTCATGATAAGGTAGAGAAATATTGTATCAACAAGGCCACACTGTAAAAAGTAAATAGAGTAACTATTGTATTGAAAATACATTGAAGGTATGACTCACTTGATTACTTTTTGAAATGCGAACACTTGAGACGGTTGGACGGTTCAGAAATATGTGACGTCATATATTATGTGGGTACCCATTGTCTATGCGCACTTGTTACATGTGTACCTGTCAAGCAGCACTGTTCTAATTAAATTGATGACACACTTTGCTGCTCATGTTGATTACAATGGTATTTTCAATCCAGTAATTATTTTTTTAATGATTAGGTACCAGCCCACAATGCCACTTGCGTAAATCGAAATGTTCAAGGGAACTCAATGGAACGCAAAGCCGTAAAAATATTAGTTTTTGCAAAAACATATTCGTGTGTTGTTTGTTGCGCACCTATACACAATAAAGCAACATCAATCACACCCATTCCAAAAAGAAAGTGAATTCATTGGGAGGGCCGGGCGTCGTTGAGTCTGGCTGGCGTTCTTTTGCGTCACTGGCAAAAAAGACGACTTGTATGTAACGAAAGTCTGATCGAAAGTTGTCCGATATGTGGGCCACTGAGCGACCTGTCCGGCTTCTTTTGCTGCGCTCGAACTACGTGATGAAACTGACGAAAGTTCTACCCTATGTTGTGCTGCCGACTAACGAAGTGTCAGTCACAGTGAAATGCAATGATATTCGCAACAGCTGCTGCAGTGAATGTACGAAAGACTCGATTAGACTCAGCAAAAAAAAAAAGAAACACTAGCTTTGATTACTATGATAAATGATTATTTCAACGTCCGTTGATATTTATAAATTAAGTTTGTTTTGGCGATATTTCATGTGATTAAATTTTATGACGACGATTAATGACTCAAATTCAAAGAGCTAAAACTTGCTGTTTATGTTAAACTACTCATCACATTCCGTTACTATACATATTCTCTTGACAAAAAAAAAACCTTTCCTAAAAACCTATATACTCGGTTCACTAACTTGACGAAAGGTTTTACCATAAAAATTAAATCGCTCGTAGTCCCTTAGAACAAGTGGCGGCCAAGAAAAGTAGGCCACGGCTTCTGTCCCTGAGTTGTAAAACCGAACTTTACATAACAACTTAGGTATACCAAATTGGACGCTTAGAAACTCGAAACCACGATTATTTTATTTTATCTCGGTAATAAAATTTTACTATATGTATTAAATGAAGCATTTTTGAAACGGCGAGAAGATGCTTGGTATAACTATAGCCAATACAAAGTAAACTTTTCTTCACAAACGTCACAAATAAGGCGTTGCTGTTCTTTTTGACGTAAACAAGTTGCGAGCAATTCATGAAGAGGTGTTCATGTGGTAAAACTTGTACATAAGTATCAACTCAATGAAAATGCACACACCATCGACCCTTATTTGTATGTTAAAGAATTTTTCATCCCATCTATTCGAAAAGGACGAATTGGTTCGCCTTTAAGTGCACCCTAAGGTGGTGTTTTCTATAAGAAACTTTTAGCTTTTATTTCAAAAAGTGCGCCGCAATTTACTTTGCCGCGCACTTTTGAATCTGGAACATTTTAGTGTTCAGCGCCAAAGAAATCGAACGCAAATATTGTTTGAATAAAGACTGGCTGGTACGACGGCCCATAGTCGCACCGCCAGCTGAATAATACATTTTCATAGTTGCGAAAATGTCTCAAATGTAAATATAAGTTTTTAGTCGTTTTATTATTAGATACTATTTAATTTCAATTTAGTTGTTACTCTATTTGTTGTTTTATCAAATAATAATATTTCAATAAAATATGAGGCGCCTTTTATTTTCTCATAGTGGGTGATGAAAAGTAGAGTGTATCACTCGGGCGCAAAATATATTTTTGGCTCGGGCGACGTACTTTGAATCCGTCGCTACGTTTAGGATTCTACTAAAGAATCCCTCGCTACGCTCGGGATTCTACTCTAGAATCCCTCACTTCGCTCTGGATTCAAAAAAGCGCCCTCGCCGTAAAAATATTATTTTGATACAATCTACTATTTAAAGTAGATAGCCTAAAATGAACTGAAGTTTATTGATTGTCAAATTCGATAAAAATTTTAAAACAGATTTTTTTGTAATAGATGTGATTATTATTTTATTTATTAATTAGGAACCAATTGAACAACTGACAATGAGTATAAGATACCGCGGTTCTTTTATTTGTGCTGGCAACATTGCGTCAAGCCGCCACCCGCTGCTGTCCGCCACCGTTCATTGCCGCCATGGCGCAACAGTACTTCAAAGCAATAACTACATATGCCTAGCTAGTCCATTGTTGTTTCAACACCTGAGAAATTCTTTACATACCTGCCATAATTTTCTCGGCGTTCATGTAAATTATGTTTTCACGACTACTGTGTGGTTGTTACATCTGCTTTTGGGTCAACTGCGCGGAGAAATGGTAACGAAGTTCCGTCTCGAAAAATATAAACCTGTAGACGTTTTCTAAAGAGTACATATAAGTATCATATCATTAATTCCTCATGAGCTACATATATAACCAGCCAACCTGTACAGCCAATCCACATTCTCTTCGGTTCTAGTTACTTCGAGAGACTAAGTACATACATTTAAGGATCACTGTGCGAAAGTAAGACATGTAAAGTACACAAAGTTTATGTAAATAATGTTACGCCTGTAATCCTCGGAGGGTGTGGGCTGTTACTAAAGTACACCCTAATTTGGCCTGTAAAAATCGAGTACAAATCCAGAATCGGGGCTGGTACTGAAAAAATAAAAATAACACATAAAAAAACATCCCTCGGGCAGTTTTTTTAAGTGCCTTTTGCCACCAAACGGGCGCTCCGCTGCTACCGAGACATTCTCGAATAAAAAACTAATGACACTTTGCCCAACCTGGGAATCTAACCCACGACCTCATGCTCAGCAGATTCGCAATAATAACCATTTGCTCACCACTATAAAATAACCGTAAAGTGTAGTAAGACTAGTAAGTATATATTGCCGAACTATCTCTAAAGAACGTGTATATTCCCGTGGTTGCAGGTGGGAGATCAGCTGGTGAGCGTGAACGGGTACCGAGTGGACGACGCCGTGCACACCGAGCTGGTGCACTACCTGGCAGCACAGCCACGACTCAAGATCAAAGTCAGACGTGAGTACCCTATACCATATATTATTTGCTACGACTCAAGGTCAAAGTCAGACGTGAGTTCTCTGTACCATTATTATCTGCCACGCCTCAAATCAAAGTCAGACGATAGTACCATCTACCAATTATATTATCTGCCACGACTCAAGATCAAAGTCAGACGTGAGAACCCTGTACCATATATTATCTGCCACGCCTCAAATCAAAGTCAGACGATAGTACCATGTACCAATTATATTATCTGCCACGACTCAAGATCAAAGTCAGACGTGAGAACCATACTATCTGCTTATAAACCTACAACGATTTGTACATTGTACGTGCTCTGTCAAGTAAAATGTTTCGACGAATAGACGAATTCGTCCGTCTACCTTGTCGAACCGTTGTAAGTGCGAAAAGAAATAACTTACCCTAAGTTCTTTCTTTAAATGTGATAATAAACCCTAAAATTAAAAATGTTTAGATACATTGGAAGGATGATAAAAGTGCGAGGCCAAAAAAAACACATTAACATCCAAAATCCTTTTTTAATCATTCTTTTCAAAAACACCGTTTTTTCGGTTTCGAGATCAAATAGCAATATTAAAAATTAGATAATGATAGTTTAAAATCCAAATTATTTTAATCTCTGAAGCAATACCCAATGTTTCAAACATTGCATAAGTAAACAAGATAAGATAAGAAATTATATCAGTAGGACATGCAGCATCCGACTACCAATTTATACCTAACATCACTCCACCTGTCATGCGAGCGATTATTTTATAAAATACTGTATTTTTTTTTATAGGAAATATCTATGTAATATATAGAATTATAGATGAGACATATTGCTGACATGATATAATAATCCACTTCTGATTAATGTTTGTTGTTGTGATGTTATGCATGCAAAATTGCAAACGTACTCGTTAATGAAAGCTTAAGGATCTTAAAAGTTTTGTGACATAACACTGTAGGCGCTTTTGATAGATGTTTTTAGTTGATTAACGAATAAATTAATAAATTAGAGGTGGTGTTTATAGCTATAATAATAATTGAAGTGATTACGCAACGAAACGCACACCACCGCGGGACCGCGCGCGTCTCGTCACTCGTAGGCGTATCGTCTGACAATGTTACAGTGAATAAAATTATGATAATTAATCAAATCGTATGAGGCGCAACCGGTAATAGAAGCCGCGGAGATTTTATAACTCTCGTGAAAGCCCGTGGGTGCCTATGAACATTGTCTATTAGATAGAGTTGCGTAAAACGAATTATGACAGATGAAATGAGGCCCGCTGCCCAGCGATTGTTGAGAGTTCCGAAACATTTCATAAATGACCAGTTAGCCTATAGCCTTGCAACATATTCGAGCAATGATAAAACTACCAACTTATAATATTTCCCTAGTTCACCGTCGACTCTATCATTTCTATTAGTATTATATGCCGTGAGAGTTTCCGTATCTGGCAATGTAGACTATTAATATTGAGAACCTGTACTTGAGCAAGATGACTCACACATGCACTTTGTTACAGATGTCGGGATGCTACCAGTCAAAGAGTAAGTAGACAAAGTTAACCGTGAAATTAATTGGTTGTGTACATAGGTGTGCAGCTATTTGATGACGTTGTCGCATTTCAGCAAGGCGCATGAGCCACTGTCATGGCAGTTCGTGTCGGAGCGGGCGTCACTGAGCTCCGACGTATCGTCTTCGCCGACGCTCTGTCACGACAACGAGAGACTCACGGACATGAGGCTGTCCATACTCGTGCCTCCCAGAGCCAAGCTTGGCTGCGGGTCAGTATATTATTATTTCAATGTTAAACATTGTGCTAGTTTGTCGCCGGATGTTCATAAAACGAATGAACTAACTACTAGAAATGTTTTGAGAATGGATGGCTTCAAAACGCTAAGTACTAGGGAAAGACTAAACAAGTGATGTGGATTGTGTGAAAAAGACTGAATGATAATATAGCTACAAAGGAAGTGTCAATTGGGTGGAAGGCACATCGGCGCACAGACGATTACCACATATTACAGTACATTATTCTGAACAATTAAAAAAACAGGTGGCCTATACATTTAACCAACCAGGTATGGCACTTTTGAAGGAACTCGAACTACTGCAAGAAATAGTTGGAATTAAGATAAGGATGTTGATATGACCAACTGTTATAATTTGTAAAAAAATCCGGCCAAGTGCGAGTCGTGCTCACACGCACACAGGGTTCTGTAGCAACAAACAATATAATAAAAATGTTTTGAAGGCTCATTCATATGTTGTATTGTGTTACATTCAATAGCAAAATCTTTTTTTTTTCATAGTATGCTAATGAAAAACAAAGTAACTGCTGCAGTTTGTTGAAAAAGTCCCATATCTCAAAAACGAAACATCAAATCTTATTCAAACCAATTTTCGTTTCAAGTTTTTTTTAGGTTGTAAAAACCTATTTTTTTTTTCAGAATATTACCCCTCTTACTTTAGAAATTAGAGGGGGACACACATTTTACCACTTTGGAAGTGTCTATCTTTCAAACAATTCACTTACAGAAAAACAAGGTCACATCAAACTCGACCAAAACACAGTATTCATGTATTTATAACCAAACGATTTGTTTCAGAATCTGCAAAGGTCCGGAGTGGAAGCCGGGCATCTTTGTTCAGTTCGTGCGGGAAGGCGGCATCGCGCGCGAGGCAGGGCTGCGGCCCGGCGATCAGATATTATCGTGTAACGGCTTGGATTTCTCCAACGTTACCTTCAATGAGGTAAATATCCTTCCGCAGTTTAGGTCAAACGAATACCTTTATTTCTATTCTTGTAGCTTAGGGCTTTTAAAAGAAAATATGCATTCAAATGAAGATCTACGAGTGGCTATGCATGGCTTAACGTGCTTTCCGAGACACGGAGGAAACTCTGTATGTAATTATGGACACCCATCCACGGAACAACCTCGGCAAGCACGGCTTAACCTTAAAGATCGACCCATGCGGCTGTTATTATTTAGCCACCAGCAGCTCCACCTAATAATTTTGATAGTTTTTTGGCTGTTTCCTTCAAAACTGCGAACTTTTGCAAGAAACAGCCGATTTTTTTTATATTATCGTAGAAGTTTTTTCATGTGGAAATGTGTAGGTTTAGAATGATACACTGAGAACGTATGTAACCGTTTTCGCGTATACCTATATATACTGAATGATAATGTCGTCAGAACAAAAAAAAACTGAAATCTCCTTTAAGACATTAAATGGGAAGGTAGGTATCAAAACATTCCTCTGTTTGTTCGTTAGCAGCTCCAATGCTATTTATGATATATATATATATAATGCTATTTATTATGCTAAGATGAAGGATGTTGGATCTGAACAGGAGGATTTTGCTGCGGAATAAATTTATTTGCCATCATTATATTAAACCAATTGAGGCAAGAAAGTCTTGCAGTTGCTTTAATAATACGATAAAATATGGGTTATTCGATTAAAATAATGATATAAGTACGGTTTATATTATGAAGTAATAAAAAAAACTCATTACAAACATGACTGTATACGAATGTATTAGTTACTTATACATACATAACTCCGGATTTTACTTTCTATAGTGAATGTTCTCTTACATGGAGAGATATAATACAACAGAGATTAGTTTGTGTTACGTTGTCAACAAAACACCTAACAAAAGTTACATGACACGAATGATGCCTGACACTTCCTAATTAATGTAAAAGATGCTATATTCATGAGTAGAACATGACATGCTGCACCGACCCCAAATGAATTTTGATAAGGACAAGAGAGATTCATAAGTAGTACTAATATACACTCCTGCACTCTCCTTCTAATTTCGTTATTTATTTCCTAATGCTGGAGTAACGTGTTCATATTAGGTACACATCTCGTCTCTCGTTGTGTAGATACCCACTTCCCAAGATCTGACAACATGCATGCGCTTATTATACAAATAAAGATACTTAGCCACTTAATTACTAGTGCATGTGTTTTACGCCCAGTTTGCTGACGTTTTTTCTTTACATATCGACGATACCTCTATATTATACTGATTCGGCCCAGTAGGTGGCCAACTGGCCAAGTTTATGGCAGGGTCAGAGACGTTATTCAAATCCAGGGATCCAGTTGAACGGGCATTTTGGACACATCAACAAATGGGAATATATACATATGTCTGTGAATCGCTATATAGTTCGCCGATGAAGAAGATTTTTTGCAGAAAAGAAAGTTGATAACAATACACCCTAACTTATACAAATCTCTTTCATTGTCTACAGGCAATAACTGCAATGAAAGCGACAGGACGCCTCGAATTGGTGATCCGTGAGGGCGCGGGCACGGACCTAGTGTCTCCGGAGAGCTCAGGGTACAACAGCTCAGCTTCATCAGCTGCCGGAGAGCGCAGCCCCGCGCCCCTCGCGCCGCACCTGCCGCTGGCGCCGCCCGCCGCGCTGCGCCGCCGCCTCGCCAGCGTCGCCGAGGAAGCTGCTGACCGCGCTGATAGGTGAGGACTTGAGAGTTGCTGAACCAGGATCTATTCCATATTTTGGGGCGAAGTATGCGCAGGCTCTTAGCCCTGTGGCTCTCATTTCTTTGTTAATTAATCAATTCGACGATATCATTTTCAAAGCATTTTTATTCGGGCGAATTATTTGTTGCAGATTAACGATGAACAGGCTGAAGAGAAGAACATGGGATAGCTTAGATTTCGAATGGAAAAATAATGATATCCATAATTTTGATGCTCCGTCTGACATCGAACCCGACTACGACTGCCCTAGTATACCAAACAACCCTCATTCTTATGAAAATAAAAGTAATTTACGTGGCAAGAACAAGAAGGAGTATATCACCAGCCCATCGAATAGAACCATAATCAATTTGACTGAAGATGGTGCAACGATACAGTGTAGTTATGATAATCAATCGCCTAGGAAAAATGCGTTTACAGCAAATCACACGAATCGAGACAACGACAAAAAAACGATAGTAGTAGAAGTCCATCACACTAGCACAACGACGTGTGGGAAAAATGCATGTAACTATCCAGCACCGCCATTGAAAAACGATTTTAACTCGGATTCTGTAAGTTTGTCAAGTTCAGCTACGTTATCAAGTGCCATTGCCGAGGAAATACAACGACGTAAGATGGTAAGTACACAAGGAAAATGATAAAATTGGAAATGTGCGCATTATGGGATTATCTATTTACACTTTCTTTTCGGTGACTTCGAGATTAGATTGAAAGTTGAGCCCTGATAATGTCAGAGAATATTTAGATTAGAATTGGTGTGCCTAAATATTTTTAGCTTTACGTAACATCTAAACGTGATCATCTATTTTAACTACCTAGCTATTATAGACGGTAACATTGATGATTTTTTAATAGTTGTATCAATTATAATCTACATGTCCTTGGGAACCGATTTTAGTTTTAATCGCACTATGGACTAAACTACGCCCGCATTTCGTTTAAAACAAATTATCTTTCGAACTAAAGTAGGTATCGTTTATAAAATGGCGGAGAAACGTACTAAGATAGATAGAGATAGTAACAGTTACTATTATATGATATTAGGGCACCGAACACAATAGCTTCTTTATATTTGGCCAAATGACTACTTAACGATTAATTTCTGCAGAACAAGAAAAAGCCTAACGCAGAGCCTAACATACCGCCACCTCCACCTAAAAAGCCTCCTCCAAAGCCGACAGATGACAAGAAGAAACAGCATGATGCTCTGATGGACGAGTTTAAAAAAGTTCACAGGAAAATGTTTTCGAGCATAGACAACAATGAAAAAACTCCAGACGTACAAAACAACGAGGAAGACTCATTGGTAAGTGTAATTTTTGTTCTTTTTCTGTTTGATGTACCTGATTAGTTAAGCGGAACCTATAAAGCCATTTGCTTATCGGACACTAGCAATTATGACGAAAGCATCGTTAATTAAAAAGATAACAATCAGTTTACCAATTCAGAGAATTCCTTACGCCGGGATTTCTGTTGTTATGATTGATATCGTTGGGTGTTTCGATTACATAGATTATTTGCGTAATGCTATTAAAATGTGCACTATCTATCTATCACATCATCTCATTTTCCATTAAAATTATACTTAGCAAAATTTCCTTGTTTATTTTTGACTAGCACTTCACCCGCGACTTCGTCCGCGAAAATTGTAATACATATAATATATGTTACTCGGTAAAGATGTAGCTTTCTAACGGTGAATGAATTTTTAAAATCGGTCGAGTAGTTTTTGAGTTAAATCGTAAACAAACAATCAAATCTTTCCTCTTTATAATATTAGTTAAGATAACGTCTTGGTAGGTTATTATTCATTCCTTTCATTTTTTTAAAACGTTGCCCCACACTAGAAATTTCTCCTGTATTGTGAGTGCGTTTAAAAACATTTAAACTCACATACAACAAACAGCCAGACCCGGAATAAAGATCTGTAGGCCATACAAATATTTGTTCCGTGCGGGGATCGAAACCGCGACACGCAGCGCAGCAGTCTGTCTCTCAACCATTGCGCCAACCGTGCCGTCATTACACCTTAACCGTGAATTCACACCTTCTTGATAACCGCTTTTTGCAAAATCTGAAGTGGTATTCAAATTGGTTTTAGCCAATATAATTTTCATCCCATCTTTTCGAAAAGGACGACTTGGTTCGCTTTTGAGCGCACACAAATGTAGTGTTTTCTATAAGGAACTTTTAGCGGGCAGTAATGAGTTTTTATTCCTCTTTATTTCAAAAAGTGCGCTGCAATAGTTATTTGTGCAACAAGAGAGCAAAGTCGTTTTTTGCTGCGAGTGCTGATTTTGAATCCTGAGTGTAAAATGTAACAAACGTGTTTGCTCCTAGTGATAAAAAGAAGTAAACAGATTTGTACATTAAAAAAGTAATTAGTGGAAAATGAAATGATGATATGAAAAATACAATAAATTAATAAAAAAGTGAAGGGCAGGTTAACCGGGAACGTTTTAAATGTCTCCGCAAATCTCTGAGCGTGATAGTAACAAGACAAACAAACATCCAGTTGTAGAAAGCTGGCTTGATCAAGATTCAGGATTCTACTAAAGAATCCCTCGCTATGCTCGGGATTCTACTCTAGAATCCCTCACTTCGCTCTGGATTCAAAAAAGCGCCCTCGCCGTAAAAATATTATTTTGCTCCCTTATGATACAATCTACTATTTCCATATTGTGCCATAAAAGTAAAGAAAAAAGCTGTTTGTTAATGTCGTCATTATACCATTCTGTTGAAAAAGGACGGAATCCCCTATTCCACAGTAGGTACTTATTTCCTAGAACATCGTGATTTCCTTATAGGAAATGGACATATCTAAAACCAAAGAATTTAAATAATCATACAGACTGTGATTGATATGTGGTGAACCTTTTCAAAACATTCAGATAATCAAGTGTCATGTTAGTATAATTATTTCGATTCAATCTCTAAAATCGATCTCGCGACGATGATTGAGGATTTAGCCCACATCGTTTTTAAATTAAGTAATATTATTATAAGAGTATATTCTTAAAAAAATAGTCACGTTCATACCTATGCGTATCTATCGGTACATATTGTGAATTTAATTGGCAATCATGCTCGAGATGGCTGTCGTACTTCTGAAACGGATATCTCATTCGATCGAATCGCGTTGACGTATCATTTTCTCGAAACCTACTTCCCACTTATTTGTAAATAGCGATAGAAATAGAATAATTATAATGATGTCTTTTCTATGTATATCTACACCATAAAATCCAACAGGTTGTCGTAGAAACCGGGTCTGCCACAGCTCCATATAAGTAGAATCTAATATCCCGAGAGTCCATTGAGCAGTAAATTGAAGGAAGATTTAAACGCTGGAAATTATAAACACGTCTGTGGAGACTATCCTCATACGAGTTGGTGTTATTTTATTCTGTTTTGGATAGATGAGGATATGTAGGTTTAACGACCTCGCTTATGATCCTATGCATGGGAATATGCTTGACATTCACATGTAAATAGGCCTGTACGTATGCTACGTGTGATGGTTTTATGATAATGTTTATTGTATAGTGTGGCTTTCCAAATGCACTTTATTCTTGCATGACATGTAACACGCATGTGTAAACTATCTATTATTATTGTTTTGCAATTGACATTTTTAAATGGAATAAGAAGAAGACGCTTACCCTGATCACCCGTGATATGCGCCAATCGCGCTACTGCATGCATTGCGTACTCTTTCAATTTGATATACAATAAATGAAAACTAATTATTATTCCTAATTTTTGTTTCACGTAATAATTCTTGTTTTACCAAATAAAATAAATGGAACCCACACAAACATTTACGCGGCGTTTACACGACGCCTATGAAAATTACTACGAAACGCTACGCAATGCTGCGAAACGGTACGCGTACGTATTGAATAATACGCAGTGCCTAAACTTTGTGTACGCCGCGGCTACGTTTTATTGCCTACGCTGCACAAACGAAAACATATAATATTATAGCTACTCCCAATCCTAAAGAGATGCTAAATAAAAGTTATTTTAATTAGTCAAGTAAGAAGCAAATCTATTTTGGTCTCTAATTAAGGCATATTTTGCTCTGTTAATATGTTAAAGTTTTCTCACTATGTTACCCGCGCAACTTATTCTTTGTAGAGTTATCTAGGTTATGTAACTTTAAGTTTCGAGACAATTGCCTTGCGAAATTAATTGGGTCGCTTCGACACGAATCATTTATTACTACATGCTTACATAAACTTCAAGCAGTTAGTTATTGGAGCGTTAGATACATTTTTTTGTGAAATTTACATGATAACAACAATAATTAGATATCATATCAAGATTTACATACGCTGTAATAACCGTAATTAGGTAAATAACGGACCTAAAAATTGTGCAAGCTTGTTTACTCAGATCCCTATTTTATGTACTTCTCAAAATTCTTTTAAAATAAAAATTTCAGAAAACTGTCTATTCACGAAACATCGAAATATCTGAATAAAAACTCTAAGAATTTGTAAACAACGCTTCTGATCACAGCTAATAGATTTTGAAGGTATACGAAATAGATCTAGGTATATTCACACCACAACCCTATATGAGGAAGTGAATTTGACGATTTTTGTGGCTTATGTACCGTTAAAAAAAATAAGTACCGACTGTTGCAATTGAGTAGAAGACATCTCTATGAACAGAATCTAGTGCAGCAGCTGATTTCTATAATACATTTTTAATATTTCACCGATCAACTTGAATGTGCATTTTAAACTTGTCCTGTTGAAGAATTATTTTCTTAATTACATTACTATTTACTTTCCAATTTTAAGCTTCAGATAACTATTTTATTTCACAAAACATGCAAGTTTTTCTTTAAGTGGGAAGCCGTAGAAGTTGACTGAGTGAAGTACCTAAGATAAAAAATCACCCTGCTCTGTATTTGTTACCGTTATTTAATTAAGTTATAAATATTCTTTATAGCAGCGATTGTTTATAGCAGACTGGATAGCTTGGAGTTAGTTTCTGCCATGTTACGTTTCGATCATGATAACACGACAATAGCTTTTGTTGTAAGACTCGGGTGATCTGGAGATATTTCGTGCTTATCTAATTACACGGACAATAGTTACTTAGGTGCAGCTGTGATGAAAATCAACGTTATTTTTATACACTTTCTTATAAAAGGTCTATTGTTAGCCAAATAATCATTCATTTGCACGCGATGGACATGGATAAAACAGTTGAAATCAATAATAGCTAACGGTCGCCCATCATTTTGTAAGCAAGGCAAGGACTGCGTAACAAAACAAAATTTTAATTACAACAATATATTCAAATTAGTCACGGCTCCAGCCATCGTTTAAGTCGCTGATTTGGTGTAATGATGGGGTCTAAGTCGAGGTAGATTGCTGCATTTATGATCTAGACAAATAGCTTGCGTTGCCGGCTGATACGGAGTTTTTATGGAGGTGCACGGTTGTGGGCACGGCAGCGTCCGGCGCGGTGTTTCGCTAGGTTCTGCCGTGCACTGATAACGGCAGTGAGTAAGCGCTTGCGAGGGCACACGACCGCCAGCGCGCTCGTGGGATTGCTGCTCGCGCTCGGACACAGTCGCGCTGCACTCCGCCGGCCGCACACCGCGCGTCTCTCCGGCGTCATTCACCATAAATTTTCCTGCGATTTTCCACGCTACGGGGAAAATATATACGACCTTGACGTGCTCTCAAAGCCATTATTTTCGTGATTTTCACGCTACGTCTAATTATAATTTGGTAAAATGAATTCCTGTGTTAGTCTTCAGTGATCTTTTGAACCAAGTGATGTGGTGATTTGTGTTAAAACTGTGTTTTTGTAAACTATAACTGAAAAAATGAAGAATATTCGGAAATCGAAACCTTTAGTCGTTATACAGTGCTATGAAGTAAGTTGAGTATGGATGGATAAAATGTTCTTATTCTTATTGGAGCGAAACAAAATAAGTACTTTACCTACCTACGGATTTCAATACTTAGAGCTTAGTGATAGAATGTAGAACCTTTGACTGTGCTGTTAATATTCTGTAATGTTAAAATATTGATTATTCATAGCACAATAACATATCAGAATAATATTAAATTACAGCTGCATGAGTTGTTATTGTCCCGTCTTATAGTTGATCTTCTCGTTTTTCCCAAGCAGCGCTTACGTCATGGCTGTCCAAAATATCAACAAGCTGAAAAAAAACGTACTCATAACAAAAAATATAGGTACATTTACCTGTAGTGACGAGTAGGTACAACACTCATGTTTTTAGGAGTTATCGCTCCGAGTTGACTGATTGCTGGGCACCGATAACAAAACATTTTGATTACTGATGATATTATCACTTCCCTCTAATTTCATCCATTTACTAGAATCTACAGCAACACAAAATATCTTTATGATAGAGCAAACTTCCATTTTATTGAGCATAAACCAATCACCAAACGAAGAGGAAACGGTAACTCTTGTTTTTTACTTCGACTCCAAAAAGATTCTGACGAAGTATATATAAGAAAGAAAAATTATATTTCTTGGGATTACCGATTAGTCTGATGATCCAACTGAGAGCTAATCATGTAGAGTGGGTTTTTAACAACGGATGCTCTCAAAAAACGAACAAGAACAATTAAGGTTGCCGAGCTAAAACATAACATAAGTACGCATACTTTAGTATATTTCCATAACATTAAAATCAGAGAATAGAAGCAAGAATTATGCACAAACTGATGATCTCATTGTGTGTCCATAGCATGGATGAGGGTTTTGTACAAAACAACCAAATTATTTACTAAGTACCAAATATTAAATTATGCATCAATAACTGACCCGCACATCATTATTCATTGATGCTCCGCTCCTAAAGGTCGTAGCGTAGCGTGATTTTATACAGGGTGGAATTTTTCAATGCCATCTGTAATTATATGTAAGGAAAACCACCTAATCCTATTTTTTTTTTAAATGATCAAAAATAAAAGAAATTTGATTTTCGTTATTTTAATAAATAAATAAATGACGTTAAACGTAATTTTTAATTAGGTACTAGCATAAGTAATCTGATGGACATTTGAGTTAAAAGTGCTCTAAAACCAAGAAATCTAAACTTATAAATTCAATGGGACAACCCAAAGTTAAGATTTCATGGTTTTCTTTCATTTAATTTATCATGTTTGTTATAGATATTTGATCCCTGTGATTGACCCTATCGATCGATAGCATAAAAGTTCCGGTTTTTATTTTAGCTGGTTTGATTCTCGAACGTGCCAAGCGAATTCTCGAAAATTTTTCAATACAGTTATGTTTCTTTTTAAAAATAAAGGAATCTTTCCTTTGAGTAAAAGCTATCTCCAGTATTTAGAGTAGCTTCCCTGCAGGTGGCATTGAAAAATCCCAGCCTGTATAAATGGGCCATCGAACTCCCAAAGTAATTTTTCAATTCATTTCAGACCATAACCTAGTCACCAAACAAACTCTTCCATCATCATCCTATAATGTTCCCACTGCTGAGACGCAGGCCTCCTCTCTATGAGAGGGAATATGAGAGGAATAAAAAACAAACTCTTAGGCGTTATAATATTAGTATACAGGGTGTAACGGAAAGGGTATATACATCCTTAAGGGTGTGCTACAGATCATCAAACTGAACATGTTTCACATCATAAAACATGTTTTTCAACAAAAAAAATATCTGCTGCCCCATGGAAAATTACAATACCTATTCGACCCAAATGTATAGGCAGCTGATATATTTTTTTGCTGCAAATTTTTTTTTATGTTGAGAAACATGTTCAGTTTGATGGTCTGTAGCACACCCTTAAGGATGTATATACCCTTTCCGTTACACCCTGTATACAAGGTGTTGTTTTGCATTCTCGTCAAATTTCAGGAGGTGGTCACAAAAGACATAAATAAGCAATTAAAATTACGGTACCTAGTTAATTATTAATAAACGCTGATTTTTTTGGTTGTTTAAGTTTGTCAATATTTCAGAATAACCCCCTTAACGTGGTTTAGGGAATAAGAAATTATCGATTAAACGTTTGAGATTGTTTGTATATGTGTAAGCGAGGTTACAGGGAGAGAACCAGACGGTCTGCGTTTAAAACACGGGTGGTTCACACTTACCGATTTCCGTAAATAAGAAAAAAAATAAAAATTACCTACCCATTTTATAATTGATTCGGGACGAGAATCATTAGCATAGTTACCTCCTTGAATTTGACGAGAATGCAAAACAACACCTTGTATAAGGTGTTGTTTTGCATCCTCGTCAAATTCAAGGAGGTAATTATTATAATGATTCTCGTCCCGAATCAATAATAAAATTGGTAGGTAATTATTATTATTTTATTTATTTACGGAAATCGCTAAGTGTGAACCACCCGTGTTTTAAACGCGAGCTGTCTGATTATCGCCCTATAACCGAGCTTCCATACAAACAAACAATCTCAAACGTTTGTTTGATAATTTCTTATTCCCTAAACCACGTTAAGGGGGTTATATTCTGAAATACTGACAAACATGAACAACCAAAAAAATCAGCGTTTATTAATAATTAACTAGGTCCCGTAATTTTAATTGATTATTTAAGTCATTTGTGACAACCTCCTGAATTTGAACGAGGATGCAAAACAACACCTTGTAGATGTATGACCTCATGCATACGACACACCTATCTATAATTTACGGATAAGTTGTATATCAAAATACTCATAATATATTATCCAAATAACTGCAATAACATCTAAATCTGAAGATAATGTACTTATTATTATAATGTGCTTCTGAACACGGTGAGTTATTGTATGCAATCTGCTATAAGTGCTAGTTTGAGGATCAAACAAGGTCATATGACGAACGATCTTTTTCTCCACAACTTAAGACGTAAATCTTGTAAATATGCATATCATTATTGTATTCATGTGACATAATTATCTATGTCGAGCTAAGATTGTTGTAACAGTTTAACAGATCATTAGAGCTCTTGGAAATCCATATTCTAATTTTATGAATCTGAAATTCTGTAGCTATGTTTATTTACTTCTTGAGAGTTGTTGAGTTGCTTGTTGTTGCTTTTATCGAAATCAAATAATGGATTAAAATTAGAATAGGCATGGACCTGGTTACCTGGATGGATGTGATAATCTAAGAAGAGAGTAAAACCACTGGTACAGCAGAGGATCTACTAGAGCTAGCACGTGACCATAAAACTTTCAAATGGAACATGTGCAAAATTCGTTAGGAGGAAAATGTGTTTCACATTTCCTTTTGGGAATTTTGTATTTTCCTTAATATTGAGGAAAAACGTTACAGCAATCAGATTATATTATCGCGTTTATGGAACAGCTCACGAGTATTCCTAGAGCCACTTTACGCAGCTCTATAATTATGGTAAGTTTGCCGAGAGCGATATCAAACAGGGCAAGTGGTCATTCTGTGCCGGACACAGCTCAAGCCCTATGACTCAAAATCTCAAACGGAAAACCAGAACTATATTTTCCTCTGACTAAGTAGTTTTATCACTTCTTTAGATTGTTGGATAGGGGCGATATCTAGCCAAATAGGATATATCGTCAGCGACTTGCACCACTAATTTCACAAAAAAAAATAAGACGATACAATGCGCACCTTATCTCAAAATACATATGTGATAAGTGTGATTAACGCCGCTTAATACTTAAGGGAGTGCCGACAAAGTGATTAATTATTTATATTTAATTAAGCTAATATTATTGTGTCGATGGACTAACAACCTTCACGCTAGGCTCAACACGTTATCGTTCGCGTGATTTTGATTCTGATTAATATTACGTATCTTTGGCATCATCACTTGGGGTTAAGCCAGGTGATGTTTGGCTCAAACAAACAACAACAAACAATAGAATTAATTGTTCTATTGAAAAGTCAATATCCAAACAAAACAATTCTGAAAACAAAGGCATTATCTCAGATTTCTGGATTCCATTTTTTTTTCTTCTACTTAAGCTGAGGTGTAGAAATAAAATTTTAAGATTACTCCATTATCAGAGTAGGAATACTACCTATTATAGATGATACTTTAAATGTATCTTGAGAACCCTCTGTAATGAACCTAATTATAGAAAGACAATTAAAACCGTGGAGCCTGCGCGAGCGCATACAATCTTTTTATGTATGTTTATGTAATACGTAGGTGTGCTGTTGGCTACTATGATATGCATATACTATACCTACGATCTGCTATGTGCTCGTGCATGTTATGTGTAGAGCTTATCGTGTGTGCTGCCATAGGTAATGCGAGTGTGGTGTAATTGCCTAAAAACATAGCCTTCGGTTTTGTTCACGTTCATCGTAGGTAATATTTTTTCTGCTCACCTCCACAACATTACCTACTTCCTTTGGCTAATGATGTACTCGTAAATATTTGGTCAAAGGTCAATGCCAATGGCGATTAGATTAGTTATTTGCAGTATTTTTCCTATTTCGCGAAAATGGTTAGTTTCGTAATACCTAGGTAGGTAATACGCCTGCAAGGAATTCTACGTCATTTATTGAGTAGGCTAGTTGCTAGTGCTGCTGTATAGTTTTATTATCCTATTGGAAATTTATATGTATTACCTAGTCTTTGAAATAGTACACATTCTTAGCAAAGCGCAGTTATTTCGTTGAAGTAATTTACTGCCCTTCAATCAGTAATTCAGTAGGTACCACAATGTTCTGCAGTTAATTTTATTATTGCTAGTAATAACTGGCGGCTTGATTGTCTCGATATTTTTTTTTCCGACTTCCATGATAGTCGGTTAAGAAAACTCCCTAACCTTGCTTAAAACTTAAAAACATCTTATCACTTAACAATTTTGCCCACAGGACCGTCAACAGACATTGCCTCTGAGAAAGGCTGAGCAACCGGCAGAAGTACCCAACAGCAACCACAACAACCATGCTCCACTGAAGAGAGAAGCCACAGATAACCCTCCTCCCCCACCACCAGTGAGTATACCTATGCGTATAAATTTTGTTTATGGGAGCCGGTAAATTAACCTTTAAGGGCTGAACAGTCACAGCTATAACAGTAACGCATTGAACAGACTATGGACGATTTGTCCACCGGACTGATGCAAATAATTTGCAACACCAACAACCACGAACGAATTTTCCACGTTACTTTTACATTCATTATAAAAAAAACAACGCAACAACCAAGACAGGATTCATTTCAGCCATTTCTATCCGGCGGACAAATACCTAGTCCATTGTTTGGTGAGCGCCTCATATGGGTAGGCTATGCCACATTTTGACTTTGTCTCTGAGATGTTAAAGCATTAAACGCATTTGCAATGACTCTTGCATTGCAGATCTCCACAGGCATACTCAAGGGTATCATCAGATTGTTACCACAAAAAAAAAACTTATACAACGAGTCCACAACTCAACTGGGAACTAAAGCACAAAATAAAATCTCGAACTTTTTCTGTAGGTCCTGTTAGTGAAACGTACCGTGAAAAGTAAAAAAACCTTTTTATTTTTATACATAAATATGTTTTTCATTATAACACTAATGTATTGTTTATTTCTAAACCAGTTTTATTCAAGGTACTAACAGATCCGAGTGTCAGGTAGATGTTTTCCTGCCTTTGATACGTAATTTGAGGTTGAGGTCATACCTACACAATTAATAACTTCTATGATCTAGCTTTTGTTTATACCCACTGTTTGCGCTCAAGAGACGTGATTAAAGCAGAATAGATGGCTTATACATAAATGTATACGCTATCTATTTATTTTTTTGTGAAATACTTCAATAACTATAAACAAAGTAAAGATCTAAACACTCAACCTTATCCCCACGACGCACGCAGATTATAAAACCTGTGAAAAGAAGACTTATTCATACTTTTCAATATTCTGTTTGCTTTTCAGATGCCAGCTGCAAATGGCCATGAAATGCCCGCTGCCAATGGACATCAGATGGCCGCTGCAAATGGTTTTCAGAAGCCAGCTGCAAATGGCCAACAGATTCCCACTGCAAACGGCTTTAAAATACCTGCCACAAATGGTCAGCGAATGACGGCAACAAATGGTCATCAGAATGGAAACCATAAATTCATGGAAAACCAGAAGCCCATTCCGAAAACAATCACCGCTGAACTTCTAAATAATCCAAATTTTAGGAAAAATGGAACTTTGACAAGAACTCCAACTCCAGATTACATTAAGAAAACTGAACCTCCCCCACAACTAAATAATGTAAAAGACGAAAAGGCTGATATGGAGTCACTAGAATCTTATAAGTTAAAGAATCCTTCGAATGTACTTCCAAAGCCACCGTCAAATTATTTTGTGAAAGCTCCGAACGGTACAGCGACGATGAAGAAGCACGGTCGTCCTGTGTCGGTCACCATTGGTGAATATGCATCCGGAGGTGGAAGCAGACGGGAACCAACGAAACTCGACTTCCTTAACGGAGATAAAACCGATGGTCTTCGCGAAGCTGACGAGGATGTCTCCATATCAAATAGGCTACAATCAGAACTGGCTCTAACACTATCTAGATCGAATTTACGTAAGAAGACTGAAGCTCTGGTAAGTACCGTTATGTCATTTAGATTATCATGTCATGTTTTATCTAGAATAATCATAAAATTGAAAGTCAAACGTTATGTAAATTTCATGTATTTCGATTCTATAATACAATATTTATTCATCGAAATGCAAATACTGGCCCAAAATATTGGTTGATGATGTAATATTAATTATATATAACATGTACCGACATCCGCTAATAAATCAAAGTATGAGAGTTTTTTCAAGTTATAGCTTCCCAATTAATACTCGCGTGTACCTGGCTACAAATTCTATGTGTAAGCCTTACATCGCAGATGCTTGTAACTAATCAGCTACATTGCAGTTTTGGCGGTTGTTTTTTGTTATTGGTAACTGACGCCATGTTTTGAAAACAATAATGTTGTTATTTATTCTCACGGGAATGTTTTGACATAGGTGACTTAGGCATTGGTTTTGTGTATTTCGTTGAGACGGTGACAAAGCTGAGTTCACATTGTTTATATATTGATTAATTTTCTACATTCCGAATGTCAAACCACCAATATAGAGTTTATCTTAAAATAACATAACATAACATCACGCCTGTAATCCCCGAAGAGTTAGGCACAGTTGTATGTACCCAATTAAAGTACAACCACATTTCGCCAGTGATATTTAAGTTCCATGTCCCATAGGGGGCGAGCCTATTGCCATCAACCGGGCACAAATCCAGACTCCGTGGCTGCTACTGAGAAAACTCCTGATGGAAAAACTAAATATTCCGACCTGGGAATCGCACCCAATTTGACCAAATTGTACCTCATGCTAAGCAGTCGTGCGCAGTTTTATCTGAAAAGACGTAAACAAAAACTTTTTATTGCTAATAATCTCTAGCAATGTACAATGGAGCTTCTTTAAATTAGTAAACACCGTGTAGGTAAATCACCTCATCACGAAGCCGTAAACCAAGCATTCTGTACATGAAACTAAGTAACTTTACGCAAAAATTATTGCTGGGAAACGACTTTTTTTTGAAGGGTGTAAAATCATGTTTTGTGGTAGAACCCAATGTAACGCACTCAAAACATTGTGCCGATGGACGGATTGAATAGTACGGGGGTCGTGGAGGTGTTTAAAGTAAAAATCTTACATTAAAAACTTACATTTAAAAAAATACTTGTCAAAAAGTTGGAACTTTGACCCCTAATATCTTCGTAACTAGAAGGTTCCCAGGTATGGTGTAGAACAAAAAAATGATCGCAATGACAGGGAGAACCAGTGTATTTCGGCTTCGTTTAGATGTGTTTTACACCCTTTATTGGAATCATCGTTTTGATAATTTATTTCAGGATCATGGAAATGTCAATAGAAGTTTCAATAAAAACGAAGACAGTGACTCTTCTGTTGATAAAATTTTTCACGCTAGATATGGACATAATCTTTTACCGTTACCACCCTGTATAACGATACCAAAAGTATCCGTTTCAAAAATTAAATCTTAAATGAAGTTATAAATGCAGTGAGACTATTTACTTAATTAATTTCTAAATAATCAAAAGTTAATTCAAAGCGCACTTTAATACAAATTATTTTTACATGGACACGCGTGTTTTTCACTAACATTTTTTTAGGTGATGGTTTTCACGATCCTTTCACTTCTGTACTCGTTGAATGCATCTATTTACCTAATTATTGTTACCTAAGTAATTATGTAAATCATTAACCTATTTTTTTCTTTACAGGCGGACGCCACGCGATGAGGAATCAAGCGAATTTTTAATGTCATATAATATATTACGATTTTAAAATTAGACGTTTAGTGAAAATAGAAAATTTTGGTTAGAATTTAATTAGTCGACCAAAGTTAGTCTAGGTATTTAATTTATGAATCGTAAAACTGTAGATTGTAGTGTAGTGCCACGTCTGATTGTATGGACTAAAAAACTATGATTAATGTGTTTTATTTTATCCTAGGTGTTAATAATTTGTCGATATAATGTATCTAGCTAATGTGTATAGTCCCAAAACCATGTGTAATTATTATGGGTTTTATTATAATGTATATCTGTGGAATGCCTAAGTCATAATAAATGCTGGTTTAAATCGAAATGTTCTTTTTTAACCCCCGACCAAAAAAGAGGGGTGTTATAAGTTTGACGTGTGTATCTGTGTATCTGTGTGCCTGTCTGTGGTATCGTAGCTCCTAAACGGATGAACCAATTTTGATAAAATTGGTTTCGTTTGAAAGGTGTTTTAATCGAGAGTGTTCTTAGCTATGTTTCGAGAAAATCTGCTCAGCCGTTTGAAGGTTATCATCTCTTTTCTAGTTGAAGGGAAATAAACAACTTCCACAGGTCTGGTCGATTCGAAATTTGAAATCTTGTTACTTGTAGCCATGGACATCGCCGGGGGGGACTGCACCCCCCTCGCTCCCCCCTAAAAGCTCGGGTTTTTTTAACTTATAACTTTCGTTGTTTTCTTTAATTAGCGAGAAGAGGCGCAACACCGAGAACAAGACAGTCAAGGCTAAGATAAAATTAAGTATATAAGTCTTAAAAGCATGAAATAAAAATTAAATTAAAAATTTAAAAAACCCCCGACACAAAAAACCTCTAAAAACCATAAATAAAATAATCCAAGCGTCGTTGCGTCGGGGGACCGCTTAGTAGATCGCTTAGTACAAGCACAAAACAAAGGTTCTTTAAATTTTTAATCTAATTTTTATTTATTTAAGTTCCTACTAGTCTCATAATTTTGTAGAGCTCACTTGACCTGAGACGGTTGCGTGAGGATATAAAATGTACCTACCTACATATTATAAGAACTTTTACCCGAACACTAAACGACATCTTAATGAATGCCTAGATAGGTAGTAGCGCTCTGTTATATTTTCAAAGCTCGACATTTGTCGGCAGACGAGAGAAAAAATAAATGAACACAACCCTGCTATGCAAACATTAATTAAGCAATATAGTCAAGAATTAAAAGGAAGTAAGAACCGTCAAAGAAGACAAAGCAGTTTACTGTTACTGCAGTTACAGTTTTTGTAGTAACTCAAGTAATCACTTTGACTTGTTTATAGATACGGGTGTTAATTACCTCTCAATAACAAATCGATTTTTGAATCGACTGCGACTACGTAATCGATCGTCGTTTTTTCAGTGCAAGGGCGTCACGCACTACATGAAGACCCACTATATCTCTTTTGGCTATGGTACTACAATATTTGAGTTTTGAAAATGTAAAAAAGTATGTACCTAATTACCTAAGAGGTAATTTAAAAACTATGAAATCTTCCATTCCAGCAAACGCCCAAATAAATAGGTATAAGCATTAGTCTTCTTTCGGATATTCATAAAACTTTTTTAGTCAGATTCGGTAGGTAATAAGGATCTACAAGACTTATGAATTTTGAAGCCCCGCAGACGATAAGGTCTTTAACATCGTGACGCTTCTGTACATACAAAAAAAATCGTAGATTAATATCCTGCACCATGTCGTGGAACATATTATACTAGGCTGTTCTCCAGCTGATGCCCTTGTGTTGCAAATTCTCCTCGTAGATACCTCATTACAGCCGGATGCACGTCCGCAGGAATCTATAAAATACACACTAATTAACTTATTCTGCAAACTAAACTCGACGCACACCTTAACAATTCAACTGCCAGAACATCACGCCGTTGTGAAACAGTGGTTGTAAAACCACTTTTCATTATTAACGTACACTAGTTCAACGAGGCAGTCAGATTATTCTAGATGAAAAAAAACATCTGCCATATTACTTTAGAACGATATTAGATTTATAATAAAAAAAATGTTGGTTAAGTTGGATAAGGTAAGTAACCTTTTCCAACTTTGCTCATTTTGTCTTTGAACTGCAACCAGTTCAAAGACAAAATGAGCAAAGTTGGAAAAGGTTACCTTATTCATTTAAGCTAAACGAATCCTGGCGTGGAGACCGCTTCTCGGCAAACGCAGCATTGAGCGGCCCCTAGCTATGTGGACCGACGACCTTCAAAAGGTGGCCGGGTCAGATTGGATGCCGAAGGCGGAGGGCACATGATTCTGTGGCTTCTTGCTTGGCCTTCATCCAGCAGGCGATTAGGAGTCGAGGTTTAGCTCTTCATTTCTATTGAGACCGGGCTCATGGAAAACGTGGAAATTGTAAGTTACCAAGGCAAAATATCAAAGAGTTTGTTTAAAATTTAAAAAATAAAGGATTTTCGTCTGTAACTTATGTCAGATATTATGTCCATTCCGTGCTGTCAATCACCGCTCAGAAGATACTGGTCATTGCTCAGCAGAACTTCCTTTTGGGATAAGTATTTTCCGTTTGTTATAAGTATTCTCTTTGACTATTTTACTTTTTGAGCAGAACAATGGATCCCTAATCAATCAAAGCAAGTCTAATAAGTATTTATTACAGGACTTTAGCCTATTTCGCTTTAAATTAGCCAATAATTAAATTCGCCATGCTGTTTGGAACGATCAAAAAATTACTTTCCTGTGAAAATAACGAATTTGATGACACAATTTTAGTCGAAAGTCCATTTAGGGAGACTACAAGAGATGGCACAGAAACTTTGCGTTTTGTGCAACTTGGTAAGTACCTACCTAAAATTTGGAGCAGGCTAGTTTATTATTGCTGCTGTCCTATCTATACGATCGCGACATTATTATATTCCGTGTTAAGCCGTATACAGCATTGCGAGGCATGCGCCGCGAACAACGCACAGCGAATGCCTCGCAAGGTGTGTACCTTTGTATTCGTGGCGAGGCATGTGCTACGCACGTGCGAGAGCGAGCCAACGTATGGCCGGGGCATTCATTGTGCGCCGTTCGTGGCGCATGCCTCGCAAGTCGCAAAGTCTGTATCCACCTTTAGGCTGTTAGGCCGTCAATGAATTATGATGGTCCCGTCCAATACCCAGCGTGACTGCGGCGCCCCCATGGACAGGAAATAACCCTCTTGCTAGTGTCCCCTCCCCACAAGTGCCCCCAGTGTCACTGAAGCTACAACGTGGCCACCTACTGAACCCAACTATCTAAAAACCACCATTGACTTAAAAAACTAAAATATTTAAAACCTAAAATTAAAAAATAGTTGAAGAAGACGACAGACGACGCTGCTAGTGTTGCTACGACACGTTTAAAGTGCAGCTACAAAGAATTTCCAACTAGCATTTTCTTAATTAAAAGTCACTTATTATTATGCAACATGATTTTAGGTTTGAGTTCAAGAGCTTTTATTATCGCTTCTGAACATGATATCACTGGAAAAAATACTAGGACAAGTGACGGTAGTCCACTATCTCGGGAATCAAATATCATAGAAGTACTTTCACTGCATCCATGGGAGTCTATTAGGCTGACTGTGTTTAAAAGCAGTGAAAAGCAGACACTTAAGGCCTCGTTCATTAACAATACCATAAGGTATTTTGAATTGAGAGACATGCCAAAGAAGAAGGTAAGGACAATTATTTAATTATTCATTCAAAATTCTACCCTTGTACAAATAAGTCCTAGGTCACTGTGCCACTTGTACATTAGCTTTACGGGTTTCTAGCACAATGCTAGCAGGATCCAGAAAACACTCAAGTGTTTGACCATTACTTGACGCCTGACGCCTTAAGCAATTCAATACATTAGTTTATAGAATTGATGATCATTGGCATGGTAGGTACCTACCTGTGGTGTTCACTAAGATCACTTGTTTGACTTTAGGGGGTTTAGATTAAAACCACAGAATTTACAGTAAGTAGTGTGCAACTCGAAGGGACCGCCTAGTCGCCAGGCAGGTTGGTTTCGGACTGCCACTCGACGGTCACGTCGAGATGCATGCTACGTTTATTTGTATATACCACATCTCTTCCTTTTTATAAGATAATTAGATCTTAATTACAACTAACATATTTGAATTGTAGACTGACATTATTTTTAAAGTACACTAACATTTCACACATTTGGCCTAGTATTTAGCCAGTTTGCTTTTTAAATAATATGTCAATGATTTAAGTAGAATTAGATTTGAACTTAGAAATTAATTAAGTTTTAACATTATAATTAAGTGTCTACAAGTTAAGTTTAGGGTACAATTTGATAAGAGGAATTAATTAAGTTCTAAAAATAACATTAATAACACAGCATTTTGCTGATCTTGTTTATCCTTAATTTCTAAGAATCTATAATTTTAATAATACAAAATTAAGCATTATGCTTATATCATTTATACTTCATTACATTATCAAGTTCGTGATTTATAGTTTTCCATTCGCCCTCTATCCTCTTAAGCTGTACAATGTTTCTCCTGTACTCTTGTCCAGTTTCGTTATTCCTTATTTTTATATCGCTTCCTTGAGCATTTATGACTGTATGAGGTGTGGCATTAAATTCTGGAGTTAATTTATTTTCTTTTATCATGTTCTTTACATAGACTTTTTCACCGTTTTCTAATTCTCTACCTGTAGCTCGTCGTTTCTCGTCTTCGTTTAATTTGCTTTTCTCCTTTTTTTCCTTGTCTTTGTCTCTAACCTCTGAATCGCCGTAGTTATTTTCGAGGTCTGTTACAAAAGGTAATTTATCTCTGAATGTTCGTCCATAAAACAGCTCGGACGGAGATTTTCCTGTGGACGGATGAGGTGTACTATTATACATCATTAAATATTTTAACAAATCATCCTTCCAGTCTGAATTTTCGCATTGGCTCATTCTAAGTCTTTTAAGGATATCTCTATTTTGCCACTCGACCTCGCCGTTTTGTTGAGGCCAGTAAGGGATTGTATTAAAGAGCGTAATTCCTTGTTCGATACAAAATGATTTAAATTCCTGACTAGTGAATTGTCTGCCATTATCTGATGTTATACTAGCAGGATTTCCGGTTCGTGAAAATATTTTTTTCAATACTTTTATTGTATCCTGTGTAGAGATAGATTTCATGATTTCGATTTCTTTATATCGACTGTAATACTCTATAATCACGAAGATGTAATTTCCACTTGGTAGTGGACCTAAAAAATCAACAGCAGTATCTACCCAGCCCAGGCTTTTGAATTTTTTATTTTTTTTTATTTTTTTTTATGAATGGCATCTCGCAGTTCAATCTATGAGGTTGTCGTCTGCTTAACCGGACTATCCTGTGAGTGCCTTTAGAGTAAGGCCTCCAGCCAGGGCATAAAAACTTACAAACTAAGCGACTGCACGCTAAGGGCACCCCCTGTGGGGTACGAACCTCGGCTTAGGGCGTCGCTGGGGGAGGACTGCATGGGGACAGGCTGGATCTGAATGGTATCATTATTTAGGGGCTGATTTAAAACTACTGGCACAGCATCGCGGGCTGGCTCGAGCGAGGGTCGGGGAGGGCATGGACCGGGACGTCGCGACGGACCTCGACGGCGAGGTCGGAAAGACGGCGGTTTGAGTCGGAACTTTTTAAGAGTGCTAGTCTCTTTGCTACTCTCCTGGAGGAGGGTGATAGCATCATCTGGAGTAACAAGGGTATGCCTAGGACGGCGTACTGTACTAATGCGCGAGGGTTCGTAACGGGCGGCCGCTGCGATCAGGGGATTACGGTGTTTAATGGCGTTATCGAAGAAACGCTTCGAAAGACGTTTTATAAACTGAAGGACGGTGGGCATTCTAAGGTCTACGTGTAGACGGTCATTACGGACATAAAAAGGGGCTCCCGTGACTCTACGTAAGAACCGGTTCTGTAAAACTTGCATCCTATGGATGTACTTAGGCTTGGTGTGAGCGTACACGACGCAAGCGTACGTCATAATGGGGCGGATCACCGCGGTATAAAGGCGCAACTTGCACTTGAGTGACAACTTGCTTTTTGCCGAAATCATGAAATGAAGCCTACCCATAGCAAACGCAGCTCGGTCGCGAGCTGCTTTGATGTGCGCCGCGAAAGACAAGTGGCTGTCAAGTATAACTCCTAAGTACTTGGCTTGCTTCTCCCAAGGGATAGGCTTACCGTACATAGTGATCGGGCTGAGCGCGGGTGGCTTAATTTTACGCTGTTTAGAGAAAAGAACTGCCTGGCTCTTGTCGGGGTTCACCTCGATTCTCCATTTCCGGAACCAAGCGCCTAAGACGTTGGCTGAGGTTTGGAGGGTGCTATAGATAGCGTCGTGACTGCGGCCAGTGTAATAAATGGCCGTGTCGTCCGCGAACAGGGCTAACTGAGCCTTCTTGCTCTTGGGGATGTCACTGGTGAACAGAGTAAAGATAAGGGGAGAGACGACGGAGCCCTGAGGGACTCCGGCTCTAATGGGGTGGGGGGAAGACAGTGCCTTCCCGATGCGATAGCGGAAGGTGCGATCCGACAGAAAGTCTCGTAAGATGAGCACGAGACGGTCCGGCACTCCCAGTTTGTACAGCTTATATAATAAGCCGTTGTGCCAGACTTTGTCGAAAGCCTTTGCTATGTCGAAGAACAACACACCCGTCATCGCTCCTCGCTGGAAGCCAGCGCTCAAGTGTTCTACGATGCGATGGACCTGTTGAATGCAAGAGTGTCCGGTCCTGAAGCCGAACTGCTCGTTGGGGATGAGACTCTTAGCCTCGGCGAAGTCTTTGAGTCGCTTATAAATAAGTCTCTCGTAGATTTTGCCGAGTGCGTTCAGGAGACTGATAGGTCTGTAGCTCGAGGGCTCAGACTTGGGTTTGCCTGGCTTGGCGAAACCGATGACAGTGGCCTCTTTCCATATTTGGGGAAAGGCGTTGTTGCTCAGGGCGCCATTGAAGATGGCCGCCATTAACACGACGAGCTGAGCGGGGAGGAGTTTTAACACCCTATTGGTGATTCCGTCGGAGCCGGGTGCTTTCCGTGGTTGAAGCTTATTAATGATGTCTTGCACTTCGTCAGCTGTGACCGAAGGCAGAGGATCATCAGGGTCTTCTACGGGGGGGAGGGCGGCTTTACGTTCGACGAATGCGTTCACCTCATCGAGATGTCGCTTGTCTACTGGTTGAGAGCTGGGGGAGCACTGGGACTCCAGGCTGTCGGCTAGGCATTCGGCCTTCTCAGAGTCGTCGAATGCGACGCTCTTATCGGGTCGGGTGAGGGGAGGCATCGAAGCCTCTTCGGTGGAGCGCAACTTGCGTTGCAGCTGCCAGAAGGCTAGGTGGGTAGGCTCAAGCTCGCTAAGCGTCTTGTCCCATTGATCTGAACGATGCTCACTAGTGCGCTTCTTTACAGCACGCTGTAAATGACGCATGTGAGCTTTGTTCGCGTCGCAGGGAAAGTTGCTGTAGGCACGGATGGCCGCGTTCTTCTCGGTTATCAGTTCACGTACGTCAGCGGGTAGTATCCAGCGTTGATCGCTCAATGCTGGAACTTCTCGTGAGCAATCCTTCAGTACGGATTGCACGTGTTCTGTAAACGAGTTGATGGCGGCCGTCGTGTCTGCGACTGAGACTATGTGGCCGGGGATGGACTCCAGGTGAGACGACGTGGTGGATTTCAGCTTTTCGCTGACTTTCCTCCAGTCGGTTATCACTTGGGTCGGCGGGGGCTGGCTGGGGTCAGAGGGACCCGAGCGGGGAACTAAGTGCATGAGCACTGGTCGATGGTCTGAGTTAAGCTCATGTAAAGTCTCGATGGAATGCAACTTAAGGTTGACATTCTTGAGTAGCGCTATGTCGAGAACGTCCGGACGTTGGTCGGGGTCGTGGGGATAGTGAGTGTGCTCCATAGGAGCGATGGGATCGAAGTTGAGGGACTCACCCAGGTTATACACGTGACGTCCTCTGGCAGAGGTCGTCGTGCTGTTCCAGGCGGGGTGTTTGGCGTTGAGGTCGCCCGCTATGATAACGGAGTCACTCAAGCCGAAGAGGACGGCAAGGTCTTTGGTGAACAGAGTGTGCTCCTCGGACGTGCCGCCGGGAGGGATGTACGCGGAGGCGATAGTGATCGATTGATGACCGGTCATGCCTAGTCGACAAACTGAAGTCTCGAGCAGAGACTCCATGGGAGGGGGATCTAAGGGGATGCAGTGCAGTTCCTTTCTATAATAGATTAGAGTACCGCCCTTGTGGCAACGTGACCGATCGTTGCGAACTATGCGATAGTTGGCAATTCTCGGATCGCGGTGACTGGGCTTGAGGAAGGTCTCCTGTATGAGGAGGATATCAATTTGATGGTCACGGAGGAAAGTGGCGATTTCATCACGCTGGCCTCTAATGCCATTGGCATTAAAGTACCCTAATTTAAGGGATCGGGGTTTGGTACACGTTAATCTCGTATTATCCATTGAAATTAAAGATTAATGCCGCTGAAGGCTTCGCCTAACTTGATTAAGGACTTGAGGATAATTTTAAGCTTATCACCGTCAGTGTTAGCCTCCCTGAGATCTGCCGCCATGCGGTCTGCTTCCGGGGTGACTAACTTTGCTAACGTTTCTAAAGTTACGTTAGGAGAGGAGACCGCGGCCGCGGGGCCGGGAGGCGCGGGACGAGCGGGCGCCGGTGCGCTCGCTTTGGCCACGAGAGTGGGGACAGGGGCATTTAATAGCCCGGGAATGGGGCTGGACTTTGCTTTGCCGAGTGCCGGGAAGGCTCTCTGGTGGTTCAGCGAGGTCCAGGGAGAGGGCCTCTGAGGGCTGAGTCTCTCCGGCATCTGTGCAGTTGGTAGCCTCACCGATGGGCTTTCTCTCTGCTGGCGGACGTTTGCACGCTTCACCAGTTTAGAGGAAGAGCCTTTGGGGGCTTTCGGGCAGCCGCGGTAGTTAGCCGGGTGGCCCGACTGGCCGCAAAGCACACAGCTCGGTGGCTCCGTGCATAGCGATTTGTCTTTGGGACGGGGGCAGTCTGCCGTACCATGGTCGCCTAGACACTTTACGCATCTGTGCGGCGCATGGCAGTTGGCTTGGCTGTGTCCGTACAGCTGGCAGCGGTGGCACTGCCCTACAACGGTTGAGCGGTAAGGCTTCTCTATTGAGATGCCTGTGAGGGAGCATACCGACTTCACTTTGAAGATCGGGTGGTGTCCTTCTACTGGGTCACAGATGACCAGTACCATATCGTACTGCCAGGCTTTTGAAGGAAGTTCACGCCTTTTCATTGGTATTGGGGGATTTGGGCCTGAGACTAAAGTACATCCTCTACAGTTTTTTACCGTATTTTCGGCGTCTTTGTCTATTTTAGGCCACCATACCTTTGTGCATAACCTAGCCTGCATATTTACAATGCCTGGGTGACCTTCGTGGGCTGCTTCTAATACTTGTTTTCTCAAGTTAGTGGGTATCAATAATTTGTTTCCCTTTAATAAGATGCCATCATGCAACCAAAGTTCATGTTCAAATAATTTGTAGTTATTTATTGAAGTATCCCAAACATTACTCATTAAAGCGTCTTTAATTAATTTAGACTCATTATTATTATTTGATGATTCAATAATCGTTTTAAGCGATATTGCCACGGGTCCCGCATATTGAACGATCTGGTTAACATGAAATTCATATTCAAGTGGGCTTTTTTGTGTGTTAGCACTTGTGCACAAACGAGATAAAGGGTCTGCTATGTTTGATTTACCAGGTTTATAAATTACTTTATAATTGTATGATTGTAAGCGAAGAACCCAACGCTCGATTCGGGCGCAAGGTTTCGATTTTGTGCCAAATATGACTTCTAAAGGCTTATGGTCTGTGACAAGTGCAATTTTTTTTCCATATAGGTACATGTGAAAGTGTTCTACTGCCCATACCAAAGCTAATGCCTCTTTTTCGGTCTGACAATATCGTTTTTCAACGTCAGTTAGACTCTTATTTCCGAAGGAAATAATACGGGGTCCTTTGTTGTCGTATTGAATAAGTACAGCTCCTAACCCAACAGGGCTTGCATCCGCAATAACTTGGGTACGATCTATTGGGTCGTCGTAACCAAGGGTAGGAATTTTAGAGAGACTTTTTTTAACTCATTAAATGCAGTAATTTGTTCTTTTATCCAAAATGTCGCGATATTGGCTTTTTTGTGAGCTTTTTGTCGAAGTAACTGCCTAATAGGTTCAGTTAGGGTTGACAAATTGGGAATCCACTTTCCGACAAAATTTATTAATCCTAGAAAACTTTGAATTTCTTCGATGGTTTCCGGTGCTCTAAATGTCTCGATTGCTTTGATGTATTTATCAAGTAATAATAATAATAACGATTTTTATTTTCTTCCACAAAGTACAAATACAATATACAGATGTTACAAATACTGGAGGTACACAGGTTTGTGGGAGTCAGGAATCCAAACTAGGATACCCTGTGCTATGGACAAGACAAATGACAAAAACAAGTGGCAAAGACAAGTGGTTTAATGCCTGAGGGTGAGAGTTCGTGGCCCAAAAATTGAACAGTTTTTGCATTGAAAACACATTTATTTTTATTAAGTAAAACATTGTTTTCTCTTAGCACTGTCAATACGTTTTTAAGTCTATCATCATGTTCTTTTTCATCGCGTCCAAAGACTACTATGTCATCTATAAAAATTACAACTCCTTCGCATGGCAATAAAATTTTCTCCATAATTTTTTGAAAATGTTCAGGTGCACACGATATACCAAACATTAACCTTTTGTAGCGGTAAAGACCTTTGCTTGTAATGAACGTTGTGATTTCTCTACATTTTTTTTCTAGCTCAACGTGATGAAAAGCATTCTTAATATCTAATTTCGAGAAAAATATTGCTTTACCAAATTTAGGAATAAGTTGTTCCATTGTAGGCAAAGGATGGTTTTCTCTAATGATGGCTTTGTTAGCCGCGCGCATGTCTAAATAAATACGAATATCATCATCAGGCTTTAGAATAGAATAGAATAGAATATCATTTATTTCTGAGTATATGGTAGGTACATAAAGATCTTACAATTTATAATAGTTCACATATACTACCGTTGCCGGTGTAGAAATATTAGAATTTTAAAATCTATTAATCATAATGTGGATATCATACATCAATATTAACTTATTAAGAGAAAAAAAAGAATTTAAAATAAATAAAAAATATAGGTACATTTGCAATACATTTACATTTTCTTTTAATTATTATTATTATAAATTAATTATTAAAACTTATGATTAATGAACTCGCTTACAGAGTAGAAACACATCTCCAGAAGCCACGAAAATATTGCACATTTGAATTTATTTATAGGCAGCTGTCTAATATGTGATGGAAATTTATTGAAAATCTTTACAGCCATGCAGTAGGCATTTCGACTATACAAACAAAGTCTTTGGGCTGGTACTAGTAGCTGCTTCGGATTTTTATTTTCAATTCTTTTGGAACCGGTACCATTGGAGAAACCCAAGAAGATGGTTTATTTACAGGTTCAATGATATCCATTTTAACTAGTTCGTCTATTTTTTTATTTATCTTAGATTCCAAAGGAGGAACTGTTTTATCTATTGTAATCTCTAATAAGATATCTTTGAATTTTGGAAATGGATTGTCCTCAATGAAGTTCAGGTTAAAACCTATTTTTAGCACGTTTAGGGAGATGGCAGTTTTTTTACCCAAAAGATTTCTTGACCCATTTTCTATGACATAAAATTTTGCAAGTAATGATTTTGAACCAGCTTTTATCTGTGCGTTAAAAGAACCCAACACTTTAAGTGGATGCTTAGCACCGTACGCCATAAATGTTTTGTTTGGGGACGTTTGCTGGTTGGAGACTATAACTTTAGATTTTTTCATGTGCTCCCAAGTTTTATCGTTTATAATATTAGAGGTACTACCCGAATCAATGAGCATTTTTATATTAGTTCCACCTACCTGACAGTCTATTGTTGCATCGTCGACGATATTGAAAATATAGTCCACAGATGTAGACTCGTTATCTTGCTGTTTTCAAGTTTGGCTTTTTTAATTTGACTGTTATTATCTGGTTGTGGTTTTTTTAGGTTAGCACTCTTTCTTTTGTTGGCCCTTGTTCTGCAGTGTTTTTGGTAATGACCCTTAAATCCACATTTTATGCAAATTGCATTAATTGCAGGACAGGAAATGTAATCACTTTTGTGATTTTTGCTGCCACATCGGCAACAGGAAACAACCTCTTTTTTAAACGTACGTTTTGTAGTTGTTGTGTCAATTCTGTTAAGTCTAGTACTTGTTGAATTTCTGCTCTGACTATCGTGGAAATTGTCCATTTGTCGATTTATGGTTTCTAAAGAATTTGCTTCTGCTATAATTTTTTCAATCGTTGCTGAATCACCAAGGATCAAAATGTCTTTTCTTAATTTAGTAGAGAGACACTTTTCTGTTATTTGGTCAATAAGATTTTCATCTTCTTTGGCAAAATTGCATTTTGAGCTTTGACGCCTCAAACGAATCAAAAATGTTTCAAATTTTTCTTCCGACTCTTGTTTCATTAATCGAAAAATGTGTCTTTCAAATAAATAACTTTGTTTCGGGGAAAAACAATTATTCAACTTTTGAATCGCGATATCGTAAACGTCTGTCGCGTCCGGATCAGTTGAGTGAGCTCCAGGCAAATTAAAATATATGTCTTGAAGTGCTATGCCTCCGGAATGCAGTAACATTGCACGTTTTTTATTTTGATCAGTGGTGTTGGTGGTTATGAAATATATTTCTAAAGCGCGTTTCCATTTTTCCCACTGGGAGCCTATTGAGTTTGGATCTCCTTCACAATTGAATTGTTCCATTGCTGGGATTTGTAATTGGGACATGTTGATCGATCTGCAAGTAATGGAAAGGGGACCTCGTATGAATACCCTAGTAATAAAAATTTCAAAAATAATTTGTTTCGATTCGATTATTGTATAATAGTTGCTGTATTATAGAACAATGACTTTCAGTGTCATCAAGTTCTGTCTTTGACGAGGAATCAAGTAACAACTTAGTTTATTTTAGTTTCGTATTTATCGTTTCCGGCTAAAGAGCTTTATGGCTTCATTTAGCACTTATCAAACAAAACGCACTTGACAAATGTACAAAGGGTCCGCTTATGCCCGTTTTTTGTTCCCAAGCACGACACGGCCACATGAAATTATACACCTTGGGGCCTAAAGAGGCTCATAGAGAGGTGATAAACGGTTTTATTATTTATGTCACAATAGTCAATACGATATGCATTATAGATTTGGTTAAACCATTAAGCCTTAACGAATTTCATGACACTTGTTCAGTTTTAACAATAGATAAATATTTTATCTCATTTTCTTTGAGGTTATCGAAAGAGCATTTGGTAAAACTGAAATTTACGAGAAGATGTTCTCGTAGACATTCGTTTTATTGAAATTTCTTTCAATATACACATTGACGAGAAACTGTTCCCGTAGGTACATTACTTAATTATTGAAAAATCTTTTTTTTTTTTTCAATAGGCACATTGACGAGAACGTGTTCTCGTAGATACATTAGTTTTATTGAAATTTCTTTCAATAGACACATTGACGAGAAAATCTTCCCGTAGGTACATTAGTTTTATTGAAATTTATTTCAATAGGCACTTGAATTTTTTGCGAACGGATTTGGTCAACAATACGGAGGGTCGGTATTTGATGTTTTTTTTTTTTCTTTACGTAAATACCATTTACTTTACAAGTTATCACTAGCTAAATGAGTAAATGATGTTCAGTATGTATTTTGATTGTTTTAAATATATCACAATGTTACGCAGTAACTACATCGGTTCATGAAACACTTCAGCCGATAGCCGACGCAGGTTACCTACACATAGTTATGTAAGTAACAGTTAATAGTAACTGGAAATTATTCGTTATTTTATTAAACATTTAAGATAATATATATTTTTTTTTGTATTATATGTCACTAATTTTGTTATACAATCGCGCTTGTTATCCGTGATGGGTTAGGCAGAGGTGTACCTAATATCTACGGGGCAAGTTTCAGACTTCATAACTGATATTAAGGGATTTCTGATTGTAAAACCAATAACATTTGGCCTGAGCTGGCTATCGAATCCAGGACCTCAAGCTTTGCATTCGCTTTTCGCGACTACACGATAAACACACACGACCAAGGCTATTTTTTTTTCCAATAAATTTGTAATATTTTGTTGACCAATTTCCGTAAGCAGGTAATTTGAGTTACAATTTCACTTACTGCGCTTTTACTCGTCGCCAATGTGGTGTTCACTAAGATCACTTGTTTGACTTTAGGGGGTTTAGATTAAAACCACAGAATTTACAGTAAGTAGAGTGCAACTCGAAGGGACCGCCTAGTCGCCAGGCGGGTTGGTTTCGGACTGCCCATATACTCTTTGGGACTGCCACTCGACGGTCACGTCGAGATGCATGCTACGTTTATTTGTATATACCACAATACCTATGCATATGATTTTACAGGTTTACTTCTTATTCTCAGATATTTTGGAGTCTTTGGTGCAGTAGTATAAAAGAACTACACTGCTCAAATAAAAAATGGCCTTTCTCACTGTCTACTCAACTCAATACAAGAAAACAAGAAACTGGCTTCGCAGAATGCATCGAATTGCGTTTTATTAAACACAATGAGGAGGTATAATTAAAATGAAACATAAGTAATTGTTTTTGAGAGCAGCGGTGGCCCAGTGGTGGCAGCCACGACTTACGAGCAGTAAGCCGTGGGTTCGAACCCAGGAAGGCAGGCGCATTACTTTGTGTAATTTATTCCATCACCGCTGCTCTCAAAAACGGCGAAGGAAAACATCGTGAGGAAACCGGCATGTCCTAGAACTAAAAAATCGAAGACATGTGACATCCTCCAACCCGCACTGGGCCCGCGTGGAGGAATACAGGGACTCTTAGAGAGCGCGTCCCAGCAGTGGGAAAATTATAGGCTGATGATGATGATGAATTGTTTTTTAGTAACTTGCTACTCAATAAGATATTATTGGTAAACATTATTTGTCTTCTATACAGGAGAAATGGTTAAAGTGGACAGACAAATACTTATATTTGGGATCTAAGAGAGAAGCGGAAGACAAAATTCGCCCTGTACCAGTGCCTGGATTGGGGCCCCCTGAAGAGATAAATCTTTATTATTTAAAACCGCGATATTTCGGTATTTGGGAACAATCAGAACATTGGGTCCAGTGTGGAGATAGCACATTAAATACACTTAATATTCAAAATAAATGACACTTGTATACAAACAGGTTTTATAATATTTTATTAAACATATTTTTTTTACTTACACAGTATTTTTATTTGGGGCAATCAATATGCTTTGTATTCACGGTGCGACTTGAGTCTCACGTGATTCGCTGGTGATATATATGTATTGTAGTCTTTGCTGGTGATTTAGAATAAGAATCGTTTATTTGCATAAATTTCAGGTGTTACCAGATATAAAAGTTTGTGATTTATGCACAAACCGTATTTTGACTGTTAGGGAATGCAAAGTTATTTCACATTTGATAAGTAACGAAATTCTCATTATGTTAATACAACTCATTGTCTATTACTACTTTTAACTAAAATAAGTACCTACCTTATAATAATAAACTACCAACTACAACTCAGAACCTTAAAATAAAACTTTAAAAACTATTTACAAACAACTGTCTACATTTTTTAAAATTATACTTTGTAAGTACTGAATAAACTCTTGCAGAGAGTAAAAACAATTTTCTATCAGCCATTTTCGCAGCTTAATTTTAAATAAATTGAAAGGAAGTTTCATTATGTTTCTAGGCAGGTTATTGAAAATTGTGATAATATACAATAAAATTGTAATGTTGTATTAGAAAAGGGAATTAATATTTTCGTAGCATCTCTGTATCTTTGCTTTGTGAAATAATTGTCTTAATGACAATGACATTTGAATGTAGTGCTTCATTACAAAGACCGATACCTCAACGTATACAGATATGCTGGTCAAGGTCAATATATTGAGTTTTTTAAATAAAGCCCTGCACGATTCAAAAGGACCTGCATGATTCAAGTGAAGTAGCGTGTAGAAATATCATGAATGGATTTTGCCAACGGTGGCGACAAAACACGCGTGTGTTCCTAGCATATCAAAAGTCTACTTTACTCTTTGCAAAAGTCTTTCTAATAGGCTGTATATCAATTGGGCCTTGCTTTCCAATCGTTCGAATTAAAAGTACAAAACATAACCTAAAAATTGAAATGTCAATGTCGGTTTCAGTAAACAATGTGTCAAATGTCAAAATGGACATTCTGAATGAGATTTTATATAAGTTAAAATAGTTTTACTATTTTAGTTATGTCTTTTCTAGTGAGAATTGTGCGAAATCTATCATTTCCAAAATATCGAAATAACGTTGTATCATTAAATTTTTCTAATGGGGTACAAAAATGTAGCAGAAGCTTTCATCATAACTCGTACCTGAGGGCTAGAATGTACCAGGAACAAGAAAATAAATATGCTTACAACATTTTGGAAGACAAGGGCTATGCTATTAGCTTAAATAGCAACATCCAGCATCAGACTCTTAGTGAAGAACAATTCAAAGAAGCACTCCAAGTGAACTGGTCCAAGATACCCCATTCTGATATTATAGGCGTTTTTCCTAAATTTGGTTTATATTGCTCAGAACACAACTTGTGTATATCTGATAAGATATTTGACACATATATAGACCATCTTACTGACTGTTTAAAACATGCCACTGATGAAGAGTTGAAAGCCGTATTTTATGCCCTAAATCAGTGGCCAGAAACAGAATCAATAAGAACTCGGAACTTCATAGAGGTGTGGGCTGCTCTAGATGATGAGTGTTTTAACAGATTAAAGAATTGGACACATAGTGAACTACTATCATTTGTATCACTTTTCTACATGATAAATGTTACAAGATATAGTGAATTTTCTAATAAAAGCCTGCAAAAATTAGCCAGTAAAGCGAAGCAACTAACACCAGGGCAAATTGTACAAACTCTATTTTTTATTGGAATATGGAGAAGATCACCATTTGATATGCACAATTTAGAAATTGAGGTAAATAAAAGATACTCAGAATTCACTGTTGATGATTTGGCCATTATGTGTATGGGGTTCTTCAAAAGTAAAACACCTGTAAGAGACATGGACTTAGTAATGAAAATGATTAACACAGTGATTGCAAACTCAAAAAACATTCATGAAGTGTCACTGGCTGCGTTATTGAAAATTATTCGATACTCAACAAAATTAACCCTTGACAACAGAATATACAGACTACTGGACACATTGCAGCATGAAGTGCCTCGGCTGTCAGTGATGTGTAATGTACATATAGCTCTAGTGGGAACTTCAACCTTAAACTTACATGAAGAGTGTTTATATAAAATATCTGAAACTGTCAGTCAATCCATGTCGCAAGCAAGGGTTAAAGATCTTGAAAGATTAGTTTTAACCTATGGAACATTTAACTTAATACCTCAAACAAAAGAATGCTTCTTCACCAAAGTTATGAATGAATTAAGAAAGCCTGAAAGACAAAAAGAAATTGTCCTTCATGGCAGATCATTTGCATGCTGTATAGCTTATTTAACTCTTTTGCGCTTCTACCCTGTGGATCTTATCAACCAAGCATTAAGTTCAAAATTTTTAGAGCAAGCATATGGAAAGTATTGTTATAACTATGGGAGAGAAATTCTGTTGCTGAATAATGTAGCAGAAATATTCTGCAGTGATGCTGAAGTAAATCATCTTCCAGACAAATATCTTCAAATTTTGGCAAAAAAATATACAGATTATATCCCAAGTGAAGAGTATGCGAAACAGTATAATGTTACGGAAAGGATGGTCTTGGACATTATGAAAGTATTGAAAGGAACTCGTGGTGGTAATGAGTATGTAGTTGGCGAACACATCTTACCTCATCATCAAAGAGGAGGTACAGAAAAAAGTATTTTGGATAAAGATAATAAATACTTGTAACATTGCTGACTGTGACCAATATAATGCCTTTATTGCTTTCAGATTTAGTCATTTGTAATGATGCTAATGGAACTCCAGTACCAGTCAAAAATGTATTTACTGCCAAAAACTTTGGACTACTCCGTAGACCTCCTGATAATAATGTCTGGATAGTATTTGTAATAGCTGGCAGAAATGCATTAATACATGATACTGATAATGCAACTGGCTTCTTTTCAAGTAAAGTCAGAGAACTTGAAACACTGGGTTATCATGCAGCACTGGTAAGCATATTATAAGTACTTATGGCTAATCATTTATTGGCGTGCATGGTTTTGCATTTTTGATGTGAATTAGTATATTAAGTGAACCAAGTGAAAAAGTGACATGCATAACCATGTCATAAATGCTATTAAGACAATTTGGCAGCTTTGCGAAACGATAAAGATTGCGGGACGGAAGTTGTACCATCATATTAAGTACCGGGTAGGTGACCGTGAGGCGCGTGGGCATGGCTTCGAGTCTAAAACTAGACACAAAAAGATCCCTTTTTTAAAAACATAATTGTAACTGTCATCTCCTATATTTCAGGTTCCCTGGAGTAAGTACTCCAAATTGAAAACAACAGAAGAAAAAGCGGAATACTTAGGTAGCTTAATTAATGATGCTTTAAAGACAATGAAATAAATCAATGTAGGCACAGGTACAAAAATAATCTGCAATTTTATTTTAATTAACCCATATACATAATATAAGATTTCAGTTTTTTTTTTAATTTATTTAACGACTGGTAAAGCCTTTATTAGCCTGTAGTTAAAAATAGACTGACTTCTAGTTAAACATGCAATAAATAATATGGAGTACTAGTCCTGCTAGTCCACCTTCAATAATGATTTGGATCTTTCTACAATAGGTATTGAAGTATCCAATAGAAATAACTGATAATGGCTTCAAAGAGTTAAACTCTATTATAGTCAGTAGCAAGCAGCGCAGGTTGATGCCGGGCCCCCGCGAGTTGTAAGACGTACAGGGCGGAGGTGCGGCGGTGCAGCGCAGAGCAGGCCCGCACGGGGCAGCAGCAGGGTTTGTAGAAGCCTTAAAACAGAAAAAAGTGAAAACATCGTAGGTACATATTTTGTTGGTGTTGATGGCGCCGGAAAGGAAGTAATAAATCAATCATCTAGGGCTTAGCGGGCGGTTTTATTGCTATTATATGGGATTTAAACATAACTGGCGAAACGTGGGCGGACTATTAGGGTCAGCTCACACTGAGACGCGACGCGACGCGACGATACTTGGAAGAGGCCTGTGATTTCGCGCTACGCTGCGCGCCGCCGGAAGACGCATCGCAACGTCGCGATGCGCATCTTAAAATTGTAGGCAACAAGACGCGTTGCTGCGCAGCGAGACGCTGCGCGGTGCAGCGGAACGTGTCTACCTACATTCGCCACGTGCTCCCGCCCCGCCCCGCAGTCTACCATTTGCAAGCGCATGACAACAGCCTCGGCTACGCCTCGCAGCGACGAGCGGCGTCGTGCGGCCTCGTGAGGTGCAGTGCCGCTCATGTACGCCGTGCGTACCGACGACGCACCGCTGCGTCGACCTACGCCGCGAGGTATCACGTGGCGCAGCGCTGCATGGTGCAACATATTTAAAAGTGTGCGCGCAGCGTCGCGTCGCGTCGCGTCTCGGTGTGAGCTGACCTTATGGTACACCGCTGCTATGTTATGTCATTTAGGTTCATCAAGATTAGTGTAATCTTTGACCGTAAAACATGCTTTCAGTATCCTAACGCCGACCGCGTTAGGCTGAGGCCTCATTAGTGCGTTGCATTAACTTGCGTTGCGTCTATTGCCGACTCGTAGTCACACCAGTATGACAAACAGGATTTTTGTTCTCGTTTGCCACACCACTGATTTTTTCACACCATGTATACGGTTATTGCTTGCGTAATCAACTTAACGGATCAACGCATCGACGACGCACGGCGTCGTAACGCAAGATGGCGACGCACGCCATCGCAGCGCACTAGCTCAGTGTCATAATGTGGATTACAGTCTTCATTCGACTATGGATTTAAATATACCTACAGCTTACCCATAAGCTGTATGTTGTTTGCTGTAAGTGCAAGGAAATAAAAAAGAAAAGTAGTAGTAGGTGTGCCCCGCCCATAACAGCAAGCTAACGAATACTACCCAGTACCCTCAGGTACTGCCAGTACCGTATGATCATGTGATGGTTCCGTGATGGATTCTTACACTGACAATCTGACAGTGATGTTGGTCCAGAAATTCAAGGTCGCTCAAGCTATGGCTGGTGGCTCAAACCCTTAACCGTACTTCCATATAAACGCTAAAATGCTCCAAGACTGGCAAGGCTATGCTCGGAGTCGAACCGGAATTACCGACATAGCTACTGTCGAAAGAGTGACGGCCGATGGAGCAAACGTGAAACGAGTCAGAGTGGAGACGGCGTATCGGCAAGCGAAGCGTTGGATTACCCTATCAGTATTCCCAACTCTCAATTTTTTTCCCCCCAAAGCTTAAATCAAAAACCCCTAAAATCATGACAATTACATGAAAATCCCCCTAAAAAGTAATATTAAAACAAATATAAATAAAAAATTAAAATAATAATCAGTTAATAATAACAATAATAATTTGTAAATAATAAATTAATAATAATTGCGCGGAAGTTTTTGAATTGCCTTTGCGCGGAAGAAGTGAAACTTCGTAATACTACACGCATGCGTCCGAGTGCCACGCACATTCACTCTCGTTTTTTTATTGAGCTTCTAAATAATATTTTGTGGTTTTCTTGTTGTATTATCTTTAGGCATAATCTAACCTAAACAAATCGTTTGTCGACACAGCAGTACACTAGTAAATTTAAATCAAATAAGTGAATAACAATCAATGTATTTCCAGTAAGCATAGACAACGTAGCCATCAATCACCACCAGAGTATTTGTAATCAAGGTTACTAGAAAAGGGTATTTTGGTAACCTTGATTGGAATATCGCGCTGATTGCGCCCTATATGTTTATATTCATGGTAAACACTATGGTGACATTTGTTTTTCATTCAACTCCGCATACTTAGTAATTGAGGATCATATTAGATGTCGCTAAGCTGCTAGGTCAACAAATAAATACGATTGGCTAGATTAAATATTATTCCAGGCCATAGTTCATATACCTTCATTTTTTCTTATTCAAAAGAAAAAAAAATGTAAGAAGTCAAGAAATCCCTAAAAATACTCCTAAAAAAATCCCACCACACTTATTTACCCCCTAAATTTGGGGGGAAAACCCCTAACTTGGGAACACTGTACCCTATACAAGATGTTGTTTTGCATCCTCGTCAAATTCAAGGAGGTAACTATGTTAATGATTCTCGTCTCGAATCTCATAAAATGGGTAGGTAATTTTTATTTTTTTTCTTATTTACGGAAATCGGTAAGTGTGAACCACCCGTGTTTTAAACGCGGCCCGTCTGGTTCTCGCCCTATAACTTAGCTTACACACATACAAATAATATCAAACATTTATTTGATAGTTTTTTTTCCCTTAACCACGGTAAGGGGATTATTCTGAAAAATTTACAAACTTAAACGATAAAAAAAAACAGCGTTTATTAATAATTAACTAGGTACCGTAATTTTAATTCATTATTTATGTCTTTTTTAACCACCTCCTGAAATTTGACGAGGATGCAAAACAACACCTTGTATAAAAATGTACTCTGTGCGTTGGATGCTCCACAGTTTATCTACTTCACTCGTGGAAGTTTTATGTACTGGCAACATTGCTTGAAATGTCCGCCCGGCTTGCGATCAAGATTCAAGCAGAACTTCGAAAAAATGGCAATTTTTTTATTAATTCAAAAGGCAATTTTTATTTTTTCAAAAGGCAATTTTGTTACTGTGGTGAGCAATGAGTCAGGCATGGATACTGATGGGTCGTCCTCGGCTCGTAAGCTTAAAAGAAGTCATACATGTGTGGAAACAGTGTAACAAACGCCGTCGCACCCGAAAAAACCACGGTTCCGAGTCGTCGGGTTGTGGTAGCACGGATCCTACAAGTCCTACAACAACTTTAGCAGAACCTATTTGCTCTGTAATACCAACAATTGCTGCTGATATTGAAGCTCCATCCGTCCGTAGCTGTTCCCGCGCAAATTGGTCGTAAAGCATACGACAAACGACACGCCATGCAAATATGTCCCTAACCATATTAAATGTATGAAACCGATTTGCTTCTGGCGCGTCACGACACGCCACGACACGTAAGTATGTTTCCGCTTTTAATTTGACACTGGCTAAATGCACAAACTGTGCGAAGCCAGAAAAAAAGAAAAAAAAAAAGATTCAGGCAATTAATTTTAGTCTATGGTAACGCATCAGCAGCTTGCAGACGACGGGGGGATAATTTTCGCGCCCGGTTTACATCGAAACGTAGGAGATAAAGAAAAGTTGTTCATAACGCTATGTAAAAACCATTAATCTGAATTATTCATAAGTGATAACTATTCTGTGTCATCATGTCTCAAACAGAGGAACCTATGGATGTTGCAGATGTTGGTGAAAATTCAGTAGGTTTCAATAACCGCATTACCGCACTCTTGTTTTATGATTAATTGTGAGCAATAGTTTTAAAACAGATACATTTTTGTAACAGAATGGATCCTCGAGCGATACTACGTCCTCGCGTGGCAAGGAAGGTGACTTCGAAAGTAAAATTGAAACTGATCGTTCGAAGAGATTCGAGTTTCTGTTAAAGCAAACAGAAATTTTCTCTCATTTTATGTCAAATACTCCTAAATCTGGCGGCAGCCCACCCAAACCGAAGGCCGGCAGACCTAAGAAAATCAAGCCTGACATTGAGAGCAGAGACGTTGAGAGCAGAGATGTTGACCCGGGTGGAGGATCAGCCGGAGAGTAAGTATTATTAATACTAACCTTCACCTTGCCATTACAAACAAACAATAAGCATGTGCTTGGATACTAATGTTTTCATAATTAGTTAAATGTTTGTGTTTTCTTTAAAATCACTATAAAGTATTGTCCCCTTTCTGTGAAAAGTTTTATAGATACTAAAAATATTTTATAATACTACTAATACTATTCTATTGTTAAAAGTTTTGTTCTTTTTTACTTTTCTCTAGCCACCGCCATCGAAAGACTGAACAAGAAGAAGATGAAGAGCTCCTTGCAGAGACTAACACTAAAGTAAAATCAATATTCCGTTTTGAAGCCTCTCCACACTATGTCAAAAATGGAGAAATGCGTGACTATCAAGTAAGAGGTCTTAACTGGATGATCTCGCTCTATGAAAATGGTATCAATGGCATCTTAGCTGATGAAATGGGTCTTGGAAAAACTTTACAGACTATTTCTTTGCTCGGTTACATGAAGCACTTCAAGTAAGTGTTTACTCCAGTATATTTTACTTACCAATACTATTTTAATCCAATCAGTTCTTCTCCTAATCCTTGAGTTATAAGTCGAGCTACACGATAACTGACAAATGCTTGCACTGACTGGACAGGTCCACTCAAATCTGTGTGGTTCTTTCTTCAAAAAACCATTTCAGATACTAATCTGCATAGTCCTCATGTAAGTTGAGCAATGTCTGGACTTTAAAAGAGTAACAAGTTAACAGAGAACCTCTGAGTTTGTTTCGGCTGTTTCTTCTCAGAGTAGTCAGGTACGAAACACCGGCCCCACATAGCTTAAAAAAAAATGATGTGTAAAAGTGTTTGTAAAACCTACTTTCAAAATAAACATCATTTATCAGTCCCATAGAGCTAAATTGGTATTTTTAAGTTAGGAGGTCTTTCTATGCTGCATTTATGTTATATTCTCATTAAATCCTAAATGAAACAGGAATGTTCCTGGACCACATATTGTTATTGTCCCAAAATCAACACTGACAAATTGGATGAATGAGTTCAAGAAATGGTGTCCCTCTGTGAAAGCTGTTTGTCTAATTGGTGACCAAGAAACAAGGGTAAGTTACTAGTACTATAACCAACTTTGACAAATACTGTCTGTGTGTCTGTTCAAATAAGGAAACAATTCTTTTTTTGTTTTGAAACACTTTCTAAAGTTCTGGCTATTCTGGGCACTCTTAACTTGCACATATTTCTACATTGTTCTCACATATTTGTTAAATCTCAACATGAATTTGTAAAAAAATTAGAATTTCACAGAATGCTCATGGAGTTCCTGGCCCTTTCTTGTCCGTAAAGATCTATGCTTTGGAATGGGCAGTACTACAGTACTACACACAACTACAGTACTTTCACAAGTTATTATGCCTTGTGACTGGGACTGTAGCTGCTTAGCGTTTTTTCTGTTTTTGTTTTTTTAAGTGCCTGTAATGATCTAATTGAAATAAATGCTTTGAGTTTACTAAAAATATTTTGTTATTAATATCATTGAATGTTTATTTTTCATTAGAGCACATTCATTCGCGAAGTCCTCATGCCTGGTAACTGGGATGTCTGCATCACATCTTATGAAATGATAATTCGAGAAAGATCAGTTTTCAAAAAGTTCAACTGGAGATACATGGTGATTGATGAGGCTCATCGGATCAAGAATGAAAAGTCAAAGCTTTCTGAGCTGCTTAGAGAGTTCAAAAGTATGAACAGGTTGTTGCTAACTGGTACTCCACTTCAGAACAATCTCCACGAGCTGTGGGCATTGCTCAATTTCCTCTTACCAGATGTATTTAATAGTTCTGATGTAAGTACTAGACTATCGAGTTAAATTGTTATGAAATATTTAAATTACTTGCCATTGTGTAGTGTATAGTTTGTAAATGACTAATATACAGAAACCTTTCAGGACTTTGATTCCTGGTTCAACACTAATGCGGCTCTTGGTGACAATCAACTAGTATCTCGGTTACATGCTGTTTTGAGGCCATTTTTACTTCGTCGTCTTAAATCCGAGGTGGAGAGGAAACTTAAACCAAAAAAAGAGGTCAAAGTTTATGTGGGTTTGAGCAAAATGCAAAGAGAATGGTATACAAAGGTTCTAATGAAAGACATTGATGTAGGTAAGTAAAAAAACATCTTCATATTTATAAATTATAAAATGTTTTCATTTTTGAAAATGAGAAAGATCAATACAATTATTCTGATTGTAGTGAATGGTGCTGGAAAGGTTGAAAAGATGCGACTGCAGAATATTCTCATGCAGCTTCGTAAATGCTGCAACCACCCTTACCTGTTTGACGGGGCGGAGCCTGGCCCGCCATACACCACAGACTTGCATCTCGTGTACAACTGCGGGAAACTCGCCATACTAGACAAATTGCTGCCCAAACTACGTGAACAGGACTCCAGGGTGCTGATATTCTCACAAATGACCAGGATGCTGGACATCTTAGAGGATTACTGTCTTTGGCGGCAATATAAGGTATGGATGTGCCTAATCTTCAGGAAAAACTACAGAAAGGGACATAAATGTTGTAGATCAGTATAAGCATAGCATAATCAGTCTATAATGTTCCCACTGCTGGCACACAGGCCTCCTCTCTATGAGGGGGAGAGGGCTGTTATCCACCACACGGTCCCAGTGTGGGTTGGTAGATGTCACATGCTTTCGAATTTTTAAATCTAGGATATGCCGATTTCCTCACGGTGTTTTCCTTCACTGGTTTTTTTAGAGCAGCGGTGATGAAATAAATTGCACAAAGTAAAGTGCCTGCCTGGGTTCGAACCCACGGCTCACTGCTCGTAAGTTGGGGCAGCCACCACTGGGCCACCGCTACTCCGTATGTTGAATGACTGAATAGTGAATGTTGTAGATTATTATGAAAAAAACCTATTTAAAAAAAAAGCTTTTATTTAAATGCTCTAAAAAGAAGAAAATAAAATTTTCTTTTAAAATTTTAACTATCAACTTATAACCTCATTATACACAATTTATATGATCATAAAAGCTTGTTGAGGGGTTCCCTCGTCAGAAGACGATCCTCGCTGCAGGATAAGTTAATAATACAAATTGTGATTATCCATCAAATATAAACTCGTACGCAAAGATTCGTGTCTGTGCTATTAAACGTTGAGGAGTTCCCTCGTCAGAAGACGATCCTGGCTGCAGGATAATTTCATGATACAAATCGTGATTATCCATCAAATATGAACGGCTTATGTTTAACATAACACCAGATAAAGTAAATATAACCTTAAAAAACATTTTTATACTGCCTAAAATAGTAAATGATCACCAGAAATAGTAAATGATCACCAGAATTAAAAACCTGAAAATCACAGCTCCGAACTAAGTTCTTCTTGCCACAAAATTTGGTGATCATTTACTATAATTGGTGATCATTTACTATATTTGGTCTTTGAATACAATTTTTTTGGTGTTTAGTATTTTTTTTGGGTAACGTAGCTTAGGATCTCAAAGTATTTTTTGGTGCTCATTATATTTAATCCCAATATCAACTCGTACGCAAAGATTCGTGTCTGTGCTATTAAATGTTGAGGAGTTCCTTCGTGAGAAGACGATCCTGGCTGCAGGATATGTTCATGATACAAATCGTGATTATCCATCAAATATGAACTCGTACGCAAAGTTTCGTGTCAGTGCTATTAAACGTTGAGGAGTTCTCTCGTGAGGAGACGATCCTGGCTGGTGTGCGTGTGGATTGAGAGATCTTTTCGAAAAACTCTTCCAATCCCACCCAAATTATAAGAGGATTTAGGAAAGAATTGTAAAAACTTCATGGTAAGGTATAAAATTTGTAAAACCTAAAAAAAGAAAGTTAGAATTCATTAACTGGATCTCTCAATCTGGACAACTGAAGAAAAAGCCATAACGCGTATCCAAGAATATACTGCCTATGTGTTTATAATTAGCATTTTAATTAATTGTGAAGGATTTGTAAAAGCTGCTAAACAAAATTTCGATTCGTTTCAAAGAAACGTTTAAGATTTATAACAGTTTATATGGATCTCTCAGAGTGGACAATTTTCAATTGAGTGATCTTGTAAAACACGACCTAGTACTGAAAAAGTATGAATATTTATCATGTTTATTACAAATTATGCTTCTGGGAGAATTTGTAAAACAAAAATCGTGATTGAAATCTTACTGGTTCAAGTTAAAATGAAAATCTTGTTTTTTGTCGATCGTCCCAACTGAGAGATCCTTATTTTAAACTATATTTAATAAACCAACACTTATAGGTAGAAGGTAGATGCATCAGAAATTGTTAAAAAGGTTGTACTAAAATTTGACGAATCAGTCGTCCCTGTAAGTGTTATACTTAAAAAGATAAATCATTTTTTACAATCCTTAAGGAAAACGTTGAGTAGGGTGACCATATCGCCGGTCGGAATCATTACCGGTACAATTCAAATTATGACGCAGTGGCAGTATTAAGGCAGTCTCACTTCTAATTTTAACTCAACGGGGACAACGGGCATAATTTGAAAAGCATATATTACAAGAAATTAACGGGGACAGCGTACGGGGACAACGGGAAGTAATTTTAATTATTTTATTAAATTTCCTTTGTCCCCGTTAACGAGGACAAGGCCTACGGGGACAACGGGAATACAGGGTTTAAACGTTTTTATACAAGTTTGTGTCTGGTTACACTACATTAAATAATATAAAATTACGTTTTTAAATGAAAAGTTTCTGCTCAGTTAGGTACTGTATGTGTAGTGCTCTTACTAAGGAATTCTAATTCTAAGTAAATCTTACACACAAAAAGTTCAGAAATTTTAAGGTAACAAAAAAAAAACTTTATTTTTTTATTTAATTCGTAGGTCCTCATGATAGAAGGAAGCTTATTAAGGATAATCAAAAAAGGTCTTCCTCCCGCTTTTTTTAATTTCACTCATATTTACATACTTGTTCAAGTAGGCGTTCCGTTGACTCGCAGGATTGTAAGAAAGCATGCCTACTTATTTTGTCAAGCCAATGAAATACCAAATACTTTCAATGACTTCAAATGCATAGCAGGTAGAAAATGGCTTTCGAATTTTTTGAAACGAAACCCTGAAATTTCAGTTCGCAAAGCACAGTTTATGAACTCTGCAAGGGCTCAAAAATTGAACAAGTACATTATGCAACAGCATTTCACGGCAATAAAAAAAAATATGATGAGTTAGAAATTCTTCGCCATCCAGAACGTTTATATAATATAGATGAAAAAGGCTGTCGATTAACATTGCACGGACAAAATAAAAAAGTGTGTCTACCCTACTCAACGTTTTCCTTAAGGATTGTAAAAAATGATTTATCTTTTTAAGTATAACACTTACAGGGACGACTGATTCGTCAAAATTTAGTACAACCTTTTTAACAATTTCTGATGTATCTACCTTCTACCTATAAGTCTTGGTTTATTAAATATAGTTCAAAATAAGGATCTCTCAGTTGGGACGATCGACAAAAAACAAGATTTTCATTTTAACTTGAACCAGTAAGATTTCAATCACGATTTTTGTTTTACAAATTCTCCCAGAAGCATAATTTGTAATAAACATGATAATTATTCATACTTTTTCAGTACTAGGTCGTGTTTTACAAGATCACTCAATTGAAAATTGTCCACTCTGAGAGATCCATATAAACTGTTATAAATCTTAAACGTTTCTTTGAAACGAATCGAAATTTTGTTTAGCAGCTTTTACAAATCCTTCACAATTAATTAAAATGCTAATTATAAACACATAGGCAGTATATTCTTGGATACGCGTTATGGCTTTTTCTTCAGTTGTCCAGATTGAGAGATCCAGTTAATGAATTCTAACTTTCTTTTTTTAGGTTTTACAAATTTTATACCTTACCATGAAGTTTTTACAATTCTTTCCTAAATCCTCTTATAATTTGGGTGGGATTGAAAGAGTTTTTCGAAAAGATCTCTCAATCCACACGCACACTCCTGGCTGCAGGATTAAGTTATGTCTGTCATCAAAATGTATTGTCACCAGAACCAAAGGTGTGTACAAAATTTCAGCTCAATCGGACATCAGAAAGTGGTTCTAATGTAGCTTCCAAGAATCCACCGTAACAAACATACATGCATTGCAAGTTAAATAAAAGCTTTTAAAAATATGTATTTTCAGTATTGCCGTTTAGACGGTCAAACTCCCCACGAAGATAGAAATAGGCAAATAGAAGAGTACAACGCCGAGGGGAGTGAGAAATTCGTGTTTATGTTGTCAACGCGCGCCGGCGGTCTCGGCATCAACTTAACGTCGGCAGATGTCGTCATCATTTACGATTCTGACTGGAATCCACAAATGGACTTGCAAGCTATGGACAGAGCACATCGTATTGGACAGAAAAAACAAGTAATTAGTCATCTTAAATATTTGTATTTAATTAAGCAGGTCAAAGATTCTGGATTATAATATACACACATCAACACAGTCTAGGGATATTTTAAAAAAAGCGAATTACTATCAATGTGTTAATTATTTATATGACATGTATAATATATTTAAAAGATACGTTATTTAATATTCTACCATTTTTTAATGATGGTTAAGGTACTTCGATTAAAATTTCAGGATTTTATGGAAAAAAAATGAAGCATAGACGGAAACCGTATATGAATTAACTTTTCATTTATGAGTAAAAACTGAAAAAAATATAAAAATCATTTAATTTGTGTTTAAGCGCCCATGATGTTCATAACACATCGGCAACGATTCGGCATGCTCAGAACAAGGTTGTCAATGTCTTGCTGCGGAATATTGTCCCATGTCCTTCTGAGGTGCGGAAAAAGTTTATCTTCTGTAGCCAGATTTTCAGGAACTTCCTTCAGAGCTCTTCTTTGCAGCATATCCCATGCATGCTCAATGGGATTTAGATCTGGCGATTGAGCAGGCCAGTCTAAAGCCCTAACATTGTGTGTATGTAACCAAGCTGCTACCGTTCTCGCCGTGTGCCCGGGCATTGTCGTGCATGAGCAGGAAATCTTGCCCCATTTGTATCCTGTGGGGCAAGATTACGGGCCCCAGCACCTGTTGGACGTATCGTTCTGCCGTCATATTGCCCCGCACCCAAACGAGATCCGTCCGTCCTCCAAGACGAATTCCTGCCCAAACCATAATTGTTCCTCCTTGGTATGGGTGAACTTCCTGAGGGTTCTGAAGACGGCTCCATCGTCCAGGAACTCGCCAAACACGCGTCCTTCGTGAATCTGAATGGAAGCCGAACCTGGATTCATCCGTGAACAGCACATGGGACCATTGCTCACGGCCCCAGTCCACGTGGTTCCGAACCCATTCTAATCGTCGTCCACGATTGCCTCACCGTAAAGGTGGGACCCGGAGCGGTCTACGAGAGCGTAGATTGCTTTCATGCAGTCGCCTTCTTACAGTTTGGTCACTCACAAGCACTTGGTGTTCCACTCGCAGCCTTTGGACCAATTGAGTCGCCGTTGCATTTGGTTGAGCTCGCGCAGTAATTTGCAAAAATCGGTCTTGTCTGGGGGTAGTGATGCGACTTGGCCCCCGGTGCCTCTCCGCTACTTCACCTGTGGCACGATAGCGTGTCCACAATCTTGAAATTACATTTTGGTGGGTCCCTATGGCCTCAGCAACATTACGCTGAACAGACCCAGCTTCCAGCATTTCCACAGCTCGTAACATCTCCTCCCTTGACAAATGTTGGCGTTGCATGGCTACAATACCTCAATTTTAACTTTATCTTTCGTTTAAAAATGAAAAAAAAGCTGTAACTAAACGTAATTCGTATTGTTTTCTAAATTTCGCACAAATGAAAATTCCCTGTTCTACACATCAAGACATTTTTATGCCACCGAAACAAAAGAATTTTCAAAAATTTGAATTTGGAATTAGTCTGAGATAAATTACAAACAAATCGGTGTTTAAAAGATTCCAATGCGGTCAGTACTTTTCGAGTTATATAATTGAGTATGAAATATCCCTAGACCGTGTTGATGTGTGTATTATATTCTTTTATAATATTTTATAACTGTTCCACTGTTTTTCAGGTGCGAGTTTTTCGGCTTATCACAGAAAACACTGTGGAAGAAAAAATTGTAGAACGAGCTGAAGTGAAGCTAAGGTTAGACAAACTTGTGATACAGTCAGGCCGCCTGGTTGACATTAAGAGTCAGCTCAACAAAGACGAAATGCTCAACATGATCAGACATGGCGCTAACCATGTGTTCTCGTCTAAAGATTCGGAAATCACTGAAGAAGATATTGACGTCATATTAGCTAAGGGAGAACACAAGGTACACGCACGAAGTTCAGTTACTGTGATCCATTGCTTATAAACACTTAAACATGGATATACCGTTGATTTGTCTTTTTTAGACTGAAGAATTGAAGCAGAAGCTGGAGAGTCTAGGAGAGTCATCACTACGGGCTTTCTCAATGGACACCCCCGGCGCCACGACAGACTCTGTCTACCAGTTTGAAGGTTTTCTCCTAAAAAATAGACAGTCAAAAATCATATTTGTGTACATTAAAATACTAATTAATTTTGTTTCGTTTAGGGGAGGATTACAGAGAGAAGCAGAAAATACCCATTGGTAATTGGATAGAACCGCCTAAACGCGAACGTAAAGCTAACTATGCAGTGGATGCTTACTTCCGAGAGGCACTCCGTGTTTCCGAACCGAAGGCGCCAAAGGTACAGGTAAATAAGTGTAAAGAGCTAAATGCGTGAGGTCAGCGCAGCAGTCTACTTTTTGGTGGTGGTTCTATGGCAATATAATTATCATCTAATTCATGTACTTGTATTATGTAAATTGATTAGCTCTTTATACTGGCATAAATGTAGTACACATCTGTATTTCTGCTGTAAATTATTTATTCAGCCTCGTTTCTTATTTAGATTATAACTAGAATATCACTTTCAGGTTCACATACTACATTTATATATATATTTACAAATATACAATATCTATAATGCTTGTACTTAGTTTGGGCGCAAGCTTATGATGATCTTTTTATAATATTCACTTTTCTCCGTGTCTAGGCTCCGCGTCCTCCAAAGCAGCCGATTGTACAAGACTTCCAGTTCTTCCCGCCGCGACTTTTCGAACTTTTGGATCAAGAAATATACCACTATCGCAAAACACTAGGGTAAGATTTTAAAACATAGAATTCACAAGATATGGTAGATCGGATATTTATAATTTTATATTTTATTAGGTACAAAGTTCCCCGTAATCCTGAATTGGGTCCAGATGCTGCTAAGATTCAAAGAGAAGAACAGAGAAAGATAGATGACGCTGAAGCTCTCACAGAAGAAGAGGTTCAAGAGAAAGAGCAGTTGTTAACTCAAGGTATGGTTGCTAAACGGTGAAAGTGCAGAGTAGTGTTAAGCTTAGTTATATGAACACAAATTATTCATTTTCAGGTTTTACTAACTGGACAAAAAGGGACTTCAACCAATTTATCAAAGCTAATGAAAAATATGGCAGAGATGATATTGAGAATATTGCTAAAGACGTCGAAGGCAAAACTCCAGAAGAAGTGAGTAAGATCATTGGTCTAACATTCAGAATGGTAATTGTAAAATCAAAATTAATAACGCAACATCTATTTTTAAGGTCATGGAGTATTCGGCAGTATTTTGGGAGCGTTGTCATGAACTTCAGGACATCGACCGAATAATGGGACAGATTGAAAGGGGAGAAGCCAAGATACAGAGGCGAGCTTCGATAAAAAAAGCACTCGACGCTAAGATGGCGCGATACAGAGCTCCGTTCCACCAACTGAGAATCTCATACGGAACAAATAAAGGAAAGAATTACGTTGAGGAAGAGGATAGGTATTTTTTCTTGAATTTAATATCACGTCATTATGTGAGTTGTATAGCAGTGTTCTGTATGTTAATACTTTTTCTAGATTCCTTGTGTGCATGCTGCATAAATTGGGATTCGATAAAGAGAACGTGTACGAGGAACTTCGAGCATCTGTACACGCCGCACCGCAGTTCAGGTTTGATTGGTTCCTGAAATCAAGAACAGCCGTTGAGTTACAACGCAGGTCAGTAGTTTTCCACTGATGAAACATCTTATTAAAAACTAGCAAAGACTAACTACTAGACGACTAGCAGAAACTAGCTAAAGCATTTCGACCGCGACTTCGTCCGCGAAAATTGTGATATAAAATATAGCCTATGTTACTCGGTAAAGATGTAGCTTACCAATGGTGAAAGAATTTCTAAAATCGGTCGAGTAGTTTTTGAGATAAATCGTAACAAACAATCAAATCTTTCCTCTATAGTATGCATAAAAAAGGCCACAAACAAAATTTTAACCATGGGCTATTTCCAGATGTAACACCCTCATCACTTTAATTGAGAGAGAAAATCAAGAACTTGAAGAGAAGGAACGAGCTGAAAAGAAGAAGAAGAGTGGTGCTGCTAATCAAAACACACCTGGCGGGAACGCGGCCGGCAAAGGCGCTAATACAAGCAAACGCAAAGCCGATAACACGCCAGATACCGCCCAAAAGCACAAAAAAAAGAAGAAGTGAACCTCATGCGGTTATAAAGCGATTTGATGATCATAATTTCGTATGTAAACATTATTAACATAGCAATGGAGAATAAACGTACCGTCGTGATTTTCATAAGTTTTTTTTTTAGTATCACCTAATTTTAAAGGTTGTTTTGTAAGTAGGCGGTTTGCACTTAGCTTCAAACAAAATTAAGCTTTGTATTAGAATACACCTTAGTATTTTTAGGGTTTCGTACCCAAAGGGTCAAACGGGACCCTATTACTGAGACTTCGTTGTCTGTCCGTCCGTCTGTCACCAGGCTGTATCTCATGATCCGTGATAGGTGGCTGTTGATGCTATATCAACAAATACTAAAAACAATAAAATAAATATTTAAGGGGGCTCCCAAACAAAAAAGTAATTGAAAGTGACATGCAAATATAATGGCCGGAACTAAAATAATTACTTAGCATGATCGAAAACGACTATATTTGTGGTTTCTGTAGGAATTTAATTTTAATTCAATAACAATGTTAATATTAAAATTTAACAAATTTTAAGTGTAGCTTGGCTTACTGCTAGTTAACAGAAATTCACCATAAGAACCTCCGAGGCCCGGCTCGCTTCGCTCGCTCTTGCGTTTTCTTAACTTGAAAAATATCTAACTCGTCTCAGGGGCAAAGGGTGGCGGGGTTAACCCCCCTCCCCCGAAATATTGACTATCTACAAAGAAATCAACCTATTTGAGGCGGAATTATGCTAGTTTCTAGGTCGTTTCGTTCCCTAGTATGTAAATCCTATACTTTCTAACATCTGCATTTGATCGAGTTCCTTCCTATTCTCATTCCTGTAATCCTTTATGGATGAACAAAAAAAACTTTAATTTATCCGAGGGGGGGGGGCGGCAAAAAATTTCGAGCTCTCTATTGCATACTCAAACTCGAGCAAATCACTCCTTGCATTAATTGACACGATGGAGGACACGACGTGGTGAAGCACTAGCTCTTGTCAGAAAGCTGAAGATTCCCCAAAACCTCAAAACTTGTTGGCGCCCATGATCGTTTTGTATGAGTAAATCCAGAAATGGTCGTGTGCTTGTTTTTCAATCTGCCTTTTTTATTGAAGTGAAACTTCTTATGAGACTTCCAACAAGTCTAACGTTACCATGGAGGGGGAATATTTTCTAAAACTCACTGAATTAAAAGATGGCGTGCAAACACCCCCCTAGCATGACCGTTCTATCTCTATTCTACCAAGAAACGACAAGAAATCTTTTGGATGGCGCGCACCGTCGACTCGCGTTTCTACGAAGACATAGACAGAAATTCTTTCCATAGCAACGGGGACGTTGCTATGGAAAGTTAAAAAGGTTACGTTTAGTTAACAAAAAAAAGTTGCCAATTGCACGAGTTCTTCATTTTTCGTGGGCGGGATGGTGTTGCTGCATCCTGGATCCAGGCCTGGATCTTTTTAGCGAAATTAAACCTAAATATTTTACATAACATTTCAACCTTTTAAACGTAACTCAACGCAGCCACGAAACGTATTTCTCGTATTTAGTTTTTATTAGGAACTAGCTGTCCCGCGCAACTTCGTCTGCGTCACATTTTCCCCGTTTTCGCAACATTTTTCATTGCTGCTCCGCTCCTATTGGTCGAAGCGTGATGATATATAGCCTATGTCCTTCCCCAGGTTGAAATCTATCTTCTTGCCAAATTTCATTAAGATCCGATCAGCCGTTTAGTCGTGAAAAGGTAACAAACAAACAAACAAACATACAAACAAACAGAGTGACATTCGCATTTATAATATTAGTATGGATAGTTTGACATTTGTCAGAAGTAATGTTTCTACCCCCAAATGTCAAAAGAAGAGAAAATATGGTCGTCATGCTCGACGTTGTAGACTTGTGTCGACTGAAGAAAAGAAACATTTCTTTTCTACCTTAGAATAATAACGCATAGAAGCCGCGTCTAGTATAAAACACGAGCGATATCGCGTGTCAAATTCATTTTCTTTGTGTGCGTGAGCCGAATGTGTCTACGTTCCTCAAACGCACACAAATAAAACTTTCAGTGATACCATTACCATGCCGTTACCCACAAAAAATGGGAAAACGCACCACTATGTTGCTTGATCAAATCAAAACAAGTATTTTATGTTATCAGGATCTGGATAAAATGTAGATGATTTTTCATCTAATATGACATATTTTTAAGGAAGGTACAGAATCGGCACCAGTATCCTATTTATAAAGACTAATATAAAATACCTGATGCCAAGTTAATTTCTCAAAACTGGCATATTTTAACGTATGCAATAGGTAGTAAGTACATCAAAAACATTTTGTTTTCCTAAACAAAAATAAGAACAAAATTGCAAGCAATACGGGTATTTTTTTCCTCATAAATAGCAACACTGTATTGTGATAAGTTAGGTTATTGAAATTTTTGTTTGATGATCGATTTACGTAAAAATAATGTATAAAATAATTTGAAATATAATTTGATCACATTTTTTTATGTTTTCCTGAAGTTCTACGACATCCCTTCACGCCAGAAACTGTCATTTTCAATTATTTTAATTGTTTTCTCGTGAGTTGTGATCGACGGAGCGTGACCTTGAGTACTGACGGCTCGCCGAGAGAAGTTTGCCAATAATGGCAAAGTTTTTGTTGCCTCACTTTTTGCACGCGTACTAGGTTTCGTGTGCGTGTGGATTGAGAGATCTTTTCGAAAAACTCTTCCAATCCCACCCAAATTATAAGAGGATTTAGGAAATAATTGTTAAAACTTCATGGTAAGGTATAAAATTTGTCAAACCTAAACAAAGAAACTTAGAACTCGTTAACTGGATCTCTCAATCTGGACAACTGAAGAAAAAGCCATAACGCGTATCCAAGAATATACTGCCTATGTGTTTATAATTTGCATTTTAATTAATTGTGAAGGATTTGTGAAAGCTGCTAAACAAAATTTCGATTCGTTTCAAAGCCACGTTTAAGATTTATAACAGTTTATATGGATCACTCAGAGTGGACAATTTTCAATTGAGTGATCTTGTAAAACACGACCTAGTACTGAAAAAGTATGAATAATTATCATGTTTAGTACAAATTATGCTTCTGGGAGAATTTGTAAAACAAAAATCGTGATTGAAATCTTACTGGTTCAAGGGAAAATGAAAATTTTGTTTTTTGTCGATCGTCCCAACTGAGAGATCCTTAATTTGAACTATATTTAATAAACCAAAACTTATAGGTCGAAGGTAGATCCATCAGAAATTGTTAAAAAGATTTTACTAAAATTTGACGAATCAGTCGTCCCTGTTAGTGTTATACTTAAAAAGATAAATCATTTTTTACAATCCTTAAGGAAAACGTTGAGTAGGGTAGACACACTTTTTTATTTTGTCCGATTTTTTTTTTTTTGGGTGACGGTAGGCCTACGACAAGACTTCTTTATCCCAATGATGTTCGTATGATTTGTTCACTGATTTATCTAACGGTTGTAACTCATGGGTAGTGTTAGAGGGTAAGCAATATAATACGATTTGGTTTTCGTCTGCGGCATCCACAATCCTAGCATCCTAATGCGAAGCAGGTCCATCAAAAACTAGCAAACATTTTCCAGGCGACTTGTAGTTGCCAAGATGATGGATGAAATCTATAAATAATTCAGTAGTCATGCTAACCTTTTGGTGCCATTTTGACTATAGTGCCATCAGGCAAATTATCGTTAAATTCAGGCCTTAGCCTTTTACCCTTGAATATTATCATTGGTGGTACTGAATTACCTAAAGCATTGACATATAGCGATGGTGACGTTTTCAGCATGCTCCTGTGCAATAAAATGTACTCTTTTACTGCCTTTTTGTGCAAGAACATGTTGCTGGTGGTGCAATGTTAATCGACAGCCTCTTTCATCTATATTATATAAACGTTCTGGATGCCGAAGAATTTCTAACTCATCATATTTTTTTTTATTGCCGTTAAATGCTGTTGCATAATGTACTTGTTCAATTTTTAGCCCTTGCAGATTTCATAAACTGTGCTTTGCGAACTAAAATTTCAGGGTTTCGTTTCGAAAAATTCGAAAGCCATTTTCTACCTGCTATGCATTTGACGTCATTGAAAGTATTTAGTATTTCATTGACTTGACAAAATAAGTAGGCTTGCTTTCTTACAATCTTGCGAGTCAACGGAACGCTTACTTGAGCAAGTATGTAATTATGAGTGAAATTAAAAAAAGTTAAAATAATAAAAATAAAGTATTTTTTTGGTTAACTTAAAATTTCTGAACTTTTTGTGTGTAAGATTTACTTAGAATTAGAATTACGAACTTAGAATTCCTTAGTAAGAGCACTACACATACAGTACCTAACTTAGCAGAAACTTGTCATTTTTTTTTTTTTTTTTTTTTTTTTTTAATCTTATTTTTTATTGGAGGCTTTTATCCTCAAAGGCAAGTCAGCCTCATCATAACTTAACCTATTCTAAACTAAACTACACAAAATATAAATAATAATTCTCTAAAATAACTCAGCAAGGAGTATTGCTATCTCCGTTGAAGGTTGCGCTAAAATCTGAACATATGGACCTGCATCATATTTATTTAATTTTAACGAAGTAAGCAGAGTTTCTCTTTCCTTCTTGTACTTAATACACTCTACAAGTATGTGGTGAACATCTTCAACCGTTCCACATGTTTCACAATTGGGAGAATTTACTTTCTTCATCAAAAAACCAAACTTCCGAGAAGGGTAGTGACCAGAGCGCAGTCTATGAAGCAAAACAATATGACATCTACTCATTTCCTTGCTAGCAAACCATGGAATTCGAAGAGGCTGATATTGAATAGTTTTATACCAGATACCCTTTTCCCTGCTTCGTTCATCAAAATATTCTTTAAACCTATCATAACAAATTTTTTTGCAAGAACTTATTTGTTCTAAATAATTAGGTACTACATACAATTCTTGACCCTGAGTAACCGCTAACTTAGCTAATCTGTCAGCCTCTTCATTGCCTCTCAACCCTACATGAGATGGAACCCATTGCAATCTTAGAAAAATACCATTGCTTGTTAAATCTATTATCTTACTTAATATGGAGTAAGCTATCGAAATACCTCTGAAACCAGAGGCACAACGAGCTAAATGCTGCAGACCACTCTTACTATCTGTGAAAGTCACACAAAATCGATCTCCAGAATTGTAAGCAGAATTAATGGCTTTATAAATTGCAATGAGCTCCATCGTCATAATAGACACATTAGTGTTTACTTTGTACATACTTGAATTGTTCCTGTAAACATCATAAAACGCAGCTCCCAGACCATCCTTACACTTAGAACCATCCGTAAAATATTTATTATACAGATAGTATTTATCGTGAATTTCTTTTATGATATCAAACTTAAGAGAAGAAAAATTTAACGAGTTTTTAGGACCTTTTACACTTTCTAAAGTACACATAATGATGTCATCTATTTTAACACTGGTTACCCAAACGTCTAACGAAAACATTTCTAAACAATCAGAGGAATGCACACGAAAACATTCACATTCATCAAGTACCGAAACAAGTAAAGGTTTTTTTTTGTTATGCCAAAATCTTGTCTGCATAAGACCATTTTGTTCTGCAAGAAGTCGCATAATTATACTGTTTGACCAGGACATACTTTTCAGACAGTATTTATAAGAAAGAAATAGTCTTCTAATATGCAAAGGAGGTAAACAAAGTTCGCTTTCCATTACATGAATGGGACTGCTTTTAATAAAGCCTCCGATTATTCTCATAGCCTGATTTTGTATTTTATCTAATTTATATAAATGAACTTTAGCGCAACTTCCGAACAAAAAACATCCATAATCCAATCTACTTCTAATCACCGAAATATATAACGTACGTAAATACTTTGGATGCATTCCCCATTTGGAACCGGCCAAAACTTTCAAAAGTTTCAAAAATTTCAAGACCTTTTCCGCTACTTCATTAACATGTTTACCCCACAGTAGGGATCGATCAAGCCACATACCTAAATACTTAACATTTTCAACTGTACTAATAACATGCTCATTGACTTTAAGATCGATTTTGTTTCTTCTTCGACCTCTTGTAAAAATACACATTTTAGATTTATTAGGGGAAAGTTCTAAACCTACTTCATCAAGCTTAGTTATCATATCGTTAACTGCTAATTGTAAAGTAATTTGGCAAAAATGTATGTCCCTGTGCTTTAAATAAAATACAAAATCATCGGCATATTGCAACAAAGAAACGTTTTCAATCTCACGACAAATTTTATACGTGGTTAAGTTAAACAGTAAAGGAGAAAGTGGATCTCCCTGAGCCAAACCCCTATTTGTCCATCTACTTATTACTGAATCCTCAGGATATAATTTTATCATTAAACATCTGGCATTTAAGAACTCCCAAATATATTTACAAATATTAGAACCAAACTGCAATTTATCTAGTATAGTCACGACACTCTCAACTAACACGTTGTTGTATGCATTCTCTATGTCTAAGAAGCAAGCTACAGTAGGAATATTGTTTGAAAATCCTATTTGAATATCAGTGACAAGTCTCGCGAGACTATCCAAACAGGATTGTCCTTTCCGAAAACCAGACGTAGCAGCAGATAAAAACTTATTTTTCTCCGTAAACCACTCCATTCTCTTTACTAACATTGTGTGAAATATTTTACAAACACAGGAGATGAGAGATATCGGCCTAAGCTTTGGTTCTGCGTCAGCACTGCTGGCAGTCTTTGGTATGGGTATAACGCTTACTTGTCGCCATTGGTGTGGAATATATCCAGATGAAAAAATCCTGTTATATAAGTGTAATAAAAATACTTTGCCTGCAGGAGGTAAGTTATAAATCATGGAGTAAGTTATTCTATCCTTGCCCGGAGCAGTATCCTTTTTTTTTAAACAATGTTTCATTTCTTGCAAACTAAATGGTGATTCCAATAAACTATCATGAGATGTGAAAAAAGGTTGTTTGTTTGTTACTGTGTCTGGTGCTAAAGCACTTAACAACTCTTTTTGTTTAGTCTCAGATGGATAACATTTTGTCTGTTTATAACCTTTGAACCAACGCATTTTCCGCCACATTTCAGACACAGAAATAGTTTCATTTATGCTGCTGCAAAAATATTTCCAATTATTTGATCTAGCTTTACTTATCAAAGCGTGAGCTTCCTCAGTTCTATCCTCTAGAGCTTTGAGATTACTAGGAGTTGGATTACGTCTAAATGTACTCAAAGCTAGTCTACGTGTAGCTACTGCTCTGGACAATGATGGATCCCAATATTCCTTAGGTTTAAAATTACCGGCCGGATTGGTACAGATCTTTGTCTCAGGAATATTTTTACTGGCTGACCGATTAATGTTATCCTCAAAATAATCATATTGAATTTGAATATCTTCAAAATGATCAAAATCGGAAAATGGCTGTTGAAGATTTTCGCTAAACATTTTCCAGTCTGCTTTTTTATAGTTGCGTTTTTTAATATAATCTTTTGATTCGAAATAGTTAAGTATTATTTTAATAATAAGGTGATCACTTCCCAGGTTTTCATTAAATACTTTCCAATCACAATTTATAGCTATATCTGACGACGCAAACGTAATATCAGGTGAGGACCTCTTCAGTAAACCATTCACTAATTTAATCCTAGTAAAATCGCCATTATTTAAAGAAATCCAGTCATTTTCCAGTGAAGAATCTAACAGTTGAGTTCCTCTCTGGTCTATTTTGTAGGACCAATTCGTATGGTGCCCATTAAAATCCCCTGCAATCAAAGTCTTGTTGAGATCTAAATTAAACAGTCTATCCCAATCGGCAGAACGTGTAACTACAGAAGAAGGGCAGTAAATTGATATTATATTTTTAAGATTTTTACAATTTAAAACTTTTACGTGAATTATCTCAATGCCTGGGTTTGATAGATTAATAGGACTTATTTGCGTATGCAATGATTTATGACTTATAATAGCAACTCCTCCATAAGAATCTAGTCTATCCTTTCTAAATATATTGTACCCGGCTAAATTAAAGTTGACGTTTGCGTCAAGCCATGTTTCGCTCAAAATAGCAATGTGAATCTTTTCTTGATTTAAAAATATTTCAAAACTATTTAATTTGGGTCTTAGACTTTGTGCATTCCACTGACATATTTTTAACGACATCTCTTTTGGTGAACTATCCATTATTTTTAGATACAAATAAGTTTAGCATATCTCTGTCCATAAAACTACTAAGCAACCATATTTTAACTTCCTCACATATAATTTTAAACACCGACTTCATTTTGTCCATTAGATTCTGATCGTTCGAAAACACAATTTCCATAATCTTTCTCCAAATTTTCCTCCATTGAAATTTTCTCTCGTTTGTATCTCTCTTTTCATCCTCATGATATTGAATATTTCCTAAACTTTCTGTAGGCACCCATTTATTAGTGTTGTCATGTACATTTTTGTGACTCTTTTTTTTAGGGTTATTTGATCCTTCTTTTTGGCTTTTACAAGTTTTGTTTCGCACTACTGTCGCGTAATCTTCTTGTCTTTCTTCTGAAAGAACTTGTTCATCATCTATAGCTTGTTCTGTATGATAAACCTGCTCCCCAGATTGCTCTTTAATAAGGTTATTTATTGTAGGACTACAGCTCACATCCGTTTGTTCCAGGAAAACCAGCTTGTTAGATTTTTTTTTTTCATTAAAGTACATCTCCATCGCATTTTTGTATGTGGTATTTTGTAAACTCATGATAACACGAATCCTCTTCTCTTTAATAAAATACGGGCATATTTTGTCAATAGCCATATGAGGACCATTACAATTCAAACATCTAAACGTTTGCGTCTCACAATTGATGTGGTCTTTTCCACATTTGGGGCAAAGGTTTTTATTTATTGGACAAAACTTTTTAGGATGGCCAAACTTCCAACATCCTGAGCACTGGGTCACGGGAAAAACATATTTGTCAACCCTAAATCTACATCCATATGCATACACATACTCTGGAACAGTCTGGCCTTTAAAAGCTAATCTAACGGTCTCACTCTCAATCCATTTACCCAAATCGTTCAAGCGTCGTAACCTTCTGACAGACACAACTTCGAATGTGCTACTAAATGACTCTATCATTTCCTCATCCGTAATATCTAAATCAACCCCTTTGATTAACCCATAAGATAGGTCAACCTCATCAGTAAATTGAGCTCTAATATCTAGATCCTTGTTTTTAGGTAAATTCAGTAATTTTTCAGCTTGTTTTCTATCATCAAACTGCACAAATACTTTATATGGGCTTTTATATTTGATCCTGAGGATATTTTGGATATTTCCGCTTCTTAACCACTTAGCCAAAGCCATCTGTTTTGGCAAGACTTGTAAAGATGTCAAACATATCTCAAACGTACCATTTGTTATACTGTCAGTTTTCTCCGCGGCATTACTACTCGAAGGTTCATTATTTTTATGCAATTCAAACCTGAATGAGCTAAAATTACCATTGGATGTACTTCTGATAAGTTTTTTTGGTCGTCTCCTGTTAACTGTCGTAAAACTTTCTTCACTACTGTCTTCACTTTTTTCTCTGGATCTTTTCTCTGATCTTGCTGTATATTGTCGGTCAAAATCCATCGTCCCCGTCATCATCAACATCTCACGCTCACAATTCTTAATTATTTCTGAATCGCTTGATTCAGTCAGCGCATCTTCGTATTTTGCACTTCCTCCTTCCTCCATTCACACCGGTAACGGGAGCACCCGCACCGAAAAAGATATCTATAAATACTACACGGAATGTTTGACGATAAATACGTGCGTACAAAACCCCGCTACACGCGCAAATACAATTATAATATTAAATAATAATACCCAATATCAATTTGAAAACCATTTCACACAACATGACAGCTGTCAATCAACTTGTCATTTAAAACGTAATTTTATATTATTTAAATTATGTAGTGAAACCAGACATAAACTTGTATAAAAACGTTTAAACAGCATCATCATTTGAATTGTACCGGTAATGATTCTGACCGGCGATATGGTCACCCTACTCAACGTTTTCCTCAAGGATTGCAAAAAAATATTTATCTTTTTAAGTATAACACTTACAGGGACGACTGATTCGTCAAATTTTAGTACAACCTTTTTAACAATTTCTGATGTATCTACCTTCTACCTATAAGTTTTGGTTTATTAAATATAGTTCAAATACTAGGTCGTGTTTTACAAGATCACTCAATTGAAAATTGTCCACTCTGAGTGATCCATATAAACTGTTATAAATCTTAACGTGGCTTTGAAACGAATCGAAATTTTGTTTAGCAGCTTTCACAAATCCTTCACAATTAATTAAAATGCAAATTATAAACACATAGGCAGTATATTCTTGGATACGCGTTATGGCTTTTTCTTCAGTTGTCCAGATTGAGAGATCCAGTTAACGAGTTCTAACTTTCTTTGTTTAGGTTTGACAAATTTTATACCTTACCATGAAGTTTTAACAATTATTTCCTAAATCCTCTTATAATTTGGGTGGGATTGGAAGAGTTTTTCGAAAAGATCTCTCAATCCACACGCACACCTAGGTTTCTATGCGTTATTATTCTAAGTTTTCTACATTCTTAATATCGCCATGCTTGGGACGATAGAAATATCTGTCAAATTGTCGATTCTTCCGTAGACACAGCTCGTTTCTACGGCGGTCATGCTAGGCCGGCAGTCATGCATTCGACTCTTTGGTGTGACCAGCCTTCGCTCAATTTCCATGAGCAGAATAACCTCGATAAACTTATGTAATAAAAATAATACAACAAGAAAACAACAAAATATTATTTAGAAGCTCAATAAAATAACGAGAGTGAATGCGTGGCACTCAAACGCATGCGTGTAGTATTAAGAACACTTCTTTCGCGCGGAGGGACTCCACGCACTATTTTTTCGGGATAACCACTCCCAACGAAATTCATTGCTACGGCTCTGCGTGACGCTCCCCTAGTCAGGCTGTGACCACGGCCTTTCATGGTTGCGCCTCTTTCGAACCGCATTTCTCTCTTTCTCGAGTGTTACAGCACGTGAAAGGCAATTCGGTCTGTAGTAGCACGCGTCAGGCAATGCGGTCTGTAGTAGCACGCGGCAGGCAATGCGGTCTGTAGTAGCACGCGGCAGGCAATGCGGTCTGTAGTAGCACGCGGCAGGCAATGCGGTCTGTAGTAGCACACTCTGTTTCTCGCTCTAGCAAAAGACAGTTCTGAGCGACAGAAAAGGATAGGGAAGATGCATAATTATGGAAAAAGGTGATTCCGTGTGAAGATCAAGATGTGGCGAAACCCCTAATATCCTTGTAGCTGAATAGACATTCCTCGAGAACAGGAAATATATTTTCTTGAACTAGGGGGGCATCGACGCAATAAAAAAAAAAACACTGTTTAGGAACATCAACTTATTTATTTAAGAAGATTTTTGGAACACTCTTTGCCGTTTATTTAAGACTAATTAGGATAGATGTGCCGTTGTCGGCAATTCCCGGGAAGTTTGCCATCAGTATTGCTGCGTTCAGAAATTTTAAGGGAGTTTTGCAGATTATAGTAAAAAAACATGTTTTAAAATACTTTATCATTTACAACATTCATGACCAAAACTGGTAATATTTCCAGCAACTATGCTATTAGACGGAAAGTCGTTATTTTTTAAAATAAAACAATTATTTAAGTAATTAGATCGACAAATTCGACAGTCCACGTACCTAGTTTTGTTTTCTTTTTTGCAGGGTGGCGGATAGCAGATGTAAGCTGAAACTTGCTCTAAATATATTTTTTACATCAATTTATGATTGATCTTGTGCAAATTAAGTAGACCCGTTCTCTCACTCACACATTTCTGCTGACGCTGATGTAAAAATTAAAAAAATTGTGCATGGAGTCTCTCCGCGCGGAAGAAGTGAAACTTCGTAATACTATACGCGTTCGAGTGTCACGCATTCACTCTCGTTATTTTATTGAGCTTCTAAATAATATTTTATTGTTGTACACTTTTTATTACATAAGTTTATCGAGGTTATTCTACTCATGGAAATTGAGCGGAGGCTGGTCACACCGAAGAGTCGAATGCATGACTGTTTGCACGCCATCTTGAGTACCTAGTAGAACTACTTAGTCACAAATCTTGTAATAGCGCCATCTCTTAGTGAGTAATAGAAAATATTCCCCCTCCATTAGAACGTTAAACTTGTTGGAAGTCGCATAAGAAGTTTCACTTCAATAATTATGGGTAGGAATTACCCACAGATAACAGTATTTAGCACAAAACTTATGTTTTAACAACTTTAACTATATTGGCGCCGGCACATCACTAACAGGGGTGCGGACTGGGTAAAGAAAACGATATTCTATTTTGTCCGTCAGACAGGTAATACAAAAATATTAGACACGTATTTTTTGTTTTATCAAAATATCAAAAAATTACTTAGTTAAAACTCATTAAAGTTGGAGAGTGGTGGCTCACTACGTCACAAGTTGGTATAAAACTTACCTACATGTGACGTCATGCGCCATTTCAACTCAATATATCTCCGTAATTTTATGACCACGTGAAAAAAGAAAAAATACGTGTCCAATACTTTTCAATAAAAAAATCGACGGACAAAGAAAAAAAATGTGAGTATCCCCTATTCAGGGTACTTAGCTTTGCAGCATTGTTGTCTAAAATTAAATAACCGAATAATAAATACACACCTACATAGACGTAATAGTACCTACAACAAGAAACTAAATAATAATACTTGTATGTTTTTGCAAATACATTTGTTTATAGTTTGCACAAACTTCGAAATACACGCTAAATGCAGAAAAACTAAGAAATTTGCCTCTTTTGAAGCTATTAAGTACTATTTACCACATAGATCTATGACCTATACCTATCATCTACAGTAGTTCAAATGCTTCAAAATCAAGTTTAATTGCAAGCATTTATAATAATGAAATATGTCAAAGAAGATAATAATGTCCAATGTCATGTAAGATTTGCAATTGAAGTATGTATCGCAAACCTGACTATTTTATACTTTCAAAAAAGTAAGTATCATTATGACTAGTAGAGAGAGCGATCCCGTGACCACCAGAACTACGTTATTTTACAAAAACTGTAACTCTTTTCGTCGAGAACCTTACTGGTAAGAACATTTTGATATTAGGTATGAAAAGTCGGTTGTGGTGGCTTTGGCAGTTATTACTTTATCAGGTAACGAAGGTGTGCTAAATAACTGCTAAGTTACGTCTTTCTATAAAGCGTGATTTTTTGTCACCTATGGGCTAGTATGATGAATTGATGATTCACCTCCTCCACTGCCAGACACGTCTATTATATTCTTTGGTGGAAAATCCCTTGAGACACCTTTAAAGTACTTATGTAAAATTGTGAGTTAACATGCGCCATGAAAAACTTTTTTTATAAAATGACGTAGGTCTAGCGTTCATGGGATCTTAGTCCATAGTCATTTTTTTTTCTATACTCTCAATTTGATTAACACGTTCACTGCGTTATGCAAAGTCAATAGAACAAGGGTTTAAGTGATGACTTTAAACCCGTACGTTTCAATGAAAACTGCTTAGATTTTTACTAATGAATAGTCTTTTGACTATATTATACGTATATCTCATCTCGCCCGAAGATTGGTTCCAAACTGACATAGTAATCCCATAGAACATACAGAACAGGTGTTCCTTACTACACCGCGCACACAAAGAAGAGTAACGCTCTGATAAAAGTCAAGCGTGAGGTGATCACTGCCTCGTAATGCACCTATTTGTAAGTCCCCAAAATTACTTCTTGCAGCGAAAGTGTTAAAACATTGATGTAAACATTTTAATTTTGATAAGGGCTCAAAGCAATTATTGGTAAAATTGTATGGTCTAGGAAAGTTATGCCTGATTGTTTCATGCAGAATTCAGAATCGCTTTGTTATAGTACATTATGAAAGTGCGGTAAGTTGAAAATTACAGCAGAGGCGATATTGCTAGCCCGAGCCGTAGGCGAGGGTTACATGAAAGCAGAGGCTGTAATTATCAAAGCGCACGTATGGCATACGACGTTTTATAACATATTTGCGATGAAATAAATAAAACTATGACGACATTCTCAAATAAAACAATACAGCGTAAAAAAAGCGCGCGGAATACTTAATTTTTACTTGTTCACAAATTATGAATATGAAATTAGCGATGCGCGCGAACAGCGCTTTTTTTTCAAGGCAAAGGCACAAAAACAATTACTAATAAAGTAAATTAATATTTTTGTGTTTTGTTACAGATAAATGGTTGTAATTTATAGTCAAAATTAATTAAGTTATAGAATTAAATGTGTATTTATTATATTTTATCACCCAAGTTAATTTAATTCATAAAATTTTGGCCACTTTTCTGACATAAAAACTCTTTGCTAAGATTGTAAAAAGTTCTGTTCGTTAGACGGAGCATTTTGATAAACCGTGCGTTTTACATTACATTACCGCACTAGTGCGTAATGAGATACATGCACAAATTGGTGAAATAAGAGACCCTTTACGAGCAAATGTGTTATATAACTAATTTAAGAAACTATTACAACTTATTTTCGAATAAGAAAAATGTAAGGACATCTTATTTCTGATACTGCCACATAATACTCATATATTCCAGGCAATTCTTATCAAATACTATTGTTAAAAATTGTCAATTTCCAATTTTAGTGTGAGATACTTTGCCCAGTCTTACCAGTGCAGTTAGATACTACACATACATATCACAGTTTTAGCTCAATACTTTCTATCTTTTCCACACAATCAGGTACTGTTTACAACAATGCTCTTATTAAGTCTCTCCAAAAACTAGGACAATAAGATGGCAGTGTTTAGTTCTCCACACACCCCTTAAGGTGAATTGCCATTCTCCATACCATCCTGGAAACTGTTTGCGTTGCTATTAAATGGTGCTCCAAGCCCATACAGGTGACCACTAGTGCTTTCAATGTTGCCATCAAAGAATATCTGTAAAAAGAAGCTCTTATTTATTGTTTTGTTGCAAACAAGAATTCTGGCTTTAATTTAAAAGCTTGGGCATGAGACACATAACTCATCTTATGAACAAACAGAAACATACTTCTTTAATTTTGAAAAATGCCATTCCTGTCAGATGTGAATCAGAGCCAGCTTGGTGCTGGGGTCCTACTCGACATAGTTCCAACTGGTCAGCTACTTCTTGCAGACCACCTTTCAAGTTCTTGCATAACTTCATCAAGTACTGTAAACAAGTATAAGTAGAATAAATAATAAACCATGAAAACATTTTATTATTTCACAATATATATAACTGAAACTTACTTTCACATCATAAACAGTAGGGAAATACAATCTAAGACTTTCAAAAAAGTCATTCTCCTCTTGTGGCAGATTCTGATCAGTAAGGATTTTAAGCAAATATCCAAAATCATAACCGGAATGAAAGCTCAACCAGTTGATATTGTCCATTAAAACAATACCTAAAAGGAGAGAGTAAGTGTAAAATAAATACTAAATTGCATTATAATGGTGAATCAAAGTATTTTACTTGAAAGACAGAATTTCAAATAACCTGAAGACATCAGGAGTTCAGCAAATTCTAAAGGTTCTATTCCGTGTTCTTCATGTTCCCTAAATTGAAGACCAGAATTTTGTAGCAAATCTATTGAGTCTTGTGCATACATATCTTCTCTGAAAACAAAAATCAAGTTCAGTTTAAGCACCCTCCTTTAGAAGTTATAAAATACAACAATATTATTGTCATACTTACTGCAAGTTAAACTTAAAATTAAATTGCCAGGTAGTGCATCCAGGTGGCGTTTTACCGTTTTCATCCATGAATGTCAAACCTAACTGAATAATTCTTAAAAGGTCCACATTACATCTGGAAACATGAAAGAATTTAATTGGCAACAATTACACAAAAAAGAGAATCAAGCTAAGTGGCATGCAATTGCACTTAGCTTGCCACAACACTTGGGCTGCAGCAAGCTGATGATGACAGCACAAAAACTCAATCAAAACAAACAATTAGAGTTAAATTAACTGTGAATATGTACCTCAACAGCTGATATTGATAGTCAGCAGTAGACCGAAATTCACCAATTGGTCTCGCTACAACTCCAGGGAATTCAGTATCCATGGCCACCCAGTGATACTTTTGCACGATCTAGTGATAAAAGGTCGGATATATGTATGAAATCGAGTATTATTTTCACTAGTCTCAGATGCTAATATTATATAGAGCTAAGGTAAAAAATAATATTTTTATCAAAAACATGAAAAATTATTTTTAATGTTTACCTGTCTAATAACATGAAATTCTTCATGCAGATTGTGATTCCAAACATTTTTGATAGAACAATCATCTTTAATGGAACTGGCCAAAATGGATCCAAAACTAGGTGCAGGCATTTCGACGAAAACTTTGAATTATTCTTGAAACAAAGATATTGAATATTAACACTAGGCGTTAAGAGTACTTTGTAGTTAAAATAATTTAATTTCAATGTCTGTATGATAACGACAGAAAGCTATATTATTATTGACTTTGACGACTGTTTTTTTTTTTTTTTTTTTTTATAAAAACGTAATCAAACGTATACCCGCCGAAAGCCTGCCGGGCGGCGCCGGGATACCAAAGACAATCAGAGAATGACTGTTTTTGGCATTAACAATTTTTTTAAACTTTCTAATGCGGGCTCTACACTCGCCCCCGACAACCGTGGTAGTGGCGGTGAATCTCCCGTATTATTATACTCTTTGCGGTGAATCGCGGCCGTTATACACGCGTGAACACGCCGCGAGAAATATAGCCCTCTACACTCGCAACCCTTCGCATTTACGTTCGCTCATTTGACTGAAATGGACGCTGTAGTTACTAATGCTACTACTCGGACACTGTGCGCTTTAGCGTGTTACAATTATGCGTTAATAAATCCAAAAAGCAAGTAAGGAGGAAAGAAGGAGAAGAAGATGGTGGATGACACAAATCCATCGCAACAGAACACCACGAGTGTGGATGCGTTCGTGTTCGCAAACCCTTTGACGCGGTCCAAAAAACCGTCACCGGACGGGGAACGCCGCAAAGCGCGACTGCAATGCCGCGAAACTATCTACGCTCGCGGTTTGCGGCCTTCGCGGGCTTTGCGGCGCGAGTTTAGAGCCCCTTAATCGTGGGCTTGAAATAGTGCGAAAATACTTTACTAATAGAAAACAATACACAGAAATTGAGAGAATTAACCCCTTACTGCATGGATTTTTTGAATAAGACGAAAAAAAAATATGACGTAGTAGGTACTACCCCAAGAAATACCACTAAAAATATTTTAAAAAATCTACCCCTGGTATTTTTGAAGATATTTAGCAAAAATGTTCGATGCCAAATATGGCATTGTATGCAGTTGTAGGTTTATTATCAAGTTTGCCAAATTTTATATGTCATTGTATGCAGAAGTAGCTGGCGAATCAAAAATTTAAGATAAAAATGAGAATGTATAGGTAATATCGGATTCCTAGGAAGTATTCTAGCATAGGCTGGTGATCGATTGTATACGTGAAGGGAGAGATGAGGAAAACGCTTATTTTTACTTATGTTTTAATTTATTTATTCAGAGTATTAGGAACTTTGGTTTTATGGTGTATTTGAACCTTTTATTTCATCTGTTAGGCTAATATCTTCTAGAAGGGCCTAATTGTCTTCGGTATACTGCCGCTGACCAATTTCCCATTTATATATGTCATCTTAGGAGTTTTCTCATTGTTACCTCCCCCTTTCGACCCCCCCCCCCCTATCGACTTGTTGTAGGCTGGACGCTTTGGTCTTCCAATTCTGTCTTCATCAGACTCATACAAATATAACGGGACCGCTCCTCGATTATCTCTCCATTCCTTATCTTCATCAGAAGCTCTTCGTCTTCAATCCCATCTGAAATATTGACTACATGCACTTGTTTCCGTCTCGGCAGTGTTCTTCATAAACTGTTGGAGAGAAAAAACAGCGCAAGCCTAATCAAACCAAGGAAAATAAAAAAAAAGTTTGTAGCCACTTCTTCAAAATATTTATTTAAATTGACACTATTGGTTGTGCGTTGTTTCATCGCTAATTGTTTCATCGAATTTCGTTTCACATAAATTGTTTCTCATATTATCATTTCCTAGAATAATCAATACGCAGAATACTTACTTTGAAGTTTAAATCATCGATTTTTGTTTTCAATAAAGTTTAATGTTAGAATATTCATATCATAGAATAACAAATCAAATATTCTTTATCCACATATTGTTTGTTTCACATAAAACTTATTACGAAGAATAACATTTTATCGAGTGACAGTTTCTAAATCTCATACCTTTAAAAAATACATACCCTCCTATAAAATTACAACACCGCATTCACAAAAATAATGCGGTTAAATTCTTGTCAAGTAGGAAAACAGTCTTGTTATTCTCACTAATGGTGTCCATGCCTGTTGCACGCAGCATGCAAGCAAGCATGTAGCATACAAGCAAGCATGCAACATGCAGCGTGCGAGCAAGCATGCAGCATACAACAAGCATGGTTTCTGCCACGGCTCCGGCGCGGCGGCGCTGCGGGGCTCCGGCGGCCCCACGCGAGTTTATCGTCGCAGATGGTATTAACGCTCACCACCGCAGCCTCGGCTTGCTGGCCGGCGAACCGGCCAGCCTCAGCCGCGGCGGCCAGCGTTAGATACCACCTGCTCCTCACCTCACGGGCCGCCTCATCCCTCCGCGCCTACGCGGGCTTAAATTACACTCTAGGGGTAGGGCAGACAAGACTACGTGGAGTCTGGTTTGCAGCCATTCGTTTTTGTCACTAACTTTTGTAGTACAACATATTGACTTTTAAGGACAGTATTTTAATTTAAGGTTAATAATTTCGTTGAAATAAAAAACCATGGAAACATACATCGAACGAACAATATTCGTTAAAAAGTAATTATACTGTTTGATAAATTTGTTAAATAAAAAAATGTGATATAAAATTCATTGAAATGTGTTTCTGTAAAATATGTTTCATTCAAGTAAACAGTAGTTGAAACAAAAATATTCGAAATAAAAATACGAGGACCAAATATTATGTGAAACATTTTCTGCGAAACGAAATTCTGTGAAACTTCTGTCTGCGAAACAAGGTGACACCGACACTATTGCATACTATCCCAAATATGGCTTTCTCATAATTCTGTTGTCATTCTGCATACAATCCCATATCTGGCAAAAAGTTTTTCCTACGACTGCATGCTAACCCATATATGCCCACTAACTTCAGCAACAAAATAAAGTTAAAAAACCTTTTTAAAAAAAGCTTTTATTTAAATGCTCAAAAAGAAGAAAATAAAACTTTCTTTTAAAATTTTAACTATCAACTTATAACCTCATTATACACAATTTATATGATCATTAACTTCGATCAATAATAGTACTATTATTGATCGAAGATCATTAAAGCTTGTCGCGAGGTTTACTTGTGTTATAAACTAGTACCTATTTATCTGAGTAACTTAATCTGCTAAGTTTTTTTTATTTTTTTTATTTCAGTTTAATTAAATACTTATAGGTACTTACGCAAACCTCGCGACAAGCTTTTATGATCATTTAAATTGTGTATAATGAGGTTATCAGTTGATAGAAAAAATTTTAAAAGAAAATTTTATTTTCTTCTTTTTGAGCATTTAAATAAAAGCTTTTTTTAAAAATGTTTTTTAACTTTATTTTATTTTAACATTTTTAGTTTTGCCGTAATCTTTTCTGACCACACATCATTATCACAAGGCTTTATTCAAAGACTACACTTTGGCAACTCCTGATGCCCGATATATGGCATGCTATGCAGTAAGGGGTCAAAGAAAGAGGTTTTACTAAATTGTATTATTTATAGAAAACCGATCTTCTTCGTCTGGTCCCGTCTATACGGTCTATAGCTCGTAAATTCGTAATATTTGAATGTCTTTGATGAATGCTTTTGTTTTTTCTATGGTCTCACCAACTAATTAGCAAGCACGACTAAAAGATTCTAACTATTTTCTTCATTGTGTGTTATTTTCATTCATTATTAATGTTTTGTAATATTTATTTGACGTCTCAATTTTTTTTAGAAAACAAACCAATTAAAAGACATAAAAAAACCGGCCAAGTGCGAGTCCGAGTCGCATAAACCAAACAATATTTTTGACGCACTTACACCCAGAAAAACTATTTTTTTTCATAATAAGTATTTTAATGAAAAACAAAGTTAGGTACTGCTGCAGTTTGATGAAAAAGTCCCATATCTCAAAAACTAAACAATAATCAAACTAATTTTCCTTGATTTTTTTTACGTTCTACAAATCCCCATGTTTTCAGAATTTTCCTCCTCTTACTTTAGAAATTGGAGGGGGGAAAGCGATTTTCACGACTTTAGCAGCAAATACCTCAAAAACCTTTGACTTAAGAAAAAAAAACCTTAGAAACCTCGATATTATTTTTTAACAGCTATCGATAGACATCCCACACACTCACACAGATATACAAGGTGAAAACAGACATTTGGGGGGAAAATAACGTTTTACGATAATACTTAAATGCATTAAATGTAACGCAATCATTCATCAAACATTGTGCTGATGTATGAATTGAATAGTAGACGGGTCTTGGAGGTATTTAAAATAACAGCCTAGTTTTAAAAGATAAAACTACTAGGTATAAAAAAAAAATTGAAATATTTGGAACTTTGACGTCCAATAGTTCAGTAAAAAAAACACTTGACACTACGAAATTTTTATTCATGCAAAATCACCAAAAACATTTACAATCAATTTAAGGAAACGGAAATTTTCAGCTTTTTAAACTACTGAATTGTTCAATTATAGCCTCATACATAATCCAGCTTATTTATTTATATTATAACTTATTTATTTATATTATAACATCCAATGTTATAATATAAATAAATATATACCTCGAAAGGCAAAACTGCCAACGCTAAAAGTCTTCCTTGCGACGTAGCATTAGGGTCAGTTCACAACAAGACGCGACGCGACGTGACGCTGCGCGCACACTTTTAAAGAGCGATTCAAAATATAACTTTATTTTCTACATGAAAAGATACACATTTCGTTGTGAGAACTCAGAATACGCTGCGCCACGCAGCGCTGCGCTGCGCCGCGCGACGCCTCGCGGCGTAGAGCGGCCTCGTGAGGTAGATTTCAGTAGAAATCAGAATGCGTTGCGCCATGCAGCGCTGCGCCGCGCGGCGTAAAGCGACGCAGCGTGAAATCACTGGCCTCTTCAAGTATCGTCGCGTCGCGTCGCGTCTCGGTGTGAACTGACCCTTACTGCGATATAATTTTTAATGAGTTTTAATGTTGAGAAGCTTCGTTCAACAAAGGCAGTTAATTATTTTAATTAAATATTATTTCATTATCAGTGCAATAAGTATTATTAATAATATGTAATTCGTCAACTATAATGAACAAAATCAGTTTCAATAGCGGTGTTATCGTCAAACAAAAACGTGCCTAACGATGTGTTTGACGATACAATGTTTAACATTCATTCGATTTACTATTACACAACATGTTCAAGTAATGAGGCTTACAAGCTACTACTGATACGTAATACAAGCATATTGTTACTAAATACTGCAGAAGTTTAGATAAAATAAAAAAATATTACATTAGGTACAGGATAAAGACCCGAGTAAATGCCCCTTACCCCTCCCATTTACTTGTACAGACACAATCCAGGTAGCTAGCTAGCCTACCTAACAACCGGAAACATCTTAATTGTGTATTATTATTACGAATATTCATTAAGGCTTATTATAGAAAAATATCAACAGCTCATCCTTTACCCCACGAATCTGAGGTGCGTAGTGCGTAGTATAGTATGTACTCGCAAACGGTGCGTGGCGTACGTGTATGCCCAAATGTATGAATGTGGCAAAAAGGAAGTATTTAAGGATCATAGCAGGTGGCGTTCTTTGGTTTTTGCCGTTTCATGTGAGAAAGGCGTAAGTTTATTTATGTATGTACCCTACGAATTTATTCCATTCTTTTTTTGCGGTTCCTTAGCCTTTTGAACGCCAGAGCATAAACGCACGCGCGTGTCCTCCATGCCAAGCAAGCCACAAATTCACCGCAAAAATACTTACAAATAAAAAAAGAGATTTCAAAAGTATTGTTAATTTATTTCTTGTTAAGACATTTAATATTTAAAAAATATAGATCACATTTTAAAGATATCTGAATAATTACACCAAAGCAATGATTTAAAATTGCTTATTTCGTGTTATAGTGCACCACATTTTTTCATATATTTGTGTCGTTGGCGTACAGGGCACGCACTCGCTTGTCACTTATATGTGACAATGGCGTTCAAAAGGTTAGAAAACCCGCCAGACCCGCGTCTGTAAGCACAGCTTATATTATTTTTCAAAACAGACACTCTAGATCTCATCCGCGCCTGTCTACAGCCCTTAGGGCAGCGCTGATAGGCGCGGGAAGGTGTAACGGGTCTTCTAAGGAAAGATAGCGGGCACCTCCATGCACCCGCGCGAGTTGTATCGGACGCCCTAAGTGGACGGAGTGTCCTTCGTCTGAGTTTGGAGACACTTCGATGAATGAAAATAACAATTGAATAAATAAAATAAACTTTAAAAATTTAAATTAATTATATTTTAAACATTACAAAATATAAAATAATTACGAAATCTTAAAAGTATTAGGTTATAAAATAAATCGATAAAACCTTACGTGGAAATAATAGTCTTAAATCTATAATTTATATAATATACGAAATATGGATAAATCTAAATAAAAAAGGTATCTTGTCATTATGTGTTGTAATATCAACCTAGATTATACAATTTCTATTAATGAATAATTATATTTTATGAATATATGGAACTTATTCACTAACATTCATAATTTTTATTTATGGATATATGAAACTTATTTACTAACATTCATAATTTTAATTCAACTGCTGATTTGTATTTCATAATTTGTGTATTAAAACGGATAGTTGACTACAGAGGGTTATTCAAAGACTACATTTTTTATTATAATGTGAATAGATGAAGAAGTTAAAGAATTACTTAAATAATGACCAATAGATGCAGATGCATTTTATGTACAAAGCATTGATGATTAATTGAAACATTGCTTTCACTCTGAAATATGGAATACTCGAGGTTTTGGCGAAAGGCTTATAACATGTCCACTTTCAGATCAAGAGGAGTTTCCGTTTTCGCCGTTGTCCTGGAAATTGTTGACATTCGCAGAGAACGGAGCACCCAAACCATATAAATGTCCACTGGAACTTTCGATGTTGTCATCGAAGAATATCTGTGAATAGAAATGTGGGTAAAGTTTAATTTTGTTATGTAGCTATTAATCCTCTTATTATGAATTATTAACAAGTTTTACTAATTATAGTTGGAAACGGAATATTCCCACTCGCTCCCACATGGATTGCCCCCAGGTGGCATTAGGGAATAAAATATCCAGTTGCCACCGGGTTGGCGACTGAGAAGTTATTGCCCCCACTTCAAATCTCTGTACACAGCGGTGTGAATCGCCAACGGTCATCGCGGTCGTAGGACAGACGATTTGCCATCTGGAGGCAATCCAAATGGGGGCGACTGGGAATTTCGGTTTAAATAGCAAATAATACTGAACATCTATATTTAATTTGAATATGTAGGTTTGTTTGTAACACCTTCCCTTACGCAAAGTACGCGCTTTGGACGTGCGGACACCAGCCCGTTATACAATAATATTGTATCAACTTCAACAATTTGGTTATTCTTCTTCTTCTTAGCGTGTCGATGGCAATCTAAATAGGGGATAATGCTATTTTTTTTTTTCTTTGTCCGTCGGGTAGTTTATTGAAAAGTATTGGACACGTATTTTTTCTTTTTCACGTGGTCATAAAATTACGGAGATATATTGAGTTTAAATGGCGCATGACGTCACATGTAGGTAAGTTTTATACCTACTTGTGACGTAGTAAGCCCCCACTCTCCAACTTTAATGAGTTCTAACTAAGTAATTTTTTGATATTTTGATAAAACAAAAAATACGTGTCTAATATTTTTGTATTACCTGTCTGACGGACAAAATAGAATGTCGTTTTCTTTACCCAGTCCGATCCCCTATTGTGTCGGCTCAGAACTTAATCACTAGTTTGGCGCTCTCTGTAGTATTTGGTTATTTAGTTACCTCCTTGATTTTAAAGAAGGCCATTCCTGTGAGGTGCGAGTCTGAGCCTGCTTGGTGCTGTGGCCCCACGCGACGCAGTTCTAGTTGATCCGCCACCTCCTGCAGCCCACCCTTCAAGTTTTTGCATAATTTCATCAAGTACTGTAAATTAAAAAAAAAAAAAAAAAAAAACAAGATATGCATGTCATCAAAATACTGGTTGCGGAAGGGTTGCATAAATTATATATTTCGTTAAACAAATACGAAACTTACCTTCACATCATATACCGTTGGGAAGTACAGCCGAAGGCTCTCAAAGAAATCATTTTCTTCTTGTGGTAAGTTTTGGTCAGTAAGTAGTTTTAGAAGGTAGCCGAAGTCGTAGCCAGAATGAAAGCTCAGCCATTTGATATTATCCATTAGAACCAGACCTATAAAAAAGAGGATTGGCAATATATTTTTATGAAGATGACAGAAAATTAATCACTGAGTACATATTACTAATGAGAGGTACATATTGTTACACATATTCTTAAACCGTAAGGGAACATACCAGATGTCATCAACAACTCTGCAAACTCGAGGGGCTCTATGCCGTCTTCTTCATGTTTTCTAAATTGTAGACCAGAATTTTGCAGCAAATCAATGGAGTCTTGAGCATACATGTCTTCCCTGAAACAGAAAACCATAGTTTTTAACATAACAAATTAATCAATATTTTTAACAATTTACGTATTAAACTTAGTATTTTTTTTTTAATATTTTTTGTGCGTACTTAGATTTCTTTGAATTTTCTTCAAAATGGTGTCTATTCCTATATCTTCTTTAAACTTTTTAATAATTATTATTAAACTTTTAATTCTTAGTAGTAATCATAACTTACTGAAGATTGAATCTAAAGTTGAACTGCCATGTTGTGTAACCGGGAGGAGTTTTTCCATTTTCATCCATGAAAGTGAGACCCAACTGAATTATCCTCAGGAGATCAACATTGCACCTGAAATTATATCAAATGAGCATTATACAAAAGCCAAGCAAACCTTAGAACAACTAAAGCAATATTTATGTCTTGAACATATTATTAATTGTTTTTCCTTCATTTATTTGTATACTCATACATTTTTAAATATTCGTAAAAAAATAAACATTAAAGGATATAAAATATTTTAGCCCACCGGTATCGGGAACAGGGCCCAAGTTACTGGCGGTCAGGGCTCCAGAGAAAGGAACCTCCTAACAATTCGAGCCGTGTCCAAGAGTACCGCTTTCTAAATCAAGCCCTTGATCCACCTTCCTAACGAGAGCCTCCTCAGATATTTTTCAAGGCTCTTGGCAATTAAGGCATTGGCTGATACGACCACATCTCACATGCTGACAACCCCGCGAGCCAAGTCAAGATACTTGATCTGCTTTCACGAGGTTCACGTCATGCGGACCGCTATATCAACAATCATTGCGCGACGCACCAATCGATCCCAATCTCAATACAACGTGATACTGGTTACGTGATTGTCCTTCAAAGTAAGCTGGTGGAGAATTCTGGCAATGAGGTTGTGTCTATGTAAGTACTCTCCGTTAGCCAGAGAGCACCCAGTAATTATGAGTCGGATCGATTCTCCCGAAGGGTGGCATGCCCGACTTAATATATCAACCGTGCTATCCTCCACAATGTATTTCCGGTAGTTATTCGTCATCACAACTTCGTCCATTATTGCACAAACAACCTTCGGTTGCCCAGGTACAGGTCACCGAAGCGCAGCCAAGGTACGGACGATAAGAGGTCTACTTCCAGCCCATATACCTCCCTGCCTGCTGCTGACTTTGCTTGCGCTTGTTCTCGTTAGCCAGGGAGAGTGGGGTAAGGCATTTGTCCACGTTCATCTCTGTGCATCCCCTCCACCTCAGCTTCTAGGAAGTATTCCCTGAGACTGCATACCTCACGGTTGAACAGGGTGTTAGCATTTAAAAATCCACAACCCCAGCACTTCCATGGGACAATATCACCGACAACCGTGGGTATTAGCAATACATTATTAACTTGTACTGCTACCTACTAATAACTCTAAATCATTTGTTGGTTTGTTTCCAGATGAACCTTTTTTTCTGTTTAATGATAATTACTCACTTTAATGTCCGGTCATTTGTTATTAAATTGGTTTCATTTGGGTAGAACAAACATCATTAAAATATTCACTATTAGTTTCACAGGCAAAGACTGCAAACCCAAACCCTCGCTATTTATTACTTGTTTTAATCTTGAGCTAATATGGACTTAAATGCTGTCTGAAGATATCAAGGTCCTCCTCATCTTTGCCTGATACTCATCAGCAATACTTTATTTATTCAGAATTGTGTATAATTCATAAAAGCAAAGAATATTACCTTAGTAGTTGATACTGATAGTCAGCAGTGGATCTGAATTCTCCAATTGGGCGGGCAACCACACCTGGAAACTCAGTGTCCATTGCTACCCAGTGGTACTTTTGCACAACCTGAAAGATTTTAAAGTAAAAGTAAAAAGAAGTAGAGAAGCTGTGTCTCATTGAAAAGATTGTGAAGTCCCATTGGTAAAAATTACAAAGTAAACCTCCACCCGCTAGGGTCACATTTTTAAACTTTTGTTTTACAAGAAACTCGTGCAAAATGTTGTGATTCTAACTCTAGTCAAGGTTAAGAAAGCATAAGGCTGAGTGGTGTTAGTGAATGAATTTTAAACTCCTCAGGTTGCATTATAATTAGTAACAGGAGTGCCTGCCCTATCACCCCAGCATATGTAAACTTCACTAAAAGAATAGTAATATTAAATAAAATTTACTTCTTATTATATATTTTTTATGATATTAATATGTAAAATATGTTTTATTATTTAATCTATGCATTAAATACAGTTCAAGCATACATCTTTTCGGTATTCAGGAATGATTCCCAGTGTCCACCACTGGTGGACAGTGACATGACTGAAAAATGTTTCTGTTGGAGGCCACTTGAATCAAATCAAATCATTTATTTCAAGTAGGCCAGTGCCTGTAGGCACTTTAGAATTATCGAAAACAAAGACAACAATAAAATGAAGCTGTAGTCCTAGTCACAAGGCATTATAACTGTAAAAGTACTGTAGTTGCCCATTCAAAATAATAGATCTCTATGGAGAAGAATGGGCAAGAAATTCAATGGACACTCTTTTAAATTATAATATTTTAAAAAAACCTTGGTTACTTGAAAGAATTCATGCTGAGATTGTTCATTATGTGAGATGTAGCAAGACATGCATGTTAAAAGTGTCCATACTAAAGAAAACAAAAAGCCAATTAAACAGACGCATGCGCCACCATCAACAAGACATTTGAGCGAGCATGATATACTCTGAACCATCACATTCAAGTCAAGAAATGATGTAGGTCTCCAGTGTATATAATAGCTTTGTAGTACATAGTACTCACACATTATGGGCTATGCAATTATATAATACAAAAGAGATTAACAGAACAGAACAATACTATTAAATGCTATCAATATATGCGACCCAGTCCTGGTGGTGCAGGACCGTGAGCCATGCATTATTATCAGCAATATAGTACTCCAACTTGTAATATACTTGCTTACATAGTTATGCATGTTTTAAATGTTGTCTCATTCAGTTCAATGTCTTGTGACTGGGGCTGCAGCTTCATTTAATTGTTGTCTTTGTTTTTGACAATTCTAAAGAGTCTGTAACTGGCCTACTTAAAGTAACTGCCTTGATTTTGATGAATAATAAATTACCCACACATAAACAGCGCCAATATAACAAATAATATAGTAATTAATTGAAGTGTGCTACTGATTGCCTTTACTTGTAATTAGGGAATAGAATAAGCAAAAGAAAATTACATGAACAACATACATGAAATATTGTGAGTTGACAGGATTACTCTTGTTGCGTTCCTAAGTTTAAAATGGAGGCGTAAATGTAATAAAGAAAACTCACTAGTCTTATGGTGCGAAATTCTTCATGCAGGTTGTGATTCCATACATCCTTAATTCCACAGTCTCCTGTTCCCGGAAGCTGGGCCAAACCAAAACTAGCGGCTGGCATCTAAGGGAATTTTATAATTCTAGTATTACTTTGTATGAAACATTTGGATTAATATGACCTTCATGAATTCTAACATGGATGCCTTATGCCCTAGAATATGGAACTGTTTAGAATATTTATACTTAATAGATTTTATAACAGTCATTACGTTAAGAATGACCACTGTTTTCAAAATTGCTGACAACAAAGAAGGAAATCAAGAGATTTCAACATAGCATGACAATTCATTGTAGGCTCTATTACCTTGTGATCAACTGTTTCATAACATTGATGTGTTCAAGCGTAAAGTAGACTTCTAGGGCAGTTTCCTCAGGTCACTACTAACATTATGCATTTTAAATCAATAAAACCGTTTCAATTTAATTTGCTAACATATCATTTCCAGTAATGATTAAGATGTACAATTATTATAAACAAACATATCTAACCTTGTATCGGCTATCTGCTTCCAGATGGGCAGATTCTTCACTTTTTTTCGACGCCGTGGTTCCTGATTGGTTGCAAACTTTAGAAAATTGAGCGCCAGCGCTTTAGCACAAAATTGTTGTTGTTTAGTTACACTTGAATTCTAAAACCATTTCAGCGACTACTGTCGCCAAATGGGTTGACAAGCAAAAGGATATAAATGATAACTTGAATATTTTGTAATTCAACGACGGCGGGGGACCTCAAGTAACTTGTACCTTCGTTATTCGTCGATAATGTTTGTTACTGAATAGTCAAGTCTACGAATCTATGGAAAGTGGAAACAATAATTTTTAGACGTTTTCACACGCAACAAGAACAGTTTGCATTTGGTAAAGCAAATCAATACTAATACACTTTTTTTGTATTATTTTGCCATGGGAACCAGGTCTTTTGCCATTTTGTGCGATACCGGTATTGATTACCTGCGCAGTGCGTTGTGCGCACGCACGCAGAACATAATATCAGTGTTGTTATAGGCAAACACAAAAATTTACCACTAACTATGTGGTTAAGTAGAAAATAAAATAATTTATAAAGTAGCGGATTTAATGAATAAATTGTACAGATTATGATTCAATTATGAATAGGAACGTCTATCACCTCGATCGTCAACTGTCACTTGCAAAGTACAGCTAGCAAAAATAGACAATGACAATGACCAAAGGACGTTGTACGACAGACGCCGCCGGTGTCACTTTATTAAAACACTTATTATACTGCGTGGGAAAAGGCACAAGATGCCATGAGAATTTTCTGTAACCTCTCGATGGCATTTGATTGCGTAAATCACCAAACCTTGCTCATGAAACTTGAGCATTACGGTTTTAGTAAAATCGTATTTTCAATGATAGACAGCAGCAAGTAAAAGTAAATGGTGTAAATTCAATGTGTTTAAAATTAAAAATGGGTGTACCACAAGTTTTGATATTGGGTCCTTTCCTCTTTTTAGTATATATTAATGGCCTACCCCATTTATTTAAAAACCAACCACAAATGGTGTTGTTTGCTGACGATACTTCTTTAATATTAAGGATAAACAGACGGGTTCATAAATGGTTTACCACTAATAATTTAGTATTAAATGGAAAAAAAAAACTAAGTGCATAAGATTTTGTCTACCAAATGTCAAATTAATTATTGTGACATAGAATTGAATCAAGAGAAACTTGAATTTGTCGATGAAACTGTTTTCTTGCGGATCACGCTCGACTCAAGGCTACAATGGGGTCCTCATTTAACATCTCTTGCAGGACGACTGAGTTCAGCAGCAGCTGTCAGAAAAATCCGTCAATTTACTGATGTAGACATGTGTATTCTACAACTGAATGAAACGAAATCGCACACTTTGTAGGCAAGCATACTATAAATTGGGGGATTATATTGATGACAAAATGCTTGGCTCAATGCTGGTCTTGCTCCACAACCATAGGGGCAATCTGAATCATCTAAATTAACTTCACTTGGTAATTTAGATTCTTAATTACCAAGTGAAGTTAAGGCGGAAACATACTTATGTGTCGTGGCGTGTCGTGAGGTGCCAGAAGCAAATCGGTTCCATACATTTAATATGGTTATGGATATATTTGCATGGCGTGTCGTGTCACAACGATGTATGAAACCGAATGCTTCTGGCGCGTCACGACACGCCACGACACGTAAGTGTGTTTCCGCCCTTATTGTGAAAGTTGCAGAAGATTGTAAAAATATATTTGCATTGTATAAATTCAATCTCTTAGTACTGTAAAGCCGCCATTTAATGAGTACCTACATCTTTCATTGACGCGAAATTACCCTGGTGGTTGAGTGAATGCCATGCTCACTTAAATGTCACGCTGATGGTGGCGGGTGTGTCGGGTCATTTAGTTCCCTTCAAAATGGTTGAGTTGAATAATGGCTGATACATATGCGTCATGTTCGTGAACGGGCGCTGTCAGTTGTGACTGGTCATAATCTTTTACTCTGGACGCACTTACATATTTGTAATTCTTAACATGAATGCTGTAACCAAGATTTTGTAACATATTTTGATTTAAAAGAGTGTCCATGGATTTTCTTGCCCGTTCTTCTCCATAGAGATCTACTTCACAAGTTATTATGCCTTGTGACGGGGACTGTAGCTTTGCGTTTTATTATGTTTTTTTTTTTGACTTTGAAAAGTGTCTGTAGTAGTCTAATTGATATAAATGCTTTGAATTTTGAGTTTGAATTGGACACTGTGTCAGTTTGTCGATTCTTCCGTCGCGTCGACATAGCCCGTTTCTACGGCGGTCATGCTACGCGTGCAGGTGTTCCTCGATCCAGGGCCAAGGTAGACCACTCTGGTAGTTTGTTTAGTCCAGCTCGTCCCACCATCTTACGGGTTTATTTCGAAAACTATTAACAATCAATATCTTCTAAATTGCTAGTTTTTTTTTTTATTGTTGCAACAATCAATATAAAACTAAACGGTTAAAAATAAATTGGCTGCACTCATACTGATACGGTGAGTCTAGCTGGAAGCAACTAAGTTGTTATTGTGTTATGAGTTCGTTGGTCTAGAGTTCCATTATCATACCTGGCCGTTTCTTGGTGAGGGATAGAACGTAGGACCACTCAATTGACAATGATCTACCTGCACCCCTGCTCGTCTATTGTAATATACGATTGACTACACGTCGGGATTAGGCAACAGTGTGACATTGAGCCAATAAGAGATCCATATTGCTGACATGCACCTACTAGCTTTATAGAGTTTATAGTACACACGGCAACACATCCATTCATACCTTTCCAGTATAACATGGCCTCCCTTTGTATAGATTTCCCGTACAATGAGAGATCCGCATAAACTGGTTTTGTATAGCTTGATTGGTCGCCGTGCGTATCTATGATGGTGATTCTTATTTGCGAGCGTTGTCGGTGATTTTTTTACTTTGATAAAAGCTGTGATAATTATCTTTGCACAGGTGTATGTATGTGGGTCTACGAAAACGCTGGTTGAATGAGACGTGTTCATCGCGGCTCTCCCGTTGTTTTTAGAGCAATAAATTGTAAGAGGACTTCACCATCGAGCAAATAAAAAAAAACAGTTAAAGCACTTGAAATCAATATTTAGAAAATTCAATTTATTTCCAATTAGGTCGTGAAACCTTGAAACTGTAAAACCATATTACAAGCATAAATAATATCGGGTTTAAACTTTCCTTGTAACTTTCAATCCGAAATTATTTAAGTTGTCTTTGGGAAGGGTAACCCTCGACGAATTAAACTGCTAACTTCACACTGGGATCAGATCAATTTGTGGAAAGGGTTTCAACGTATCGCAGCTTGATTTTATTAATTATCTTTTAATTATGAAATATTCATTTCGCTAAATTCCTTCTGCGTGAGTTAAATAGGTAAGGCTAAAGTATGAAAGTTATTTTTGTTCGGTAATTTGTTGGGATATTAATGATTATATTTCCATTAGGTATTATTATTACTGCGCTTTTCCCGAAGGAAAGAGGAAAAATTAACCAGCACATCATCATTTTGGCCATAAAACTAGTCTTTTGTTTTCTCCATTGAGTCAGTCAGGGTTTCGTTTCAGGGGTTTTGATCTGCATTATTTCCATTACAATCATGTTAAATTTTTAACTTATTAAAACTATCTTCAACTGACAATGGAAGGCAGGAAAACCCTTTAATACACTTACGTGGTTTTCTTCATGAATCAGTTTTTTAAATATGGATGAATAAAATAAGCTTGCTGAATGTTAGGTACTCAGAATTAGGTATTCAGCAGGCTTATGATGTCCATTCATTTGACTGAATTGGTCTTCTTCTAGAATGATGAGTCTTTATTTTCAGTTCTATTGATATAGCAGAAGATTATCATCTAACCTTGGATTCTAATTATGTAAAAAGTTACACTAATTTGAGTCTGTATGAGGAGATAATACTCGTAGCAGTGAACAAAACTGCTTATTGCACAGATAATTTTGTGATAAAGAGGTTAGTTGGCGACTAGGCAATAAACTTATACTATACTTATAAAGATCGTATAAGCGTTGATAAAATTATGCACGATACCGGATTAAATATGTATCCCGAGCTCAAGTTTGGTATCTAGATTAACTGAAAGTACTGGAAGTGTATAAGCCGTGGTCAGACAAGGCAGTCGTTCGCGAGCTCGAGCGCGGGCAGGTCGTTTCAGCGCAGTTTCAGAGCGCGCCGACTACTGGCGCTCGGTAACTTTGTCATCGCGACACCCGCAACTTTTCATGAAAATGTGATTTTAGTTTGTGGACATTTTTATTGCTGTTATGGTGACTTATTTTTAATTTTTGTTTGAAAGTTTTGCCACGAGTTTTAGTTATCCTAGGTAAGTTCTTGGTATATTAATTTAGTTTTGGCTGTAGTAAAAATATAATATTATACAGGTATGGTTTTGTATCCACCTATTTAAATTAAGAATATTCTAATATTACATAGAATTAAAAAAAAATTGTGAAAGAAAAAAGGAATTTATCAGGCAGGTAGATATAGAATTTACTGAAAAAGATTTTCAGTGAGAAGCTCTACCCACAGATACATTCCATGAGTTGATACATTTCAATATTAAAATAATGTTACAGCTACCTATTATTCACTTAGGTACCCAGATTACTGCTTTACCTATTTAATCAAGTTTAATTTCGCAGAAATATTAGGTAAAGAGTCGGTAAATATTAGGTAGGTGGACGTCAGAATTGTAAATACCTTTTATATTTTTTAAACAACGCGGTAAAAGAATGTCATAATAGTCTCCTTCTAATAGGTACATTGTCACTATTATCAGTATTGTGTACATAAGCTAAATCATAGAGATAAAATAAGCTTCTACAAACGTCAATCTGTGAACATTGCTGATTAATACGATGGAAATGGTATTTCACATGGTGTTATTAAAAACTTTGGAAGTACTTAGGTATGTCGCATAAAACGTTGCAGCATATTAAGTATGATATTGCGGTTGTGAGCTCCTTACCAGAGTTACCTAGATAGGACCAATTTTGAAAACTATCTATGCCTTATATGTCACAAGGAATAACGCCGCATTATGCCCTGACAAAAAATAAGGCATTTGTCATCTCCTTACCTAAAGGAAGGACCTACTGGAAAAACTATCTATGCCATATTCTGCCAGTTGGAAAAACGCCACATCGTGCCCTGAAAAAATAATAGATAGTCTAGATGTGGTGACTCGCCTCATTGATCTAGTGCTTAAAAACTTATTCATGAGCCTGGGTTTAATTCCCAGATCAAGCAAAGTGATATTGGATTATCATATCATATTGGAATTTCTGACTAGAAGCCCAGATTCTGGATACGTGATAGGTTGACGAGAAAAGGTTCACCCCCTATATCATATGGGACTTAAACATAACTGACAAACTGAGGATGTAGCTACTGAGGCATACCTCTACCTAACCCTTCGGAACCTACAGGCGTGATGTTATGTTTTTGTCCTTGCAACTGAGCACTAGTGTGAAGTACGACTGCATTAATTATCCTGCTTATTCGCTTGGACTAAACCTGGACCATTTTTCTTCACTTGACATTACGGATATTTCGATTGTGTTTAATTGTGGCTATTGGACGTGGGATTGGGCTATTAATGGTACTCTGAATTATCCTATTGTATAGGTGAAGGTACAGACAGCGTCAGTATATGTGCTAACCCTTCAACGCTCCGGCCGAGGAGGCCAGAGGAGTAACTACTTAATGTCTACCAAAGATAAAGAAAAACATATATTCGTGATCCGAGGAAATCGTCCTTAATTGGGTAGGCACTAAATAGTTAATATTACTAGTCCAGGAATATTAGGGGTTTCATACTCTTGTATAAACCTTTATTTTGACACCCTAAAACTTGTCTCAAAACCTACTTATAGTAAGTTGTCCGCGACTGCAGATATTCCAAGGTCAAATGTAGAAAAAATCGTTTTTTTATTTATTTTATTTATTTATTTAAACTTCATGTACAAAAGTGGTACATAGGCGGACTTAATGCCACAAGGCATTCTCTACCAGTCAACCATAGGGTAAAAAACGAAAACATTGTGATAGGGTACAAAAAAAATATTACACATTATTATTATCATTATTATTTTTTTACACATTTAATGCAAATATCTCGCTTCCTATTGGTTTTATGCTGTTTGTATTAATATTGTAGAGGATTACATTCTCTACAACTTTTGTTTAAACATTTTTTTAGTATCTTGAACCATTTTCGAGATAGAGGACAAAGCGCGCGCAGTGTTTATTTTTTTTTAAACGTGAGAAAATTCTGGAGCTGTGTCTTTCAATGTCTCTCAAATTGCCTCTCGGTTTCGTTAAGGGTGTTTTTACATCCTTTATTAACTACATTAATATTGCGAATCAAACGTAAGAAAAAATGGTAGGTTAGTTATTTAGGTGCTGATATAAATCTCCCCAGACATGTGAAGCTGTTGCTATTATTTTCCTATTCTGCACGCAAGATCATCGTCCCCACTTTATTATCCGTAAAATGAGATTTCTTAGCAGCACGCGTAGCATGACCGCCGAAGAAAATATCGGGGACCTACAACAACAACATACAGTAGACTGTTTTCTAGATAGGGAAAATAGCTACAGAACAACGGCAAACATTTGATTAATGTATTATAGGACCTGCACGCGTAGCATGACCACTGTAGAAACAAGTTTTGTCTACGGAAGAATCGACATAATAGTTGTTCACATAAAATACTCTTCGACAAAGTATGAAACTGTTTTACGTCCGTCACATCACTTTTTCAGGTCCGGTTGAAAACTAGCGTCGGACACATGCTGGCATTTTGCTGAACTGGGCCTATTTGGCACAGTCGTGGGACATACATAAAATAGTGTTTAAGTTTTATTTTTTTACAGCTGTGTTTTCTTGCGGCTTGTGCTAAATAAAGGATTTTCTTTCTAGTTTGTTGATTCTTCAATCAACAAACTAGAAAGAAAATCCGTCGTTATAGCCCGTTTCTACGGCGGTCATGCTACGCGTGCTGGTCCGTCAAATATCAGTTGACCACAGTTTATGAGTAAGTTTATTAGTAAAGTTCGGTAGTTTTAAAGTTCAGTGTATGTTAGCTAGGTATTTAAAGAAATAGTTGACAGTTGACTTCGGTTGATATTAAGAACTAATTATAACTTGCCCGTCCCTTCACTATTCTTTTTATTAAGTTTATATTCGACCTTAACAAAATGGAATATTATTTGGAAATTAAGGTTCCTCCTGGTTTTCTTTGGTAAAACTTTTTAACATATCTTTACAATAAAAAACCTGGTCACGGATTTCATTACCAAGCGCACGAACGGTTTTGAAAACTAAGTCGATTTTTACGCAAAGTAACTTAGGTATATTTAAGTTTCGTAAGATGCAAATTTTGGATAATCAGATTTTAGCAATACGATGCTGTTATCACTGCTAGTTTGTAGGCGTGGATGCTGAGGTCCACGAGTCAAACCACGTAGTTAACCCTCAAGAAATAAATAACAAGTTAGGTAAAATTCTCTAAAACCAAGTGAACGTTTAATAGTATCCCTTTACCAATACAATCAAAATTATCGTTATGATTATGACTCACATAAATTACCTGCCTAAGTAGGTACCAAAGCGATAGTTATTACGGTACCTTATACGGGTGACATATTATCTTCATATTACGAACTGCCAATGTAGGTAACAGGCTTGGTTTTTTTTTTCGACCTATCAACCGAAGCTCGAACAAAAATACAACATGCTAAAAAAAAGACCCAGTAAAACGTAAAAAGACCTCTATTATGAATTATAAAACATGCATGAGATTTTGATATTCAGTGAATCGTTTACAAAGTGATTGATTCTCTTTTCAAGTTCTCAAAAACCAACACCCGCTGAGTTGCTAATGTAAAAAAAAATCAAAGCGCATTGGCTTCGATTGTACGTATCTGAATTTCAATATTTTACTCCATAACAGTGGAAACTATCAATACAGATGGTACGCATCAGCATATTATTAAACGTCTGACAGTATGAAATTTCTAGACCCAATTTGAAACTTTATAACTAACTTATGTATTTATTAAACGAAATAGTTAGTTTACTGTATCTAGTAAGGTTACCCGGTTCAGAATCTCCTTAGCACATTGATGAGGCTGTCTTCCGGCACTCGATTGTAGTTAGCTCGTAAACCTGACATTGATACTAACAGAAGCAATGAGCCTTAAATTAATGATCCTCGAGTTTCTACTTCACGTTGTCTTTGAACAAAGAACGATTACCAATTGGTCTAAAATTAGATAATTTAATTGTCTTCTTCCACTTTGCTGTGCCAAAGTTAAAGAAGTACTTATGAAACAAAGAAACAAAGGTAAATTTGCAAATCTAAGATTACCTCTATTACATTTACAAATGTTTCAGTGTATTCATCATCATCCTGGGTCTTATCTTCATTTATTTGGGGTAGGAGCCGTGCATCTTTTTTTCACATCTCTTCTCTATTTACAACATATGAGTAGTTAATAGTTCGGTATTTCATTAAAAACAAAAAATAAGTAATATTATGTGAGTAGTAAGCGAGTAGCGACATTTGCGTGATCTTTATTTGTCTACTGTACAAGTACAAGATAAAACTCAGACATAAAAATCTTCAACTGCTGGTAAGTAAGTGAAAACAGCTTTCAATGTTCACTAAAGCGTTTAAAGTGGTAAGTAAGTCCTTGCTGGTAAACATAAACGTTTTAATGGGATGACAGACAGCAAAGGTTTGCTCTCTTAAAGTAAAAACTTATTTGCGGAATAGTTCCGAAGAAGATGAAAGGTAAGAAAAACAGGTCATAAGCGCGGATGAACGGAACTAGGAGTAAAAGGGTATAAAGTTCTCAACAAGATGTGAACGGTTTATAGCTTTCAAGACGATCTTGATGCGAACTTTAATAAGCCCTAAGGGATCATTCGTAGCAATATTGGGTATTTACTACTGAAGTTGACGAGCAATGCTTTACAGACTAAAGATATTTATTATTAAAACGATAGTGTGATAAAAAACTTTGTTGACACATTCATAAATACGTTGTCAACAAGTCATTTGTCGGCAGTAGCAATAGGTAGAAGATATTTAGTGAAAAGAAAACGCAAAAAAACCGAATATTTCGGTCATTGTAGCAAATCAATATGACATGTTGTTGTTTAGTCTCTCAGCGCGATTCTTGAATGAATATTTACAGAATTTACACAGACAGATAATTTTGTACCATGACCAAACGAGAACGATTATAGAAACAGTCGAGACTTTCAAAGAAAACATTCTTATGAATGATGTTTTCCTATCAAATCCACATAGAATAATATTTGCACGAAGTGATTTATTATAACAATCTTTAGATAATATCTGCAAATAGAAGTTCACACTTCATTAGAATAATGTTATTAGCACGAATTCCTACAGTTTAGCGTAACATTGAAAATATTTATGTATTAAAATATTCGTTTCAGTATGTAGTATAAGAACATACCTATTGTGAATGTCACCAACATGAAAGATTTTAAAACGATTTTCGATCCACTCTCAAAGCGTATAGACCGTGTCAAAGATAATTTAACACTTTGACATCTTTACAGTAATAATTTGGTCAGCTGCCTCATAAAGTAGTTCCACTCGGCGAAAGCAATTAAATTGGCGAAATACTCTCACAGGAGTGACCGATCCGCTTTTATTACAGTAATATTGTCCAAATGTGGCAGTAATAAAAAATAAATAACGTTATGGATTTCAGTACCTGCGGAATTATTATCGTTATACTAACACCGTATACCACCACTAACACCGTGTACCGTATTGGCACACCCATGACGGTCATTTATTGCATTAATCGATACACAGGACATTCAAAGTTTACATTCAGCATAATAATGGAAATCGTTTGACCCCTCAACGGTAAATCAAGACATCCAATATGGACGGACACACTAGTAGAATTCTGTTTTAAGCAATTTGAAGTACCTTCAAACGGGGTGAATAGGGACACGGGGGTGAATCGCGACGAAACTTTGAAAGTCATTTTCACGTTATTTACATATTATATTATTGGTAGCCTAAAAATACTCTCTAGATCCCAATAGCTTTTTAGTTACGAATTATTTGTATTCAAAAATGAAATCCTCTTCAAAGTTTTGTCCCGATTCACCCCAGTGTCCCTATTCAACTAAATACCGTGACTTTTGGTGACGATTGAACTGACTGACAAGTAAGTTAATATGTTTAAACATTCAAATAAAGAACTGACAAGACAAAGCGTGCGTCCCTTTAGCAATTAGATAAGGGATACCGAGGGGATCCAGAGGAATTGCTTTGCCGTTTCAAAGTACATCGGGCCTGGTGATTTCAATAAATTCGATATAAAATCAATGGGTACAGGAATATGCCAGATATGTTTGAAGAAGCGTGTATATTTTCTGTCACTTACCTTTGTATTTAAAATGTTGAATAAGACTCTTCAAAATATTTAACTTTAGCGCTTGCATAACACTAACTTTAATTGTCCATGTACATCGATTGTTTTATGATGTGTCACGCTTATTTACATTTTTGCAATTATTGTCTAGAGCCTAGACATTAAAGTAATTAGTGACTCGGTTTCTACGTAATTCAATTTTATAGAGTATCATAAGAATTTAATACAAAATTCAAATCCCATTGTTATTGACCTAGAAGCTTTTAGAAAACTTGCTTAATTAATTACGAAATGCTTTTGAATAGATGACAAATCGTGTACTTAGGCACTCTTCATTAATCTTGAAAAGAATTTTTGGCGGGCGTAGATCACCGAAGAGTATACTGAGTTAAGTCCTTTCTTTTGGATTGAAAAACATCGAATACGTTCCACTCTATATCAATTACTGTGGACCGTAACTTTGATTAAGTATATTTATTACTTGCTGTTGAGGATCCTAATTTTTTGATTTGTTTCTCAGTCAAATTTGAGGTAGGTACAGTGTTGAGTTATTTACAACTTCTTTTAAAATTCTTTGAACAGTAAGTTTTTGTTTGTTGCATCAAGGTTCAGGCAGGCAGAGGTAGGGAATATACAATTTTAAACTTTCATATAGTTAAAAGCAACGTAAAGAATGCACATTCTTATTCTAATGCCTAACATCACAACATGGATTAGAAGAGAAATAGTACTACTTGCTTTGTAACGTTTATTAAGAAAACGAATAATTTGTAATGTGTGCACATCAGTGAATAAAGATTATACAAAGATGGTATATGTTCCTATCAGCAAAGTACATTTATAGCACACCCTATTTATAAATAAATTCATCAAACTAGTAACTATTTCTTCTATGAATATCTTATAATAATTATTATACAGCTCAACCTCGTGAAAGCCGAGAAAGATAAGCTAATCAAGTATCTTGACTTGGCCCACGAGATTGTCGACATGTGGGATGTGGGCTCAGCGATCATTGTGCCGATTGTCGTATCAGCCAATGGCCTAATTGCCAAGAGCCTCGACCAAAACCTGAGGAGGCTCTCGTTAGTTTAGTTCTCGTGGGTAGCCTGCTGGATCAAGGGTTTCATTCAGAAAGCGATACTCTTGGACACGGCTCGTATTGTTAGGGGGTTCCTTTCTCTGGAGCCTTGACCGCCGGTAGCTTGGATGCTGCTCCCGATACCGGTGGGCTACTATTTTTTATATTTTTAAATGTTTTTTAAAAATTTAATATTTAAAAATGAATAAACAAAATTATACAGCTCATAGCATCGTTGGAAATGGTTCGTTATTAATACATTTATCTAGTAATGACCATATATTCCTTTAGTAGGTATGTAATACGTAGATACAACCAAGAAATATGCTGTTTGGTTATTTTTTTAATATTTAAAAAAATAGTACATTATTTTGTTTACTAGATATTTTCAGAATTATTTGGCGAACGCGCATTTTGGAGTTTGATTTTAAAGGCAAATTTTCCTAATATTGTAATATGTACCTATCTGTGAAGGTCGCAAGCCTGAGCAAGACGCCACATTCATTGCGCGCAAACGTACTGCTCTGGATTCGACGTGACATTTCGGATTCAAGTTACAAACTTGTATCCGAAATGTCATAAAAGTTAGAACTACTCTTAGAACGTACGCGGACAGCATATAAAATGCTGCACTTGGTACAGCTAGCCGTAGCCTACCTACTTACCCACCTACAAATAAGAAAAACAGTCGCAATTAGTGCGCACCTATAAGTCATGTTTTTTTAAATTTCGCAAACTGTGCAAGATGCGGGGAATTTTCCTTAATGACAATTGGAAAATTAGGAAGAAACTGAAACTTGTATGTTAAGAATATTATTGAGAAATACATAGTGGGACAGTGTTTCCTTTGAAATATGACCGAGCCCATCGTTAGAAGCTTTTTATTGTTGGACTGATGCCAAAAATCCTAGTAATGATTTACTGGCCAATATAGTGCACGTGTCAATTTCCCTGTTATTTCATTATCAATGTTTTGACTCATCTCAATGGGATTATTCTTGTTCGGTACACTCATGATTGCTGCGTGCTGAGCTAAGCTTTAGCTTGACTTTTCATTCAGTCTTTCATTTTGGGCTTTCTTTTTTCATTTTTTATTCTTGTGTCGGTGTAAGTATTGTATCGAACAAACTTTGCTTTACTCAGTGTACGAAATTCATATCATTTTGGAAGTAATCTGGATAAAATGACAAGTTGTTTGTTTTTGATACTAGTGCGTCGTTTGTTTGTCAACCCGTTCGATAGCGCGGGGCTCTTGTTAACATGTTTAGTGTGGACGACATGTTGCCTTGTTAGTGTTGGCCATTAGTGACATGCAGGGTTTCGACGTGAACTGATTTGTATGGGTTGTATTCGCAGTAGAGGGTTCAATGTATTGTGTGGAGATCAAAATCTTTGGCGGGTACGACGCTATTATTGTAATAATATGTCGGATCTTGTTTAACTGGCAAACTATTCATTTCTTATTCATTTTTATGGTTCCTTACCTCGAAAGGAAAAACGCAACCCTTATAGGATCACTTTGTTGTCCGTCCGTCTGTCTGTCTGTCTGTCAAGACCCTTTTTCTCAGGGACGCGTGGAGGTTTCGAGGTGGTTTTTTTTAAAGATTTTTAATATTTCGCGTATTTTTGGTTAAAAGTTTATCAACATACATAGGTATCTAATAATTATTACTTTTCTTAATTTTACAGACTAACGATATCAATGCGAAGAGTATTAAAATTAGGTATCTTTATGTAGTTTGCATTGAGGCTTACGTCTACTTTATTAGTCCATCATTTTCTCATTTAAATATCGAAAAATGGAGGCAAACGCTGCAACTTTCTCGAATATTTTCTTTTACAAAATCATTTAGGCCTTCAGCACCAACGCTAGCGTTACAAAGCTAATTACTTAAAAAAGCTACGGCTGCCACTACTATTCCAAAATCTATTGAAAGAAAGTCTGTTTGTCTAAAGAATTAGTTTCGTCTTTAGTAAACTTAGATTGAAAAGAAATTATTCGCTGTTGAAATTAGCTTTGAACTCACAATGTTTATTCTGCAACTCAATAAAACAGGCGAATATTCAATTGTTTTCTCTGATTCGATATACGAATGTTCATTGTTTTATCTGTGCTAGGCAGCTGTCTTTAAAATTGGATTAACTCGTCATGGCCAGTAATAAATAAGTCGGTGTAAACAATGCGGCGGCTGTACAGCTTTATAAAAGAAGGCTGGCGAAAATGGACCCAAAGAATCTGAAAATTAACTAAACTCCGTTCCAGTGTAAGTATAAAATAATTATAACTACAATTTTATGAGATATTTATTTATTAAATATTGATTTTTTAGGACTCGGGAATCAAAAGTTATAAATAATTTTCAATTTACTAAAATTAAGTAATCGTGCACTTACAAAACGCAACATTTTTCCGATTACGTTCCAATCCAATGACATGTGTTTTTGTTCATGGGTTTATTACCACAAATGGATCTTTCTCTTAGTTTTTATACATTCAATTATGTCAAAAATTAAAAAAAAAATAACATGCAAACCTGATATTAAAACGCCAATTAACAATGCGAAAGCATCTAATAAAAATTGTACTGTGGCGATTTTATAGTATTTCTAATAAAGGAACGTTATCAATGATGATCCATTGAGTCCCGTCACTACTGTCACTGTCAGATCTGTGATGATCTAGTCCATCGTTATGTTTGTATTTTTGTCTGGGATTTTATGTTTATCATTGCGATTTTGTAGATTCTCGACGACTTGGCCTTTACATCTTGAAATGTAGATAATGCACCCTGTCTTAGACTACCGCATTCTTCTCTGGACATTGGACAATTAGTTGCTTTTGATTTGGACTTTGATTTTAACCACAAACATGCGTTGCGTTAATTTCTTCTTCTCTTACGACTTGCGCTCTTACGGAGGCGTCGTCTCTCTGATGAAGGTGCTCAGAGCTTTGAAAAAGTTCAGAGATGGGTGTATCCACGTGATGTAAGTATATTCGTAAAAGAACATGTATTTATATCATTAGTAAAGAACTTATTTAGGATATCTATCTGAACAACAAACTAAGATTCGTTTAGCTTTTATATGCATAAATACATACTGTTGTAATCTTATATTAGGCTCATTCTTACTGTTGCCCAATACTTTATCGGACGAAAACAGTATACAGTAAAAGACTAGCGGAGGTAGTGTAGAAGTAGTGTATTTTACTCAGATGTTTCAGTCATCAAAATGGAAGATGGGTGGCTGTTGCATTTTGTCTTGAAATATTTGTATACAGCTCCACAGGTATCAGAGGTCATATTATCTTTTATATCAAACTACATTTCTGTTTTTCTTTTCGTGGGGACCTGGATACACTCTGCGAGTCAGGCACTTTTGTTACTTATACATGGAACTCTTTATGTTTATTACACTAAAGGTGAATTTATTTATTTTAACATAATTAATTAATTCCAGATAACAGGAGACAACTACCTTTGTCACTCATTTTGGGGGCTGATAAGCTGCGACTCTGAAAATGAAACCCGACAGCAACTTGGCCATCGTAACGTCTGTGTTGCATAAAATAAAAACTATGTAAAAATACCGATAAATAAGATTTATTACTCATCGTTTTTTTATTCAACAAACCCTGCTTTTCAATAGCTGTACATAGCTAGTCAGCTCTGGCTGTTATAATTTATGTAAAACAATATTATCTACTCTCAGCGTAATAAGAATCGTTTTACTTGACTATAATTCGCTTATGGATCAAAATCGTAACAACATAGTTTTTATAGTGATTGAACTAATTACAGGGTTGGTAATCAGTTTAGTCTCTAGCTGCAGTCTAGCAGTTTTATGATTCATCAATTAGGTACAGGCAGTGAAGTAAAAATTCTGGTTTTGGCTTATGACGAGAAGCAAAACACGTAAAGTCAGAACTAAAACTGCGAGGAAAATACAGTAGTTTATTCGAATTTTCTTTTATGAGTCGTCTTAAATATTATTATATTTTGATTCATCTTAATTACGGAGTCATTCCACTGTTAAAAACCTTAATCGTAAGATTTTTAGGTTATCTTGTGAATAGACGTATATCTCTTTTCTCCCAACTTTTCCGTCTTACTTTCCATTTACTTTTCTGATAGTCTTTAGTCGTTTTACAACAACGTATAAGTTGTTATGATGAATGCTACCTCTAAGAGTGGGTCCCAAAATACATGTAGTCTCGCCCGTCTCCTTTACAATTTTGTTTGTAGAAATAAAATGGTTTTAATGATGCCGTTAACTGTCAGTATAGATACCAAAAACATAAGGCGTAAGCGATGGTACACTGGGTTTTCAGTTTTATAGGTATCATAACGTGGGGAAATGCATAAAACGGAGTGTGTTCGACATGTTAGTAGTGCAGTAACATTCCCGGGAATTTAGAGCTAATCAATAGTGTTATGTGACTTAACGTGACTCGTTCATCGATGAGCTTCGATGACGACTAAGTCGCATATTGCTTAATGCATTGTTTGCGACAAACAAGAGCACTGCTTTGTAGAACTTTTATGTGTTAAGTTTGCAAGCATTCATTTTATTTGTTACTGTTATTTGGGAAATATATCTTCTTAACCCGTCTTATAAACTTTTCATTTATTTTACTTCCTGAACATCGAACGCATTCGTTGTCGACTTTTCTGTAGTGACGGTCGTTCCTAAGCTAGCCAAGGCAAGTGTTAGTAAATCGCGTGGATTGATAAACAGTTGATCGTTCTGAACAGAGTATGTACGTTGCTTTCATTATCATATTTTTTTAAATTTACAGAAGGGGAAAGATAGAAGTGCACTTACTGCTACACCATTGTCTGATAAGAAAATGGATAGCCCTACTACCATGCATCACCTATTAAACCGTTTAGCGAATTTTCTTAACACCCTACCTGCAAAACTAGAACTACAATTTGTCTGGCTTTAAAATTAAAACTAGACACTTTCAGCTTATTAAATATTGCATTCAGGGAATAAGTTTTGCTGGACAGTTTAATTGACAAGGACAAAGTAATAAAATTTTCCTCCTTGCCTTAGTAGTCGCAATTGCTACCAGATTGGGCCAAGTGTAATCGTGTTTTTTTGGGTTTTCCATTAGGAATGATTATGTGGTGTGACTGCCTTTGTCTCTGAGCTTTGCCAGCGCATTAAAATCGATTTTATTTCCATAAAGATGATTAATATTTAACAAAGGCGCCGCCCACGCATATTGATGAAAAATAATGCATTAGGAGTTCGCTGCATCGACAGCGGGGGCGGCGTATATGTAACTCCCACGGTTTACGCTTATCCTATAATGTCTCATTGATGGTTTGCTTTTCATCCCGGTGTCTCCTAGGTTACATACAGGACACCTACATAATGCAGTCAGGTCAGTATCCTCAGCTTCCGATGTCCCACGAACAGTTTTACCGCCCAGAAACTATGTTATGTCAGGTAAAAGCGTGCTAAGGACGACATCGAGCGTCGGGATGCCGACGGTAACTCCATTGAGTTTGCTTTACGACTGTAGGAACTGGAGTAAGACCACTGTCAACTTCATACTTCAAGGACTTAGGTACTGTGTGGACTAAGTTGTTCAAACTGTGGAACACTCCATTTTATCATATTGAATCTTGAACCATTTGAACGTATTTCCTGAGATAGTTAAATAAATTCTTCGAACAGTAGGTATAAAGGTTTTATAAGCCTGGCTTTAGCGTGCCCTTACAAGGCTTACAAGCGTCTCGTACCGTTCAGCCTGAAACAAAAGGTCGCAAAAAATCAAGCAGATGTAAAAGGAGTAATAAAAAATTGCATCGCGTTCAATTTAACTTTGGATAAAGTAATGAATGTCAAAAGTTAGCTATCATCAGTAGGTTATTTGAAGCATTTAATGGCGTCAATGTTTCAGCAAATGTTTGTATTGAAATCGAGTTACTGTGTTATATAGTGTGTGCCTCGTTTATTTTGAGGCTACTCGAATTCGTGCAAAACTAACAGCTTTTTATTAAGTTTGTGTTCATATTTGTGCAAAATTTGTTCATTAAATAGACAACAGTAATCAACTAGATTACGTAACGCCTAACTAGATGTAGAACATCGTTAATTAAATAATTACCTTAATTGGATACAAATGTGTTAAACCTATAGTCGTTTATGCAAAGAGTATCTTATGTCGTATAAACAAGACAGGTTAAGAGAAACCTTACGTTATCCGCGATAGATCCAAGAATATGGTACAATATTGTTAAATTAAAGTTCTATTTGTTAAGTTTTGTTGGCTTCTTGTTCAACTTCAGTTGCTTTATCTAAAACTAATCTTTTGAGTTTCTCCCACAAAGTTTTCAGTGTTTTCCGTTATACCAAAATTTCATAGCAAATTAAAATATTTCAGAGGATATAAAATATTACGTCCCTACATGACAGATCTGGAGCTGGAGGAAATTGCATCTTTTCTGTAGCAGATCTGTATTGCTGTGACTCGGATTTCATCAGATATAATGTAATAACGTCTGCATCTTTCAGAGCGCTCCGCCTACACGTTTGACGCGATGTCTCGCTGTAAATCTGAAGAGTCTGCGGATTTTGATTGTTGCTCATCGAGATGATATTTTTAGTGAGTTTCCGGAGAAAGAATTAAGTATACGACATCATGCGAGTAAATCTAGAGGTGACAGAGACACTAGCTTTCGTAACGCATCTTTATAAATCCATTCGCTCAAGCAATGCTGTTAGTTAAATACAGTTTGCACCACGGCATAATAAACTTTATTGAAATGTTGGCAAAGAGTATTGATATTGACAAATAACGTAATTTGTATTTGCTTGTTCAGAAAATACGTTCGTTTTGCATTGGCATGCAGTTTGTACATGCATCTTCGAAGCTCAATAACTTGTAGCAGTTATTGTTGCTATTTAGAACTCGGTGGAATATTGTCGTATTCGCGGGATCGTTTATTTTGGGTGGTAGAGAGACGAGAGCGTTGACTCAGTAAGATTACGATTTAAATATAGGCGGGGGCGAGTTGCCAAATCATTGGGGAAATGTTCGGACCCAGCATCGTGGCACAAGAATTTCATACGCGATTGTTTCATTAGGGGGCATGTACTGAATCTCGGTATCAAATAGATGACACACATTCCTTGACGTCAATGGATTGTGAATTCTTGGACGTAAATATTAAAGTGAATGAGATAGAAATATGGCTCCGGCTTCCCATACTAACGAATTTATAAAAACATATATATCATACGATTGTTTGATTACTGAAGTTGATATTAAAACGACGTTAAGGTAGGACAAGACACAATATTTCTGACACATCATTTTCCTTGTAGGTGAATTTTCTCTCAATAGAAAGTCTGCGTAAGCTACTCTTTGATAGAAAGCTCTATAATGTTCTAGGTTAGATAGGTCGATATCCAATCATGTTAGATTACTCCCAGGATGATCAATGCAAACTTCGCCATCCCTTCATTTGCCCACGCTTCTCTTTTCTGAAAATAATTTGAGCTCCTGTTCTGGTGAAAAGGATTTTTACTTTTAGATTTTTGTGTCTTTTTTATCGCATTCTTAGAGATAATTAAGTACCGGAAAATTGTCGCCATGAATATGACTTATTTCGAGTACGACTGACTCTATTCAGTAGTTTTCATTTGTTTAACTCATTTATACAAACAAAACTTGGTTGGTTAACTTGTATAAGCATGCAAATTGGACACCTAACTGTGAAATGTAATTCCGGAGTGCTTTCAGAAACATGGGGTGGTATTAAGCAGATTAAGTAATCTTATTATTGAACTAATATTCTTTAATTGTGGTGCTCCTCGGTCCTCTAGGATCTGTTTTGTTTCAAGTAACTGGAAGATAATTGAGTGAAACTTATTATCACAAGCAGGTACAATAGGTATCTACTGATTGTTTAGACGAGCAATCTTCCTAATTAGTTTTCTATGGCACTATTCTATCATTATGGCTAAGAGAACATCAAAAGGACCCGGCATGTTACAGATAATCGTGTGTATGATTTTTTTTGCACGAAAAATGTAGTTATGACGTCAAATCCAACTTTAGGTACTTCGAACATTGCGTGCGTGCAACTTGTACAAAATAATAAAATCTATTTTCTTGTACTTAAATTATTCAGTTCTTAATGATTTTTCTACATGTTTCGATAAACTAGACTAATGACGATTATAGAACACAATAAATAAGCATGCAACATGGTTTTTGAGAATTTATTGCAAGCTTATAGAGCTAAGATTTTATTTTATATTAGGTATAAACTCGTATTTTTATGATATTTTGAACGTGTATGGCTAGAAGAACTCTATCAAAAGATTATTTACCGTGTACGTATCGCAGGCAATTTGTATGATTCAGGCGTTTACATACGCGCCAGCGTCGTCAGTTTAAAAACGCTCGCTGTTATTATTATGCCGAAGGCAAAATTATAACTTCAATTGGTTAGTGGTTGGTTAGTCGACGTAGCCCCGCTGCACGGGGCTCGTTTTTCTGCTTGAAAGGTTTAAAGTAACCTAAAGCGGCATATGTAAACGGTGGAATCATACAAATTGCGGAGGAGCGAAATTGTTTTAGGAGCTCGTGGCTAAATAATAACAGCCGCCCGGGTCGATCTTTAAGGTTAAGCCGTGCTTGCCGAGGTTGGTCCGTGGATGGGTGACCATAATTACATACCGAGTTTCCTCCGTGCCTCGGAAAGCACGTTAAGCCGTTGGTCCCGGCTGTCATTTGTAGATCTTTGACAGTCGTTACAAGTAGTCAGAAGCCAAAAGTCTGACATCCAGTCTTACCAAGGGGTATCGTATTACCCAGTTACTGGGTTGTGGAGGTCAGATAGGCTGTCGCTTCGCGTAAAATACTGGTACTCAGCTGCTTCCGGTTAGACTGGAAGCCGATTCCAAGATAGTTTAGGAAAAGGCTAGGCAGATGATGGAATCATACAAATTGCCTTTGATATACGCACAACGACCAAGCAAGCTATACAGAACCACTTTATGCGGATCTCTCATCATCTGCCTAGCCTTTTCCCAAACTATCTTGGGGTCGGCTTCCAGTCTAACCGGATGCAGCTCAGTACCAGTATTTTACATTGGGTAATTACGATACCACTTAGTTAGACTGGATGTCAGAGTTTTCGCTTCTGACTACTCGGAACGACTGTCAAAGATCTACAAAATACAGCCGTGACGAACGGCTTAATGTGCTTTCCGAGGCACGGAGGAAACTCGTCATGTAGTTGTGGTCACCCGCCCACGGACCAACCTCGGCAAGCACGGCTTAACCTTAAAGATCCCGCTGATATTATATAGCCCCGAGCTCCTCATACACGGGATTTCTATACCAAGCGAGGCCATGTTATACCATGTGTACCATGTACCAATAAAATATATTGGCTAGTGGTGATGGGATTCTTTTGTTCATCGTGATCATAGTTAGTTTTCAAACGAAATGCTCCATTTAAATATAATGTCGAAAGAGCTGTTGCAAAGTTTACCAGCGATAAAAAAGGCACTGCCATATCTACACAGCTTTTTTCTTTGTTTAAAAAGTTGGCTCCGATATAAGGTTTTATTTTAACAGGCATTTATTTTCATCAAATGATTAATGCTTTAGTTTCTTTTTCAAACATTAATAATTCCTTCTAGTTTTTGGAGGATTCTTTTTTTTTATTTTTAATCCTGCTCATAAATCATTGAAACAAATTGGGAGTAGGTACATACATACGGTTTAGCTCGTATTTAAATATATTTTTAATTTATATATTTTTCTATACTTATGAATACATAAAGGTGGTAACAATTGAAGGTACTTCTCACACATACATAACCTACCTATACTACCTAAATAATATAAAATCGTTGGCAGGAACCCCAGAAAACGTATAATATGACGACTGAGGAACAACTTTTCTGTAGGATCACATTAAAACTTCATCCGTTGGGAATAGCATTCCTACACATATGGCCCATTACAAACATTTTATTTGACAGTAAAACTCTGCTGTTCACTGGAAATGTCACTTCCATTAAAATTAATAATAATTTTCGTCTTCATATCTTAGAGGGCCCATGGCCCATTTGGTCCGAAAACATTAAAAGGTATATTTTTTTTTCTATTTTAGCCCTGTCTCCATACAGGTTTTTCGACTAGTACAGGATACAGGCGATTTTTTCTACTAAAATGAAGCACTATATTGTATGTATTTTACAGTTTTTGTTTATCAATTATTTGAGAAAATATCCTGTAACACTGTTTTATTGGAAAAATACATTTTTATTTATATTTGTGTGGTAGTTATCAGCCAAATGTGGTCGATAACAAGCATTATTATTATACAAAAACACAGTGTAGGCAAGTTCTATTTGCAATAGTTTGAATATTTGGGTATGTTGTACTTACCACTTCCTGTGATTGTAGCAATGTTTGAAATACTATCGACTACATTCTTTATTAATATTATTTATCAATAATATACTATTACTTAAAACAATGGTGAATATATATTTGTTTATTTATGTATACTCGTATGTACAAAACAACAGAATAATACATTATATTTGCCAGTTAGGTATGTAAATGATTAAGAGGATCATTTACCGAACAGTATTTATTGATATTTTTCCAAAAATATATTCATTAAAAAATAAATTCATAACACAACTGTTAAAGTCATTTACAAAGTTTAAGGATTCAGAGACCGACAGTGTTCCACAGCCTTGACATTTCACTTTAGTTAAATCAAGTGACAATACTCGTACAATATACTAAGTATTTCTATTTTAACTTATTTAACGATGACGGTAGCGGAGGGCAAAGTGCAGAAGAACCTTGTGACTCTGGATACCGGATAAAGGAAACTGTGTTTATTATTTCTAATGAGCGCTCAACTATATTCGCAACTATAACTATTTCAATAAATAGTCCTTGAAAGCAATATTGATTCTGAAACTTAGGATAGCACTTAAATGAAATTAAGTGCTTGGAATCTTCAAATATTGTTTAGAGAGAAAATTCTGTTGAGTCTTTATTCTATATAGAAAAGACTAAATGCGGTCACCTATCCAGATTAAATGATATACTCATAGTAAGTGGCTAAGCTCGTTAGTATTCGGCAGGCGTTTGTAGGCCATCGCTTATGTATGTACCTATTATATTACGATAGGTGATTATGGCAAATTATACCAGTGATCGACTAAGTTAGCGGATATTGGAATGCCTACGTACAGCAATTGAAGTTCCTCAATAATCATAATGACTCCGGGGTTCATGTAATCAGCAATTGAACAACAAAATTCAAATGATAATGATAAATGATGTTTATTTTGCAAATAGGTTTTTACAAACACTTTTACACGTCATTTTTCTTTTAAAACTATATGGGGCCGGTGTTTCGTACCTGACTACTCTGAGAAGAAACAGCTGAAACAAACTCAGAGGTTCTCTGTTAACTTGTTACTCTTTTAACGTCCAGACATTGCTCGCAGAATAGTGAAGAAAGAACCAAACAGATTTGAGTGGACCTGTCCAGTCAGTGCAAGCATTAAATGCTTGCACTGACTTGACAAATTTTGTCAGTTATCGTGTAGCTCGACTTATAACTCAAGGAGCTCAACGAAACGACGAACAATACCAAAGAAAGGACATTTGGGTAGGTCGCTTAAAGTACTGAAACGGCCAGATAGTGGTGGCAGAAAAAAAAATGTGTCCTACATGGTCCTCACATTCACAATAATTAAATGTAATTAATAATAATTTATAACACATTTGCTCGTAAAGGGTCTCTTATTGCACCAAGTTCAGTATCGTAATGTATCACATTACGCACTAGTGCGGTAATGTAAAGTAAAACGCACGGCTTATCATAATGCTCCGTCTAAAACGAACGGTACTTTTTTAAATCTTAGCAAAGAGTTTTTATGTCAGAAAAGTAGTCAACATTTTATGAATAAAATTAAGTTAGGAGATAAAATATAATAAATAAACATTTAATTCTTTAATTTAATCAATTTTGCCCATAAATTACAACCATTTATCTGTAACAAAGCACAAAAATATTAATTTACTTTATTAGTAATACTGGCTGTTTTTGTGCCTTTGCCTTAAAAAAAAGCGTAAATTTATTGATATTCGTGATTTTTAAAAAAATCACGAATATCAATAAATGTCACAAAAAGCTGATACTTGGTTTGCAAAATCAAGTTCTAAAAGTCTAATTTTTGTAATCGAATCCAATCGGCCCTTGACAAGGAAACCCACAAAGAAATAGAAAAATTGCCAAAGTTTAGAATTGATGTCGCCATCCTAGGATGAATAAGGACATAAATTAACAAACTTTGGCACAGCACAGGTGATTTATAAACATTTAGCTTGCAGACCAAGTTTCTAAGTTATGTACACAATATAAAACATAAACTGCGGACTTATTTGTAGTTACAATACTTAATGATTGTTTGAAACCAAGCTTTGTTGCACATCAGTCGTATATCAAAACAAAGCATCTTTAAAGAAGTGAGAGATGTACCAGATCTTTGATCAATTCATAAGTACTTCAAACAGTCGCTTCAGAAGTTTTGTAACTTGCTTGTTTAATAACCAACAGAACAAGCCACACATTCCAGAACGCTAATTTTAGATATCAGTTTATAGTGTACTTAAAAGTAGACACGCTTCAGAGAAAGAAAATAGAAATGAGCTAGTATATTGCGTGCAAGAAACCACTCATACATATTTATGTACATATATATGTAAGAATTTTCTTACAGTATAGTATTTTAGTCTTAACGTAATACATCTTACACGGCTTCAAGTATACTTTTGGGATCCAGGTTGGGCACTGAGGATGACCGGCATAACTTATCGACAGAAACGGGCTGAGAACTGGATTAATAAGTAATGTTGTAGATAGTTGAACAGATGTTACTGTATATTTAATGAGGACGCTGTACGGCTGTAGTCTATATGAACTTGCTCACTTACAACGATGGAACACGGTACACACAGCGACAAATCAATCTATACATTTCCAGTATTACATGGCCTAGCTTTACCGATAAACTGGTTTTGTATACCTTGATTGGTCATCGTGAGTACACAGCTGCAAACATCCATCAGATATTTCGTTCTTGAATATTCAGTGGATGCAAAGCGGTAAATTCGTCCAATGGAAAAATTCAGGAGTGGCTGTAGTGGATTTATTAAATCGGTTTCGGGCCACGTTTCTATTCAAAAGATGATCCTGAGAGGGAAATACGAAGCAGTGATAGCTTGGTGGTGTGACCGTCGGACTGCCAAGTCATAGGTCTCGAGTTCGAACCCAAGACACGCACCTCTGATTTTTCGGATTCATGTGCGTATAGTAGATTTATCACTTGCTTCGGTGAAGGAAAACATCGTGAGGAAACCAGCATGCCTGAGATATCTCAACGATATGTAAAGCGAAGTCGGGATCGGAAAAACTCCGACATCAGGTTAGGCACTAACAACTTGATAAAGAAAGATAGATGGAAATACGATACGTTCTGTACGTGTACGTTTCGTGGTTCATGGTTGAAAATCAGAGGAGAATAAAAACAAGACCACAACTGACGCTTTGTGATAATACTCTTGTGCCACGAAATTCGTGTTGTGGCATTTTCAAGAACGTTCCGACCGCTTTTCAGCGAGAAACTTAAATTTCCGCAAAACTATATTTCAGTCGTGGGTTTCTTAAAATTTTGGTAAGTACCTACTTTTCATCTATTGTCGATGAAGAAGCTTGCTATGGCGTACATATATTGCTATATGTACGTGTCGAAATGGCATGGTCTGTATCTTTCACTGATCAAATATGGATACCGATATTTACTGAGAGTCATAAAAGCTCTCACTATTCTGTATTCTGTGAAAATACTCCACAAAATGTGGATTTGTCATGGATGTGTTGTATATTTTAGCAAATAAAAGAATTTGATGATGAGAATCCAGTATCACAAGTACATATTTTTGTGAAAGCTGCATGATAGTCATCAATTTAAATTAGGGTCGGGTTGGGTCAAGATTCGGCCTTGATTTGGAAAACAAAGCCCCGAAAGAAAATGCTTGTAAGTCGAACAAAGCAGTTCGTTTTAAAATAACTTTGAGGAAAATGTGAATAAATGCATCTTACTCGGTTCAATCTCATACAGTGAGTGAAGTCGGTGTTTACCTACATGATAAATTCTTTAGGCCGAAATCTCGAGACTGAATTCCCACAGGTTTAAGTTCGTTTAAGATTGCTCAAATGTATTCTGTGTGTACGCTGGTACTTCGACCTCTGTAATCCTTAGATGCTTTATGTATGCGAGGTAGAATAATAAATGGGCTACATCAATAAAATGTTGGGACAGAATTCAACTTTTGTTGGTGAACTTATTTTTATTTCGGTGAGTCATCTGGTTTTCTATCTGTCTAATTATGAAAATCGTTCCTTCTGTAAAGTTCAAAAGTCCGTGCTGCTGTTTTATTTCATTCCTTTATCCTCACAGAGTAATGAATATGTAAATTGGCCTCTAGTAGAATAGCGGCATTTCCTCGATAGGTATGATAAAATATTCTGTGAAATTTGATTTACAGGAGTTCCGTATTCTAATTGGAAAATTATAAATGATTCCTCAAAGTATGTGCTAATGGATGCTTTTAGCTCTTTAGTGTCACGAGGACCATCTACTTAGATATTAATTCATGGTTTCTGTTACTTACGGTTAAGTAACTTAAGTTTAAGGTCTATATGTACCACACGTTGATGTGATATGACTGCGAGCAGTGAAAATTACAGCGCGATGTTTCGGCGTCTGCCAAAGCCTTATGTTGACATTAAGCGTGTTATGAAGGTCGCGTAGTTTGTCTTATCCCTACAGTCTACTCTCATTTACGCAGATATTGGGTTTAACCTAATATCCGCGCCAACTAATCAACATGTAAATTATATAATTACTAAATGTAATAGTGAGTGTACTCCCGGATAAGCCTTTTGCAATTTACATCGTGAATGGAACTATGTTATCTTTCCAATCTCTATCAGAGATATAAAATAAATCACGCTGCAGCTCGACATTGTGGATTAAAAAATTGGGTAACGCGTTTTTTTGCAAAATGATTGGACATCATCCAATGAGACTAAAATTGTTTTGAATATTGGCGACTTTTAACTGTTAGCTAGTGCGGAACTCATCTTTGAATTGTAAACAGTTCTTTAGGAAGTTGCAGCCGATTTTTTACGCTTTCGCTGTTTGTATGTCATGATTAAAATGAATCGGAGGAAAGTTTTTATCAAAATGAATAGTAATGGTATCATCAAAGTCACAGCTGCCAGTAGATGTAACTCACAACGAATATTATTTTCCATCTATGTTACTCTACAGTCTGCACAATCTTTGATGAAAACTAAATTTTAATTACGGGTGTTACATACTCCGAAAATTTCAATAAAAAACGTAATATTTTTGGGAAATTATCTAAAAAGTAGACATGATTAAAAAAATGGTGCGGGTGATGTAGTGGTGATGGGTGTGTTTTTTGTATACCTGTCATAACGGAAAATTATTAGTTTCACATTTAAATTCTGATTGTTAATGTACAAAAACGAACACAATTATATCATGATATTAAATATGAAATTATTTATTTACATTCTTAAACAAAAGGGGATGTGATATATTTCCCCCAAAAATATGAGGTTTGAAGGAGTCCAGTATACTCACATTCTAATGTTTTCTAGAGAAATACTTTAATAGTAGGTATAATAGCTAGCCACAAATGCGTTTGATTGCAAATCGACCATAAATCCATACAATAGACAAGATAATGGTCGCTCCTGCACATACCTATTCAGTAATTTTGTTTTATGATTTTCAACATCATAAGTTTGAATGAGAATAGGGTCTTTGTTTGGTCCTGCTATTGTCCTGTCATCTACGAGTATAAATGATGGCCTTCTTATCCGCATTACATCTTCCGCAAATTTCTTTAATTTACATACAATCCTAGTTTATAATATTTACCATTACATTGAGGAGTCATGAAAGTATTTAGCTGTGGTTATTTTGTAGTTGTAAATATGTGCTTATATTTCATCTTATTTCATCCTGTTATGTACAAGGCGATTCTCAAAATATACTTCGTTATCCCAGCGTTTCCTGCTGGCGCCTCCACCACTCCTCATTTCCTGTTTAGTTAAAAAATGTACTACGAAATAACAATTTTCCACGCAATTACGCTAGCCGAGCAATCCAAAGAAATGATTTATGTTCAGCTCTGGTACTTATGCAAACAAGTAATTAATGCCTCCATTAATTAATTCTAAGGAAAATGAAGCTGTGTTATAAATTTGATAATTGGCTTGAATCGGCATATTAAGCGGTGATTAATTGCCATTATGGCTGCTTTCAGTTCTCGCTCACTTTCCCTAATAGGGCTTGTCGGGCGCTTAAATACTATGACATTGATCTTACTTTATCTTCACTAGATTAACACCTCTATTGTCGACATTGTCATTTCAAACTATTATAATGACCATTAACTTTGAGTGCTATTTAGATTTTGAGCACCTAAATAGATAAGAGTGAGATAGTCGTTCGTAGTTTAACTTTCTGGCTTCAAGTTTAGCAAACATGGGCGAAGTTTGATGTGAAGTTTATTTGATTTTCGACCACGTCTTTGTTGTGTCGGAAATATGCATGAACTACAGAAACGAATACGAATGACTGTTGATTTTTAGGGTTCCACCTCGAAAGGAAAAACAGAACCCTTATAGGATCACTTTGTTGTCCGTCCGTCCGTCTGTCTGTCTGTCAAGACTTTTTCTCAGGAACGCCTGAAGGTTTAATACCTTCTGGAAGGCTGGAATTTATACCAAATACTCAGGTCTACTGTTCCTTGGAGCTGTAAACAAAATCAAATTTCTAAACCAACGCAATGAAAAGATACAGCCGTTTCTGCCGCTTTCCGCAAATTTTCGACACTCGCAAGGAAATCAAAACCTACAAGGTACTTCCCGTGAACTCAGAATCTTGAAATTTGGTACGAAGCAACGTCTTTTAGCATAGATAAAGAAAAAAAAATGAAAACCGTAAAGGAGATGTTTCATTTTTGTATGGGACTCCGGCCAGGACCTGTACCTTTCAGGAAAGGTGGGAAACAATCCCCTGAATAGAATAAAGTAACATTTTTTAAATAGTAATAGATGGTTTTTATGCACATAATAATAATTAAAAATGTTTGACGTTTATCGCGAAAGTTATGACAGCCATGACAGGTTGTAGAGATGACGTTTACATAACCTAGCAATTGTCATTAAGATAATAATTGTTTATCAGAACTGATTTTTTTCGATGCTTTCGTATTTGTTTTGTTCTCTGTTTTCATAAAACGTTATACAATACGAGACGTACGAGACTGACTGACTGACACTGATGGGTTTTGTCACTTGTCAGAACAAAATGTCATTTTGAACTTTTCGTTCAGAAGTACACTCCATAAAAGTAGTATCTATTATAAAGGGTGTAAAACACCTCTTAACGAAGCCGGCACTGGTTCTCCCTGTCCTTGCGATCATATTTTGTTCTACACCATACCTGGGAACCTTCTAGTTACGGAGATATTAGGGGTCAAAGTTCCAACTTTTTGACAAGTATTTTTTTAAATACAAGTTTTTAATGTAAGATTTTTACTTTAAACACCTCCACGACCCCCGTACTATTCAATCCGTCCATCAGCACAATGTTTTGAGTGCGTTACATTGAGTTCTACCACAAAACATGATTTTACACCCCCCAAAAAAAAGTCGTTTCCCAGCAATATTTTTTGCGTAAAGTTACTTAGTTTCATGAATGCTTGGTTGACGGCTTCGTGATGAGGTGATTTACACCGTGTATAGTTTCTAACGATGAAATCACCACACTTGCTTATAATTAGTTGAAAATTATGTCTAAGAGACCAATAATAATAATTAATTACAAAAACACATTCTTTTCATAATTTATCGTCGATGTGATATTATGTTTTTGTGTGACATGATTTCAGAACGAAAGTAAACTGCAAACTGGAAGACGCCATGTTGAATAGAATGGGGCAATAATTGAAAAACTATTACTTTTTGTGCGCTGTGCACACAAAAACATAATATCACATCGACGATAAATTATGAAAAGTATGTGTTTTTGTAATTAATTATTATAATTGGTCTCATGTTTAAATTCACGAAATTCATCAAATCATGTTTAAATTCACGAAAGAATATTTTTCCTAAGTTCGTGGTATTTTTTCCTCTTTTTCAATAAATGTACATCTTATGGCCGAAAATGAAACATCTCCTTTATTTTATCTTTAATGAACAATTTTCACCGAAAAAATTAAAATTAATTTTAAATACGGTGCGCGACTCGCACTTGGCCGGTTTTTTTATAAAGGTTCGCTAAAGCCTAGGTTCGATTAGGGAACTAAATAGGAAACTAGCTTCTGCGTAGTAACCGCATGTAGTTATATTACTGCTACTTATTATTGTTTATTCAAATAGAGTGTTATTATGTAAACTGTTAGTACACACGTTTCTAAAACATGCTACCGACTAAGAAAACAAGAAAAAATGACAAGTTTTTTATCTTGTGCAATGTGAAAATTCACTTACTACTAGATTATTTCTATACCTAGAGAAGTATATAGAAGATGAAGAAATGCTGTGCTGACTCCTAATAAATTGGTACAAGGGCAGGAGAAAGATGAGACTTTTTTCTATACGACTAAAAGGTCAAAAACATACGAAATTCAAATAACGATAAATCCAATAGATAATATAATTGAAACAGACAGTTAAGCGAGCAATCTGTAGGTACACTAAAATATCATAAAATTTACACCATTTTGCTAAATATAGAGCGATGATCAAATTGTATGGAATCACTATTTGTTCATGGGAACGGCAATGACAGAAGACGCCACAATATTTTATGTCAGCACATTGACAAGCAGACAGATGACGCGCTCAAAAATATTATTTTTGTCTCGTTTAATTGCTATTTGGGATAACAGACATGAAGTTATTTCTATTTTGTTATTTCATCGCCGCCAAGAACTCATTTCTTTTAATTAGATGAAAAAACTTCATTGTTAGATAGAAAAATAGTTTTAACGCTACGTTGGGCATGTCAATTGAAAAGTACAATAAAAACATAGTATGGGTTACATTCTAAAGGAAAAAACGATAACATAAAACGTACACATTGCCGTTTGTATCGAGTTTTTCTCGGTATGGATGAAAATCTGGGAAAATGAGATGAGGAAAGATTCAGGAACATTGTAATAACATTTTCAAGGGTAGCCGTGTGTGACATTTCCGATTGATCAGTTTCACGGTCGTAATTTAAAAAGATGCTGATGTACGAGTAATGTGTTTCTGAACATCTGACAGCTGCCATATCTATAGTCCGGTGCATTAACGACTATGAATACCCCACACCAGAGACTAATGAAGCGATAGTGCATTTTCATGTCTGTGATAATCGTTTGCCTCTGAAATACACTGAAGCGTACTTACCTCTCGATCCTCACTGTCATAATAATATCAACCTATTTGAATTTAGATTGGACATCACTGGAAACTTGGCCACTGCGAATATCTTGTAATATATGTACATTTAAGTTTGAGAAGTTAGTAAAGCTTGATTGATGGTTTAGACATACTCGTAATGACTAGTAGGGTAGGTTTACATAAAATTCTTAGTTGTAAAATAGGGAAAAAACTGTCGAATATTGTAAAATAATAAAATTATCTTGTGTGATAACAATAATGGAAAAGTCAAAAATGCAGTGTTTGATATGTGTAAATGAACTTTATGCCAGTCCGGTTAAGAGTTGTTGTAGAAAATACAAAAAAACGTGTTGATAACGATTGCCACTTGGATAAGCTGTCGAGTATGATTTTGATTTTCTTTGGTGTTTTTCCTACCTTAAGCTTTTCGATATGGTGCTGATTTTCATTTTATGGATCCAGATAATTAGTTTATCACTAAAGCAGGTAGGTGTGACTGAAAACAGAGAACATTAGGAATACGGAAAAAGACTTTACAGTTAGACTTGTTTTATAGCTCCCCATAAAAATGTTCTACAGCGAATCGTTAAAACAGGGCTGTGGTTATGGGTTGCTGCACCTTTATGATTCAAAAAAAAAACCATTGGTTAGGCATGTGGAATGGCATGAATATTCACCGTCGCGTTGTCATAATGATAAAATGGATTGGTTGATGGGTCAAATAACAATAACACTGCATTCAAAATATCACACCCATAACTGCATAATATTAACTAGAACACCCACAGCGCCACGCATAAACGTGAGTAAATCTATTTATACAACCATGAAAGCGTACATAAGCCCTTTGTCGCTCTGTCACGTTTACTGACCCGACCTAACGCAACCGCAGCACAAGGGGCTATCAATTATAGCAATTGAGTTAAAGCTACGTTCCCACAAACGTTTAGATGGGAAGGTACCAAATCTTGATACTTCATGAACAGTTTAAATCTCCAACAGAATGTTTTGATAATGAAATGATTTAAAGTTGAACATACAGATGCTAAATGCTAACAAAATACCAACTAAACAACCACACTGTTATATTCGGTTTATGAAATTGCGATCCATAATGATTGTTACATGATCCAGATGTATTCACGCGATATCGACAAATACTTACATGAATGCAAACCGATGCATGCCAACAATAATAGTGGGTATGCTAAGTAAACAGGGAAATTTTGTTTGTTCTAACATTAGGGAACAGGTTTGAATAGAATTGGATTATCCAATCAACATAACAGTTCTCTACCGAAGCCTAATCGAGTATCTCCTATGTAGTTTTCCTTTAATCGAAGTTACGGCGGGTCACCGTTTATAAAAATATACGAGGTATATTTTTATTGCCTCAGATAAATATCGGAATGTTTCATAACGCAGATATCGCCATCTTCTGTTCTCCAACGAGACATGTACTGAAGATAAATGATGATTGTGATAAAATGTTTCATAAAAGCCCCGGTGTACCGTAACGCACACCCACCTCTTTGTGTACAAATTCAGCGTTCAGTGCGTTGGATCTTCTGAAAAACTCGTGGGAATTTGCGTGACATAAACATGTTTTGTGTGTTTAAGTGCTGCGATTTGTTGTTGGGAATCAACTGCCAAAATTGTGGAGATAAAACTATTATTTGAATAAACTTTGGTGTAGGCGTTGCATTCATGTCTCTAAATTAGTGACAATAGCATCTATTGAGTTGACTCATATTCGTCTATTGTCTAAATGTACATAATGGTACAAGAAAGCAATTACTTGTAGTTACATTCTTTTAGCTAAAATATTGTAATGGGTTTGGACTTTTGGAGCCTAAGTGCGTTCGGCTGATTAATATTTCACCACCTTCTGATAATGGATAACGTACCTTTTAACATTTCTCATTTATGAATCACAGATATTTTCATTCAACGGGATATGAATACTAAGTAACACTGGCAATGATTGCGAAATGACTCATTTCTGTTCTTGAATGGGATTATTTTAGTAACAGTAATACTAGTACTAGTAAAACATACCTCGTACCTTTGTTTGGAAACTAGACTAAGTACTTGTGTAACCAACTGAGGTGGCTTTCATGATATGATTGATTGCGGATACACCTGTCGGCAACACCAATTTTACATGGGTTCCTGTGACTGATGTTTACGACGACGCTTTAACATTAAACTAATGTTACTGTAATGATATATACAAGTTGTGGGCACTGGGCACTTACGTGTCAATCACTCGTGTACTCATTTTCGTCGAGTACCGAAACCTTTACTACGAGTTTTCCTCAAAATATCAAGAAAACATAAAAGTTTGGGAAGTTATTATGATTAATACAATATACACCGTGTAAATCACCTCATCACGAAGCCGTCAACCAAGCATTCTGTACATGAAACTAAGTAACTTTACGCAAAAATTATTGCGGGGAAACGACTTTTTTTTGGGGGGTGTAAAATCATGTTTTGTGGTAGAACTCAATGTAACGCACTCAAAACATTGTGCTGATGGACGGATTGAATAGTACGGAGGTCATGGAGGTGTTTAAAGTAAAAATATTACATTAAAAACTTGTATTTAAAAAAATACTTGTCAAAAAGTTAGAACTTTGACCCCTAATATCTCCGTAACTAGAAGGTTCCCAGGTATGGTGTAGAACAAAAAAATGATCGCCATGACAGGGACAACCAGTGCCTTTCGGCTTCGTTAAGAGGTGTTTTACACCCTTTATACTTATGTACCACCGTGTGACTAAAAGAGTAATGAATATAAATGTGGATGGATGGAGAGGGAGTGGAAGACCAAAGAAAAGATGGACGGATTGTGTGAAAAATGATATGAAGGAAAAAGGACTAAATGATAGCATGACGAATGACAGAGGAGAATGGAAGAAAGATACGTATTGCGCCAACCCCAAATAAAATGGGACAAGGGCAGGAGGATAATGAGGTACTTATGCACGAATGTATTTAGTTGTATAAATTCCTAAACAAACAACGTAATGGAAATCAAGAGTTAAATAGTTTATAAGTGACTAACACCCGTCGATATCAAGTGCCAATAAATTATAACAAACCTAATGGAAAGAAAAATGGTGGTCCTATTAATAAATACGGACAGGTAGAGGGTAGCGAACGGAAACAATTCATTATTGTTTTTATTCGCCAGTGATCGTTTGTAAGCGATGGTATTTTATCTGCTTGTAATGACATATTTATTGCATGAAAAAAGTAATCTTTAGGGATTACCGTCTGACAAATTAGCATCTGATGACCAGTACGATATTCGCAGCAACTGATTCCCTTTACTTGGACATTTGTCTCTCCCGATGGAGTAATTCTAACGTGCAGCGAGCTGAAAGTATTGTTACGAGCTGGGTATAGAATAAATTACCACACTACCAATTAAACACTAAAAATCTATAATAAACACTTAAACTTAATCACAAATACACAACTGATCACTATTCACTTAGATACCGCACTAGTCAATTCAGACGACCCACATGCAAGCCCGTCGACTATTTGTATGGCCGACCCATCTTCGAGAAACTTCCACAACTTCTGAGAACGTCTAGGCAGTTCCTTAGGGAAACCCAGCCTTCGAGAACCTTCTTGAACTTTCTAGATAGCTCCATAGTGGACCAATCTAAAATTCATTGAAATTCTAGAAAGTTCTAGTAAGTTCCAGAACCTTCTCGAACTTTTTAGACATTTCCATCCTGGAACATTCTAGGATTATTCTCGAATCTTCTAGACAATATACTGGATCATTCTTGACTCGAACGTTATCCTAGAATGTTCTCGTAAACCAGGCGACGTAACAGTATGTTTATCTAGCTTAACTTTGTTCAAATGTCTTTTCTGTCGCAATTAATCTTGGTTAACAAGGTTTGTCTTTCAGTTTCATGTTCTTCATTTTCTTTGGTTTAGTTTTGTTCAAATACAATCATTCCACGAGGCCGTCATTGATGTCTTGCTTTGTTCACAAGATGGCTAGGTCTTCTAATCAGTAGCTGTGATCAAACCATTAGTACACATAACCATTTAGTATTCTTGGATATTGCACTTTTATTTGATTGTTCGTTTGAAGCGTTGAGCGCCTATTTGATGTGATCGAACATAACAAAAAAAAGGAAAATGGTTCACTTCGGAGTCTGGTCACTTCTGAGGGCTGGCTTTTATCACTTTTATCTCTGTATTATGACCGTTTTATTAGGTTATCCCTTACATTTACTGTATTTTAGCTTCTCTCGCTTTGTTGTATTCTAGCTTTGTACTTTTGTTCTATAAAATCACCAGCGGGATCAGCCTCGTTTAAAGTGGACTTCGTTAGTGCTCGATCTGTTCTGTTAGTTTAGTGCTTAGTACTTGAAACTGTCTGACTGTCGGTTCGGAGTTGATTTTATTTTCAGCTGCACCACGGTGCTATGAATACAAATATTTTTATTATTACAGTAATTATTTATCTTAGCAATGAAAATAATACGACTTGGCGTCGTGCCGGGCCATATCGTGTTACTTCAGACGCATTATGTATTAGCTTCATTGATGGATTTCTTTGAGGAGCATCGAAATAAAGTAGGAGTTTAAAAAGAAGTAAAAACAATAATTCCGGTATGGTACAACTTTGGACATAAAAATCATTCAAGGCAAAAAGAGTTTGTTTAAGAAATGGAGAAATAAAATCGCGAAAAAGACATTTTCTCCACCAAGTACTGAGCTGTTCTGTGACACATAATTTACCTGACCTTACCCCGGGTTTTAGTGTCAGGGTTCGCTTTTACATAAGGACATAGCAGGGGTTATGGCGATCGTTTCCTTGACGTCACCCAAATTCACTACTTTATTCCAGACAGCGAGTTACTGGCGTGCCGAGGTATTTTGTGACTGCGCCCGAATCCCCTAGTTAATATAGTTACCTACCTATAGTAAGTTAAGTCTACTTTGTGGGAAGTAAGTTGTGCATTATTGTGACATGCCAACACAACGGTCGCGGACGATATTTTAGTCCCGTTTACGACTAGTAATTTCGCTTTATGGTGCACAATTATACGGGGACTTGGTTAGCTGTTATTTAAATAAAGAGGTGACGGTCTCCCGGGTGTTCTTGCCAATGAGTTACATTTTCTTCGGACACAAACAAACACGAGTCATAGAAGTTCTTTGAAACACATGTGAAGTACTGAGAATTAGATAAAAGCCACAGGAGTTTTATTTCGTTGTTTCTAGTTTATATAAAATAAATGTATGAACGCAACACGCTTGGGGCTCTAAGTTTATGTACTGCGCCCTTCTTTTCTTTGAGTAATTATTTAGTCCTATTTATTTTTTGTTAGTAATATTTGTTAGTAGTGTTTGTCGTTAAACGAGCACTTTTTACGGGTGTACATTTAAAAATCTGTAAATAGTTCCATAAAAGTACTGTCGTTAGCATTATTTACAGTTCATTTCCTACAAGATTAGCACTGCAAACGTTCTCTTTATTTTATTGTTTTACTGTTAATGGTGCAATAGTCGCTGTTATAGGTAATAATATTATAAGTTTCAATTGTGAAGGTCGCCCTGTTTCATTAGATAACTTGATTTTGTGACACCAAACTCACTACGAGCAAATTCGATCTATGATCGGTCGGCACCGCACGAACTTTGAAGATCTATAGATGGCTGATCTAATAAAACCTCTTTGGACGATCTTTGGTCTCTCAAATTTGACAGCAAAATATCCAGCTTTTGTTAACTTCACACATCAGAGACTTTTTGCCTTTAAACATGAACACGTTTCGGTTTATTTTATGAAAAAATATAAATTTAATAAAATACCTATTTCAAACGGTGTCTCAAATTCCGGAAGTTGCGTATCCTGGCGAAAGCCGAGATTAATATTGCCAGGCAGAAGAGAGACCAAAACCCGACAGCGAATAATCAACTTTTTCATAAAAAATGTAGAATCGTGGGTGGAGATTTATATCTGCTGTTATAGCTGCCCAAAATGCTCTCTCTCGCCCTATTCAGCTACACGCCGTACATCTTATAATCTTTTGTATCACGCGCTGTGAAAAAGTACTTCTCATTTATGATACTAACTACTCTACTCGATCTTTGGCTTAAGTTAAAAAGTCCGTGAGAAATGTCGCTATCTTTGTGTTTGGCTCGATTCTGTGAAAAAGCAAATTGCCGTGGGTATTGTGTAGCAAGTAATTTTGGTTGCGAATCACGTCACAATCGTTTGCTACGTTTTATGTTGGGAGCAAGGGAGGCTCTATCTGCTTTGCGGTGCGTGAGATGGTTTGATGAGAATTAACTAAATTATGGCAGTTCCTTTCGGTCGTACGCGGAATTATTCAAAGCGTGTGTTCTTTATTTTTGCTGCCACAATAGAGTGACGAATTCGTGAACATTAATTAGCAAAATTTTAATTAGCAGTCTTTAGCTCCTAATTTGGGTCCTTACAGAGGGAGGCTGTGTTTCACTTCATTATCTTCAATAATCTAATAACAAATCCATTTTAGGATATCAACAGCAAGGTCGGGGAGTGTGGTGTGGGTTGACCCGTTTCAATTTAATTTGTTGACGCGATATGAGCGCTGAAAACCCTATTAACTTTATATTCACGAGGCTTTTATATATTTCTGTTTTATATGTATGCGGTCCCGGGCTTGTTAGAAGATCGTGAATTCGAGACTCATATCACATATTTATTGGAGTTTCGAAATCAAAGTTATCGAGTAGACGTAGTAACGTCTAGTTTGTGGGGATCACCGTTCAAACCGCCATGTATGATATACTTGATTGTTAATAAAGAAAGATAAAAGAAAGATATTTCTAGAGAAAATTATTGTTTTTTAGATTCGAGGGTGACCTTGACCTTTCATTTTATTTATCTCCGATTGTAGGATTAGATGCTATTGATAAAATAAATAAAAAATGAATCTGAATCGATAACTATTATACGTATAGTTTTTTCAGCACCTAGCTGACAAGAAAACCTAACCACAAAGAAAATAACAATATAACTGAAAATGTTAAATAATGGCTGTAAATCTTAAAATAAAATCGTGTTATCAAATCTTACTATTTCAGTGTTACAATAATGGGGTTTATACAAATAAGCGCTGAAATTATGGCCATTCTGCTGCAATGCCGACCGCGAGAAACATTATTGCAATTTTGTGCAATAAAGCCAGCAAAATAGGCTTTATTTTCATTCCAACAGCCTTGTATTGTATAAAGAAAGCACCGACTTTCTTGTTCCAATAAAAGAGTGCCTCTATTTTGTTACATGTGTTTTGATTAAAAGAAACTACTGGTTTGATGTTGTATGTAGGCGAATTTATTTTTTCTGGGAATACACATACATAATATTTGATTTGTTTGATTTTCCTTCTGTTATCTTCGTTTCTTTTATCATACTATTCGAGTATTAGTACAGAAATGTAACAAAGGGACGAGAAATATGTGTATATTCGGGGCAGAGCATCACATAAGATAAAACTCGGGGGAAATAAAAGTAAATCGGGCTCATGACCGACATTCAAACCGGCTGTCTCAGATAAAGCCAATACTTAGAGCAACCTTTTTTGTGATTGGCCTATTTTTAGTCATTTTATGAGCTACGTTGACGTTAAACCCATAAAGCAGCCATTATTTGATTAGCACATCACCACATGGATGGTGATGGGGTAATCAATTTTTATAGTTGATGAAACAAAGAAATATAGGACCATACTTACGTAGATAGTTATTATCACTTTCGTGAAAATAAATATGAACATTTCTACAAACCCCAATATTTGGCATTGCAGCATTCATATTTCATTTGCGGTAATTGTACTTACCGCAGTGCCATCATGATTGTGGCTTACCTGTTATGAAAACGTAGACTTATAAATATGATAATGGTCGATTTATTAAAGTTAATTTTGGTTTCTCTTATTTATTCTATCAGTGCTTAAAATTGACCTTAAAAAAAAGTCGTACCTCAAGTTAGGCCTCTGCCTGATAAGCCGAAGTTATCAAAAAAAAAATAAACGGCTTAGCATTTATGTCTATATAAACGCATGTACACCAAACTGCGATGCGACGTCGCATCGTAAAAATCTACGAGCTCCTACGAGGCATCGCAAGAACTTGCGAATTGATTCGCATCGCGCATTCCTGCGATATTACAATCCTTTTTACGATCTTTGTCACGAACAAGTTTACAAAATACGTTCAGTACGTTTGACGGTCGTCGAAGCAATGGTCAACCTAAATCGTGGAAGGGAGACACCTTGCCGTTCGAAATTGCATAGCAGCAATTCGTGTCGCAGTTCTCTGCGTTGCAAATTCGCATCGCGCCGATTCGCAGTTTTTTGTACAAGCCCTTACAGCTTCTCAAGAATGTATATCAACTTAATTATCAAGTTATGTAGTAGTGGCATAGAAAGCTCAAGTTTCTAAGGTTGGTATTCTGTGGACCATTAATCAAGTGACACCCATTGTGCTTATGACTGACCTATGCCATTCTAAAGTTCATTCCAGTCGTTCACAATAAACTAAATGGATTTCCCAAGACTTAGGGGCGACAATAAATTCTCGAGATGTTTTGTTTTCTCGGAGCTAAGTATTTTGAACGCTTTCGACTTTTATATTCGATGTTCCATTGATTTGCTATTTTAACGTTGCATTAGCGGATGACAGGTTGAGGCGGAGATGATAGATCTATATTTTCAATTTATTTTCTTGTACATAATGAACGTAGCTCTAAGCTTTAGGTAGGAAAGTTACCATTGACGCAATAACTCAGTCTGCGTGACGCCTGGAGGATTAAAGATCACAACAGTACGCATGGTCTGGCCATTTCTACAATGTGTATGTGTATGTGTGTCTCAGTAAATCAACCTATGAAAGCCAACAAAGCTTGCATGGCATTACTAAGTTAATTTTAGGTGGAATTAAAATAGCTTAACATTTAGGTATTTTAATATTTACCAAGCGTCTAAAAGAATGGTGAAGTTATAAATTTTCCTAGGATTAAATTTAAAGTAAGATAAAGAACCGTTTACAGAGAATCCTAAACCAACTTGTTTCGTTTCAAAGTGCGAGTGTAGAAAAGGACAATTTATTACGAGCAACGTGTTGGGCTTTAATTAGTTATATTTTATTAACATAGGTGTTTAATTACAGCGTTTACATAAATAATTACGGCCTCGTTCGTCGGTTGTCCATAAAACAGAACAAAATGGTTGACATTAATTCGTCAGAGTGCTCATTAAGTATGATCATTTATTTTTGGCATTAACTTAAGTTGTGTTACTAACGTTTAGAAATGCTATTAATGTTTTTTATTACATCAACCCTTAACGCAGAAAACTAGAGCAAAAATGTTTCCTATTGTTTCAGATTCACCAGTCATCAAGACTGGGCCATGGTAATGTCTGTCATTCGCGCCTGTGCACACTACACCAGTCAACATTCCTAAGTCGCGCCAGAAAACACCAAGATGTTCGCGCCAGCGGAAAGATAAGAAAAGTTACAGAAAGGACAAGAGTCCCACGATGTTTTCCCTCGCTGAAGGATGTGGCTGCGTTAGTTTCCGAGGGGGCCGACGTCCTCGCTCGCAGGGGGACGACTCCTCGTCATGTCGCAGCTCCGAAATAGAACAAGAGGTCCCCAAGAGACTCGGAAAGAGAATGCTCAACGGGGAATGCACCATCAAGGCTCTCGCCCCATTCCTCAGGTTTTGGAGGAGAGATGATGTCAGCATGACTAAGGCGGAGAGAAGTAAGTGAATTCTCATTTTAAGCAGTAAAGTTGCCAATCAACAATGTATTGTATTCAAAAAATACTTTTTATAAAGTTCAGACGTAGGGTACTCGTATAATGCCCTAAACTGAAAAATGATGCCTGCCAACGAATAACAAACTGATATGAATTTCGAGATTCGCATATTGTTTTACATTATTTATATTTAAATGTAAATCTTTGTGAGACGAACATATTCACGCCGCGACTTTGCAAAGAGTGGAAAATAAGGCTATTATCGCTTAGATCCTTTTTCACCCGCACGTTCAGCTTTACGGTCATTGAATAAGTAAGATCTCGGAACAGAATAAAGGTCCTGATGTTTTTGAAAACTTTCCTTTGGTATGTTTTTACGATCCATGAAATATTTGATTGTACATAAATATATTAAAGCCGAAACCAATACTACAAAGGAAAATTTTTCAAAGGATACTTGTAACTTTGTAATCCAAATGTTCATTTGACCAGTTCACAACTTTGTGTCAATCGCATTAATATATTGGAATCTTTTTACTCTTGACATGGAAACTGAAAAGACGAAATAGAATAGAATAGAATAATTTTATTTGTGTAAAAACATGGTACATTTAGGTCTTATAAATAGGTTTGTGAACTTACATGTTTTACCATAGAATGGCATACAAATATTTAAACATGTTAAACATGAATTTTAATACCAGACATACATTTGTTAAAATATTAATACTATAGCATGTCTAGGTAAGACAATCCTTGAAATTATTTGGAGGGTAGAAAATAGAAATGGATTGGATAACAATGTAAGATGTATGTTTGTTTTCCTAACAGCATTTTGTATTTACGAGGTTTGTTTAGAACACGTTATGCTTGTTCTGAAGGTTGACTAACGTAAATTGGATCTCAGTCTTACCTATTAATAAACAGCAAAGGGCTCAGGCGACAAGTTAAGGTTTCAGTTGTGTGTATAAATAACCGTAGTACATTTTATAGGTCGTCAATATTGCAGTCAAACATAGGGGCTCGGGTTATTTAATCGGTCGCTGCTCGCGGTCACATTATGCTTTGCCCTATTTTGCTATTTTGAGAGCACGTCCTCCGTTGGAGTGAGACTTATTCTAGTCAAAACAGCTATACAGAACTTTGCACCTAAAATCGTCTCCTTCATCTGTCTTCCTTAATCTTTTGATAAAACACCCCACAACACTTGTTTTCGAGAAAATGTCACAAAGAAATATTTTTAAGTTAACTATCTCACACACTTTATCGGCATGAGTAGAGTCTTTTGAAGTGGAGCGTTTAATGGCAGTATAATTCAGTTCTGCCTTCAGTTTAATATTCTTGGCAAGATTATCTGGCGCCGCCCGGAGTAGTGTAGTATCGCAACCTAATAATGATTCCTATAACTATATCGATGATGGCGAATTGCTTTTACGAACTTATTGTATTACGTAAGGGTGGAAGGTTGTTGAATGTTTCCAACATGACAAAATGCTAAATCGTATCCCGCTTTTCAGGAGTGGAGCACTTTTTGTATATTAGCGATATTGCTTTACCCAAAACCTTAGCAGACATAAGCCTGTGAAGCTTTACCGCAGAGAAAACAAAGGACTTTTTGTGCTAGAAGCCGACTGATTGATATTCATTGGGTTAGAAGAGTTCCAAATACTGTGAAAGATTGTGGTATAAAGATAGTCTGTCCTTATAACACTATCATCTGTAACGTCTTATAGCTAGTATATGTGTCTTCGTACTTAGTGTTAAATCAGCGTAGGCAGTCAGGATACATATAGGTCAAATAAAGGCTCAAGCTCCAACAATATATTGATTCGTTACAGTAATTAATCATGGATGAATAACCACGTCCTAGAAATAAAAATCGCAGCTGCTTTCCGAACGTTTTTGGGTTTTGTCGCCGTAATTCAAAAGGGACATCGGTAATTTGTTTTTTGGAAAAAAAAACCTCCATTGATTTAAGCTTAGTATCTCCGAATTTATTTAGGAGGGTGTACATTTATTTTCAAACATTTGCTTGCCTAAGGGTATCGTATTAGCTGCGGGTTGTTCGAAAGAGATACCGCGGCCCTGGAACAAAAAGGGCGAAGAAGGAACATGGGTGGGTTTTAGTCAGTACAAGTCTGACACTCCCTCCCGCTCCGCCCAGAGCGGGAGAAGTCATTTGATGATTTCCCATCCGTAAAAAAAAAAAAAAAAAGGGTATCGTCTTACCCAGTATTAACCGAGTTGTGGAGGTCAGATAGGCAGTCGCTCTATGTAAAATATTATTCAGCTGCATCCTGTTAGACTGGCATTCGACCCCAACATAGTTGGAAAAAGGCTAGGCAGATTACGATGATTTGCTCAAGCACATGTTTATGTATACATTTATGCAAATTGCAGCTGCACCTTATTTAAAACTTATTAATTAGTCGATGCAACTTCGTAATTTTCCGGCTGACATTGTCGTATGTTGCCAGCTAATGATACGACATACTCATACTTTACATACACGTTGTATATTGACCTACATTTTAACGTTTGTGTTTGTCCTGTCAAACGATAGCCGGTTATGGAGTGCTGTATGATTAAAGTTTAGAAAGGCACTTTCACGGTTTGATAACATTAGCTCGCTAATCACCTTTATTTAGAAGGTTATGTGATGTATTATATTACGTTCATTATAGTTTATTTTATTCTGCTGACAGTAGTGGTCAGTATTTGTGTAGGAAGGTCCTAGTCCTCCATACAGATCTGTAGGTTACTTAAGCATAACTAAAGAAGTTAAGTTGCAGTTAAAAAAGAAAATGGGTACCTACAGCAGTCCAAAGGTGCCCGTGGTCAAGTTAGCATACAATAAGCAAAAAAAAAAGCGTTAACTCTGAGATAACCTGAATACCTGAAAATACCTAAGCAAGTTCAAGTTTAGTAATTGCAAGCAAATACATGTCCAGTATAACATGGCCTTTCTTTGTATAGATTTCTTATACAATGAGAGATTCGCATAAACTCGGATTTCGTTCGAGGAGCTCTTGGCTAAATGAGGAGCTCGTGGCTAAATGAGGAGCTCGTGGCTAAATGAGGAGCTCGTCGTGTCGAGCTCTAAATTATAACAGCCGCACGGGTCGATCTTTAAGGTTAAGCCGTGCTTGCCGAGGTTAGTCCGTGGATGGGTGACCATAATTACATACCGAGTTTCCTCCGTGCCTCGGAAAGCACGTTAAGCCGTTGGTCCCGGCTGTCATTTGTAGATATTGACAGTCGTTACGTGTAGTCAGAAACCAAAATTCTGACATCCAGTCTTACCAAGGGGTATCGTATTACACAGTTACTGGGTTGTGGAGGTCAGATAGGCAGTCGATTCATGTAAAATACTGGTACTCAGCTGCATCCGGTTAGACTGGAAGCCGACTCCAAGATAGTTTGGGAAAAGGCCGGGCAGATGATTGGTTTTCGTTCGTACATGACCTTTTGACCTACTGATGTTTTATATTTTTCACCAGCTTTATTCTTTATTATGAGTATCTTTGCTTTTCTCGACTTTGTGCGCCCTCAGTGGTCAAATTGTTTACTCTTATATCGAATTTCTCAACATCCTTCCATCCAAGTTAATATTTGTTTCTGGAAGTTTGTTAATTTTACATATTAGATGTTGGTGGATATTCCGGGAATTGTTAATAATTTACGCGTAAATTACGACCTACCAAGTGAGAAATGTTTACCAAAGTTGCTGTTTTGTTTGGTACGAAAACAATGCTAGACATACAATATGGGCACTGACTAGACAGTTTTCTAAAACAACACGTTTTATTATCATTGTTAAGCTATTACCGACTTTTGTGAAATAAATCATAACAGTTGAAAGAAGATATGAAAAATCCTACTGTTTCTTTGATCTTAACTATATTGGCAATAAATTCAATCTCTGCCTGTAGATGTTATTAAACTGTAGAAGTCTAGACGATTGTTTTGTTTTGTTTGTTTTTAAAAAAAAAAACGTTGCCCCACACTGGGAATTTCTCCTGTGTCGTGGGTGCGTTTACAAACATTTAAAATCACATACACAAACAGCCAGACCCGGAACAACTATCATACAAATATTTGTTCCGTGCGGGGATCGAATCGATTACAAACGGTACACAATTATTTTTACTCTGATGAAATGCAAATCTTTTGTGCTTTATTTTTATACAACTGTCAATATGATTGGCAGTCGTGTAAATTACTTTTAGATTTTTATTTTTGAAATATAATTTATCGACTAGACTTAAATATTGATCTTCAATTGCCTTTGTGCTATAGATCATAATATTATATACTCATTTATGCAGTATTTACGTAGATAGCCTAAATTTAATTCTTACTTACTCTCTTCTTTCTTACTTCTTATCTGTGATACTTAATAAGGAACAATCCCACATTTTTTTTAGTTTTACTTTATACAAAATTTAACATTTTTTTTTAATAATTATATTATCGTATTGTACTTTAATAGCCATTTGTTTTTAATGTACATTTGATTAATGCTAATTTAGTGGCACTTTTACGCCTAATCTTAATTTTATTAACATGAGGATAATGTTGTGGGCTGCAATATAGTTATTACTAACCTATTTATTATTTGTAAAATTTATATTGTAGCTGTTTATTGTCCTATAGTAAATAAAATAAAAATGATTTTAAAAAGATCGAAAATAAAGGTTGACTTTTAGAGAATGCCTTGTGGCATAAGTCCGTCTATGTACCACTACATTAAAACTTGTCCACAATAATATTAATTTAACTATTTTTAATTAATTAACTAATTTATAAAATTTATTTAGAGATCAATTTATTATTTGAGTTAGAACATTATAATTATTTTGTTAAATTAAATTTTGAAATATTTTACAATAATAATAATGTAGTATTTATTTGTGTGTGTTTGTAGTTTAGTTTGTTGAATTTTATAATCCTTTGCGATTGAAATAAATGATTATATTATATTCTATTAAGTTTAAATAAATAAAATAAAACGTCTAAAAGCAGACAATATCATAGACGTGATGATATTATGTGAGAAATTCAGCCATTTTTCATTACCTATTCTCGGTTCATCAAAAAAATTGAATTATAACGTCAGAACTTAGAAATGCCAATTAAGGGAAACGGACCATTAAAGTAAATTCCGCAGTGTGAGCGCCCGCCCACAACGAGAATTGAAAATAAGTTCTTTCAAACCTGTATAAAAAGGGTGCGCCAAAGTTCACCTAAATTTTCAACTCCGATAATTGGATATCCGAAAATGTTCTTCCTAACATTTTTCATCCTAACAATCACAATTCCTAACTACTCTGTCTCTAATGTTTTAATTCCGAAGCATTCAACTTCATAATGTCAGTAGCAATAAACATCTAACTTTTATTTGTTTTCCTATATTTTCTCAACATAAACATCTTTTACTCTATTATTCAATCATTTTTTTTTTGTCTAAATTTCTTTTTTATTTATTAAAGCGTCTTCTTTAATTTTATTTATAGCGGTGTGTACCTTTAAAGATATCCATAGGTTAGGTTAGGTTAGAACTGTGACCAACTACGCGCGAGCCGAGCGAGCGAAGCGAGCGGTGCCGCGGCAGCGGCCGGCGAGTGCTACCTCGAAATTGGTCGCGAAATTTTGTCTAAGTATTTTTTTCATAGTGGTACTATAAATATTATCTTCTACCCACATATATTTTTTATTACACTTGGTAAATGTTTCTTTCTGAGTATGAGTGAAAATATTATGGTAATTATGTTTAGGGATAAAAGCGTTATGATAAAAAACAGTAGGAGTTAAAATATATTTACATTAATGATATTATTAATTACAAATTTCGGAAACATGAGTGTTATGAACATCGCCGGTAGCACTACAAATAGTATGAATGAAAACTTTAGGATGAAAAATTTTAGGAAGAGTGATCATTCGGATTACAAATCATTAGGAAGAACAATTTCGGGTAAAGAACTTTACCCGAAATAATAATATTTTCTTTATAAAAATAATATAATACTTAAGCTTTTTTATACGGGTCCATATTGGCTCACCCAATATGGACCCGTATAAAAAAGCTTAAGTATTATATTATTTTTATATTTACTTATATTATTTTTTGTGATGGGTTACTCTTGACTCAAGTCTAGGTCAGAGATGACAGAGACAAAGTCGGCGATAGTACGAGCTTACCCAGAAGAAGCCTGTTCACTCTAACTTTGAAGAGATTAGGGTTGTAAGCGTTCGGAAACACAGACGCAGGCAGAGAGTTCCACTCCTTCGCTGTGTGCATTATGAAACATGCTGAACATTTTTTATTAAAAATACCTACTAACTACTACTACCTAATAAGCAAGTGTTGATTTATGCTTTTGCTTATTTCTACGGACAATATAAAGTGCAAACGTACAAAATACGGGAACGTTGTAAAACTAATAAAAACTGGTATTTTAAGTAAACCACCAGGTTAAGGCTCCGTTATTGGGTTTTAAAGCCTGCCCAGGCCTGAAGTATCGCTTCACTATATTTAGGATGCCCAGCTTTTTTACCACAGTTTGGGATTTGAACTCAAAGGTGGCGCAGACGTTGAGACTGGACGTCAACTCCGTGCCTAGGAACTCAAGTCTATCAAACACAGGAACAGATGTGCCACGAAAAGTAGGGGTTTGGTCGAAATTACTCCTTTTTGCGGTAAAAAGACACGCCTGTGTGTGATCCAGGAGATCGGAGATCTGGTCTCTTTTCGAAGAGTTATTACGAGGTATAGTAGGTGGTTGCTTGGAACCAGCGTCCAGACGTCAATTGCTTGCAAAGAGAGATGCAAATAAATTTACTTTCTCATTAGCAGAGTGAGTCAACGACCCATCAGGTTTGAGCATTGGCGGCAAAGTGAGACGACAGAAATTTGTTTGAATCGCTTTCGAGAGGGACCAGAACTGCTTACTACCCGGAGGGTGCGATGCTAGTTTGGCCCCAATACGCCTGACATGGTCAAAACGTGCCCTACAAAGAACTCGCTTGCAGAACTTGGTGGCAGAATTAAAGGCTCTTGTCTTCGCGCGATCCCTACGTGCTCTAACTTTATTTATTTTACTTTTATTGTCCCATTTCAGGGCTTACAAATCTTACAAAAGGCCTAAAAATCTTTATCCCAGAGAGTGTTATATGTGACTACAGTATAATTTTATCGTTGTTTGTGAGACGGTAACATGTAACTCGATAGTTTATATAGTCATAAACAACAAAGAGCATCTTGATTCAGAAGTTACAAAAATTAAACTTTGCATTATTATATATCCATTTTATACTATCTATTTTATCCATTAATTTCTATCGTTATTTATGCGTACCTTTATTTAGGCCATAGGACATGTGGTGCAACAATCCATTTCTTTTAAGAAATAACTTAGCTCATTTTGCATGAAAATATTATCAGGTTGCAGCAGCCTGACCTGAAATGGCGTTGACGACTCTATCTTATTTTTATTTAAATCAATAGCCTGACCTATTAACTGTTCTTGAAACGACCTTGCATTTCAGAATTCACTATAGGTGAAGTTTATAGGTTAAATGTAGAGTTAGTGTTAAGTAGATATTTTTCGACGGCATATAAAGCCAAGTCAGAGGCCCACTTAAACATTCTGATACCAGGATGAGGCTAACCACACGAAAAATAAAGCAAGTCAATAATGTTGAAGTTGTATTTCCTTTTATGTTTGGTTGGTAAATATGTTAGCTATGAAGGGAAAACTTTCATAAGTCTGGAATATTGACTGAAACATGATAGAAAATCAAAGTAACTTATAAGTCTGAATAAACACTAACATATCCGAGCATATTTATTTGCAACTCATCCCAACAGTGTTTTCCGACAGTTTAACTGTTATCAATTCGGCCATTATTAGTCCCTAGTGTAGGGTAGGTAAAAGCAGTACTTTGGGCCCATATCTAAGTGAACATTAGTAGCTTAGGGAGTAATGTAGCACTTTGGTACTACGAGCACTTATCCGACGTAAGTTCATGCGGGCTCCTAATATCTTACGATAATTGAAAAGATGTAAGCGTTTTTCCTCTTTTAAACGGTTGCTTATAAGAGCGAATTTCACGAACTTTACTGAACGCGGTCAGCACATCAGAACCGCGTTCAAGAACAGTCTGTTATAAAGTTGCTATAAAATGTGTAGGACTGTTTGTAAAGGTACTCTCTTTTAAAGATTTCACTTTTACAATGAAATTAATCATTAAAAAAAATCCAAATGCTGGTTTCAGACTTCGCATAAGCTTTAATATTGATACAATTTATATGTAATCAGCTTCTGTCTGCGCAACTGCGCCAGATCCAGGTTATAAACTGTGTGCCAAACATTCTACTCCATTCAACCATATCTAAAATATTAGTAGAATTATAGTATGTATAGTATAGAACAGATCTTAAAATTATAGTACAGATCTCTTTTCGTACAAATTCAAAAAATGCCTGGTCCTCCCTGATCCAGTCAAGCCTAGGAGCCTTGTTCTAGTAGGTCGCAAGCGCGGCTGTTGAGCAAAACGACTTGGTTTCGATTCCCGGGTCCAGCAAAGCGTTATTGGGTTTTTCCATCAGGAATTGAGCCGCAGCAGCCGTGGAGTGTGCATTTGTGGCAATAGGATCGCCCTTATTACGTGGGACTTCAACATAGCTGGCCAAATGTGGGGTACCTCTGCCTAACCCTTCGGGGTTTACAGGCGTGATGTTAAACACCCGCCGTTTAGATGTGCTATTCGCTTTTATTGGTGAATGCGCTCTAAGATAAAACTCTCGAGATCTGCGATTTACGCTTGGCCCGCAGTTCAATATAACTTATTTACAACGATGTCCTACATAAGTTTAGGATGTAATAAGACCAACGATACGACCGAAGACGCCGATAAAAATGCGATGGAAATTGGGTTTGTGAATTTGCAATTCAGAATATCGTATAATAATATGTGCGGGACTGCGGGAATGTTCGTCGAGGTGACGGTTGACACCATTGTGGGCGGCGCTGGGTGGCTGGTGTAGTGTGAAAGCAATATGTCGAAGATACCCCAATGCACACATGCTGTTGTAATCTGATTATTAAGCCGTTTAAACACGAATTGGATTTGAGGTGAGGGTTTATTTAAATAGGATTTTAATGTGTTATTATGTTTGTTGTTGGAGATTATAACCAACGGTTTGTTTCAAAATAACTAATTTAAATAAGTCTTTGTTAGGTATAGGTATCACATAATACCATAATGTGGTATCAATTCAGATTTTGAAAATTAGATTCGAAGCTGAACATTTTGTATTACAAATACCTACTTAATAAACAAGTGTTGATTTATGCTGTTGCTTATTTCTACGGACAACATAAAGTGCAAATGTACAAAATACCTAACTTTTCAAAACGAATAAAAACTGTTACTTTAAGTAAGCCATCAGATAAACCTAATGGCACCATTAACAAACATCAGATAACTTTAAAACAACACGAACATCATGAACCGTGGTCAAATCGATTAATAATTAGCAAATCAATATAGTTCAACAACCAACTGAGATTGGGCATCAAAGGAGACATCTAATCAGAGGACAAACGTCTAGATAACTAAATGGCTTAGTAAGTTAGTTGTTCTTGCCTAACAGCCAGTTTCTTCATCAACAACTAAAGCTATCGCTAAAAGTATTAATTTTTACTTTACCATTACCTACTGATATTATAGCAAATGTGTCTATTCATCCAAGTAACAGAGAAACTAAAGAGTTGCCACAACGCAAACGTCGTTATTACCCCGAAGAATCATGGGGAGTTTTTTTTACATGTGGCAACATCGCAACATGATAGTCAAGTAATGCCAAAAGTAAATGTTAGTTCTGTAAAAACGAAGGCCAATTAAGAACGACTGTTGAAATTGAATTGCTAACTACTATCATACTTTAATAAGGATCTTTTTGGAGTTAATGAACAATATTTGGACTATTGTTATAACTATTGTTGACATTTCCAAGGAGAGTTTTTTTTTTGTGGCAATAGGACTTGCGAGTACATAGTTGCTTTCCTTAAATAGGTACATTAGTTAATTCTTTAAGTACTGGTAGTCGTATAAAATACAAATCGAAGAAAAACTTACTTTTCTGTCGTGGTGTCAGTCTATCTTGTAACAATATGGTGAGGTATGTAACTGTTTCCTTTGAAATTCTGTATCGGAACAGAAAATCAGCGTCGTCGCCTACGCGTTAAATAACTACCATAAGCTCATCGTCTTATGAACTTGAACTTTCACTGGACGAATATCGTGATAACATTTTAATACTAAAGTTAAATCTAAGTATAAATGCCATTATACCTATATTGCCTACAGCTTTTTTAAAATGACTGTGAGTTTAGCTTTAGCGGCATCTTATTGAGTAGTAAAAGTTAAAGGCAAACAGTTAAACCAATAGCTAAAATTGTGATGAAACGAATTTAACCGTTACTTTTACCTTATGACTTTATTTTGCCTGTTACTTTTGATGAAGAAACTGGCTTTTTTTGAAAATGGTTTAGCCTACCCCTTAGGTTACCCTACTTAGTTTTGAAACTGTTCATAGAGTTAATTATGTTTTGTTACGCGTCAAACGCTGGTAACATAAGATCGACTCACAGTTAGTAACTTACAAGGTGTTGTTTTGCATTCTCGTCAAATTTCAGGAGGTGGTCACAAAATACATAAATAATCAATTAAAATTATGGTACCTAGTTAAGGCGACAATAAGTGCCCGCGACCTTGAGCGAGTAAAAGTGCATGCGTAACGCTTCAACGCGCACCGAGATTATTCGGAAAAACAACCCACCTTCATTTATCAAACACAATACAAATAAAAGCCGTATACTAAAATATGGGTTGTTAAATTGTCTTTCATTTGGTCAAAGTTTCATGCAAATACGTCCGAAAGTTTTTGCGTTATTATCGTTTTTTTGTCCGCGTTAGACATGAATTTACAAATTAATTACACTATGTTATAAAAATATAATTTCACATTTTCACATATCAATTTATAAAGAAAATTGTCTAGTATAACATATATTTTTTTCAAAGAAATAAAACTAGAAGTTTAGACGTGATGTTCAATTTAAAATCATTAAAAGTCGTATATCTGCGCCTTAATTATTAATAAACACTGATTTTTTTTGGTTGTTTAATTTTTTCAATATTTCAGAATAACCCCCTTGACGTGGTTTAGGGCATAAGAAATTATCGAATAAACGATTGAGATTGTTTGTATGTGTGTAAGCGAGGTTATAGGGCGAGAACCAGACGGTCCGCGTTTAAAACACGGGTGGTTCACACTTACCGATTTCCGTAAATAAGAAAAAAAAAAACCTATCCATTTTATTATTGATTCAGGACGAGAATCATTAACATAGTTACCTCCTTGAATTTGACGAGGATGCAAAACAACACCTTGTATAAGTACTAAAAGGTCTCATCACTAAATAATAACAGCCGCACGTTTCTACCTTCATGGTTAAGCACTGTTTGCCGAGGATGGTTCTTGAATGAGTGAGTATCGAAATCGGCACTACGTGTCTCGGAAAGCACATTAAGCCGTTAGTCCCGGCTTATTTGGGAAAAGGCTATGCTAATGATGATGCAAAATTACGCTGTACTGCATCAGCATACTCTCAACTTGAGCCGGTCGGGAAACTCCATACTGTAATGCATAGTGTATATAGCAGTATGAAGTTTCTTAGAAAGAACAAGCGCCGCAGCGCCATCGCTAGTATCCCAATTACCTAATAGGGAATATTAGATGAGGTGAAGCCGATTCATTGCAGTGCTTACAAGTGTGCTATGAGCTTTATTTGGAACAAGCTGAACTTGCATATTTAACTATGGAATTTGTTTGCTATTATTCAAGCTATAATTCCGGGTATCAATAATGTCATAGGGATGTCTGTGTAAATATACATATGTCAAAGGGAAATGGTCGCAAAATGCATGAATCAATCAATTTGTTCGCCTTTTAGCTCCAGTTTTAGTCATTGTGGGCTTTGCAAAAATATATATGTAAGTTCGAAAGTAAATTATGTACAAATGTAGGTATTTTAGTAATATTAAGATGTAGCAAAAACCTTAATCCTGTTATGTTTGATGGATTAAAGCCCAAACTATGTAGAATGGTTGAGAAGACGAACCTCTCGGACTTTTAGTCAAATTATGATATAGACAAATCTAGAAAAAGGGAGTTTTTCAATCAGCATTTAATTAATAAAAAATATTGGTACACGTAACGTGTGAATATTATCATGTACTTAATTCTATTGAAAAATAACATTGTTGTTTTTTTTTTTAATTTACCTTGCTGCAGGTAAAAAATATACGTAGCAGTATCGGCTGGTAAAGTTCTCACGCATACCGCAGGAATCAATTTGCGAAGGAGGTTTCCGTAACAACCAATGTTTTGTTGTATGGCGGTCTGTTGTGCTACCATTTTGTACCGAATACAGTTCCGAGAAATCAAGAA